>OY776116.1:115930991-117379663 GCA_963675035.1 Allygus modestus
GATGGAAGTTTTGTTAAAAAATTTAAAGCTGATTGGTCATTGGTTATTAGTATAAAAGTATGCCTACCACTAATTTGAGTATTTATCTCTGGTAATTTCAGTGTAATTTAATAATGTGAATAAACTACGAAAACCGGAATCATATTATCTTAAACATTTAACCACGTCCATTTTACAACTACTGGTTGTATTTTTGTCTTATGATCGTGAAACAATCTTTTACTGCTACAAAAACTATTGTTCGGCAACGAGACAAAAAGGGATCTCCCCGCTTCATCCTCCGACGTCATCGCGACCGAATCACGGCCGATATCCGGCAAGAGTATTTCTGGCAGATACTATACATCGCGCACAGTTTGGCCAGTGTTACTTAGTTGTTAGTTGGCTAGTAGCCACCCGACGATCCCTCTCTCCTCGTAGCCTCGGTCAATACTTTGGAGGTCTTCTGTACCCGTTCCAGCCCAAAGATTTGGAAGCAGTTAGTGGTTGGTGGTACCAAAGAATATACGAACACTAAAAAGGTCAGTTAATGTTAAAAAAATTCAGACGCCTTTTTTACGGTCGGAGTGTTGTAGCCGAAGTTCTTCACTACAAGAGATGGCGTGAGTGTTTTTAGTAACGTCATAAGCGCGATGGATCAGTTGCTGTCTCTCTCACACGCTATCTCTCATTTGATACAGATCTACATTGAAATGGTGATTTTTGGCTGAATTTTTCCCACAAGACCTGAATTTCCTAGTATTTATATTAGTATCCCAGTTTCAAACCCAGTTAAGTCCAACATTTTCAAAATTTAGATTATGATTGATTCTAGTAGTATTTTTTGCGTTTAATTCAAATATGGAGCCTGTTTTTTTAAAAAAAAACGACCACAAGAAAGCTACAAATGCATTTAAAAGCGTGAGTTCCTTACAACATTCGGCCAGCTTCACAAGTCCTTTCTTACAAACACGGCCAGCTCCGTATCAGCCAATTAGAAGGCACGAATGAGTCACGTGACCAGGCTTGTTTATTATTTGTGTAGGCCTTTGGTAGTTACCTGTGATTATATTATTTCATATTGAATTTATGAAGAATTATGGAAGTAAATGTTCAAGACCGGAGAAATCTAGGAAGCGATATTTAACATTTTGTACTTAATACATTTTTTACAAATTAATAAATCAAGTTTTATAAAAACTGGATACTAGAATAGACCTACCAAACTTAGCTCTTAATAAACTTTGTATATTACAAATTGTCACAGTTTGTTATAAAAACGGCCAACTCCAACTGAGTTTGTAACAAAGACGGCCAACTCCGTAACTTAGTTACAAACCTGGCCAAGTACATATTTTAAACTTAAATAACCAAAAAATTAATAACAATTTAGGTAAAGTTAAACTTGAAAAAGTATCATAAGTGAAAAAATTGAACCAGTGAAAAAATCACATTTCCTATATAGACCACTTAATGCCGAAACAAGTTTTTTTGCCTCTCCTGGAAAATTGTTCAAAATTAACTTGACTGGGTTTTATCATAGATTAAGCATACTCCTTTTTATTCAGTGGTGGTACTGAAGGTGTGGGCCGAAGCTAGCGCTCATAGGCGGAAATGAACTACAACAGGCAACAGTGCTGCTCATCTCTTCTGCGGGCGCCGCTCGGAGCTTCAAGCGCTAGTGTTCTTCAACCTGAATATAGAAAGAATCAACTTATTTTAGAGTAAAACACATTAAATAATTAATGACAAATTAATATAAGTTTTTTTTACTACTAATAGTTTTATAAATCATTTAAAGTCTACTAGTATGTTAGTTGTTCAGTTTTGTTTTAGGATAGGTCCTAATTTGTTATTGGTAAAACTAACTCTCACTGAAAAGAAAATGTGAAGGCTATAACTGATGTTAAATTGTAGATGGTCAGTTAGCCCATACCAAAACGCGGTATATACCATAAGAATAACATTGGATTTTCTTAAAGGCTTCTACGGCGCAAGTCGAGGGGGCCTAAATTGGAACTAGAACTAAATGTGAAGTAGTAACGATCAGTGAGTATCCTACACTGAATAGCACAATCCTGAATACAATATCTTTGTCGAGACTCGATCATGTTGGATCGTGCATAAAAAGCATTGTTTACAAAGTATATATAAACAACCTATCATTTGAGAGATGTTAGGTGTTCCTGTACTAATTCATTTAAAAATACCAGGTTATCATTTGTTGCCCTATTGACAGCACGAGCAACATCATGAAATGCAATGTGTTCTATAGGAGAAAAAACTTCCAACGTGTTCTTCATCTATTTTTCCATATTTGTTGGGGGTTTATCGTCTACAAAACTAAATAAATGTACACTAAAGACAAATGCATTTATGCTTCTGATTATAATGTTTTTAACTTACTAAAAAATAGGTTTTTAAATTGCTTTTCAATTTTCATTTACCTTACCTCATGATATAATACGGGTCCTAGGCACTTTGTTTATTCATAACTATAAATAATACTAAAGGGTTATTTCTAGTTATATATAAAATCAAATCAATCAATAAAAACACAGCAGTAGTAATGTTGTTGCCAGTAAAACATTGTGTAGCCTAATAATATATAGTCCATTTAATTTTTTAGGCTTTGTGTTTAATAAGTTAAACATTTAATGTTGATAGTAAACTTTAAGAATTTATTTATTTTTGGCCTAGTATTGTTTGATAAATAACACTTTTGTATTATTTTAATTTCCCCCATTTATAATTACCTACTTTAAAAGTAAACTTTAAACAAATTAAAATTATTTTAATAATTTGAATACTCATTTTTTAACAAATATTTCACCGTTTTGCAAACAAATTTAAAGACGGATGTCAGTTTGTCGGGAAAGTTGTTTAACAGCCTAGTGAAAATTCTGTATTGTAAATTGACTTTCAAGAGTGAATCAGTTAATTATGTGATGATAGTGATAAATGATAAATAGCAGCAAGGTCCGTACATAATTCGTCTGTGCAGTCGATATATTTAGCTATCCGGAACAGATCTCGTACAAACATCTGTAAGGTCACTTGATCACCAATCCAATATTCAGTTTTGATGGAAACACGATATTTGTCGTACGCGTACCATATTTTCCTCATCATTTTAATTAAAACAAACAAACTGCTTACAAACTTGCATCAGCTTTAATTTTATGAAACTAATATGAATATCTTGTTTTGATTTATTTATATTATTAGATTAATGGACTGAGGTTCAAATTTTATTTCTGCATGTCCAGTGGCAATTTAAAATATCGGAAACATTTCGCGTTCCTAAATACCTGCTTCCCATAAGGCCAGTGATAACTTTCAATGTCCGTTCCTCATCAAAGGATTATCCAATATCCTTGCTTTATGACTAATTTTAATGAGCAAAAGAATCTAGCGATTTCAGCGAACAACATTCTTATATCACACATGATAACCGTCCAAATAAATTCCTAAATATTAAATATTTTAAAGTTAAAACTTTTCGTGATCTTGAAATTTTGCTCACTGAAATCGTCTCTTTAAAATGAACCATCAATGATCGATTTCGGATAATCCGTTGAGTAGGGACGAACTTTGAAAGTTAATATTAGTCTTATGGGAGAAGCAGGATAGAAGCAGAGTGTCCCCCTCTTAAATTGCATGCATTCATAAATTAGGGTTTTAAAAATAGAGTAGTGTAGGCCTCACAGTCAAGGGTAACACCGGGATAAGATTTATTGAAAGTGAAAATCCAGTTGCTTGTAATATATTCTATTTTAATATTTTATTTGCAAAATTGTTCGTCCACTACGATATTAGTCCAAATAACCTCGCCATGGTTATGTAAGATGCCGTTCACAACGGCAATTCCTGGTAGTCTCTATGGAGGGCTCACCATCAGGTGTTACAGTAGAACTTGGATAGTTCGAATTGAAGGGTCCAGTAAAAAAGTTAAAATGAACTAGGTTTTTATAATATTGTTTACATAGTAATAACATTGGGTAATAGCAAGTTATCAAGGCTATTCAAGTTATCAAGTTATTCAAATTATCAAGGCTCCACTGTATTTTTACAGTATATACTGTATATAATACAGTTGTAGCTATATCACAACAAATATATAACAAAATATAAAACTAATAGCTATCTATGTTTTAATAACGAAAAAAGTTCCTATTTTGCCGATACCGATATTCCAACTTTTCAGATGGAAGTTTTGTTAAAAAATTTAAAGCTGATTGGTCATTGGTTATTAAGTATAAAAGTATGCCTACCACTAATTTGAGTATTTATCTCTGGTAATTTCAGTGTAATTAATAATGTGAATAAACTACGAAAACCGGAATCATATTATCTTAAACATTTAACCACGTCCATTTTACAACTACTGGTTGTTATTTTTGTCTTATGATCGTGAAACAATCTTTTACTGCTACAAAAACTATTGTTCGGCAACGAGACAAAAAGGGATCTCCCCGCTTCATCCTCCGACGTCATCGCGACCGAATCACGGCCGATATCCGGCAGAGTATTTCTGGCAGATACTATACATCGCGCACAGTTTGGCCAGTGTTACTTAGTTGTTAGTTGGCTAGTAGCCACCCGACGATCCCTCTCTCCTCGTAGCCTCGGTCAATACTTTGGAGGTCTTCTGTACCCGTTCCAGCCCAAAGATTTGGAAGCAGTTAGTGGTTGGTGGTACCAAAGAATATACGAACACTAAAAAGGTCAGTTAATGTTAAAAAAATTCAGACGCCTTTTTTACGGTCGGAGTGTTGTAGCCGAAGTTCTTCACTACAAGAGATGGCGTGAGTGTTTTTAGTAACGTCATAAGCGCGATGGATCAGTTGCTGTCTCTCTCACACGCTATCTCTCATTTGATACAGATCTACATTGAAATGGTGATTTTTGGCTGAATTTTTCCCACAAGACCTGAATTTCCTAGTATTTATATTAGTATCCCAGTTTCAAACCCAGTTAAGTCCAACATTTTCAAAATTTAGATTATGATTGATTCTAGTAGTATTTTTTGCGTTTAATTCAAATATGGAGCCTGTTTTTTTAAAAAAAAACGACCACAAGAAAGCTACAAATGCATTTAAAAGCGTGAGTTCCTTACAACATTCGGCCAGCTTCACAAGTCCTTTCTTACAAACACGGCCAGCTCCGTATCAGCCAATTAGAAGGCACGAATGAGTCACGTGACCAGGCTTGTTTATTATTTGTGTAGGCCTTTGGTAGTTACCTGTGATTATATTATTTCATATTGAATTTATGAAGAATTATGGAAGTAAATGTTCAAGACCGGAGAAATCTAGGAAGCGATATTTAACATTTTGTACTTAATACATTTTTTACAAATTAATAAATCAAGTTTTATAAAAACTGGATACTAGAATAGACCTACCAAACTTAGCTCTTAATAAACTTTGTATATTACAAATTGTCACAGTTTGTTATAAAAACGGCCAACTCCAACTGAGTTTGTAACAAAGACGGCCAACTCCGTAACTTAGTTACAAACCTGGCCAAGTACATATTTTAAACTTAAATAACCAAAAAATTAATAACAATTTAGGTAAAGTTAAACTTGAAAAAGTATCATAAGTGAAAAAATTGAACCAGTGAAAAAATCACATTTCCTATATAGACCACTTAATGCCGAAACAAGTTTTTTTGCCTCTCCTGGAAAATTGTTCAAAATTAACTTGACTGGGTTTTATCATAGATTAAGCATACTCCTTTTTATTCAGTGGTGGTACTGAAGGTGTGGGCCGAAGCTAGCGCTCATAGGCGGAAATGAACTACAACAGGCAACAGTGCTGCTCATCTCTTCTGCGGGCGCCGCTCGGAGCTTCAAGCGCTAGTGTTCTTCAACCTGAATATAGAAAGAATCAACTTATTTTAGAGTAAAACACATTAAATAATTAATGACAAATTAATATAAGTTTTTTTTACTACTAATAGTTTTATAAATCATTTAAAGTCTACTAGTATGTTAGTTGTTCAGTTTTGTTTTAGGATAGGTCCTAATTTGTTATTGGTAAAACTAACTCTCACTGAAAAGAAAATGTGAAGGCTATAACTGATGTTAAATTGTAGATGGTCAGTTAGCCCATACCAAAACGCGGTATATACCATAAGAATAACATTGGATTTTCTTAAAGGCTTCTACGGCGCAAGTCGAGGGGGCCTAAATTGGAACTAGAACTAAATGTGAAGTAGTAACGATCAGTGAGTATCCTACACTGAATAGCACAATCCTGAATACAATATCTTTGTCGAGACTCGATCATGTTGGATCGTGCATAAAAAGCATTGTTTACAAAGTATATATAAACAACCTATCATTTGAGAGATGTTAGGTGTTCCTGTACTAATTCATTTAAAAATACCAGGTTATCATTTGTTGCCCTATTGACAGCACGAGCAACATCATGAAATGCAATGTGTTCTATAGGAGAAAAAACTTCCAACGTGTTCTTCATCTATTTTTCCATATTTGTTGGGGGTTTATCGTCTACAAAACTAAATAAATGTACACTAAAGACAAATGCATTTATGCTTCTGATTATAATGTTTTTAACTTACTAAAAAATAGGTTTTTAAATTGCTTTTCAATTTTCATTTACCTTACCTCATGATATAATACGGGTCCTAGGCACTTTGTTTATTCATAACTATAAATAATACTAAAGGGTTATTTCTAGTTATATATAAAATCAAATCAATCAATAAAAACACAGCAGTAGTAATGTTGTTGCCAGTAAAACATTGTGTAGCCTAATAATATATAGTCCATTTAATTTTTTAGGCTTTGTGTTTAATAAGTTAAACATTTAATGTTGATAGTAAACTTTAAGAATTTATTTATTTTTGGCCTAGTATTGTTTGATAAATAACACTTTTGTATTATTTTAATTTCCCCCATTTATAATTACCTACTTTAAAAGTAAACTTTAAACAAATTAAAATTATTTTAATAATTTGAATACTCATTTTTTAACAAATATTTCACCGTTTTGCAAACAAATTTAAAGACGGATGTCAGTTTGTCGGGAAAGTTGTTTAACAGCCTAGTGAAAATTCTGTATTGTAAATTGACTTTCAAGAGTGAATCAGTTAATTATGTGATGATAGTGATAAATGATAAATAGCAGCAAGGTCCGTACATAATTCGTCTGTGCAGTCGATATATTTAGCTATCCGGAACAGATCTCGTACAAACATCTGTAAGGTCACTTGATCACCAATCCAATATTCAGTTTTGATGGAAACACGATATTTGTCGTACGCGTACCATATTTTCCTCATCATTTTAATTAAAACAAACAAACTGCTTACAAACTTGCATCAGCTTTAATTTTATGAAACTAATATGAATATCTTGTTTTGATTTATTTATATTATTAGATTAATGGACTGAGGTTCAAATTTTATTTCTGCATGTCCAGTGGCAATTTAAAATATCGGAAACATTTCGCGTTCCTAAATACCTGCTTCCCATAAGGCCAGTGATAACTTTCAATGTCCGTTCCTCATCAAAGGATTATCCAATATCCTTGCTTTATGACTAATTTTAATGAGCAAAAGAATCTAGCGATTTCAGCGAACAACATTCTTATATCACACATGATAACCGTCCAAATAAATTCCTAAATATTAAATATTTTAAAGTTAAAACTTTTCGTGATCTTGAAATTTTGCTCACTGAAATCGTCTCTTTAAAATGAACCATCAATGATCGATTTCGGATAATCCGTTGAGTAGGGACGAACTTTGAAAGTTAATATTAGTCTTATGGGAGAAGCAGGATAGAAGCAGAGTGTCCCCCTCTTAAATTGCATGCATTCATAAATTAGGGTTTTAAAAATAGAGTAGTGTAGGCCTCACAGTCAAGGGTAACACCGGGATAAGATTTATTGAAAGTGAAAATCCAGTTGCTTGTAATATATTCTATTTTAATATTTTATTTGCAAAATTGTTCGTCCACTACGATATTAGTCCAAATAACCTCGCCATGGTTATGTAAGATGCCGTTCACAACGGCAATTCCTGGTAGTCTCTATGGAGGGCTCACCATCAGGTGTTACAGTAGAACTTGGATAGTTCGAATTGAAGGGTCCAGTAAAAAAGTTAAAATGAACTAGGTTTTTATAATATTGTTTACATAGTAATAACATTGGGTAATAGCAAGTTATCAAGGCTATTCAAGTTATCAAGTTATTCAAATTATCAAGGCTCCACTGTATTTTTACAGTATATACTGTATATAATACAGTTGTAGCTATATCACAACAAATATATAACAAAATATAAAACTAATAGCTATCTATGTTTTAATAACGAAAAAAGTTCCTATTTTGCCGATACCGATATTCCAACTTTTCAGATGGAAGTTTTGTTAAAAAATTTAAAGCTGATTGGTCATTGGTTATTAAGTATAAAAGTATGCCTACCACTAATTTGAGTATTTATCTCTGGTAATTTCAGTGTAATTAATAATGTGAATAAACTACGAAAACCGGAATCATATTATCTTAAACATTTAACCACGTCCATTTTACAACTACTGGTTGTTATTTTTGTCTTATGATCGTGAAACAATCTTTTACTGCTACAAAAACTATTGTTCGGCAACGAGACAAAAAGGGATCTCCCCGCTTCATCCTCCGACGTCATCGCGACCGAATCACGGCCGATATCCGGCAGAGTATTTCTGGCAGATACTATACATCGCGCACAGTTTGGCCAGTGTTACTTAGTTGTTAGTTGGCTAGTAGCCACCCGACGATCCCTCTCTCCTCGTAGCCTCGGTCAATACTTTGGAGGTCTTCTGTACCCGTTCCAGCCCAAAGATTTGGAAGCAGTTAGTGGTTGGTGGTACCAAAGAATATACGAACACTAAAAAGGTCAGTTAATGTTAAAAAAATTCAGACGCCTTTTTTACGGTCGGAGTGTTGTAGCCGAAGTTCTTCACTACAAGAGATGGCGTGAGTGTTTTTAGTAACGTCATAAGCGCGATGGATCAGTTGCTGTCTCTCTCACACGCTATCTCTCATTTGATACAGATCTACATTGAAATGGTGATTTTTGGCTGAATTTTTCCCACAAGACCTGAATTTCCTAGTATTTATATTAGTATCCCAGTTTCAAACCCAGTTAAGTCCAACATTTTCAAAATTTAGATTATGATTGATTCTAGTAGTATTTTTTGCGTTTAATTCAAATATGGAGCCTGTTTTTTTAAAAAAAAACGACCACAAGAAAGCTACAAATGCATTTAAAAGCGTGAGTTCCTTACAACATTCGGCCAGCTTCACAAGTCCTTTCTTACAAACACGGCCAGCTCCGTATCAGCCAATTAGAAGGCACGAATGAGTCACGTGACCAGGCTTGTTTATTATTTGTGTAGGCCTTTGGTAGTTACCTGTGATTATATTATTTCATATTGAATTTATGAAGAATTATGGAAGTAAATGTTCAAGACCGGAGAAATCTAGGAAGCGATATTTAACATTTTGTACTTAATACATTTTTTACAAATTAATAAATCAAGTTTTATAAAAACTGGATACTAGAATAGACCTACCAAACTTAGCTCTTAATAAACTTTGTATATTACAAATTGTCACAGTTTGTTATAAAAACGGCCAACTCCAACTGAGTTTGTAACAAAGACGGCCAACTCCGTAACTTAGTTACAAACCTGGCCAAGTACATATTTTAAACTTAAATAACCAAAAAATTAATAACAATTTAGGTAAAGTTAAACTTGAAAAAGTATCATAAGTGAAAAAATTGAACCAGTGAAAAAATCACATTTCCTATATAGACCACTTAATGCCGAAACAAGTTTTTTTGCCTCTCCTGGAAAATTGTTCAAAATTAACTTGACTGGGTTTTATCATAGATTAAGCATACTCCTTTTTATTCAGTGGTGGTACTGAAGGTGTGGGCCGAAGCTAGCGCTCATAGGCGGAAATGAACTACAACAGGCAACAGTGCTGCTCATCTCTTCTGCGGGCGCCGCTCGGAGCTTCAAGCGCTAGTGTTCTTCAACCTGAATATAGAAAGAATCAACTTATTTTAGAGTAAAACACATTAAATAATTAATGACAAATTAATATAAGTTTTTTTTACTACTAATAGTTTTATAAATCATTTAAAGTCTACTAGTATGTTAGTTGTTCAGTTTTGTTTTAGGATAGGTCCTAATTTGTTATTGGTAAAACTAACTCTCACTGAAAAGAAAATGTGAAGGCTATAACTGATGTTAAATTGTAGATGGTCAGTTAGCCCATACCAAAACGCGGTATATACCATAAGAATAACATTGGATTTTCTTAAAGGCTTCTACGGCGCAAGTCGAGGGGGCCTAAATTGGAACTAGAACTAAATGTGAAGTAGTAACGATCAGTGAGTATCCTACACTGAATAGCACAATCCTGAATACAATATCTTTGTCGAGACTCGATCATGTTGGATCGTGCATAAAAAGCATTGTTTACAAAGTATATATAAACAACCTATCATTTGAGAGATGTTAGGTGTTCCTGTACTAATTCATTTAAAAATACCAGGTTATCATTTGTTGCCCTATTGACAGCACGAGCAACATCATGAAATGCAATGTGTTCTATAGGAGAAAAAACTTCCAACGTGTTCTTCATCTATTTTTCCATATTTGTTGGGGGTTTATCGTCTACAAAACTAAATAAATGTACACTAAAGACAAATGCATTTATGCTTCTGATTATAATGTTTTTAACTTACTAAAAAATAGGTTTTTAAATTGCTTTTCAATTTTCATTTACCTTACCTCATGATATAATACGGGTCCTAGGCACTTTGTTTATTCATAACTATAAATAATACTAAAGGGTTATTTCTAGTTATATATAAAATCAAATCAATCAATAAAAACACAGCAGTAGTAATGTTGTTGCCAGTAAAACATTGTGTAGCCTAATAATATATAGTCCATTTAATTTTTTAGGCTTTGTGTTTAATAAGTTAAACATTTAATGTTGATAGTAAACTTTAAGAATTTATTTATTTTTGGCCTAGTATTGTTTGATAAATAACACTTTTGTATTATTTTAATTTCCCCCATTTATAATTACCTACTTTAAAAGTAAACTTTAAACAAATTAAAATTATTTTAATAATTTGAATACTCATTTTTTAACAAATATTTCACCGTTTTGCAAACAAATTTAAAGACGGATGTCAGTTTGTCGGGAAAGTTGTTTAACAGCCTAGTGAAAATTCTGTATTGTAAATTGACTTTCAAGAGTGAATCAGTTAATTATGTGATGATAGTGATAAATGATAAATAGCAGCAAGGTCCGTACATAATTCGTCTGTGCAGTCGATATATTTAGCTATCCGGAACAGATCTCGTACAAACATCTGTAAGGTCACTTGATCACCAATCCAATATTCAGTTTTGATGGAAACACGATATTTGTCGTACGCGTACCATATTTTCCTCATCATTTTAATTAAAACAAACAAACTGCTTACAAACTTGCATCAGCTTTAATTTTATGAAACTAATATGAATATCTTGTTTTGATTTATTTATATTATTAGATTAATGGACTGAGGTTCAAATTTTATTTCTGCATGTCCAGTGGCAATTTAAAATATCGGAAACATTTCGCGTTCCTAAATACCTGCTTCCCATAAGGCCAGTGATAACTTTCAATGTCCGTTCCTCATCAAAGGATTATCCAATATCCTTGCTTTATGACTAATTTTAATGAGCAAAAGAATCTAGCGATTTCAGCGAACAACATTCTTATATCACACATGATAACCGTCCAAATAAATTCCTAAATATTAAATATTTTAAAGTTAAAACTTTTCGTGATCTTGAAATTTTGCTCACTGAAATCGTCTCTTTAAAATGAACCATCAATGATCGATTTCGGATAATCCGTTGAGTAGGGACGAACTTTGAAAGTTAATATTAGTCTTATGGGAGAAGCAGGATAGAAGCAGAGTGTCCCCCTCTTAAATTGCATGCATTCATAAATTAGGGTTTTAAAAATAGAGTAGTGTAGGCCTCACAGTCAAGGGTAACACCGGGATAAGATTTATTGAAAGTGAAAATCCAGTTGCTTGTAATATATTCTATTTTAATATTTTATTTGCAAAATTGTTCGTCCACTACGATATTAGTCCAAATAACCTCGCCATGGTTATGTAAGATGCCGTTCACAACGGCAATTCCTGGTAGTCTCTATGGAGGGCTCACCATCAGGTGTTACAGTAGAACTTGGATAGTTCGAATTGAAGGGTCCAGTAAAAAAGTTAAAATGAACTAGGTTTTAATAATATTGTTTACATAGTAATAACATTGGGTAATAGCAAGTTATCAAGGCTATTCAAGTTATCAAGTTATTCAAATTATCAAGGCTCCACTGTATTTTTACAGTATATACTGTATATAATACAGTTGTAGCTATATCACAACAAATATATAACAAAATATAAAACTAATAGCTATCTATGTTTTAATAACGAAAAAAGTTCCTATTTTGCCGATACCGATATTCCAACTTTTCAGATGGAAGTTTTGTTAAAAAATTTAAAGCTGATTGGTCATTGGTTATTAAGTATAAAAGTATGCCTACCACTAATTTGAGTATTTATCTCTGGTAATTTCAGTGTAATTAATAATGTGAATAAACTACGAAAACCGGAATCATATTATCTTAAACATTTAACCACGTCCATTTTACAACTACTGGTTGTTATTTTTGTCTTATGATCGTGAAACAATCTTTTACTGCTACAAAAACTATTGTTCGGCAACGAGACAAAAAGGGATCTCCCCGCTTCATCCTCCGACGTCATCGCGACCGAATCACGGCCGATATCCGGCAGAGTATTTCTGGCAGATACTATACATCGCGCACAGTTTGGCCAGTGTTACTTAGTTGTTAGTTGGCTAGTAGCCACCCGACGATCCCTCTCTCCTCGTAGCCTCGGTCAATACTTTGGAGGTCTTCTGTACCCGTTCCAGCCCAAAGATTTGGAAGCAGTTAGTGGTTGGTGGTACCAAAGAATATACGAACACTAAAAAGGTCAGTTAATGTTAAAAAAATTCAGACGCCTTTTTTACGGTCGGAGTGTTGTAGCCGAAGTTCTTCACTACAAGAGATGGCGTGAGTGTTTTTAGTAACGTCATAAGCGCGATGGATCAGTTGCTGTCTCTCTCACACGCTATCTCTCATTTGATACAGATCTACATTGAAATGGTGATTTTTGGCTGAATTTTTCCCACAAGACCTGAATTTCCTAGTATTTATATTAGTATCCCAGTTTCAAACCCAGTTAAGTCCAACATTTTCAAAATTTAGATTATGATTGATTCTAGTAGTATTTTTTGCGTTTAATTCAAATATGGAGCCTGTTTTTTTAAAAAAAAACGACCACAAGAAAGCTACAAATGCATTTAAAAGCGTGAGTTCCTTACAACATTCGGCCAGCTTCACAAGTCCTTTCTTACAAACACGGCCAGCTCCGTATCAGCCAATTAGAAGGCACGAATGAGTCACGTGACCAGGCTTGTTTATTATTTGTGTAGGCCTTTGGTAGTTACCTGTGATTATATTATTTCATATTGAATTTATGAAGAATTATGGAAGTAAATGTTCAAGACCGGAGAAATCTAGGAAGCGATATTTAACATTTTGTACTTAATACATTTTTTACAAATTAATAAATCAAGTTTTATAAAAACTGGATACTAGAATAGACCTACCAAACTTAGCTCTTAATAAACTTTGTATATTACAAATTGTCACAGTTTGTTATAAAAACGGCCAACTCCAACTGAGTTTGTAACAAAGACGGCCAACTCCGTAACTTAGTTACAAACCTGGCCAAGTACATATTTTAAACTTAAATAACCAAAAAATTAATAACAATTTAGGTAAAGTTAAACTTGAAAAAGTATCATAAGTGAAAAAATTGAACCAGTGAAAAAATCACATTTCCTATATAGACCACTTAATGCCGAAACAAGTTTTTTTGCCTCTCCTGGAAAATTGTTCAAAATTAACTTGACTGGGTTTTATCATAGATTAAGCATACTCCTTTTTATTCAGTGGTGGTACTGAAGGTGTGGGCCGAAGCTAGCGCTCATAGGCGGAAATGAACTACAACAGGCAACAGTGCTGCTCATCTCTTCTGCGGGCGCCGCTCGGAGCTTCAAGCGCTAGTGTTCTTCAACCTGAATATAGAAAGAATCAACTTATTTTAGAGTAAAACACATTAAATAATTAATGACAAATTAATATAAGTTTTTTTTACTACTAATAGTTTTATAAATCATTTAAAGTCTACTAGTATGTTAGTTGTTCAGTTTTGTTTTAGGATAGGTCCTAATTTGTTATTGGTAAAACTAACTCTCACTGAAAAGAAAATGTGAAGGCTATAACTGATGTTAAATTGTAGATGGTCAGTTAGCCCATACCAAAACGCGGTATATACCATAAGAATAACATTGGATTTTCTTAAAGGCTTCTACGGCGCAAGTCGAGGGGGCCTAAATTGGAACTAGAACTAAATGTGAAGTAGTAACGATCAGTGAGTATCCTACACTGAATAGCACAATCCTGAATACAATATCTTTGTCGAGACTCGATCATGTTGGATCGTGCATAAAAAGCATTGTTTACAAAGTATATATAAACAACCTATCATTTGAGAGATGTTAGGTGTTCCTGTACTAATTCATTTAAAAATACCAGGTTATCATTTGTTGCCCTATTGACAGCACGAGCAACATCATGAAATGCAATGTGTTCTATAGGAGAAAAAACTTCCAACGTGTTCTTCATCTATTTTTCCATATTTGTTGGGGGTTTATCGTCTACAAAACTAAATAAATGTACACTAAAGACAAATGCATTTATGCTTCTGATTATAATGTTTTTAACTTACTAAAAAATAGGTTTTTAAATTGCTTTTCAATTTTCATTTACCTTACCTCATGATATAATACGGGTCCTAGGCACTTTGTTTATTCATAACTATAAATAATACTAAAGGGTTATTTCTAGTTATATATAAAATCAAATCAATCAATAAAAACACAGCAGTAGTAATGTTGTTGCCAGTAAAACATTGTGTAGCCTAATAATATATAGTCCATTTAATTTTTTAGGCTTTGTGTTTAATAAGTTAAACATTTAATGTTGATAGTAAACTTTAAGAATTTATTTATTTTTGGCCTAGTATTGTTTGATAAATAACACTTTTGTATTATTTTAATTTCCCCCATTTATAATTACCTACTTTAAAAGTAAACTTTAAACAAATTAAAATTATTTTAATAATTTGAATACTCATTTTTTAACAAATATTTCACCGTTTTGCAAACAAATTTAAAGACGGATGTCAGTTTGTCGGGAAAGTTGTTTAACAGCCTAGTGAAAATTCTGTATTGTAAATTGACTTTCAAGAGTGAATCAGTTAATTATGTGATGATAGTGATAAATGATAAATAGCAGCAAGGTCCGTACATAATTCGTCTGTGCAGTCGATATATTTAGCTATCCGGAACAGATCTCGTACAAACATCTGTAAGGTCACTTGATCACCAATCCAATATTCAGTTTTGATGGAAACACGATATTTGTCGTACGCGTACCATATTTTCCTCATCATTTTAATTAAAACAAACAAACTGCTTACAAACTTGCATCAGCTTTAATTTTATGAAACTAATATGAATATCTTGTTTTGATTTATTTATATTATTAGATTAATGGACTGAGGTTCAAATTTTATTTCTGCATGTCCAGTGGCAATTTAAAATATCGGAAACATTTCGCGTTCCTAAATACCTGCTTCCCATAAGGCCAGTGATAACTTTCAATGTCCGTTCCTCATCAAAGGATTATCCAATATCCTTGCTTTATGACTAATTTTAATGAGCAAAAGAATCTAGCGATTTCAGCGAACAACATTCTTATATCACACATGATAACCGTCCAAATAAATTCCTAAATATTAAATATTTTAAAGTTAAAACTTTTCGTGATCTTGAAATTTTGCTCACTGAAATCGTCTCTTTAAAATGAACCATCAATGATCGATTTCGGATAATCCGTTGAGTAGGGACGAACTTTGAAAGTTAATATTAGTCTTATGGGAGAAGCAGGATAGAAGCAGAGTGTCCCCCTCTTAAATTGCATGCATTCATAAATTAGGGTTTTAAAAATAGAGTAGTGTAGGCCTCACAGTCAAGGGTAACACCGGGATAAGATTTATTGAAAGTGAAAATCCAGTTGCTTGTAATATATTCTATTTTAATATTTTATTTGCAAAATTGTTCGTCCACTACGATATTAGTCCAAATAACCTCGCCATGGTTATGTAAGATGCCGTTCACAACGGCAATTCCTGGTAGTCTCTATGGAGGGCTCACCATCAGGTGTTACAGTAGAACTTGGATAGTTCGAATTGAAGGGTCCAGTAAAAAAGTTAAAATGAACTAGGTTTTTATAATATTGTTTACATAGTAATAACATTGGGTAATAGCAAGTTATCAAGGCTATTCAAGTTATCAAGTTATTCAAATTATCAAGGCTCCACTGTATTTTTACAGTATATACTGTATATAATACAGTTGTAGCTATATCACAACAAATATATAACAAAATATAAAACTAATAGCTATCTATGTTTTAATAACGAAAAAAGTTCCTATTTTGCCGATACCGATATTCCAACTTTTCAGATGGAAGTTTTGTTAAAAAATTTAAAGCTGATTGGTCATTGGTTATTAAGTATAAAAGTATGCCTACCACTAATTTGAGTATTTATCTCTGGTAATTTCAGTGTAATTAATAATGTGAATAAACTACGAAAACCGGAATCATATTATCTTAAACATTTAACCACGTCCATTTTACAACTACTGGTTGTTATTTTTGTCTTATGATCGTGAAACAATCTTTTACTGCTACAAAAACTATTGTTCGGCAACGAGACAAAAAGGGATCTCCCCGCTTCATCCTCCGACGTCATCGCGACCGAATCACGGCCGATATCCGGCAGAGTATTTCTGGCAGATACTATACATCGCGCACAGTTTGGCCAGTGTTACTTAGTTGTTAGTTGGCTAGTAGCCACCCGACGATCCCTCTCTCCTCGTAGCCTCGGTCAATACTTTGGAGGTCTTCTGTACCCGTTCCAGCCCAAAGATTTGGAAGCAGTTAGTGGTTGGTGGTACCAAAGAATATACGAACACTAAAAAGGTCAGTTAATGTTAAAAAAATTCAGACGCCTTTTTTACGGTCGGAGTGTTGTAGCCGAAGTTCTTCACTACAAGAGATGGCGTGAGTGTTTTTAGTAACGTCATAAGCGCGATGGATCAGTTGCTGTCTCTCTCACACGCTATCTCTCATTTGATACAGATCTACATTGAAATGGTGATTTTTGGCTGAATTTTTCCCACAAGACCTGAATTTCCTAGTATTTATATTAGTATCCCAGTTTCAAACCCAGTTAAGTCCAACATTTTCAAAATTTAGATTATGATTGATTCTAGTAGTATTTTTTGCGTTTAATTCAAATATGGAGCCTGTTTTTTTAAAAAAAAACGACCACAAGAAAGCTACAAATGCATTTAAAAGCGTGAGTTCCTTACAACATTCGGCCAGCTTCACAAGTCCTTTCTTACAAACACGGCCAGCTCCGTATCAGCCAATTAGAAGGCACGAATGAGTCACGTGACCAGGCTTGTTTATTATTTGTGTAGGCCTTTGGTAGTTACCTGTGATTATATTATTTCATATTGAATTTATGAAGAATTATGGAAGTAAATGTTCAAGACCGGAGAAATCTAGGAAGCGATATTTAACATTTTGTACTTAATACATTTTTTACAAATTAATAAATCAAGTTTTATAAAAACTGGATACTAGAATAGACCTACCAAACTTAGCTCTTAATAAACTTTGTATATTACAAATTGTCACAGTTTGTTATAAAAACGGCCAACTCCAACTGAGTTTGTAACAAAGACGGCCAACTCCGTAACTTAGTTACAAACCTGGCCAAGTACATATTTTAAACTTAAATAACCAAAAAATTAATAACAATTTAGGTAAAGTTAAACTTGAAAAAGTATCATAAGTGAAAAAATTGAACCAGTGAAAAAATCACATTTCCTATATAGACCACTTAATGCCGAAACAAGTTTTTTTGCCTCTCCTGGAAAATTGTTCAAAATTAACTTGACTGGGTTTTATCATAGATTAAGCATACTCCTTTTTATTCAGTGGTGGTACTGAAGGTGTGGGCCGAAGCTAGCGCTCATAGGCGAAAATGGACTACAACAGGCAACAGTGCTGCTCATCTCTTCTGCGGGCGCCGCTCGGAGCTTCAAGCGCTAGTGTTCTTCAACCTGAATATAGAAAGAATCAACTTATTTTAGAGTAAAACACATTAAATAATTAATGACAAATTAATATAAGTTTTTTTTACTACTAATAGTTTTATAAATCATTTAAAGTCTACTAGTATGTTAGTTGTTCAGTTTTGTTTTAGGATAGGTCCTAATTTGTTATTGGTAAAACTAACTCTCACTGAAAAGAAAATGTGAAGGCTATAACTGATGTTAAATTGTAGATGGTCAGTTAGCCCATACCAAAACGCGGTATATACCATAAGAATAACATTGGATTTTCTTAAAGGCTTCTACGGCGCAAGTCGAGGGGGCCTAAATTGGAACTAGAACTAAATGTGAAGTAGTAACGATCAGTGAGTATCCTACACTGAATAGCACAATCCTGAATACAATATCTTTGTCGAGACTCGATCATGTTGGATCGTGCATAAAAAACATTGTTTACAAAGTATATATAAACAACCTATCATTTGAGAGATGTTAGGTGTTCCTGTACTAATTCATTTAAAAATACCAGGTTATCATTTGTTGCCCTATTGACAGCACGAGCAACATCATGAAATGCAATGTGTTCTATAGGAGAAAAAACTTCCAACGTGTTCTTCATCTATTTTTCCATATTTGTTGGGGGTTTATCGTCTACAAAACTAAATAAATGTACACTAAAGACAAATGCATTTATGCTTCTGATTATAATGTTTTTAACTTACTAAAAAATAGGTTTTTAAATTGCTTTTCAATTTTCATTTACCTTACCTCATGATATAATACGGGTCCTAGGCACTTTGTTTATTCATAACTATAAATAATACTAAAGGGTTATTTCTAGTTATATATAAAATCAAATCAATCAATAAAAACACAGCAGTAGTAATGTTGTTGCCAGTAAAACAATGTGTAGCCTAATAATATATAGTCCATTTAATTTTTTAGGCTTTGTGTTTAATAAGTTAAACATTTAATGTTGATAGTAAACGTTAAGAATTTATTTATTTTTGGCCTAGTATTGTTTGATAAATAACACTTTTGTATTATTTTAATTTCCCCCATTTATAATTACCTACTTTAAAAGTAAACTTTAAACAAATTAAAATTATTTTAATAATTTGAATACTCATTTTTTAACAAATATTTCACCGTTTTGCAAACAAATTTAAAGACGGATGTCAGTTTGTCGGGAAAGTTGTTTAACAGCCTAGTGAAAATTCTGTATTGTAAATTGACTTTCAAGAGTGAATCAGTTAATTATGTGATGATAGTGATAAATGATAAATAGCAGCAAGGTCCGTACATAATTCGTCTGTGCAGTCGATATATTTAGCTATCCGGAACAGATCTCGTACAAACATCTGTAAGGTCACTTGATCACCAATCCAATATTCAGTTTTGATGGAAACACGATATTTGTCGTACGCGTACCATATTTTCCTCATCATTTTAATTAAAACAAACAAACTGCTTACAAACTTGCATCAGCTTTAATTTTATGAAACTAATATGAATATCTTGTTTTGATTTATTTATATTATTAGATTAATGGACTGAGGTTCAAATTTTATTTCTGCATGTCCAGTGGCAATTTAAAATATCGGAAACATTTCGCGTTCCTAAATACCTGCTTCCCATAAGGCCAGTGATAACTTTCAATGTCCGTTCCTCATCAAAGGATTATCCAATATCCTTGCTTTATGACTAATTTTAATGAGCAAAAGAATCTAGCGATTTCAGCGAACAACATTCTTATATCACACATGATAACCGTCCAAATAAATTCCTAAATATTAAATATTTTAAAGTTAAAACTTTTCGTGATCTTGAAATTTTGCTCACTGAAATCGTCTCTTTAAAATGAACCATCAATGATCGATTTCGGATAATCCGTTGAGTAGGGACGAACTTTGAAAGTTAATATTAGTCTTATGGGAGAAGCAGGATAGAAGCAGAGTGTCCCCCTCTTAAATTGCATGCATTCATAAATTAGGGTTTTAAAAATAGAGTAGTGTAGGCCTCACAGTCAAGGGTAACACCGGGATAAGATTTATTGAAAGTGAAAATCCAGTTGCTTGTAATATATTCTATTTTAATATTTTATTTGCAAAATTGTTCGTCCACTACGATATTAGTCCAAATAACCTCGCCATGGTTATGTAAGATGCCGTTCACAACGGCAATTCCTGGTAGTCTCTATGGAGGGCTCACCATCAGGTGTTACAGTAGAACTTGGATAGTTCGAATTGAAGGGTCCAGTAAAAAAGTTAAAATGAACTAGGTTTTTATAATATTGTTTACATAGTAATAACATTGGGTAATAGCAAGCTATATCACAACAAATATATAACAAAATATAAAACTAATAGCTATCTATGTTTTAATAACGAAAAAAGTTCCTATTTTGCCGATACCGATATTCCAACTTTTCAGATGGAAGTTTTGTTAAAAAATTTAAAGCTGATTGGTCATTGGTTATTAAGTATAAAAGTATGCCTACCACTAATTTGAGTATTTATCTCTGGTAATTTCAGTGTAATTAATAATGTGAATAAACTACGAAAACCGGAATCATATTATCTTAAACATTTAACCACGTCCATTTTACAACTACTGGTTGTTATTTTTGTCTTATGATCGTGAAACAATCTTTTACTGCTACAAAAACTATTGTTCGGCAACGAGACAAAAAGGGATCTCCCCGCTTCATCCTCCGACGTCATCGCGACCGAATCACGGCCGATATCCGGCAGAGTATTTCTGGCAGATACTATACATCGCGCACAGTTTGGCCAGTGTTACTTAGTTGTTAGTTGGCTAGTAGCCACCCGACGATCCCTCTCTCCTCGTAGCCTCGGTCAATACTTTGGAGGTCTTCTGTACCCGTTCCAGCCCAAAGATTTGGAAGCAGTTAGTGGTTGGTGGTACCAAAGAATATACGAACACTAAAAAGGTCAGTTAATGTTAAAAAAATTCAGACGCCTTTTTTACGGTCGGAGTGTTGTAGCCGAAGTTCTTCACTACAAGAGATGGCGTGAGTGTTTTTAGTAACGTCATAAGCGCGATGGATCAGTTGCTGTCTCTCTCACACGCTATCTCTCATTTGATACAGATCTACATTGAAATGGTGATTTTTGGCTGAATTTTTCCCACAAGACCTGAATTTCCTAGTATTTATATTAGTATCCCAGTTTCAAACCCAGTTAAGTCCAACATTTTCAAAATTTAGATTATGATTGATTCTAGTAGTATTTTTTGCGTTTAATTCAAATATGGAGCCTGTTTTTTTAAAAAAAAAACGACCACAAGAAAGCTACAAATGCATTTAAAAGCGTGAGTTCCTTACAACATTCGGCCAGCTTCACAAGTCCTTTCTTACAAACACGGCCAGCTCCGTATCAGCCAATTAGAAGGCACGAATGAGTCACGTGACCAGGCTTGTTTATTATTTGTGTAGGCCTTTGGTAGTTACCTGTGATTATATTATTTCATATTGAATTTATGAAGAATTATGGAAGTAAATGTTCAAGACCGGAGAAATCTAGGAAGCGATATTTAACATTTTGTACTTAATACATTTTTTACAAATTAATAAATCAAGTTTTATAAAAACTGGATACTAGAATAGACCTACCAAACTTAGCTCTTAATAAACTTTGTATATTACAAATTGTCACAGTTTGTTATAAAAACGGCCAACTCCAACTGAGTTTGTAACAAAGACGGCCAACTCCGTAACTTAGTTACAAACCTGGCCAAGTACATATTTTAAACTTAAATAACCAAAAAATTAATAACAATTTAGGTAAAGTTAAACTTGAAAAAGTATCATAAGTGAAAAAATTGAACCAGTGAAAAAATCACATTTCCTATATAGACCACTTAATGCCGAAACAAGTTTTTTTGCCTCTCCTGGAAAATTGTTCAAAATTAACTTGACTGGGTTTTATCATAGATTAAGCATACTCCTTTTTATTCAGTGGTGGTACTGAAGGTGTGGGCCGAAGCTAGCGCTCATAGGCGGAAATGAACTACAACAGGCAACAGTGCTGCTCATCTCTTCTGCGGGCGCCGCTCGGAGCTTCAAGCGCTAGTGTTCTTCAACCTGAATATAGAAAGAATCAACTTATTTTAGAGTAAAACACATTAAATAATTAATGACAAATTAATATAAGTTTTTTTTACTACTAATAGTTTTATAAATCATTTAAAGTCTACTAGTATGTTAGTTGTTCAGTTTTGTTTTAGGATAGGTCCTAATTTGTTATTGGTAAAACTAACTCTCACTGAAAAGAAAATGTGAAGGCTATAACTGATGTTAAATTGTAGATGGTCAGTTAGCCCATACCAAAACGCGGTATATACCATAAGAATAACATTGGATTTTCTTAAAGGCTTCTACGGCGCAAGTCGAGGGGGCCTAAATTGGAACTAGAACTAAATGTGAAGTAGTAACGATCAGTGAGTATCCTACACTGAATAGCACAATCCTGAATACAATATCTTTGTCGAGACTCGATCATGTTGGATCGTGCATAAAAAGCATTGTTTACAAAGTATATATAAACAACCTATCATTTGAGAGATGTTAGGTGTTCCTGTACTAATTCATTTAAAAATACCAGGTTATCATTTGTTGCCCTATTGACAGCACGAGCAACATCATGAAATGCAATGTGTTCTATAGGAGAAAAAACTTCCAACGTGTTCTTCATCTATTTTTCCATATTTGTTGGGGGTTTATCGTCTACAAAACTAAATAAATGTACACTAAAGACAAATGCATTTATGCTTCTGATTATAATGTTTTTAACTTACTAAAAAATAGGTTTTTAAATTGCTTTTCAATTTTCATTTACCTTACCTCATGATATAATACGGGTCCTAGGCACTTTGTTTATTCATAACTATAAATAATACTAAAGGGTTATTTCTAGTTATATATAAAATCAAATCAATCAATAAAAACACAGCAGTAGTAATGTTGTTGCCAGTAAAACATTGTGTAGCCTAATAATATATAGTCCATTTAATTTTTTAGGCTTTGTGTTTAATAAGTTAAACATTTAATGTTGATAGTAAACTTTAAGAATTTATTTATTTTTGGCCTAGTATTGTTTGATAAATAACACTTTTGTATTATTTTAATTTCCCCCATTTATAATTACCTACTTTAAAAGTAAACTTTAAACAAATTAAAATTATTTTAATAATTTGAATACTCATTTTTTAACAAATATTTCACCGTTTTGCAAACAAATTTAAAGACGGATGTCAGTTTGTCGGGAAAGTTGTTTAACAGCCTAGTGAAAATTCTGTATTGTAAATTGACTTTCAAGAGTGAATCAGTTAATTATGTGATGATAGTGATAAATGATAAATAGCAGCAAGGTCCGTACATAATTCGTCTGTGCAGTCGATATATTTAGCTATCCGGAACAGATCTCGTACAAACATCTGTAAGGTCACTTGATCACCAATCCAATATTCAGTTTTGATGGAAACACGATATTTGTCGTACGCGTACCATATTTTCCTCATCATTTTAATTAAAACAAACAAACTGCTTACAAACTTGCATCAGCTTTAATTTTATGAAACTAATATGAATATCTTGTTTTGATTTATTTATATTATTAGATTAATGGACTGAGGTTCAAATTTTATTTCTGCATGTCCAGTGGCAATTTAAAATATCGGAAACATTTCGCGTTCCTAAATACCTGCTTCCCATAAGGCCAGTGATAACTTTCAATGTCCGTTCCTCATCAAAGGATTATCCAATATCCTTGCTTTATGACTAATTTTAATGAGCAAAAGAATCTAGCGATTTCAGCGAACAACATTCTTATATCACACATGATAACCGTCCAAATAAATTCCTAAATATTAAATATTTTAAAGTTAAAACTTTTCGTGATCTTGAAATTTTGCTCACTGAAATCGTCTCTTTAAAATGAACCATCAATGATCGATTTCGGATAATCCGTTGAGTAGGGACGAACTTTGAAAGTTAATATTAGTCTTATGGGAGAAGCAGGATAGAAGCAGAGTGTCCCCCTCTTAAATTGCATGCATTCATAAATTAGGGTTTTAAAAATAGAGTAGTGTAGGCCTCACAGTCAAGGGTAACACCGGGATAAGATTTATTGAAAGTGAAAATCCAGTTGCTTGTAATATATTCTATTTTAATATTTTATTTGCAAAATTGTTCGTCCACTACGATATTAGTCCAAATAACCTCGCCATGGTTATGTAAGATGCCGTTCACAACGGCAATTCCTGGTAGTCTCTATGGAGGGCTCACCATCAGGTGTTACAGTAGAACTTGGATAGTTCGAATTGAAGGGTCCAGTAAAAAAGTTAAAATGAACTAGGTTTTAATAATATTGTTTACATAGTAATAACATTGGGTAATAGCAAGTTATCAAGGCTATTCAAGTTATCAAGTTATTCAAATTATCAAGGCTCCACTGTATTTTTACAGTATATACTGTATATAATACAGTTGTAGCTATATCACAACAAATATATAACAAAATATAAAACTAATAGCTATCTATGTTTTAATAACGAAAAAAGTTCCTATTTTGCCGATACCGATATTCCAACTTTTCAGATGGAAGTTTTGTTAAAAAATTTAAAGCTGATTGGTCATTGGTTATTAAGTATAAAAGTATGCCTACCACTAATTTGAGTATTTATCTCTGGTAATTTCAGTGTAATTAATAATGTGAATAAACTACGAAAACCGGAATCATATTATCTTAAACATTTAACCACGTCCATTTTACAACTACTGGTTGTTATTTTTGTCTTATGATCGTGAAACAATCTTTTACTGCTACAAAAACTATTGTTCGGCAACGAGACAAAAAGGGATCTCCCCGCTTCATCCTCCGACGTCATCGCGACCGAATCACGGCCGATATCCGGCAGAGTATTTCTGGCAGATACTATACATCGCGCACAGTTTGGCCAGTGTTACTTAGTTGTTAGTTGGCTAGTAGCCACCCGACGATCCCTCTCTCCTCGTAGCCTCGGTCAATACTTTGGAGGTCTTCTGTACCCGTTCCAGCCCAAAGATTTGGAAGCAGTTAGTGGTTGGTGGTACCAAAGAATATACGAACACTAAAAAGGTCAGTTAATGTTAAAAAAATTCAGACGCCTTTTTTACGGTCGGAGTGTTGTAGCCGAAGTTCTTCACTACAAGAGATGGCGTGAGTGTTTTTAGTAACGTCATAAGCGCGATGGATCAGTTGCTGTCTCTCTCACACGCTATCTCTCATTTGATACAGATCTACATTGAAATGGTGATTTTTGGCTGAATTTTTCCCACAAGACCTGAATTTCCTAGTATTTATATTAGTATCCCAGTTTCAAACCCAGTTAAGTCCAACATTTTCAAAATTTAGATTATGATTGATTCTAGTAGTATTTTTTGCGTTTAATTCAAATATGGAGCCTGTTTTTTTAAAAAAAAACGACCACAAGAAAGCTACAAATGCATTTAAAAGCGTGAGTTCCTTACAACATTCGGCCAGCTTCACAAGTCCTTTCTTACAAACACGGCCAGCTCCGTATCAGCCAATTAGAAGGCACGAATGAGTCACGTGACCAGGCTTGTTTATTATTTGTGTAGGCCTTTGGTAGTTACCTGTGATTATATTATTTCATATTGAATTTATGAAGAATTATGGAAGTAAATGTTCAAGACCGGAGAAATCTAGGAAGCGATATTTAACATTTTGTACTTAATACATTTTTTACAAATTAATAAATCAAGTTTTATAAAAACTGGATACTAGAATAGACCTACCAAACTTAGCTCTTAATAAACTTTGTATATTACAAATTGTCACAGTTTGTTATAAAAACGGCCAACTCCAACTGAGTTTGTAACAAAGACGGCCAACTCCGTAACTTAGTTACAAACCTGGCCAAGTACATATTTTAAACTTAAATAACCAAAAAATTAATAACAATTTAGGTAAAGTTAAACTTGAAAAAGTATCATAAGTGAAAAAATTGAACCAGTGAAAAAATCACATTTCCTATATAGACCACTTAATGCCGAAACAAGTTTTTTTGCCTCTCCTGGAAAATTGTTCAAAATTAACTTGACTGGGTTTTATCATAGATTAAGCATACTCCTTTTTATTCAGTGGTGGTACTGAAGGTGTGGGCCGAAGCTAGCGCTCATAGGCGGAAATGAACTACAACAGGCAACAGTGCTGCTCATCTCTTCTGCGGGCGCCGCTCGGAGCTTCAAGCGCTAGTGTTCTTCAACCTGAATATAGAAAGAATCAACTTATTTTAGAGTAAAACACATTAAATAATTAATGACAAATTAATATAAGTTTTTTTTACTACTAATAGTTTTATAAATCATTTAAAGTCTACTAGTATGTTAGTTGTTCAGTTTTGTTTTAGGATAGGTCCTAATTTGTTATTGGTAAAACTAACTCTCACTGAAAAGAAAATGTGAAGGCTATAACTGATGTTAAATTGTAGATGGTCAGTTAGCCCATACCAAAACGCGGTATATACCATAAGAATAACATTGGATTTTCTTAAAGGCTTCTACGGCGCAAGTCGAGGGGGCCTAAATTGGAACTAGAACTAAATGTGAAGTAGTAACGATCAGTGAGTATCCTACACTGAATAGCACAATCCTGAATACAATATCTTTGTCGAGACTCGATCATGTTGGATCGTGCATAAAAAGCATTGTTTACAAAGTATATATAAACAACCTATCATTTGAGAGATGTTAGGTGTTCCTGTACTAATTCATTTAAAAATACCAGGTTATCATTTGTTGCCCTATTGACAGCACGAGCAACATCATGAAATGCAATGTGTTCTATAGGAGAAAAAACTTCCAACGTGTTCTTCATCTATTTTTCCATATTTGTTGGGGGTTTATCGTCTACAAAACTAAATAAATGTACACTAAAGACAAATGCATTTATGCTTCTGATTATAATGTTTTTAACTTACTAAAAAATAGGTTTTTAAATTGCTTTTCAATTTTCATTTACCTTACCTCATGATATAATACGGGTCCTAGGCACTTTGTTTATTCATAACTATAAATAATACTAAAGGGTTATTTCTAGTTATATATAAAATCAAATCAATCAATAAAAACACAGCAGTAGTAATGTTGTTGCCAGTAAAACATTGTGTAGCCTAATAATATATAGTCCATTTAATTTTTTAGGCTTTGTGTTTAATAAGTTAAACATTTAATGTTGATAGTAAACTTTAAGAATTTATTTATTTTTGGCCTAGTATTGTTTGATAAATAACACTTTTGTATTATTTTAATTTCCCCCATTTATAATTACCTACTTTAAAAGTAAACTTTAAACAAATTAAAATTATTTTAATAATTTGAATACTCATTTTTTAACAAATATTTCACCGTTTTGCAAACAAATTTAAAGACGGATGTCAGTTTGTCGGGAAAGTTGTTTAACAGCCTAGTGAAAATTCTGTATTGTAAATTGACTTTCAAGAGTGAATCAGTTAATTATGTGATGATAGTGATAAATGATAAATAGCAGCAAGGTCCGTACATAATTCGTCTGTGCAGTCGATATATTTAGCTATCCGGAACAGATCTCGTACAAACATCTGTAAGGTCACTTGATCACCAATCCAATATTCAGTTTTGATGGAAACACGATATTTGTCGTACGCGTACCATATTTTCCTCATCATTTTAATTAAAACAAACAAACTGCTTACAAACTTGCATCAGCTTTAATTTTATGAAACTAATATGAATATCTTGTTTTGATTTATTTATATTATTAGATTAATGGACTGAGGTTCAAATTTTATTTCTGCATGTCCAGTGGCAATTTAAAATATCGGAAACATTTCGCGTTCCTAAATACCTGCTTCCCATAAGGCCAGTGATAACTTTCAATGTCCGTTCCTCATCAAAGGATTATCCAATATCCTTGCTTTATGACTAATTTTAATGAGCAAAAGAATCTAGCGATTTCAGCGAACAACATTCTTATATCACACATGATAACCGTCCAAATAAATTCCTAAATATTAAATATTTTAAAGTTAAAACTTTTCGTGATCTTGAAATTTTGCTCACTGAAATCGTCTCTTTAAAATGAACCATCAATGATCGATTTCGGATAATCCGTTGAGTAGGGACGAACTTTGAAAGTTAATATTAGTCTTATGGGAGAAGCAGGATAGAAGCAGAGTGTCCCCCTCTTAAATTGCATGCATTCATAAATTAGGGTTTTAAAAATAGAGTAGTGTAGGCCTCACAGTCAAGGGTAACACCGGGATAAGATTTATTGAAAGTGAAAATCCAGTTGCTTGTAATATATTCTATTTTAATATTTTATTTGCAAAATTGTTCGTCCACTACGATATTAGTCCAAATAACCTCGCCATGGTTATGTAAGATGCCGTTCACAACGGCAATTCCTGGTAGTCTCTATGGAGGGCTCACCATCAGGTGTTACAGTAGAACTTGGATAGTTCGAATTGAAGGGTCCAGTAAAAAAGTTAAAATGAACTAGGTTTTTATAATATTGTTTACATAGTAATAACATTGGGTAATAGCAAGTTATCAAGGCTATTCAAGTTATCAAGTTATTCAAATTATCAAGGCTCCACTGTATTTTTACAGTATATACTGTATATAATACAGTTGTAGCTATATCACAACAAATATATAACAAAATATAAAACTAATAGCTATCTATGTTTTAATAACGAAAAAAGTTCCTATTTTGCCGATACCGATATTCCAACTTTTCAGATGGAAGTTTTGTTAAAAAATTTAAAGCTGATTGGTCATTGGTTATTAAGTATAAAAGTATGCCTACCACTAATTTGAGTATTTATCTCTGGTAATTTCAGTGTAATTAATAATGTGAATAAACTACGAAAACCGGAATCATATTATCTTAAACATTTAACCACGTCCATTTTACAACTACTGGTTGTTATTTTTGTCTTATGATCGTGAAACAATCTTTTACTGCTACAAAAACTATTGTTCGGCAACGAGACAAAAAGGGATCTCCCCGCTTCATCCTCCGACGTCATCGCGACCGAATCACGGCCGATATCCGGCAGAGTATTTCTGGCAGATACTATACATCGCGCACAGTTTGGCCAGTGTTACTTAGTTGTTAGTTGGCTAGTAGCCACCCGACGATCCCTCTCTCCTCGTAGCCTCGGTCAATACTTTGGAGGTCTTCTGTACCCGTTCCAGCCCAAAGATTTGGAAGCAGTTAGTGGTTGGTGGTACCAAAGAATATACGAACACTAAAAAGGTCAGTTAATGTTAAAAAAATTCAGACGCCTTTTTTACGGTCGGAGTGTTGTAGCCGAAGTTCTTCACTACAAGAGATGGCGTGAGTGTTTTTAGTAACGTCATAAGCGCGATGGATCAGTTGCTGTCTCTCTCACACGCTATCTCTCATTTGATACAGATCTACATTGAAATGGTGATTTTTGGCTGAATTTTTCCCACAAGACCTGAATTTCCTAGTATTTATATTAGTATCCCAGTTTCAAACCCAGTTAAGTCCAACATTTTCAAAATTTAGATTATGATTGATTCTAGTAGTATTTTTTGCGTTTAATTCAAATATGGAGCCTGTTTTTTTAAAAAAAAACGACCACAAGAAAGCTACAAATGCATTTAAAAGCGTGAGTTCCTTACAACATTCGGCCAGCTTCACAAGTCCTTTCTTACAAACACGGCCAGCTCCGTATCAGCCAATTAGAAGGCACGAATGAGTCACGTGACCAGGCTTGTTTATTATTTGTGTAGGCCTTTGGTAGTTACCTGTGATTATATTATTTCATATTGAATTTATGAAGAATTATGGAAGTAAATGTTCAAGACCGGAGAAATCTAGGAAGCGATATTTAACATTTTGTACTTAATACATTTTTTACAAATTAATAAATCAAGTTTTATAAAAACTGGATACTAGAATAGACCTACCAAACTTAGCTCTTAATAAACTTTGTATATTACAAATTGTCACAGTTTGTTATAAAAACGGCCAACTCCAACTGAGTTTGTAACAAAGACGGCCAACTCCGTAACTTAGTTACAAACCTGGCCAAGTACATATTTTAAACTTAAATAACCAAAAAATTAATAACAATTTAGGTAAAGTTAAACTTGAAAAAGTATCATAAGTGAAAAAATTGAACCAGTGAAAAAATCACATTTCCTATATAGACCACTTAATGCCGAAACAAGTTTTTTTGCCTCTCCTGGAAAATTGTTCAAAATTAACTTGACTGGGTTTTATCATAGATTAAGCATACTCCTTTTTATTCAGTGGTGGTACTGAAGGTGTGGGCCGAAGCTAGCGCTCATAGGCGAAAATGGACTACAACAGGCAACAGTGCTGCTCATCTCTTCTGCGGGCGCCGCTCGGAGCTTCAAGCGCTAGTGTTCTTCAACCTGAATATAGAAAGAATCAACTTATTTTAGAGTAAAACACATTAAATAATTAATGACAAATTAATATAAGTTTTTTTTACTACTAATAGTTTTATAAATCATTTAAAGTCTACTAGTATGTTAGTTGTTCAGTTTTGTTTTAGGATAGGTCCTAATTTGTTATTGGTAAAACTAACTCTCACTGAAAAGAAAATGTGAAGGCTATAACTGATGTTAAATTGTAGATGGTCAGTTAGCCCATACCAAAACGCGGTATATACCATAAGAATAACATTGGATTTTCTTAAAGGCTTCTACGGCGCAAGTCGAGGGGGCCTAAATTGGAACTAGAACTAAATGTGAAGTAGTAACGATCAGTGAGTATCCTACACTGAATAGCACAATCCTGAATACAATATCTTTGTCGAGACTCGATCATGTTGGATCGTGCATAAAAAACATTGTTTACAAAGTATATATAAACAACCTATCATTTGAGAGATGTTAGGTGTTCCTGTACTAATTCATTTAAAAATACCAGGTTATCATTTGTTGCCCTATTGACAGCACGAGCAACATCATGAAATGCAATGTGTTCTATAGGAGAAAAAACTTCCAACGTGTTCTTCATCTATTTTTCCATATTTGTTGGGGGTTTATCGTCTACAAAACTAAATAAATGTACACTAAAGACAAATGCATTTATGCTTCTGATTATAATGTTTTTAACTTACTAAAAAATAGGTTTTTAAATTGCTTTTCAATTTTCATTTACCTTACCTCATGATATAATACGGGTCCTAGGCACTTTGTTTATTCATAACTATAAATAATACTAAAGGGTTATTTCTAGTTATATATAAAATCAAATCAATCAATAAAAACACAGCAGTAGTAATGTTGTTGCCAGTAAAACAATGTGTAGCCTAATAATATATAGTCCATTTAATTTTTTAGGCTTTGTGTTTAATAAGTTAAACATTTAATGTTGATAGTAAACGTTAAGAATTTATTTATTTTTGGCCTAGTATTGTTTGATAAATAACACTTTTGTATTATTTTAATTTCCCCCATTTATAATTACCTACTTTAAAAGTAAACTTTAAACAAATTAAAATTATTTTAATAATTTGAATACTCATTTTTTAACAAATATTTCACCGTTTTGCAAACAAATTTAAAGACGGATGTCAGTTTGTCGGGAAAGTTGTTTAACAGCCTAGTGAAAATTCTGTATTGTAAATTGACTTTCAAGAGTGAATCAGTTAATTATGTGATGATAGTGATAAATGATAAATAGCAGCAAGGTCCGTACATAATTCGTCTGTGCAGTCGATATATTTAGCTATCCGGAACAGATCTCGTACAAACATCTGTAAGGTCACTTGATCACCAATCCAATATTCAGTTTTGATGGAAACACGATATTTGTCGTACGCGTACCATATTTTCCTCATCATTTTAATTAAAACAAACAAACTGCTTACAAACTTGCATCAGCTTTAATTTTATGAAACTAATATGAATATCTTGTTTTGATTTATTTATATTATTAGATTAATGGACTGAGGTTCAAATTTTATTTCTGCATGTCCAGTGGCAATTTAAAATATCGGAAACATTTCGCGTTCCTAAATACCTGCTTCCCATAAGGCCAGTGATAACTTTCAATGTCCGTTCCTCATCAAAGGATTATCCAATATCCTTGCTTTATGACTAATTTTAATGAGCAAAAGAATCTAGCGATTTCAGCGAACAACATTCTTATATCACACATGATAACCGTCCAAATAAATTCCTAAATATTAAATATTTTAAAGTTAAAACTTTTCGTGATCTTGAAATTTTGCTCACTGAAATCGTCTCTTTAAAATGAACCATCAATGATCGATTTCGGATAATCCGTTGAGTAGGGACGAACTTTGAAAGTTAATATTAGTCTTATGGGAGAAGCAGGATAGAAGCAGAGTGTCCCCCTCTTAAATTGCATGCATTCATAAATTAGGGTTTTAAAAATAGAGTAGTGTAGGCCTCACAGTCAAGGGTAACACCGGGATAAGATTTATTGAAAGTGAAAATCCAGTTGCTTGTAATATATTCTATTTTAATATTTTATTTGCAAAATTGTTCGTCCACTACGATATTAGTCCAAATAACCTCGCCATGGTTATGTAAGATGCCGTTCACAACGGCAATTCCTGGTAGTCTCTATGGAGGGCTCACCATCAGGTGTTACAGTAGAACTTGGATAGTTCGAATTGAAGGGTCCAGTAAAAAAGTTAAAATGAACTAGGTTTTTATAATATTGTTTACATAGTAATAACATTGGGTAATAGCAAGTTATCAAGGCTATTCAAGTTATCAAGTTATTCAAATTATCAAGGCTCCACTGTATTTTTACAGTATATACTGTATATAATACAGTTGTAGCTATATCACAACAAATATATAACAAAATATAAAACTAATAGCTATCTATGTTTTAATAACGAAAAAAGTTCCTATTTTGCCGATACCGATATTCCAACTTTTCAGATGGAAGTTTTGTTAAAAAATTTAAAGCTGATTGGTCATTGGTTATTAAGTATAAAAGTATGCCTACCACTAATTTGAGTATTTATCTCTGGTAATTTCAGTGTAATTAATAATGTGAATAAACTACGAAAACCGGAATCATATTATCTTAAACATTTAACCACGTCCATTTTACAACTACTGGTTGTTATTTTTGTCTTATGATCGTGAAACAATCTTTTACTGCTACAAAAACTATTGTTCGGCAACGAGACAAAAAGGGATCTCCCCGCTTCATCCTCCGACGTCATCGCGACCGAATCACGGCCGATATCCGGCAGAGTATTTCTGGCAGATACTATACATCGCGCACAGTTTGGCCAGTGTTACTTAGTTGTTAGTTGGCTAGTAGCCACCCGACGATCCCTCTCTCCTCGTAGCCTCGGTCAATACTTTGGAGGTCTTCTGTACCCGTTCCAGCCCAAAGATTTGGAAGCAGTTAGTGGTTGGTGGTACCAAAGAATATACGAACACTAAAAAGGTCAGTTAATGTTAAAAAAATTCAGACGCCTTTTTTACGGTCGGAGTGTTGTAGCCGAAGTTCTTCACTACAAGAGATGGCGTGAGTGTTTTTAGTAACGTCATAAGCGCGATGGATCAGTTGCTGTCTCTCTCACACGCTATCTCTCATTTGATACAGATCTACATTGAAATGGTGATTTTTGGCTGAATTTTTCCCACAAGACCTGAATTTCCTAGTATTTATATTAGTATCCCAGTTTCAAACCCAGTTAAGTCCAACATTTTCAAAATTTAGATTATGATTGATTCTAGTAGTATTTTTTGCGTTTAATTCAAATATGGAGCCTGTTTTTTTTAAAAAAAACGACCACAAGAAAGCTACAAATGCATTTAAAAGCGTGAGTTCCTTACAACATTCGGCCAGCTTCACAAGTCCTTTCTTACAAACACGGCCAGCTCCGTATCAGCCAATTAGAAGGCACGAATGAGTCACGTGACCAGGCTTGTTTATTATTTGTGTAGGCCTTTGGTAGTTACCTGTGATTATATTATTTCATATTGAATTTATGAAGAATTATGGAAGTAAATGTTCAAGACCGGAGAAATCTAGGAAGCGATATTTAACATTTTGTACTTAATACATTTTTTACAAATTAATAAATCAAGTTTTATAAAAACTGGATACTAGAATAGACCTACCAAACTTAGCTCTTAATAAACTTTGTATATTACAAATTGTCACAGTTTGTTATAAAAACGGCCAACTCCAACTGAGTTTGTAACAAAGACGGCCAACTCCGTAACTTAGTTACAAACCTGGCCAAGTACATATTTTAAACTTAAATAACCAAAAAATTAATAACAATTTAGGTAAAGTTAAACTTGAAAAAGTATCATAAGTGAAAAAATTGAACCAGTGAAAAAATCACATTTCCTATATAGACCACTTAATGCCGAAACAAGTTTTTTTGCCTCTCCTGGAAAATTGTTCAAAATTAACTTGACTGGGTTTTATCATAGATTAAGCATACTCCTTTTTATTCAGTGGTGGTACTGAAGGTGTGGGCCGAAGCTAGCGCTCATAGGCGGAAATGAACTACAACAGGCAACAGTGCTGCTCATCTCTTCTGCGGGCGCCGCTCGGAGCTTCAAGCGCTAGTGTTCTTCAACCTGAATATAGAAAGAATCAACTTATTTTAGAGTAAAACACATTAAATAATTAATGACAAATTAATATAAGTTTTTTTTACTACTAATAGTTTTATAAATCATTTAAAGTCTACTAGTATGTTAGTTGTTCAGTTTTGTTTTAGGATAGGTCCTAATTTGTTATTGGTAAAACTAACTCTCACTGAAAAGAAAATGTGAAGGCTATAACTGATCTTAAATTGTAGATGGTCAGTTAGCCCATACCAAAACGCGGTATATACCATAAGAATAACATTGGATTTTCTTAAAGGCTTCTACGGCGCAAGTCGAGGGGGCCTAAATTGGAACTAGAACTAAATGTGAAGTAGTAACGATCAGTGAGTATCCTACACTGAATAGCACAATCCTGAATACAATATCTTTGTCGAGACTCGATCATGTTGGATCGTGCATAAAAAACATTGTTTACAAAGTATATATAAACAACCTATCATTTGAGAGATGTTAGGTGTTCCTGTACTAATTCATTTAAAAATACCAGGTTATCATTTGTTGCCCTATTGACAGCACGAGCAACATCATGAAATGCAATGTGTTCTATAGGAGAAAAAACTTCCAACGTGTTCTTCATCTATTTTTCCATATTTGTTGGGGGTTTATCGTCTACAAAACTAAATAAATGTACACTAAAGACAAATGCATTTATGCTTCTGATTATAATGTTTTTAACTTACTAAAAAATAGGTTTTTAAATTGCTTTTCAATTTTCATTTACCTTACCTCATGATATAATACGGGTCCTAGGCACTTTGTTTATTCATAACTATAAATAATACTAAAGGGTTATTTCTAGTTATATATAAAATCAAATCAATCAATAAAAACACAGCAGTAGTAATGTTGTTGCCAGTAAAACATTGTGTAGCCTAATAATATATAGTCCATTTAATTTTTTAGGCTTTGTGTTTAATAAGTTAAACATTTAATGTTGATAGTAAACTTTAAGAATTTATTTATTTTTGGCCTAGTATTGTTTGATAAATAACACTTTTGTATTATTTTAATTTCCCCCATTTATAATTACCTACTTTAAAAGTAAACTTTAAACAAATTAAAATTATTTTAATAATTTGAATACTCATTTTTTAACAAATATTTCACCGTTTTGCAAACAAATTTAAAGACGGATGTCAGTTTGTCGGGAAAGTTGTTTAACAGCCTAGTGAAAATTCTGTATTGTAAATTGACTTTCAAGAGTGAATCAGTTAATTATGTGATGATAGTGATAAATGATAAATAGCAGCAAGGTCCGTACATAATTCGTCTGTGCAGTCGATATATTTAGCTATCCGGAACAGATCTCGTACAAACATCTGTAAGGTCACTTGATCACCAATCCAATATTCAGTTTTGATGGAAACACGATATTTGTCGTACGCGTACCATATTTTCCTCATCATTTTAATTAAAACAAACAAACTGCTTACAAACTTGCATCAGCTTTAATTTTATGAAACTAATATGAATATCTTGTTTTGATTTATTTATATTATTAGATTAATGGACTGAGGTTCAAATTTTATTTCTGCATGTCCAGTGGCAATTTAAAATATCGGAAACATTTCGCGTTCCTAAATACCTGCTTCCCATAAGGCCAGTGATAACTTTCAATGTCCGTTCCTCATCAAAGGATTATCCAATATCCTTGCTTTATGACTAATTTTAATGAGCAAAAGAATCTAGCGATTTCAGCGAACAACATTCTTATATCACACATGATAACCGTCCAAATAAATTCCTAAATATTAAATATTTTAAAGTTAAAACTTTTCGTGATCTTGAAATTTTGCTCACTGAAATCGTCTCTTTAAAATGAACCATCAATGATCGATTTCGGATAATCCGTTGAGTAGGGACGAACTTTGAAAGTTAATATTAGTCTTATGGGAGAAGCAGGATAGAAGCAGAGTGTCCCCCTCTTAAATTGCATGCATTCATAAATTAGGGTTTTAAAAATAGAGTAGTGTAGGCCTCACAGTCAAGGGTAACACCGGGATAAGATTTATTGAAAGTGAAAATCCAGTTGCTTGTAATATATTCTATTTTAATATTTTATTTGCAAAATTGTTCGTCCACTACGATATTAGTCCAAATAACCTCGCCATGGTTATGTAAGATGCCGTTCACAACGGCAATTCCTGGTAGTCTCTATGGAGGGCTCACCATCAGGTGTTACAGTAGAACTTGGATAGTTCGAATTGAAGGGTCCAGTAAAAAAGTTAAAATGAACTAGGTTTTAATAATATTGTTTACATAGTAATAACATTGGGTAATAGCAAGTTATCAAGGCTATTCAAGTTATCAAGTTATTCAAATTATCAAGGCTCCACTGTATTTTTACAGTATATACTGTATATAATACAGTTGTAGCTATATCACAACAAATATATAACAAAATATAAAACTAATAGCTATCTATGTTTTAATAACGAAAAAAGTTCCTATTTTGCCGATACCGATATTCCAACTTTTCAGATGGAAGTTTTGTTAAAAAACTTAAAGCTGATTGGTCATTGGTTATTAAGTATAAAAGTATGCCTACCACTAATTTGAGTATTTATCTCTGGTAATTTCAGTGTAATTAATAATGTGAATAAACTACGAAAACCGGAATCATATTATCTTAAACATTTAACCACGTCCATTTTACAACTACTGGTTGTTATTTTTGTCTTATGATCGTGAAACAATCTTTTACTGCTACAAAAACTATTGTTCGGCAACGAGACAAAAAGGGATCTCCCCGCTTCATCCTCCGACGTCATCGCGACCGAATCACGGCCGATATCCGGCAGAGTATTTCTGGCAGATACTATACATCGCGCACAGTTTGGCCAGTGTTACTTAGTTGTTAGTTGGCTAGTAGCCACCCGACGATCCCTCTCTCCTCGTAGCCTCGGTCAATACTTTGGAGGTCTTCTGTACCCGTTCCAGCCCAAAGATTTGGAAGCAGTTAGTGGTTGGTGGTACCAAAGAATATACGAACACTAAAAAGGTCAGTTAATGTTAAAAAAATTCAGACGCCTTTTTTACGGTCGGAGTGTTGTAGCCGAAGTTCTTCACAACAAGAGATGGCGTGAGTGTTTTTAGTAACGTCATAAGCGCGATGGATCAGTTGCTGTCTCTCTCACCCGCTATCTCTCATTTGATACAGATCTACATTGAAATGGTGATTTTTGGCTGAATTTTTCCCAGAAGACCTGAATTTCCTAGTGTTTATATTAGTATCCCAGTTTCAAACCCAGTCAAGTCCAACATTTTCAAAATTTAGGTTATGATTGATTCTAGTAGTATTTTTTGCGTTTAATTCAAATATGGAGCCTGTTTTTAAAAAAAACGACCACAGGAAAGCTACAAATGCATTTAAAACCGTGAGTTCCTTACAACATTCGGCCAGCTTCACAAGTCCTTTCTTACAAACACGGCCAGCTCCGTATCAGCCAATTAGAAGGCACGAATGAGTCACGTGACCAGGCTTGTTTATTATTTTTGTAGGCCTTTGGTAGTTACCTGTGATTATATTATTTCATATTGAATTTATGAAGAATTATGGAAGTAAATGTTCAAGACCGGAGAAATCTAGGAAGCGATATTTAACATTTTGTACTTAATACATTTTTTACAAATTATTAAATCAAGTTTTATAAAAACTGGATACTAGAATAGACCTACCAAACTTAGCTCTTAATACACTTTGTATATTACAAATCATCACAGTTTGTTATAAAAACGGCCAACTCCAACTGAGTTTGTAACAAAGACGGCCAACTCCGTAACTTAGTTACAAACCTGGCCAAGTACATATTTTAAACTTAAATAACCAAAAAATTAATAACAATTTAGGTAAAGTTAAACTTGAAAAAGTATCATAAGTGAAAAAATTGAACCAGTGAAAAAATCACATTTCCTATATAGACTACTTAATGCCGAAACAAGTTTTTTTGCCCCTCCTGGAAGATTGTTCAAAATTAACTTGGCTGGGTTTTATCAAAGATTAAGCATACTCATTTTTATTCAGTGGTGGTACTGAAGGTGTGGGCCGAAGCTAGCGCTCATAGGCGGAAATGAACTACAACAGGCAACAGTGCTGCTCATCTCTTCTGCGGGCGCCGCTCGGAGCTTCAAGCGCTAGTGTTCTTCAACCTGAATATAGAAAGAATCAATTTATTTTAGAGTAAAACACATTAAATAATTAGTGACAAATTGTTATAAGTTTTTTTTTACTTCTAATAGTTTTATAAATCATAAAGTCTACTAGTATGTTAGTTGTTCAGTTTTGTTTTAGGATAGGTCCTAATTTGTTATTGGTAAAACTAACTCTCACTGAAAAGAAAATGTGAAGGCTATAACTGGTGTTAAATTCTAGATGGTCAGTTAGCCCATACCAAAACGCGGTATATACCATATAGAGATGTGCGATCCAGTGACTTTGCTGGATCAGTGACTTCAGTGACAGCGCCAAAGAAATATCAGTTACTTTTACCGGCGACTTGGCACCAGTTACTCCCGCAGTTCATCGTAACAACTCCAGCGATAAATTACCCCTTTTTGACACTGTGTTATTTATCAAAGTTAATCATGACCTTAAAAGGAATCAACTGCTCACTTATTGGCATTAGAATTAAATATATTTCATAAAATAGGAACAACAAGTAATAATTAAAATTCTTAGTACAACTACAAATTCTCATTTAACTACGAAAACATTTAGGAGTATCACTAAAAAAATATTAATTACCTAGAAGTAAATAATAAAGTTGTTACTAAATCATAAATAAAGAAAGCTTGTAAAAAGACTACTTAATTATACAAATAACAGTCATCGGAAAATTGTATTAACAGCGCTTTAGTTAGTAAACGCACAACAGCGACTTGCATGAACAATGCGGGCTCGTGTTGTCACTGAAGTCACTGGCGCTGGTTCGTAGTTCGTCCATCTCGTCTATGCCCAGCGCCAAGCTCCAAACAGCGCCAGCGCCACAAACCTAGAGGCGATACCTCGAAACCACCAAACAGCGACAAGTGACAGTGACCAGTGCCAGCTCCAGCTCCCAGCTCCAGCGACAGCGCCACGACCTCGAAACAACCAAACGGCGACCGGTGACAGTGACCAGTGCCAGCTCCAGCTCCCAGCTCCAGCGACAGCGCCACGACCTCGAAACAACCAAACGGCGACCGGTGACAGTGACCAGTGCCAGCGCCAGCGCCCAGCTCCAGCTCCAGCGACAGCGCCACGAACCTAGCGGGGATACATTGAAACAACCAAACAGTGACAGCGACTTTTGAGTGAGTGAATTCGTACTGTCACCGAAGTCACTGGAGCTGGTCAGAACAATTTCCTGGCACCAGCTCCTTTAGTGCCGAACAAATATTAGCGCCAAAGTCACCGGTACAGAAATATTTAACAACTAGAGATGTGCGATCCAGTGACTTTGCTGGATCAGTGACTTCAGTGACAGCGCCAAAGAAATATCAGTTACTTTTACCGGTGACTTGGCACCAGTTACTCCCGCAGTTCATCGTAACAACTCCAGCGATAAATTACCCCTTTTTGACACTGTTATTTATCAAAGTTAATCATGACCTTATAAGGAATCAACAGCTCACTTATTGGCATTAGAATTAAATATATTTCATAAAATAGGAACAACAAGTAATAATTAAAATTCTTAGTACAACTACAAATTCTCATTTATCTACGAAAACATTTAGGAGTATCACTAAAAAAAATTAATTACCTAGAAGTAAAATAATAAAGTTGTTACTAAATCATAAATAAAGAAAGCTTGTAAAAAGACTACTTAATTATACAAATAACAGTCATCGGAAAATTGTATTAACAGCGCTTTAGTTAGTAAACGCAAAACAGCGACTTGCATGAACAATGCGGGCTCGTGTTGTCACTGAAGTCACTGGCGCTGGTTCGTAGTTCGTCCATCTCGTCTATGCCCAGCTCCAAGCTCCAGCGACAGCGCCAAGCACCAAACAGCGCCAAGCTTCAAACAGCGCCAGCGCCACAAACCTAGAGGCGATACCTCGAAACCACCAAACAGCGACAAGTGACAGTGACCAGTGCCAGCTCCAGCTCCCAGCTCCAGCGACAGCGCCATGACCTCGAAACAACCAAACAGCGACCGGTGACAGTGACCAGTGCCAGCGCCAGCGCCCAGCTCCAGCTCCAGCGACAGCGCCACGAACCTAGTGGGGATACATTGAAACAACCAAACAGTGACAGCGACTTTTGAGTGAGTGAATTCGTACTGTCACCGAAGTCACTGGAGCTGGTTAGAACAATTTCCTGGCACCAGCTCCTTTAGTGCCGAACAAATATTAGCGCCAAAGTCACCGGTACAGAAATATTTAACAACCCTAATACCATAAGAATAACATTGGATTTTCGTAAAGGCTTCTACGGCGCAAGTCGAGGGGGCCTAAATTAGAACTACAAATAAATGTAAAGTAGTAACGAACAGTGACTATCCTACACTGACTAGCAACAATCCTGAATACAATATCTTTGTCGAGACTCGATCATGTTGGATAGTGTATAAAAAACATTGTTTACAAAGTATACATAAACAACCTATCATTTGAGAGATGTTAGGTGTTCTTGTACTAATTCATTTAAAAATACCAGGTTATCATTTGTTGCCCTATTAACAGCACGAGCAACATCATGAAATGCAATGTGTTCTATAGGAGAAAAAACTTCCAACGTGTTCTTCATCTATTTTTCCATATTTGTTGGGGGTTTATCGTCTACAAAACTAAATAAATGTACACTAAAGACAAATGCATTTATGCTTCTGATTATAATGTTTTTAACTTTAAAAAAATAGGTTTTTAAATTGCTTTTCAATTTTCATTTACCTTACGTCATGATATAATACGGGTCCTAGGCACTTTGTTTATTCATAACTATAAAGAATACTAAAGGGTTATTTCTAGTCATATATAAAATAAAATCAATCAATAAAAAACACAGCAGTAGTAATGTTGTTGCCAGTAAAACATTGAGTATTATATTTGTGTAGCCTAATAATATATAGTCCATTTAATTTTTAGGCTTTGTGTTTAATAAGTGAAACATTTAATGTTGATAGTAAACTTTAAGAATTTATTTATTTTTGTCCTAGTATTGTTTGATAAATAACACTTTTGTATAATTTTAATTTTCCTCAATTATAATTACCAACTTTAAAAGTAAACTTTAAAGGGAGCTATTTTAATAATTTGAATACTCATTTTTTAACAAATATTTCACCGTTTTGCAAACAAATTTAAAGACGGATGTCAGTTTGTCGTGAAAGTTGTTTAACAGCCTAGTGAAAATTCTGTATTGTAAATTGACTTTCAAGAGTGAATCAGTTAATTATGTGATGATAGTGATAAATGATAAATTGGCAGCAAGGTCCGTACATAATTCGTCTGTGCAGTCGATATATTTAGCTATCCGGAACAGATCTCGTACAAACATATGTAAGGTCACGTCATCACCAATCCAATCTTCAGTTTTGATGTAAACACGATATTTGTCGTACGCGTACCATATTTTCCTCATCATTTTAATTAAAACAAACAAACTGCTTACAAACTTGCATCAGCTTTAATTTTATGAAACTAATATGAATATCTTGTTTTGATTTATTTATATTATTAGATTAATGGACTGAGGTTTAAATTATCCTTCTGCATGTCCAGTGGCTATTTAAAATATCGGAAACATTTCGCGTTCCTAAATACCTGCTTCCCATAAGGCCAGTGATAACTTTCAATGCCCGTTCCTCATCAAAGGATTATTCAATATCCTTGCTTTATGACTAATTTTAATGAGCAAAAGAATCTAGCGATTTCAGCGAACAACATTCTTATATCACACATGATAACCGTCCAAATAAATTCCTAAATATTAAATATTTTAAAGTTAAAACTTTTCGTGATCTTGAAATTTTGCTCACTGAAATCGCCTCTTTAAAATGAATCATCAATGATCGATTTCGGATAATCCGTTGAGTAGGGACGAACTTTGAAAGTTAATATTAGTCTTATGGGAGAAGCAGGATAGAAGCAGAGTGTCCCCCTCTTAAATTCCATGCATTCATAAATTAGGGTTTTAAAAATAGAGTAGTGTAGGCCTCACAGTCAAGGGTAACACCGGGATAAGATTTATTGAAAGTGAAAATCCAGTTGCTTTTAATATATTCCATTTTAATATTTTATTTGCAAAATTGTTCGTCCACTATGATATTAGTCCAAATAACCTCGCCATGGTTATGTAAGATGCCGTTCACAACGGCAATTCCGTGTAGTCTCTATGGAGGGCTCACCATCAGGTGTTACAGTAGAACTTGGATAATTCGAATTGAAGGGTCCAGTAAAAAAATTTAAATTAACTAGGTTTTTTATAATATTGTTTACATATTAATAACATTGGGTAATAGGGATCAAGCAAAATATTAAAATTAAGGAAGATTTTGAATTATAGAAGTTCAAATTATCAAAGATCCACAGTATTTTTCAAGGTTTTTATAGGGAATGGTCCGAACTGTGGTCTTATTACTATCTTAGGTCAACCTGTTCATAGAAAGCATAATTAATAAATAAAAAAAGACAAATGGCAGTTGGGTATAAAACTTCACCAAATTTTCAGACTTTGATCATGATTGATCTGGTGAACCTCAAAGTATGAGGTGAGCATCGTAACTACACTAACTACTACAGGAATAAGTTACGCAACAAGTTTGGTTTAGTTATCAAACCAGTTTAAGAAAGTTACAAGCTTCATTGTTAACACTGTTACAAATTTTTCTCATCATGAGTTGCAGTTAAGTTACATCAAAATTCTCAACTAGCTTGTTTGTTTTTGTTACCACCAACTAGGATTCAGTGGTAGGACTAGAATTTTGTCTATCGGAAGAGTCAGCTACAGTAGGTATACAGCTGTGGCATTATTATACAGAACTGACCTGGAGAAGCTGGGACTGGCTGCGTCAGTGACCATACCTCGCCTAATGGTCACCGCAGACTACGACGTTGATGGAAGACTTCTGGTCATACCACTCAAGGGGAAATGCATCTTCAATGGAGCCAATTGAAGGTATGTGTTTTAAAAACTGAATTACTAACTATTACTCTATCACTTGACTAAACTGAAAAATTGTATATAGGGAGTCAACAAAATAGCTAAAGTAAGTCCGGACCTTTAAGCATTTTTTTAAATTTGTAAGCGGTTTTTAGAAATTATATATTTTTAATGCAAATTTGGCCAATTAATCAATAACCTTCAAATATCTGGAAAACCACTACTTTTTCGTAAAAGGTCTAATTACAAGAAAGTTTTAATTTAAAATCCCTTTTGAACAAAACTAACTTCACTGAAATTGGATATTTATTAATTTATTTATGACGGAATTTATAATTTCAATGGCAGCCATCTTAAATGGCCGCCATTTTGGAGTCCTGTTCGGATTTTCGAGTGGCTCCCTATCTGAAAAGTTAGCTTTTGGCATCAACTATGACCACAGATAATGCCATACCTCAATCAAAAAGTGCTGTTTTTTTGGTGTACCCGTCGTACTATTGCGGTACGTAAAACAGTAGTAGTATACTTCAATAAACTTAATATTGTAAACAAAAACTAAGTTTATGTAAATTATAAAACAGTCTAATAACTTAATTGTTATTAATCAATATATGAATTTAGTATGCATTGTGTGTGTAAATAATTAAATAGTTAAAGAAACAAATAAACGACTTCTTTAAAGTATTCGAACCTTTAAAAAGGAAAAATGTCCAAACGTACTAAAGTACTAACTCCAAAAGCGAAGCAGTTAAAACAATAGTAAAATAAATCTCAGAAAAACTAAAATAGCATACTTATCAACTTAAGAGACGTTTAAATAAAATAATAAAATAATTCAAATTAAAAATTAACTACCTGTTATCACGTTTTTCTAGCATGGTATCGTTAGTGAATAATAAATCAATTTTATGCAAGCTTTAAACACTAGCTAACAATCCTTCCTCCAACATCACAAAACGTAACGCCACGAGGTCCTCCCTCCTATTTCAGTGTGCCTTTAGTTTGTTTAAGGTCCGCCGTGGTTTAGCTTATTTTTCCTATAAAATTTAAATTTCACTGTTTTTCTCTGTTAGGAAATAGAGTTACAAAATCTCGAAATGGCAAAATTACAGGTAAAATTACAAGTAATATAATTGTATTTATGCATAGTTTAAAATCCAAACAATTTCTGGTAAGTGCAAAATCACAAACAGTTTAAGAATCACAAGTTAATAAAATAATACTTTTACAGTTCAGCAGTTTTTTTAGATTACTCGTTTCCACGGTACAAGTAATATACCGACCATCACGGGACCGGGCTTAGGTTGGATAACCTAAATGGTCGGTTAAAACGGGCAACTACGTATACATGTATAATACTGTAGAAATAAATGTATTATTGATATTATATTACTGTAATACAAAGCTAGGCTGTACACACGCGGGACGCAAAACCAAAAAAGCTCTGTACTGTACTCGAGGCAGAGTAGCGATAAACTGACGTTTTACAATATTAATAGTTTCCCAAATAATTCATAACAAAACTTGACCTTTAGTAAAGCGATAAGGATGGGAACGGAAGTCTCTCGATTCCTAAAAAGGTCAGTTATACCAGTTTTAAAATTCAGGGCGGATAAACCAACCTCGATTTTGTGCCTGAGCAGAGGCGGTTAATCAGAGTGGCAGTTGATGCGGGGTTGGTTAAGAGAGGGTTTACTGTAAATTGGTTGTGATTTCAGGCATTTGGAATATTTTTGGGGAAAATTCAAGTCGGAAGAGTACTGCGGATAATTAAAAATTACTACCCCGCATCCAATTAGCTTTTGTGGTCATTGTTCAAAACTAAAAGCTTCAACGTCAAGATTAAACTGGCATATAGCCGGTATTCAATAAATTGCTATATATCAATATATTCCACTTGTTTTCCTTGTACCTGCGTCTGTAAGTGACTAGCGTCTAGCGGCTTGATCTTCCGAGGTGATGCACGACTAGTGGCGACGTGGTGTTGACGAGGGGAGGTAAGCAGACGAACGAAGTGAAACGAATAGTGCCGGAAATAATCGAGTAGCTTCTGTCACATCGTATCGACCCGGCTGTCATTATTTGTTGTGGTTGTGGTTATTAAATTAGTTCGCTGTTGTACAACTTTAACTTATTTTAGTTTAAACAGATATAATTATATGTGTAATATTAAATTTATTGTAACGGAGTAGGCTACCCTTTTGTTATCATTGAAAAATAGCTTAGCAGCCCTAAATTGTTATCAAATTATATGGTTATATAGTTGTTGCTATATATATACAGCATTTGGCTAGCCTTTGCTACTTCTAAAAAAGTGTTAAGTGTTATATTTTTAGCATACATTTGTCCTGTCCTGTAAATGAGAAAATAACTAGTAAAAAGGTGTATGTGTTATACTTGCAGGTTTAGTTATTTAAACCAACCAATAGTAATTTTAGGCTAAATATAAAAAATTTTAAAGGAATTACAGCCGAAGGAATCTTATTATTTCATAGCCTATCCTACCTACCTTGTACCTAATACCTAAAAATACGTTTCCCAATTGTTCACATACTTAGGTTAACTTTGAATTTTCTTAAAAAAAGAAAGCTAATTACATTATTAATGGGTCAAAGCCAATTTAAACTGATTTGAGAAACAAGCTGTTTACTTCATTTTTGCTGTTTACGTCTTTCCCGTGCCACTTGCGCTGGTGTGCCCTCAAATTCCCTCCAGCAATCTTTATGCGGAAAATTGCTACTAAATATCCAAGAATTAGGTGGTGGCCGCGACTGTTCCCCGACGTGAACAAGTAATTTTATCTGTTCTTTCCTCTGTATGTACTCTAACAATTATTAAAGAATCAAGAAACTATAAATCAGTTAGTTTTCAAGTTTGCTAATAGGCTCTAATACACTTTATTTTGATTCCCTATATTATTTATACATTTGGAAATGAGAGAACAATTAGTTCTTAGATAGCAATTGATTATCTTACATGCTAAAAACCCATCTATTTAATAGTTGGGGTTATTTATACCCCTACAAACTCTACTTACCTTATGAAGTAAATCTATCAGCTGTCTATACAGTTAGGCTGAAAAACAGCTTTGGTATTTCCATTTTACAACAATTATATTTTATCATTTTTAACAATTAGGTATATTATTGTTAGTAGTAATAAACGGTATCAGGAAACTGACACATACTTTCTCCCTTTTAGCCAAACTTTAATGACAAAAATATTTGTTATTTACTAAATATAGAATATGAAGTATAGATAAATGTACAGAAAATTGTCTAAAATAGTTGTTTTCAGAAATATCCACCCAAATTGCTTTTTTGGAGGCACTGTAGAGTCCGTTGCTACACACAGTAGTTTTGAGAGGGGAAATGCCCCCTTGCCCCCCCCCCAGGGTTAAATAGCGACACATTTCGAACATCATCTGTTGGTCAATGCTAACTTGACCTGCATATAAAATTTTAATGAAATTGATCAGTAAATAAGAGAGAAATAGTTATTTTTGTATTCCCCATAAGAATAACATAAGACAACGTACTGTGTTTACCGCTAAATGAAAATTTCAATTTTCCCCGCAACTAGCAATCGTAGAATAGTAATTTAAAATACTAATTTATTTTGTTTTTTGAGCTCTTTTTAATGGTGAATAGTAAGCTTTTTTAACATTTATGATTTTTTATGAAAAATCCAAAAAAACTGAATTTTTGATGTTTTAAGTCCTGTAATTTCTGAACCCGAATTTTTCCAGAAATGCGGGTGGTGACATTTTGTTGGAAACCTAAAGTTCTACAAACCACGAAAGTTTCATCAAAATCGTTAGGGCCGTTTTTAAGAAATTTGGATTTTTCATGTTTTTTAGCGGTTTTTGGGGGATAATTACCCTTAAAAATCAAAAATTCAAAAAAATGAAAAAAAAGCCTGGAGATATCGTGGATTAGTACCTGCATACCAAATTTCATAAAAATCGGCCCATAGGTTAGGGCTCTAGCTCTGTAAACATCCACACAGACACACACACACAGACACACACACACACACACACACACACACACACACACACACACACACACACACACACACACACACACACACACACACACACACACACACACACACACACACACACACACACAACACACACACACACACACACACACACAGACAGACAGACATCACGTAAAACCACTTTTTTGGGTTCAGGGAGCACCAAAACGAATATTTCCACTAACAACTCAAATTCGAAAGTTTTTACGAAAACAATACTTTCTCCATATACTATGTATAGGGGGAGAAAGTAAAAAATAGCCTTGGACTTGTTAAAAAACGTCAATTTTTTTTCCTACAAGAAACAGTGTAGATAAAAAAATGTAGTGGTATTATGTAAATAAATGTTTACTTTCTACAGTTTACTTTGTTTTGGAGGCACCAAAACGAATATATTCACAAGGTGAGATAAGTAATTTAAATTATTTTCGCAACTGTACAAATATTAAGGTTCTGTTTAAAACAAATTCCATAAAATTAATTACTTCAGTCTTGCGGTACTTTATGCGTATTTAGCTGTAAAAACGTACTATTTATGATCCACACGTGAGCTGTATTGCATTAAAAACTCATGTCAGCAATAGCAGGAATAACGCGGACACTTTCAGGATTTTTGCTGGCAAAATCGGGGATTTCTAGCATCAACAGTAGGGAAATTAATCACGGAAATGGATTGGCAACACTGCCTTCACCTCCCCTCATCACCACTCACTATTCGTGCATCACCTCGGAAGATCGAGCCGCTAGACCAAGAATTAGTCTATAACCCTGGCATAGACTAAATTAAGGTGATTAACAGATATCAAGTATAATAATTTATGAGCCTCCGTAGAGGCTGCCAAAAATTGCCGATGTGGACGGTATTTCACGTCCCCATGGCGGGGTATTGGTAAAAGTTTTCAATAAGCAATAATCGCACCTCAGTTTAACTTCATTGGTTACGATATTGCCACTGCGCAAAGTTATCAAATTTGGGTCCAACGAACATCCGGTTATATCATTGCATTTAATTACATGTGAGAGGTAATTTATTTACAAGAATATAAAACCATTTTATTGAAAATAACTTTTAAAACAGTTCTTAGAACTATTTAAACAAAATTACTTAAACACGTACCATAAGTTAAATCAGTTACAACTACAGCCAAGATGAATTTTATCAATCAATCAGAATTAAAGATAATTATTTTTGAGAATCGTTGTGATGGAAAAGTCGATACTAGCGCTCGCGTGGCCACTACGAGCGGTATATTATCGTAGTATAAAGTTTGGCCACAAGAGCGCTAGCTTTGTCTTTTCGCCGGCACTACTGCCCCTAGCGGCGTCAGTATCATACACATACGATATTGGAAATACTAATGGAATGAATGCGTAGACATTAAGTCCAGGTCTAATGCAAAAAATATAGACACTGTTTTTACTCTCGGAGCGTGGTAGACGATGTAATGCACAAAAAAAGATAATGCTAGTGGTACGTTTGTTTGCAATAACTCTCTTTGCAATGGATATTAAAATATTAAGATCAGCTGCTGTCTCTCTCGTTTAAGTTCATAACTACATCGAACTGCATACACTTTTGGCTTCATTTCTTCATTTTGCTTACAGGTCTTGACCGTCTTAAGTGTTTACAATAAATACAGAAATCCTAGAAAGGTCAGGTCTATAGAAAAATGCAGCAAAAATTTCAATTTTTCGATGTAGTTTTGCACTTAAATGAGAAATGGCGCGCGAGAGAGAAAACTGCTGATTCATTGCACGCATGATATGGAGTTATAATAAACACACAGCTAATGTCACTTCTGTTGTAATGCAGAACATCGTCTACAATGTTAAAAGAATCAAAAAAGTGTCTACATTTTTAACATTAGACCTGATCTTAGTGTTTGCGTATTCATTGGCTATACCATTATAAACGAGTTCGCACGCAGCACGCTGATGTGAGGGAAGTGAATTTCCACATAAAAACTTTTAAAACTCAGAATCAGGTAAAAACATACATTTATTCAAATTTTTATTAAAATCTGAAAACAGTGAATTTTTGGCTGTTCTGATGCTCCTGGTTCCATTTACCTGCAAAGCTGGGAATACAATTGTTTGCATTATAATGTTAGGAGAAGGTCCAGAGAGACTTGAAAGTAGGCGTGAGGTTACTGGAGATGATAAAAGTACTCTAACAAAGGAATATCAGCCTTTTCTAGTGTAAAACCCCCAGACAACGTACTGTGTTTACTCGAAACACATTTTATTTAATAACTAGGTAAATATGTATGCTAGAATGACGAGAGAGGGCTTAAAACTTTCGTCTCACTAATTCCCATCTTTTTACATGTATTAATTTTACATACGGGGCTATTCTGACCCTTTTTGGGCCCAAAAACTCGAAATTTTAAAGTTTAATACCCCTTTTTTGGGCCCAAGGGTAACTACTCTGTGTAAATATCGTCAGTCGGTGAGAGGAGACGATTGTAACGGTGGCAGACGACAGACGACGCGTGTGGCAGGTCGAAAAACTCAAAATAACTTTTTGATGACTGTAGATACTAAGATATTAACTTAACTTATAAATTAGTTTGTTTTATTACATTTTCTTAGACAATTGGTAATATTGTGATTGTCATGTGTAAAAAGTACACAAAGCCTCAATTTATCTTGAAAGCGTTGATGAAGTTAGTCACAGTAAGCGAACAACCTTAAAATTGATTTTGTAGGACAATTATTTGCTAGGTTATATTTTCACTAAATTAATAATAAAAATTGTCTACATTACCTAAAATACATTACCAGTAATGTAGTAGGTAACCACAATAAAAGCTATAGATTATTCCAACCAAACAGCCTTTTTCGGAAGGTTATCTTGAATGATTTGACATAGCCTAGGGTTGGATTACAGTAAGAGTAAGCCAACATTAAACTGGTAATACAACTTTTGTAAAATACTTTAAACACATTACCAGGAATGTTGTAGCGAACCAAAATAAAAGCTTTAAACTACTCTAACCAAAATAAGCCTTTTATACAGGTTATCTGAAATTATTTGGCACATCCTAGGTTTGGATTACAGTGAGCTGTTTTCATCATAAACTTGGACCTATGGCTATAAAATGTCGGCCTATACACTTAGGCTACTTGCCATTTTAGAAGTTTCATGTACGGTCTTGGAGTCAACCCATGTTTATAGAATTTAATGTCCTGATAGCCCAGGCTATTGCAAAAATATATTGAAATATCATTTTGTAAAATACAACTGTTGTTAAATACTTTAAACATTACCAGGAATGTTGTAGCGAACCAAAACAAAAGCTTTAAACTATTCTAACCAAACTAAGCCTTTTATACAGGTTATCTGAAATGATTTGGCACATCCTAGGTTTGGATTACAGTGAGCTGTTTTCATCATAAACTTGGACCTATGGCTATAAAATGTCGGCCTATACACTTAGGCTACTTGCCATTTTAGAAGTTTCATGTACGATCTTGGAGTCAACCCATGTTTATAGAATTTAATTTCCTGATAGCCCAGGCTATTGCAACAATATATTGAAATATCATTTTGTAAAATACAACTGTTGTTAAATACTTTAAACATTACCAGGAATGTTGTAGCGAACCAAAACAAAAGCTTTAAACTATTCTAACCAAACTAAGCCTTTTATACAGGTTATCTGAAATGATTTGACATCTCCTAGGTTTGGATTATATTGAGCTGTTTTCATCATAAACTTGGACCTATGACTATAAAATGTAGGCATATACACTTAGGCTACTTGTCATTTTAGAAGTTTCATGTACGGACTTGGGCCAACCCATGTTTATAGCATTTAATTTCATGATAGCCTAGGCTATTGATACAATATATTGAAATCTCATTTTTTCATCTAAATAACTGGGCCTGACGATTTATTGTTAATCCTTAAGGATATTTTGACTTGGCCTATAGAAATTGTTAACATTAGTTCATATAGGAAACTCGCTGTTCTCTTAAAAGTTAAATTAACCACACTGCTAAAGTCACTGCTTAGCCCAAAATGCCCTGTTTGTTCTAAGATAACGCACCCATGCCAATCCTAACAACAAACCATGCCTGAAATCTTCAATTTATTTTTAAAATAAATAAATTTACGTATTTATACAACATTTACTTTGATAAAAACAAGTGATAAATGTATGTATGTTTTTCTACGGATAAAATGTCAGGCTGGTGGCGGGATCCGAACCTGTGACCGTCCGCTCTACAAGCCAGTGCGATACCTCTGAGCTACCGCGATAATTGATTGTTAGAGAAGTGACTAAAACTCTAGCTATATAAACATAAAATTCGGATTCTGGCGGCAGTTAAATGATAACGGAATGTATTCTGATGATGTTACCATTGACTATGGATACTGAAGTAGACGTTCCATCGATACGGCGCGGTTGTCCGCCTCAAAGGTATACTAAGTCGGTCGGTAACACGTAGTTCCTTTTCCTGCCGCCAGAGTTTGCTGCAGTCGACTATCGCGCGCTCTCTCTCTCGCACTGCCCCCCCCTGCCCCCTTCACCCCGCGACCCTCACCGCTACATACCCCTCTTACCCCACCCCCTCACATCACTGGATACAGACACAGACCCGGCCGCCCGCGCCAACCTGGCTTCGTTTCTTCGTTTATTGTAGCGGAGAGCGGTGGTCAGCGCGGCGCGACTCGGTGACGACGCCGACGGTTGCACCTCCTGATTGCTAGTCTAGTATTATTGTGTGATCTTTAAAACAGTAGTTTAGCAACGCTTGACATTTAGTGGGAGGATTTTATATAATACCGTTCAAAAAACTGTTTTATATCTACTCAAAATGTAGTTAAAATAATTTCTTCTTACATCATTTAAAGAAAGTATTAACGCGTTTGTAGTCTTTAGTAGTTTATGAACAAATGTATTATTATTTCAAAGAGGACTAGAACCAAAATCATCTTTCAAATGTACGGTATGCTAAAAATATGAAATAAATAATCGTTGTTTCACATACTATTATAACTACTGTTCAATTAGCCTAATGTAGGCTAAAATTCAATTCACAAATGCATTATTGTATTGATGATGACAGGTGAAAAATATAAAAAACATACCAGATTTGAAATAAATTTATTTGCCCTCCAAGAGCTTAATCTTTTGGTAAAACCCCCGGTATTTTCGTCCAGGTTGTCTCATTTCCTTTGATTGCTCCTGCGACGTACACTGGAGTTTAGCTGTGATCAATTTCTTAATGATAAAAATTCTATGTTCATAGCATTCAAAGCCGCACTTCATCAAGTCATTTTGATATCTGAAGATCGCCTGTTTACATCGGGTTAAAATAAGTTTCCTTATACCTATTTTTTGTATGATGTTTACAATCATTTTGTCAAATATGACCAGCGTGGTATTTGCTGCATAGACCGTCATTTGTGTGGGTGATATCAGCGCCTCGGACGGGACGGCACTCTACGCGCATAAAAATGTTTTTATTTGGAGTACCGTACAAGTATTTATTTATTATTAATTATTATTTATTAATCGATTTTTACAGTAAAAATGTCATTAGATTTGTATTACAAAGTGCTTTAAATTTTATGTCTTATAAAATTTTGTTTTAGTTGCTATTTTTCATGGAATTTGACTTTGAAATATTTAAATGGCCGCCATTTTGAAATTTGATAAGTTAAATAAAAATTGTTTTTGGAAAATGTTAAAAACCAGAAACTTAAAGTTTATACCAAATTTCAAAAAATATCTCGAAGGGTTTTTGAATCATTAATTATTTTCAAAAAAATACAAAATGGCGGATTACGAATAACTAATCCGAAATCGCAAAAATGTTACTGTACATTTTCGACTTGTTTTTGTATGTAGAATCCGGTTCTAAATAGTGCGCTACGCATTTTTGTGACACCCTGTGTATTAGTTACACCCCAAAACGTGTTCAGGGGTAACGTTAGGAACGTTTGGGGCTTTTCTGACCCTTTTTTTAGCCCAAAAACTCAAAATTTGAAAACTTAGATCCCCTAAAAAGGGTGTTAGAGTTTTCCGATAGTTTTGCCCAACGAACTTGTCCAACTGATTATAAAAAGGAATGTCACCACAAAATTTTAAGTAAATCGGTCAAAAACTGCGACCGCTAGAGTTATCTCAAATATAAAGTTTTTAGAGACCCCTCAAAACGTGTTCAGGGGGTCACGTTAGGAACTTTTCTGGTGGTCCCGGTCACCGTGCGGGTCATGCTAATAGTTCACTTTTCCATAGGAAATTCACTAATAATAACGAGCTGCTCCCCCGCAAAAATTTGCGGATACGATCCATATAACGGCTGTTTATTGAATTAAGAAAAAACAAATATGGCATAAACCAAATAAAACTCTACTCCATATGAATAACATGGGAACTTGGACGTCTCGTGGGGCAGAGCCCTCTGGGGCCTAAATATAAATTATCGCTTCACAGCGACTAAGAACTTGAAATTATCTTTTAAATAAAAAAGAATCATAAAAATTGGTTAAGTATTAACTTCAGGAAGTGAGTGAACAAAAAGCCGGATTTTTTTTAAATATGTAGATAATAGGTCTACCACTACTACTAATAATAATAATAATTGTATTTTAAACTTGAGTTGTTTTTTTTTACAACAGCCCAAGTAAAATTATAATTTTCTTACATCCACACAAAAAATGTTCATGTTGCCTATTCCGTTAGTTATCCATGGCAAATCCTTTGTGCGGTGCGGTAACGCCTGCCAAACGTAAACAGCAGCGATACTAGTTCAAGCCGAGCATACCGGGCCTACAGTCGGTGGGCCAAGTCCGCAAGTCCAAGCCCAGAGCCCAGAGCGGCCTTGAGTGAGAGCCGTTTCACGCACGCGCGCCACCGCAAGGAGCGCGTGGCGGGCATCTTCCAATCGTTCCCGCCAGCAGCGCCACTGCACTGAGCCTTCCTCTGTTGGTACCGCGGGAAGCCAACAGGGGCGCTAGAAAACTGCTAGGGACACATTCTATAATGGCGATGGTTTGTCTCCTTCAGTATCTATAGTCAATGATGTTACTCAAATCAGATATTGAATTTTTTATGAGACTCGATATAAGTTTGATCATGTGTTTCAATTATCCTTATACGCGAGGAATGAGCGTACACCTAGTGTTAAAAATGTAGACACTTTTTTTATTATTTTAACATTGTAGACGATGTTCTGCATTACAACAGAAGTGACATTAGCTGTGTGTTTATTATAACTCCATATCATGCGTGCAATGAATCAGCAGTTGTCTCTCTCGTGCGCCGTTTCTCATTTAAGTGCAAAACTACATCGAAAAATTGAAATTTTTGCTGCATTTTTCTATAGACCTGACCTTTCTGGTATTTCTGTATTTATTGTAAACACTTAAGACGGTCAAGACCTGTAAGCAAAATGAAGAAATGAAGCCAAAAGTGTATGCAGTTCGATGTAGTTATGAACTTAAACGAGAGAGACAGCAGCTGATCTTAATATTTTAATATCCATTGCAAATAGAGTTATTGCAAACAAACGTACCACTAGCATTATCTTTTTTGTGCATTACATCGTCTACCACGCTCCGAGAGTAAAAACAGTGTCTATATATTTTGCATTAGACCTGGACTTAATGTCTACGCATTCATTCCATTAGTATTTCCAATATCGTATGTGTATGATACTGACGCCGCTAGGGGCAGTAGTGCCGGCGAAAAGACAAAGCTAGCGCTCTTGTGGCCAAACTTTATACTACGATAATATACCGCTCGTAGTGGCCACGCGAGCGCTAGTATCGACTTTTCCATCACAACGTTTCTTAAAAATAATTATCTTTAATTCTGATTGATTCATAAAATTCATCTTGGCTGTAGTTGTAAGTGATTTAACTTGTGGTACGTGTTTAAGTAATTTTTTTTAAATAGTTCTAAGAACTGTTTTAAAAGTTATTTTCAATAAAATGGTTTTATATTCTTGTAAATAAATTACCTCTCACATGTAATTAAATGCAATGATATAACCGGATGTTCGTTGGACCTAAATTTGATAACTTTGCGCAGTGGCAATATCGTAACCAATGAAGTTAAACTGAGGTGCGATTATTGCTTATTGAAAACTTTTACCAATACCCCGCCATGGGGACGTGAAATACCGTCCACATCGGCAATTTTTGTCAGCTTCTACGGAGGCTCATAACTTAATAGACTTGATATCTTGTATCGATACTGTCGATATATCATGTTAATCACCTTAATTTAGTCTATGCCAGTTATAGACTAATTCTTGGTCTAGCGGCTCGATCTTCCGAGGTGATGCACGAATATTGAGTGGCGATGAGGGGAGGTGAAGGCAGTGTTGCCAATCCATTTCCCTACTGTTGATGCTAGAAATCCCCGATTTTGCCAGCAAAAATCCTAAAAGTGTCCGCGTTATTCCTGCTATGGCTGACATGAGTTTTTAATGCAATACAGCTCACGTGTGTATCATAAATAGTACGTTTTTACAGCTAAATACGCATAAAGTACCGCAAGACTGAAGTAATTAATTTTATGGAATTTGTTTTAAACAGAACCTTAATATTTGTACAGTTGCGAAAATAATTTAAATTACTTATCTCACCTTGTGAATATATTTGTTTTGTTGCCTCCAAAACAAAGTAAACTGTAGAAAGTAAACATTTATTTACATAATACCACTACATTTTTTTATCTACACTGTTTCTTGTAGGAAAAAATAATTGACGTTTTTTAACAAGTCCAAGGCTATTTTTACTACTAACAATAATATACCTAATTGTTAAAAATGATAAAATATAATTGTTGTAAAATGGAAATACCAAAGCTGTTTTTCAGCCTAACTGTATAGACAGCTGATAGATTAACTTCATAGGATTAAGTAGAGTTTGTAGGGGTATAAATAACCCCAACTATTAAATAGATGGGTTTTTAGCATGTAAGATAATCAATTGCTATCTAAGAACTAATTGTTCTCTCATTTCCAAATGTATAAATAATATAGGGAATCAAAATAAAGTGTTTTAGAGCCTATTAGCAAACTTGAAAACTAACTGATTTATAGTTTCTTGATTCTTTAATAATTGTTAGAGTGCATACAGAGGAAAGAACAGATAAAATTACTTGGTCACGTCGGGGAACAGTCGCGGCCACCACCTAATTCTTGGATATTTAGTAGCGATTTTCCGCATAAAGATTGCTGGAGGGAATTTGAGGGCACACCAGCGCAAGTGGCACGGGAAAGACGTAAACAGCAAAAATGAAGTAAACAGCTTGTTTCTCAAATCAGTTTAAATTGGCTTTGACCCATTAATAATGTAATTAGCTTTCTTTTTTAAGAAAATTCAAAGTTAACCTAAGTATGTGAACAATTGGGAAACGTATTTTTAGGTATTAGGAACAAGGTAGGTAGGATAGGCTATGAAATAATAAGATTCCTTCGGCTGTAACTCCTTTAATTTTTTTTATATTTAGCCTAAAATTACTATTGGTTGGTTTAAATAACTAAACCTGCAAGTATAACACATACACCTTTTTACTAGTTATTTTCTCATTTACAGGACAGGACAAATGTATGCTAAAAATATAACACTTAACACTTTTTTAGAAGTAGCAAAGGCTAGCCAAATGCTGTATATGTATAGCAACAACTATATAACCATATAATTTGATAACAATTTAGGGCTGCTAAGCTATTTTTCTATGATAACAAAAGGGTAGCCTACTCCGTTACAATAAATTTAATATTACACATATAATTATATCTGTTTAAACTAAAATAAGTTAAAGTCTTTCAACAGCGAACTAATTTAATAACCACAACCACAACAAATAATGACAGCCGGGTCGATACGATGTGACAGAAGCTACTCGGTTATTTCCGGCACTTCGTTCGTCTGCTTACCTCCCCTCGTCAACACCACGTCGCCACTAGTCGTGCATCACCTCGGAAGATCAAGCCGCTAGACGCTAGTCACTTACAGACGCAGGTACAAGGAAAACAAGTGGAATATATTGATATATAGCAATTTATTGAATACCGGCTATATGCCAGTTTAATCTTGACGTTGAAGCTTTTAGTTTTGAACAATGACCACAAGAGCTAATTGGATGCGGGGTAGTAATTTTTAATTATCCGCAGTACTCTTCCGACTTGAATTTTCCCCAAAAATATTCCGAATGCCTGAAATTACAACCAATTTACAGTAAACCCTCTCTTAACCAACCCCGCATCAACTGCCACTCTGATTAACCGCCTCTGCTCAGGCACAAAATCGAGGTCGGTTTATCCGCCCTGAATTTTAAAACTGGTATAACTGACCTTTTTAGGAATCGAGAGACTTCCGTTCCCATCCTTATCGCTTTACTAAAGGTCAAGTTTTGTTATGAATTATTTGGGAAACTATTAATATTGTAAAACGTCAATTTATCGCTACTCTGCCTCGAGTACAGTACAGAGCTTTTTTGCTTTTGCGTCCCGCGTGTGTACAGCCTAGTTTTGTATTAATATAATATCAATAATTCATTTATTTCTACAGTATTATACATGTATACGTAGTTGCCCGTTTTAACCGACCATTTAGGTTATCCAACCTAAGCCCGGTCCCGTGATGGTCGGTATATTACTTGTATCGTGGAAACGAGTAATCTAAAAAAAACTGCTGAACTGTAAAAGTATTATTTTATTAACTTGTGATTCTTAAACTGTTCGTGATTTTGCACTTACCAGAAATTGTTTGGATTTTAAACTATACATAAATACAATTATATTACTTGTAATTTTGCCATTTCGAGGTTTTGTAACTCTATTTCCTAACAGAGAAAAACAGTGAAATTTAAATTTTATAGGAAAAATAAGCTAAACCACGGCGGACCTTAAACAAACTAAAGGCACACTGAAATAGGAGGGAGGACCTCGTGGCGTTACGTTTTGTGATGTTGGAGGAAGGATTGTTAGCCAGCGTTTAAAGCTTGCATAAACTTGATTTATTATTCACTAACGATACCATGCTAGAAAAACGTGATAACAGGTAGTTAATTTTTAATTTGAATTATTTTATTATTTTATTTAAACGTCTCTTAAGTTGATAAGTATGCTATTTTAGTTTTTCTGAGATTTATTTTACTATCGTTTAAACTGCTTCGCTTTTGGAGTTTGTACTTTAGTACATTTGGACATTTTTCCTTTTTAAAGGTTCGAATACTTTAAAGAAGTCGTTTATTTGTTTCTTTAACTATTTAATTATTTACATACACAATGCATACTAAATTCATATATTGATTAATAAAAATTAAGTTATTAGACTGTTTTGTAATTTACATAAACTTAGTTTTTGTTTACAATATTAAGTTTATTGAAGTATACTACTAATGTTTTACATACCGCTACGACGAGTGCACCAAAAAAATCAGCACTTTTTGATTGAGGTATGGCATTATCTGTGGTCATAGTTGATGCCAAAAGCTAACTTTTCAGATAGGGAGCCACTCGAAAATCCGAACAGGACTCCAAAATGGCGGCCATTTAAGATGGCTGCCATTGAAATTATAAATTCCGTCATAAATAAATTAATAAATATCCAATTTCAGTGAAGTTAGTTTTGTTCAAAAGGGATTTTAAATTAAAACTTTCTTGTAATTAGACCTTTTACGAAAAAGTAGTGGTTTTCCAGATATTTGAAGGTTACTGATTAATTGGCCAAATTTGCATTAAAAAGATATAATTTCTAAAAACAGCTTACAAATTTAAAAAATGCTTAAAGGTCCGGACTTACTTTAGCTTTTTTGTTGACTCCCTATATGCAATTTTTCAGTTTAGTCTTAGTCAAGTCATAGAGGAATAGTTAGTAATTCAGTTTTTAAAACACATACCTTCAATTGGCTCCATTGAAGATGCATTTCCCCTTGAGTGGTATGACCAGAAGTCTTCCATCAACGTCGTAGTCTGCGGTGACCATTAGGCGAGGTATGGTCACTGACGCAGCCAGTCCCAGCTTCTCCAGGTCAGTTCTGTATAATAATGCCACAGCTGTATACCTACTGTAGCTGACTCTTCCGATAGACAAAATTCTAGTCCTACCACTGAATCCTAGTTGGTGGTAACAAAAACAAACAAGCTAGTTGAGAATTTGTATGTAACTTAACTGCAACTCATGATGAGAAAAATTTGTAACAGTGTTATCAATGAAGCTTGTAACTTTCTTAAACTGGTTTGATAACTGAACCAAACTTGTTGCGTAACTTATTCCTGTAGTAGTTAGTGTAGTTACGATGCTCACCTCATACTTTAAGGTTCACCAGATCAATCATGATCAAAGTCTGACAATTTGGTGAAGTTTTATACTGAACCCAACTGCCATTTGTCTTTTTTTATTTATTAATTATGCTTTCTATGAACAGGTTGACCTAAGATAGTAATAAGACCACAGTTCGGACCATTCCCTATAAAAACCTTGAAAAATACTGTGGAGCTTTGATAATTTGAACTTCTATAATTCAAAATCTTCCTTAATTTTAATATTTTGCTTGATCCCTATTACCCAATGTTATTACTATGTAAACAATATTATAAAAACCTAGTTAATTTTAATTTTTTTACTGGACCCTTCAATTCGAATTATCCAAGTTCTACTGTAACACCTGATGGTGAGCCCCTCCATAGAGACTACACGGAATTGCCGTTGTGAACGGCATCTTACATAACCATGGCGAGGTTATTTGGACTAATATCATAGTGGACGAACAATTTTGCAAATAAAATATTAAAATAGAATATATTACAAGCAACTGGATTTTCACTTTCAATAAATCTTATCCCGGTGTTACCCTTGACTGTGAGGCCCTACACTACTCTATTTTTAAAACCCTAATTTATGAATGCATGCAATTTGAGAGGGGGACACTCTGCTTCTATCCTGCTTCTCCCATAAGACTAATATTAACTTTCAAAGTTCGTCCCTACTCAACGGATTATCCGAAATCGATCATTGATGGTTCATTTTAAAGAGGCGATTTCAGTGAGCAAAATTTCAAGATCACGAAAAGTTTTAACTTTAAAATATTTAATATTTAGGAATTTATTCGAACGGTTATCATGTGTAATATAAGAATGTTGTTCGCTGAAATCGCTAGATTCTTTTGCTCATTAAAATTAGTCATAAAGCAAGGATATTGAATAATCCTTTGATGAGGAACGGGCATTGAAAGTTATCACTGGCCTTATGGGAAGCAGGTATTTAGGAACGCGAAATGTTTCCGATATTTTAAATTGCCACTGGACATGCAGAAATAAAATTTAAACCTCAGTCCATTAATCTAATAATAGAAATAAATCAAATAATATATTCATATTAGTTTCATAAAATTAAAGCTGATGCAAGTTTGTAAGCAGTTTGTTTTTTTAATTACAATGATGAGGAAAATATGGTACGCGTACGACAAATATCGTGTTTACATCAAAACTGAAGATTGGATTGGTGATGACGTGACCTTACAGATGTTTGTACGAGATCTGTTCCGGATAGCTAAATATATCGACTGCACAGACGAATTATGTACGGACCTTGCTGCCAATTTATCATTTATCACTATCATCACATAATGAACTGATTCACTCTTGAAAGTCAATTTACAATACAGAATTTTCACTAGGCTGTTAAACAACTTTCCCGACAAACTGACATCCGTCTTTAAATTTCTTTTCAAAACGGTGAAATATTTGTTAAAAAATGAGTATACAAATTATTAAAATAGCTCCCTTTAAAGTTTACTTTTAAAGTAGGTAATTATAAATGAGGAAAATTAAAATAATACAAAAGTGTTATTTATCAAACAATACTAGGACAAAAATAAATGAATTCTTAAAGTTTACTATCAACATTAAATTTTTCACTTATTAAACACAAAGCCTAAAAAATTAAATGGACTATATATTATTAGGCTACACAAATATAATACTCAATGTTTTACTGGCAACAACATTACCACTGCTGTGTTTCTTATTGATTGATTTTATTTTATATATATATAGAAATAACCCTTTAGTATTCTTTATAGTTATGAATAAACAAAGTGCCGAGGACCTGTATTATATCATGATGTAAGGTAAATGAAAATTGAAAAGCAATTTAAAAACCTATTTTTTAGTAAGTTAAAAACATTATAATCAGAAGCATAAATGCATTTCCTTTAGTGTACATTTATTTAGTTTTGTAGACGATAAACCCCCAACAAATATGGAAAAATAGATGAAGAACACGTTGGAAGTTTTTTCTCCTATAGAACACATTGCATTTCATGACGTTGCTCGTGCTGTTAATAGGGCAACAAATGATAACCTGGTATTTTTTAATGAATTAGTACAGGAACACCTAACATCTCTCAAATGATAGGTTGTTTATGTATACTTTGTAAACAATGTTTTTTATACACGATCCAACATGATCGAGTCTCGACAAAGATATTGTATTCAGGAATGTGCTAGTCAGAGTAGGATACTCACTGATCGTTACCTCACGGTTAGTTCTAGTTCCAATTAAGGCCCCCTCGACTTGCGCCGTAGAAGCCTTTAAGAACATCCAATGTTATTCTTATGGTATATACCGCGTTTTGGTATGGGCTAACTGACCATCTAGAATTTAAGACCAGTTATAGCCTTCACATTTTCTTTTCAGTGAGGGTTAGTTTTACCAATAACAAATTAGGTCCTATCCTAAAACAAAACTGAACAACTAACATACTAGTAGACTTTAAATGATGTGTACTTTTATCATCACCAACATCCTCACGCCTACTTTCAAGCCTGACTGGGTCTTCTCCTAACCTTATAATTAGCAAAATTGTATTCCCAGTATTTCAGGTAAATAGAACCAGGAGTATAAGAACAACCAAAAAATCAATATTTTCAGATTTGAATACGAATTGGAATAATTGTATATTTTTAACTGATTTTGAGTTTTTATAGTTTTTTATGTGAAAATTCCCTTCCCTCACGTCAGCGTGCTGCGTGCGAACTCGTTTATTATTTGTGTAGGCCTGTGGTAGTTACCTGTGATTATATTATTTCATATTGATTTTATGAAGAATTATGGAAGTAAATGTTCAAGACCGGAGAAATCTAGGAAGCGATATTTAACATTTTGTACTTAATACATTTTTTTTAAATTAATAGATCAAGTTTTACTAAAACCGGATACTAGAATACACCAAGCAAACTTAGCTCTTAATAAACTTTGTATATTACAAATCATCACAGTTTGTTTTAAAACGGCCAACTCCAACTGAGTTTGTTACAAAGACGGCCAACTCCGTAACTTAGTTACAAACCTGGCCATGTCCATATTTTAAACTTATATAAGTAAAAATTAATAACTATTTAGGTAAAGTTAAACTTGAAATAGTATCATAAGTAAAAAAATTGAACCAGTGAAAAAATCACATTTCCTATAGACTACTTAATCCCGAAACATGTTTTTTGCCTCTCCTGGAAAATTTTTCAAAATTAACTTGGCTGGGTTTTATCATAGATTAACCATATTCCTTTTTATTCAGTGGTGGTACTGATGGTGAGGGCCGAAGCTAGCGCTCATCGGCGGAAATGAACTACAACAGGCTACAGTGCTGCTCATCTCTTCTGCGGGCGCCGCTTGGAGCTTCAAGCGCTAGTGTTCTTCAACCTGAATAATGAAAGAATCAACTTATTTTAGAGTAAAACTTACATTAAATAATTAATGACAAATTGTTATAAGTTTTTGTACTACTAATAGTTTTATAAATGATTTAAAGTCTACTAGTATGTTAGTTGTTAAGTTTTGTTTTAGGATAGGTCCTAATTTGTTATTGGTAAAACTAACTCTCACTGAAAAGAAAATGTGAAGGCTGTAACTGGTCTTAAATTCTAGATGGTCAGTTAGCCCATACCAAAACGCGGTATATACCATAAGAATAACATTGGATTTTCTTAAAGGCTTCTACGGCGCAAGTCGAGGGGGTCTAAATTAGTGATGTGTTGAGTCGAGTATTTCGTTTACTCGAGTAAGTCGTACTCGATACCGCGGTGACTCGAGTACTGGACTCGGGATCGGATAGACTCGGTCGTGGTCGACTCGGTCCTCAGAATTGAAAACAACAAGATAACCTTACCTCACTCGAGTTGATTTAACGAGCCGAGTTGAGTCTATTACCTGATCTGAGTAGAATCATTGACTATACACACTACACGTAGTGTGTATAGTCAATGGTAGAATGTATATTTGTCTGTTTATGATTATAAATGTATAGTAAAAAGAAATAAATATTTAAAACACCTAATATAGTAAGATAATATTCTATTGCAAAAACAATAAGTATAATGGCTTGAGGAGTGTAAACAGCAAACATTTATTTAAGAAGTAAATTTAATAATACAAAGAATAGTGTGTATAAGTTGAAATGTACTTGTCTAATTATTGCACTTTACTAAATTATTACAATAACGCAACTTAAAGCGTGCAACGCCGATGTTACCCGAAGTGAACCGATTCGAGCCGATCGGTCCGACTCGGACTCGATGCAGCGCTGTCGACTCGTAGTGGCAGTTGTGAAAACTATTTTGCGAGTCCCGATACCGAGTCTGAGTCCCGAGTAGGCGAGTACTTGACTCGAGTCTAATAGTGTCATGGTCTGATGTACATTTAGCGCTCTCGACTCGTAGTACCGATTCTGAAAACTATTATTTGAGTACTTCACTCGATTAAACATGCGTATTTAGCAATGTCCACTCGTAGTGGCGATTCTAAAAACTTCCGTTGGCATATAAACAGTTAATCACGACATCAGCGCCAAGAATCGCCTAGCGACAAATTAGTGAACTAACAACCGAGTCCAGTACTCGAGTATTCTAGGATTAGAATCGAGTCGACTCGATACTCTGTTTGACTCGATACTTAACGAGTAAAGTACTCGACTCGTCACATCACTAGTCTAAATTAGAATTAGAACTGAATAAGAAGTAGTAACGATTAGTGAGTATCCGACACTGACTAGCAACAATCCTGAATACGGTATATAAGTCGAGACTCGATCATGTCGGATCGTGTAGAAAACACATTGTTTACAAAGTATACATAAACAACCTATCATTTGAGAGATGTTAGGTGTTCCTGTACTAATTCATTTAAAAATACCAGGTTATCATTTGTTGCCCTATTAACAGCACGAGCAACATCATGAAATGGAATGTGTTCTACAGGAGAAAAACTTCCAACGTTTTCTTAATCTGTTTTTCCATATTTGTTGGGGGTTTATTGTTTACAAAACGAAATAAATGTACACTAAAGACAAATGCATTTATGCTTCTGATTATAATGTTTTTAACTTACTAAAAAATAGGTTTTTAAATTGCTTTTCAATTTTCATTTACCTTACGTCATGATCTAATACAGGTCCTAGTCGCTTTGTTTATTCATAACTATAAAGAATACTAAAGGGTTATTTCTAGTTATATATAAAATAAAATCAATCCATAAAAAACACAGCAGTAGTAATGTTGTTGTCAGTAAAACATTAAGTATTATATTTGTGTAGCCTAATAATATATAGTCCATTTAATTTTTAGGCTTTGTGTTTAATAAGTGAAACATTTAATGTTGATAGTAAACTTTAAGAATTAATTTATTTTTGTCCTAGTATTGTTTGATAAATAACACTTTTGTATTATTTTAATTTTCCTCAATTATTATTACCTACTTTAAAAGTAAACTTTAAAGGGAGCTATTTTAATAATTTGTATACTCATTTTTTAACAAATATTTCACCGTTATGAAAAACAAATTTAAAGACGGATATCAGTTTGTCGGGAAAGTTGTTTAACAGCCTAGTGAAAATTCTGTATTGTAAATTGACTTTCAAGAGGGAATCAGTTCATTATATGATCATGATGATCATAGTGATAAATGATAAATTGGCAGCAAGGTCCGTACATACTTCGTCTGTGCAGTCGATATATTGAGCTAACCGAAAGAGATCTCGTACAAACAGCTGTAAGGTCACGTGATCACCAATCCAATCTTCAGTTTTTCTGGAAACATGATATTTGTCGTGCGCACCATATTTTCCTCATTATTAGTGAATTTCCTTTGGAAAGTGAACTATTAGCATGACCCGCACGGTGAAACTTAAGCCCGGGACCACCATAGAAGTTCGTAACGTGACCCCCTGAACACGTTTTGCGGGGTCGTTCAAAATGTTATGTGTGTGTGTGTGTGTGTGTGTGTGTGTGTGTGTGTGTGTGTGTGTGTGTTGTGTGTGTGTGTGTGTGTGTGTGTGTGTGTGTGTGTGTGTGTGTGTTGTGTGTGTGTGTGTGTGTGTGTGTGTGTGTGTGTGTGTGTGTGTGTGTGTGTGTGTGTGTGTGTGTGTGTGTGTGTGTGTGTGTGTGTGTGTTTGTGTGTGTGTTTGCACTCTAGCGGTCGCATATTTTGTCCGATTTACTTTTGGTAGGAACATTCCTTTCTGTAATCAGTTGGACAAGTTCGTTGGGAAAAACAATCGGAAAACTCTAAACCCCTTTTTTGGGGATTAATCTTTCAAATTTCGAGTTTTTTGGCCCAAAAAGGGTCATAAATGCCCCAGATGTAAAATCAATGCATCAATGCATGTTAAAAGATGGGGATTAGAGAGGCGAAAGTTTTAAGCCCTCTCTCGTCATTCTAGCATAAATATTTACCGAGTTATTAAAGAAAATGTGTATCGATATAAACACAGTACGTTGTCTTATGGGGGTTTTACACTAAAAAAGCCTGTTATTCCTTTGTTAGAGTACTTTTATCATCCCCAGCAACCTCACGCCTACTTTCAAGTCTGTCTTGACTTTCTCCTAACCTTATAATGTGCTAGATTGTATTCCCAGCTTTGCAAGTAAATGAAACCAGGAGTATCAGAACATCCAAAAAATCAATATTTTCAGATTTCAATAAAAATTGGACACATGTATGTTTTTACACTGATTTTGAGTTTTAAAAGTTTTTATGTGGAAATTTACTTCCCTCACGTCAGCGTGCTGCATGCGAACTCCTTTATTATTTGTGTAGGCCTGTGGAAGTTACCTGTTATTATATTATTTCATATTTATTTTATGAAGAATTATGGAAGTAAATGTTCAAGACCGGAGAAATCTAGGAAGCGATATTTAACATTTTGTACTTAATACATTTTTTTAAATTAATAGATCAAGTTTTACTAAAACCGGATACTAGAACACACCTAGCAAACTTAGCTCTTAATAAACTTTGTATGTTACAAATCATCACAGTTTGTTTTAAAACGGCCAACTCCAACTGAGTTTGTTACAAAGACGGCCAACTCCGTAACTTAGTTACAAACCTGGCCATGTCCATATTTTAAACTTATATAACTAAAAAATTAATAACAATTTAGGTAAAGTTAAACTTGAAATAGTATCATAAGTGAAAATATTGAACCAGTGAAAAAATCACATTTCCTATAGACTACTTAATCCCAAAACATGTTTTTTGCCTCTCCTGGAAAATTTTTCAAAATTAACTTGACTGGGTTTTATCATAGATTAAGCATATTCCTTTTTATTGAGTGGTGGTACTGATGGTGAGGGCCGAAGCTAGCGCTCATCGGCGGAAATGAACTACAACAGGCAACAGTGCTGCTCATCTCTTCTGCGGGCGCCGCTTGGAGTTTCAAGCGCTAGTGTTCTTCAACATGAATAATGAAAGAATAAACTTTAGAGTAAAACTTACATTAAATAATTAATGACAAATTGTTATAAGTTTTTTTTACTACTAATAGTTTTATAAATCATTTAAAGTCTACTAGTATGTTAGTTGTTCAGTTTTGTTTTAGGATAGGTCCTAATTTGTTATTGGTAAAACTAACTCTCACTGAAAAGAAAATGTGAAGGCTATAACTGGTCTTAAATTCTAGATGGTCAGTTAGCCCATACCAAATCGCGGTATATACCATAAGAATAACATTGGATTTTCTTAAAGGCTTCTACGGCGCAAGTCGAGGGGGCCTTAATTGGAACTAGAACTAACCGTGAGGTTACTGAGGTAACGATCAGTGAGTATCCTACTCTAGTGATGCGCGATTGCGAGATGTTCTGGTTTTCGAATGGTTGCATTTCGAATGAATTTCATTTTCGAAATGTTCCGTTTCGAATGATTCCGATGATGCATTCGAATGAATTCATTCGAAATAATCTATTCAATTTTGCGAAAGTGCTGTAAGTCAATAATAACATCTGTTTATCCTGTTCCAACACGATATTTTACAGGCATAGTTTTAATTGGTTGCTGGTTCTTTCAGTCAGTCGTTGACAATGTCCTGAAAGTTTTTGAGATGTAAAATCTTTTTGAATCATAAAGAAACTTAATTTTGCTGTGTATCTATATACGCATTATATAACATATTATTTTGCTATATAACATAAGTAACTTTTAACTCTAGAGAAGTGTTTTTGTTTTCAGCCATTCATCTTTTAAACAGATTTGTTTGAAAACTAACAAGAATTTGTTACAATGATTTTGATTAATGGCCTATACTCAGCAATTACTAATTTTATTATATGTAATTTACAATGTTATTTGTTACATATATTTGTTCAATAAATATATGTATATTGAAGAAAAATGCATTTCTTTTATTGATTTCCCATAACGATATATATCAAATTAAATAATTATTGTCTTTGGCCATTTCGAATGCACATTTCGAATGCAGAATGACCATTCGAAAACATTTCGAATGGATAAAACAATCGAAACGTTTCGAATGGTACATCTCGCAATCGCGCATCACTATCCTACTCTGACTAGCACAATCCTGAATACAATCAGTGTCTCCACCACATCAACATCATTTTACCCTAAAGGTCCTTGAAAATTACCCTAAAAAATTTCAAATTACCCTAAAGATTGCCCTAAATCTGAAAAGCTGTAATTTATATACTTCTATTGATAATATGGCCTAGCTAAGATCAATGAATGAGTTCTTTAGGTACTACACTATAATAATAAAAATAATTTAGCTTTTAAAAAATTCAAATTTAATAAATAAAAATGTTAGCATAGCAATATTTTTTCTATTTAACTTTCTTTCATTACTTAACTAATGTATATAGTTCCAAAAATATGTTTATGTGATCACGTTATTAATTCCAATTATAGGAAATTTACGGAAGGAATAAGAAATAGATTTAGTTGTGGGCAAGAAACAAATTACATGATATATCACAAAATTAAATTAAATTACAAAATTTAATAGAAATAACCATTTAATACAAGTTTTTTGTTCTTGAAATTGGGGTGTTTTTGTTTTTATTCATAGGTCTAGTAGTTTATTAAAGCTGCTATAAAGTGTTGACTTCGAAACATTTTTCATAACTACCTACGGTCGACTTACAAATTTTCCTATTTTGTTACTATAGTTTTTATTTTTTTATTTTAGGTACCATACTAAGCTAAAGGAATGACTAAGTTGCATACTTCACTTAAAGAAACTGATGTTAAGACTCGTGTGTTCATTTCATCTTAATTAAATTTTATTATTGTTTCAGTGCCTCGCTCCAATAGTTAGTTGTTTCCCAGTAATTTTCAACAGGTTTACAGGTCAACTTATTAAAATAAGATAAGCTAATTATGATTATTTTTAGTATAATTTTTATTTTATTTTTTTATTATTGTTATTAATGTAAGACTCTTATGTAGTCTGAAACTCGTTTTTTATATTTTTTAGAAGTTAAATTCGTATTAATGTTCAGACTATGTTAGCTGTAGGGCTAGTAAAATACATTTTAAATAACATTTTGGGGCTCTGATTTTACCCTAAAAATTACCCTAAGAACCCAATTACCCTAAAATTACCCTGACCTTGCAATATTACCCTAAAAAAGGGTAATTACCCTAAAAGTGGAGACACTGAATACAATATCTTTGTTGAGACTCGATCATGTTGGATCGTGTATAAAAAACATTGTTTACAAAGTATATATAAACAACCTATCATTTCCTATCATTTGAGAGATGTTAGGTGTTCCTGTACTAATTCATTTAAAAATACCAGGTTATCATTTGTTGCCCTATTGACAGCACGAGCAACATCATGAAATGCAATGTGTTCTATAGGAGAAAAAACTTCCAACGTGTTCTTCATCTATTTTTCCATATTTGTTGGGGGTTTATCGTCTACAAAACTAAATAAATGTACACTAAAGGAAATGCATTTATGCTTCTGATTATAATGTTTTTAACTTACTAAAAAATAGGTTTTTAAATTGCTTTTCAATTTTTATTTACGTCATGATATAATACGGGTCCTAGGCACTTTGTTTATTCATAACTATAAAGAATACTAAAGGGATATTTCTAGTTATATATCAAATCAAATCAATCAATAAAAAACACAGCAGTAGTAGTGATGTTGCCAGTAAAACATTAAGTATTACATTTGTGTAGCCTAATAATATACAAGGTGGTCTGGACATAGCGTAAAACAATTTTTTGTGTGATAGAACTACATAAATGCAACTTAAATACACAATTAAAAAAATTATACCCCACACATCCACTAAAAAATTTTGTATTATATTTTTAACCGTACTTTTACTCAAAAATTTATAATTTCTGGGATATTTCGAAACATTTGTCAGACTGTAATACATCGTAAAACATCGTATTCTAAATTAAATTTCATGTAAGGACAAATAGGTTTTAATGAGCAAGACACTACATAATCACTTATTAAATTCATTAGAAGTGTAAAGTTATCATTTCCTTTAAAAAATTAAAAATGAATATTTCATGCATAATTCTTTGAAAAATTGCTAGAGAGTAGCAAATGCTATAAAAACTGCTTCAAACTGTGGGCTTTCAGAAGATATGATACAACACTAGGTTACCATTTTAGTACAGTAATGCGCGTTTGAATGGTGTAACACGTGGTCTGGGAAGATAATAATTAAACTCTGTCATACTAAAAAGACACATATGAAAATTTGCATTATTACAGCAGTATCATGCAGTTAAAATTCCTTTTTTACCTGCAAAAGTACAAGATAAAATCGTAAATGTTAGATGGATCACACGAGATTACGCTTCATTTCAGTTTATTTTCGAAATGTCCTCCATTCTCTCTTATACAGGCTCTGGCTCTCTTTCGCATTGCACCAACTGTCACTTTATGGCTTAGTTTTTCCCTAACTTTCTGTGTTACATCTTGGATCTTGTTTAGAAGTTCCTCTTCACTATTTACAGGAGTTGCGTACACCTCAGACTTCATAAATCCCCACACAAAAAAGTCCATGGGATTCAGATCAGGAGATTTTGCAGGCCAAGGTACAGGACCTCCTCGGCCAATCCAAGTTCCCATATAGCACAGGATGTCAATTTGACGTAAAAAAGTGATCAAAGACGTCAAATTGATGTCAAATAAAATATTTGATGAAATATTGACGTCAAAATGATGTAAAATTTTTGACGTCAAAATGGTGTAAAATGTCTGATGTCAAAATGATGTAAAATTTTTGACATATCTTTTGATATAAAAATATTATAATACCAAAACTGTATTATTTTTGTTTCAATCAGTTTTATTTAACAATAATTATTTTTTTAACCGCCCCCATCAAAAGTTTTACATCATTTGAAGTAAAATTTACATGCAATTTTTGATCAGCACAGTATTAACGCATGTTCACAAAAAATACAAAGTTAAATGTTTAGTTATTAATAATATGGCTTGAATGTAAATTTAATTAATTATAGTTAAATTTATTATCACACTCACTCACGAATAAGTACGGTTTTTTATCTAAATAATTTAAATATCCATTGACACAATCCAATTTGGCACAGAAAGTCAAATCAAGCATTTTGCATGTTCCGAAAAGCAGTTTACAATTTAACGGATAACTATTTATTTACAACTATGATTTAAAAACTTAATTAGAGTTCTCAAAATAGGTATTACAAATTAACCTTACAATTACAATTAAATATATGTTTGCATTTGATTAAGAGGTTATTCCTTCTCCTTAGTCCTTGGCTGGCGCGGCGCATTGTTTTTCTGTCATATCGGTCTTAAAAGGTTATGATGTTTATATTAGACTTTAGTTTGGTAAAGTAGAAGAGACGAAAGTTAATAAGTTCATCTAGTCTTAGCATCACACTGCTTAGTACAGGAAGTGCAACAGGGTAAGTAAAATCAAAACATATTAGCATTATTTTGACAAGGTTTTTCAGTTAGACCTAACCTATAATACTTGAAGTCACCTCGCTTCCTTCAACTAAAATAATTTCAATTAAGCTTATTGCTGGGTAGCAAATGATGAAAAATGCTGTAATCAAAACCCGACAAACTATGTTGGTATAATGCCTAAACAGGTGAATTGATATACCAATAGATTATTGAAATTTGGCGTGTTCAGGCCTAGGACTAGTTCAATATTAGCTTCAACACAATTAAGCCTACATAGATGTAAAATTAGGTATTTGGCTAAGTCTCACTGTCTCATACAATCCAACATTTCAAAGGTGTGGATAATTGTTTCGATATCGATTTGGCTTAGGATTACCATTGGATGTGAAAGTGTCATTAACCTAAATGTGTTATACAAATTAGGACAAATTGAGAAATAAATGTGACACACCTGCCAAATTATGACCCAGTTCTAGTATCTGCAGGCAGCCTTAACCCTATAACTGGTGCAGCGTACCGTAACTTAGTTCAAACTAAGTTACGTTTCGGTATGATGTGTCTGTTGTGGTAGCGTAGTCTTTTCTACGTCTAGCAAAAATTTAGTATAATCACTTAAGTTAAATTGATAACTTACCATAATGAACTAGAGATTTTAGAGCTTTAATTTGATAGCCTACCATATTCATGGAACTTGTGATTGTTGATATGTATTTACATAAGTTAAACCAATTTTTAAATTTAGGACTAAGTTATTTTAGTCAGCAGATTTGCAAAACTAAATTAAATATCCTGATCCTGTAGAGTTATTATAGTAAGACGTAAGTCAATAACTTTATACGACATTTTCTATTACCGGTACTAACTTAGGTATGTAACTTAGGCCCTAATAAAAATTGCAACAAAAAATGGCTGTAAATGGATTCTTTAATACAAGATTTTTTATATTGCAACTTTCAGTCAAAGAATTAACTTTTAACTCCAAAGGCAACTTCATTGGGATCAATTTGATATACAAAGTAAAAAGCATATGGGTAGTTTGGCATGTTTATGTATATTTTTTATAATATAAAGTAAAACTCTTCAAAAGTAGAAAAGAAAAGCCGCCACCATGGGGAATAACATGCACCAGTTCTAGGGTTAAAATAATAGTTACTTTAAACTGGTTCCTGGTCCACCAAAGAACAAGTTATTTAGGGCCTACTTAACATATTCGACCTCAGATTTTTTTGAAATTCGCCATTAACAAGAATATGTTAGTTTATGTATGTTACCGTAGTTTAGTGGCGATTTCCTAACTTCCTGACTGGGCTTTTCACACTGTGTGCTCTGTGGTTGGTAAAATATCGGTACTGGTTTATTTATAGGCCCTGTAACCAATAAGACCGTTTTTTATAAAGTTAGCTTAAGTTATGTAAATAAATTATAAAAATCGCATGACTTTTAGTGGAATGATATCTCAGTTGCAGTGATTGTCCTCGCCCTCATTTCAGAGACCTATCCATTTTTGTTTTCTAGAAAGTTGGACCAGCTTAAAACACGGGTTCTGGGTTGTATTACCACTGGGGTATTTTCAGTTAAATAAATGCCATTGTTGATCAGTGGGATTCGACTCATGGACCAAAGTCACTTGCTCCAATAAATATACCAAGCTGTATCCCAACAGTACACAAATCATGTCCTTGATGAAATTTAAGTAAAATTAGCCTAATTAAGACTTGAGACCAATGTTAATATAAGAACATCAGGGTTTGTCACTGCTGGATTTGTTTAGTTATACTTTCAAATCACTATTTTGGACCGGCTTTTGTGTGTGGTTTGTAACTTAGTTTTTATTTAACATTGTGAGTGAATAACATTTTAAGCTATATATGGAACATGCCGAGGCCGCAAGCAGAATTATAATTGGAGTTTGGGGCTAAATTTTAAATGTCAAAGCAATTTTGAACATAGGCTGGTTTAAAATCCTGCAACGAGCAATAATTCACTTGCTAGTGGTTTTTGGATTTTCTAGGTTGTTTTACCCAACAATACTGAAGGAACAATAAATCAAAAGTGAACAACTGCTGTAATCGTTTTATTTTTGAAAATTGACTGCAAGTAGCCTATATAATTTGGTAAACCTTAAACTATATTAAATTTATTTGGTGGGATGGGTTAATATAAGATAATGGTCACAAATCTAAGCTCGCTTTATATACCGTAGTTAGTCTGAATAATATTACCGGTATCTTATCAACTTATTGTGTGGCTGACTCTTAACCTTTAGATACCGGTAACAAGTAATTTTGAGAGGATAGAAATGGAACAGTCAGGACCTCCTGCAGCGCCGTCCTCGCAAAGTAATAATGTGTGGCTGGGAACTGGCGCTGTCCCCCCACCTCCGAGCCGCGAGTACTACAACAGGGAGCCATGCCCTCGTTCCCACTCCATACATTAAACAGCAGTTCTGTCAACTTCCAGCATCCAGCGTAAAATTATGGGACCCTCAGAAACAACTGTGTTGTGTATGGAAATTATAGTAACCTAACCTAACCGCCGCAGCGCGCTGTTTAAGTTTTTATCCAAAACGTTTCCTCCTCCACACGAAAATTTTTATTTCATTCAGTCTTTTTTTGTGAAACGCAGAACAAATATGGCTTATAAACAGATAGACAGAAAAACAAATGTTAACACATATTTAAATATCTCCGCTGCATACAACATTTTACTGCTCAAAGATATGTGAGATCAAACCTATTTTATTTATATAGATAGACATTCCTTACCTGGAACATTTGGTATTGCTAATAACCTGCCCATAATGTGTTAACAGCTGCAATTCAAATAAATGTTTTCCCCATATTAATCTTATGAGCAAAAAACCAACTTTGAGGGCAGCCCGTACCCTTGAGAATAAAGATATTGAAAATTAAAAACCTAATTGCAAAACTACGAACTGAGTCGAATTCTTTGACACATCAAACATTAAAATTGGTCAAGAAACAACGGAGAAGTTTTCCTAACCATAAAAGCGCCTTTTTTGGCGTATTAATATATAAGATTCAGGAAATTACAGGATTCGTGGTTTGAAATTTTTGTATTTTAGGAGTATACAACAATTCTAATGTTTATGTCAGTTGGCAGAACTGCTGTTGTTATGTATGGAGTGGGGACAAGGGCATGGCTTCCTGGTGTAGTACTCGCGGCTGCGGGGTGGGGGCAGTGCCAGTTCCCCGCCAAACATTTTTACTGCGCTATGTCCTGACCCAATCCTGCGCTCCCATAATTTTAAATAATCCTACCCGTACATATTACACAATAGCTTTTTTAAAAAAGAATATAAAATTAGCCTACTTATAAACGAGTTTTTCCAGATCAAAAGCTAAGTCTGGGCTAAAGGCCTTAAATATGTTTGCGCCCAAAATACTAAAGTGGGCATTATTACCTATAAGTTATTCTTGTTTATTGTGTGTTGCAGATTGCAAGCAGCACAAGGAGGAAAACAAGAAGATTAAAATTAAGTTTAAAAAAGTGTAATTAAGTACTAATATAAAAATTGCTGAAAAAACATTTCTGTAGGCCTATTTATTTTCCTACTTATGCTTTAGGCCTAATTTAAAAAAAAAAAAAAAAAAAACTATTACAAAACTAAGGAACAAAAAATATGCAACCTATTGTAAAGTATTTATCTCATGGATGGCAAACATTTGTTTAAATATTATATGAAATTTAAATAGGTATGATTTATTGTTTTGGTAATTAGTTAAAATTGGAGTCACTAAATTATATAAATCAAAATGCTTTGTATACGTTCACAGATATTGGCACCTTGATACACTGCCATTTTTAATACTGAAGTTTTTATAAAAATAAATTTAGTCTCTTTGAGGTCGGCTTCACATGTCTGTCTGATAATTTTAATTTTGATCTTAAACGCAAAACATATTGATATTTAAGACAGAACGAAATTCTCAAAACAACCTATTTTGAGAAACAAAACAATTCTGTGCATATCCTGGTAGAAAACAACATTTTATTTAAATAACTTACAGCACAATATTAAGAAATTTTTTACATCCTATTGATATACATTTGACATCATATTGATGTACATTTTACGTCAATTTTTTCTTTTCTATACTGCTTGTTTGATATCAATTTGATGGCAATATGATGTCATGTTTGATCTGTTTTTTACGTCATTTTTACGTAAAATTGAGTGCCCTTTTTACTTCCAATTGACGTCAAATTGACGTCATTTTGACGACATTTGATGTCAATATGACATCAACAATATCAATGACATTGACATTTTTTACATCAATTTTACGTCAAATTGATGTACTTGTGCTATATGGGTTGGGTAGTTAGCACTCAGCCAATCTCGGAAGTCTGTAGTAAGGTGAGGAGGTGCACCATCTTGTTGATAAATAATATGTTGACGATGCGCAGGGTCAATCATATCCAACATTTGAGGCAAATCGTGTTGCAAAAAGTCAAGATACATAACTCCATTTAAACTTCCCTGAAAAATGTGAGGTCCCAAGAAACGATTGCCAACCACACCAGCCCAAACGTTTATATGAAATCTTCTTTGAAAGGACATTTCTCTTGCTGCTCTTGGGTTTCCAGTATCCCACATGTGCATGTTGTGGCAGTTGAATACTCCTTGTCTTGTAAAAATAGATTCGTCTGTCCATAAGATTTTTTTGAAAAAGTGGTATTGTTCAATATCAGAATTTAGTAGATAGCGACAAAAATCTCGTCTACCAGCATAGTCATTACGTTCAAGGGCTTGAACTTTTGTGAAATGGTAATGGTAGTATTTATTTTTGTGTAAAACCGTCAAAACTGTAGTTTTATTCACACCTGTTTCACCTGCAATTTTTCTGCTACTAATCCCCGGGTCTTCTCTAACTCGGTCCAGAATTTGCTCTTCAGTGTACACATCCAAAGCTGCTGCACCCACCTCACTCTGCTCCTTGTGCACAGATCCACGTTCTACCAAACGCTGATGCAACCGCGTAAACACTTGCGTACTGGGAACGCGCCGACCAGGATAGCGGACTCCCATTGAGCCGCACTCGCGTTTCCATTACAGTAACCATACAAAAAATGCATTTCCGCATATTCTTGATTTGAAAACGACATCTTGACATCACTGCCACTGAGTAAATGGCCAAAATCTACTAGAAATACTTTGTCCAAACAAAACATAACATTGGTATCTGGGCGTGATAACTTATCTCATGATAAGGTGGGCATTTATTAGATATTGGAATTCTTTCAGATATCCTTGTATAATGATTTGAAACATTTAATGTTGATAGTAAACTTTAAGAATTAATTCATTTTTGGCCTAGTATTGTTTGATAAATAACACCTGTGTATTATTTTAATTTTCCTCAATTATAATTACCTACTTTAAAAGTAAAAATTTGAGAGATGTTAGGTGTTCCTGTACTAATTCATTTAAAAATACCAGGTTATCATTTGTTGCCCTATTGACAGCACGAGCAACATCATGAAATGCAATGTGTTCTATAGGAGAAAAAACTTCCAACGTGTTCTTCATCTATTTTTCCATATTTGTTGGGGGTTTATCGTCTACAAAACTAAATAAATGTACACTAAAGGAAATGCATTTATGCTTCTGATTATAATGTTTTTTTTCTTACTAAAAAATAGGTTTTTAAATTGCTTTTCAATTTTCATTTTACCTTACGTCATGATCTAATACGGGTCCTAGGCACTTTGTTTATTCATAACTATAAAGAATACTAAAGGGTTATTTCTAGTTATATCAAATCAAATCAATCAATAAAAAACACAGCAGTAGTAATGTTGTTGCCAGTAAAACATTAAGTATTACATTTGTGTAGCCTAATAATATATAGTCCATTTAATGTATTAGGCTTTGTGTTTAATAAGTGAAACATTTAATGTTGATAGTAAACTTTAAGAATTAATTTATTTTTGGCCTAGTATTGTTTGATAAATAACACTTTTGTATTATTTTAATTTTCCTCAATTATAATTATCTACTTTCAAAGTAAACTTAAAAGGGAGCTATTTTAATAATTTGTATACTCATTTCATTTTTTAACAAATATTTCACCGTTATGAAAAACAAATTTAAAGACGGATGTCAGTTTGTCGGGAAAGTTGTTTAACAGCCTAGTGAAAATTCTGTATTGTAAATTGACTTTCAAGAGGGAATCAGTTCATTATGTGATCATGATCATAGTGATAAATGATAAATTGGCAGCAAGGTCCGTACATACTTCGTCTGTGCAGTCGATATATTGAGCTAACAGGAAGAGATCTCGTACAAACAGCTGTAAGGTCACGTGACCAATCCAATCTTCAGTTTTTCTGGAAACATGATATTTGTCGTGCGCACCATATTTTCCTCATTATTAGTGAATTTCCTTTGGAAAGTGAACTATTAGCACGGTGAAACATAACGGTGAACTATTAGCGGTCACCCGCACGGTGAAACATAAGCCCGGGACCACCATAGAAGTTCGTAACGTGACCCCCTGAACACGTTTTGCGAGGTCGTTCAAAATGTTTATATGTGTGTGTGTGTGTGTGTGTGTGTGTGTGTGTGTGTGTGTGTATGTGTGTATGTGTTTGTGTGTGTGTGTGTGTGTGTGTGTGTGTGTGTGTGTGTTTGCACTCTAGCGGTCGCATATTTTGTCCGAATTACTTTTGGTAGGGACGTTCCTTTCTGTAATCAGTTGGACAAGTTCGTTGGGAAAAACAATCGGAAAACTCTAAACCCCTTTTTTGGGGATTAATCTTTCAAATTTCGAGTTTTTGGGCTCAAAAAGGGTCATATATATCCCAGATGTAAAATCAATGCATGTTAAAAGATGGGGATTAGAGAGGCGAAAGTTTTAAGCCCCCTCTCGTCATTCTAGCATAAATATTTACCGAGTTATTAAAGAAAATGTCTATCGAAAATGTGTATCGACTAAACACAGTATGTTGTCTTATGGGGATTTTACACTAAAAAACCCTGTTATTCCTTTGTTAGAGTACTTTTATCATCCCCAGGAACCTCACGCCTACTTTCAAGCCTGTCTGGACTTTCTCCTAACCTTATAATGTGCTAGATTGTATTCCCAGCTTTGCAAGTAAATGAAACCAGGAGTATCAGAACAGCCAAAAAATCAATGTTTTCAGATTTCAATAAAAATTGGACAAATGTATGTTTTTACACTGATTTTGAGTTTTAAAAGTTTTTATGTGGAAATTTACTTCCCTCACGTCAGCGTGCTGCATGCGAACTCGTAATTAAAACGAACAAACTGCTTACAAACTTTCATCAGCTTTTATTTTATGAAACTAATATACATATATTGTTTTGATTTATTTATATTATTAGATTAATGGATTGAGGTTTAAATTTTCTTTCTGCATGTCCAGTGGCAATTTAAAAATAGCGGAAACTTTTCGCGTTCCTAAATACCTGCTTCCCATAAGGCCAGTGATAACTTTCAAAGCCCGTTCCTCATCATAGGATTAGGATTATCCAATATCCTTGCTTTACGACTAATTTTAATGAGCAAATGAATCTAGCGATTTCAGCGAACAACATTCTTATATCGCATATAATAACCGTCCAAATAAATTCCTAAATATTAAATTTTTTAAAGTTTAAACTATTTGTGATCTTGAAATTTTGCTCACTGAAATAGCCAGCTATATTTTAGCTCTTTAAAATGAACCATCAATGATCGATTTCGGATAATCCGTTGAGTAGGGATGAACTTTGAAAGTTAATATTAGTCTTATGGGAGAAGCAGGGTAGAAGCAGAGTGTCCCCCTCTTAAATTGCATGCATTCATTAATTAGGGTTTTAAAAATAGAGTAGTGTAGGCCTCACAGTCAAGGGTAACACCGGGATAAGATTTATTGAAAGTGAAAATCCAATTGCTTGTAATATATTCTATTTTAATATTTTATTTGCAAAATTTTTAGTCCACTACGATATTAGTCCAAATTATTTTAGTTCTTTTACATGTTGTTATATCCAAAATTAAACCAAAATAGGATTAATGATTTGTGTTTTGTTGATGTTTAAGCCTTGCAGTGTTCATACATAGTAAAGCCAGAACAGGTGTGAATTCAAAAATAATTTTAAATTTAACTGTCGGGGCTATATAAATTGGGCAGAAGACTAGGGCTCCAACATTATGTGTTGGATATTTGATGTGACAGAAAATGGAAAATTTACTAAGACCACATGCATAGTACGTACAAATAAATTTTAGAAAATGCGTTGTACTAGCTAATTAGATATACAAGTAATTGAGAAGGGATGTATAAAGCCTAAAATCAATAATAAATCTTAGCATTTGCTTGCCTATACAGCGACGATAAACTTATCATTCACACATATTGAGATATTTTAAACGCACCGCTAACGCTATGTTTTGTTTGAGTACTGATCTTCGTCTGCAACGCTCGGAATGTAAAAAAAGTGTGAACAATCTTAAGTGTTTGTGTATATTCATTGGTGATAGTAAAATGCATGGGTGCGATGCCAGCATCAAATGTTGAGCATTTCTATTGTTGAGCTATTGGCGGTAGTGTTGGTGTGGGGTCGAAGCTAGCGCTCGTGTGGTGACATGTTCCACTGCGACAAGCTACGCTTGGAGCCGCCACGCGAACACTACTATCGACCAGCCCAAATTCATGTTTCTGAGAATATTTATGATTTAATTGTATTAATACATAACATAATTAAAGACTGCAAATTTATATTGTAATAGTCATAAACAAATATAATAAATAATTTAAATTATAAAAAATACACGTTCAAAAGCTATATAATCTAAAGTATTTTTAATAATCTTATAATAAGTTAGTTCTCATATGTTATGAAATGTGTGCTTGAAGTGGTTCACAATTAGTGGTAGTTAAGGCAGGCCATACCATTCCTTAAATACCACAACCATATGAAGCTATAAGAATAATTTTGGTTAATTTTAAGGCTGTACTGCATCCATCTTAAGTGGCCTGATTAGTGAATTACTTAAGAGATCAGTTGTTAGAGCTTAGAGCAAAGTTGTGTATGACTATTTATCATATACAATATATATGCCGAACATCTTCATATTAATTAATTATTATATTATATTATATTATTACATATTAATTAATAATGTTATTGAATAAATTAATTGACTTGTGTCATACACATAACTGTCTCTGCTTGTGTACAACTAGGTGCGGATCGGGTTAATTTTTAAAATTATCCAGCTGATTATACCGGTTTCACCCAGGTAAAAAATGTAGTTAAAAACAGCTGTTTATTTGAATAACATTAAATAAATAGCAGAAAACTGTAACCTTATGGTCTCATTTGATTAACATTGGAATTTTGGATGTCCCACGGGGAGTAGCCCTAGAGGATTTAGAGGAAACTGAGAGTCAGGTACAACAGCTGTAACCTAAAGGAACCTACCCTGAAAATTTCAAGCCTTTTAGTTTAGCCGGCGATCCACACACAGACAGGAACTCTGCTTTATTTATATAGATTATTATTTTAAAATATTGAATAAAACCAAATATGTTTTTATTTTTTCAAAATGAGTCAAAATACAAGTTATTTATGGAAAATATTTGAAACCATTTTGTCTTATTTATATCATTTTTGTATTTCATTTTACAACTTGTCCCGATATGTTAATGTATAACTATCAAATACATTTATGCAAGTGGACATTTATTTTTGGACCAAATTGTGCTGTTAATTGATGACAGCATCATCAAACCATATTATGTTTAACCCAGTGCGAGCGGCACCTAGTGACCGAAGTTATTTGTTTGTCGCACCAACAAGCCTTTATTTAGTAACTAATTAATTACTTTATAACATACGGACTTGAAGTTCGTACGTGGCTATTGTTCGATGATATATATATATTTTGACTGATATTCAGGGAGGGGTCATTACACCCTCCCTACTCGTCATCATTACCTCTAAGCAATCATTGTCACTATCACCTAATACGACCACTTTCCTGTGTGGTAATGTGTCAAGTTCTAATAAACGCGAGTTATTATCCTCGCAAACAAAACACACGATTGAACAACAATTAGAGAATTAGATTACATATGATCATACACAATACTACGATACTTAACGAAAACAAGAAATTATAGAAAATCCCAACATCCGCATTGGCGCGGACTCTTGCGGATTTTTATGAAAACACGTTTGATGGGAACCTAGCCTAGCTAGCAGTGATCTCACGAACTACAATAATTAGTGGTAAAAACTAGGGCTAAACCAGGGCCCTATAACAGTAAAAACAGAAACCTGGACGCAGACGCAACCAGGTTTCAAAGTACGTTCTTTACTAAGTATGCCTAGGGTTGCCATATGGTAGTGTGAAAAAAAAAGATATTATCAGGCAACCCCTGACAAAAGAGAAGATTTTATCTGGCAACCTCTGACAAAAGAGTAGATTTTGCAATAACTCCCGGGTCTGGGGATACCCCTCCCCCCACGGAAAAATTATGAATATCAGGTATTTATTTAAAACACACTTATTAATGCTTTTAGCATAAACAAACATAGAATACAATTATTTTCTAATTTTATATCCCTACACTTCTCAAATTTAGTGGGAGTGTTAAAAAATAATTGAAGATGAAAGTAAAGATGGATATAAGCTCTCTAAGTCTTGGCTTCCAATTTTCAAAAAAGAAATAAATTAAAATACACCCCATGGATCACCATATTAATATATTTAAATGTTTGACTAATGTACTTAAATTAGATGTAGTAGTAAGCTATCATATGATTCACTGTTTGTTTTTAATTTTTGTTTTGTTTACATAACCTTCCTACCGATGAAGATGTCCAAAGTGGCATCGAAACGTCTAGGTAAAAATAAAAAATAAAAAACATAAGTAAGAATGAAACTGCCAAAAGCGTTATTATTAGTAAAAGTAAAGTTTGTTAGAAAATGTTTGTTTTTTCAATCGTAAATCACACAAAAAAAATCTAACATGTATAGCCTAAAACAATATAGATCATATTCAGATCAGGAAACAGATCATATACGGACAGAACAGATTCAGATTGGATATTCTGGTTGATTGGTTTCAGATTTGTAATTTAATTAAATGCAGGGAACCATTAAATATTGTTAGGTAATAAATATCCAGTTGCTAGGTTAGAATCAAATATTGCCTCGAATTATACGTAATGAAATAAGAAGAAACAATGATTAAATTGCGAGCAAACGGAAGTTTAATAGCCAAGTATTTCATTTTGAACATGTGGTACTATAAGATTTTCATTTTTCGAGTCGTTGATCTTGGGCTGTCAGCCTCATTCATCATTGTATCTTGGCGTTGCACAGTTCAGTATTGCAGATTTCAAATAAGTTTTGTAAATAGAAGTTTTTTGTGTGTGTAACAACTGAAATTAATAGTTAGTTTAATTTAGGCATCTACTTGTTCTTGAACACCTAGAGATGACGTAGAAAAAGTTGAATGCCTAAATATTCAATATTTTTATTTACAGTCAGGCAAAGCAGAAATAAAGTTATTTTGTTCAGTATGTTTAGAAAGTTATAATTGCTTTTTTCCTTGAGTGCAAGGTTATTAATATATTATTTAACTTTAGTTTAATTCTTTGAATAATTTTATATAGTTTTAAAATAGATAATGGGGGGTACCACTTACCATAATAGGGGAGTAACTCCTCCCCCCCCCTCCGAAAAAAAATGACCTCTGGATCCGTCCCTGTAAATATTCATACTGTTTTTCAGCGTTCGTTAATGGCGAATATATGTAAAAGTTAACATTGATTCCCACCGAAATAAAGCCAAAGAGTAACAAATAATAGAGGTTCGAGTGAAGAGAGAGACAGGGTTTAGCTTATTTGGCAATCGTTGCATGACGATAAAGTTGCAAACGTAAATACATTTTTGTTCATATATAGGATATCAACACCAACATGTGCGTTATTCAACGCATTTTTGGGAAACATTTCAAAAAGAGATTTTATATTTTTCACGGAAATCCCCCGGAGCAGCTGTATAGCTGTGTCATTGTTATGACAGAACTGACCTGGAGAAGCTAGGACTGGCTGTGTCAGTGACCATACCTCGCCTCACGGTCACCGCAGACTACGACGTTGATGGAAGACTTCTGGTCATACCACTCAAGAGAAAAGGCATCTTCAAGGGCAACTTTAGTAAGTTTACTCTAAAATGCTTTAAGGTCCGGGCTTACTTAAGCTTTTTTGTTAACTTCCTATACACAATTTTTCAGTTTATTATAGCCAAAGTAATATCTGATGTGAGGACAACACAGATATATATGTTTATAACTATCAAATATCTCCACACACAGTGTGGTTATTTTTAGACAGGACATCAACTAGCTTGTTTGTTACTTGATCATAAATTCTTCTCCCAAGAAACAGGTCATTCCATTCTTGAACGGTAACTTTTTCAAGATTATTTATTCATTTCCTCTCTACCGACACTCCCCAGTACCAGGAGTACATATTTCAACATTTTACTTAAGAAACTTATTCAAGGGATTATAGATGGATTAGTTTTTCACTGAATTTGTGGTAAATGAGATTAAAAAGTAAGCAATATTAAATAATTGTACACGTTACGCAGAATATCTTGCTTGACCTGTGGGAACTGTTTCCAGTTCAAACGGTTGGGGTAGAGCGAGATTGTCATATGTTGTTTCCATCATCTGTTCAGTCAAACTGAAGCTTGATACGGCCCATCTGGTTATCTCAGTCACTCCCGGCACTGGAGTAAGCCACAGGCCGAGATATTCCGCATAAAGTACAATTATCTTGAAACCCCATAACCTTGGTCATACACAAATTTTAATGTATCTCACATCTTGGATTTCCCATCAAAAATAAACTTGTAAACTGACAAGTAACATAAATTTAAACTCAGAACACAAATATTATTATTATCATATTCCAACGGTTACTGATGAGTAAGTGTTCACCATCTCCAATAATCCAATAATATCCTAACCTGATATCTGACAGAGTTTGGTTTTCTACAGCAAATGTCAAGACTGATGTGAGGGCCATAGGGAAGCTGATCAAGAACAAGAAGGGGACAGAGTTTGTCCAGGTGAAGGACATGACAGTGAAGTTGAGTATCGGGGACCAAGCTGTGAAGTTCATCAACAAGGGCAGTCGCGACACGGAGGCCATTAGTGAGTAGAGCCACAGAAAAGGGATTAGATTTAACCTCCTGCCTGAATTGTGCTTCCCTTATCCACTGTGTGAAAAATCTCACTGTTGATATCGGTGTAGCTGCAATCAATGTAGGAAACTTGTCGTTCTTGGACATAAGTCGTTCCTCCCCTGTAGAATTATTTTACAGAGATTACATAATGACCGGTGAACGGATAGGGGTGTGTGGGGGGAATGTCTCCTCCACTGTTCACACATCAACGGTAGTAGTTCTTAGTTGGCTGGGGGTTAAAGTAATGTGTAGAGAATACAATAAGCTAAATATATACGTAAAATAATAACTTTTAGTTAAGTTAGAAATATACAATAGTTTAGAATTTTTCCATGGAATTAGGAGGGCCAACATTGATAATGTTGAGTATTGCAGGCAAGAAAAGATGCATAAGAAGAAGTATCCCCATAAATATTCTTACACTTTCAAAAGAAGAAAACATGACTTCTCTGCAGTTCAGCATCACAGTAGGAAATCATTTTCCTGGGGGTAGAATTGACAGAAATGTAGCAGAAATTGGCAGTAGAATTTCCAAGCTATTATTAAGGTTCTACAATTTTTTTCAGCTCAAACAGCTATGAACTTCTACGACCAGAACCGTCAGCAAGTGCTAGAGATAATCATGCCCATTGTTGAGGAGACCACCATTGCGTTTGCAATGCAGTTTGGCAACACCATCTTCAGAGCCATTCCTTTCTCCGAGATCCTCCCCAACTGATGGAAGACGGCCTATTTAACACGTTACCATATGGTTTACAATAGCTTTAATAAGAAAAATACCATTTAGTTTATAAGGGTTATGTGTAAATAACTAATGTAAGGGTGTACAAAAAGTATACTATGAAATAAGATTACTTGCAGTTGCATTTATTGTTTAGTTTACCTTTGTTGTTGTAACCTCTCTAGCCTACTACCATTTTTGGAATGTAATATTCTGTTGATAAACATTAACATTTATTCTTTCAATAAGCAAGTAACTGTTATTTGGAGTTTTAATTTTCCTTTGTAGAAAAACGTATTATGTTTAAGATGGACTTTTTTACACTGTAGAAAACTCAAAAATGTGTTGTTAGAGGAAATTATGACAAAAAGCTTATTTCAAAGATCAAAGCCATATCCTCTGGTATTATATTTCAATATTGTTTAAAAATCTAATAAGAGGATTGTTTTCTTTTTACTCTTCTAGTCTCTTTATTGTGTATATAGAGATATAAATACATACAGAGTAGTTCTGTTAAAAGAATAAATACCCCCGTCGCAGCAAACCTGCATACTCAGCGAATTTCCAATGGGGATATAAGTGTCTTAATACTTCATAAAGCCACTTACCAAGTTTCATAAAAATATACTCAGAAATAAGCGAAATATACCATTTTAATTATTCTCCATAAGAATAACATTGGGACTGAGTACGCAGGTTTGCTGCATCAAGGAACACAAAAAATGGGTTTTCATGTCAATATAAATATAACTCAACTAGGTGAAGTCATATACCAGTTTTTATTAATTTATGTTTATAATTAAGGGATACATAGAATTTAGTTATTATCCATAAGAATAACATGGGGCTCAGTATGCAGGTTTGCTGCTACGGGAGCCTTTGGCAAAAAATTATTATTTTGAGCAAATATCAATGGACCACAACCAGATGAAGACATATACCAAGTTTTGTCAGTATACGTTCATAAATAGGCAAAATATAAAATTTTTCTTTTCATCCATAAGAATAACATACAATGTACTGTGTTTAGCACTTTCAATATCTCAGGAACCAATTGACATAGAGGAATGATAAAAATACCAAATTGTGTGTTTTTTAAGCTGAATCGAATGGTAAAAACTAAAATTTGAAAATTTCAAAAATTATTTGTAACAAATTCAAACAACCCTATTTTGGGGTACGAAACCCCCCAAAATACCCCTTAGGATAGAGCGATCTGGCTGGTGTTCGAACTTAAAGTCATAAATGATGATTTACACGTTTATACCAAATGTCATCGAAATCGGATCATTTTTACGAGAGTTATCGTGCTCATGGACACACACACACACATATATATAAACAGTTTCAAACAAATTGTGTTTTTGGGGTCTGGGGACCTCAAAACGAAACGTTATCATGGTCCCGGGCCTAGGTTTTACCATGCCGACTACGGTAATAGCTATAGGGGAAATTCGCTAAAATAAATACTGAAAGTAAAAAAATAATATTTTATTGATAAAAAACCTAATCTATATTAGTCTAATACAATGCATTCAAAATTGAAAATACAGTATTCTATTCAAATTACATTTAGTGTTTGCCTATAGGACACTTGTAAGGTAGTCCATCTTTGCAGCAAAACTCTCTCCCTGCAGACATGTTGGAGTTGACCCAAACATCATTGCAGTTCTTGGTCCACAGATACGCCTGCAATCATCAATAAACTATGAAAACCATATTGTGAACACTTGCAAAATTATGTCTCAAGGCAACTATCTAACTAAACTACTAAAACCTGAAACTGATTCTACTGAGAGTTACTACTGATCTTGAAATTACTAAGTGGATGTTAAAGGGAGCAGCCATGTTAGGTTTATTACCTGCATAAGATCAATGTTAAACGGAAATCATGATATCTTTTTAGTTATGACCAGAGAATTATGAATGATGAATCAAATTAACGGTCTCTTAAAGACAACATTTTATTGTTAGCAATTTTATTTTATAACATGAATTAGGTTCTAAAAATGTAATTTAGAAACGTTTTATTAATTGTTTTTACAAAACTTGGAATTTTTTCTTTGCAAACAAAATTTGAAATTCTATCAACTTCAATCAGAATTATTTCAAAACATTACATTAGGTTATATGTAATATAATAAGAGATTGGTATACATGCATGTTGGCGTGTATCGACAGTGAACCTGTCACTGGGTCACTGGTTAGCCTAAGCTTTCGCTCTACTGGTCTGTTACCCACTCTTCCGGTGCATAGGACACGCAGACAATTTGGACACACGATCGGCACTAATATTCTAGTAGAGTAATCTGTTACATCATAGGTGGCTCAACATCGTTTTCGATTAGTTGTGAGTTCCACCACAACTTACGCCTGACCACCAACTCCCGTGGATAATAATTCCACTGCTCTACAAATATTTTTATTTAACATGGTAAAGTGCAGTCGCAGAACTTTATAACTTATGAAAGGAAACCATGCTTTTGATCTGGCCATTTCACTCTCTTCATTTAAGTGACTATTTTAACTAATAATACAAATTATTTCACTAGCACGGTGGTCGAGGCTGTTAACTCCAAATTGCAGTCATTGTTACTGAACCAACATTAATGGGCCTTAACATTTCCCTGTCCACTAAAGTCACGTGACTCTAAGTAGCCAAAGATCAGCCACACATGTCATTAAATACCACTGTAAGATCACAACAATCCCTATATACTTGACTTCCATGGACTAGAATAGTGAAAGATAATACGATGCAGATAAATTTAGTACTTCACTGTACAACTGTCGCATCAGTAACTTTCACATTCCATTTAAACAGTGCATAGTTGAAACCGACAGCAATTGACTGCTGACATCTCTACTAGGCACTGTGGATACCAGGCCATACAATGCAACAATCCTTAAAACAAAATTTTAACAACTATATTTCAAATACCTCATACATTTCGCTACAAGAATGTTGGTGATGTTTCTTTAAACTTGTCTGGTGAACTCTTTGGTAAGTGGGAGTTTAAAAACATGTAAAGTTACGTTAGACAATTTAAAGGCCCTGAACGATAAGATTAAAATAAAGAAAACGTGATCAAAACATAATTAAGAACAGGCTTAAAATAATAATAGAGTCTATTTTAAAATTAGTTTTGATTTTAATTGCTCCAGACCTCTTTCCACAATCACAAAATAAACTCTTAAAAGCATCAATTCAAAAGAAAATGTACGGGCAAGTGTATTTTATAAACTGCAAGACTTCTTTGCATTAATTCTTTACCATAGTACAGCCAGGTGATCAGTACAGAGGAGAATCTACATTTCTCTATTACATTGGTCATGCTATGAATGAAAAAATATAATATATCACAGCAAAAAAGTTTGTTAACACAATATTAACTTACCCTCTCCTTGAAGCAATCCCGATCTATAGACCCACAGATAATAGTTCCACTGTGGGGCAAGTGCCTGGCAATCTGAAATGGTAATATAACAATATAACATACATAAACAATAAATTAAATAAGAATCAGATATATAACAGAATTAGAGGTGTGCGAATATTTAGTTTGGAACGGTTTCGGTTCGGATAGCTTAAGTTCGGATCGGATAGTAATGGTTTCGGATCAGATGATTTTCAGATTAAGATATTTAGCCTACTTTACCCCGATCACTAAAACTACCATATTTTCAAATTGGAACTTAATATTTTCATTTTTCTTACAAGATATAAATAGGCCCATAGGCCTAGAATATTTAAGCTAAGTAATTTTATTCAAAACACAACAAGTGGTTATCATGTTTACTAATGTGTCTCTCTGAGTAAATGAGCACTGTCCTACACATAACCTCACCAGAAAACAGCATGTCTAATTGGAGGAGCAATAAACCAACGACTATCGACGAAATATTATCGATTTATTCGCCAGTAATCCACTACTGTTGTCTCGTTGTCTGCGTTTATCCCGTGAATCGTGGATTGCAAATCGACATCGAGTTGCAATGTTTGCAATATTGTATACATTTGCAGTTGTTTACTATCAAAAACGTTCGCTATCGCAAATTTCTCTTTATAAACCGTATTCATTCTGTTTGCTAAAATAATGTACCACCGGCCGTGTATCGCGATACGATACCTGATCACACAAATATTGTATCGATGAATTGATACGAGTTAGGTACTGATATATTCAAAGTATGTCGGATATCCGCAGACCTCTAAATAGAATAGAAATAAAAAATAAAAATAAAAATAAAAATTTGTCAACGGTAATTTGTGAAAGCTGTAAAAATAATATTTAAAAAAATATGTTTTTAAATCTCTAAGAAAACTGATAACACATAAAATATAAATCTCTCAATTTAGGCAATAACATCTTCGTATAAGTCCGGAACAGGAATAGCGTCATAAGATTAATGTAAAATATAATAGATTAAAATAAAATATATTTTAGCAGTGTATAATTAATTTGCTGATCAACAGGCTTTTCCAATTAATGGATGAATTTTAACATTTATTGCCAGCATAACAACATACCATCTAAACAGTTAAATCTTCAAAAGAATACTGAGCTTTGTTGATGGTTCCATAATAGCATTAGTGCTTTAAGACAACCAGTAATAGAAAGTGCAAACTGTAAAAGATATTAAACTGTTCAACTAGCACCAGTTTTATGAGATTTTTGTGGAAAAATCATTATTTCAGATAAACTGTCACACTTGCACTGACTAAAATTGCTTTATTTTGACAGTTTTTACAATTTGTTGACACATTTATCATACCTGCTAGAAACTTCAATTAGGGAAATAACTGAGGACGTAATACTGACCACTTCCAGACACTTGTTGGCGCATTGCTTCTGACCCACGGGTGAGCAAGCGAACGGAGTCTCGTACTCATGCAACAGTGCGGGGTAGCCCGTCGGCTGCTGGTGGCTGCCCCTGACGAACTGTCCGGTGAGGAACACGCCACAGGTGCATGGCACGATGGACGGGGGCGTCGGGAGGCTCGGCAGTGGTGGCAGGCCTGCCAACGCGCTGATCGGCTTGGCACCAGCCAGCACGCTGGTGAGGTTAAGCTGCGGTGACTTCGCACCCGGCAGTGAGGTGTTGACCGGCTTCAACTCATCGGCTGTGCTGGAATTTGTAATTTATGGTTACCCGCTGGCTGTCAAATACTAACTATGAACATAATTTGTTGTGATTTTTACCAAATCTTGGTCATAAAGTAAACTCCATCTTGGGGTCTCCCTCGTTGATATTAGACAGCAATTTTACAGAGGTAGAGTGTTATGTGTGTCTTGAACATCATTATCATTGAATAATGATAGTCTGGAAAATTACTTCCATCCTCCTAAAATGTGAATAACAGAGAATGATGAGTTGTAGGTGTCGTGGTCAAGGCGACGGACTCCAGAACCTTGGCAGCGGCCCTGTCGAGGGTTCTAGTCCCAGTCCTGGCATGTAAATTTGATCAATACTTTACAACTTGTACTGTAACGGCTGATTCCTTGCTTTGCTGGATATGTTCTAAGAACAGATAGTCGATAGTATAGTCGGTGTGGATAGCAATGTAGGGCAAAAAGAGGCTGCCAACCTCTTTAAACAAAACATGAGTTTGCACGCAGCAAGCTGGCGTGAGCGACGTGTATGTCCACATACAAAACTTATAAAACCAAAACCAGTGTAAAAAAATACATTTACTCCAATTTTGTTGAAATCTAAAAACATGATTTTTTGGCGGTTCTGATGCTCCTGGTTTCATTTACCTGCAGTGATAGGAATATAATTTTGTGCATTATAAGGTTAGGAGAAGGTCCAGTCAGGCTTGAAAGTAGGCGCGAGGTTGTTGGGGATGATAAAAAATAACCAACACATGAATAACATGCGTTTCTAATGTAAAAACCCTATAAGACAACGTACTGTGTTTAGCCGATATACATTTTCCTTAATAACTCGGTAAATATATATGCTAGAATGACGAGAGAGGGCTTAAAACTTTCGCTTCACTAATTCCAATCTTAATACATGAATTAATTTTACCGGGGCTTTTCTGACCATTTTTGGGCCCAAAAACTCAAAATTTGAAGAATATTTCCTAAATAAAGAATAATAAATAATAATTTCCTAAAGAATAATTCCTAAAAAAAGGGGTTTAGAGTTTTCCGACTGTTTTGCCCAACAAACTTGCCCAACTGATTATAGAACGGAACATCCCTACTAAATTTGAAGTAAATCGGACAAAAAATGTGAACGCTAGAGTGTGCGCGCGCGCACACACACACACACACACACACACACACACACATATATAATTTTGAACAACCCCCCCAAAACGTGTTCAGGGGATCACGTTAGGAACTTCTATGGTGGTCCCGAGCTTAAGTTTCACCATGCGGGTCACGCTAATAGTTCACTTTCCATACAAAATTCACTAAAAAAATATATAAATATATGTATATTAGATATCAGAGGATAACATTTATGTGTCAATTTAGTGGGTTAAAAACATTCAGATTTCTTAACAAGAGAAAAAGCATTTCAAGACACAGAACCAAGGTACAAATTAAAAAGTTAAAATGTAATTGTGTAGAGCTTAAAACATCAAAATGATAACAATTTATTGTTCTGCCTTGATGTTATTTCCTAACAGATACGAACCTCAAAAAGATGGTTTGAAGAAGTAGTACTACCAATGTCCGTAACATGATCATGTAATCTGGAACAAAAAAATAAACTAAATAATTTTTGTAGCTTGAACACTGGTTGAGATTTTAAATCATTTTATTTCAGACATTGTGTTCAGGGCAAATTTATTAGACCATCCTTGTGATAAAAGAGCAAACAATATCTTTGGAAATAAGTTTATACTTTGTCATAAAAAAGTTAGTTATACTTTTATTTGTATTAGCCGATGTAATCAAATGTAAGTTACAATTTTAGTAACAACATTTTGTTATAATCAGGATTATGAGTTGCTGGATTAATTGTTTTCTTCAATTCAACAAAAATATCTAAAAGACCCTTTCTGTGTAATGTAATATGCCTATTAAAACACTCAAGCATATACATAAATTAATTAAAATAAATCAAAACTACTGATATCACTTATTCAGCAAGTGCAATGGCTCCAACATTCGATTCACTTACCTACACCATCCACACCCCACAACCTCCAACAGAAGACTGGACCTGACCATGGGTGGGGTAGGTGAGAGACTATAACTGCTGACAAGTGCTGACTTAATCACAACACAACGATGGGCAAGAATTCCTGACATCTAAACACCGACGAGGTCAGTTTGCCAACATTGTCTGCCATTTGTTTATATTATGTGAATGAACTATGCATTTCATTGCCATTCCACGGTTTTTTTTAACTTGTAATATGCTTAAGCTCAACAAATTTTCACAACTGTTAAAGATACAAATTTATATAATTTACTATAAAGTTTACAAATATAATATTGTGTACCTTTATTCATTAATACCTAACTTATTTTCTCATTATTATTTTCAGTTTTACAAATTAAAGTCCCTTTTCAAGAAAATTGAGATGGCTCAGATTATTGTAATTTAAATGTTAGCATCTTGGACTTTGGTTCAAAGGGACTTTAGGACCACATGTTTATTACTAACTTTTGAACACAGTTTTATTTTTGTCAAAAATAAAATTATTTCCAGAATGGTCTGTGACACAAAGGTTTTGGTTGGTGTAGGTGCTACTTAGCTCTGATAACAAAACTGATTTTCTATGAGACCACGCTTTCAGATAGTGTAATATCAAGCATAGTGTAATATACATAGCATATATTTATAGCGACTAAAAAATACTTTTTCAAGAGTACAACTGTGGTGCTAAATTGAAAGCAGTTATGTGGAAAACTTAAGACATATTACAAAATGATGTAACAATAAATACCCCCGTCGCAGCAAACCTGCATTCTCAGCGAATTTCCAATGAATATATAACATAAAACATTAACACTTAACAGGATTCATAAGAAATATATTCACAAACAAGCGATATTAAAAATATTAATTATTCTCTATAAGAATAACATTGGGGATGAGTACGCAGGTTTGCTGCAACAAGGGACACAAAATAATGGATTTTTATACAAATAACATTAGAACTCATCTAAGTAAAGTCACATACCAAGTTTCATTCATATACATTCATAAGTAAGCGATATATAACATTTTAATTATTCTCCATAACATGGGGACCGATTACCTAGGTTTGCTGCTACGGGAACCATACGTGACAATTTTGTATTTTGTCCAAACAACGATAAACCCCAACCAGGTGAAGCCATATACCAAATTTTGTCAGTTTATGTTCATAAATAAGCGAGATATACAATTTTTCTTTTTCTCTATAAGAATAACATTAGACAACGTACTGTGTTTAGCACTTTCAATATCTCAGGAACCAATTGACGTAGAGCAATGATAAAAATACCAAATTGTTTGTTTTTTATGTTGAATTAAATGGTAAAAATTAAAATTTGATTTAAATAAAAATTACATGTGAAAACCCCAAAAAACACATTTTTTGGGTACAAAACCCCCCAAAAACCCCTCTTCGGATGGTGCGATTCATCTGGTTATCGTTCAAATAAAATAAATGGTACTTTACACATTTGTACCAAATTTCATTAAGATCGGACCTTTTTTACGAGAGTTATCGTGCTTACGGACACACACACATATATATATATATATATACATATATAAAAATTTGAACGAATGGTGTTTTTGGCATCTGGGGACCTCAAAATGAAAAGTTATCATGGTGTCGGGCTTAAGTCTTACCATGAGACCTACGGTAATAGCTTCTTCCCTATAGGGGAAATTCGCTAAAAGGTCTCTCAGGCCCCCAGTTTCAGTTAGTGTTATGAAAATAGGGTTTTGGAAAGTGTTAACATTTCTAGAGGGATTTTGAAAACTTGTATTAAAATGCTTATTTCAAACTGTAGTAACATTTTGTATATATCAACATGATCTTATTTACTTACTCAACTTTGGTGAGAGGTGGATGGCATACTAGCGGTGGCAGGTAGAGGAATATGACTGATGCTATTACGTACTCTATGGATTTGCTCTCCGCTACAAAAGTCTTCCAGGAATATCACGGCAAGGTTCTGCACCCGTTTGTCCGGATGGTCTGACAACTCCAGCATTTTGGCCACATTACTGTCACTTGTAATTTCTAAAAAATAACATATGTTTGCAATACAAAAATAGTTTTTACAGTAGAACCTTGATAGTAAAGGTTCTCGAGAGGAATATAGAAACAAAAGAAGTAGGCCTAAATGGTAGTAAGAATATAGTAACAAAAATATAAAATAAATAATACCCCCGTAGCAGCAAACCTGCATACTCAGCGAATTTCCAATGGAGATATACATTTCTTAATACTGCATAAAGCCACGTACCAAGTTTCACAAAAATATATTCACAAATAAGCGATATTACAATTTTAATTATTCTCCATAAGAATAACATTGGGACTGAGTAAGCAGGTTTGCTGCAACAAGGAACACAAAAAATGTGTTTTTATGCTAATACCAATATATTTCAGTTAGGTGAAGTCGTATACCAGTTTTTATTCATTTATGTTCATAACTAAGGGAGACACAGCATTTAATTATTCTCCATAAGAATAACATGGGGCTGAGTCCGCAGGTTTGCTGCTACGGGAGCCTTTGGCAAAAAATTGTTTTTTTCAGCAAATATCAATAAACCACAACCAGATGAAGCCTTATACCAAGTTTCGTCAATATACGTTAATAAATAAGCAAGATATAACAATTTCTTTTCCTCCATAAGAATAACATTAGACAACGTACTGTGTTTATCACTTTTAATATCTCGGTAACCAACTGACATAGAGGAATGATCAAAATACCAAATTGTGTTTTTTTAAGCTGAATCCAATGGTAAAAACTAATATTTGACTTTCTCAAAAATGATATGTAAAAAATTCAAAAAACCCATTTTCGGGGTACAAAACCCCCCAAAATACCCTTCGGATGGAGCGATCTGGCTGGTTTTCGAACTTAAAGTCATAAATGCTGCTTTACACGTTTATACCAAATTTCATCGAAATCGGATAATTTTTACGAGAGTTATCGTGCTCACGGACACACATATATATATATACATATATACAGTTTCGAACGAACGGTGTTTTTGGGGTCTGGGGACCTCAAAACTTAAAGTTTTCATGGTCCCGGGTCTAGGTCTTACCATGCCGACTACGGTCTATATATCAATATATGTGTCCGTGAATGCGATAACTTGAGTAAAAAACGTCTGATTTCGATGAAATTTGGCTCAAATGTGTAAAGTGACATTTATGACTTTAAGTTCGAAAACCAGAAAAATCGGACCATGGGAAGGGGGGTTTATGGGGGTTTTAAATTTTCCAAAAAATAAAATAATTCAAAATACCATATTATTTGTTTTTTTAAGCTCTATAACATGGTCAAAACCAAACTTAAGTTTTTTTTTTAATTTTAGGGTGAAAAATGCAAAAAACTGATTTTTGGAAAATTTAAAACCCCCATAAACCCCCCTTCCCATGGTCCGATTTTTCTGGTTTTCGAACTTAAAGTCATAAATGTCACTTTACACATTTGAGCCAAATTTCATCGAAATCCGACGTTTTTTACTCAAGTTATCGCATTCACGGACATATCGCATTTTTTATGCAAATATAAATATAATTTAACTAGGCTTAGCCACATACCAAGTTTCATCAATATTCAACCATAAATAAGCGCCATATAACATTTTAGTTATTCTCCATAAGAATAACATGGGGGCTGAGTAAGCAGGTTTGCTGCAACAAGGAACAAAAAAATGGGTTTTTTGCAATTATCAATATAACTCAACCAAGTTAAGCTACATACCAAGTTTTATTAATTTATGTTCATAATTAAGGGAGTCATTACATTTTACTTATTCTCCATAAGAATAACATGGGGGCTGTGTATGCAGGTTTGCTGCTACGGGAATAATCAATAAAAAATCTATTTTTTGTGCAAATATCAATATAGGTACCAGTACTACGTGAAGCAACATACCAAGTTTCATCAACATGCATTCATAAATAATCGAGATATCAAATTTTATTTATCCTCCATAAGGATAACATTGGACAAGGTACTGCGTTTAGCACTTAGACTATCTCAGCAACGGTTGGACTTAGAATCGCAAATTAAAAACCAAAATGATTGTTTTATGGAACTGAACAGATTGGTAAAAGCAAGTGTGAAGTTTACCTTAAAATAAACTGAGGAAAAGCCAAAAACCTTTTTCCCATAAGATTAACAAGGGAGATTTTATGAGTAGGTTTTTTGGATTTTCTCCGCAACCACTTAACCTAGGTTAATAATTCAATATACTATATTATTTGTTTTTTTAAAGCTCTATAACATGGTTAAAACCAAAATTAAGTTGTTCAAAAATGTTAGGGTGAAAAATGCAAAAAACTGATTTTTGAAAAATTTAAAACCCCCATAAACCCCCCTTCCCATGGTCCGATTTTTCTGGTTTTCGAACTTAGTCGTGAATGTCATTTTACACATTTGAGCCAAATTTCATCGAAATCAGACGTTTTTTACTCAAGTTATCACATTCACAGACACATATATATATAAATGTAACGAATAGTGTTTTTGTCATCTGGGGACCTCAAAACAAAAAATTATCATGGTCTCGGGCTTAAGTCTTACTATGAGACCTACGGTAATAGCTTCTTCCCTATAGGGGAAATTCGCTAAAACAATCATTTTGGTGTTTAAATTGTGATCCTGCACCCCACCGTTGCAGAGATATTCAAAGTGCTAAACACAGTACGTTGTCCAAAGTTATCCTTATGGAGAATAAATAAAATTTGATATTTCGATTATTTATGAATGTATATTGATGAAACTTGGTATATGGCTTCATGTTGTACTGGTATATTGATATTTGCACAAAAAATAAATTTATTGTGATTGTCCCTGTAGCAGCCAACCTGCATACTCAGCCCTAATGTTATTCTTATGGAGAATATGTAAAGTTTTATATCTCCCTTAATTATGAACATAAATTAATAAAACTTGGTAATGTAGCTTCACCTGGTTCAGTTATATTGATAATTGCATAACAACTCATTTCTTATCTTCCTCGTTGCAGCAAACCTGCGTACTCCGTACTAATTTTATTCTTATGGAGAATAAATAAAATGTTATAAATCACTTATTTATAAATGTATTTTTGTGAAACTTTGTAAGTGGCTTTATGTAGGAGTGAGAAACATATAAATTCATTGGAAATTCGCTTAGTACGCAGGTTTGCTGCGATGGGGGTATTAATTATTCTCCATAAGAATAACATGGCGGCTGAGTATGCAGGGTTGCTGAAGCAAGGAACACAAAAAAGGGGGTTTTATACAAATATCAATATAACTCTAGAGGGTAAAGCCACATACAAAATTTTATTAATTTATGTTTATAATTAAGGGAGGTAACACCTTACTTACTCTCCATACGACTAACATGGGAGCTGAGTACGCAGGTTTGCTGCTACGGGAACTATCGGCCAAAAAATGTTTTTTTAAGTGGAAATATCAATAGACCACAACGATATGAAGCAATATACCAAGTTTCATCAGGATAAGTTGATAAATAAGCGAGATATACAATTTGTCTTATTGGACAACGCACTGTGTTTAGAACTTTTATATCTCTGTAACCATTTGACGTAGAGCAATGATCAAAACACCAAGTTGTGCGTCTTTTTAAGCTGATTCCAATAGAAAAAACACAATTTGACTTTTTCAAAAACTATATGTAAAAAACTCAAAAAATCCATTTTTGGGGTACCAAACCCCCCCGAAATACCCCTTCGGAGAGGTTGATCTGTCCGGCTTTGGAACTTAATAAATGCTGCTTTACACGTTTATACCAAATTTTGTCAAAATTGGACTATTTTTACGAGTGTTATCGTGCTCACGGACACACACACACACACATATATATATATATATATGTATATATATATATATATATATATGTATATATATATATATGTATATATATATAAATAGATATACAGTTTTGAACAAATGGTGTTTTTGGCATCTGGGGACCTCAAAACGAAAAGTTATCATGGTCCCGGGCCTAGGTCTTACTATGCCGACTTCGGTAATAGCTTCTTCCCTATAGGGGAAATTCGCTAAAAGATCTAGAATGGTAATTCTTTTGGTAAAGTGAAAAGAATAAAAATAAATCAAATTTGTTTTATGAAATTTCAAAAGCAGCCACAGTAAAATTTGTTCTAGAGATTTTTTTGTAAAATTAATTATATACATTTTTTAGACAATTCAATTCCCTAAATATAAATCTAGGCTATACCATGGTGGCGAAAGAATTTTCTTTTGTAAGTGTTAGGGGCATAATATAGTAATAAAGGGAAAACAGAAAAAGTGTAAACTGTACAGTGTTAGTTTGTTTTATAATATACGTTATATAATAATGTTTTATATATATTTGTAAAGCTAATGAAGTAAGAAATCTAAGAAAGTTATAAAGTTGATGATAAAAATTATTGTCACTTAACAATAATTATAAATAGAAGAATGTCATGAAATTTTTGTGTATTTGGAAAAAAGTTTCACAGTATTTAGTAGGCTACCTTATATAATTTTTTCACCAATATTTTTTTCCCCAAAACAATAGAAAAATGTTGTAATACATTCAATTCCGTACATAAACATGTACAACACCTAGGTAACTTATCATTTGTATATGTGTTATGCAAAAATATATAAAGTAGTCCACCACTTACTTGGTAATTTTTTTCATTGAAAGCTATTTATAAACACTATTTCTCAATATTTATCCATGGTATAATAGACAAAGATTACTGTTATACACACACAAACACTTCAATAACACTAAACCTCCGAAATAATAAAGGACTTAGTAAGAGATAAGAGATAGCGCGCATGCACTGAGTTCCAAACGCAATGGCTAACACAGACAACTTAAGGATCAGGTGTGACGCAATACTTCCATCTTCATCAGTGAAGTCCGATGTTACCCTGCAAGCAGTGCTGACAACGGCAAAACTAAATTCCTCTATATTTCTTCCTCTTCAAAATGAAATATTATTTGACTAGTAACTACAACTTACACTGCATAAATCCGATTTTCCAAACCGTCCAATTGTGCCGGTTTGCCGATTATTCGATAAAGAAACAAAAAAACACCTGTTTTCATAAAATCATATTTTCTGTGCAATAAATAGTTTGTTCTAGAAATCAATACCAAAATGAAGCACAACTGTTGTGCAGTGTATTGGTACCAACCGCAACTTCCTGCAACAAATATTAACCGAACTGGGTAATTTCAAAAAAGTTGTGTTTTTACGTTTTCGGAGCGTCGGCTACAGGAATTGTGTCGAGCCAAAAATTAATTCGATTCTAATCGTCGTGACGTTGCTATGCAGCCGCTACATTGTTCATTTATGTTATAAAATAAAAGTTCGGAATATGAACTTTCGAATGATATATATATTGTTCACTTTTGAGTTGATTATAGGTGGTTTTTTTTTATTTACAAAATTTTCGATCACGAACCGGCGCGTTGCATCGGCTGCCATTCTAAGGTGACAGCAAACCGACATGATGCATCAGTTGGCCACTGCTAGGGTTAAGGGAGGTTAAAGGTAATGAAGCTTTGAGGAACGTTTCTGAATTCCACCCTGTATCAATAAATATTTGGCATGCTTGAAACTTATTTAAATTTATTTCAGGCAAAATTATAACTTAGTACACTGAATTGCCCATTGGTAAAATCTAAAATATATTTTTATCACAATCTAATTAATATAAAATCATTTTAATCAATGGATAAAACATATCTCACTGTTGCCATTGCCATATTGATACAACACAAATCAAATAATAAACTACCAAAAATAAAATAATAATATAAATATCAATATTAGTTTTACAATGTAGAATAAACACGTTTTAAAATTAGTAGGGCTAAGCCAATGTATACCATACTTGGAACATTTGGATATACAATGAATATTTCTTTTTCTTCCCTGGGTTAACTAAATTAAGAACATTATAAATATGTTGTTTTACTACTCATTGTACTTAGACTTACACACTTACTTTAAATAGGTCAGACTTACACGTAGAACTCTGACAAATTTGTTAAAACTTATTTATCACAATTGAGGGGAAACAGGAGCAGCGTTTGTCCGCCCTTTCCTCTTGTTTATTTGATCAACAACATTTATTCTTTTTTTATTTTGTATCATAAGTAACCTACCAATCTTTTCCTGGTAAAATTTGTAATTTCCCAACAAGCAGACACTCGGCTAACCTAACTCGTATAAATTATTATAGGCTAAGTTAGTTTTAATTTTCTAGTAAATATTTTTGTTCTGATAAATCAGATGCTGATATACATTCCTATTAGCTACTCACCGGTCCGGTGCTTGGCACTGATCAGGAACATCAGGCTTGTGATCGCATAAACGACTGTCTGCGCACATCCGGACTGCAGACAATTGCTGATCTGACTGACCCCTCCACTGCCGACTATGTGCTCTTTATTTTCAACATCTATACAAAAGTACCGATTCACAATTGTAGTTTATAAGAAAAGTGATAACAATTGTCAGCAACTACACACTGAATATACTGCATGAAAACAGTAAGTCAAACATCAAGCCTATGATGCTAAGAGTTTCGTTCACTTTGTGAAAAACTTGTTGGCCGTGAGTGGACACTTTCTCAGTTTAAAATTTAATAATATTATACAGAGTTGACATGAAAATGTACCAATCTTGGTTAAGAAATGGGTTTAACATGATTGCTGTTGGTATAACACGTTTGGGAAGTCTATACTGCCGATGCAGTCACACAGGCTTCAACAGTTTCACTATTTTGCGACTGTCAAAAAACAAATTAGGGTGCACTTTCCCTGCAATTCAGATTCAACACAATCTACCACATGGGTTTTTAACTGAATTTTTTTATGTGCCTGACAAATTAAAAATTATTACACTACCTGACTTTAAAGTCACTTTTATGAAAAGTTAGCCGAACTATACTTACCCAAAGCTAAGTTGCATATTCCTCCCAGAGCAAACTGGATTATTGTTGGGTCGTCCTCTGATAACTGCTCCAAGAACAAGTCAATAACACCCAACGAACGAAGGTGTTCATAATTAACTGGATCATATGAAAAGTTTGCTAGATTTGCAATAGTTTGATGTTTACCTTCTGTAATAAAACAAATTTGAGCTGGTACTTAATATATCCTTTGTTATGATTTTAGTTTGGCTAATAGAAGCTGAGAAATAAGTTGGCTTTAACCATTGGGTTTATATCTACTAGAGGGGACACCTCATGGGAGCCAGAGTGAGTGAAAGGAGTGCTGCGATCTAGCGTTATATTAACATAACTAACGTGATAAAGGTGATAAAGCGAGAACAGTCATGACGATAGCGCTCCTACTGGCATAAACTTAATACAGAAATACTATCATTACTCAATCTACACTAACGACGAAACCGCGACAATCCCTGGCTGCGTATGATGGAACTACGTCGACAAATCACTTACAATAATTTGCATTGCGAGTCCCCTCTAGTAGATATAAACCCAATGCTTTAAATTAAAAAAACAACAAGTCTAATAAGCAGTTACCATTACTGTAAATTAATTAGGCCTAATCAAATGACAAATACCCCCGTCGCAGCAAACCTGCATACTCAGCTAATTTCCAATGCATAATATATGTCTTAATACCACATAAAGCCGCATACCAAGTTTCATAAAAATATATTCACACATAAGCGATTTTAATTATTCTCTATAAGAATAACATTGGTAATGAGTATGTAGGTTTGCTGAAATAAGGAACACAAACAATTGGTTTTTATGCAAATATAAATAGAATTTAACTAGGCAAAGCCACATACCACGTTTCATCAATATTCAATCATAAATAAGCGCTATATAACATTTTAGTGATTCTCCATAAGAAGAACATGGGGGCTGAGTAAGCAGGTTTGCTGCAGCAAGGAACAAAAAAAAGGGTTTTTATGCAATTATCAATATAACTCAACCAAGTGAAGCTATATACCAAGTTTTATTAATTTATGTTCATAATTAAGGGAGTCAATACATTTGACTTATTCTCCATAAGAATAACATGGGGGCTGAGTACGCAGGTTTGCTGCTAAGGGAATAATTAACAAAAACTCAATTTTTTGTGCAAATATCAATATACCAGTACTAAGTGAAGCCACATACCAAGTTTCATCAACATACATTCATAAATAATCGAGATATCAAATTTTATTTATTCTCCATAAGGATAACATTGGACAACGTACTGTGTTTAGAATTTTGGATATCTCTGCTACGGTTGGGCGTAGAATCACAATTTAAACACCAAAATGATTGTTTTGTGGAACTGAACAGATTGGTAAAAGCAAATGTGAAGTTTACATTGAAATGAACTGAAGAAAAACCAAAAACCTTTTCCCCATAAGATTAACACGGGAGATTTTATGAGTAGGTTTTTTGGATTTTCTCCGCAACCACTCAACCTAGGTTAATAATTCAAAAAACTATATTATTTGTTTTTTTCAAGCTCTATAACATGGTCAAAACCAAAATTAAGTTTTTTAAAAATTTTAGGGTGAAAAATGCAAAAAACTGATTTTTGGACAATTTAAAAACCCCATAAAACCCCTTCCCATGGTCCGATTTTTGTTGTTGTTTTTGTGAGGTTCCAGTGGGCGGGAAAGTCCCTGGCCCACTGTGGCTGCTTTAGGGCGCTTGGGCCCTCTTCAGCCGTCGGATAGGGGTTGGGTGGTGAGGGGGAGATTGACACACTGCAACAGGACTTTTTTATTATTTTTTTTTGCCTGCTACAGTGGTCAGGGGATGGTTTGGGGGTTGGTAAGGTGAACACACTGCAACAGGACTTTTTTTTGCCTGCTTCAGTGGCCAGGGGATGTTTGGGGGGAGGAAAGATGAACACACTGCGACAGGACTTTTTTTGTTTGTTTTATAACGAGTGCCTGTCACAGTGGTCAGGAGTGGGAGCTAGGGGAGGTTTACATGGGGTTTAGTGGCGGGGGTAATGGTGCGGGCTGCTGGTCTAGGTCGGCAAGGTGGTGGATCGTGAGGCTGGGGCGGTCAGTGAAGTAAGGTTGGAGGATGTCGTAGGTGCGGGCTTTGTCGAGGTAGGTGATGTTGAGGTGGTGGAGGAAGTCTTTGAGTTTGGGGATGGAGTGGGCTTCGTAAGCCGTGTGGTTACGGGCCCAGGGTGGGAGGTGGGAGGCAAGGCGGAGGGCGTGTCTCTCAGTGGCCTCGAAGCTTGAGAGGAAGCTGTTCGGGGCGGATAGAAGGAGCGGGTGGGCGCAGGTTAAAACAGGGCGGATGACTGAGGAGTACAGGCGGGCAAGAGTGGGTTTGAAGCAGCCACGGCTGCGGTGTTTGAGGATACGGAGGGCACGGAGGCGGGTGGTAGCTCTCTTTTTGGCTTCGCGGAGATGAGGGACGAAGGAAAGTCGGGAGTCAAGGGTGACACCTAGGTAGGTGCAGGATGTGTTGAGGGGGAGACGGACGTTGTTGAGGAAAATGGGATCTCTCTTGGTGCGGGAGAAGCGGCGGGCGTGGAAATTGAAGAAACAAAGTTGGGTTTTGGAAGCATTGAGGAGGATGCGCCATTTGTTGCAGTAGGAAAGGTAATTCTGGAGGGTTTGGGAGGTTTTCCGGATAAGGGTATCGTGGTGTCTTTCGGAGATCCGTCCGATTTTTCTGGTTTTCAAACTTAAAGTCATGAATGTCATTTTAAATATTTGAGCCAAATTTCATCGAAATCAGACGTTTTTTACTCAAGTTATCGCATTCACGGACACATAAATAGATATAAATTTGAACGAATAGTGTTTTTTGCATCTGGGGACCTCAAAACAAAAAGTTATCATGGTCTGGGGCTTAAGTCTTACCATGAGACCTACGGTAATAGCTTCTTCCCTATAGGGGAAATTCGCTAAAAGCAGTTTTTAAGTAGAAACAAATGAAATTCCGATATTTTTTATTAAGTTTGGCTTGCAAATCTTGTTAAGAAAAACAATAAACCTTACTGGAAAATAACAATACCCCGTCGCAGCAAACCTTCGTACTCAGCGAATTTCCAATGCATATATATGGGTCTCACTACTACCTAGAGCCACTTACCAAGTTTCACAAAAATACATTCATTAATAAGTGATACATAGCATTTTACTATATTCATTCTCTACTAGTAAACCGGTCGCGGCTTCGCTCGCGATCATCATTTATAAATATCGTGTTAACGTTCCAAAGCCAACATGGCCTGCTGATTAACTGTGTTTACTCTATCCAGCTGATTTCTTAAAACTTATAGTTATTTCCCAATGTTAAGCTTATGGGAAAAAACTCAACTTTAAAGGGCCCCAGGACCTCACTCACAAATTATTTCTCTTTAAAAAAGGTTTCCTGCACAACTTCACGTTAAGCTCTTTCCAATGACACCAAAAACATGAAAATCGGTTCAGCAGTTTAGGAGGAGTGATTGTCACAAAAAACCTGCTCGCCTATTAAATAAGTATAGACAAGAATAACATTAGAATTGAGTACGCAGATTTGCTGCAACAAGGAAGGTAATAAATGTTTTTTTTTTGCTAATATCAATATAACTTAACCGGGTGAAGCTACACCTCAAGTTTTATTAATTTAGGTTCATAACTAAGGGAGATAGAAAACTTTACTTATTCTCCATATGAATAACATGGGGGCCAAGTATGCAGGTTTGCTGCTACCGGAAAAAAAACAACAATACCCCCGTCGCAGCAAACCTGCGTACTCAGCGAATTTCCAATGCATAATATATGTCTTAATACCATATAAAGCCGCATACCAAGTTTCATAAAGATATATTCATATATAAGCGATATGTACAATTTTAATTATTCTCCATAAGAATAGCACTGGTGATGAATACATAGGTTTGCTGAAACAAGGAACACAAACAATTGATTTTTATGCAAATATAAATATAATTTAACTAGGTGAAGCCACATACCAAGTTTAATCAATATTCAATCATAAGTAAGCACTATATAACATTTTAATTATTCTCCATAAGAATAACATGGGAGATGAGTAAGCAGGTTTGCTGCAACAACAAACTAAAAATACCCCCGTAGCAGCAAACCTGTGTACTCAGCGAATTTCCAATGAATATATATGTATATTAATACCACATAAAGCCACATACCAAGTTTCATCAATATACATTCATAAATAAACAATTTATGACGTTTTAATTATTCTCCATAAGAATAACATGGCGGCTGAGTATGCAGGTTTGCTGAAGCAAGGAGCACAACAAATGGGGTTTTATACAAATATCAATTTAACTCATGTATGTAAAGCCATATACCAAATTTCATTATAATTTATTTTCATAATGAAGGGAGATAACACTTTACTTATTCTCCATAAGATTAACATGGGGCTGAGTACGCAGGTTTGCTGCTGCGGGAGCCATTGGTAAAAAATTGTTTTTTTGAGCAAATATCAATGGTCCACAACCAGATGAAGTCGTATACCAAGTTTCGTCAGTATACGTTCATAAATAAGCGAGATATAAAATTTTTATTTTCCTCCATAAGAATAACATTATAGACAACGTACTGTGTTTAGCACTTTCAATATCTCGGTAACCAATTGACGTAGAGAAATGATCAAAATACCAAAGTGTGTGTTTTTTTAAGCAGAATCCAATGGGAAAACTAAAATTTGACTATTTCCAAAATTATATGTACAAAATTCGAAAAACCCATTTTTGGGGTACAAAACCCCCCCAAAATACCCCTTCGGATAGAGAGATCTGGCTGGTTTTCGAACTTAAAGTCATAAATGTTGCTTTACACGTTTATACCAAATTTAATCAAAATCGGATAATTTTTACGAGAGTTATCGTGCTCACGGACACATATATATATATATATATATATATAGATAGATATATATATATATATATATATATATACAGTTTCGAACGAATGGTGTTTTTGGGGTCTGGGGACCTCAAAACGAAAAGTTATCATGGTCCCGGGCCTAGGTCTTACCATGCCGACTACGGTAATAGCTTCTTCCCTATAGGGGAAATTCGCTAAAAATAGGTTTTCATGCAAATATCAATATAACTCAACAAGGTGAAGCCACATACCAAGTTTTATTAATTTATGTTCATAATTAAGGGAGTCATTACATTTTACTTATTCTCCATAAAAATAACATGGGGGCTGAGTACGCAGGTTCGCTGCTACAGGGATGATAAAAAAATCAATTTTTGTGCAAATATCCAATATACCAGTACTACGTGACCCCACGTGCCAAGTTTCATCAATGTACATTCATTAATAATGGAGATATTAAATTTTATTTATTCTCCATAAGGATAACATTGGACAACGTACTGTGTTTAGCACTTTGAATATCTCTGCAACGGTTGGGCGTAAAATCAAAATTTAAACACCAAAATGATTGTTTTGTGGAGCTAAGTTGATTGGTAAAAGCAAATGTGAAGTTTACACTAAAATTAACTTAGGAAAAGCCAAAAACCCTTTTCCCATAAGATTAACATAGGAGATTTTATGAGCAGGTTTTTTTGGATTTTCTCCGCAACCTCTAAACCTCACTTAATAATTCAAAACACCATATTATTTGTTTTTTTAAGCTCTATAACATGGTCTAAACCAAATTTAAGTGTTTTAAAAATTTTAGGGTCAAAAATGCAAAAAACTTATTTTTGGAAAATTTAAAACCCCTATAAACCCCCCTTCCCATGGCCCGATTTTTCTGGTTTTCGAACTTAGTAATAAATGTCACTTTACACATTTGAGGCAAATTTCATCGAAATCGGACGTTTTTTACTCAAGTTATCACATTCATGGACACACACACATATATATATACATATATATAAATTTGAACGAATAGTGTTTTAGTCATCTGGGGACCTAAAAAAAATTTGTCATGGTCTCGGGCTTAAATCTTACCATGAGACCTACGGTAATTGCTTCTTCCCTATAGGGGAAATTCGCTAAAAACAATTTTTTGTGTGTAAATATCAATATACCACAACTAGTTGAAGCCACATATCAAGTTTCATCAATATACATACATAAATAATCGAGATATCAAATTTTATTTATTCTCCATAAGAATAACATTGGACAACGTACTGTGTATAGCACTTTGAATATCACTGCAATAGTTAGACGTAATACAACAATTAAAACAGCAAAATGATTGTTTTGTAGAGCTAAACTTATTGGTAGAAAGAAATGTAGAGTTTTTAATCAGATTATCTGGGGAAAATCTAAAAACTGTATTCCCATAAGATTGACATGGAAATTTGATGAACATGTTTTTTGACTTTTCTCCACAACCACTTAACATAGCCTAATGATTCAAAATACTTAATTGTTTGTTTTTTTAGGCTCTATAAAATAAATATAACCAAAATCTAGTTTTAGCGAATTTCCCCTATAGGGAAGAAGCCATTACCGTAGTCGGCATGGTAAGACCTAGGCCCGGGACCATGATAACTTTTCGTTTTGAGGTCCCCAGACCCCAAAAACACCATTCGTTTGAAACTGTATATATATATATATATATATATATATATATATGTGTGTCCGTGGGTGCGATAACTCTCGTAAAAAAGGTCCGATTTTGATGAAATTTGGTATAAACATATAAAGCAACATTTATGACTTTAAGTTCGAAAACCAGCCATATGGCTCTACCTTAAGGGGTATTTTGGGGGGGTTTTGTACCCAAAAAATGGGTTTTTGAGCTTTTTACATATAATTTTAGAAATAGTCAAATTTTAGTTTTTACCATTGGATTCAAATTAAAACAACACACAATTTGGTATTTTGATCATTCCTCTACGTCAATCGGTTACCGAGATATTGAAAGTGCTAAACACAGTACGTTGTCTAATGTTATTCTTATGGAGGAATAGAAAAATGTTATATCTCGCTTATTTATGAACGTATACTGACAAAAATTGGTATACGGCTTTATCTGGTTGTGGTCTATTGTTATTTACTCAAAAAAAAACAATTTTTTTCTAAAGGTTCCCGTAGCAGCAAACCTGCGTACTCAGCCCCCATGTTATTCTTATGGAGAAAAATTAAAATGCTATGTCTCACTTAATTATGAACATTTAAATTAATAAAACCTCTTACATGACTTCACCTAGTTGAGTTATATTGATATTTGCCTAAATACCCACTTTTTTCGTTCCTTATTGTAGCAAACCTGCTTACTCATCCCCCATGTTATTCTTATGGGGATTAATCAAAATGGAATATATCGCTTATTTATGAATGAATATTGATGAAACTAGGTATGTAGCTTCACCTAGTTGAGTTATATTGATATTTGCATAGAAACCAATTGTTTATGTTCCTTGTTTCAGCAAACCTATGTACTCATCCCCAATGTTATTCTTATGGAGAATAATTATAATAGTATATATCGCTTGTTTGTGAATATATTTTTATGAAAATTGGTATGCGGCTTTATGTGGTATTAAGTCATATATTATGCATCGGAAATTCGCTGAGTACGCACGTTTGCTGCGACAGGGGTATTTTTTTATTTTAGGGTAAAAAGTTCAAAAAACTTATTTTTGAAAAATTGTAAAGCCCCATAAAACCCCCTTCCCATAGATCGATCGATCTGGTTTTCAAACTTAAAGTCATAAATGTTACTCTCCACATTTGCGCCAAATTTCATCAAAATCGGGTGTTTCTTTCAAAAGTTATCGCTGTAACAATACAAATATACACACACACACGTATATATATATATATATATATATATATATATATATATATATATATATATATATATATTTGAACGAATAGTGTTTTTGGCATCTGGGGACCTCAGAACAAAAAGTTATCATGGTCTCGGGCTTAAGTCTTATCATGCCACCTACAATAATAGCTTCTTCCCTGTAGGGTAAATTAGCTAATAAGTTAAATAAACAAACCCAGAAGATCATCCTTAGGCCTAATCATAAAATAAAAATTTCTACATTACAGTTCATTAAGGCTCTACCTCTTAAAGTCAAACAAATTAATTTAGGCCTAACTCTAGAACTGGCGCATGTTATTCCCCGTGGTGGCAACATATTTTTGTAGCTTTTGTTTTTCTTATTTTTAAAAACATATAAAAAGTATATGTTTCTTATATCAAATTATTAACAATTAAGTTGCCTACAGAACTGAATGAAGAAAATATACCAATAGGCCTATAAGTTTTAGTAAATTGTTCACTTTTTTGTTTCAAACAGTAACAAAAATATTAATTCAGCGATTTTTTTTGAGTGAAAGTTGGTTACAGTGGAACCTCAATAACTGGAATTCCTTGACAGGTTGAATTTTTGTCAATCCTCTTTCATTTGCCTATTTAAGTTAATACTACCTATGCTATTTTACCTCTGTAAGTCGAAGGATTGGCGGAGAACATCTCGATAACTAAATAATACCCCCGTAGCAGCAAACCTGCGTACTCAGCGAATTTCCAATGCATATATACGTATCTTAATACCACATAACGCCACATACCAAGTTTCATCAATATACATTCATAAACAAACGATTTATGACATTTTAATTATTCTCCATAAGAATAACATGGCGGCTGAGTATGCAGGTTTGCTGAAGCAAGGAACAAAAAAATGGGGTTTTATACAAATATCAATATAATTCATTTAGCTAAAGCCATATACCAAATTGTATTAATTTATTTTCATAATTAAGGGAGATAACACGTTACTTATTCTCCATAAGAATAACATGGGGCTGAGTACGCAGGTTTGCTGCTACGGGAGCCTTTGGAAAAAATTGTTTTTTTGAGCAAATATCAATGGTCCACAACCAGATGAAGCCGTATACCAAGTTTCGTCAGTATACGTTCATAAATAAGCGAGATATAAAATAGTAGGGGGTATTAGACAGCACGGCGTGTGGCGGGTGTGTGGGTGACGTCATGCGGGTGAGGTCAATGACCTCCGCCTCCGCCTCCCTCCACCCCCCGCCCCACCCCGCCTACTCCTTCTGCTCTTTCTACGCAGTTGCTCTTTCTACGCGTCACTTCTGCGGGTGAGGTCAATGACCTCCGCCTCCGCCTCCGCCTCCGCCTCCCCCCACCCCCCGCCACCTCCTCCTGCTCTTTCTACGCAGTTGCTCCTACTGCGCAGCACTTTAGAGAACAATGGACTTCCAGGAACCGAGGCGCCGGGCTGTCGGTGTGAACAATTTCTTTTGTTCGCAGGGATGGAGCACGCACGTAAGAAGAAAAGAGTAACATTTAACAGTGCACGTACCTCATACTACTCATTATGCATAACTAATTACATGCATACATAATTAATTAGATGTATGCATAATTAATTAGATCATACATAATTAATTAGATCATGAATAATTAATTAGATTTATGAATAATTAATTATATTTATGAATAATTAATTAGATTATGAATAATTAATTAGATTATTAACAATTAATTAGATTTATGAATAATTAATTAGGTTATGAATAATTAATTAGATGAATGCATAATTAATTCGATTTATGAATAATTAATTAGATGAATGCATAATTAATTAGGTTGTGAATAATTAATTAGATTTATGAATAATCAATTAGATTATGAATAATTAATTAGATGTTGCATAATTAATTAGGGAAGTTATTGACACAAAAAATCTCCCTTTTGTAGGAAGATTCCCCTGTCCCTAACTTGAAAATTAAAGGTGGTCCTGAGAAGGACCTTTTTGATGGTAATTATTTACTATTTCCCCTTCACCTCCGATCCTTTTACTATTTTAATATATTGTTCTTATGACATTAAACGTCATAAAATCGCAAAAAAAATGTTTCGCAAATTCAACATACTCACGAAACAACTGTCTGAAGAGTACTAACCCAGTCAATCTAGCAGACACTTTGGGAATCCGAGATAAATCTATCGGATGAAAATATCGAACTTACTAATATCGAGAAGCAACTATTGTTTCGATATTGCGATATAATATTCGCACACCCCCGCTCCTGCGGGGATAGTGTATAGTATTTGCACTAACCCCCGCTCCTGGGGGGTAGTGTGTAGTATTTGCACTCACCCCCGCTCCTGCGGGGATAGTGTATAGTATTTTAACTAACCCCCGCAGCTGCGGGGGTAGTGTGTAATATTTGCACTAACCCCCGCTCCTGCGGGAGTAGTAAGGGTCCACTTTGAGAGCACACTACCTAGCACGTCAACATGTGATATATTTGTGTGTATTTATCATAACCTAACCTAACCCAACTCCTCAGAGCGATGTATGGGAATTTTCGGTAAAATTGTTCAAAAAGGGAAAAATTCCCGGAAAAAAGGAATATTTCACGTACAGTGCTCTGCGGAGTTAGGTTAGGTTAGGTTATGATAAATATACACACATTATCAGTATCTGGTAAATATCATAACCTAACTTAACCTAACTCCGCAGAGCGCTGTATGGGAAATATTCTCTTCTCCGGTATTTTCCCCTTTTTAGGACATTTCCCAAAAAAGGGACAATTACCTATACAGCGCTCTGCAGAGTTAGGTTAAGTTAGGTTATGTTATTTACCAAATACAGATAATCTGTGTATATTTATCATAACCTAACCTAACCTAACTCTGCAGAGCACTGTATGTGAAATATTCCTTTTTTCCGGGAATTTTTCCCTTTTTGAACAATTTTACCGAAAATTCGAAAATTCCCATACATCGCTCTGAGGAGTTGGGTTAGGTTAGGTTGATAAATATAAATAAATATATCACATGTTGACATGCTAGCTACAGCAGTGTGCACTCAAAATGGACCCACACTACCCCCGCAGGAGCGGGGGTGTCGAATATTATATCTCAATATCAAAACAAGACCACACTACCCCCACAGGAGCGGGGGTGTGCGAATATTATATCGCAATATCAAAACAATAGTTGCTCCTCGATATTAGTAAGTTCGATATTTTCATCCGATAGATTTATCTCGGATTCCCAAAGTGTCTGCTAGATTGACTGGGTTAGTACTCTTCAGACAGTTGTTTCGTGAGTATGTTGAATTTGCGAAAAATTTTTTTTGCGTTTTTATGACGTTTAATGTCATAAGAACAATATATTAAAATAGTAAAAGGATCGGAGGTGAAGGGGAAATAGTAAATAATTACCTTTTTCTTTTCCTCCATAAGAATAACATTAGACAACGTACTGTGTTTAGCACTTTCAATATCTCGGTAACCGATTGACGTAGAGAAATGATCAAAATACCATATTGTGTGTTTTTTTAAGCTGAATCCAATGGAAAAAACTAAAATATGACTATTTCCAAAATTATATGTAAATAATTCGAAAAACCCATTTTTGGGGTACAAAACCCCCCCAAAATACCCCTTTGGACGGAGCGATCTGGCTGATTTTCGAACTTAAAGTCATATATGTTGCTTTACACGTTTATACCAAATTTCATGAAAATCGAATAATTTTTACGAGAGTTATCGTGCTCACGGACATATATATATATATATATATATATATATATATATATACAGTTTCAAACGAATGGTGTTTTTGGGGTCTGGGGACCTCAAAACGAAAAGTTATCATGGTCCCGGGCCTAGGTCTTACCATGCCGACTACGGTAATAGCTTCTTCCCTATAGGGGAAATTCGCTAAAATGTTGTGGGCTTTTTAGCTTACCCTCTATAACTCAAAGTTTCAGCTGGAAACCTTCTATAACTCTTCGCCATGTCTCTAAAGTCTACGTTTTGACTTAATGGTTCGGATTCCTAAACCCTAGTGACAGTATTCGAGCATCCATCATTCATGCTGCAACCCGATATTCACACCCTCCCTCCCCCTTACATCTACTTCTGTCCCGTGTAAATTTTAAAGTTTATAATGTGTGGGTGAAATGTGAAATGTTGATTTTTAGAACTGTGCAAAAACGCGTGTAACTCTAATGGAGTGGTCAAACGGGCAAAATATCACCAACTTGCCGAACGGTGAGTCATTGCTTACTTTCCTACTCTACAATATGTTCGCTGTTCACTAGCAGATGTTTTTTGTCCTCTAGTATGCCAAAAAAGCTGTTCCAATTAGTTCCAGGCTTATTGCAGACATTTGCAATTGTCAAAAAATGTTTAGGCCTGACTAAGTAGAAATATGATTAGTTATGATACACTGCATACAGAACAAGCAATAAGTTAACGTAAATATTTTACTCCTCCATGAATTATTAACAATTGCATTAATGTGACTCTCTATAAATCAAAGTCTGTGTAGGATCACCTTGATAAATCGGAGGACCTCAATATTTCAAAATATTCGATAACTCAAATTTTTTCCCCCAAATTGAGCCCCCCCTAAGGTTTGAGTTATCGAGGTTCCTCTGTATTTTTCTGCGCAAGTCAGCTATTTGAAATAGTCCTGGCTTAAAAATTCATGAATATGGTATCAAATTCTCTAGTTTAATATGGTTGGTCTTTTAACATTAAGATATGTATTAATTTATTCATATACCGTATGTGACAAACTTTACAATCTGAACCATCACCGGCATAAGCACCAATAGAACTTAACATTACAAAACATTCCAAAATTGGCAATGAAGAATTGAGAAAACATTTGAATATTCTGCGCAGCAGCTAAGTTTAATCTCTAAGAAACTTGTGATACTTAGTCATTTATATGCATTAAATCAACATTAAACTTTATTTTTGCGTAAAAGACAATTTTACAAACTAAATTATAATTGGATGTAGTCAACACTACACTGCCACCATAGACACATCCCTTACGTAGTTTAAAACTATGTGGTATCAGTTCCGAGGGTTACCAGTAACTAAGGACTATGCCTACCTCGGCTCTTGGTTTTTTGGAATTCTTCTTTCAACAGTTTCAAATACTTAAAACGCCCAACAGTATTTTGTCCAGTTCTGCTTTTTATTTTCTCTGCAGTGCTAAACATTTCAAATTTGTGAACTATCACTCGCTGATTAAAGTATCACTTTACGTAAGGTAGGCATAGGAAAACACCTGGAAGAGCAAACATAATATTTATTTACCAGTGTTGGGGTTGGGGAGTAGCGGCGCGAAGATTTCACACTAAACCAGGGTAGCCAACCACTTTTTGACAAATTACCCTCAGTCCTTGTCAAAATTACCCTCGAATTCCAAGTATGAAGCGGCAGCGTCGCGTTTTACCCTGCTATCTCTATATAAATAAAATTAGAGTTATGTCTGCATTGCTTGGAATTATGAAATGTTTGCATATTTTTACGTTTCATACCATTGGGAAGCAGAAACGCGTCTTATCTCAATTTCTGTCTGTCAGTTTGTCTGTCTGTCGGTGACGCTCAAAACTGCATTTTACACAGCCTTCTGCGGGAAAACGGGTGCACTGACATTGATGGAACTTTGTTTCTTTGTTCTATACGTGTGTGAACAAACAGACAGACATACAGAAACCATCTCTTCTTTATAATATGAATATATCTCTTCTTTGTTTTTAAGTGTTACGTGTACCGGTTGGGAGTCGCAAAAACCACATGCCGTTCACTACCCGACAGAGTTCCACGACTTAAGCAACAGTACCCAGCGGTTGGGGGAGTGGGTTTTAGGCCACTTTAAACCGGCATACACCTTTTGGAAAAATAATGGCGGCCGCTCAAAAACGTGATTTCGTGCGATTTTGGAAACGTTTTGTTCGCTTTTCACAGGAAAACGGGTGCATTAATTTCGATTAATTTTTTTTCTATGTTCTATATGTGCGTTAGAAGGTTTTAGGTTAATTGGATTGTTGGAAATCACCTTAGGACTCTGCCCCACGGGGTTTTAAAGATCCTATGTTATTCTTATGGACAAAGTATTTATTCATATTGAATCAGATGATGAATTAATAGTGTTATATCTATAACTTAAAATATTGTAAACAGCTGTTTATCACTATGGAAATAAGAAAACCTACTTGAATGGCAACTCTCATAATGGAAATAAAAAACTACTCGAATGGCAACTCAAACTCTTTTTTCGATAGGGGAGAGTAGGGGGTATTGGGGAACTCTGAGCGCTCCCCTCAACCCGATATTAATGCCCCCCTGATTTTATATTCCACTCTCTTCGATTTGTTATTTTTATTTTATGCCCCCCCCCCGATTTTTTTCAATTTGAGACACCACGTATCAGCATTACAATTTCAGGAATTCTCGCCGACCTGAGCGCACGTGTCACTCCCTCCACCACCATCCCCCACCACATTCTCCCACCACCACTCCATCAAAATTCTATCATAACAGCTTATTTCTAAACATACTTGAAAGGCATAAGTATATGTTCATTATGGAAATAAAAAACCTACTTCAATGGCAACTCTCATAATTTGACATAAAACAAATACAATGCCTCTTCTGCGGCAGGAACGCGCCGGATACCAGCTAGACCTTTATATAGAAAAAAGCGAATCCAAAGTGTTACGTGTACCGGTTTGGAGTCACAAAAACCACACACCGTTCACTACCCGACAGAGTTCCACGACTTAGCAACAGTACCCAACCTATATGCCAGTATATTTCGTTACCTTTGATTTAATTGTACATTAAACGTGTAAAATTTAATTTTAATATTGTAAAATTGTGTGGGTTGTTATTTTATTTAGAAAATCTACCGTTTATATACCATCCGTACGAAGGACGGGTACACATGCAGCTAGTCTAGTATCAAATAAAAATGTTGCCTAATGTATAAAAAAACTGTAATTTGGATTATTTTATAAATAAAGGTATACAAAGATTCACCATTATTAGCTAAATCTTACAGAAGACCTAACTAAGTTCCCTAAGGTGGTCCCACACATCTCGCAAACAGACCTGAAAATTTGGCCGAACATTCTCCCAAATGTTCACTGAACATTCTGTTCCGTATGTTCCCGTAAGTGTTCAAAGTTTCGTGCAGTTCCCACACTCCTCGCGAATACTCCGAACATTCGGAGTTCGGCCAAATGTTCGGGCTTGTTCGCGAGAAGTGTGGGACCGCCTGAATTAGGAACTTATGCCTATATGCCACGGTTAATGTACAACATTCTATACCAATTACCTTAAGTAAACTTATTAAGTTTAGGTTAATTTTTACAACAAAACAGGATTGCCGTAGCCTACATTTACCGTAGTTAACATTTATTCAACAATTAAGCCTACAACTGAGGCAAATTAAAAAGGTTTTACTCACCGATAACTATAAAACAAATTATTAAAACTCACCTACTTTTTCAGCCTATGGTGTCACAATTTGTCCTTTTGTGGAACCGGTTTCAATTAATTACGAGTCATCATGAGCCACTTCTAGACATTAAATGCTAAGGCCACATATCCGTGATGTCGTCAAAGTTAAAACAAACATAATAAAAAAAATACCCCCGTAGCAGCAAACCTACGTACTCAGCGAATTTCCAATACATATATATGTAAATTAATACCACATAAAGCCACATAACAAGTTTCATTCATAAATAAACGATTTATGCCATTTTAATTATTCTCCATAAGAATAACATGGCGGCTAAGTACGTAGGTTTGCTGAAGCAAGGAAAAAAAAATGGGGTTTTATACAAATATCAATATAACTCAAGTAGGTAAAGCCACATACCAAACTTTATTAATTTATGTTCATAGTTAATTAAGGGAGATAACACGTTACTCCCTTAATAACATCTCCATAAGATCTCCTTAATAACGTCTCCATAAGAATAACATGGGGATGAGTACGCAGGTTTGCTGCTACGGGAACTAACGGCAAAATGTTTTTTGGTGCAAATATCAATAGACCACAATGATATGAAGCAATATAGCAAGTTTCATCAGGATAAGTTAATAAATAAGCGAGATATACAATTTTTCTTATTCTACATAAGAATAACACTGGACAACGTACTGCGTTTAGCACTTTCAATATCTCTGTAATCATTTGACGTAGAGCAATGATCAAAACACCAAATTGTGCGTCATTTTATAAGCGAATTTAAAGCGAAATTTCCCTATAGGGAAGAAGCTATTACCGTAGGTGGCATGGTAAGACTGAAGCCCGAGACCATGATAACTTTTCGTTTTGAGGTCCCCAGATGCCAAAAACACTATTCGTTCAAATTTATAAATATGTATATATATAGAACTTATCCTGATATATATATATATATATATGTGTGTGTGTGTGTGTGTGTGTGTGTGTGTGTGTGTGTGTGTGTGTGTGTCCGTTACCGCGATAACTTTTGAAAGAAACACCCGATTTTGATTAAATTTGGCACAAATGTGGAGAGTAGCATTTATGACTTTAAGTTCGAAAACCACATCGATCGAACTATGGGAAGGGGGTTTTATAAGGGTTTGAAATTTTCCAAAAATTATTTTTTTTCAAATTTGACCCCAAAATGTTAAAAAGAATCACTTTTGGTTACAGCCATTTTATAGAGCTTAACAAAACAAATAATTTAGTTTTTTTAACCATTAACCTAGGTTAAGTGGTTGCGGAGAAAATCCAAAAAAAGTGTCCCATATTAATCTTATGGGAAAAAGGTTTTTAGATTTTTCTCAAATAGTTTTACTAAAAACTTCACATTTCTGTTTATTAATGTTTTTAGCTCAACAAAACAAACATTTTGGTGTTTTAATCGTTGTTCTAAGTCCAACCGTTGCAGAGATATTCAAAGTGCTAAACACAGTACGTTGTCCAATGTTATCCTTATGGAGAATTTATAAAAAATCTATATCTCGATTATTTATGAATGTATATTGGTGAAACTTGGTATGTGGCTTCAACTAGTTGTGGTATATTTATATTAGCACAAAAAACAAGTTTTTTGTTGATAGTCCCCATAGCAGCAAACCTACATACTCGGCCCCCATGTTATTCATATGGAGAATAAACAAAATGCTATATATCACTTATTTATGGATGTATTTTTGTGAAACTTGGTATATAGCTTTATATAGTAGTGAGCCACATATATATGCATTGGAAATTCGCTGAGTACGCAGGTTTGCTGCGACGGGGTTATTAATCTGATTCTAATGGAGAAAACTAAAATTTGACTTTTTCAAAAATTATATGTAAAATACCCAAAAAAAATTTTGGGGTACAAAATCCCCTTAACATACCCCTTTGGATAGGTTAATATGTCTGGTTTTCGAACTTAAGTCATAAATGCTGCTTTACACGTTTATACCAAATTTCGTGAAAATCGGATTATTTTTACGAGAGTTATCAAGCTCACGGACACACACACACACACACACACACACACACACACACACACACACACACACACACACACACACACATATATTTACAGTTTTTAACGAATGGTGTTTTTGCATCTGGGACCTCAAAACGAAAAGTTATCATGGTCCCGGGCCTAGGTCTTACCATGCCGACTGCGGTAATAGTTTTTTTCCCTATAGGAGAACTTCGCTAACATACAAAACACAGTTTACGAGTCACCTAACACACTGTACAATAGCACATTTAAAATGATTTACTTTTATGTAATTAGGAATTAAGTTCTCTTTTTTACAGGTCTTATTGAAAATTATAGTTAATGTCGTTTGCATGTGCTTAATTTTGCTCAAGTTTGAGCTTGTTCTTTAGTTGTTTGGCTTGATTGGCTTGGCTTATATCTTATTGTACAATTTAATTTAATTTACGGGTTTGATTGTATACAAAACTCACATTTTCCTTGCAATTTTCCCACCAATCATCAATTCCCTACAAGTAAATGAATCATGTATGGGTATCGCACTCATGGGTTTCCTTCCACCATAGGTTTTATGAAAACTTCCGTTAAATCTCTGGCTCGATTACTCGATTTAACTCATGAGAAGGGAGACATCGAAGTAGTATTGTTAGGTAAATTCAAAGTATTATAAGAGATAAAATCAGCATATATCATATCATAGTAGGCTATTAGAAGAACGATGCATATACCGGTACATAAAATTCAATGTTTGGACACATACAATTTCGAGACACATATATATTATGTGTCCAAAATTTTGCACATTTTATTGAGAAACTTATTCTTATGTCATTATTTTTTCAAAATAATAAAGTTAACACATTTTTTAAACAAACTAAGGTTTTGTTAAAAAACAATATAATAATCTAATAAAACTATTTGTATTGTGTACCGGAAAATATCTATTACAACAATATATATAATACAACAGATATTTATTTACAATTTGTTTAATACATAACTATAGTAGCCCGTTGCGGCTTCGCTCGCGATCACACTACAATATTATTTTTGAAATTTAGTTACAGTAATTGTTGAAATTAAAATGTTAAACTCCAATGGAGCAAATAAGTCTGTTCTGTCTGATTGACCTGTTAGCGAATTTCCCCTATAGGGAAGAAGCTATTACCGTAGGTCTCATGGTAAGACTTAAGCCCGAGACCATGATAACTTTTCATTTTGAGGTCCCCAGATGCCAAAAACACCATTCGTTCAAATTTTTATATATATATATGTGTCCGTAAGCACGATAACTCTCGTAAAAAAGGTCCGATCTTAATGAAATTTGGTACAAATTTTTAAAGTACCATTTATTTGAACGAGTTCGAAAACCAGATGAATCGCACCATCCGAAGGGGGGTTTTGGGGGGCTTTGTACCCCAAAAATGTGTTCTTTGGGGTTTTTACATGTAATTTTAATTTTAATCAAATTTTATTTTATACCATTGAATTCAGCTTAAAAAAAACAAACAATTTGGTATTTTGATCATTGCTCTACGTCAATTGGTTACCGAGATATTGAAAGTGCTAAACACAGTACGTTGTCTAATGTTATTCTTATGGAGAAAAAGAAAAATTGCATATCTCGCTTATTTGTGAACATAAACTGACGAAATTTGGTATATGGCTTGATCTGGTTGTGGTTTATTGTTGTTTGCACAAAAAAACATTTTTTCGCTTATGGCTCCTGTAGCAGCAAACCTATAGGTACTTGGTCCCCATGTTATTCTTATAGAAAATGTTTAAAATGTTATATCGCTTATTTATGAATGTATATGGATGAAACTTGGTATGTGACTTTACTAAGATGAGTTATATTGATATTTGCATAAAAACCCATTATTTTGTGTGCCTTGTTGCAGCAAACCTGCGTACTCATCCCCAATGTTATTCTTATGGAGAATAATTAATATTTTTAATATCGCCTGTTTTTGAATACATTTCTTATGAATCCTGTTAAGTTTTTTAATGTGTTATGTTATATATTTATTGGAAATTCGCTGAGTATGCAGGTTTGCTGCGACGGGGGTATATTTTTTTATTACTGTGCATTGCCTGCTGTCTCTCTCTACCAAATCGTTGCTCAATCGGTCTATATAGTAAGTAAATGTTTAATATGGAAATGTTGACGGTTGTTAGGGCCGAGCCCCATTGGAACGGGAATAAGCCCACCACTTTTTTGGATGGACCTATCTCCTTCCAAATATCTGCTCAATAACTGATGTAATTAGTTGTACTTATTGATGGTGGACTCAAAAAATCATAAAATATTTAATATTATAATCACAATGACTACCCAGATAAACTGAGCTTGCTTACCATGTTGCAAGGGATTATATCCGATGTATCATTGCCGTGCCGTTATTTTATATGGGTTAGTATATCTTTGAACAGTAGTAAAGCAGACATGGTCCCTCTGTTCTGTGACAAAAAAGGCAGTTAGCTGGCTAAATTTTTTTAGAACAAATATGGTGCATTCTGTAGTGAAAGATTGAGTAACCTAGACCCTTAAGATTGACTTTGTAGCAGTGCTGGGCAAAGGGGCATAACCCTAATGACGTGCTATAATTTAAAACAGCCAAAGTATCCTCCACACGAAAATGGGCAATGTGTTTTATTTCATTGAGTGCAAGTTTTTTTTTAACTTCGTGGCTCATAAATAGACAGACGGATAAACCAATTTTAACACAGATTTTAATATATTCGCTGCACACAACATTTCACTGTCAAAGCGATGTAGAAAATAAACTTATTTTATTTATATAGATAATTAAACTCCTTACCTGTAACATCTGGTATTGCTAATATGTCCATAATGTTTTAACAGCTGCAATTCAAATAACGATTTTCCCCGTATGTTAATCTTATAGGCGAAAAACGAACTTTGAGGGCAACCAGTGCCCTTCAAATTGAAATTATCGAAAAATGAAAACCTTTATGCTCAAATACAAAACAGGACAAATTTTTTGATACATCAATCGTTAAAAGCGGTTCAGAAATAACGGAGGAGTTCTCTTAACAAAAATCGACTTAGTGTATTAATATATAAGAAATATGAGAGCCATGCATTGCTCCGAAATTGCGTAGCTCCGACGGACATTACTCCGAACATATTTTCGGAACAGTGCATTTCGGAATACTGCTTTCGGAGTAGTGCATTTTCGGAGCAATGCTTTTTGGAGTTACGCATTTCGGACTAATGCCTTTAAGAATGTGTAATTTTCGGAGTACTGCCTTTCGGAGTTACGCATTTTCTGATTAATGTCACACACACGATTTTATTGCTCCGAAATGAACTGCACCCAAAAGCAATACTCCGAATAAAATAAATAACTTTATGTACAACTAATAATCAAGACAAGTATTTTGATAACTCAATTATCACAATCGGTTCAGAATTGTTAAAAAAAAACGATTAATATGTAAGATTATTTGTTTTATAAATAAGTAACACACACACACACACACACATCAGTAAGCACAGTAATGGTGTAGGATAATAAAGACAATTAGATATTTATTGGTACCTACATCAATAAGCCAATTTAGGCCTCATTATGGATATGACAAAGATCCTGCATGTCAACATTCGTGGGTGGGGCAAGTTAGTCTCTATTCACTGGCCAATGTCGCCATTTAAAATCCTCGTGACGCCTTTTGACCCCTCAAAATGAAAATGTACCTCAAATGCATAGCTCCGAAAAGCAGTACTCCGAAATGCACTGCTCCGAAAGGCATTACTTCGAAATTTTTTTCGGAACAGTGCATTTCAGAACTGTGCTTTCGGAGTAGTGAATTTTCGGAGTAATACTTTTCGAAGTTATGCATTTCGGAATAATGCCTTCGAAAGTACATACTTATTCTGGAGTACTGCCTTTCGGAGCTGTGCATTTTCGGAACTATGCCGCGCACCGCAGAAATATATGTCGTTTTATGTATGCAAATAAGACCAAAGACAAGTCTTAAAGCCTATGTTACCTTATTTGTCATACCTTGATCTTGTTTTAAAAATAATTTCCTGTTTATTTTGAGGTTTTATATAAGAAAATAAACTCTTAGGGTAATTTACAAAAAGTTTAGGATAATTTCATCCCTCGTTTAGGGTAAAATCTAAATCTCGTCTTCCAGGTGGTAACTCTGCCTAGTGCCCAGCTGGACGTTGCTTTATGCTTTGTTTATATTATTCTATTTCATTATTTCATTGTATTATTGTAGGTTATGTTTTTGGTCTTATTTGTCGGACATAAGTACAACTAACTTAGTTAGTTAATAATAAGTTAGTCAGTTATAGTTTTTCCGGAGAATAATTATACAGATTTTGTATTATCTTATGTAAGTACCTAGAGAACGATACAATGTAGTGGCCAATTACTGTTAAAATAGCCTGTCTATATTATATTACAAAAAACTTAGGACTACTGTTCGGCCATCAAGAAATGTGTTTGTTGGTTGCATTTTTGTATTGAATTTGTACTTCATTTATTGATCGGTTTCACACGAATGTTTCTACATTTTTACTGACCTCCAATTTTTATTGTTTCCAGTAAATATATGTTGGTATAGAGTAGGCTACCTTAAAGGCGGTTAGGTGCTAAACTTCCTTAAAGTAAGTAACAAATCAAATCCTAATGTAACCTAACTAAACAACCGCAGCACACTCTTACAAGAAGGAAGGCGCTACTTACGCTACAGTGCATTTAAGTAGGTACCTATCTTTATCCCGCATCGAAATTCTTTCAGGCTAGTTGCCGGAGTGAACGTATTCAGAATAATTACTAGGCCTATTTTGTTTCTAAGGGCATTTGGTTTATTAGAGCCAAATAATATATGATCGGCGACCTCTGGTTATTAAACTCTGGGTACAAAACCCAGACCCAGTTTTATCTAACTTAAGTTAACTTAAATTATGTTATGGGAAAATTAGCCACCCCTATTTCTGAAGGTCCTGCTTCGATTTCCATCCTCTTTAAAATCCCTTTATGGCAAAATATGTAAGGCCTACTAAGTTTGTTTTGTTTTGTAAATAAGGTTTGTGCCATAGTTGTACGTTTTAGCGAATTTCCCCTATAGGGAAGAAGCTATTACCGTAGGTCTCATGGTAAGACTTAAGCCCGAGACCATGATAACTTTTCGTTTTGAGGTCCCCAGATGCCAAAAACACCATTCGTTCAAATTTGTATATATGTACTTATATATATATATATATTTATATATTTATATATATATATGTGTCCGTAAGCACGATAACTCTCGTAAAAAAGGTCCGATCTTAATAAAATTTGGTACAAATATGTAAAGTACCATTTATTTGAACGAGTTCGAAAACCAGACAAATCGCACCATTCAAAGGGGGGGTTTTGGGGTGTTTTGTACCCCAAAAATGTTTTTTTTGGAGTTTTCACATGTAATTGTTATTTAAATCAAATTTTAATTTATACCATTGAATTCAGCTTAAAAAAACAAACAATTTGGTATTTAGATCATTGCTCTACGTCAATTGGTTACTGAGATATTGAAAGTGCTAAACACAGTACGTTGTCCAATGTTATTCTTATGGAGAAAAAGAAAAATTTTATATCTCGGTTATTTATGAACATAAACTGACGAAACTTGGTATATCGCTTCATCTGATTGTGGTTTGTTGTAGTTTGAACAAAAAAACAATTTTTCGCCTATGGTTCCCTTAGCAGCAAACCTAGGTACTCGGTCCCCATGTTATTCTTATGGAGAATAATAAAAATGTTATATATCGCTTATTTATGAATGAATATGGATGAAACTTGGTACGTGACTTCACTTAGATGAGTTCCGTTGATATTTGTATAAAAACCCATTATTTTGTGTTCCTTGTTGCAGCAAACCTGCATACTCATCCCTAATGTTATTTTTATGGATAATAATGAATATTTTAAATATCGCTTATTTATTAATATATTTCTTATGAATTCTGGTAAGAGGCTTAATGTGTTATTAAGACATATGTATTCATTGGAAATTCGCTGATTACGCAGGTTTGCTGCGACGGGGGTATTTTAGTTTAGGCTTAACTTTTGTTATAAGAATTAGCTTTCATTTGATCAGATTAGAACTTAACCCTTCAACGTGTGACTTTTTAAGAGAAAACCCCCCTTGCTGCGGGACTTTTTAAAAGCACTTTTATATCACAAAACACATGAAAAACACTAATAAAACTAATATTATATCCTTAAAACACGATTTCAAAACGTATTCAATAACCTAACCTATATAAAACACACTATAAATCCGGTCAAGTGTAAACAAATGCGTAGTAAACAACATGCCAACAGTATCAGAAACTGGTCTGCTCAAACAGCTGTTGCACTGTTGATCTAATTTCATCACCAAAGGCAACAGAAGGATAGTATGTTGTTGTTTTTTGTTTGTTTCATTTAGAAATCTTGTCTACAACGTGCTGCAATATCGATCACGTCGAGATAGTTCCGACTTTAGCCGGTAGATGGAAGCATCTGACGGACCGATCCTGAGGGTACGCTATACGTCAAAACACGGCAGCGGTGTTAAAAATCCTGGCGTATCACGTACGGCGAAACACGTTGAAGGGTTAATAAACTGTCTGTTGGTGGTAACAATTTTGCTTCTATACAACTTATATGGAGATTTGTAATTTATGTGTTTAAACATGTCAGCCACAGTGAATGAACTAAACAGATGTTCATTATCGTAAATAGTTTAGAATTTAGATGGTCAACCATAGAATGCAACACCCACAACGGTGAAACGGTAATGCACTAGGTAATAAACTTATGTTTTGGCCCTGACAGGCACTACGCTCACGAAGAGTCGGAGATAAAAGAGTGATTCCGAAGGCCGCGCTGCCATTCCGAACGAACATTCTCCGAGATGGCCAAAGATAAACGAGTCGGAATAGTAGACTCAGTTATCTCCCACCTATGAAGTTACCTGCGCAATTAATTTTACTTGCTTGTCTTACATTGTTTTACGTTTCACTACATTTCACGAAGAGCTCAGTATGTTTCCCGTTTTTCTTAATATAAAAAGGAAAAAAGTCTCCCAAATTTAATATTTTGTTTAAAATATTTTTATTTGCAGTTATCTGACATAATTAAAGTTTTATTGAAGTGATTATCCTTTGGGAATAAATCTATATTATTAAAATAGGCAAGCTTGATTTTTGTCGTACAGTTTTCTCAGCACGAGCTCATTGCGCACAATTGCGCAATTGCGCTCATTGCGCAGTACAATGCGCACGAGCGCATTGTAGGAAAAATCTAAGCACACCGTTAGAAATGTATTTTTCTGTAGATGTGCACAATAATATCGTAATTTACATTAGTTTCTGGGAAATGGAGAAAATTTAATTTGAAAAAATAGCATTGGCCTTATGGGTTGCCACTTTGGTTACGGAATAACAACGAAATATAAATAATAGAACTTTCAAATCCACGTTAGATTGCAGCGTGCATTGAAAACTGTGCATAGAATACTTGCATTTGATAAAGAAAAAAGAATGTTACATTGAACCATTACTACGCAACTTAAGTGGTGTACTCAGTGGAGTGAAATAAAAATTGCCAAAAAGCAATCATATGTTGAAATATAAAATATAAACAACGAAAAACCAAATTTAATCATCAATCATGATATGCACGATTTTTTACCATTTATTTTTAGTTTTGTGGTAGTGAAAAGTCTGTGCGTCATGAGAAACTAATTATTATTTGACAGTGTTTGTTTTTTTACTGTTTTCATTAGTGATATGTCCGAGTTTTCACCGTTTATTTTTTATTTTGTGTTCGTGAAATGTCTGCGCGTCATGTGAAACTATTTATTTGACTATGTTTGTTTGTTGTAAATTTAAGAAATGACAATCAAATAACATCTTCAATTAGTGACATTCAAGTAGCAAAACTTTCGGTTTAATTAGGCCTACTTCTGAAATGCCTTTACGGCGAACTTTAACTGCCAGGGTCGAAAGAAGAAACGATCGCAGAGGTGTAAACCAACGGAGATTGAATCATCGAATTGAAGTTGCATAACTTAATACATGATTTTAAATGTGCATTAAGAGAAGTGTAAAGGGATTTCTGTGGCTCAGACATTGGATCAATGAACTTAGAATGTAGATTTTGCCACGGAAAACACTTCCATTCTGAAGCCACACAACGCAATACAAATGGCTTTCACATCGTGTTGTCATAAGGGCAAAATTGTTCTTCAGCCCTTGACTGAAAATGAATTTTTCAAGGCACTTTTTGATGGCCTTTTTCAGCCAATCAAATTGTGAAAAAAAGATCGACAAATTTTTTCAAAAACATACGAAGTTTCAATTCCTCTTTTGCTATGACAAGCTCTGAAGCTAAGATCGCAAACATTACATATAATGGGAGCATATCATTTCAAAATTCACGATGTTTTCTGCCAGAAGGCGGGACCTATGACCTCTTCACATGAGCATAATCCAACATATGCCCAGTTGTACTTCTATGACGTTGACACAGCAGTCAATTTTAGAACTGGTCATTTATCAAATATTTCATGTGATCGTCACGTAATGCACAAAATTGCAGTTGAACTAGAACGTGCCAACCCTTACGTGCGTTCATTTTGTTCAATGAGAGAACACTGCAGCGTTCCTGGAAATGAAAACAAAGAAATTTGTTTGCAAATCAAAGTAAATCGTGAATTAAATATTCGAAGATACAATGACGCGATCCAGACAGACGTAGCTGTCATTTTCAGTACACATGATGTTGAGCCACCCTTTGAACGTAACATGATTACATTTTCCAAAATAAATGGTGTCATACGCAATGTGTCAGTTTTGGATTCATCACTTGGTCCATTAGCATATCCTATGTTGTTCCCAAATGGTGACTTTGGGGCACGTGAATATGACACATAGCAACCAAGTAGCATCCACTTCAACAGCACCTAGAAATAAAGTCACTGTGCTGCAGTTTGCACGCTATAGACTAGCAATTCGACATGACTTTAGTTTGTTACATATCTCGCAGAAGTTATTTTTGCAGTGGATTGTTGATATGTATGTACGTATAGAAGGTACCAGATTACACTTCATTTGGCAGAATCAAGTAACCATAAGAGCAGACGTGTACAACAATGTGATTTTTTGGAATCAAATCTCGGTGGTGATGATACTCATAATATAGGACGGAGAGTAATTTTACCATCATCGTTTATTGGGTCCCCAAGAAATATGTTCCAGAATTATTTTTATGCCGTCTATTGTTCAATTGCACGGGAAACCTACTTTATTTATCACAATGACGTGCAATCCTAAATGGCCGGAAATCATAAGAATATTAACTGACACGGCGGAAACCGCAAATTATCGTCCAGATATTGTTGTGCGTGTATTTTATGCTAAATTGAAAGAGCTGATTGCAGCAATCATGCAGAATGAAATATTTGGCAAAGTTAAAGCGTTAATATCAAAAAAAGCATTGATATATACAATCGAATTTCAGAAACGGGATTGATAATTTATAGACTTGATATTCACTTGCCGTGTCAGCAAACTGTGTATTTCAGACCAGGGAATGAGCGCCAAGCAGTTGAAAATATCCCAACAATATCCCAGCTTTTTTTTAATTGAATCATAAGAGATGTGTCAGCAAATGATTATAAATATAATGAAATTCCAGTGCATTACGTTTGGATGGATTCTCAGAAAAAAAGGAAGAAAAGACTTATAGGAGGTCATAAAGTCATATCACAAATTACTCTGTCTCTCCAAAGGTCATAGAACTTTTCCATTTGAGAATTCTTTTGTTACATGTTAGAGGACCAAAATAAATGGAATTCTATAAGACAGCTTTGTTGAAGCGTGTCTTGCTCGTGGTATAGCTTCGAATGACAATGAGTGGAGAGAATGCTTAAATGAAGCAAAAGACTTTCATTTGCCCCGTAAATTGTGTGAATTATTTGGCTTCATTTGTGCGCTAAATGTCCCTGCAAATGCATTAGCATTGTGGAATGAGTTCAGATATTACCTTTGCGAAGATTTTTTAAGAGAGTATAATGAAAATAGTACGTCATTTAATAGAGTACTTTTGGAAATTGAAGAAATGTTGTCATCACATAACATGTCATGTGCTTCCCTTGGGTTACCAGTTCCAATGTACTTGCCTGACGATGATACAGTCAAAATGTTTGACCCCATGATGAATTGTTACTATTTAGTGAACTTTACACATCTGCGACCGCTGAACAACGCAATGTAATTGATTTAGTTATTCAAGAAGTTCAGCATCATGACACTGTTTCAAATGTATTTTGTTCAACTGCTCATGCAGGATGTGGCAAAACGTTCACACAAACAGCTATTATTCGTAGAATTCGCTCACTTAATCTTAGTTCTATTGTGACTGCATTCAGTGGCATTGCTTCAACACTACTTATTGGAGGCAGAACTTTGCATAATGTGTTCAAGCTGCCTATTCCACTGTTAGAAACATCAGTTGCTAATGTTACTCCGAATAGCGATCACGGTCGATACATTAATGCAGCATCACTAATTATTATAGATGAAATATCAATGTGTCCACTTCAAGCACTAAACGTTATCGATAGATTGCTCAGAGATCTATGTGCAAATGAGCAAGAGAAAAATCGAGCATTATCAGAAGAAGTTGAGTTTGTGGAATTTCTTAAAACAATAGGAAATGGAGAAGCAGCTCAATATCCACAGTTCGGTGACAGTAGCATTGAAATTCCAAATGAATTATTTGGTGAAGAGGCAAAAATAATTTATGACATTTTTGGAAACATTGCAGATAATATTTTATCAGAACGGATGTTGAATTCTGTTATATTAGCCCCCACTAACGATTCTTGCTCCATGATCAACACTGAAGTTCTAAATAGAATACCTGGTGAACAAAAAACTTATTTTAGTTATGACAAAATTATCAGCGATGACATCAATGATGTTAATAACCATCCAATTGAGTTTTTAAATTCTTTAAATGTCAGCGGTTTGCCACCACATAAATTAACATTGAAAATAAATGGCATTGTCCTTCTAATACAAAATTTAAATACATCAAAATCATTAGTAAATGGAACAAGAATGTGAATCAAAGGTTTGTATAGTAATGAATGCTATTGATTGCGAAGTTTTAACTGGGACTGCAAGTGGAGAACGCATTTTGATTCCTCAAATTAATTTAACATATTCAGGAACAATATTGCCATTTAATTTTCAAAGAACACAGTTCCCCGTCATTCACGCTTTTGCTATGACCATCAATAAATCACAAGGTACAACTTTCAGTAATGTTGGCATTTTACTAAAGCAACCCGTGTTCTCCCATGGACAGCTATATGTCGCTTCAAGTCGAGTAAGATCATTTAAGGGACTGAAGTTTTATATTTCAAATAACAGCAGTCAAGGTAATTTGGCCAATGACAATAGAATGTTTACAAAAAACATTGTGCACTATGAAGTTTTACAACCCTAATACTGTTTTATAATTGCAAAAATAAAAATGACTCAGTACTGTATATCCCTAATAAATTAGTTTTAAAATTTAAAGTATTTATATATAATATGTATAACAAATTATCCACATTTTTATAGTACTATTACAATAAAATCTTGCACAGATAACAATAGCCTTTTTTCATTTAAAATTTTAGAATCTTATTCGTATAGTTTAAAAAAGTATCACTGAAACATCGTCAGTAGGCCTACGTGTAATTACCATCACGGATAGCTCAGTGGTATGGTGCTGGCCTCACAGATTAGACGTGGTCTGACGTGGGTTCGATCCCGACTGAACCTTGGTGCTTTTTGAGTGGTCACCACTAGCTTGCTCATGTGACTAATGCCGTTGCGGTACCTCACTGTCTTTAGATCACCGCACATGCCTATTGGCCCATGGGGACGGGAAGTTGAGGTTAAAAAAATTACAGATTTTTAATAAGTAATTTTTTAAAGCAAAATTAAATATTTCTGGTTGAATTTTCGACCACTGGGCGATCTCTAGTAAATATAAAAATAGGTAACAATATCAAACATTTCAACCAGATGAAGCCACTCATTCCCAATTTGCACCAAAGTATTTATATTCTTATATTATCTATAGGTATTTAGGTGTAGTATAGATAAATGAGATTATATTTATTCTTTACGAAAATAACATTGAACAATGTATTATCCTTACCATTTTTTATATCTCTGCCATCTTAATACAGAAAATAATTTGTAAACTGAAACTTATTCAACTATCATAGGTAATCAAACAATTATAGCCTAAAGATTATGCTTGGATTTTCCTTGAGATTAATGTGTTTAAAGTTGTTTAACTTAACTCTTAAATTGTTTTAAATCGCTAATTGTAAATTAATTACATGTAATTACTTAGTTGGGAAATGAAAAAAAAAAATGCTTAAAATATTACATTACATACAACACAGTTAGGTATTTTTATCAAGAATGAGCGGCCATAACGATAATACATACAACCAAATGCTTGACTCCAATTGTTTGTGAGTCATTACAATTTACAAATCTTTTGTTAAATTTGTGGAAATTAGTTAGTATTATTTTGACGCTAAAGTTTTAATTCACAGGTAAGTTATGAGAAGAGATGAGATTTCCCTGACCAAGCAAGACATCGACTCAGAACTGAATACAGACCTCCAAACCTCATTCACTTAACCTCATTAAACATTTTCGCAAAATATAATCGCAGAATATAAATTAATTTGTTAAATAAATTGCCAGATCAGACAAGCGCAAAAACTTTGGGGCCTCTCGTGCACTTGTGTTTTCGAAGGGCTTTTGTCTCTTTTCGTGAGTGTGGTGCCTGTCAGGTTGTATCACCCGCCAACTCAACAAATTAGTTTTCATCTATTAAGCTATTTATATACATATTTGATAAAATTTATAAAAACTACCCTGTTGAGTTACCTGTTGGAGTTTTTTCAATTTATAATAACGTTACCTGTAAGTACTTTACGCTCTAATAATTTAATTAATTTTTCAGAACAGCATGGAATTACAGAATAAAATTATCAATTTTTTCACAAAACTGACAATCCGAAATATACCGAAGCCCCCATACAATCACGTTGTACAGTTGGGAGATCCTGTTTTAAGGTACAAATGTAAAGCTGTAGAGAGAAGTGATCTACAAAGTAAGGAATTCAAAGAGGTTTGTATTGCGTATCACCTGTTAATTTTGTGTTTACAAATATTCTTGTTGCTCATAGAGACAGAAAATGACTGGTTTTATCGATTATAACTAAAACTACCATTGTACAATCAACACCTTGCAGCACACAGTAGTGGATATAGTTTGTATTCAACAGAATAATATCTTTATTCTTATAATTCCTAAATATTCTTTCTTTAGGCTATGATAGTTCTGTTCGCAATTTAGGGCTACTAAGAAGGGTACTCTGTTATAATTCTTTTAATATGAACAAAATTTGTTCGATAATCTGAGTATGAAACAAAGGAACCCTATTATAGCAGTAAATTAAAAGTTATACTGTAAATATAACAATATTATAGTTATAAGAAACTAGCTGGCCCGATGTCCTGTCCTAATGTCATTGAATTTCTATTATGTCAAATACTCGTTCAATTTCAAGATGAGCTTGTTTGCTTCGCTCACTCGCCTCCCGGATGGGCTCGTTCACTTCGCTCACTCGCCTATTTTTATATAGAGCTAACTTCGGCATCGAAAAAAGAGTTTGAGTTGCCATTCAAGTAAATTTGTTATTTCCATAATGAACATATGTTTATGCCTTTCAAGTATGTTTAGATATAATCCTTGTTAACGGCTGTTTGGTGCTGGGTGGATTTAAATAAGGTGTGCTATTGCGCATCGTAGCGTGACGTCATCTGGAGGCAGAAGTGCGTCACTAAGATATTCTGACTATCCTATGTCAAGGAGTGGGGGACATGGGGTAGTCAGAATACTTCGGTGACGCGCTTTTTTAGGAATGAGTTTGCAACAATGGAAAACTTCAGTGGTGGCTATAGCCTGTCCAAAAAATCAGGTCGGGATCAGAACGTCTATCCTCCCTCCATCCACACCACGAGGTTAACATTGAGTGACGTCATATAACATATATATATATATATATATATATATATATATATATATATATATATATATATATATATATATATTTATTTATTTATTTATTTATATGTACACTAGGGGCTTGTAGGGGCAAAAGCCCCTAAAAAACCAAAATACATAATTTTTTTATCAACCTTCATTGGTCATTTATAAATAAGCACTGATTTTCTAGCATTATAATATAGTTTACAACACAAACTATATACAATATATTATATATAGTAGATATATTTACATTTAAATGGTGGTTTGTAGGGACAATAGCCTCTAAAACAGTAAACATTTTAAAACGGTTTATATATAAAACGGTGAATTTGACCTTGGACTTTAAAGCAATATGGTCCATTGCCTTGAACTTCTTTTTTCGTGGCAGAGAGTGAGGCAAATGCCATAGCACTATTATACTGTCTTATGTTTTTAATAAAATGTCCATTCCTAAACAACTGTTGTAGTTCATTGTTATTTTCAGGCTGTGGTAGATGTATGAGACCGTTATGGCAGCAAGAGTTGTAGTGACCATTTGTAGACTCTTCAACAAAGTGCAACGCACCACAATGCATACATTGATCATTCATCAGGCCCAGATTGTGTGTTGGTATCTCGTTTATAAGTGGTAATCTAAAAATAGGAGTATCTTCGACGTCATGATGTGGTTGTTCATTCCTTTCCTCATTATAAATTTCTCGCCTACGCTGTCGTCTGTCATGCTGATTTCGAAAGCCAACACCTCGGCGACGCGGCCTTCCTCCGTTGTTCATTACTATTAAGGTAGAAAAGAAGAAATACGATAAGATATAACTATAGATCACCATAACTAAAAATTATACATTGCTGTAGTTTAAAAGTAAACAAACTGAATAAGTACAGCTGGTATCAATATCAAAGGCTAATTTAACTCTGTGGCACAGCTGTTTTAATTTCAAAAGATGTAAACAAATTAAACCCCATGTTGTTTTAATGGGAAAAGTTTTATTCTGTTGCGAATTCATGGTAAAAAAATAAGAAAAATGAATAGTTTTCCCTCAAAATTCACGTCAAGACCTTTAAAATGATACCCCTCCCATCCTTCTACGGCCATCCAGTCACTCACAATTTCTTTACAAAAATTTGACTTACGGAATTATATATAGAGATTGTTAGCGAAACTCTGCACTTTTAGTCGCGGCCACGCTGGTGGGAATGGAGGGAAGATTGACATTCTGATCCCGACCTGGGTTTTTGGATAGGCTCTAGCTGAGAGTAACATCAGCTGTCACTGTAAACCAGCTGATTAAATAAACACCGTGAAATCACCTGGAGGCTGCGCAGAACATGCTCAAATTCGCCCTTCTGAATAGCACACCTTATTTAAATCCACCTAGGTTTGGTAACTAACTGAACTTTGATCAAATCAATGGGAACTTTGAAGGCCAGTGGGACAGAGCCCTTAGGTTGGATTAAAAATTTTCTTTTATAAAAACCTTGTCATGACATTAACGAATACAACAAAAATAGAATTATTGAATTTGGTACACTCATTCTCAAGTTATGGCGTGACCAAGGGAAATAGGGATTAATTTTTATATATTAAGATTGTTTACCTAAACATCATAATAGATTTTTAAATATTTTAGGCCTATTTGTAATACAAATTCTAAGAAAATATTGATTTTAGCGAATTTACCCTATAGCGAAGAAGCTACTACTGACATGGGCATGGTGTAAGACCTAGGCCCGAGACCATGATAACTTTTTGTTTTGAATTGTATCAGCTGTTCATAATCAAACAGGGAACTTTTAAAGTAATACTCGTGTTGTTTATAATTGTTAACTTGTGGTTTCTTGAGAGCAGTGATTAAAACTGTTGAGTGAAGATTGTATACAGGGCCGTCGCGTAGTTTTTTGGCGCCCGGGGCGAGATTTCGTCAGACGCCCTCTCTAAACCAATTCATTTCCAATTCTACCCAACATTAAACCTATATGTAAGGATTCATACAAAAAACACAAACATACAACGATCGACGCGACAAAGAGCGACGCTACAGCGAGTGACACTATCAAATACATATATAAACAGACACGGTAAAACACACAACAAGCCAGGGCCGGATTTAGGAGCTGTAGACCCCTAGGCTCAAACAGTGGTGCAGGCCCTTGTTGCCATCCAGGTCTAAGTTGGTGATCTTTTTGTTGATTGTATAAGCAGGGCCGTACTCGGATGGTGGGAAGGGGGGACAACTGCCCTGGGGGCCGGGTCTGTCAGGGGGGCGCGGGCCCAAAGAGGGGCACCCGGTGTCTCATTTACGACCCTGTTGTCTAAAAAAAGTCACCAACTTGGATCCGGACGGCAACAAGGGCCCACACCACCAGGCCTGCCCAGGGGCCCGTGAAAGCTGAGTACAGCCCTGTGTATAAGGCTTTCTGTTGTGCGGGCCCTAGGTTAGCACCTATGTAGCCTATGCTTAAATTCGGCCTTGCAACGAGCAACGCGACTTGGAGTTGGTGGGACAAGTTCAAAGCCGCATCGCGTCTAGATGTTCGTTTGCAAAGTTGTGTTTTGCAAGTTAGTTTTGGCACTCAAACTAGCAAAAAAAGAGGTCACCAGCTTGCTGAACTGACCGGTAAGGGCCTGCACCACTGGTTGAAACTAGGGGCCTACAGCTCCTAAATCCGGCCTGATTTGGACAGTAACACTTCACGCGGTAATTCACTTTCCATATTTATTTTTTGCCGCTGAGCTCCCGACAGCATTTTTTCCACTTTGGACCCTGGTACAATTCACGTAACTCATCAATGCGAAATCACTGTGATAGACTGACAGTGGCAATTGAACGCGAGAGGTTGGAGGGGTACGTGGGGTAAGTTGGTAGAGGATGTGAAGTCAGTGTCTCTACCAAGAGTCAGCATCCTCAGATCGGGTGTAATAATAGAACCGCGCAACACGGCAAAGAGTGTGTGCATGGATAGGGGCTTTCAGACTATGTAATATCATAGACTAACTGGTAATATTGATGTATAATAATAAGAAAGTAAAGAGCTGGTGCCCACTACACATTAGAGATCATTATTAGGCTATTAATAATAACAGTATACATAGGGTTGGATTTTTAAGCATAGGCTACATGAGCGTGCGCCTAGGGGCCCGCACCACAAAGGGAGCTTGCACCACACAAAACCACATACAAACACCACTCATACGAAAAAACACCAACCTGGCTGGACAGCAGCAAGGACCCGTGCCACCGGTTGGACCTAGGGGCCCTCATTAAGCTGGGGTCCTAAATCCGGCCCTGAGTATACGAGAAAATCCAGCTGCTCAGTTTAGAGCAAATACTTATTTTGGGATAACTTAGTATAAATAGCACATTTAAAGTTATTAGTGTCAGATATTTATTTGTCCAAACAAACAAAAATGCAACGTATTGTTCAAATTTCTCTTTGACCTAACTTAAAAATATGTTTTTTTGCAAATAACTTAATTTTTTCCAATTATTGCGTTTTACTTTTGCCTGCCGCGGCGCCCCTCTTGCCGAGGCGCCCAGGGCAATCGCCCCGGTCGCTCCGCCCACACGACGGCCCTGATTGTATATATAGATTGTTCATATCCGAAATAGGTCAAAGGGACATTGAGCTATAAATAACAACTGGAGTTACCTTAAAAGTGCAGAAAAGAGGCAAATGAGCTTAAAAAATATGATAATCATCTGGGGGAAGTGGTGAAATATTACTCTCAGTCATCTAAATAACCCCCCCCACCACCACGAGCAAAGCTCGGCCACCAGGTAGTTCTGTTGATAAGTGCAACGTGTGCGGTTGAATCGAATCATGTCTTTGAAATTGGAATTTGATCTATTGCTGTAGATTTACAAAATAATCTAATTTGATGCGGTTAATCAAGATAGTGTAACATGTAACGCTTCTCAAGAGTCAAACGTGTGGGCCCACCATAGGCCCGGTTTCCATGTGGGGCGTGCGCGTCCACCGCAACTTTCGCCAACCACACTTTCCATGTCCCAAAAAAATAGTAGTAAATCAAAACCCGCCATCACAACTGTCCAGACGTTCTTGTTTTTCAATTTAAAATTCGGCGAGTTGCCTAATCTTTGATTTAATTTGCATTGGTTATGAGTTAATATTTGAAATTTATTGAAGTACAAGGTTGTAGGTTTTAGGCTGTAGATGTTTGTATTTTGTAAGGTTTTTTGTTTAGTAAAAACAGTCGAACGATGCACATATTGAAATATGATGCCAGGCGTGTGTGTTGTGATGTATAGTTGGCCCTACAAATTGCATTCCGATATTGCACATGTTTCGGAAGCCTCCAACGGCGATAAGCCTAGTTTTTTATATATGTATAGTAAACTGGTTTTATTAGTTTAGGATACGTCTACTCTTACTCTAGATGTAATCTTTATTCAATGGTTCTATCACTTGATGATACTTTATCATGTGTGCGTGATAGTTCACTGGTTATTTATTTATAGCTGTTAAAAATGTTTTGTTTTAATTTTAAACTCCATAAACCATATGCTAAAAATTCCAATTTTCAAGATAAAATTTAAGGGTGTTTAAATTTAAAACAAAATTTTGATAATTTTCCCAGGTGTTTCAAGGTACAAATGCATGCCTAATTTCACGATCCTACATCATCTATAATAAGTGGTTTAGAATTCATACTTGTGAGTCCCAATCTGTGTTCGTCTGACAATTATTAATTATCTGTTTACCATCTGTTTTTTAGTGAATTTTGCCTAGCTATAGGGAAGAAGCCGTAGTTGGCATGGTAAGACCTAGGCCCGGGACCATGATAACGTTTCCTTTTGAGGTCCCAAGATGTAAAAAACCATTCCTTCAAATTTCTATTCAGGGTGAGTTTTAAATGAGTCCCTCCTTCCTTTTTTCTACATTTCTTAAGATAACGACTCCAGACCACCACCAATCATTGTTGATCAACTTATACTTCATTTTGACTTAGTTCATATTTTTGGCCGCCATCTTGGATTCAACTATTTATTTTAGAATGTAAAGGTGGGGTTGCGTTCCATCATATAGAAGTACCATTTTATGGTGAACACAATGCCGCAATCCGTTTTTAAAATCTTTATTTGTTCTCAAGATATTAATAATTTAATACAAATAATTTTGGAAAGAATTTTAAATGTGCGAACCTTAAAACATGCCCATATTCTCATCATTACATTAAATAACGAGTTCGCATGCAGCACGCTGACATGAGGGAAGTGAATTCCCACATAAAAAACTTTAAACTCAAAACCAGTGTAAAAACATACATTTATTCCAATTTTATTGAAATCTGAAAATATTGATTTTTTGGCTGTTCTGATGCTCCTGATTTCATTAACCTGCAATGCTAGGAATACAATTTTGCGCATTATAAGGTCCAGTCAGGCTTGTAAGTAGCATGAGGTTGCTGGGGATGATACGAATACACCAACAAATGAATAACATGCTTTTCTAATATAAAAACCCCATAAGACAACGTACTGTGTTTAGCGAATATGTATTTTCTTTAATAATTTGAACGAGAGAGGGCTTAAAACTTTCGCTTCACTAATTCCAATCTTAATACATGCATTAATTTTACGTCCGGGGCTTTTCTGACCATTTTTGGGCCCAAGAACTCAAAATTTGAAAGAATAATCATCAAAAAAGGGGTTCAGAGTTTTCCGATTGTTTTGCCCAACAAACTTGTCCAACTGATTATAGAATGGAAATAATTTCTTTATTAGCATGTGTTGTTACAAATAAACAGGATAAATGAAATATGTCTTACAACACTATAAAGTATTTTTACACTTATTCTGTACTTACATACAAGACGGTAAAATATACACAAAAGATGGTATAAGGCGATCGATTTTAACCAGTTACACCAGTCATCATCAGGCCCAATCAGAGAATGACAGAAACAAGATGGCGTACAGCTTATATTACTTATATACTATTGGCTACCGGAAGTTCCGGAAACAAGTTGCGATAAGTACCACCAGAGTCAAAGTTGACCTGTTCATTGATCAATTTATCCCTATCCTTATATTTTTCATTAAAAATAAACAATTCCTGGTGGTTGTAATGATTGTGATAATTTTTATATTGGTCAAACTGTTAATTTTGTAAAAAGATACAAGAATCATGTTTCAGCATGGAAGAACCGAAAACTGGAAAGATCGAATGTCGCAAAACACCTCCTGGAAAATGGCCACTCATTGGGAACAATTGAAGACAATTTGAATATTCTCCATATTTGTAAGAAAGGAAATGTAATGAATGCATGGGAAGAATTGTTTATTTTTAGGAAAAATGTAAGGATAGGGATAAATTGATCAATGAACAGGTCAACTTTGACTCTGGTGGTAGTTATCGCAACTTGTTTATGGAACTTCCGGTAGCCAATAGTATATAAGTAACATAAGCTGTACGCCATCTTGTTTCTGTCATTCTCTGATTGGGCCTGATGATGACCGGTGTAACTGGTTGAAATCGATCGCCTTGTACCATCTTTTGTGTATATTTTACCGTCTTGTATGTAAGTGCAGTATAAGTGTAAATATAATTTATAGTGTTGTAAGACGTATTTTATTTATCCTGTTTATAGAAAGGAACGACCCTACCAAATTTGAAGTAAATCGGACAAAAAATGTGATCGCTAGAGTGCATACACTGATATATATATCATTTTGAACGATTCCCCAAAACGTGTTCAGGGGGTCACATTAGAAACTTCTATGGTGGTCCCGGGCTTAAGTTTCGCTGTGTGAGTCATGCTAGTAGTTCACTTTCCATAGGAAATTCACTAATGACCATGAACTACTAACTACCATTCATTGTTGAGTGGCATTTGCTTCATTTTGACAAAATTATAATTTTCGGCCGCCATCTGGGATCCGCCATTTTGGATTGATATATTTTTTCAAATATAAAGATGGGGTTGTGACATATCATTTCCAATTGTTTTTCCAACACAATTCGTTAACATGATATTGACCCTTTTTGAAAAATGAAAATAAAATCTGTCAATATCATGATAACAAAAAGTGATATTTAAAAACAGATTGCAGCATTGGTGTCAGCGTGGAAAAACAGTTCGAAATGATATGTCACAACCCCACCTTTACATTACAAAAATATCTCATTACAAAATGGCGGATCCAAGATGGCGGCTGAAAGTGTTAATTTTGTCAAAATGAAGCAAATGCCAATCAACAATGATAGTAGTAGTTCATGGTCACAACCCCATTTATGTAATGTAATGTAATGACGACAATATGTTTTATATGTTAACCCTCTAAGTGTCAATCGACTGATTTCAGTCGACTTTTTTTGACGCTCGAGTGTTAATCGACTGATTTCAGTCGACTTTGCAGACATCCAGTTTAGCGCGTATATCTCGTTGACGATCAGTCGTTTCGAACCAACCATTATACCAAAGTGATCGGCAACGTCTGGGCTTCATGGTAACTAATAATGTTCGCCCTTTTGCGAACTAATACTTTTGCAGCTGTTTTTAATCAGCTGTTTAGTTATGTTTTCAATAGGAATGCTGTAATGTGAGGTTGCGTTGTTGTGTATTATATATATATGTATATATATATATATATATATATATATATATATAATATACATATGTATATATGTATATTTTCTTTTTCCTTATTAAATTTTGAACAAAATGTATATCTTGGATTTTTGATTATGGCTGTCTAAATATATTCTACGGGTCTCGTAACATAAAAAATAAGTTTTTGTTTTTTGGGTTGTCTAGATTTGAACCCAAGCTGGACTGTTATACCATACATTTAGGTCAACAAATTTTATATTAAAAGATAGCCCATTTTCTGCTATCTAAGAAAATGTATACTTGTTTACCAATATGTCAAAATTTTATTTTTTTATAGCATTTTATATAAAATTCTGCAAAAGTTAAAAAAATGGCGTAACATTTCAGGTTTTTTGATGCGACACCTAGAGGGTTAATATGTTTTAAGGTTGGCACTATAGTATTACATGTCATATCATTATTTATTTAGTGTTAATTCCCCTCATATATTATTTATTTCCACATGATTATCAATAACTTCCCCATAAAATGTGTTACTTGTATTTTAATATGTTACCTTGTGTTAATTGTCCAGCCCTTTTCACCACTCCTCAGAAAATCATCCCCTCTCTATATATAGCATAATATTTATTTATCTGTGTATTTTAAATAATATGTATTTCATTAATTAATCATCCACAGCCTACTTAAATTTAATATATTCACAAATAACTTTACTTTAAATATAAGATAATTGCAATGGAATTAAAATTTAATATAATATAATCTTCAATATTAGCCCTTAAGGAATCAAAATTACAGTGACCAGTGTTTTATCATGTGTTTGTGAACCCTGTGCCAGCCAACAATAGTATTTGCTCCAAGACCTTCGCCTTCACCTAGACTCTTTCTTGCTGATCCAACTGCTTATGTATTAACAACTAACATTTTGTAGCAGGACATTGTTCCTCTAATTTACCCAGTATGACTTAAGTTTGCATTGCTTAGCGTTCATTGAATTGCATTGCTTAGGGACGTATTGCTCAGAAATTACCACAGTTAAAATTAACCCTTTCTATTTGATTCACCCCAAGATTTGGTATTGAGCGAAGAATTTATGTTGCAGATTGGTAAACCATCTCCATTTTGGTATTCTAAGTAGGGACATTTTGAAAGAATACTTTTGAATTTTGAAAGAATGCTGACCAAGTCAGCACGAAACTTCCCCCCTGAGATTAAGAGGACGTTGGAGTCAGAAGAAATAACGTCGCTGACCCTAGCGCTACGGGCTATTTCAGTGTTAAAACGCACAAAACATGTCTTTACTGAAAAGCATATTTTTTTGTTACTGTTTGACCTATTGATTTGGAATAAATTTTGTTTGAATCTTTATAAAGTTTTGATTAGTGTTTGCTGGGAGTTTTATTTTTTTAATGACTGGGAAAAACTACAAAATATGAATAAAAATATAGACTTTAAATTACTACATTTTTGGAAATTTATTATTTTATTTAGAAAATAGCGAGCAAACCCCTGCGTCTTCGAAATACCTTTAATTGGAGACATCTTTCATAATCATATGTTGATAAATAAGCGAGATATATGGTTTTAAGTTTAACATTGTTCTTATGGAGGTAAAATCCAACATGGCCGCTCTCCAATGCCCTCTTAAGAATCTCCATTTATTAAGAAACTATGAACATTTTAGTCATAAGCATCCATTAATTGTTGTAAGCCCATTTATAGCCTACACCAGAGTCACTTTCCCCTTTTAGCGAATTTCCCCTATAGGGAAGAAGCTATTACCGTAGGTCTCATGGTAAGACTTAAGCCCGAGACCATGATAACTTTTCATTTTGAGGTCCCCAGATGCCAAAAACACCATTCGTTCAAATTTGTATATATGTATATATATATATATATACAGGGTGTCACAAAAAAGTGTGATGGGCTATACAGGACCTAATTCTACATGCAAAAATAAGTCAAAAAAGAAGAATAACATTTTTTGGATTTCGGCTTAGTTTAGCCGTAATCCGCCATTTTGTTTTTTTAGGAAAATATTTATTATTTCAAAAACCCAATGAGATATTTTTACGAAACTTGGCAAAAGTGTTTACACTAAAGTATGTAACATTTGTAAAAAAAAATATTTTTTTACCTTTCCAAATTTCAAAATGGCGGCCATTTGAATTTTTTTATGCCAAATTTCTTGAAAACCGTACCTAAATCAAAATGTTTCAAGACGCAAATTTTTTTGTATTTATTATAACAAATCCAACAAAACAAAAATGAATAAAATCGGTTCATAAATAAAGAAGCTGTGTTTATTTTAGTAATTTAGACTGAAATTATTAATGTAATAATTTATGTAATGTAATTAAGTAATTTCAGTCTAAATTACTAAAATAAACACAGCTTCTTTATTTATGAACCGATTTTATTTATTTTTGTTTTGTTGGATTTGTTATAATAAATACAACAACTTTTGTGTCTTGAAAAATTTTGATTTAGGTACCGGTTTTCATGAAATTTGGCATAAAAAAATTCAAATGGCCGCCATTTTGAAATTTGGAAAGGTAAAAAAATATTTTTTTTTTACAAATGTTACTTACTTTAGTGTAAACACTTTTGCCAAGTTTTGTAAAAATATCTCATTGGATTTTTGAAATAATAAATATTTTCCCAAAAAAACAAAATGGCGGATTACGGCTAAACTAAGCCGAAATCCAAAAAATGTTATTCTTCATTTTTGACTTATTTTTGCATGTAGAATTAGGTCCTGTATAGCCCATCACACTTTTTTGTGACACCCTGTATATATATGTGTCCGTAAGCACGATAACTCTCGTAAAAAAGGTCCGATCTTAATGAAATTTGGTACAAATGTGTAAAGTACCATTTATTTGAACGAGTTCGAAAACCAGATGAATCGCACCATCCGAAGGGGGGTTTTTAGGGGGTTTTGTACCCCAAAAATGTGTTTTTTGGGGTTTTCACAGGTAATTTTAATTTAAATCAAATTTTAATTTATACCATTGAATTTAGCTTAAAAAAACAAACAATTTGGTATTTTGATCATTGCTCTACGTCAATTCGTTACCGAGATTTTGAAAGTGCTAAACACAGTACGTTGTCTAATGTTATTCTTATGGAGAAAAAGAAAAATTGTATATCTGGCTTATTTATGAACATAAACTGGCGAAATTTGGTATATGGCTTGATCTGGTTGTGGTTTATTGTTGTTTGCACAAAAAAACCATTTTTCGCCTACGGTTCCTGTAGCAGCAAACTAGGTACTTGTTCCCCATGTTATTCTTATGGAAAATACTTAAAATGTTATATATCGTTTATTTATGAATGTATATGGATGAAACTTGGTATGTGACTTCACTAAGATGAGTTCTATTGATATTTGCATAAAAACCCATTATTTTGTTTGCCTTGTTGCAGCAAACCTGCGTACTCATCCCCAATGTTATTCTTATGGAGAATAATTTATATTTTAAATATCGCTTGTTTGTGAATACATTTCTTATGAATCCTGTTAAGTGTTTTAATGTGTTATGTTATATATTCATTGGAAATTCGCTGAGTATGCAGGTTATGTTATATATTCATTGGAAATTCGCTGAGTATGCAGGTTTGCTGCGACCTAGGTACTTTACCTAGGTTTGCTGCTACAGGAACCGTAGGCGAAAAATTGTTTTTTTGTGCAAACAACAATAAACCACAACCAGATCAAGCCATATACCAAATTTCGCCAGTTTATGTTCATAAATAAGCCAGATATACAATTTTTCTTTTTCTCCATAAGAATAACATTAGACAACGTACTGTGTTTAGCATTTTCAATATCTCGGTAACCAATTGACGTAGAGCAATGATCAAAATACCAAATTGTTTGTTTTTTTTAAGCTGAATTCAATGGTATAAATTAAAATTTGATTTAAATTAAAATTACATGTGAAAACCCCAAAAAAACACATTTTGGGGTACAAAACCCCCCAAAAACCCCCCTTTGGATGGTGCGATTCATCTGGTTTTCGAACTCGTTCAAATAAATGGTACTTTACACATTTATACCAAATTTCATTAAGATCGGACCTTTTTTACGAGAGTTATCGTGCTTGCGGACACATATGTATATATATATATATATATATATATATACATATATAAATACCCCCGTATCAGCAAACCTGCATACTCAGCGAATTTCCAATGAATAACACATAACATAACATAACACATTAAAACACTTAACAGGATTCATAAGAAATGTATTCACAAACAAGCAATATTTAAAATATTAATTATTCTCCATAAGAATAACATTGGGGATGAGTATTCAGGTTTGCTGCAACAAGGCACACAAAATAATGGGTTTTTATGCAAATATCAATAGAACTCATCTTAGTGAAGTCACATACCAAGTTTCATCCATATACATTCATAAATAAGCGATATATAACATTTTAAGTATTTTCCATAAGAATAACATGGGGACCAAGTACCTAGGTTTGCTGCTACAGGAACCATAGGCGAAAAATTGTTTTTTTTGTGCAAACAACAATAAACCACAACCAGATCAAGCCATATACCAAATTTCGCCAGTTTATGTTCATAAATAAGCGAGATATACAATTTTTCATTTTCTCCATAAGAATAACATTAGACAACGTACTGTGTTTAGCACTTTCAATATCTCGGTAACCAATTGACGTAGAGCAATGATGAAAATACCAAATTGTTTGTTTTTTTAAGCTGAATCCAATGGTATAAATTAAAATTTGATTTAAATTAAAATTACATGTTAAAACCCCAAAAAACACATTTTTGGGGTACAAAACCCCCCAAAAACCCCCCTTCGGGTGGTGCGATTCATCTGGTTTTCGAACTCGTTCAAATAAATGGTACTTTACACATTTGTACCAAATTTCATTAAGATCGGACCTTTTTTACGAGAGTTATCGTGCTTACGGACACATATATATATACATACATATATAAATATACATATACATATACATATACATATATAAATACCCCCGTAGCAGCAAACCTGCATGCTCAGCGAATTTCCAATGCATATTAATTTATCTTAATACCACATAAAGCCACATACCAAGTTTCATCAATATACATTCATAAATAAACGATTTATGACATTTTAATTATTCTCCATAAGAATAACATGGCGGCTGAGTATGCAGGTTTGCTGAAATAAGGAACACTAAAAATGGGCTTTTATACAAATATCATTATAACTCAACTAGGTAAAGCCACATACCAAGTTCTATTAATTTATGTTCATAATTAAAGGAGATAACACGTTAATTATTCTCCATAAGAATAACATGGGGCTGAGTATGCAGGTTTGCTGCTACGGGAACTATCGGGCAAAAAATGGATTTTTGTGCAAATATCAATAGACCACAACCAAATAAAGCCATATACCAAATTTTGCCAGTTTACGTTCACAAATAAGCGAGATATACAATTTTTCTTTTTCTCCATAAGAATAACATTAGACAACGTACTGTGTTTAGCACTTTCAATATCTCGGTAACCGATTGACGTAGAGCAATGATCAAAATACCAAATTGTTTGTTTTTTTAAGCTGAATTTAATGGTATAAATTAAAATTTGATTTAAATTAAAATTACATGTGAAACCCCCAAAAAACACATTTTTGGGGTACAAAACCCCCCAAAAAACCCCCTTCGGATGGTGCGATTCATCTGGTTTTCGAACTCGTTCAAATAAATGGTACTTTACACATTTGTACCAAATTTCATTAAGATCGAACCTTTTTTACGAGAGTTATCGTGCTTACGGACACATATATATATATATATATATATATATATATATATATATATATATATACATATATAAAAATTTGAACGAATGGTGTTTTTGGCATCTGGGGACCTCAAAATGAAAAGTTATCATGGTCTCGGGCTTAAGTCTTACCATGAGACCTACGGTAATAGCTTCTTCCCTATAGGGGAAATTCGCTAAAAGTTGTATAAAATCCATTTTTTGTGTCCCCTGTTTCAACAAACCAGCATAGTCATTCCCAATATAATTCTTATGGAGAATAATTAAAATGTTATCCTACTGCTTATTTATGAACATATTTTTTTGAAACTTGGTAAGCGGCCTTGGAAACTCTCTCTGTATGCAGGTTTTCTGTCAACAGGGGTATTTATCAAATCCTGGAGTGATGGAAAAATTGCTAGCTAGTCTTCAAAACCAAAATTTGTCAATTTCCTAGGCTTTTTGACTTTGAGAATAGCTTTTTCCTTATGTCAAAATTCAATAAACGTTACAAACACCAAATATTTGTATAACATTTTATATTTGATCAGGCTAATACAATTGTTGATTTCTAAAGAGAAATACTAGTTGATAATTTATTTGATTTTAAAAGGAATTTGATGCAAATATATATGGAAATGAGTCTGCTGGACATGTTAGACAGTTGAGACCACTTGATGGTTGCTTCTGTGATGTTCCCCAGGTAACTAGCCGAACATCGTTCAAGACTTGAGGCTTATTGGCAGTGAAGCAATGGCACTACCAAGTCGTCTGTCTTGTCACTTTAGGTTACAACCTTTTTATCTTAGCAGGGGTGCCTATTCCGAAGAAAAGTAGTAATGGATTCAAAAGATGGCAGATTGTTTTTCTCTCAGCTATATGCTTTGTGGTTTTTATGATTATTGGCATATCTGCATTCTGCTCAGAAATTTGGAACAGGACTATTGTGATTAGACAATTCAAGCAAGAGTGGTTCATGCTTATATGGCCTGTACAAATTTTGGTTTCATCATTGTTGGTATGGAACCGGAAAACAGTGAGCGATATAGTTTTGGCATTCGAACATTTTCAGCGATTATCTATAGATGGATTCAGTATTGAAGGAAATTTGACTTGCTTGATACTAGTTTTGGCTTCTCTGATTTACTGGATAGTATTCATTGTACAGGCGGCATTGGGTTCATGCGACAATACACATATGGCGTATTTTATTTTTGAGTTTATCCTTTCAGTGATAGCCTTTCTACCCTACACTCTAAGGCTTTGGGCAGTTTTCTTCAATTTAATGCTGGCCAACATGGTTGAACAACGAATGGTGAAGACTATCAGCAAGGACGTTTTGTCAAATAATTTCAATGCGGGGACATCAACAGTTATTGACATGAGGACATCGGTGTTCCACGCAGCCAGTGAATGTGGTTCCTCGGTAATGCAACCTCAAACTTCAATATCACTTCCAGGAAGTGGACAAACTGCATTTCTTGTTGAATAAATTCTTTTATTTCCTCCTTGTGATCCTTATGCACGTCCAGGCCTGTCGCTTGCCAATTATAGTAACCTCGTTCATTGGTGATGATAACTTGTTAGCGAGCTTGATTTTTCTCTGAGCACTTGCATTCCTGGTAATTCCAGTATTCATACACCACTGGGTCAAGTGGTCCGGAGCCCAGATGGTCGTGAAAGTCACCAGAGAGATTTTTGCCTCTTCGAAAGTCCACAGCAGAAAGTTACTGTGCAGGCTGGTTGATATTAATAAAGATCTTTACTCAGAAACTCCCATCAATGTTATTTGAATTTGATGTTGAACTGATTTCTGTGTTGTAGGATTACATCGTGTTAGTAACAACTACATATTTTGGAACATAACTCATATCAAGGAATCAGATCCAATAGTATAGGTAACAGCAACAGCAAATACCTCTGAGTGTGTAGAACTTTAATTATTTAATCTACTATCTTGTCCAGTTGAATTCCGTCAATTTTTATTTTGGGGGTTATTGTAGCTGCTATTTCACATATATAATGTGAAATAAGAGTGTGAATTTTCACATCTCTCTAATTATAGAGTCTGGAAGTGAAACAACTTACACACACAGATCTTTTACGCTGTTTTCAAATTCCGTGAAGCATAAAGCATTATTACTTAACATTTAGATGTGATGCACAACTGTGATTTTATTTATAAAGATTAACAAAATGTATTTCTCCTTTACTTAATTATTATTGAAATCAGTAAAACTCGTTTTAATCACGTTGATTCTTGCTCTGAACTTCTAATCCTGTAAGCAATGGGCATGTCTTGGGTGATTTTGGGATGAAATATGCTGATGGTCCAGCAACTCTTAAAATAAAACAGAACGTCAAGGTCCATTTTGATTTAAACTTAGTAATTTGGCTGTTTTAAATTGTCAAGGTTCAAAACATCAAGGTTCATATTTATTATGTTTTTAATTTAGGTGTTTTAGAAAGTCAAGGTGCAAACAAATGGTTGTATAAATACATTAGATGTAAAACAACTAGTTTCAAAACGTAAAGTTTCACAACGTCCAGGTCAGTAACTCGCTCGTTTTCAGTCCACTTGGAGGCAAACAACAAAATTTTAAACTAGTGGGGTCCGTAAGCCATGTTTTAGTTCTGATACGGAGTACACAACGTAAAGTTTCAGAACATCAAGTTTAGTCTGATCCAGAATTGTAGTGCATCTAGCGTTAGGCACACAGAAGCCAGTTGACCAGCTGGATTTGCTTTTCTATATTTAAATAAACGGTATCAGGAAACTGACACATACTTTCTCCCTTTTAGCCCAACTTTAATTATTAAATTACTTTTTATTTACTAATTATAAAATACAAAGCACGGTTGAATGTACAGAAAATCTTGTAAACAAGTTGTCTTCAAAAATATCCACCCAAATCCCAGTTTAGGAGGCACTACAGAATCCATCGCTACACATGTGGTTTTAAGAGGGGAAATGCCCCCTATTCCCCCCCTCAGGGTTATTAAGGGGCAACATATTTTGAATTTCCTCTGTTGGTCAATGCTAACTTGATAAGCATATCAAGTTTGAACAAAATTTATCAATAAATAAGAGAGAAATAGAAATTTTTGTATTCCCCATAAGAATAACATTGGACAACGTACTGTGTTTACTGTGCAAAATGAGAATTTAAATTTTCTCCGCAACCAGTAATAGTAGAATATTAATTCAAAATACTAAATTATTTAGTTTTTTGAGCTCTTTTTAATGGTGAATAGTAATATTTTTTTATTTATGTTTTTTTAATGAAAAATTCAAAAAACTGAATTTTTGATATTTTAAGTCTTGTAATTTCTGAACCCAAATTTTTACAAAAATGCGGGTGGTGTAATTTTGTTGATAAATTAAAGTTCTACAAACGACTAAAGTTTATTCAAAATAGTTACAGCCGTTTTTGAGAAATCTTGATTTTTCTTGTTTTTTGGGGGATAATTACCCTTAAAAATCAAAAATTCCAAAAAATGAAAAAACACCTGGAGATATCGTGGATTAGTACCTACATACCAAATTTCATAAAAATCGGACCATTGGTTAGTGTTCTAGCTCTGTACACATCCATACAGACAGACACACAGAAATCACGTAAAAATCACTTTTTTGGACTCAGGGAGCACCAAAACAAATATATCCATGAATATAACAACTCAAATTAAAAAATTTTGATGAAAACAATGCTTTCTCTATATACTATGCATAAGGGGGAGAAAGTAAAAGCTAATTTTGGAATATATATAATCAAATGAAAAATCCACAGGCCGAATTTGAAGGTATTTTCTTTGCACACTCCGAAAATAATAGAGCCACGATCACAGATAATTATCGTCGACTGAAGACTTGTACAAAATATTTGACGTAATCACGATTAATGGATCGTTTCATAGCGTTTACGGGCATGTCAGCTGGTATGTAACTTTTGCCAATTGTTGGATTTGTTGTACATTGTATTGTTTTGACATTTGATGGGTTGAATGAAGCCCCTCATGGAGCCACGGAGAAATAATAGGCCTACGAACATCAGCGCTATTGTTTACTCTTAGCTCAAGGAGCGAAACTAAAAATGAATAAAAAGGGATATCATATGATATGAACATATTAGAAAAATATCATCTTCTTCTTTGGGCCAGCCTGAATCGACTTCAGTAATTGCAATATATGTATCGTAGAAAGATACTGGCTACTATTTTTTCTTAGCCAGCTGATTCCATTTTATACTTGTCTGTTCTTAGATACACAATATACGTGTTTTAATAATCAGCTGGTTAGAGTAACTTAAAATAGTTAAAAATAGGTTTTAAAAAGTTCTTTTTAGCCAATTTCCTCTATAGGGAAGAAGCTATTGCCGTAGGTCTCATGGTAAGACTTAAGCCCGAGACCATGATAACTTTTTGTTTTGAGGTCCCCAGATGCCAAAAACACTATTCGTTCAAATTTATATATATGTATATATATAAATATATATATATATATATATTTATACTTGTCTGTTCTTAGATACACAATATACGTGTTTTAATAATCAGCTGGTTAGAGTAACTTAAAATAGTGAAAAATAGGTTTTAAAAAGTTCTTTTTAGCCAATTTCCTTTATAGGGAAGAAGCTATTGCCGTAGGTCTCATGGTAAGACTTAAGCCCGAGACCATGATAACTTTTTGTTTTGGGGTCCCCAGATGCCAAAAACACTATTCGTTCAAATTTATATATATGTATATATATATATATATATAAATATATATGTATATATATACATATATAAATTTAACCAAATTTATAGGAAAACCAAAAACCTTTTTCCAATAAGATTAACATGGGAGATTTTATGAGTAGGCTTTTTTGGATTTTCTCCGCAACCACTCAACCTAGGTTAATAATTCAAAATACTAAATTATTTGTTTTTTTAAACTCTGTTTTTTTATGGTCAAAACCAAAATTAAGTTATTTTAAAATTTTAGGGTGAAAAATACAAAAAACTGATTTTTGGAAAATTTAAAACCCCCTTTAACCCCCCTCTTCCCATGGTCCGATTTTTCTGGTTTTCGAACTTAGTCATGAATTTCATTTTACACATTTGAGCCAAATTTCATCAAAATCGGAAGTTTTTTACTCAAGTTATCGTGTTAACGGACACACACACACACACACACACACACATATATATATATAGAATAAAACTCGGTATGTAGCTTCAATTGGTTGAGTTATATTGATAATTATATAAAAACCCATTTTTTTGTTCCTTGTTGCAGCAAACCTGCTTTCTCAGCCCCCATAGAGAATAACTAGAATGTTATATAGCGCTTTTATTTATGATTGAATATTGATGAAACTTGGGATGTGGCTTCGCCTAGTTAAATTCTATTTATATTTGCATAAAAAACAATTGTTTGTGTTCCTTTTTCAGCAAACCTACGTACTCATTACCAATGTTATTCTTATGGAGAATAATTAAAATCTCTTATATGTGAATATATTATTATGAAACTTTGTATGCGGCTTTATGTGGTATTAAGACATATATTATGCATTGGAAATTCGCAGAGTATACAGGTTTGCTGCGGCGGGGGTATTTGATATTCTAAATGAAATTATTTAAAAAATGTAAGAATACTGTGCAAGTATAGAGAGATTGATCTTTCATTTAAAACAAACCGGTTGTAAAACGGTTCAGTGGAAACCTCAAGTGAACTGATCAAAGAGGTGCAAAGTTGAAATTTTACCCCATGTTAAATTGCCACAAGGAACCTTTTAATTTAATTTTTTAAATATTTATTGACCTGATACCAACATTTAAGGTAAAATGTGCAAATATAGGGGGTTATTTCCTTTAATTTGACACCACCCGCAAGTAAATCGGTCAAGTTGAAATATCACACGTTCTTCCGAAAAATTTTAAATGTTGTGTTTTAATATATAGGTTTTCTCTAATATAAATGTACCTTTTCACCCTCTTTGGTACTGGTAGTTGTTGGGGGCAAGACTACCATTCTCTTTTCTCCCCTTCCCATTTCCTGCCCTGAAGTTCACATTGAAAAAATACTTACTGGAGTTTTTGCTACTTACTTAATTTGAATCTTGTAAAAGCCTTGGCATCTCGCTAGCCTAACGGTTAGCGTTTTGGACTTCAGTTCAAGGTGTCACAGATTCAATTTTCGGTGTGTCTAAAGAATGATTATCTAAAAATTCCCCTCAAGCGTTTAAAATATGCTCTTTCAAAAAATCCACTGGTATAAAAGTCATCCTAAGTTAAAACTAGGTTTTCATATCGAGCAGTTATACAACGCAACGCTCATTTCATTATTTTCTCAGGTACTGCAGAAGTTGAGGAAGGCAGTACAAAGGTACAAGAGTGCGGGACTGTCTGCACCTCAGCTGGGGGTCAACTTGCGAGTTATGGCTTTCACCTTTCCCTCCGAGAGTGACTACTACGGGACGCCACAGGAGTACCAGCTCAAACAGATGCAGCCGTACCCATACACTGTAAGGTATAAATCTGCACTTTTATAGGTAAAATCTATTTTTTCAATACATTGTAAAAAAACACAATCTCCAATAAATTAAATTTAAAGAAAAAAAAACATTTTTGTCCATAATGTTATATACTGTAAAAGTAAGTCTTTTAAGATAAAATAATCAATAAAAACATGGGAAGTTTTCTTAAGAAATATTTATAAATTATTACATTTTAATTTATTCTAGTACTCCTAATGAATTTATAATAAGCTACTCTGAAAACACTGAATTGAGAATCACGTTTAACCCTTTCAGTGCTAAACTTCTGAAAGGAATAGTTGAATCTGTGAACTTTTAATGATTTTTTTAATGTCTTGAACGCTTGAACAGTTAAATAAAAAAAAAAAAACATTCTTCTGGTGAACACAGTAAAGGATGAGTAAAAAGTAGCAAAATACCTGGTCAGATATGCAACTCACAAAGAATCCTCCCATCCCATCAGCATGAACCCAAGCCGTCCACTGTTTGTTTAAGGTCTGCCCTCCCCTTCAACTCTGCCACAGATGGGTGAACTCTCCATGAGTTGCACATAAAAACCACCTACGGGATTCAAACCCTCAAACCAAGTGTTACCCCCAGCCGGGAAGGTAACGCCTTAGACCACACAGCCACTGATCAGATTTGCAGCTGTAGCGGACCAGGGGGTATTCGAGGCTAGGCGCTGGACGATGTAGTTCAGTTTGTCTCTACCAGGTTTCACCACGTCAGAAACAGACTGCAGACTAAGCTTATAACGGTACAATCGCTTATGCAGAAGTAAAAAATATTTATTAGTGACAGATTAAAAAGCCGATACATCAGTCCAGCACTAAAAGGGGTTTTAAGTATTACTGTTAAAATTGTAAACAAGATTGTGTGTTAGCAGCACTCTTAATGTCAGGTTATTTCCTCCAGGAAGAAATTTACTTTTCACTTTGTATGTTCTAGCCTTATCAATATTGTGAAAAGTATGGTAAAATTTTCTCCTACAGATTTTATTCCATACTATCAGCAAGTGGAAATTTTAAAACTATTACTGTTTCATCACAGCTGCAAATAATACGTCAGCAGTTTTTATGGTGACACAAGAGGGTTACAAAAATAGAAGTCATACATAAAAATGGAATGTATGGTATAAAAGGAAAAATATCATAAATTTCCTAAAGTTTTGCTTATAACTATTCAGTCTGAATAAGAGGGAGTATGGAAGAGAGGCTGTTGACCAAAATTATTTTGGGCGACTGATCAAACTAACTGACCACGGAACACAGTTCGGCCCATGGTTCATTGTCAGCTGGAGCTTGTTATTAGTGGCTAGAGGTCAGTATCTAAAGGTCACCAGACCTTGTTTATCCATGTTATTAGCACAAACCCCAGCTGACAATAACCAGGTGAAATTCATTTTTCCGGGAGTTGGTACATCTAGTATCTCGTTATTTAAGAAATTATTGCGGACATTTGCCAACATTGAGTGAGAAAACAATTGTCACATCAACACACCATCTCCAACAATGAATTTTAAATTAAGAATGTAAAAAGGCAAAAAATAAAAGACCCAATATCTTGTTTTCCAGATAGTAGATACTAGATAGTGTCAATAAGTTTTTCCTTTTTACTTTCCAGGTGTGGATTAACCCTAGCATGAAGGTCTTAGATTATTCTAAACTGACGTTCGCTGAAGGCTGTGAAAGCATGAGGGGATACACAGCTGATGTTGCTCGATATGCAAGAATCCAACTGTCAGGTTAGCACTTACTAAACCTAACTTAACAAATTTAAATTCTTTGAATATTCAACCCATTGGCTTTTTAATTTGTTTGCTTGTGACCATCATTGAGTTATTCTATTAAAATATGCCAAAACACAGGGTTTTCATTTTTTAAATTTTAACTGCAAGTTAGTTATACATAGTTTATTGTACAAAATATGTTAAGTGGTTATTAGAGAATTTCCTATGGAAAGTGAACTGTTAGCATGGCCCGCACAAGTCCGGGACCACCATAGAAGTTCCTAACGTGACCCCCTGAACACATTTTGAAATTATATGTATATATATATATATATATATATATATATATATTAAGAAATTAACACCATTTTGTTGCAATATTCTCTTTTCCTACAGTTACCTAACAATGTACATGTTCTCTCACTGATTTGAGAAAGCAAAGTGGCCAATTCGCTCATCAGTGAGACAATGTTAACATTGTCTCACTCTAATTACTTTGTCTCACTCCAGATTTGCAACGTGAAGGCACGAAATAGTGAGCGCGTAACATGCAGACAAGGTCGTATGCGCGCGAAATACGTTGGCAGCACTGGCTGTAAATCAGCTGGTCAGCTGTTGTACTGTTGTATTTGTCACAACACTTCCGGTCATGGCAGAAGCCACCATTTCATTGATTTGCCATTTGTAAACATTGAAGGTGGTTTTGCTATCGCAAAATGGACGTTAATGACGATTTTAGTAATAATAGTTCACCAGAAGAATCTTGTACTCCAGAAGAATTAAAAAATGTGGCGAGGAATGTGTCTCTAAATCTTCTTCCAGAGAAATCAAAACATAAATATGAAAAAAGGAAAAATATGTTACGTTTCTTTACCAATTTATTTGTTTTATGGTAACTGTAGGAAAAATATAATGTGCAACTCGAGTGCAAAGTGCAATCGCCTCACTCGAGAAACCATTCCTCACTCGCCTACGGCTCGTGAGTAAGGATTTCTCTCGAGTGAGGCAATTGCTCACTTTGCTCACTAGTTGCACAAATAACTATTATCAAGCACAAAAAATGAATGAAAAACAAAAACAACAGATCAGATGGTTATTTAAACATTTGGTTAGTTAAATATATGTGTATGCACTCTAGCGGTCGCGTTTTGTGTTTGATTTACTTTGAATTTGGTAGGGACGTTCAATTCTATAATCAGTTTAACAAGTTCGTTGGGCAAAACAATCAGAAAACTCTAAACCCTTTTTGGGGATTAATCTTTCAAATTGAGTTTTTGGGTCCAAAAAGGGTCAGAAAAGCCCCTGATGTATCATTAATGCATGTAAAAAGATGGGAATTAGTGAGGTGAAAGTTTTAAGCCATCTCTCGTCATTCTAGCATAAACATTTACCGAGTTATTAAAGAAAATGTGTATCAACTAAACACAGTACGTTATCTTAAGGGGGTTTTACATTAGAAAAGCCTGTTATTCATTTGTTGGTGTACTTTTATAATTCCCAGCAACCTCATGCCTGCTTTCAAGCCTGACTGGACCTTCTCCTAACCTTATAATGTGCAAAATTGTATTCCACACATTGTAGGTAAATGAAGCCAGGAACATCAGAACAGCCAAAAAATCAATATTTTCAGATTTCAATAGAATTGGAATAAATGTATGTTTTTACACTGGTTTTGAGTTTTGTTAAGTAGAAATTCACTTCCCTCACGTCAACGTGCTGCATGTGAACTCGTTTATACTTTACAACATGTAGATAATTTAATTATCTATACAAAAAAGGGTTTGTATTTTGATTTCTATTGAAAAACAAAATTTATGCAGTTTTTTATAAGTCGTACACCAGTAAAATACCATGGCATACCTAGCTTTACTTTGATGCGGATGTCTAGTGTCTCTTGCTTCTGTGGATCCATCCACAGTCAATTGACGCACAGTTGCATATGTCATCTGATTCATTCAGTAATTTCTGTGGATCCATCCACAGTCAATTGACGCACAGTTGCATATGTCGTCTGATTCATTCAGTAATTTCTGTGGATCCATCCACAGTCAATTGACGCACAGTTGCATATGTCGTCTGATTCATTCAGTAATTTCTGTGGATCCATCCACAGTCAATTGACGCACAGTTGCATATGTCATCTGATTCATTCAGTAATTTCTGTGGATCCATCCACAGTCAATTGACGCACAGTTGCATATGTCGTCTGATTCATTCAGTAATTTCTGTGGATCCATCCACAGTCAATTGACGCACAGTTGCATATGTCGTCTGATTCATTCAGTAATTTCTGTGGATCCATCCACAGTCAATTGACGCACAGTTGCATATGTCGTCTGATTCATTCAGTAATTTCTGTGGATCCATCCACAGTCAATTGACGCACAGTTGCATATGTCATCTGATTCATTCAGTAATTTCTGTGGATCCATCCACAATCAATTGACGCACAGTTGCATATGTCGTCTGATTCATTCAGTAATTCCTGTGGATCCATCCACAGTCAATTGACGCACAGTTGCATGTCGTCTGATTCATTCAGTAATTTCTGTGGATCCATCCACAGTCAATTGACGCACAGTTGCATGTCGTCTGATTCATTCAGTAATTTCTGTGGATCCATCCACAGTCAATTGACGCACAGTTGCATGTCGTCTGATTCATTCAGTAATTTCTGTGGATCCATCCATAGTCAATTGACGCACAGTTGCATATGTCGTCTGATTCATTCAGTAATTTCTGTGGATCCATCTACAGTCAATTGACGCACAGTTACTTATGTCGTCTGATTCATTCAGTAATTTCACTTGATCAAACAACATCCAAGTCAGTTTTGGAACAGCTAGCCATAATAAATAAATCTCATCTCAATGAAACATGGTGAACACTTCTCTGGAAGTCAGGAAATTTGAAAAGATCAGGGAAAAGTTTGAAAAATGCCTTAAGTCAGAGAATATACGTAACATTTATACAATCAGGGTAGGTTTTTGATTTAATTGTAAACGCAAAGCAATTTTGTGCAAAAACCATATTAAATTGAATTTTATAGTGAAACGAAGAGGAAGTGAACCATAACTGGTAAGGCACTGATACATTTATTAAACAGCAACAAAGGGTAAACATTAAAATAAAACAGAATAAACAGGAAGGATTTGGAAGGTCATGGGGAAGGTGAAGGCCCCCCCCCCAAAAAAAGGCAGAGGTTGTATGATTGATAGACAAGTCTGCTATTATAAATTATAGGTTTACTTTTGTGCCATTATTAAGGGTAACAAGTGAAGCTCTAGTATTGCTTACGCTTTCGTGGTAGATATGAGCCCAGTGGTTCATTCAGTTTTAAGACTGTTTGTGGAAAACCATTTGTAACAAACACGTGGCATCCTCACAACAGCCATTTTATTATCAACACTCCTTGCTGCAGGCTGGGACGAGGAGGGGAGAGACAGGCAGGAGGAGATGTCGGGATGGCTCGCGCGTATTGCTCAGCACGAGATGGACCACCTAGACGGCAAGTTGTACCTAGACGCGGCCCAGGTGTCCACACTTATCTGCTCCTTCTGGAACAGAGTGAACCAGACTGGCGGGAAGGTGCATCTGTCCTATTACCCTGACAAGACCTTCTCCAAAGGATAATAGTGATTAGTATAATATTGTGTGTGTAAATATCAGAAATATAGGTTTTTTATATATTATGTGTTTGGTTTCCCCTCTCGTACAAGTACAGCATTTTTAGCATTGCTGTGAACCGAAATTGGGTCTTAAAGTGAGCTATTTAAATTTTTGGAAAAAACAACTTTTTTATGTTTCTGCACCCTGCTATAAAAATTCTGATTTCTATAAGCTGCTTCGTGACAAGCTCTCAACAGTTTTTGATCCACTGTTGGTTGATCACCTTTAATTTGTATCCATTTTATTGACAGTTTATTCTCTACAAATAGTGATTTTCACTTTTGTTTAGCTTACAAAAGGTCCCCCGTTCCCATGCCTGGTATTTATTAGACTAGAGTACTAGATATATTTACAAGGGTAACTGTGCACACCCTTTATTTTGGCTCTCATATTCCTAGGACACATGACAACCACAAGTGTACCATCAAAGGACTTCAATTCCCATTAAACACCCTTTAATGAGTATCTACCCAGTGCCTGGTAGGGTACAACAATATAAAAACATGATCAGCAATGGCTACATTAAAACCATCATAATAAAACGCTGAGAACTCGATATATCAAGTACAACTTTTTGATAAGTTAAAAATATAAGATGATTAGGCTCACTGGCAAGTTAAAAATAATTTCAGCTATGCGCCTTTACGTTCTCTTCCAACAAATTTATGGAATAGGAAATCCGAATAAAAATCAATATTAAATTCATTACAAGGAAGTATTTTCCATTTTATTTGAAATACTTCAAAATATTTCTCACAATGAAAATTGTTACATTTGTACAACCATATACAATTTTGTAATATGTTTTTGTGTGGCAAAAGACTACTCTTGCACCGAATTTTACAATTTTCTGTTAAATCTATGTTAATTAGTGTTTAATCTTTCTACAATAAATCTAGGCATACAATATGAATTAATATTATGATAATACACTTACAGTAAGATGAGATTATAGGTCCACGAATTTGTTTTACAGTAAAAAAAGAAACTGAACAGGCATAACCTAAAATTAAAATAGGTTTAGATAATGAATTTTCGGTCAGGCAAACGAAACGGCTACACTTCTAACTGAAAAAAACCGGTTGATTTTGTTCTAAACCACGCTGCTATAACTGTTCCATTTCTGATATAAAACAACTACAAACTACGCAAATTATAAATACGATAAAAATCAAAAGAAATCATGAATAAAACTAAAAATTATGTATTACACAAGTTTTTCTTTATTTGTGAAAAATTCAAATAAAAAATGGAGAAATCCCACAGCACCGAGAAAATAAAAAGAATTTTGTTTTAACCAGTTGGCAGTGCGCTCGAGTTCTGTACAATGTTTAATAAATAAAATTACTTCAACTGTTGGGGTGAATGACTTAAACCTACTTCTGAAAGTAAATAAATGTTTGCAAATTGACAGAAATGTGGGAATTCTTTTTGTTTTAAAACAAGGCACATATAACAAACTACTTACAATATGGTACATAATATTAAAAGTATATTCCTACATACAGTGGATGAATACAATAATTACACATTCTATTAACTGGATTAACATTAATAATGATTATTGAACTAATCTAAGGAAGCGATAGAGAGCAAATGATAATTAATACTGGGAAAGGCCTCCAGTTCGAGCCAAACTATCGGAAACATTGCTTACGCTTTCACACGTTACTTGTGAGATATGCAAGGTATCTCATAAACTAGAACGCTCACATGGCAAACTCGTTCTTACAATTTTGGACGGGTAAAACAATTTGACGGCCTTTATTACCCTCCAGTTTAAAAAATAAACCAAATGGAATACTCAACATGATAGCATTCATTAGTTCATGCACATTTGAATGCTCTTTTTTAACTCAAAATTTCAAACAATACATTTTTGCAAGCTGCATTAAATTGATTGTTTACTATTGTTGGAACAGAAAATTAAAATGTATTTTTAAATTATTAGGTATTCTCCCTTGTGCCTGTTAATATTTTCTGGTATTTTTAATGCAGAAAAAAGATTATATGACTCGTGACTTGTAGTTTGGCTTCTACTTTAATACTTTTAATATCCTAAACAGTCCAAACCATTTCAACTTCAGAATTAACCATAAACTGACCAGAAATCAAGTTTCATTATCTTAATTCTTTCTGTCAAAGGCAACAGATTACAAAGATTATTGCTTTTTCAACCAGCTCCAAATTGTTATAATGGGTATTATTTTAATAACAAAATTGTATTATTAATGTCGATGGATAATTTATACTGCAAAGAGGGCTGGAAAAACTCAACAAGCTAAACAAACAGAGCTTCAATAAAAAAGGGGCATCAATGGATAATAAATAAAAGTAAGAGCAAGAAAAAACCAAAAGACAACTTCAATTAAAATTAAAAATCTGAAAAATTATGCTTGATAAAATGAATTAAATTTGGTTTCAAAACAAACAACTCCTTCAAAATGACGTTTCCTTTACTTTCAAGCCAACCGGTTTGCTAAATTCTTTAATTTATTTAACTCTAGTATGATACAATATGTACAATAATTATAAGTAGTGGGGGCCATCACTGACTGGAGACCTTTCTCTTCTCTCTCAGGCTTCTGTCTGCGGCTGATCCGATAACAAAACTGATTATCAAGACTCATTCAGCTGAAGTGATCGTTGTGCTTCAATGATTTGAATAAATTAAGGAAGAATTTTAATCACAAAATTTGTAGACCGATGTTTTTTTTTAAATGTTATCTCTTAGAAATAAATAACAAATCTTCTGTACAAAACATGTATCTGGCTAAAGGCATTCCAGGCCCTTGTGGCGCATTCTCGTGTTAAAACATCTCGATGCACTAGTCAAACGCATTAAAAAGATAAAATCATCAACGATCGTTTAAAACAAATCGATTATCATAAAACCGCACTGTAACACGGGTGCACAATGTACTAAAATTTCAAATGGAAAATACACACACAGTTTTTAAGGTTTTAATATGAGAAACTATTCTCTACATGAAACACAAGACGATTAAAAATACTTTCATGCTCGATTATAATAGAATAAGTCCTAACATATAACAATCGATCTAAGTTAATTTGTCTTCCAAAGATAAGATGATAAAAGGTTTTTCCATTATTGATTTATAAGTGCCAGAAAAAGGATAAGAGGCACTGACCACATGGTTCAGATGAAATAAAAATAATCCGTCTACAAGCCTACAGCAGAGAAATAAAACCTTACCTTAGTTCTCAAATGATACTTAAGCACGGAATAAGTAATTACTTATTCCCCTAATATAAACAAATCCACGGATTATCTCGATAATTATAATAAAATAAACATCAAGCTTTACATTATGTAAAAACAGAACTACCGACTATGAAAACGTAGAAATGTTGAAATGTACAACCAGTAGACATAAGGTGCACAACACTTTACATATTATAAGACAAAAATGTGCAAATTTCATAACACTATTTTTACACACAATATCTTAGATAATATCGATAATTATATATATATGTATATACCACTTAACCTCGGATAGCCTAAACACGAATCAAACATTCAATGATAAAAGCAAATTATAGACAATTCAACACGAAGTGCAGAAAACCTTTACATCAGTCTTAGTAACGTTAGGTTTCCGACCGGTTCGGTGGAGCAGCTGTCGTTGTGGACCGAACCGAACACAAGACTGAACCTTGCGAGCCGAACCCAAACCTTCAAACCCATGTGCTAAGGAAAGAAACTCAAAACTCGATTTAGACGCACAACGGTTTGAAAAAATAAAATTCCAAATTGTTAAAACCTCAGAACGCACAAATCCTAACTCGACCCATCTCCTTAAACGCAACATATTTATAAGTTAACACAATCTATATATAATACATTGTACAAAACCCATCGGCTTTACATTCTACAACTTAGATCGAAAACGGTCTTTATTTCCAATTTACAATATATATATTTACAAATTTTATAGGAACGGGGTGTTTTAATTATATGTAAATTACAAAAAAATACAATTTGTTCAAGTTTACATAGTCGGGAGAGGTGGGCCAAGAGAGGAGAAGAGATCCGTGCGTTCCTTTATTTACAGAGCCGGAGCTTTATACAGGTGTCGGAATGATGAGACTATCTTAGCCTAGTATAAAAGGGGCCAGACTATTTATATAACTATACAACTTGAGCAAAGTGCAAGGGCTGCAGTGCCTAAACCGAATCTTTGGTCCGGATTTTAGATCCCAAAATACCGAATTTCAATGAGAAAATTTGGAAAAACAATTTGCTTCTTGACTGAAGGAAAATTAAGTTTAACTAGTGAATACAACAATAAGCTCAAGACGGTGAAAATTGAACTAACTCTTCCACTGTATACATGCAAAGTTAAAAACAGAATTTAGCAAATTTGTTGCTAAAAGTTGAGCTAGTATCGCCGACTATAGATATATATAATTATAATCATTACACTAATGACGAGTTAAAATGATTGCTGTGATTTCATAAAGCCCTGTGATTCTATAAAAATCTTAAAATCTTTAACAGTACGACTCGACCCTAACGATCGACAAAAGGTTGGAATCACTGCAAAAAATAAGAAAATTTTCCTTTTAATAAGTATTATTTACAATCTGATTTGTTTACAATTTGTACGTTCAACATTTTTACAAGCGGTTTTTACAGTTAAAACAATTGGTCCAATTATTTATAAAATAATAACGGATATTTTACAAACTAAAAAAAATCACCCGGATTCGACAGCTGTACAACTATATACCTAGTATGTACAGACCTAACTAACTTTTAGCCACAAACTGCAAACCGATGATGACACCCCCGATTTAAAAGAGAAAGAAAGCGGCAGCATTCTAGAGGACGCCATTAGTGGGCGGCCCGATGGGTCCGAGGTCGGATACCACGTTGTTAGACTTCATGAAGAACTTTTCCAGCTTGGCGATGATGTGTTTGCCGTAAGTGTACTTGCGAAGGGACGCAAAGTGCGGCCGGATCTTGTGCATCAACACCTTGCGTTGCGATGCCTCGCAAACGTCCAACATCTTCTGCACTACGTAGTTGGCATACTGGTCTTTCATCATTACGTGAAGGGCACTACAACAAGCACACAACCATTGGGATGAGTACACATTGAGTTATGAGTGATTTTATGCGTCCCGTTTCCATAATATCCAAACGTGGTCACTTTACCTCATTAGTGTATTGATTTGATACTTAAATGATTTGGAACAACACGTTAAAGTAATAAAAACATGTAATATAATCAAAAAGTTGTTTGGTAATTTGGAAAACAATCAATGATTAACATAAGAAGAAAAAATATATATGGTCTAGTGAAATATATTTCAGCCCTCGCTTGAAAATATCTGAAAATTCTTAAACAATTTGTGATTTTAGATCAAATACACTAAAATCCTGCTAATCCGAACTAATTAGGACTGGGGCCTGTTTGGACTACCACAATTTTGGATCATCCGAAAAATCACATTTGCGTTATATAAAATGTTATAATTAAAACTCAAGTTTGTCATATAATTTAGAAGTAGTTCATCCGAAGGTAGGATTGAGATGACTTGATGGCCGGCTAGTAAACACAGAGTTGAGGGGAACGTTATCCCCCCCATTGTTCATTGCTCATATTCTTTATTGACAAAGCCAACCGAGAAACTATAGTGAAGCGTAATGGTGTTAACGATCAGCTGTGATGATCACTTTTCCAATGGCACGAGTAAGGAAGGATCGTGATGGGGGGGCAGCTTTATCCTCACCCCTTTGATTGCTCTCTGCCCATCAAGTAATCTCCGTACAGTAGCTTCAAAACTAAATATAAAAATTAAATATTCAAAAATAATAAAACGGTAAGCGTTAACTTACTTGTCATTGAAACCGCAGACCTCCTCAATAAGAATGGCGCGCTCTGCGCGGGTGGCGTGGGTCACACATTTCTCCACCACGTTGGAGGCGAACTTGTGTTGGGAGAGCGCAAGGACTTTGCCTCTAACTGCTGCTATCAACAGCGATTTATCCTCCGGCTTCCCATGTTCTGGGACAAGACACCACCAGGTTAATACAATCGGACAACTTCGCAGCGATTACTGTTGTTGTCAGAGTTATTGTATTTGTAGAGATTGACTATACAAATTATTCCTTTTTCACATGATAAGGTTGCGCTGATATAATCTCATGAACACTCAGCCATTTATTGGTAGGTCAAGCAGTTATGAACAAAAATATTTGTAAGTAAGGAAAAGCTATCTGTCGCAGACTTATTCTTGATTAAGAGTATTAATAAATTTATATTATACAATTAAAGGACCTAGAGAAAAAAAGAGACTGAGTCACATTTTAGCGAATTTCCCCTATAGGGAAGAAGCTATTACCGTAGGTCTCATGGTAAGACTTAAGCCCGAGACCATGATAACTTTTTGTTTTGAGGTCCCCAGATGCCAAAAACATCATTCGTTCAAATTTATATATATATATATATATATGTGTCCGTAAGCACGACAACTCTCGTAAAAAAGGTCCGATCTTAATGAAATTTGGTACAAATATGTAAAGTACCATTTATTTGAACGAGTTCGAAAACCAGACAAATCGCACCATCCGAAGGGGGGTTTTGTACCCCAAAAATGAGTTTTTTGGAGTTTTCACATGTAATGGTTATTTAAATCAAATTTTAATTTATACCATTGAATTCAGATTAAAAAAACAAACAGTTTGGTATTTAGATCATTGCTCTACGACAATTGGTTACTGAGATATTGAAAGTGCTAAACACAGTACGTTGTCCAATGTTATTCTTATGGAGAAAAAGACAAATTTTATATCTCGGTTATTTATGAACATAAACTGACTAAATTTGGTATATAGCTTCATCTGATTGTGGTTTGTTGTTGTTTGAACAAAAAAACAATTTTTCGCCTATGGTTCCCGTAGCAGCAAACCTAGGTACTCGGTCCCCATGTTACTCTTAAATGGAGAGTAATGAAAATGTTATAAATCGCTTATTTATGAATGAATATGGATGAAACTTGGTATATGGCTTCAATTAGATGAGTTCTTTTGATATTTGCATAAAAACCCATTATTTTGTGTTCCTTGTTGCAGCAAACCTGCGTACTCATCCCTAATGTTATTCTTATGGATAATAATGAATATTTTAAATATCGCTATTTATGAATATATTTCTTATGAATTCTGGTAAGAGGCTTAATGTGTTATTAAGACATATATATATTCATTGGAAATTCGCTGAGTACGCAGGTTTAATGCGACGGGGGTATTTAATAAATGTCCAGGATATCAATTTATATATTTAAAATGTTACGAATATAGGACCAAGTAATTTATTTATAAACATTTTAGACTAGACATGGCCTATTTATTCCAAAGCTGACCAGAGCCTTAGATTCTACAGTCGAATCACAACATACGATTGTTTAAACCAAAAAAAGGACTTAACCCCTTTATTCTCTGTGTCCTTCAATTGCATTTATGTAAAATCAAACAAATCTTTTTGTTCATTAAGCATTCAAAATTGTTTAATCTCAGGCATCTACTATACTTAAGGACCCTAATAGCATATTACATACCGAGAACATGTTGGATGACGTAGTTGCCGTACTGGTCCTGGATGAGTTGGTCAGTGTGTTGGTGCAACTCCTCCAGGATTGGGGCGGTCTGCTCCGGAGTGCAGTGCTCGAGGATGCGTTGGATCACCCGGCACCCGTACGGGTGGGTCGACAGTGCAAACACCTGCACAACCATCAGTCAAAAAACAAATGTGTGCACAAGACATTTAAGCACGGCCGAGCGATCTAGTGGAGATCACTATGCTAGACAAACTTTGCAGTTTGGCTAAATTGTTTTGTTCACAATCACAATTGGAAAGACAAAAATTCAAACTAGGCCTAATTGAAACTGGAGCTGATCAGATAATTCAACAGCGAACCTGATGACAATTTGGGACCCAATAGTAACCATAAACATAGTACAACGTGCCCATCTAAGCGCTATAGAATCAAGCTGCGATTAAAAACTTGTTGGAATGTAATAAAACTCGTCATTGATGATGGTCTTCATATTTTATTTACATTTTCCGCTTTACTGCTCCTCACTTTGCAGTTTTAAGTCTTATATTATTTGGAAAATTAGAGAAGTTTTTCTGTGATATTTGCAGTTTCTAATTACAGAGGAACCTCTATTAACCGTCACCTTCGGGACCGGGACTGTGACGGATAACTGAATAGACGGATAATAGGAACATCATAATATAAACGTGTACAAAAGGATAATACTTCCCACTAAATACATATTTATGTTGTTTGAAATAATATAATAGCTCATACAGACAGTGGCGGATTTAGGGGGGGGCTATAGGGGCTGTAGCCCAGGGCGGCAAGTTTTTATGGGCGGCAAATTTACAGACAATTAATAAGTTGTTTACAAAATAAATGTTGAAACGGGGAAAATTTTGACGAAAACGGATGACAATGACGGTGTGCCGCCCTTTTAAAGGTAAAGGTAGTAACCAGAGACTAATGTTTAACACTTGCACTCCCTCACACTGCAGTTCGTCAAAGCAGTCATAATGCATTTGTCATTCATCCGTACTAGCGACAAGACGATTACGCTACAGAGAAAGGGCGGCAAGCCACGAACTACATCAGGCACTGCGCCATTATGGCTACGTCCAACCATAAATTAAACATACTCCTTGTGGTATTCTTAATCTATGGTCCAACTCACGGACTTCCAATTTTACCCATACATTCGCATAGCATTACAATTATTTCTTACACAATATCAATAATGACCAAGGCACACGGATGAGAAATGTTGCAACAATCAAATTTGAGATGACAATAGCAAAATTTATACTACAATGATACTTTCCTTTAATTTTCAAACTCAAGGTAACAAAGAAAGTTATTTCAGCCGTCTTATACTTAGCATCAAAGGCTACCACACATAATCGTTCATTCTGGAGGATATTTTTTTAAACAAAACATCTGACCAAAGACAAATAAAGACTAACATAATTTGTGAAGAGAGGATTTGATTGGTTGTTGCCATAGGAGCATAGTTGACAGAGGGTCAAAATGGTGGTCAGCATGTAGGCTGCAGTTTTTTACTCCAGGCGAGACCTCTATATATATTTTTTGGGTAGGACGGTATCAAAATCTCCCATTTCATTAAATGACAAACTCTGAAATTTGAAGTCTAACTTAATATCTTGTCACATTTTAGGCGAATCATGATGTTAAACTTAACTTTATAATCTTGAGACATATTTTAGATGTAATTTTATTGTTTATCTCGAAGCAAAGTTATGTTTTGAGTTAATTGAAAACACCGTTGTAATATGGCTTTGGAAATAGTGTTGAAAACAAGCCGCCTTGTACGTCGAATGACACCGTCCCACCAACAAGTTGACACCACAACAGGACAAAATACCAAATATGACGGCACGCTTTATGAAGGTTATTTGTCAGAGAGTAGTGACTCCTGTAGGTATTATGATAGATTAAGAATACCACAAATAACTAATGTCACTAAGGAGTTTATTTAATTTATGGTATTATATTTTAATTCGTTGGATCTACAACATCATGGAGGTGAAACAAGAAGTGTTTGAAAATGTGTAGAGTTTTACGAAGATTATGCCTACATCAATTAATTTTATATTTTGATCGTCTAAAACATATAAACAATTCTTTGTATAAAAGTATAAATTACAAAATGACTGAAAAACTGTATTGAAAAGCGCTAATTCAGGATTAAAAAAGTCAAAATTTTGAGGCTAATGGTCCGAATTATGAATTTTAAGGCTACAGTGTCATCATTTCTTATTTATAGTTATTTATTATAATTTTCAGTAGTCAATGCGTTGGTGTAAAAATTAATGTTTTGATGATGTGTAAGAAGGGATTTTTAGGCCTTTGTTGAAGGATTTTATTGTTATTAAAAGTAGCACTAGCACTGCTTCCCTGCTTTTAACACGAACATTTGTCTCTAGGGCTGATTGTCATTGAGTAGGCTGTATTGAATATTAAACTGTGTTAATGTGAATCAAGACAATTATACATTATTTTAATATTTATTTCAACTAGGAAATAAAAGAAATTTCTCAAACATATTCATTCAGTTAATTCGTAACTTCTTTAGATACTATCACAAAATAACCAAACAAGATATATATAACATGTGGGTAAACCTGGGCAGCGAAAAGGTCAAAGATTATGGTGGTGGCGGGGGGAGGGCGGCAAATTTCCTAATAGCCCTTAGGCGGCAATTGCTTAAATCCGCCACTGCATACAGACGCTCAGACACTGCCGTATGGCGCAAATCCTGAGTCTAATAAATAACAATATTCTCATAGACGGATGGCGGATAACAGAGAGTGACGGTTTAATGAGTGACGGTTGATCGAGGTTTCACTGTAACCTGATTTCACTATACTTCATGGTACCACACAAAATCTGAAGTTTTATATATAAGAGAAACTCCACCTAACTCAATCTAAGTAACAAACAAACTGGATATGTAAAGCAATTTCAATATCCGTTATAATACCTAATCATGGTTCACAAGTTTATTTGGTTAATGATTCCTCCGACCAAAAAAGGTGATTTTCACTGACTTTTTCTAACCAACAAAAATATTTTCCCTGACTCACGTTTTGGAATACGAGTATTTTTTCTAATAGGTTTTGATTTTCGCCCAGAGGTGCTTTGTGTGTACGATTAAAATAAAAATATTTTCCCTGACCTGTATAAAATAGTAAGCATTTCCCCTGACTTTCCACAAAGAGTCACATGCTATTATTTACACAGATATTTCACAGTAACGAGAGCTCTACTGACCTGTCCCTGGAAGGCGTTGATGATGAACTGCAGTGCGTGCGGGTCCACGCACTCGATGCACTTCTGCACGACGTGGTTGCCGTTCTGATCCTTGACACACTTGAGCACGTGGCCGTCTAGCTCCCGCACAATCTCCACCTGCTGCTCGCCGGAGATGGACTCCAGCGCCTTCTGTATCACCCGGCACCCGTACATCTGCAGCGCCAGGGGCAGCACATGTCCTCTCACCTGCAACATCATCACCACTGGATAAGACACCGGCGCAAATGTTACTGAGTCAGACTGCCTGATTCTTTAGGCAGAATCATTAATTAATAGTCCAATGAACAATGGCAGCCAGATCCAGTTTCCAGGGTTGCCACCAAAGTTGCATTTCAATATTCTTGCATAATTCCAGGTTTTCCAGGTGAAAATCTAAAAATTCTAAGGAATTCGCACAGCATTTTTTAAATTTAAGCAAGACATTAAACGACTAACAATCTAAATTAAAGGGTCCTTTCACCAAAAACTTGTTATTATATAATATTTTATAATTGTTATTTAAGTTATCCCTCATAATTTTGTTAAGCTATCTAAGTAATTAAGCTCGTGTGATCAAGATTATGTTGCGTAGTCGCCGATGATCACTTCAACATTGCTACAGACGCCAATGATCGCTACTACTTCTTTGATGCTGCCATTTAACGCTAACACATTGCTAACGTTACCGGCAATCGAGAACACACCGCCAACGTCACCGGCAATCGAGAACGCATGTTCACTGAAAAACACTACTAAGTGCAGTTTGCCTACACATTTGTTGACAGCTAATTATCTAACAACAATACTTGGTTTTGTTTTATGTCATCATCTGTAAGTTTGTTTCCTCAAATCTTTAAAATGAAATATTACTGATAAATGAAAATAAAATTAAGAAAAACACGCTCAGTGTGGTCTTGAACAAATGTTCTGATAACCATAGTTACCTTCTGTGCAAGAGTGGTCTTCTGATCTGCAGTCCCGAACTCGAAGAACTTCTGGATGACGTAGTTGCCAAACACGTCGGTCATCAGGTTGTAAGCAGCGGCAATGATCTCGGAGAACACCAGCTGTTTCTCTGGTACGGTTGCACGCTCTAGCTTCTGTTGGATGAACCGTGAGCCGTGCTGTGGACAGACAATCAGTCAACCACCTCTCCTCATGTAGCATTGTGTAATGTGTAATAATGGTCAGCAACCACTACCACATTATGTCATGAATACATGTTAGCAGCAGCATGATTATCTACTCATGCAGGTTTGCTGCTAAGGGTATTATCATAAAAAATCAATTTTTTAGCAAATATCAATATACCAATACTAGGTGAAGCCATATACCAAGTTTCCATGAATATACATTCATAAATAATCGAGATATCAAATTGTATTTATTCTCCATAAGGATAACATTGGACAATGTACTGTGTTTAGCACTTTGAATATCTCTGTGACGGTTGGACGTAGAATCACAATTTAAACACCAAAATGATTGTTTTGAAGAGCTGAATTGATTGGCAAATGTGAAGTTTACATTAAAATGAACTGAGGAAAAGCCAAAACCCTATTTCCCATAAGATTAACATAGGAGATTTTATGAACACGTTTATTGGATTTTCTCCGGAACCACTTAACCTTGGTTAATGATTCAAAATACTGTATTATTTGTTTTTTTAAGCTCTATAAAATCGTCAAAACAAACATTGAGTGTTTTAACAATTTTAGGGTAAAAAATGCAAAAAACCGATTTTTGGAAAAATTTGAAAGCCCATAAACCCCCCTTTTTCCATGGTCTGATTTTCTAGATTTCGAACTTAAAGTCAAGAATGTCACTTTACACATTTGAGCCAAATTTCATCAAAATCGGACGTTTTTTACTAAAGCTATCGTGTTCACGGACACACACATATATATAAATTTGAACGAATAGTGTTTTTGGCATCTGGAGACCTCAAAACAAAACGTTATCATGGTCTCGGGCTTAAGTCTTACCATGAGACCTACGGTAACAGTTAGTTTTTTCCCTATAGGGGAAATTTGCTGAGGATTATAGGAAAGATATGTCAGAGAATGAGGACGAAGTGTAGGCAAGTCCTAATGATAGGTTTGCTTGTTCTCTGGCATCTTTTACTCATCTTTGGTAAAATGGGGTAAAATCGTTAAATGTATTTAAACACTCGACTGAAATACTATAATTTTTAAGTACTCGAACACCACTAATTAAAACACGCTTACGTTACAAAAATGTTTTTGATCTTATAGGCAGTGATGATCATTTGTAACCATCCACCCATTAACATGTTAATTTGAGAATCAGATTTCCGTAGTAGTTGTTTTTGAGTGCCATAACTTAGTGGCAGCCCACTGGCCTACTTTGACAAAGTGTTTTCATCAAGCCTACAAACGATTTTTGAATGCCAGATAAGGCCGGGCGGTCTTGTGTCAGTTTGTAGTTTTCCACTGGACAGGGACATCTTCTGAGGCAATATTTATTGCTCCGACAATCTGCATTATCTTCATCACAGATTCCATTATCTTTACCACAGATCCATTTTTTAGGTTAATGTAAAACTGGTATATACAAAAATCATAAGAAAACAAACCAGCTCCTTTTACGTTGTATTACAAATTATTTATCGATAATTTGAAAAAAAACAAACCAAACAATGTATTGTGTGACACTTATACACACAATACTAATAATGAGGAATAATAATGAGGAATCACATCTAAAGTAACCGTAATACCTGGTCCTGGGAGAACTCGACGATGTGGTTGGCGAGGTCGCGCAGCTGCAGTGAGGGGTAGCGGTTGTTGCGGAAGTCTTCCAGCAGACGGCTGCGGCCGGTGGGCTTGGCCTCCAGCGGCGACGTCGACGTCTGGCCGAGGGAGCGGGGCACCTGCGTGGTAAACACATTAACTGTCTCATTTGACACATTTTCCAACTGATGTAATTGTTTATGGCTCACAGTATTAGATTTCACAAGTCATAATTTGTCAAATGTTGTCCTAATTACCTTAATTTTAATGCCAACATTGTTAAGGTCTTTTTGATTAGGTATATTTTCCTACTATATCATAACTACCCAAAATACATGTGTGACCATCTGATAGGCAACGGCTCAAGTAGCTTTTGAATTCCACCAACTCATCTTGAATCAACTTTAAACAAATTAAATAAATGGTTTAAATAAATCTTAAAACTACCCTGGTAGTTAAAAAATGGAATTTAGAAAGTGGAGGTGATTGTACAAACCTGGGGTTTAAGAAAAACAATTGTTATTTTCATGTAAAAAGTGTAAATTATTTTATGTTTAAGAAAAAGATAAAATAAGGTAGTAAAAAATTAATATAAAAAATAAAGTTGATAACAACTGGTAGGCGGCAAAATATTATATCAGTTACCTGACTTGACGTAGTTAACTAAACTTATACCGATCTACATAAATAGTGTACATTACCGTGCCCAGCTTGGCGAAAAGCGAGTTGGTGCCGAGCATGGTGGTGGAGGCGCGGAACTTGGTCATGGCCTCGGCGCCGGGCGCGGCGCTCAGCAGCGAGCGGTTGGCTGAGGTGGTGAGAGCGCCGAGCTGCAGCCCAGCAGAGGAGCCGAGCGCCGGGGGCGGGGACACGGAGCCTGACGCCAGGCCGAGGGGGCTGGGCGATGCCGTCACTGTGCCTGGAGCAACAAACACCGGCTATAGTATACTGACAAAACAGCAACACAGGTTAACCAGGAAGTATAACTTTCATTTGGTGACATAATCTTTTCGTCAAGCTGGTTCATTACTACTCGCAAATATTGTGGGAGCTACTACAATACCAAATATTTACATTATTGGTAAGCAATCGCAAATTTCAGCCGACATCCAGAGGCTATTCACCAGTAGTGTGAAGTCTTTATAGCTGACCCTAAAATAAAAGTGGAATCATGATTAAATTGAAGATAAAAAATAATTACTAAATAGTACAAATTTATGAAAAACTCTCAAGTACAGTTAATTTGAGAATCTCTCTGATGAATCAAATTCTGGGGTTTTCTACAATATTAAAAGTACAAGCAAACTTTTGAGACTCTTTACTTTAAGAGTTTCAAAGTGAATTAAAAAAAAGTCAATTCATTGTACAAAGAATATTTAGCCAGCAAATTATCAAAACCATTAAGTGGTAACCTAGACGAAAGTAGTCAAGTTGGGCTTTAACTACCAATTATGCGAGCCATCATTATATTAACCAATTAATTAGAATGAACTGATCCACAATTACACTTCCAATGACTGTTTCTTTCGTAAAACCACTCTTAGCACTAGAGGCACAGTAACCAACCCAAAGCTCCGTAGTTCTGGGGCCATTTCTGACGGCCGTACTCCAGTGAGGGTGAGAAGGCGGAGGTGTTGCGATCAAACGAGTCTCTTCGCCCCGTACTGCCCGTACTCAGCCCTAGGCCTGCAACAGGAAATAAATTACAAAATCTAGTCTAACACACATTCCTTTCAAAACTTTAGAGATAATCTACTCCTTGAAAATGAAATGTTGAGCCATAAACAACACTGAGTAAAGCAATATGTTTAACATGTTAATTCAAAACAAAAAGACTAAAAACACTTACACAAATATTTATGTTTTCTTACCATTAATCCTTTACAATATATGACAAAGAAAATGATTTGCAAGAACTATAAATTTTCAAAAACAATTATTTTACAATCCAAGAGCGGCTAATAGAGGGGCTAATAAACCATGATAAATTAATTGCAATAAAATCCTTGGGAAGATAGCTATGGAAATGAGGCGTATCTACTTGTTTCAACTGCAAACACTTCATATTGAACAAAAATTAGTGAAACTATGAGTTACATTTTAAAGCTAAGTTTTAGTAAAAAAATAATGCAACGAAGGGGGATGGTTAAATAATTTATTTATTCAACATTTTTATATGATTAAACAATGCAAGTGGGAAGTAAAGATTTTGTAAAGAGGAAGTATTTGAGCATGTTGTGTGAGTAGACTGGAAATGTTATTAAATAATAAGTTGTTTTGCTGACCTGCTGAAGGCTCTGGCTTAAATAGGTCGGATGAAAGAAGTTTGGGGGGGCCCTCAGGGCTAAAGACTAGTCCTGGTATTTAATAAAAATACTTTTCCAGGCTACTCACCCACAATGTTATTGAATTTAATCCTAAAGTATTAAAACAAATTTGTGCTGTTGTTCTTCAATGTTTTGGAACTTTTGTAATTGTCTCTTGTTAATATTTATAACAGTGTATGTCTCTTTTCATTTATTGAGCTATGCCATGATTATGGGCGGTTGTACTGTTTGGCCATTAAATAAGATTGCTTGTACGTCAAAAGAATACATCCTCTACATAAAGCGAATAAAGAAAGCAGTTGTTGAATAGAAAAAAGTTCAGAACTAACGATCTCTTAAAAGATAAACAATCAAAGCATCACAGCTGTAATTTCTGCATTAGCGATCAACAATCACTGTAGCTTACCGCAGAATTTACATTTCAACATTGCAACAAGCTAAAAGTGGGACACCAACAGGCAGATGTACATTAGGACAAAACGATACTTTCCATTCAATAAGACAAAGATTGTACTGTTATTTTCATGCAATCAACACTGAATTGTCAATAAGTACAACACAAATAAATGTAACTTTGGAATGAACAATGTTAGGGATCACAGGAAGTAAGGGTGTATACAGATAGTGCCATGTAGCATGAAGCCCAAAGGGCAGTGAAGGCGATAGACACTTGTATAGTTTGGTCGGCTTGGGAAGGCGCGTATCGGGTCAAACCTTTCCTGGAACCTCACAAAACCCAACCCCACACCACCCCTGCTCTCGTGGTTAGTCATGTAGTAGTTAGTCTAGTCCAACAGGATAATAACTAAGTCTCACAACACTTCAAATGATTTTACTCTTAATATACTTTGTAATGTTGTGAGGCACAGTTTTATCTTGTTTAATTGTATCAACACGTATCATACTACTAAAGAAATTATTCAGTCTAGCTCCTAATCAAACTTTCCCTAGTTTACTTTTTGTAAATATATGCCCAAGAGATTGGGAAAATATACATTTTCTCTAGTGAATTCATACACCACGAGGTACATACCATCTATATATATTCAACATTACATCATTTAAAGATTTAATTGTTGAAATTTTCCTTCCTTCACAGTAATATGATGAAGTTTTGACTCATTTTTTATGGAATTTCTACTACATGTCAGTATTATGTAACAAAGTACAAGTTTAAAAAAATAGTAATAGGAAACTAGGCATCTTGTTAAAAGGGTGACAAACCTACCAAACCTTAGAATGAATTGATCCACAATTATAGTTTGGGAGGGTGTCGGCCTACCAAACCTTTCGTTAGTGGTCTGTCCCTGCCTGTGAGATAGCTAAGTGTGCTATTCCGATAACTGCCTTCCTTTAACGGCCAAACTATAGTACTGCCCCTGATGCTCCATTCTAGTTGGGAATATCTGTAGCGAAGGAACTAAGCATGACACAACTCGGGATTGATCGGAAGCGAGGTTGACATTTGCCACTCTCCCCTTTTACGTTAGTTCGGGTCAGACACTGTACTCCGATATTTGCCACTTATATTAGGAAGGCGGGGCGGGGCACAGAGACATGCAAGCTGTGCTAACCTGCGCCCAGAGACGAGAGACTAGAAGTGAGAGAAGCGAGGTTAGTCGAGTATCCGGGCGCTGCGGACCCTGACTGCGGGGGCAGCCCTACACACACGCACACACACCGTTAGTACACTCGCACGCACACACACAACACACAGCTGCACAATGTTGCAGTATGGGCCATGAGTACAAAGTTATCAGTTATCAGGTAAGAATGTAGACTAAAAACTGATGCTACATAATTTGACATTAAAACTGTTGAGAGGTGAATAAATTTCTATCTTGGAGAAAACACTCTAAAACTGCTGGCTGGTATAGAATGCCAAACAGAGCTTCATACATATTCAATGATCAAGGAAAATCTCTTTATCCGTTAGCATTTTAATTTTGAGCTTTTTCCCTGGTGAAGGTATTTCTTTGGGTAAAAATTGAGAACCACCTAACTATAATCAGGTAACGATAACTTTTGTTATCTATATGCATTTTGAATGATTAGGTGTTTTTTGAAAGTATTTTATCTTCAAATAGTAAAACAGTGTGAAAGAACTTTGTACTAATTCAACAGAGTTTAATACGTATTACTGTTAACAACTTTATGGGGATAGTTTAAATTGACAATTCACTAATGGAATTAATTATTTTAACACATTTGCATACCTGCCTCTAGGATAGATTCTCAATTGATTTCTATGTTCTACTCCTGTTATTTGTCAAGGGCTCATTAATTCAATTTAAAAAGCGGCTTAATTGACTGAGTATTGGCTTTAAGATACTAACTCAAACGCAGTAACCTACCCATTTTTATAAGTGGTTAATATCCACTTTCCCTTGTTATTTCCACCCAAAATTGTGGCAGTTACATACCGGAGATAGTGGTGCCGTTAGCGGTGGGAGTGCTGTACAGTGACGCCGGCTGGGTGCCGCTGTATATGCTTGACGGAGGCGTGGTGATTTGCTGCGTCTGGGAGCCCAGCAGTCGCATGGAGCTGCCCGGCGTGCCGGCGTTGACCAGCACTGGCGCCGGGGACACCAGTCGCATCGTCTGCGGCGCCGTGTTGATGCCACGGATCACCATGCTGCCGTTCTGGTCGTAGTAGGCGGCCGGGATCACCTGATACTGCCCGGGCTGCACCTGCGGGAGGTTGGAGGGGTTCTCTGATGCGGACGAGGGCGTCAGCGGTCGCCTCTGCTGCGTCGTCGTCCCCTGCTGGATGATGTTGGCCGGGTACACGCCCCACGGCATACTGTAGTACTGGGGCATCACTGTCGGCCCTGCAATCACCCCACGGTTAGACGATACTGTTCGACAGGAACAACTGGTAGTGAGGTACATATAGGACTAATTGTTTTGGAATCCCTCCCTCCTCAGTCTGTGCTGCGGCAGGGAATCTATTTTTATAGAAGTTCCTACTCAACAAAATCACTGTACTCCTGCTGATGCTAAGGTAGAGCTTTAATTTAACAAGCTTCTTTAACCAGATATTAAATCAATACAAAAACAGTTATGAAAAAAGTACTGAACAAATTATAAAATTTATTGTTTTACATTTAATAAACAATATTTTTTACATAGTCAATGTTTTCAAGAAAAAAATGAACACAAAAATGTAAAAAACTTAAGTAATAAAATAAGTACTAACAATTTAGTATTAAACCCCTACCATTTTGAAGTGATTGGAACCCTATTGATTTAATAATAGAGCCAGACTTGTACAACCAAGAGTAATCCTATAATACCTCTGCACCCACTTTATTGAAACTGGCATTCTCAATTGACTGGAAATATGTCATATTGTATTACTTTAAAATTGGACAACCAATAAGATTACTTGAAAAACAGGACTAAAACCAATATAATAAAAACTACTTTCATTACTTCTACATAGTTGTAAAAATATGCAGTGTGCGACTACAATTATTATTTCATCAAATTACCAATATAGAAATGTGACCGGATATAAGAGAAAAAAAACCTTGTGGCACTCAAAACCATAACTTCGGATTTCTATATTCTCTTATAACAAAAGCTCGATGAGTAAAAAGAATCGGTTTCAGTTGAGCTGAGATCAAAGCGTATAACGAGAGCGAGTGACCACAAATGACCTTGTTTCGACCACAGAGTTGCGGTTGCGCTATGCCCGTGCTGCAGAACTTTACCATTTTTATCCAACTCTCTCTTGAAATCCTTTCTGCGAATGTTTGGATGTCTCACATAATTCAAAGTTCTCATATGTTAGACTTTGTCTGACAGTTGCCTTGGTCTGTTTATTAAAAATATATTGATTAAGGAAAGAATTTTATATTGTCATCGTCAGTATTTTTTGCCAGGGCTCGCTTGAAATAAAGCCTACTATTACAAAATCATGCTACATGTTATTGTTTGGCTTTTGGTTATTGTTTTTGGCCTAAATTAGTTTAAGATAGGCAATTCTATACAATTTTAAGTGTTATTATTTATTAAGTTTTATGATCAATACAAATCATAAAATTAATATTTACACTGTGAAAAACATCTAGAGAGAATAAACATAGCATTTAAGTATTTATTTGCTTTATTTTATTTTTGTCCGGTACACATAGGAAAACTAAACCAACTGAGTTATGATGTCATGAATCGGAATAGTGAAAATAGATTTGAGGAGAACACACATTTCAATCTGAGAGCCGGTCACATTTCCAACTTGAAACTTTAAAACACCAGAGTCGTTCACATAAAGTCAGGCAGAGTCACTCTTATTCTGTGGGCCAGTCGTAACATATCGTAAATTTCTCAGCTTAGTGCAAGGAAAACTTTTTCAATGTTTTCTTTAAACAATGCATATTCCTTTTTATGGTTAAAGCAAACTTCCAATACACGTAAAGCTACATTTATTTCTTCAAAAAACCTTATTAGACCAATGAAATAACATTGAAAATGCCTGGGCTAAAGAGTCATTTACTGTACAGCACGAGCTGGGAATGTTGTACTCTCGATACACGATGTCCGTTGGAGTGAAACAAAACAAAACCGCACGACCCAAGGCCTGGGCAGTGAAGCTCAACAACACTGAGACCACATCAAATCCAATATCACTCCCCGACATCCACTTGTTCTGATTCACTACATTCCGTCCAACTCGATCGAATCTGTTTTCTAGAAACGTTTGTCAGTTGTATTTTGTAACATAATATAAGAAAATGAGGATGAATTTTTAAAGGTATGAACCTATACTCTGCCATCTAACATATATATGTCAGCTTGATCTTTAAGAAAAATTATGGTATGAAAAAAGAACTCTTAAAAATTCTTATCTACGATTATTTAATACAATATTTTCTCAATAATACAGAATTTATTAAATCTGTTAATAAACCTGAGCAGTACAGCATTATTTTAAGGGGATACAAGGGAGAAAGGCAGGTCAAAGAGACTAGGTGATGCATAAGCGGGTTGTGGGGGCCTAATGACCTGCAATCCGGCTGCCTGCCTTTTACTTAGCCTTCATCTCAACAAAAACGAGAATTTATTATTGTTGTAATACAAATGTTTTCTGAGAAAATTAAATTCATAAACAAGATTGACGTAGTTCCATTAACAAATGACTGACTTTCCATGCGTTATTACAATCAATCACTTGTAATAAGTGCTAGTTGTATTAGTTACGTTTCTGTCTACCACAAACTCACCACATGTCAGACTCAGACTATAAATATACAGAGCTTCTAACGATACAATTGCTTGTACACTAACCAACCATATATTTAGGTAACAGATAATCACTGAATAATTGTGCCGTGTAATTTATTACACGGCAGGTACTATAAAACTAGGTTACCGATGAATTTATATAATCAAACTCCATAAAAATTGTTCTTTGTCATTTAATGCAAATTGTAGCTGTTACATACCGGCAGCGATGACATAAGGCTCCTGGGGGTTGATAATGTAGGGGGCGGCGGGGGCAAAGGTGGCGCCGGGTGCGGGGGCGAGCCCCGCCAACTGTTGCTGCTGCTGGGTGGCGAGGTGTTGGTACTGCTGCTGCTGCAACAGTTGGATCTGCTGCGCGGGGTTCACAGCTGTGTTTTGGTTGCGGAACAATTGCTGCAACAGAAACAACACAAAACTGTTATTCGGTGTTCACATTTCATCTAAGTCAAATTCTTTGCTTTTTCAAGGGTTTTGAGTTTTTTCTTACCGAACTGTAAAAACACATTGGGGAATTTTCATATTCTACCAGATATTTAAGATTTTCTTGACTATTCTGAGTTTCCCACATTTCCTTGCTAGACTTGAGGTTTGTTCCAACTAGTGTAAAATACCATAGGCCTAACCCTAGTGAATAAGTGTGGTTTGTTTTAAATTGTTAATGAAATATGACTAAATAAAAGTCAAAGCCGTAGCAGAAAATTGTTTTTGAAAACACCAGACAACATACGCAGAAAACATACTACCAACGCCCAAAGAAAACACCAGACAACATACGCAGAAAACATACTACCAACGCCCAAAAAAAAACACCAGACAACATACGCAGAAAACATACTACCAACGCCCAAAGAAAACACCAGACAACATACGCAGAAAACATACTACCAACGCCCAAAGAAAATTCAAAGAAATATTTATGATTTCCATTTAACAAAGATTTTTCTTCAGAAACAAATGTTGACGAAAGTTGGAATTATTGATGACAGAAGTACTCAGCATGTCAAAAGATTTGAGTTTGTTGATTGTATTGATGGAAAACTGCATTACTAATTCACAAAGACGTCACAGTCCAATCAGTACAAAGGTGGATTGTAAGCAGCTTTGAAGTGAGGTATTTTCATAGTATTATTGTGTATGATGAAACAATAACAATATACAAATACCTTTGAAATCAATGCATGACCTTTCATTCAGCAATAGTGGGTTAAAGTTGAAAACTAATGTATTTAATTGGTAAAGTGTTAATTTTACAAAACTTATACTCTGACTCTGCACATTTGTTGAGCGTAACTTGTATTGGTTTTCATTATGAATGCTTTTTTTGGACAGGCACTTTTTAATTGTGGTATACAGTAGACGCTCGCTAATCCGGCACGTTCAGGACTTTGGCAGTGCCGGATTACCGAAAATTCCAGGTTACTGAGCGCCGTTTAAAAATAGCCGTTATTGCGAGAATAAAGGAAATACAGCTGAAAATACAGTAGAGTGAAAAGAAAATAATTGGTTAGCGGGCCATTATTCCGTGTTTTATTGTGCTTTCTCTGATTTCTGTAGTAATATGTCAAAAACAAAACATTTCAAATTACAAAATAGATTTACAGTATTATATTTGCTTACAAACAGTATACAGTTACTCCTGCCGATTACCCGCGTACTCTATAGATCCCGCCCGAACTCTGCCGAACGCGCCCAAAAAAAGGCTTATACAGTGTAAAAACATTTTTTTAGAACCCTTTGACTTGATGCCGGATTATCGCATGTGCCGGATTAGCGGGCTTTACTGTATCATGATTTTTATAATTAACTTTAATTAAAAAAATTAAGAAAGATCATTGAGCGGTTAATTAGTTTTTTGTAAGCAATTATAATCGACTTAAACAAATAGGGAGCACTTTAATTACAATTTAAAAAATTATGGTAAAAGTCCAAAGTTACAGTAGTTTTGGAGGACATTTAATCAAGCAATTAATCAGACGTTTTAATCATCAACTTGCGAACAAGATAACTGGATTGAAATGGGTCCCTGTTAAAATAAACTAAAGAAAATTCAATTTAGTTAAAACACACAAAACTCGCACAAATGCAATACAAAAGAAAACTGGGCTAATTATAATGAAGAGGCGAATTCAATAATACCAATTCCAATGCAGCAGCATACTGCAAATTGAAACGGGAGATGGATTGGAACGGAAGGCTGGACATTGATAACATAAGCGTCAAACAATCGGAAACATTCACTGTCATACATCCCCACCATCGTGAGCAAGAACACTCTGCATTGAATACATCTGCTTGTACAAACAATAGTAATGAACGATACGGATTATTGCTGACTGGAGTGTTAATCCAATCACATTTGGGCTTAAAATTACGCAATTTACCCATTGACTGAAAATACTCCAAACTTAGTGAATATCCAAACACTGAACTGAAAAGTAGAAAAAGGCTTATATGTGTATAATCTATGAATATTCGGTTTTGTCAAGTGGCTCACTATATGGAAATAAACGCAAGCCCACTACGAGCACATTAATGCCAACTCAGCGCGCCAGATGTTAGCACAACCGGCCGCACTGGTCGTCATGTTTATTCATGCCACTGATACTTCCAATTTCTTTCCCTTTTTAGGCCTTGCTACTTTCTCTCTAATGAGAAATTGACTGTCCTTTTACGACTACAGGTGTTTGAAAGCATTTCAACTACTATTTAATCATGTTAAATACCTACAGTAATATTAAACTGATCTGAATGAGTATTTGTTGTTTCCCTATCACAGACTGCTGAAACCGACTCAAGCTGAAATTTGATGTGATGATTGCAGAAACACCCAAATCACACATACAACACTAAAAAAATAGTGGAATTATGAAGACAATACGTTTTAATAATGTTTAAACAACTTAAAACAGGGGATGAACACCCTTATAAATACCGGACAGCAAAATTAAAATTAATTAATTTTAACAGGGTTTAGAAGAACCTAAACGATAATAAATGTATGGGAAAGGTTACTTCTATTAAATGTATTCAACTAAATCAATTTAGTAATCTTGTACGGAAAACACAATTAATAAACTTAAAGGCTTTTTAAACATGAATGAGAATATAGGTCACTTTCTATTGAAAAGAGTTGGATTTAATGAGGGGATACAGTTTGTTTCAGTATTTTCCGACAACTGCTTATAAGACTGAGCCATTCACGGGAGAAGTGAAGAGAGCTTGAATACCAAGTGGCTCTCCACCTCACAAACAACGCTTACATAACTAACCTCTAAACACCACACAACACTCACCCCTGTCTAATCACCCTTTGAATAAATTACATATCAACTTTTGTGCCAGCCAACTCAAATGGTTAAACATATTTTTTTTATTTTTCCACTCCCTAGACCTCCCTTAGATTGTTAAACATCTGAGATGCTGAGATGTTTAGGGACAGACAATTGTGTGCAAAACAATGTTAATATGATTTTTTATATGGGAGATTTTCAACTTTAATTTTTATCCTATGATTTGTTTGAGTTAAAACTATTTCTCATGAATTACACAAAGAACTGCTATTGCTTTATACGATATCTCGTTTCTCAAAACAAGGGAGAGCCCACAGAGCGGATAAATAGGAAACAGGAAATACCCCCGTCGCAGCAAACCTGCGTACTAAGCGAATATCCAATGCATGCATATATTTCTCACTACCACATAAAGCCACTTACTAAGTTTCATAAAAATACATAAATAAATAAGTGAGCTATAGTATTTTATTTATTCGCCATAAGAATCACATGGGGCTGAATACGGAGGGTTGCTGCAACAAGGAAAACAAAATATGTGTTTTTATGCAATTATCAATATAACTCAACCAGGTGAAGCTACATACTAAGTTTTATTAATTTATGTTCATAATTAAGGGAGATATAAAACTTGACTTATTCTCCATAAGAATAACATTAGGGCTAAGTATGCAGGTTTGCTGCTACTGGGATGATAAAAAAAAATCAATTGTTTGTGCAAATATCAATATACCAGTGCCAGGTGGAGCCACATACCAAGTTTCATCAATCGACATTCATAAATAATCAAGATATCAAATTTTATTTAATCTCCATAAGGATAACATTGGACAACGTACTGTGTTTAGCACTTCGAATAGCTCTGCAACGGTTGGATGTAGACTCACAATTTAAACTCCAAAATGATTGTTTTGTTTTGAAAGCACATGTGAAGTTTACATTAAAATGAACTGAGGAAAAGCCAAAAACCTTTTTCCTATAAGATTAACATGGGAGATTTTATGAGCAGGTTTTTTGGATTTTCTCCGCAACCACTTAACCTAGGTTAATAATTTAAATATTAAATTATTTGTTTTTTTAAGCTCTATAAAATGCTCAAAACCAAAATCCCCATAAACCCCCCTTTCCCATGGTCCGATTTTTCTGGTTTTCGATCTTAAAGTCATGAATGTCACTTTACACATTTGAGCAAAATTTCATTGGAATCAGACGTTTTTTACTCAAGTTATCGTGTTAACGGACACATATATAGATTGATTAATACACATATATGTAAATTTGAACGAATAGTGTTTTTGGCATCTGGGGACCTCAAAACACAAAGTTATCAGAGTCTCGGGCTTAAGTATTACCATGAGAACTACGATAATAGCTTCTTCCCTATAGGGGAAATTCGCTAAAATAGGAATAGGTGGGAAACATAAATTATTTTCATAATAAAGTTGCTGTACTAAGCGTTCACTACCACACTGTTAAAATGTAATTGTTTAAAATCCCTAAAAGCAATAAGACAACATATTTGAACGGATTTAATAGTAAAAATTATGAATTCAATTATACGGTAAGAGTTAAGGATCTTTAAAAGGGATTCGAAGACAAACAATTTCTGGGACTGAAGCAACTCGATTACAGCCAAGATGTCACTCGGGACTGATGGCAAAGTCTCCTCCAACTTTCAATTAACATTAACAAACTCCACGACGAGTTTTAAACTCGTTCAACTCGCCCGCTTAAATAATCCACCGTCAAAATTTTGAGTGAATATTACACAAAATGTTCTTCATCTGAATTTGTAATAAACGAATTAATATGTCATCATTTGTTAACATGCCCTGGTTAAATTTCTGGTACATACGGGTACGAGTATTCTACTAAATATAAGGTACGAGAATTCTACTAAATGTAAGGCAAAATGTATAACGACAATAGTTAAATTTAGCCAGTTCCTTCAGCGACGTCGAGTGCAATATAGGTACATACGTTCACGGCGGGTATAGCAGATTTAAAAATGAAGGCGGCACCAGTGCAGCTCTCAATTATTGGGAAACGTACTAATACATTTAGGGCGTTCGGTTAGTTATAATTTTCCTGTCAATGCTTTATTTCAATGTTTACCGAGGTAATAAACAAAACAAGCTCTGAACAAGCAAAATTATTCAGCAAAATAATTAAACAAACAAAAGAATGGTGCCACGGTGTTGAAACCGAAACACGTGCATAACTTGACCCGAAAACCAAGACAGGTCATCAGAAATGCAGAAGCGAGCAGTAGCGGAGTGAGTGGAGTCAATCCGCCAGAGTCTGCGGGCGAGACACGGCCAAATTAAACCCTCTGAATGGATGTGGCTGCTGCGATATTTGATGAAAAGGGACGGTTCAGCCTGGGTCGGGATTAAATATGGCCGCCACCACCATTGTTCGTCGCGCACGCTTCGAGGATATAACATGCGGAGGAACTTTTATAGAAATAGCATCTATTAGACTAAAATAGGCCTATTAACTTTATATTTTCAAACAACATTTAAGAAGTGGATTAAAATATAATTTCGACACACAATCGTGAATTTGGGCAAAAAATGTATGGACAGTAATGATTTTAAAATTATTGTAAATTTTTCTTTTTGCTCTAGCTCTCAGCGAGCGGCGAGATGCGAAAAAGGACCAGTGCGACAATATAAAGTAGAAAAACCAAATTGAATAAATTTGCCGCAACAATTCTTGCATCCGGCTACTGTAATAAAAAACTGACTGGCGCGGCAGTCGAGCTGTCGAGCAGGCAGCGGAGCGAACAAGGAAGAGTTCTGATGGAAAGGTCAGCGACCGTAAATCGAGATTCGGCAACCCTCGGGCCACTTCGGGCCCGCTCGGGACACACTCCACATTGATGTGAGGTGACGGTGAGATTTGGGCTCTATAATAGGGCTGGGAACTGAGTGAGCATACCGACAACATCCGGGCTGACAATGAATCCGGTAAAAAACACGCACAAACTCAAAAGGAGGCAACAATGGCCGATCAATACGTCAGAAGTAGTACTAAAACGATTTTCCGGCACTGACAAGTTCCTAATTAATAGAGGGGGGAATTACTACGAATGAATTACTATTGCAGTGATAAGAGACAATTAAATGCGACAATAGGGCAGTCGCGACATGTAGGATTCTTTGGCATCAGATACATTCGGGAACTAAAAGTTTAATTAAAATCACTAACGAGAATATTTTAATAGTTTGACATTATTGGTACAGTCTATTAATTTGCTCTGTACATTTGAGTAGGTACACCCTAATAGTTAAAAATGAACTCAAAACGCTTAGTAAACCGATGTGGTGTTTAAATATTCCTAAGTAAAAATGTAAGCCGCCACAGCTGAAAAATAACTTCGTAATTATCACTGATTTTATCTCACTCCAGCGGGAAAGGGAGAAAGCGAAACCACGTCTAGGAGGCAACAAAGGCCAGAAATTCTAACGGAGGAAACAAAAAACCGCAGATAACGTGCAATATGAATGGATCCAAACGACAGTGTCTGCATGAAGTGAAGAAAGCGCTTTCCCCGAGCGCGAGTGAGAGTGGCGGAAGAAAGCAAACCAATCGATCGCATCTCCTTTTTGTCTGGCGGTTATTATCCTGCGGGTAGAGAAAAACATCCCTCACATCCTTCTTGTGCGGACGAGAATAATTACGGCGATCGGTGGAGCAGGGCGGACAAAAACTGACGCGATAAACAGCGTCGCTTCTTTGTACACCCACCCGTCATTCGAATGTGCAAACGTCGGATGTGACAGAACGCGTTTGGAAAACAGAGTAACGACACGGGTTACAGTCAAGCTTTTGTACAACATAGGATTAGGAATATGGCACGATGAATGATTCATAATTAAAATAAGTAACCGCTAAACAATCAATTTTACTGTTTTTGATTGGTACATAACCTTTACAAATCAAGGAACAATGTGAGCAACAACCGATGACTTAAATCTCCTACAGCCCAATGTGGTAAAACGCAGTTGGATGGCGAAGCAACGATATACTGTAGTTTTTAAATAACATTTATGAGTGTGGCACTACAGACGATTTAAAATAATCGTACAACAACGTGAGAAAAAAACGAGTTCGCAGGCAGCACACGCTGACGTGAGGGAAGTGAATGTCCACATAAAAACTGTTAATAGTCAAAATCAGTGTAAAAACATACATTTATTCCAATTTTTATTGAAATTTGAAAATAGTGATTTTTTGGCTGTTCTGATGCTCCTGGTTTCATTTACCTACAAAGCTGGGAATACAATTTTGCGCATTATAAGTTTAGGAGAAGTTCCTGTCAGCTTAAAAGTAGGCGCGAGGTTGCTGGAGATGAAACAAATACACCAACAAATGAATAACATGCTTTTCTATTGTAAAAACCCCATAAGACAACGTACTGTCTTTAGCCGATATACATTTTCTTTAATAACTCGGTAAATATTTTTGCTAGAATGACGAGAGAGGGCTTAAAACTTTCGCTTCACTAATTCCCATCTTAGTACATGCATTAATTGTACGTTCGGGGCTTTTCTGCCCCTTTTTGGGCCCAAAAATCGAAATTTGAAAGATTAATCACCAAAAAAGAATTTAGAGTTTTCCGATTGTTTTACCAACGAACTTGTCTAACTGATAACAGAAAGGAATGACCCTACGCAATTTTAAGTAAATCGGACAAAAAATGAGACTGCTAGAGTGCAAACACACACACACACACACACACACACACACACACACACACACACACACACACACACACACACACACACACACACACACACACGTGTATATATATATACAATTTTGAACGACCCCCCAAAACGTGTTCAGGGGGTCACGTTTGGAACTTCTATGGTGGTCCCGGGCTTAAGTTTCACCGTGCGGGTCATGCTAATAGTTAACTTTCCAGAGGAAATTCACCAATAATGTCGGTGTTTGGTATCAAAAATAAACTTCAACAGCATTAAATTAGTTTTAAATAATTGGTAAAAAGTATCAAATATGAAATGTGTCACTAGTCAAAAAAGGATTATCATACGGTAATTAAACAAATGCATTCAAGTTGCACCTTCGTACTGCTACTTTAAAACTTTCAAAATATTGTCAAAAAAATAACTAAAGTTGTGTAGTCAAAAGGAACAAGATAATTGTAAAAGAGGCAAATTATACAAGGAGTCCCCGCACGCGCTGAATGATGGGGGGGGGGCATTTCGACTTCCAAAGCGGTGGAGAGTGCAAACACTATTCGATATTGATGGAGTGCGCACTCGACTACCGCACGAGTGACTCCGGGCCGTAGCGAGTGCTAATTTGAACGTCACGTGAGCGCGCGTGATAAGAGCATTGGCGGGCCGGGGCCGAGCGCCGATGACTGGCCGAACCGTGAGGCAAAGGTCAAGGTGAGAGAGTCGTTCACCGCTGCCACACCGCGGCGACGGCTGAAGACCGATACTCAATGTTTGGTTCCTGACTGGGCCATCAATACTCTTGTGCCTGTGTCATAAACTTCTCGCTTATCTTAGTTGTCAATAGTTGCCCTCCTCTAATTCAAAACTGGGAGCCAGACTATTGTCCCTACTTACCAAAGACGTACTTCATGCGATTCATAAAAGCTTACCAAGAAATGGAGATAATTTTACGCAAATACACTACAAACATTCGCCAAACATAAGGGCAGTAAACAGACTACACTTTCTATTCCATTCGAAGGTACACCGTTGTGCAGTGTTCGTCAACAAAACACAGGACTTGGGAAGACTCGAACTGAAAGTCGGCCAGGCTAGGAGACCCAGATGGGGATTATTCACCTCCGAGGTCAGGAGTCCGTCACGACGCCACTTACAACTGAATTTACCCCTCATTGTGGTTCAGCACACCTCCCGTCTAACCTTCAACCGCACACCCACCTACTCTTCGCCTAATTACGGTTGTAAGACAACAACGTTAAGAATGAAAAGAGCAGAAGTTATTATCTAAGTAAGAGCAGATTGCACACGATCAGTTTGATTTACAATACGATACCAAATTGTACAACCAGTGCTGAAAAAATAAAATAATAATAAGAGTGGGAAGTCGACATATTTAATTTTAATATGCTTTCTAGAGCATAACCGAATACCTTAAAACAGCATCTTTTCACGAAGGAGAACTGTTGCAGTTACTGAATTTTCAAACTCACCTTAAATAAGGTATACATTGATTTTAAGCTCTCTCTATGACATTTATTAGCCCTCACAATTAACGTCACCGAGAAGTAATTTTAGTGGAACCTTGATAACTCGAACCTCAATAAGTCGAATTCCTTGATAACTCGAAATTTTGTCTTTCCCCTTGAGCTTGCCTACCTAATGCTATGTTATTTTACCTCTATAAGTCGAAGGGTTAGCAGGAAACACCTCGATAAGTCGAATTTTTGCAATATTCTTAGCCTGTCGCCGCACCTCTATAAGTCGAAGTTTTAGTTGTAAAACCTCTTTAACTTGAATATGTACAATCGCCGTACCTCTATAAGACGAAGTATTGACTAGAGAACTTCTTTAGTCGAAGTTGTTCATTCAGCAAACCTCCAGTGACTTTACAGCCGGAAATTCCAACCCCCCCTCCCCACTACATCTATTTCCTGGTTGCTCCTGGTGTCGGTAAAACAACCGACAAATTTACGTTGATGAGCAAGACGCAAATCTAATACACTCGTCCTCACGCACGGGTTTCACCTATGTGAGGATTTAATTTCATAAATAAGGAACAGTCTCATATTGTTATAAATTATATATTTTCCTTAAATACAATGGTTTTGATTTGATTAGATTCGTGTCCGGTGTTGTTAGTTAGTGCGAGGTTCTGGATGTAGGTCGTGAAACGTAGGTTTTAGGTTGTGTTTTTACTTAGGGTTTGCAGTTTGACAAAACGTGTTGGCAAAACTCTACCCGATGAGTAGAAGTCGAAGATTATTTGAGGCTGTTGACAAAGGAAATAAAAACCAAGCAACAGTGACACCGGGAAGCAGTTTGGAACACCATCAGTGAACACACTGTTGTCAATTTTAAAACAAAAATAAGTGTTGTACTGTTTCACCCTAATTCCAACAATGCTCTGATGCAATTTTAATTCATATCATCATGTTTTGTTCCTTTTAAGTATTGCAAATTATTTTAATAGCCTTACAGTACATTGTTGTTCAGCTAAATTGAAATTGATGCACAGTTGGTCGGAACTGACCTCCGTAACGGGGAGGGATTTATTTGGGGCAGGTGATATATTGAGCAAAAAAGTCTATAAAATAGACAGGAAGTGATCCAACGGGTAAAACAAAACCAAAATACCGAACTATGAGTCATTATATGTTTACTTTCCTACCCTACAATATGTTCACTGAAGGAAGTATTTCATCATCTACTACGTTGTTAACCAAAGAAGCTTTACAAAATATTTCCGGGCTTATTATAGACATTTAAAATGGTTCAAATCCTTTTTTTAAATTTTAATAGTTATTATTTTACGGTATAATTATTTATTTATGATAATTATGACGAACCTCAATATTTCGAAATATTCGATAACTGGAATTTTTTCCGTTCCCCCTGAGGTTCGAGTTATCGAGGTTCCACTTTATGTAGAACAAAAGTGAGTCTTATATATTTTACTGTTCTTCTACAATTTTTTTTTATATTCACTAACCCATTCTGAAATTTAACTTCACTAAAATGAGCATTAGATTGTAAAAATTACTATTTTTTATCCAATCCCTGATCCTAAGTCGCGCAGTCTTTTGTGTATGGCTGATGAAAAGAAATGTCTCGGAAAATTAGAGTTTAAAACTGAGTTAAACCCCGAAAAGCACAAAACGTCACCTAATCAGCCTTCGCCGAAAACGAAATCTTCCACACTGAGTGGCAGGCGGATTGGATTAGGAACTTATTCCGGGGCTGGGCCGATATATAATTCCACTTGGCCCCATCCACTTCGTTTAAGAACCGTAATATAAAGCGATACATTACACAACGGGAATGTTACCCCTCAGATGAGGCAAAGACATGTAGAAGAAGCGGCACTCCTTGCCGGCCACACCTACATGACGCGACTCAGGTGCGTCGTCCTACCTGGTTGAATTCAATTCCCGAACTAAATTAAGTGTTTGATCACGAGTTTGACATGAAACGCAGAGTGCTATACAAAGACACGATAGTGTTACATATGATTCCATATGCAGTTTTCACGTTGTTAATATCACTCATAACGCTATGTAAAATGAACAAACCAATGTTTTAACCCGATATTTATCAGTTACAAAACTCAAAAGCGGATTTTTTTAAAATTTGCTGTATAAGTTCAATATATTAAGTGGGGAGTATTGGCAAGAAATAAATTAAATACCAGACCTCATTCACATAAAATGAAGACATTCTAAGACCTTCTGTTTCTCTATGCCTTCTCATTATGCGCGTCTGTAAACTTTAAAACGCTCCCAACAACACATTTAAAACAAGAGAACAGAAAGGCGCTGAAAAAAATACAAAGTTAAATTTATAATAAGTTGTTTGCTGTTGCTATTTTTAACCGGCAACTGAAAACAACAAACACAAACGCTCCGAAACATTCAAATGTATGCTAAATTGCCACCACTGAAACTCAAATAAACTCATCATTCCCCGCCCAAGCACTTGTTAATTGTTATGGTTTATTCACGAAGCTAATTAATGCACTTGACTTGAAAGTCGACCAATGTTTAAAGTTGATGCTTGCAAATTCAACTGCACTAAACATCCTAAGCGATTTTTACGGACGTTTACTAAACAATGATTACAAATCAACAATATGAAAAGTAATTACTTAAGGTCCCTAATTTGCCAACCCATGCCGCGCGGCGCAATGCAAGGGTTTGCAGGGGTTCGCCTTACAGCGCCTAACAAATCAAATCGAAAAATTGCATTTATTTATATTTTTGATACTTGTGTACAAATCAACAAATAGTACATTGCACTGTAAAACAATGGTCGAAGACCGTCTGATTCGGTCCTATATCGGTTCTTAACAGCGGCTATATCAACCATTTATTCCAAGTTAAAGTCAAATATTTAGAGGAACAATTATCTACTATCGAATCTTGTTACTCTATAACGTTTTTGATTCCTGAGTTGTATTTTAACAACTTCTATTTAAATGTAAGGCTAACAACAAAAACAGTCTTCACTAAATTAAACATTCCGACAATAAACACGAGTCGGTAAAAAGTAGTTTAGACGACGCAGTTGGTGACAATTAGTAAACAATGAACTTTTTAAAATTATTAAAACTTATAAACATTGCTTAAAATTATAAAAAAACTAGCAAAAGAAAACAACTTCCTTCAATTTTAAATGTATTTTTGTGTGTGTTGATGATAGCCGTTTATGGTAGCCGAATTATGGTAGCCGTTTACTGAAGTCCTGCGGATTTCTGCAACGCTCCTTCATTTTCACGCGGCGACGCAGCTTTTTCCGAAGTCACGTGGTTTAGTTTTCTACGATAGACTGAACGAAGAAGCCCAGGATCGCGAGGCGGTCTAGCCGTCCGGAAGCACGACGAGCTACTTTCTCTCTCTCATCCATTTAAAGTATAAGCAGAGGTGGCTTTCAAGCTTTCACTTGCGAGTGGGAGATCCTGAATTACATTACACAGACATGTAACGATGAGGCGAATGATTAAAGTTGCATCACTTCATAGCTACTTCATGAGCGTACGTGAACGATTATAAATCACTTTCTTGATAACTGTAAAGATACTTAGTAACAGCATAATGCTAATTAGCTTCCGAAATTAAATTTTAAAATCAATATAGATCAAATAAGTTAGTCTGATTTAAAAATAAGCCGTCTTTATCAATGGCGCGAAGAAAGAGAAGGCGAAAAGTGTAAGACTGAAAGGCGGACGAGTCAGACGGAAATCAAAGAGAGCAAGGACTGAGTTATGAATAAAGATGGTGCAGAAAGTCTGCTTTTAACGAAATTAAAGAGACTCCCTGATTATCAAAATTAGCTGAGATCAAAGGCGAGTTGCGTGGCACGAAAGAACAATACTTTGTAAAACGATTCAGTAGTTTCTCAAACGGGGTTCTCCAGGTTTGGATTAATCGAGACGACTACTTCACAGCTGATTTTAGTTTTCCTCTCGTGTATTTTGGTAACGTTTTTAACGAGTTCTCGGATTAATCAAACCGGCTAGTTCACAACAATCTTACCTTGAAATGGGGAATTAGGAGTTCACAACAATCTTAGCTTTTAATGGGGAACTAGGAGTTCACATTTTTTGATATTGTTGAAATAAGATAATGTATGGATGAAGGGTTTTTAAACTCATGACTTCAACACATTACAAACAACGATTACCAATTAAGATAGCATGATGCTGGGAACAGATTGTTGTATGTAATCGATTTGGGATCCTCAGATCCGACGAAGGTAAACAACACTACAATAATAACAGTAAAACATCAGTTCCAGGGGCGTGAGGTATGCCTGTTGCCGGCCTTAAGTAATAACATGTAATGACCGCATTCGCGTTCCGCGGCGGGCAGAAATATTCACTGGCACTGGCGTCAATATTGAGCACAACACTGCCTACTGGACCGAGTCTGACCGACCGATACTAGGCATTCTAAAGCACACCACTCCCATTATTAGTTTTTACTGAAAATGCTAATAAATCTGAAACTATTTAAAACAGCAGCAAAATAAGGTGTTAATTTAAGCGGTTTGATACCTTCTTAACGAACAATATATATTTTCTTCATACTACTTGGAAAACGGCTGTTTTCAATACATGCGTTGCGGGGCGAAAGTAATTCTTTTCAGTCCTAGGACGGAAAATAATCAGCTGGTGTCGAGGTCATCAGCTGTTCCGTTTCTGTCATTTATAAATATCAATGGAAAATAATCAGCTGGTGTCGAGGTCATCAGCTGTTCCGTTTCTGTCATTTATAAATATCAATGTACAGTAGTGAATCTGCAAACTTGTGTACGTCGATTGTATCGAGCGTTGTAATCAATTATTTTATCGATTGTAATTCATTGTTGCATTGTTGTCGGTTTAAGTATATTTGTTGCGTTTCAGTCCGACAAGATGAGTGATACGGGAAATATATATATATATATATATATATATATATATATATATATATATATATTACAAAAAGCCCAAGAAATTCAAGAAAGCTTATTACCAGCTAAATCTAGGAGACACTACGAGTCTGATTCCTGACATAGCTCGAAACGGTTGACTAAAGTATTCCTTCTTACAATCGATAGTCCACAGCATTCGATATACCTATCGTTATAGTTAGTCTAACCTTATACTAACACAAACGTAACAGACAATAGTTGAATACATCTCTGTAGCAACAGAGGTTTGTTTTAAATAGCAAGAACAAGATGGAAGCCATTTTGAGAGCATGCTTTTAAAGGTAAACAAGTTGTAAAATATTAGTTTTGAGAAAGCAGTTAACTTAATATGTTGTGCAGTAAGTCGAAAAATATAGTTCATCACATGGGCCAAAAGTGGCTTTTCGATCCTCGCTCATTTTCCGACCTCGCATTCGCCTTGGTCGTTAAACTTGAGCTCATATCGAAAAGCGTCACTTTCGGCCCTAGTGATGAAATATACTATTTTTACTTAGATCCCAGCAGTATACCTTTTTAAGAACTATGTAATGCGCCGCTACTTGCCTTGACTTTGTTACCCATTAAACGGGGACCTTTAACTTAGTACTCTATGTAAACTTGGCTTGAAACGAGTTTAATTTTGAGAAAGAAGTAGTTTGTTTTGCTGCTTCTCCTTCAGCAAGATACAAAATATTTAAGTATTAGGCCAAACATAAGTTAACCTAGCTAGCAATTCAATACAAATAGTGTTTGCTTATTTAAATCAATGTGCTGATTAAGATTAAAAACCTACTATTCGCTTTTACACCTACGACGATGAAGCAGTTAAAACAACATAGAAGCGACTAAGAAACCTCTCGAAGGGGTCGGACGGTCGCCCTAATCGATAAGTATTTAATTACAACTGCCTTTGTAACATAAATGTGGACGGGACCGGACACAGGGGACAAGATATTGAAGAGGAGGGGGAGGAGAAGGTAAACTCCACCCATTGTGGGTTATCAACTATTTACCTTTACACACCTATGACGATGAAACAGTTAAACCAACATAGAAGCGACTAAGAAACCTCTCGAAGGGGTCGGACGGTCGCCCTAATCGATAAGTATTTAATTACAACTGCTTTGTAAGATAAATGTGGACGGGACCGGACACAGGGGACAAGATATTGAAGAGGAGGGGGAGGAGAAGGTAAACTCTACCCATTGTGGGTTATCAACTATTTGCCTTTACACACCTATGACGATGAAACAGTTAAACCAACATAGAAGCGACTAAGAAACCTCTCGAAGGGGTCGGACGGTCGCCCTAATCGATAAGTATTTAATCACAAGTGCCTTTGTAAGATAAATGTGGACGGGACCGGACACAGGGGACAAGATATTGAAGAGGAGGGGGAGGAGAAGGTAAACTCCACCCATTGTGGGTTATCAACTATTTGCCTTTACACACCTATGACGATGAAACAGTTAAACCAACATAGAAGCGACTAAGAAACCTCTCGAAGGGGTCGGACGGTCGCCCTAATCGATAAGTATTTAATTACAACTGCCTTTGTAAGATAAATGTGGACGGGACCGGACACAGGGGACAAGATATTGAAGAGGAGGGGAGGAGAAGGTAAACTCCACCCATTGTGGGTTATCTACTATTTGCCTTTACACACCCATTGTGGGTTATCTACTATTTGCCTTTACATACCTATGACGATGAAACAGTTAAACCAACATAGAAGCGACTAAGAAACCTCTCGAAGGGGTCGGACGGTCGCCCTAACCGATAAGTATTTAATTACAAGTGCCTTTGTAAGATAAATGTGGACGGGACCGGACACAGGGGACAAGATATTGAAGAGGAGGGGGAGGAGAAGGTAAACTCTACCCATTGTGGGTTATCTACTATTTGCCTTTACACACCTACGACGATGAAACAGTTAAACCAACATAGAAGCGACTACGAAACCTCTCGAAGGGGTCGGACGGTCGCCCTAATCAATAAGTATTTAATTACAAGTGCCTTTGTAGGATAAATGTGGACGGGACCGCGGGACCGGACACAGGGGACAAGATATTGAAGAGGAGGGGGAGGAGAAGGTAAACTCTACCCATTGTGGGTTATCTACTATTTGCCTTTACACACCTACGACGATGAAACAGTTAAACCAACATAGAAGCGACTACGAAACCTCTCGAAGGGGTCGGACGGTCGCCCTAATCAATAAGTATTTAATTACAACTGCCTTTGTAAGATAAATGTGGACGGGACCGGACACAGGGGACAAGATATTGAAGAGGAGGGGAGGAGAAGGTAAACTCCACCCATTGTGGGTTATCTACTATTTGCCTTTACACACCCATTGTGGGTTATCTACTATTTGCCTTTACATACCTATGACGATGAAACAGTTAAACCAACATAGAAGCGACTAAGAAACCTCTCGAAGGGGTCGGACGGTCGCCCTAACCGATAAGTATTTAATTACAAGTGCCTTTGTAAGATAAATGTGGACGGGACCGGACACAGGGGACTAGATATTGAAGAGGAGGGGGAGGAGAAGGTAAACTCTACCCATTGTGGGTTATCTACTATTTGCCTTTACACACCTACGACGATGAAACAGTTAAACCAACATAGAAGCGACTACGAAACCTCTCGAAGGGGTCGGACGGTCGCCCTAATCAATAAGTATTTAATTACAAGTGCCTTTGTAAGATAAATGTGGACGGGACCGGACACAGGGGACAAGATATAGAAGAGGAGGGGGAGGAGAAGGTAAACTCTACCCATTGTGGGTTATCTACTATTTGCCTTTACACACCTACGACGATGAAACAGTTAAACCAACATAGAAGCGACTACGAAACCTCTCGAAGGGGTCGGACGGTCGCCCTAATCAATAAGTATTTAATTACAAGTGCCTTTGTAAGATAAATGTGGACGGGACCGGACACAGGGTACAAGATATTGAGGAAGAGGGGGAGGAGAAGGTAAACTCTACCCATTGTGGGTTATCTACTATTTGCCTTTACACACCTACGACGATGAAACAGTTAAACCAACATAGAAGCGACTACGAAACCTCTCGAAGGGGTCGGACGGTCGCCCTAATCAATAAGTATTTAATTACAAGTGCCTTTGTAAGATAAATGTGGACGGGACCGGACACAGGGGACAAGATATTGAAGAGGAGGGGGAGGAGAAGGTAAACTCTACCCATTGTGGGTTATCTACTATTTGCCTTTACACACCTACGACGATGAAACAGTTAAACCAACATAGAAGCGACTACGAAACCTCTCGAAGGGGTCGGACGGTCGCCCTAATCAATAAGTATTTAATTACAAGTGCCTTTGTAAGATAAATGTGGACGGGACCGGACACAGGGTACAAGATATTGAGGAGGAGGGGGAGGAGAAGGTAAACTCTACCCATTGTGGGTTATCTACTATTTGCCTTTACACACCTACGACGATGAAACAGTTAAACCAACATAGAAGCGACTACGAAACCTCTCGAAGGGGTCGGACGGTCGCCCTAATCAATAAGTATTTAATTACAAGTGCCTTTGTAAGATAAATGTGGACGGGACCGGACACAGGGGACAAGATATTGAAGAGGAGGGGGAGGAGAAGGTAAACTCTACCCATTGTGGGTTATCTACTATTTGCCTTTACACACCTACGACGATGAAACAGTTAAACCAACATAGAAGCGACTACGAAACCTCTCGAAGGGGTCGGACGGTCGCCCTAATCAATAAGTATTTAATTACAAGTGCCTTTGTAAGATAAATGTGGACGGGACCGGACACAGGGGACAAGATATTGAAGAGGAGGGGGAGGAGAAGGTAAACTCTACCCATTGTGGGTTATCTACTATTTGCCTTTACACACCTACGACGATGAAACAGTTAAACCAACATAGAAGCGACTACGAAACCTCTCGAAGGGGTCGGACGGTCGCCCTAATCAATAAGTATTTAATTACAACTGCCTTTGTAAGATAAATGTGGACGGGACCGGACACAGGGGACAAGATATTGAAGAGGAGGGGAGGAGAAGGTAAACTCCACCCATTGTGGGTTATCTACTATTTGCCTTTACACACCCATTGTGGGTTATCTACTATTTGCCTTTACATACCTATGACGATGAAACAGTTAAACCAACATAGAAGCGACTAAGAAACCTCTCGAAGGGGTCGGACGGTCGCCCTAACCGATAAGTATTTAATTACAAGTGCCTTTGTAAGATAAATGTGGACGGGACCGGACACAGGGGACAAGATATTGAAGAGGAGGGAGAGGAGAAGGTAAACTCTACCCATTGTGGGTTATCTACTATTTGCCTTTACACACCTACGACGATGAAACAGTTAAACCAACATAGAAGCGACTACGAAACCTCTCGAAGGGGTCGGACGGTCGCCCTAATCAATAAGTATTTAATTACAAGTGCCTTTGTAAGATAAATGTGGACGGGACCGGACACAGGGGACAAGATATTGAAGAGGAGGGGGAGGAGAAGGTAAACTCTACCCATTGTGGGTTATCTACTATTTGCCTTTACACACCTACGACGATGAAACAGTTAAACCAACATAGAAGCGACTACGAAACCTCTCGAAGGGGTCGGACGGTCGCCCTAATCAATAAGTATTTAATTACAAGTGCCTTTGTAAGATAAATGTGGACGGGACCGGACACAGGGTACAAGATATTGAGGAGGAGGGGGAGGAGAAGGTAAACTCTACCCATTGTGGGTTATCTACTATTTGCCTTTACACACCTACGACGATGAAACAGTTAAACCAACATAGAAGCGACTACGAAACCTCTCGAAGGGGTCGGACGGTCGCCCTAATCAATAAGTATTTAATTACAAGTGCCTTTGTAAGATAAATGTGGACGGGACCGGACACAGGGGACAAGATATTGAAGAGGAGGGGGAGGAGAAGGTAAACTCTACCCATTGTGGGTTATCTACTATTTGCCTTTACACACCTACGACGATGAAACAGTTAAACCAACATAGAAGCGACTACGAAACCTCTCGAAGGGGTCGGACGGTCGCCCTAATCAATAAGTATTTAATTACAAGTGCCTTTGTAAGATAAATGTGGACGGGACCGGACACAGGGTACAAGATATTGAGGAGGAGGGGGAGGAGAAGGTAAACTCTACCCATTGTGGGTTATCTACTATTTGCCTTTACACACCTACGACGATGAAACAGTTAAACCAACATAGAAGCGACTACGAAACCTCTCGAAGGGGTCGGACGGTCGCCCTAATCAATAAGTATTTAATTACAAGTGCCTTTGTAAGATAAATGTGGACGGGACCGGACACAGGGGACAAGATATTGAAGAGGAGGGGGAGGAGAAGGTAAACTCTACCCATTGTGGGTTATCTACTATTTGCCTTTACACACCTACGACGATGAAACAGTTAAACCAACATAGAAGCGACTACGAAACCTCTCGAAGGGGTCGGACGGTCGCCCTAATCAATAAGTATTTAATTACAAGTGCCTTTGTAAGATAAATGTGGACGGGACCGGACACAGGGTACAAGATATTGAGGAGGAGGGGGAGGAGAAGGTAAACTCTACCCATTGTGGGTTATCTACTATTTGCCTTTACACACCTACGACGATGAAACAGTTAAACCAACATAGAAGCGACTACGAAACCTCTCGAAGGGGTCGGACGGTCGCCCTAATCAATAAGTATTTAATTACAAGTGCCTTTGTAAGATAAATGTGGACGGGACCGGACACAGGGTACAAGATATTGAGGAGGAGGGGGAGGAGAAGGTAAACTCTACCCATTGTGGGTTATCTACTATTTGCCTTTACACACCTACGACGATGAAACAGTTAAACCAACATAGAAGCGACTACGAAACCTCTCGAAGGGGTCGGACGGTCGCCCTAATCAATAAGTATTTAATTACAAGTGCCTTTGTAAGATAAATGTGGACGGGACCGGACACAGGGGACAAGATATTGAGGAGGAGGGGGCGAGGGGAGGATAACTCTATCCACTGTGGGTTATCTTTCTGTGGCTTCTCGGGATCGATAACAACACTACTTGAGCCGGAATACAGTGGATGTGGAACTAACGACAAATCCTCTGTGCACGATCGGTGCCAGTCTGCGAAAAAAAAGAAAAACTACCAACAAATAATAATATACAATGTAGGTAACGAAACCGCAACCACAAGTTTTAATCACAACAATTGAGAAACTATATCCCAACTTCAATTATATAGAGTAATAGTAAACAATCGAAATATATCGATGTGCGAAATGACGTGTCAAATGAAACACACTGCCTGCAATAAACCCAGTTTCAAAATTACATCGTCTCTAAAGACGCGTTTACACTGCAGTTTGCAACTATTAGCTTGCTTGCAACAAATTTGTTTCAGACTTTTTGGTTTGACACAAACAATTTGTAAACAAGCTTAAGTTTTCACTTTTGTACATTTTAAAAGTTGCAAACTTTTATGTTTCATTGGTTGTGTTCAGTGCTGATTGCATATGTGGAGAGCGGAGAACGTAACTGCTGCTGCAAGTGCTTGTTATATTTTGGCTACTCAAAGAACACCCAGAAGATACTGGATAAAACCAGGCAACAAAAACAGCTACTTCGAGTAAGCGTGGTTTTATCCTATAGCAGCAAGAGTTGGGTATAGTGGCAATGCACTATCAAAAGATCTCAACAAGGATGACGTGGACCCAAAGTCAGGAGCATTGAAGACAGATGGGAGTTTTAAGAACTTTTTGAGAATGGCAAGCCGTGACTTTGAACATAGACTAGACGGCGCGTGAGTAGTTCAAACAGCTGACAACACCGCTGGAGCGCTGAGCGCGAACGCGCAGCAAGGGAGAAAGTTTGCAACTTTTTGTGCACAATTTTAGTTTAAAATAAACATCAAAGGAAGTTTCAGTAATTTACCGACAACTAATGGAAACATGAAACATGAGAATTTTGTTTGAAATTCGTTATGTCTGCAACAAAAGTACAAGACGTATTTTTTAAAGTTTCAAACTTTCTTTAAAAGTTGCAAACTTTTTAGTTGCAAACTGCAGTGTAAACGCGCTTTAAGACTTCAATCAATCCTAACACTTTTATTTATCGGTTCTTTAATCATGCACCTGATCACGCAATCTTTCAAAGGAAAAAGTGGCAATAGTTAAGGAAATATTTAAAGGCGTTTTTTGTCCAAACAAAGCCCGTAAATCCCATTAAATTACCTCGTATGCAAAATATTGAAACGATAACAATAAAAATTGCAAACTATGATATTTTACCGAAACAAATTATCAACTCGAGTTTTACCACTTCCATTCGCTGACGTCACAACGTTGTTGATTGATATTAAAAAAATTAATATCCAGAGTAAACGATGAAAGCTAACATAACACCGGGTATCGGGTTGTGCGGCGTTGCCACGTTGCCACGCTCGCTGCACCGAATGGCAACATCGCACCAATCACAACAGCTATTGGAGCTGTCACCCGCCGGCGCCGCGACGCTCTACTGTGCCTCTCCGCTCTGCATAGCTCGGTACTGAGTCACCAAACACCACCGTGGTCACCGGCGGTGTGGAGGGGTCGGGGTGAAGGGTAGTAAAACTGTGCGGAGGGAGTAGAGCCGCCTGGTAACGTTGGAGAAAATCCGACAAAAAGAAAATCCAAGTTCCCAGTATGATCTGTATGATATTAAAGATAATTTTAAGTGTTTTTTAACTAAAATAGAAACTTAAAACAACTTATATCTGTTTTAATTAACAGATTTTACGTACCAACCTCGACAATTTGTTTAAATCGCTAAACAAGCCGCGAGAGTGGTAATAGCCAAATTACAGATTATTTAACAATAATTCCGAAGTTAATTCTAATGACAAGAACGGGGAGCGGAAGGAGGGGGGGAGGAGGGGGGGATGAAGCGCCGAAATGAGAGTTTGATGTTGGCTCGTAATCTGGTGGAAATTACCAACGGTTCCCCACCGTGCCGCCGTAATATGATGAATCTGACGCGGCTCGTATTCCACGGCGATCGTCGTTTTGGAATCCCTTAATTAAGGAAAGTTATGTTGCCTTGCAAGTATAAAGGTAAAGCGTGTTTATAATTTAAAACATCGCCTAGTAATTATCTGCTTTATATAATTCAACTATCGCTCACCCGCAAATGCATAACAAATCATGTTCCTTTCCTATTTGGTCGGACGTCAAACAACCAATACTACTCTCATATCCAGACGTAACAAACATAATATGTCAGTTTCACGAATCGTCAATAAAACGAGGAACGCTTTATATGAGGGGGAGGAACGAGGAAGATTGCATTATCTCATCGGAGACAGCGCGCGGTAACGCGCTTATTTCCGCCACTTGCGCGCCCACTTACAACACTGTAAACCTGTTAGCTAAGACGATGCGTAAACATGGGAAGCCCTGCACACCGCTCGCCGGATGTGGATGTATCGTGTTGTATACGGATGGGGAACTTAGGTCGCATTGCCGCATGCATCCTTCCGACAGAGTTTAACAAGATTATTTCCCGTTCGGGGTAGTTTTCCCTCGTTAACTGCGGCATGGTATGTTTATAACAGCCTTTAGTCTAGTGGATATGTGATAAGAGTAAAACGATGTATGTGACCCTAACATCTTAGCTTGTAGGAACACCGAATAAATTGTTCCTAAAATATGCCTTAATACTTTGAGGAAAAAACTTGACGATAACCATGACTCTGTCAAAAAATAAATTTAATATTATATGTATAAAGCTATAAAGCAAACAACGAACAATTTCGCCGAATCCAACACGAATAATGCAATATATACACAAAGTAGTAACCGTGATAATGCCCCAACCCCAGTTAATGAATCACACCGAACAGGTTTCGCTAAGACCGAAGTAAAGTAAAATACGCCATAAGGCTGGCTGGATACTGCCGGAGTAAATGGTAGAGAAAATGGCGGCGTCAAGAAAATAATAGTTCATTACGAGCCGTGGAGCAGTTTACACAGAAATGACATCGCTAAACACGGCTTCTAGCCTGATGGCGGCTGTAAAACCAACTCTTCTTACATCAACAAAAACGTAAACAGTCCGCCGCTCCTACGGGAGTCGTACGGAGTTGCTCAATTACGTGGAAGTTAATCTTTAGTATACCATATACAATTTATGGTGGGTCGTTAAAAAAAAGTTAACCGAATAATACATCACCGAATCAATCTTTAACGGCTCGTAATGTTTTAGGGTCCTTTATATATATATATATATAACCGTAGTAACAATAAATAGGTGTAGTTTAATTAAGACTTGCCATGAATATCTCTACTAATACAATAAACCTCGGATTATCCGGATTAATGTGGCGGAATATTGATCCGAATATTGAAAAATTCGGCATGCAATACTGATGCTGCAAACTGCGTGGAGAGACTGTAAAACAGAATATTCGTGTCAGTTTCGCAGTTCATTAATGTATCGTGGTTGAGTCTGAGACTTGGAAGGCGCTACAGCGGTAAGAACATCGTTTTTTTTTACTGATATTTACAGTTGTTTTTTCGGACAAACTCGTCCGGTTAATCCGGGATTCGGATCATTTCGGCCCGGATAATCCGAGATGTACTCAAATTACGCGCAGATTTATTGAAATGACTTGAACTGAGAGTTCAAGTTATTGTAACGTTTGATTAAAATAATATTAAATCATATGACAATTGTTTAGCGCACTGTGTAAGAACTGATTTAGAAATGTAGTAATGTGTATCATTTAAAAAAGTACCAATTACAATAGCGGAATACCAAAGGAGTATATAATAGCTTACCGATACCTAATAATTTTATTTCAATGACATTCCGATTATATAAGAAAATATCTACTGTTACATTCCGATTGTATAATAAACTAACTACTGTTACATAGTTTGTGACATTTGAAGTCTTTCCCAACGCATGTTTTGAGCTAGCTGCCCAAAGTGTGTAATCCGTAAGTAGCAAGTATCATGCGAAAGTACTTAAGGTTTGTAACGGTTGTCCAGTTGTATGTTGAGTAAACACTGTGGTTGTATTCCGTGTTTGTTTTGGAAAACAGGTAACAATGCAAAAGTAAATGATGGCGATTGCCAGCACAGAGCGTGGACCAGCTCAGATGGCCGTCCCCATCGCCTTGTACGTATGTAACCCAGTTGTAGGATTTCTCCGCATCCCACGCGCAGCCTTGCCACGATCCTGAGGCACTGAGGACAAAGCCATTCAGCCTTCGTCACATCTGTACCAACTTCCTACACAACTCTGCCAGCCGAGTATCAGCCACAAAGGCCTCGGACGGGACAATCAAACAGTCTGATCCGCTTATCCTACACTGATACGCCTAAAAACAATACTTGCCGAGCATAGCAAATATTTGATTTGTTTTCGTTAGATTGTTAGACTCAACAATAATTATTATTATAAAACAAACTTTTAAAATTATAGAATCTTTTTGAACTGATACTCGGGTTTACCAATTCGCTCAGCATCAATTACAGAATTTGTGAATAATGCGAGTAATTAAATCATCCTAATGGATTAATCGCTTCAGATCTTTAAATAAAATGGTTTTCGTTAAACTAATTTTATTAGATACAAGATATATTACAATGGGATATAAAAATCGCTAGCCATTTTTTACCTCCTGCTCTCCCGATACGGAGAGAACTAAGCAAGACAAAGGAGTTTGTTACACTGGGTATAAAACGCGAGTGTGTTATAACTAACGCAAGAGGGCAGCAGGCAATGTCCAATCCCAGTTACATAGGCTGTATCGGGCTACTCCGAATGACCGCGACCGAAGGCCGAAATCCAAGTAGGACCGGATCGGGTCGCCCACACGTAAACCAGCAGGGTCTACCTCAAATTAGTCTTGCGAAATCTCCCTTTCACACTTCCTAAATGTATTCGAATTATGTTACACTAAACCTAATACTTTTAGTTGTAATAGGTACTTTAAATAAATTACATTATTAAACCAGGTAACCTAAAAGAAAATTGTCACATACTTTCTTCCTTTTAATCCTATTTTCATCTACAAATTTGTTCTATCTACACTATATAGAATCCAAAGTACCGTAGCCTTAATATAAAGCCTTTTAGTAAACTGAATAGTTCACCCCAATACAATTATAGGAAGTTTTACAGTCATTTACTACACACAGTGGTTTTAAGGGAGGAATATTCCCCCCAAGCCTTGTATTAGGTGACAAACAATTTTCAGAATATTCTTTATTGGTTAATGAGGCTTAACCTACAAAGTTTTAACAACATTGATAAGCAACTATGATGGTAATAATAAATTTATTTTTATAATAACATCGTACTGAGTTTTCAAAAAGATTGACGAAAACAATAGTTTCTCCATGTACTATTTATAAGGGGAGAAAGTAAAAATACAACTGGGTACCCTCATTCCATTTCAACATTTATCCATTTTTTCTTAATTCAGATCTTTTTTCTCGTCAAGCAATATAAAAGACCGAGTCGACTAATCTTCCACGCGGGTGCACCATTTTCCATTATGTTCCCGAGAAGCAAATGCGTGTTTGAAAGTACACGTATTCTCCAGCAACCAACAACCGGTGATCCTGAGGTAGCAGAGTAGTTGCCGAGTGGCAGAGAAGGTGGGATCCGATTCGTATCCGCCCATCACGGGCGCAGCACTAACTCTTTACGGCCGTCAACAAAACTGTTGATGTTTACGGCCGCGAGCGAGCGCAGCGACCGACTTTATGTGTCGTGATTTCTCCCCAACACTCCACAACTCTGCTGCCAACGACGGATTTACACTTTACACTCTCGTCACCGAGCGGCGCGGCGCTGGCGCCTCCTGAGGTACAGCATATTTTCAGAATTCTAAAATTATATTGGTCCGAGAGATCAATAACGAATTCATTGGCCGAGGTGACATTTTCCATCAAATCTAAACCGGCCCACATTTTATATCGATAAAGTAAAACATAATTTTGGAACGAAACGGCAAGAGAGTGGTGCATTGTATTAGCGTGAACAATCGCGTTGAAGCATGCATGTTACAAATATCACAAACAAAAATACTATACAGTATATATATTTTTACAATACATTGAGCCTTTGAAATAAATTTGTATTAGGAAACACCGTTATCAGACGACTACAAAACTGCAGAGAGTGAATAAAATACAACACAACTACTTATATAGTTCAAAGTGTGTTTTGACACGCAGTATAACAAGAAACATACTGACGGCTAGCCAACAGGAGGTTCACTGTAACAATATGGACTGTGAAATGCCCATTTCCAACTGAAGTTTGGGGATAGAGAAAATACTATAGGATATTTTGGACAGCGGGGGAGTTGGCGAGGCATTCCTAGCACCGATACACCGTAACGAGCCTCGCCTATACAGGCCCGGCCATTATTGTTTTTATGGTAATACCGCCATACTTGCTGAATAATTCAAACACTCCGCGTGGATCATCCTCGCCGTCTGCACTCTCGCTCTCCAATCCGCCGCCGCCGTGTTTATCATAATACACCACCGCTTTGCCGAGTAATACAACACCATTATCTGTACCTAGCTGGGAATGCAGGGGAATACACGTTACACATTGTATTGCATATGCGGTATACAAGTTGCATAGCGACTGATATAACATCGAGCTATCTGTGAAAATACAGCGTCTCTCTTTTAAAATATTTGACATAGCTAAAATTGTGTTTTACTGATTTTGACACTTGCTACAAAAATGCCAATAACTTCGTAATTAAGACTAGATAGGTACTGAAACAGACTACCCAAAGGATTTATAAAATAGTCCTGTCTTTTCTGCAAATTTAAACAAACATAACTATGATTGTGTGACCTTTTAGCATAAAAAATCACAAGATTGTGCATTTGACATAAAATAACATAAAGAAAATTGTTATTTGTTGATATGGTAATAAATCATTTATGACTAAATTTGTAATACCATGCAATAACTTGAAAGTAATGACAAACAAAATAAAAATATTTCAACCAAGCAAATCCTAATAGAGGAAGGTTGTCAACTTGTATCAAATTGTAATAATTTTAACCAATGAATTTTGGTACAAGTAAATTTGGCTGTGTTAAAAACACCATGCACAACACATCAAGAATAGTTTATGCATTATGGCAAATTCAATTCGATTCTTAAAAAACCATCAACTTAATGTGACTCTAGAAAACAACTTTGTGGCTATTTCAAAAATATGTCTATTGTTCAGCTAAATCACCGTTGAGTGGTATTTACTAATTAAAAAAAGTTAATTTCTTAGACGCGTTTCTTAAGACGCTATTTCGAGAGAGAGGAATTGGAAAATTGCTTCGTTTCTTTGTAAGTAGGACGCGGCAGTCGGCGCTAACAAACGAGTCATGCCATAAATATTTCTATTTTTCTGATTTCTGTTTAGTTGATTCTCATTGGATGTATCTATTGTATCAGGGAATAATGCGTAGCGAATTCGTCTTTTAACACATTTTGAAACTGGGGGAATATAATTCAGTATCTAGGTTTTTAGTGCAGCTAATTTGAAAGAGTTTTTTTTTTATCAAATACATACAGATAAGAGAATGCGAAAATGGGACATAATATAAAAATACTATTATTTAACCACATCCCGAACGATATTATACTGCACTCCTTCATCTGCCAATGTCGAGACATACTACAAACAACTTTGATTAGCCATAAACCTTGCAATTTTTCAGATGAAATATATTTTTAAACTGACTAAAAAACAAACTAGGTTTTTATTATGCATGGAAATTTAGGATACCATATAATAATATTTTTTAGACGGAACACGTCAACAGGAATCTAAAAAATAAACTATTATAACCACCACCCATGTGCTAAAACAAAACATCGTATAACTCAATTCCGTTCCAAGAACATGGTGTCACTTCTTGCAGCTCGGATGGCATCACCTAGTTCACGAAGCCAAATAACTACATCCTATGAACCAGACGGTTCCAGTTTCGTTAAGCTACATCACTCCCACGTCCGACCTCGCCTTGTCACCCCGTGGCCGACGGGGACGTATCGCCCCTTACACGCCTCACGCCACGCCGTCTATTATGTGGCGAGTTTGTCAACACCGCCCCATCCCTATCTTCGGCCATTGTGCCATTGTGACATTATATAAACGACATCAGCGTCAGTTCGTGTATCGACCGCCTAATGGATTAGCGCCCTTGTGAGCTGCATCGCATGGCTTAAGTGCATCCGAGATTCCCGAGCGGCCGTAATTCCCAACTATTCTCTTTCACCACCTCTATTTATTTCTTTGTAGAATCTTTTAACTCTTTTAAAATCTTTCCGCTTTAGGTAACATATTACGTTAATAGCTTTTAAGTCTTCCAAATTAACCTCGTTATATACAGGTGTCTTTGTACATTTTTAGTCCTTGATAATCGTCCGTTCTTATCGGAACTAAACAAAAACGTAACATCAGACCAAAGCCCGTTTGAGGTGAACATTGTGTACTCCGACACAACCGCGATCACCCGCGCTCAGAGCGATATCGTCTCGTGTTTCGTGGTTGACTGACGTCATGCTATTAGTATCCAGTGTCGACGAACAGACTGTGACACCTTGTTACACCAATACAATACAATAATACAACAGAATAACAAAACTGTATGGATATTAATTTAAGCAATTCCCTAATTCAAAATAGCAGTAAATATAACTTTTATTTAATTTTGGTAGAAATGTTTGATGAAATTAACTACGTTATATTCGCCAACAAGATGAAAGATCAATACCCCCGTCGCAGCAAACCTGCATACTCAGCGAATTCCCAATGGAGATATAAATGCCTTAATACTACATAAAGCCACTTACCAAGTTTCATAAAAATATATTCACAAATAAGCGATATATACAATTTTAATTATTCTCCATAAGAATAACATTATAACTGAGTACGCAGGTTTGCTGCAATGAGGAACACAAAAATGGGTTTTATGCTAATATCAATATAACTCAACTAGGTGAAGTCGTATACCAGTTTGTATTCATTTATGTTCATAATTAAGGGAGACAGAGCATTTAATTATTCTCCATAAGAATAACATGGGGGCTGAGTACGCAGGTTTGCTGCTACGGGAGAATTTGGCAAACAATTTTTTTAAAGCAAATATCAATAGACCACAACGAGATGAAGCTGTATACCAAGATCCGTCAGTATACGTTCATAAATAAGCGAGCTATAAAAATTTTCTTTTCCTCCATAAGAATAGCATTAGACAACGTACTGTGTTTAGCACTTTCAATATCTCGGTAACCAATTGATGTAGAGGAATGATCGAAATACCAAATTGTGTGTTTTTTTAAGCTGAATTGAATGGTGAAAAATAAGATTTGACTATTTCAAAAATTATATATAAAAAAATCAAAAACCCATTTTTGGGGTACAAAACCCCCCCAAAATACCCCTTCGGATAGAGCGATCTGGCTGGTTTTCGAACTTAAGTCGTAAATGTTGCTTTAAACGTTCATACCAAGTTTCATCAAAATTGGATTATTTTTACGAGTTATCGTGCTCACACACACACACACACAATATATATATATATATACAGTTTCGAACGAATGGTGGTTTGGGGTCTGGGGACCTCAAAACGAAAAGTTATCATGGTCCCGGGCCTAGGTCTTACCATGCCGACTACGGTAATAGCTTTTCTTCCCTATAGGGGAAATTCGCTAAAAAGAGGGGGTTACACAAATCTTATGAAGTACGGTTTAAATTCTTTTACTGCATACCTACACACTACAGTAAATATTTTAAGTTTGAAAAACGAATCCGTGAAGAATGGTGGCAAACAAGCTAAACTAATCAGCATATATCAGGTGAGATACGCCCACTCATCCCAATTTACCTGAATTGTCGCGCTTAACCAGCGAGCTATATAATCAATCAAGTGTTTGTATAATTTGATACGTTAACCACGCATCTTCCACCCACATTTCAAGCCGATTCGGAGAGTTCAAAAATCCGGTTGGAAATAAAATTGTTAAACCCAACAATTTAACAATATAATAGTATATTTCGTCACTAGGATCAAAAGTGGATCTTTTTAATACGAGCTCCAGTTTAACTGCCGAGGCGAAGCCGAGGCTGGGAAATGAGCCAGTATTAAAAAGACACTTTTGATCCGAGTGACGAACTATACTTTTCGTCATACTGCCAAAAAACTTAAGGTTAAAAAAAAAAAGTAAAATTTACGTACTGTGTCTTCATAACCTCAAATGTTTCTTTCAGCTTGTCTCTTGAAACAATCAGCTGTTACACATGCATAACTTCGGTTCATTCATATCATGGTTGTTGAGTCGATCATTCAAACCAATCATTGTGGTTCGAATCAATCGGTTGTTCTTCAAATAACAATACAACAATGAATGTTTCGATAATAACAATGAATGTTTCGATTATTTGTAATGGAATGAATTTTAATCGATTTATGACGACCTCGAATCAAAAGTATCATCAACAATGATCTTTTTAGTCCTAGTACGATAATGATCATCAAAACATATGTTATTATCCAAAGACTAAAAAGAAGAACTTTTGAATCTCAACGCATCTGTCAAAAACAGATGTTTTTGAAGCAGTATGACGAAAACATGTTTTTATATCCAGTAAAATAACAGAGTAAATTCGTGCTAATGACAAAATGACGAATGTATTAACATTGCTTTATTAATTATAAATGGAGCGACACTATTTTTTTTACTCACAAACGTGTTAATTATTTGCGTATGAAAGAAATAACAACTAGAAAAGTAGAAGCACGTAAAAGGGCATAAAATGATCAGATCGTCTAATAGGGACGCATCTCGCGCATGTCACTCTCGCAACAACGTCTCTAGATACAACTTTACAGGTTTTCGTAAAGAGACATGTCATTATTTCCTAGAGTGATCCGAAACACGAATACGAATCAATTTTCCTCGTGCACAATCCCAATAAATCCCATAACAAAGCAACTCAGACTACGCAACTTGGATCCAAACGAGAACTGCGGCAATCCAACCGCGGGTAAAACTGCAGCCCGCAAACACGCAAGGGAATGCCATTTCTGCGCGACCCGTTCGTTTGATTGCGTCTTTTGTGCGGTCCATTTAGCGGGGTGAGTGGGTCCGCATTGTTCGCCGTCTAATTAAAAACAAGACCACTTTCGGGGGATGGGGGCGAGTGAGCTGCGAAAACCAGCCATTAGTTGGAAATCCATCAAACCTGAACCCGGCGACGCTGTTTGAACGCTTAAAAGCCACCGAAACATTCTGTCAACAAGCGCCGGAAATTTGGCGCGGAACCGCCATCTTGTGACGTCAACTACACGGCGGTGTTGTGGGTGTCAAGAAATGAGGCTTTATACCTCAGGTGGCGCTAACCAATACGTAGACGAAGTCACATTTCTTCGCGGGTTGATGCGTCAATAATTCTTTCCTCAAACTATTTTGTGAATGAGGATCACACGTCTTGATTATTGTGAAAAATTACCCCTCTTCAAATGTATTTTAAACATCCAACTGTTTAATAATACTTCAGTTATTACTCATAAAAACCTAACAGTATGGCTTGTGTTATAAGTAAATTAATTACCCCAATACATTAATACCCCCGTCGCAGCAAACCTGCATACTCAGAGAATTTCAAAGTTCCTTTAATACACATTCATAAATAAGCAATATATAACATTTTAATTATTCTCCATAAGAATAACATGGGGGCTGAGTACGCAGGTTTTCTGCAACAAGGAACACAAAATATGGGTTGTTATGCAAATATAAATAAAGCTCTCAACAAGGTCAAGTCACATACCAAGTTTCATCAATATACATTCATAAATAAGCGATATATGCTATTTTAATTATTCTCCATAAGAATAACATAGGAGCTGAGTAAGCAGGTTTGCTGTAACAAGGAACACAACAAATGGGGATTTATGTATATATCAATAGAACTCAACTAGGGGAAGGGCACATACCGAGCTGTATTAATTTATGTTCATAATTTAGGGAGATAAAATAGTTAACCTTTTCTCCATAAGAATAACATGGGGGCACAATACGCAGGTTTGCTGCGGCAGGAACCATGGTTAAAAATTGTGTTTTTGTGCACATAATAATAGACCACAACCAGATGAAGTTTTGTCGGGATACGTTCATAAATAAGCGAGATATAAAATTTATTTGATTCTCTATAAGATTAACATTGGACAACGTACTGTGTTTACCACTTTTAATATCTCTGTAACCAATTGACTTAAAAAAACAAATTGTGTGTTTTTTAAAGCTGAATTTAATGATGAAAATTAAAATTTGACTTTTTAAAATATTACACGTAAAAACTTCAAAAAACTCATTTTTGGGGTACAAAACCCCCACAAAATACCACTTTGGGTGGGTCGATCTGTCTGGTTTTCGAATGGTGTTTTTGGGGTCTGGAGACCTCAAAAAGAAAAGTTATCATGGTCCCGGGCCTAGGTCTTACCATGCCGAATACGATAATAGATTCTTCCCTATAGGGGAAATTCGCTAAAATGGACTAAACAACTTAATGAGGACACAAAATGTTAATCAGGGATAATTATCGGTATTGCTCTCTTCAGACTGAACAGTGTTGTAGCATGATTAACTTAATCTGATTAATAACCTCACGCTATATCAAACGCTCCACGAATATTTAACCCGCTCAACATGTGTCAAACAAATATGGAGGACTTAAATACAAGTATTTATAGCAGAGTTCCTTCCTACATCATTCCTACCGCACCCGCCTACAAGCAGTGGAGACCAACGAATCGCCGCGGATCCTAGTTTCGGGAGGATTCACATCAACACGATCATTGAAGTGGCATGCGAGGTCAGCTTGCACAGTTGTTGCAATGTCGGAATCACCGAAATAACGCAGTACACCACGATTCCCGCGAGGGTCCGAAGCGAATTTTCTGTTATAGCAAGTTAAGATCCCCTCAAATCCTATACTCTAATATGAGTAAGGGTTGCTTGCTTGCTTGCGAAACTGAGCTCAAAAACGGCTCCAACGATTTCCTTCAAATGTTCGAAATAACTAATTTCTGGGATAAAAATAAGTTCTAGACAGGCCTCATCCCCAGGAAAAATCAAATAATGTAAAAAAACTAAAATGAAAAGTTAAAATAAACGGTATCAGGAAACTGACACATACTTTCTCCCTTTTAGCCCAATTTTAATGAAAAAATTACTTTTTACTTACTAACTATGGAATACAAAGCACAGTCGAATGTACAGAAAATCTTATAAACAAGTTGTATTCAAAAATATCCACCCAAAAATCTGTTTAGGAAGCACTACAGAATCCATTGCTAGACACGTGATTTTAAGAGGGGAAATGCCCCCCCTATTCCCAGCTCAGGGTTAATAAGGGGCAACATATTTCGAATGTCCTCTGTTGGTCAATGCTAACTTGACAAGCATATCAAGTTTGAACGAAATTGATCAATAAATAAGAGAGAAATAGTAATTTTTGTATTCCCCATAAGAATAACATTGGACAACGTACTGGGTTTACTGCAAAATGAAAATTTAAATTTTATCCGCAACCAGTAATAGTAGAATAGTAATTCAAAATACTAAATAATTTAGTTTTTAGAGCTCTTTGTAATGCTGAATAGTAGGCCTAAAATATTTGTTATATTTATGTTTTATTTTTGAAAAATAAAAAAAATGAATTTTTTATATTTTAAGTCTTGTAATTTCTGAACCTAAAGCTTTACAGAAATGCGGGTGGTGTCATTTTGTTGGAAACCTAAAGTTTTACAAACGACTAAAGTTTAATCGAAATCGTTGGAGCCCTTTTTGAAAAATCTTGATTTTTCATGTTTTTTGGCGGTTTTGGGGGGATAATTACCCTTAAAAATCAAAAATTAAAAAAAAAGAAAAAATGCCTGGAGATATCGTGGACTAGTACCTACATACCAAATTTCATAAAAATCGTACTATTGGTTAGGGCTATAGCTCTGTACACATCCATACAGACAGACAGACACACTGACATCACGTAAAAATAACTTTTTGAGTTCAGGGAGCACCAAAACAAATATTTCCACTAACAACTCAAATTCGAAAATTTTGACGAAAACAATAACTAACGAATAAAAACTAACAATAACTGACGAAACTATAACTCCATATATACTATGTATAAGGGGGAGAAAGTAAAAATTGACATTGGGCTTATGGAGTTTCTAATCAAAACAAAAGAATTGTAACAACTGTTCATAATCAACCAGGGAACTGTCAAAGTAATACTCATGTTGTTTATGAATATCAACATGTGGTTTCCTGAGAGTAGAGATTAAATGATTTGAGTGAAGATTACATTTATAGAGTAGTAAAATAAATCAAAGGGACATTGAGCTATAAATAACAACTGGAGTGACCTTAAAAATGTAGAAAAGAGACAAATGAGTTATACAAATCTAATCATCAGTAGGGTGAAGAGGTGAAATATTACTGCAAGTAATCTAAACAAACTGACTGGCCTTCCCCCGAGCAAAGCTCTGCCCCCCAGGTACTAATTAACTATATTGCCACAATTTGGCATGATCGTTGGCCTCCGCGTCGGCAGTTACCGCGGGTGCGGACGACGCCCCTCTTAGAGGCACGCGACGCGGGTGTGGCCAGCCGCGCCCTGCTCTCAGCTAATTAACCGCCCCTACAACTCACCCCTAAAGCTACCCAGCGGACTATTTGTCCAAGCTATTTCTACCTTCGACACCATTAGTCATCTATGGACTTTTATTTGTTCAACTACCATCCGTCTTCATCAGAAAACGCCAACTCCTGCTGGGGCGGATATGGCAATCCATTCGTTTTGTAACTAAAAACCCGCCCCCTTAACCGTGCCCATTGCTATAACACCGTTATTTTATGTCTACGAACAAAGAAATTCTACCTAAACATCAACGCACTCTAGGGAAAATATTATTATACTCCCTCTTACCGAGACGCAAACCCATCTCGATGATATCAGGCAACGGTCGATTGCACTCGAGTACGATTGCACGATTAGTTCGGTATCATAAACTGTTATTTGCACAGGTAAGTAATAAACTTTACAAACTCGTTAAGTGTTTAAGCCGTTCCTGGCTGCTAACGTAAAGACAAACAATTACTAATGCAGCGTTCAGCGACGTTCGCACGCCCCGCACCGGAGCGCTCAAGGCCGCACCTGTCTCGGGATGCACTGATAAGAAGTGGATACTCAGGTTGGGTGTCAAAAAAGTCCGGCTTCGTCTGAATATTTTGTTTAGGAATAAACGTACAAAGGCGAAACTAGAGAATTGAATCATTATACCCAGGGGTACCCACAGGGGGGATGATAGCGCGGGTTGCGCTATACAATTTTATTTTGCAGGGGATTTTTAGATTTTAGCGGGGAAATTTGATTTGGGGGGGGAATTTTTAAAATACCTTCTTTTAAATTAAAAAGAATGAGATTTGTACTGTGACAATCGACTTTTTATTTGGTTAACGAAACGCATTTAGAGTTTATTTTATGTGAACACCAACGTCTGATATTGGTTAGGTCTCTCGGTTCAACATCGTCGTGCATCGTAATATTCGTTCTGCATGCGGCTGTCTGAATTGTTTCACGCATGACAACTTTTGTTGATCATACTTCCCAACATAATTATTGCATTTCCCTATGTTTTATATCTGTAATTCCATGCATAAATATTTTGTATAGTAGCCACTCACATTTTGTGTTTCAATGTGAGACATTTTACATATACATTCTAAAGTAAGCAGTTAGTTAGCTGGTCAGAAGTAACTTTTCAGTATTAAATTTAACTAACGCATTGCAATCAATCGAATGATATGTTAAAATAGTTCCTGGAAACAGGGGCATAATCGGGAGGGGGGATATATATTACCCCGAAAAATCCAAAAAAATTAAGGGAAAATTATTTAAACTTCTTATTTCAAATAATTTAAATTTGTAGCAGTAAAAAAAACCTCATTAGCTCATTGAAAGATGTTCTGAGATTTTGTCATGATTTTGTACAATGCTTAATACTTGTAAGTTGGCAAACCTGTATGTCAATGGTTTGTCTTGAACAACAACCTTATTGATGTAGGCTTTTGTTTTATAAAATGTTTAGATATTATGGTTTCTCAATTTGAATACGTTGGATTTATATTTTAGGTGGTTGTTCTCAAATTATTTATGTTTTTATTACATTAAAATGTACTTGATCTTTTGAAAATGTTAAATACAGGTTAATTGAGAAGTTATGTTTGCCTCTGTCGAACGTCGTACATTCACTGATTGCAATCAGGCAAACTATGTTTAAATCAATCGCTACTATTATAAAAATGAGGTAGTGTTCCATCACGCCAAAAACACTGGATCAATTCTGCTGAAGTTTTGCACAAATGTAGTTTATGTATCCAGAAGTGTCATAGGCCTATTGCCGTTTAGGAAAGTCCTCAGGGCTCTGTCCCACGGGACTTCATGTCCCCATGTTATTCATATGGAGCAGAATTTTATTTGGTTAATGTCACACGTGTTTTGTCTTAATTCAATTAATTTCAATAAACAGCTGTTATCAGGATTAGACTGTTATTGTTTTCTTTAAAATATTTGTTTACTCTGAATTTTCACCCCGTTGTAAAGCACGGTCATGGCAGCCAGCCTGTAATACAAATTCATATCTTTTAGGGTCTTCTTCATCTAAAATTATGGGTTTAAATTAAAGGGACGATTTGAAATTGCTTCGAGGGGAGTTAGCCTTCACTATGGTCTTTGTGTAAGTTATGAAATGGGAAACAGAAAAGAGTGCTTTAGTTTTAAATTAGGGAATTATTTCACCCCATATGTCAACACAAAACCCTGTTGGCTAATATCATGTCAATTGCGAAAAGATTATAGTTATTATTAAAAATCTGTTAAAAATAAGTCCTGTGCCAAGAGTATTTGTAGGCCTATTTAGTTGACAAATTTATTTACATATAAACAAAAATACCATCATACGTACCATTCATCTTAGTCTATTCATAGAATATATTTAGGCTTGAATAACACGTTAATTAGTAAAAGATATAAAGAAAAAATTATTTTACACACTAAATTTTATGGGCAACGACTCCCCGGGGGGGGGGGGGTAGTAAAGGATCAAGCATAATTTGGGGGGGAATCGCGTTATTGCCTTTGAGGGGGGAGGGGCACCCCTGATTACACCACTTTAGAAATCATGGCCACGCAAACCCGACTTCAATCAGACGACCAATAACAGCCGACCGATATTTTAAAATGCTATTAATTTCTACTTAAATGTCCTACGGAGGTCGGCTTTGCAGCTTCGTTTACCATTACGTAAATTATCTCTAATGATTTTATCATATGATCTGTGACTACACAAAACATCCATAACATTTTCTAGTAGACGATTATTGAGTCCGTACATTTTTCATAGCCACATTCATAAGTTCATTCATAATTGCAAAAAAGGTCTTCCACTCGTCCACTGCTACAAACAGGACCTCTACAGGTCAATCGTATCGGAAATAATTACATTTTAAAGTTGTATACCAGTGAACAGTTTTACCGGCTGTCGTTTTCGACTAGGTGGTCCGTTCTGTGACAATGTGGATTACTAAGCAATGTGGATTACTAGGTGTGGATAAATTAAGGCGCCTCTATGGTGATAATGAAAGCACAATTGTTTGCTTTCAGATTCCCAAGACCTTTCCGAAAAGGTGACGTTCCCCCACAGCGAAACATGCCCGTTGATTTATCAAGGAGACGGTAACTGGGGCAAGGTTACATCTTAAAGTTTTATAGTAGCAACACAATATTTAGGCTTTGCCGGACTTTTTGGACACCTGGCAGTCGCACACAAAAATAACAAGTGGAGTAATAGGTGATATATAAATCAAGGCTACAATTAATTAAACTGGTGTTAACGAGACAAAATAGTAGATAGGTCAGCAACGATTGGATTAACGCGGTGTGAACGTATTTGGTATAAACGTCCACTTGAAACAGGAAAAAACAAATTTAAACAAATTCTTTATAATTGGAGATGACTCGATTTTTTTTAACTTATTTATTTATCGTTCTTGTAGCAATGTTTGTGTACTTAATGATTATAAACGAAGAGCATCAAACCAAACTAAAAGGGCTTGTATTTTAAAAAGTTAGTGATGTGACCATACCAACTGAGAAACACATGAGTACAGATCGGAAATGAGAGTTGTGTTGTGAAAACGATGGAGGTATGTACCTGAACCAAGAGACGATGTAAAAAAAGGTTTTGCCGAAATGTAAATCCTCAAACTCCGGTTAGGACTTTGTCCAAATTCTTCCTGCAACCTAATATCGGAATACAATTTCCGTCCAAAAGTCCCACGTAGTAATGTTTTAAATATTTTAGATTACACATTATTCCGTTATAAAATGTAAATTCTCCGTCCAGCTCTACAACCGCCGGGTTTCCATGGGAGGAGCCTGTTGTACGCAAAGCTTCTCGAATAACAAGGGCACAATCAAGCCGTCTGCCGGCGTGGTTTAGAGCGGATAATAAACGTGTACAGAGATTGCAATAAATACCACCCGCCGTCGGTACCGACCTCCAGCAGTACCGTCGTTCACGGTCCGCTACCCAGCACCACCCACAACCCACGATCCCGAACCTGTTTAAGATTTGAACGACGTATCGAATTGTTCTCAGGAACAAAACCTTCTACAGTCACTAATTGTGCAATATGATTGTTTAAGTGTATATGCTTAACGAGGTCGTCATTTACGGGGGACCTATCAGTACATTCCAGACTTCTGTACTTTAAAATTGTGTTAACCTCGCCTTATTTCATTAAGATTTACTTCCGTTGGTGGTGTAATATTACGTTGATTTATTAGTTCAATACACAAGTAATAAATTCAGTTCTTTGAGATTACTAAAGACATATGAATACAGTTATCAATAGTTTTTCAATCCGAAGCAAGTAGAACATATGAAAATCTATAACAGAATCCAAATAGAATAACTGAACACTGCAAAAACTACCGGGTGAATCGATATTTCCGTATAATACTCTGGGTGGATGTTAGAAGCACTAGAATACTTTGATAAGACAGTTCTCGCTAGGAAGATACAATATTAGCTTTAACACATCCAACCGTACATTACTGCTGAGCAAACGATTAAAACACGCATTACGACTCGGCTAACGGTTATCTAAGTCGCCGTCCGTCAGTGCGACACGACCCGGCTGGAAAAAGGCTTTTATGATTCTTACAGCGAGATAAAAGGAGAGTATAAAACGGAGACATTAGGCGAAGACATGGTCTTTGTTGGTTATTTACCTGTGGCGACGGCACGACTCGACGTTGTCACCTGACACTATCACACAGCCGTCGCTCAACCGGCAACGTTCCCTTTACCTCGTCATCCACGGAGACACTCTTTACTACACAGGTAAACTGAGAGTCCACGCTTTCAAAAGAGCTTATATTTTTCCACAAATACGTTCTCCATTTGTATAATCTATTTACAGTAAATATAACATCGTTACAAATTAAAACAATAATACAAATGTCGTAATCAGTTGTTCACTTCAATGTATTAACGCTATGTTCAATTTAATACGCAATACAATTTGTGCTTGTGTTGGTATAACTTGGCATCTGAGGCTTAGTTGGGACACAATTCAACACTACGAAAAAATCTTGTAAATTACATTAGTTATTGTTTTGAAGAATAATTTCACAACTCAGAGTCTTTTCAATTAACACACAAAAATAAACATACAGAGATAGTAAAAAATAATAACAAAACGCAGACAATCTCCCCTGATTGCATACACGCCGTAAAGAGACTTCACAAAAACTTTCCGTCAGCTAAATCGACAACCGCTGCAAACGAGTGCATAATTTAGTCGAGCTCATAAAAATGGAAAGTATAAAAAAAGACAACAGGGTTTTATCCGGCTCGGCATTGTATTAAAACACGTGTAAACATTGCGCTTATTAAACGTTTGGGAAAACAGCGAAGCGAGAGGGGAGGGGGGGATACAAATTAATATGAAAATTGGGCGACGGGCGGGGGCGGGGGTGGAAGGATTAGGCGCAGGCGCGGAACAATCCCTCAGACAATGCGTTATTCATTATATTTCAGGACGGGTTGGGCGCGACGCCGTTTAGCCGAAATACCTCATGACTTATCAAAGTCAAGATTTACAAGACTGGCAGACCTATTCATCTTCTGGAGGGAAGAAAATACTCTAATGTAACCACTTTTTCATGCGGTTAATAATGTTTGTGGTATGACGAACACAACACAGATCATTATAATGGGCTCTAATCAAATCACATGAATACATTTCAAATATAGTACAGCTTAATCTAAGCAGTAACTTCAAAAAAGTTGTTTAAACAGTTAACACATACATCTCAGGGCGAGTATACAAAAGCGATAGCACCCTTTGGGCGACTATTAGCTATTGTTTTTCAGCGATTAATTGCGGTGATATAATTTTAATTTGCGGTTCCTATAATTTGCTCGTAAGTAATTGATCCCTTTAACCGAACGGCACACTGCCCTTATTTGGAAACTAAAGACGAATCCTTCACGACAAAGACGACGCCTTCGCGAAGTTTCGCGAAGCTAATGTGAGGCATAGTATTTAATAAATTCAAATTACAAATCTTGTTCAAACAATATGCGTTAGCAATCTGCCAAGCGGAACAATTTCCCCAGAGTAGTAATAATCAATTTGATAGCTGCATGTTTCTAAAACAAACTGCCAATACCAGATTTAATTCCGTAATCTTTGTGCAACGACTAATTCCCTAAACCAAACCCCTGAAATTACTTTGTAAATTCTGGTTAACAGCTTCTTGGCACTCAGCCACAACATAGTACCTAAACTATTCCAGCTATGATCTATATCGAGCATCAGGTTACTTGGTTATTAACAATCGCCATTTAACACGCCGCGCTGACGCGAGAATGCTGTCATTCAACGAAGGTTCACGTAATCAATTTAATTATGCCCCTCCCTCATCGCTATCTCTATAACGTTAATGTGCCATTAGGGAGGATAACACAATCAATTAGGCATTTTAAACTTTGACAACTTGTAATTTCTCTGACCTCATTTAGTTAAAAAAAATATAGGTTTATGTTGCCTGAGCTACTGTCAAATGATCCTGTTGTGTAGTGAAACTACAGCTGTTTCATGATCATTAGCACATCTTCAGGTTGAGAACAGCAGGTTAAAACGGTTACATATCTACATATTCCTTGCTCCGAAGTTCGTCATAGTTAAAATACATTGTAAAACACTTGACACACACGGAAACAACATAAATACGAATTTAAAACTACTTTGCCAAGTAAACGTGGACAAGTGGCGCAGCGCCGGTGGATTTTACGTCGCGAAGATGTGCCAGTGAACATGAAACACTGTTGTGTAGTTTCACTACACAACAGGATCATTTGACAGTAGCTCAGGTAACATAAACCTATATTTTGATTAGTTTTATTATCCGGAGGCTATCCCACCATAATCATTTAGTTAAGTTGAAAACAATGACTTATAGATATCTTGTTAGTAAAAGGATAGTAAACCTTTTTTCAAATCCGTAACAGACAATTGTTTATTTATCCGGGAAGCTAATTGCTTACTGTTAACTACTTCAAATAATAATCTAAGGGTTAATAAAACTAAAGGGAAATTCCATTAAAAAAAAGTTTATACGCTGCGTAAGCATTGCTAATAACTACTTCAAATAATAATCTAAGGGTTAATAAAACTAAAGGGAAATTCTATTAAAAAACAAGTTTATACGCTGCGTAAGCATTGCTAATTTTTAATAAACGAAACCGTCTCCAAGCGCCGACATGAGCCAACATTGTTAATCTTTTCAAGCGGAATGAATGATTAATCCGCCATTAGCTCAATTAAAAATCCGCCGCTTACAAGTCGCAAGAGTAATTTATTTACGCGGAGTTGGGGCTTGTTTTAACCTCACTCGAGGATTTGAATACAGATATAGAAATGATCTCTAACACAGTAGAATTGTGTTGCATTTCGGTGGTCAGTGTGAGGCAGTATTGGAGGTACATCAATATCGGTTGAACAGATTATTGCAAGAGAAATCCCTACACTTTTTCACAAGAGGTAAAACGCGCGTCTGTCCTAGACTTCCTCCAGTTGAGTCGTCATGAGCCTGTACCAACACAGGAAGTGGCGGTGTTTACTTGGTTGAGTTTGCGCTATGCCGCGCCGAGTGTTCTGTCACTCCCAAACGTAAATAACCTGTTTTAGAAGAATTAAGAGTTGTTCCCTCATGTTATATTTTAGAAACAATTCTGTATGTATTCAGGTTTACAAGAATAATAATTGGTCCTAAATCCGTTTAACCACGAGCCGTCTGAGCCGTATTGTCTTATGCACTATCTGAGCTAGGCGGTGAAATTAACCACGCCAAGATATAATTTGTCACTCCCAGACGTTCAGGCGGAGACTAATTAGGCGTTATAAAGCGTGATGAATGAACAGCAAGGACGTCCGGAGCCGATGTCGATGAAAAGATCAAATCATCGGCGAGTCGTCAACCTCAGCCACCTGACAAGACAATACATAACACCAGTAATCTCAAGGCGACCTCCAATGAAGGTTCGCTGCTGGACCAAGCTAAACATTGTTGTTGGGATATTAACTCATTATTATGATTTGTATCAACAGGTCGACCTCAAATAATAACTATCAATTCTTATGTACGAGTAAATTGCTGACCCCTACTTATTTTCCCGACTTAAAACCGAAAATCCCGTCTTTTTCACGACTTTTCCCGACCTTGTAAATTCCCCATTTTCCCCGTCCGGTAGACACCCTAAACAAAACTAGGGTTTGGACTGTTCCCAGGCTCGATAAATATGCCACTAGTGTAGATTCACCCAAAAATTATACTCTTTACCTATAACAATTCAAACTGTATCTCATCTTTCACTCTAACACAAGTCACCGCTTGGTTAGACCGGTTTAATAACATATACGTTATTGGGAGGACAACTCAATAAAATGCCAACTAATGGAGTCGTTGCACCAAGATCGATCCGTCAGATAACACCGTATTTTGGCCTAACGCAAGCCACCGTTAAGGTTCTTTATCTAGATATATCATATTGGAGAGGGCCGTTGACTTTTAAGTTATTCGACAAACAAGGATAAAAGCATTATAAGCTTGTTATTTCATCCCATAATAATTTCTAAACAATCATTCACCTTCAGAACAACCACACTAGCTATAAAGGCTTTGGACAGCATGATACTAGTCTTGTAAAGAAAATAGGATAAAATATCATATAAGCGGAACAAATTCATAAAGAGTAAACTAATATTGGAAACATGAATCATCTGCTCCCAACCAGTAACAGGGCCTTCGTCGTAAAAACATGTGCAATATCGGAATGCAATTTGTAGGGCCAACTATACATCAAAACACAAACGCCTGGCATCATATTTCAATATGTACATCGTTCGACTGTTTTTACTAAACAAAAAACCTTACAAAATACAAACATCTACAGCCTAAAACCTACAACCTTGTACTTCAATAAATTTCAAATATTAACTCATAACCAATGCAAATTAAATCAAAGATTAGGCAACTCGCCGAATTTTAAATTGAAAAACAAGAACATCTGGACAGTTGTGATGGCGGGTTTCGATTTACTACTATTTTTTTGGGACATGGAAAGTGTGGTTGGCGAAAGTTGCGGTGGACGCGCACGCCCCACATGGAAACCGGGCCTATGGTGGGCCCACACGTTTGACTCTTGAGAAGCGTTACATGTTACACTATCTTGATTAACCGCATCAAATTAGATTATTTTGTAAATCTACAGCAATAGATAAAATTCCAATTTCAAAGACATGATCGATTCAACCGCACACGTTGCACGTATCGACAGAAGTACCTGGTGGCCGAGCTTTGCTCGTGGTAGGGGGGGGGGTTATTTAGATGACTGAGAGTAATATTTCACCACTTCCCCCAGATGATTATCATATTTTTAAAGCTCATTTGCCTCTTTTCTGCACTTTTAAGGTAACTCCAGTTGTTATTTATAGCTCAATGTCCCTTTGAACTATACAGTTTTAATCACTGCTCTCAAGAAACCACATGTTAACAATTATAAACAACACGAGCATTACTTTAAAAGTTCCCTGTTTGATTATGAACAGCTGATACAATTCTTTTGTTTTTGATTTTTAAGTCAAATGTTAATTCTTTTAACTCTTCAATTTCGTTTTATAACATTACTAGGCTTATCGCCGTTGGGGGCTTCGCCCCCAAACCCCCTTTTGGAGTTCGCTTCGCTCACTTGCGTTTCTCAGTCAACTCAAGTTTAAATCAAACTCAACGATTGTAGTTCATTAACCAAAGAAAAACTACACAACGATGACCTTTGGTGAGCACATTAACACCTACACAGGCAGTCCCATATCGGTTCGATATCAAAACATTTGATCAACCAGCTGCTTGTTAGTTTTATCGAATGAACTCTCGACTACGATGGTTGTTTCGAGGTGAATAAAAGCCACTCAATCAAAGTCAATCAGATATAAATAAAAAGTTGAGGTTACAATGTTAAATTTGAACTTCTCCAAATGGATTTACGTGTAAAAAAACAACAAATTAGACTTCAGTTCACGACAAAATTGTAGTAACCTAACCTAACCTAACTCCGCAGAGCGATGTATAGAGGCTGTTCGTTGTGCAACATAATTACAAATAAATGAATTTGTAAAAACAAAAAAGTCAAATTAAACAGAAATAAATTGCAGCCACAAAAAGTAAGCATTAAAAGTAGGATTCAAACCCGTGACCACATGATCTTTAATCATCTGACAACATATCCACTGGGCTACTGGGCTAAATTCATTCGATAGAACAAACAATCGGTTGATTACATTTTCCAATATCGTAAAACAAACGATATTCGCGATATTGGACCTCCCGTGTAGGCGATAATGTGCTCACCTTGTTTTGTAACAGCTGATTTATATAAACCTCATGTGAGCAAATTAGTATCGCCTACGCGGGCGTTTTTTTTTTTTTTAAATCAGCTGATACAAACATGTGGTATTAGCCAAAGATAGAGTGCTTTCATTAACGGCTTTCCAAAACTGTCCACATTTAAATGGGCCAAAATACTCAAAATTACTTCTTCTCCGATGAATAGCGGCTAAACGGATGACCGGATCTTAAATCTGACGACAAATCGTTAGTTGGAAATAATTTTTTTACAACTTTTATATTTAACATTTTTTGCCATCTCTTACCGTTTCCGTACAAAACGCGCTCAAAGTGGAATTTTCCCCGCCCCAAAAACTCAAAAATGTTAACTTTTGGTAATTTTTCTGGGAGTTTCTCGTCAAGAGCTTTAATTCAAGTATAGGGTCGAGGGGGGTTCGATTACGGGAAGTGTCTCATACTTTATGTTAGTGAGTGAGTGAGTGAACCAGTCTAGCTTTATATAAGTAGATTTGAATTTTACTGGGGATAAGACCTGTCTAGAAAATATTTTTACACCAGAACTTAGTTATTTCAAAATTTGAAGGACATCCTCGGAGCCATTTTCGAGATAATTGTGCAACCAACCAACCAATCAATCAAGCAAACATTGCTCATATTATAAGAGTATAGGATAGATATCCCTAATAGGGATTTAAGCAGTTTTGCAATTCCTGTAGTTCGCAGGGTATTATTACATTTCCACATGACGTTACAAGTAAAACCTAAAAAAATTAGGAAGGGAATCCACTGTTAATTAACGCCAAACTAACGTGTCGAGTATTTATTTGTTAAGTGCGAAGAAATGATGTGTGGGTAGAAGCCAATTATTTCAAAATAAAAACACTTACCAAGACCACCAAGGTATTTTCACGGCAAATTACAAATGCTCACCTGTAAAAAAAGGAATTTGTTAATGATTGCAGACCTAGACCACTTGTAGAGTATATAATCATTAGGAACAATGATCGAGGAAACTTTCCAAAAGTATAAATCCTAGTATAAAAAGGGTTTCGCTCAATTAAGTCGGATTAAAATACATCTGGAAGCACCCAACTTCCTTCAATGGCTCATATTGACCGACCCGTCAGCTGCTTCCTTCTTGAAAATAATAGTTTTTGTATTCATCAAGATCTTATTGTTTTGTTGCAGCTAAAATATGATGAATATTTATGATTGTTAACATTTCTACTAAAGAGAAACTCGTATTACAAAATCACACAAATAAATACACGAAATGCACATATTAGTACAGTAACACATAATTTCGCAGTTTTCTCATTGTGTATATACCATATTATTATTTGTTCCGTCCAATAATACTGGCAATTCGTCAGCCTTCAAAAAAAATACATAAAAACTACTGTCGAGTGTTTTTTGACCATTCTTGGGCTTGACCGTTACATAAAAACAAGAAATATCTCGTCACTAAATATTGAGATTTTCTGAATGAGCGTCACATTTCAAACTAACAACGACCAGTAAGCAATTTCTTACAAAAGGCGGATGTAAAGCGATCAGCGAATTCGTGTAATCCGCGACCTGCGGTTTTGGTAACTGTAACGTGAACGGCGGCCGGATTGTGCAATTGCAATTCTGCTGACCGGCGCGGCGGCGGCGATGTAGCGAGTTGCGGTGAGGCGTAACTCGACACCGAGGCAAAACCAAAACTGCCGACTTCCGCTCGCCACCTGACACAGCCCAGCCGACACCCGACGTTTCGTCAATACACGTCTTCCCAGGCTAAATATAAAACGAGTGTCAAATTTAAATGTTGGTTTCTTTGGTGAATTTTAAAATATCTATGTGTGAATTTCCCTAAAGGGAAGGAGACATTGCCGTAGTTGACATAGTCATACTGTACCTAAGCCCGGGACCAAGATATATTTCGTTTCAAGGTCCCTAGATGCCAAAAAAACCATACGCGGTCAAATTTATGTGTTCGTGAGCGCAATATTTTTCGTAAAAATATCCGAATAAACAATCGAAGAAATATTTAATAAGCTACCGGTACTATAAAGTTCAAAACCCAAACAGATCGACCCATCGAAGGGAGGTTTTGTATCCAACATTTTTTAAAATTTATATTACATATCATTATTGGTTTGCATCATTCCGCTTAAAAAAAACATTGTTACAATTGAATATTTCCAGCTAGGTCTACACGTCAGTCGGTTACTGAGATACTGAAAGTGCTAAACACAATATATTTTATAATATAAATTTTATGGAGAATAAACACAATTGCACATATCTCGCTTGAGTATGAATGAACATTGGTGGGACTCGGTTGTGGCTTCATAATCTGGTTGTGGTGGTCTATAGACATTTAAAAATTACTATTTTTTGGCCTCCCGGCGAGGCAGCTTTTAAACCTGCGTTCTCAGCTCTATTCTCAAGGAAAACAAATTACATTCACATTTCGATTACGTATGAATATATTTTGATGAAATTCGGTACGTGGATTCATGTGGTAGAGAGGTACTATATAAATTCGATGAGAACGTATGTCTGCCGTGACGGACCTACTTTTTTAATATTCATAGTTTAAATACTTTTAGGTATACAACTATTTATTTAGAAAACCCGATTTCCGATAGTACCTAGTGCACAAATATATGTTTTACAACGTTGAAAAATAGTTAGGTCGTAACAAATCTCATCCTGAAGTACTAACATCGCAATCGCTACCTGGACATCACGTTATAATGGTAAAGCGATGCCTTCAGGTCAAAGCGAAATGCTTACTTTGATACCTACGCGAAATTGATATTGCCATCATATCAACTTCAAAGTACATTTTATTTACGCGAGTGCGACTAAATTAAACGAGAGTGGACTATTAGAAACATGTTTACATTGAGCTCCAGTGCAATGCAAACTTCCGACTTCAAAGAACCTGTAATATCAGACATACCAACTTGTCGGACTCAATGTTAACCAGCGTTATTGAGTTTGAGTAGGCTATCCTGTAGGCTATCTAAATTCAAATGAGCATTAGAGACTATGTGTACAACGGCGATTGGGACTTCTCTAGATCTCCAAACAACCCAAGGTTTCCTGTAGTAAAACAAGGGAGGAAAAAGGAACTTTTTAACACCCCCAAAAAGTCCAGAAACTGATAAATTAATAGTAGGCATCACAAGTAGCTACTTGGATTTTCGTTCCAAAACAACGAGCTTACCTTACAGTACGCATAACACCTCTACCTGATCGTCCAAGAAATTTAAATTTGGTATATATTTGGGAAAGTTCGTTCCCTTGTAACATTACTAGCCTAGTTCTCTTATCAGTTTCAATGTTTAGTGCCAAAATTCGGTTGTTCGGATGTTAAAATAAATTGTTTATCTTAAGTTAAGTAAGGCGATATTTAAAATTACGTTGCAGATTATTTTTAAATTCTACGCAGAAATTCAATGGTGTAATGCTGCAATGCACCTTTTTAAAAAAAATAAAGCCTCTTGGACGATCGCCTCAGGAGTACAGAGTACTTAAGGTATGATATAAAGGCTCAAAACTTCAAACTGATGGATACCGAAGCTCGGCGATAGCATAAACCCGACTGAAGATGTAAGAAGGCGCTCAAGAGCGAAGACGCAGCGACATTAAATGAAGAGACGACAGGGATTTGCAATTTTGACAGCCGCCGCTCAGATTAATCTCCCCCGCCAGATATAAGAGAACAGTTTAATCAGGGTGATCCTGGCGATGTGTAGCGACTGACGATGACTGATGGGTCTGTCGTCCGTCACTCAATGTTGCTATTTCCGTTATAATCTTCCCTCCTTCGCACCCCCTCCCCCAGTCGCGCAAGCCACTCGATTGCCCCCATTTCTGTTTCTTGTCTCCGTAATAAATTATTGTTCCATTTGCAAGTCGAGTTTAATCAGTGCTCCCAGCTGTTTTTGCGAGCGGTAGCGATTTATCAAGAAGTGGTAATTATTTATTCGAACGTCTCTACGAGTATATTGGCTTTGCTGAGGAGTACGTTATCAAACGGTGACACTGACTAAGAGTGGGAAGAGGAAAACTATCAATAACACATACCCGTCCCCTCGTCTATATAGTGTCACTCGTTATCCCGCGACTCCTTTTAAAGAGAACCCAATAGTTTTAAAAGCTGAAAGCTATAAACCCATCTCGCTCCCTAATACGCTCGTGCTACTAGACTCATCAAAAAGTTTACCATCCAATCTTCCTTTAAGTAAATTTAATTGAGTATTTTTGGAATCAAATCAATTCTGGAAGAAGAACGAGTTTACTCTATTATTCCACAACGCATTCAAACCGTCTGGTTGGTAAAACGTATACAAACAAATAAATGAGCCAGTTAAAAACCTCCTTCGCCTTAATACCAGCATTTGAATGTAACCTTGAGCACACTGATGGATCGTTTCGCAAAACCGCGGTTACGACAGACTATCGCCTATAATTTGCCCAGCCTACAGACTACCGACAGCCCATAACCCGTCATCACCACTCGCTAAACACTGCATTCAGCTCCCTTCCGCGCGGAGGTTAACCCGGGCGATGCGTGCATGCGTGTTACACACGGACACTATAAGACCATAAAGCGCGTAAACCATTGAAAGCGCGTGGGATTCACAATGCACTGGCAATGGGAGCGCTGGGCCGCTAGGTTCCGATGACGTCACCGCGACCGTTTGCTACTGCGCATTCACTTCGTGATCCCTACCGCCTTCTTATAGGATCCGTGCGTGTTACACTTATCTGCCGGCACGCGAATACCCCCTACTGGACGTTAGCTTATAATTTATTCATAGGTGTTGTACTTAAGTAAAAATGTAAAGAATAATGGCCAGTTAATTCACATGACAACATGGTAACCCTTCTTTAATAGTGTTAGTTAGCCTAGTTATACAACACAGGCAAATCAGTTATGAACGCGGGTGCCTATTTGATCATAATTTTTCAGAAGTAAATTTCAGATTGCTAATTAAGATGGGAGGAATCTAAGAAAAAGGGGGTTTTGTGTATAACATGTCATAATAATGCTTCGAAGGGCCCCAAACAAATTATTGTATAAAACACGTTTTACAATTTTGAATAATTATTCTTAAGATTCATTAAACTGTAACCAAGAAAAAAGTGATTACGCAAACTTAAATAAAATAAAACCATTGTTTTTCGGCCTCCAACACCTTACAACGAAGAACATTCACGTCTACATAATTACCATCTCCCCCGAAATAGCTACATCACATTAACATTTATAAAGTCATTCAACTGTCTTCATTGTCGATTACGATGCACACGCCATAAGTGACTTTCCTTTGGACCTTATAAGAAACAAGGATACGTCAAACTCTAGAAGGTAATGCAAATGCAGAGCTGTGGGAACAACCAGAGCCCCGAAAGCCTGTTCCGAGTGCAGAGGGAGTTGAACTTGACCGACAGAAGGGGAAGGACAGCGCAGGAACGTGCAGAGTAATTGCTGCACTGTGCACCGCCCGCTTCCCGTCTCACTTGGCCCACTGACCTACCACGCAGCGGTAATATACAGCCATCAACTGCATAACTGAGCAACTCTCGCTGGCCCAGGAATTATTGGACTTATCCTGACAACGCTCAATTAACACGCTTATTTTAATTCCCCTTAAGGTTTTATTCAATTAAAGCAACAACATACGTGAAAGATGTAGATTATACATTACAATATTAAAACAAGACGGTAGATTCCTAAAACACACATTACTGCCTACAAGATTTAATTGAATGAACTACAATGAACAAGAGCAACAACCAGCAATGAAACATGATGAAAGATGAACTACAAGAGCAATTAAGCCAGTTATCTGGAACAAGTGATAATAGCCGGTTGATTACGAAGTAAAACAGAACAATTAGAAAGTAAATTTTGACGCACCGATGCTTTTAGCGTGGGAGATCAACTGGAACAGAGCAACTTAACGCTGAATGAAACCTCAGAGGTTCCAACCGAGATTAAATCTTCGGAAGATTAACTCTGTGTGATTATCAATCGATTGTATTCTAAACCGTGAATTGTAAATCATCTTCGGTTGTAAATCTTAAGACCATGAATAGTAAATTGTATTATACAAAGACTCGCAACAAAACACCATTATTTTCGGGACGAATCGTGAAGAATTCCCCTTATCAGTTTACTACATTGACAATTAAGCAGAAAAATGTGTGCATGCAATGCAAAACCATTGGAATATCTTGACATTCAACAATAGACGACATGCTCCTACTCACAGCAATAGGACATAGTAGGTGTTTACAGTGTGACAGCAATATGAGAATGGAAGGTATTGGACGCCCACTTCGTAGCGCGGCGGACCAGCAGCGCCGGATCACATTCCCAATCCAGGGACGTCCTGTTTCATTCTCCTTCCGAATAAATATTGGCTCCATATTGGACAGTACATGTGTCAGATTCGACGAACATCCCGGTTATGAGATAGGATTTTTGATCGAATCGTTTGTGAAACTAACAGTGTTCAGCGGTGTTAATTTATTTAGTTGCTACATTTTAAACAGTGGTTCCAGGAAAACTGGTGAAGTGATTCCTTTCCCTGTTCAAGATTCCAACTGATTTCGATAGAGCACAGAAATCATAATTCAAAAATGGTAAACTGGAATCTAGGCTTGCTGTAATTTCCGGTTTGGATATTAAAATAATTAATTGATGGATTTATGAGGTTTTAACGCTTCCCTAACCACAGCTTCGTTTTCACTAGTCAGTCTAGTGTATGTGGCAGCGTGATGCACACCAATATCGGAATCCACAAGATCTAAGCGCCTTCACGATAGTGGAATTTATTATTACAAACAGCAAACTTCCAACACACGCACCCACTTCATTCTGCCGCCCACGGGGCACGGGACAGCTTTACATGTTTCCGCGGTCGCTTTTTGCGGTCGAACACCAGGAGGGCGTGAACCTCTCGGCCTTGGCCGCCCAGAGACAGTCTGGGGTTCGTCTCCTCGAGAGGGCCATGTGGGCATGTGCTGTTCACTGCACGCGTGTCTGCCCCTCCTGCCGTGATAACCGACTTCATATATCCATTTATGGCCCACAGCCCCACGAGCAGGGTACACTGAACCTTCCATTTACCATTATCTGCGTAAACTGGTTACTAAAAATCACCTATAATACGCAAAATTTTCGAGGTTATTTTAATAAATAGAATCTAGAACTTTGTCTACACACTGACATGATCCTATTACTTTTTACTCGCCACAGATATCACGTTTTAAATATTTCCCATGAAATGAAGCGTAAATTTAATCAGTAGCAGTAAGATGTGGTTTGCATGAGTAAGCCACATACACTTGCACGACTTTAATATAATTTCGCAGTCCCGATTGACTTTTTCCCCATCTGGAACTTACTACGGTTTCATTTTTCAGACAACAATGAACATAATTTGTTAAATTACCGTACTAAAAACAAAATTGACATCCTTTGAGTGATGGCCACACGACGCTGCATGAACACCCACGACTATAGCATCAGCTGTGCACACGGTGTAATATATAATCCCTCCGATGTCCCCGTCTCGGGAGACGATCATAAATATTAACGACCATCCGGCCGTGAGACAGAGGACGCTATTAAGCCTCGTCATTCGCACAACCTCTCGGCCAGCAACCCTCGTGTAAAACTCTCTCTTAAAATGTTGTGTCAAGGTTATTAAACATCCTGCCTGGGTTATTAATGAAAGATGATATAGTATAATGAATTGAAATATTTATTGCTTTAAATTCATTTTACACAGTTTGGTCCATCCCCCAAAATAAAAAGGACCTACCTAAAAAAAATGATGGTATAATTCTGAAAATGATTTTGGATTACATAGTTTAATAGAAAGGTTGCACCTTTTCAAAATGACGCTATACATACGACAGTTATCAGATTCAAAATGGCAACTCCCAGATCATAAAAGGATATTTCAGGCGGCGAATGAGTTCTAAGGACGTGAAAACTGAACAGAAAATACATTTTGATATACGTAATATTCTTAGATACAACAATAACCACCTGAACCGAACACCTTAAACTAATCACTCTTGAAAAGCGGAATCGAAAGTTCTAAGTTTGATCGACCTATTAAATGAGTCGCAAGTGTTCAAGAACCTCTTAACATGCACTTTTAATGTGCTCGGGTAGAAAACTGTGACATTTGAAATCTCAAATGGCTTAAACACTTGTGACTCATTTAATAGGTGGATCAAACTCTCAATCCCGCCACGCCTTGCAACACTCATTGAATTTCAGAGAAGAGACAAGCCCGCCAGCGCGATAAAGCTTGTCTAATGACCTCCATAAATGTTAACAGCCGAGAGGAGCCAATCAGCTATCGACAACATTTCCATTTCTTTCTCGACGGCGGGTCTTGAGCTCGACAAAGGGACAGGGTACACTGAAGGGTCGAGAGTCAAAAGCCAATTATTTTCCACAGTAGAAAGTCGGCATCTTCCATTTCCTTCCTCGATCGATCAATTCGTCACGTCACTAAGTGCGGGTCTGTGTCGGTTTGACAGTCGAAGGTGGTTTCAGAACGAAGTTATAAAATAAATGACTTCCCTTCGAGGCAAAACAGGTCACAACTTTGTTATTACGGAGTTATCCATTGAATTTGACGTCGTCGCTGGCGATGAAATGTATTTGTTAATGTTAATAAAGCCAACAACTAGAACGGGAGGGGGGGGGGGGTTAAATGGATTGTTTCCTCCACTGTGTAAACGCAAAACATTATTAAATATTAACTTTGACAGCTCGAAGCGAATCTGTCTATTTACTCGCTATATTTAATATAAACGTAGACCTACCTAAATCCAATAACTCATCGGTAGTATTCGTACAATTGTTTTAATTTGCATATTATATGCAAATAAAAAATCCATTAGTTTGCACGGTAAAAATCTATTCAACAACATTTTTACTTACAAATCATCTTTTCATTTATTAACAATTATTACATGTATAGAGGGTCTTTAAGTAAGCGATTTGTATCAAATTACTTTTTTCTCATTTATTAACTACTTTCCGGAGGAAACGCCAATAGAAGAAAAACTAGTTTCAACATAAACAGACCACTTAGATGATACGACGGTCTATTACAGTGCTCTTCAAATAATATCGGCATATGATTACTTTAAGCACTAGTTGTGAGCGATTAGATCTAATGTTCTAACCCACAAGAAAATATCACGCCAAATTAGAACCATTAACTTAAATTACTCAATTTACAAATTGCAAAGATTGAGATTATTCCAAAATATGTAGAGAGTAAAATGAACCTATTATGCGAGATAGACGCGTAATGCAATGCAAAAAGTTATATCATCGTTACACGTTTGTACATTTATAATTGGTTATTCGAATAATATGATTTAGGATTGCACGATAATATTTTTTTAACTAATAATAATTGTCACTAGATCTAACCAGACTATAACAGGAGTTGACAGCCGTGTACCGCAGCTGCGGGGACAACCGATAAATTACAAAATTCTCCTAATCCGCTCGCCGGTGACAAAATGGCGGCGATAAATCCAAAGTGAGCGAGAGAGCGCAGGAGGGGCAGGTGGGAGGGGAAGAGGGGGTGGCCACAACTCATATCGGTCAATTAAAGTAAGAGGCCGCATTATGATAACGAAGCGCGGGAAATTGGTTCAGAGTTCCATCAAGTTCACCCCCTCCCTCCGGAAGGCTGTTCCACCTCTCTCGTTAACCCCGTGTCGGGCTAATGTATCCGTCTTCGCGCTCTTCTGGAATGGAACTGAGGCGATTTTTACGATCGCCGTCTGTAGAGAACGTGAGAGCAAAGACTGATAGAAATAAACGAATAGCGATCTATTAATCTGGGTGTGACGAGAAACGGGTAATAAGAGCTTATGTATGTCTACAGATCCGTATTACAAAAGCAAAATATACCGGATTAAAAGGGTTGATAACATTTTCAATCAGACGCGGTCAAATATAAACTGACGGTGTACTAAACCAAATGTTTTAGTAGAACGAGGGTTTGGGGTGCTGTTCTCAAAAATATAAACCACTAGCAGTTTCCCGGCGCGCGTTGCTGCGCCCAAATTAAGTTGTTTACTAATTACAGCTGTTAATTTTGTAAACACTAAATTTCTAAAACCTGACACTGCACCCTTGTAGGCCTTCTGGGTTGGAGCCCTTTAGACAGATTTGCACCAAACTTCACACAAACCATCCTTGAATAATGCTTAATAAATAATGCCTGAAAGTTTCATTACAATCTGTCGAGCGGTTTCGGAGTCCATAGGCTACAATACATATATACATACATACTTCCTCTTTTATATATTTAGATTTATAAATGTTTCATCATGACTTTTAATGCAAGAGAAAAATCTAAATGCACTTATAACGAATTGTAATCATTGCACTTTTGAAAACACGACAAAAATGTGTTTAACAACCACAAACACACACTTACAGTGTAAATTTTTGGACGATATGCAGACGTTACCTAGAAGAAAACGCGGATCTGAGTTTAAAAACCATTTACTTGACACACTCCTAATGAGAAACAAGAGGGTAATGAGCGCGCCGCGCCCCGAGCTACGCCCCCATTAGCCATCGCCGGGAAGGGTGTGGAACATTACAAATGCATCCAGGCTGCCGCTTCCCACTCGCACACTCCTGTTGACACGACTCCCCGATTGTCTCCGCTGTATTACAGTGGAGCGTGCGACTGTTGTTACAAATAATTGAAAATAGGCGAGGTTATCTCCTTGTAACACTTTCAAATATGTTAAACGATCTTTTTCATTAAACACAAATGTTTATTAATGTTTTTGATACGTACAGAAACCCATTCCTGATCCTTTTTTTAGAAAGTACACAAACCCATGCCCTTGAAAATCGAGCGACCTCTGGTGGTTTTAAGCCGATTTAAATGAATACAGGTTTGTCAAATGAGACCAAAAAAAATGATCGTATCGTCGGTTTTTATGGAAAAACACTAGAATGGTTAAAAACAGGTTGATTAATAATAATTGCAATATGTGTTGTAAATGCATCAAAACCAACTAATAGTAGTTATAGTTTAAAGTATTAAAAAAATTAGGGTTTTTTGTATTTTTAGACAAGTTTTTGAAAAAAAGTTTAACATAGGCGCTACACATCTTTCAGGAACGCCATCACACCAATACAAATCTGAAGAAATTGAGCGAATAACACCCAATACCCCCGTCGCAGCAAACCTGCGTACTCAGCGAATTTCCAATGCATAATATATGTCTTAATACCATATAAAGCCGCATACCAAGTTTCATAAAAATATATTCATATATAAGCGATATATACAATTTTAATTATTCTCCATAAGAATATCATTAGTGATGAGTACATAGGTTTGCTGAAACAAGGAACACAAACAATTGGTTTTAATGCAAATATAAATATAATTTAACTAGATGAAGCCACATACCAAGTTTAATCAGTATTCAATCATAAGTAAGCACAATATAACATTTTAATTATTCTCCATAAGAATAACATGGGAGATGAGTAAGCAGGTTTGCTGCAACAAGGAACTAAAAAAATGGGTTTTGATGCAAATATCAATATAACTCAACAAGGTGAAGCCACATACCAAGTTGTATTAATTTATGTTCATAATTAAGGGTGTCATTACATTTTACTTATTCTCCATAAGAATAACATGGGGGCTGAGTACGCAGGTTCGCTGCTACGGGGATAATCAACAAAAAATCAATTTTTTGTGCAAAAATCAATTTTTTGTGCAAAAATTAATATACCAGTACTACGTGACCCCACGTGCCAAGTTTCATCAATATACATTCATTAATAATGGAGATATCAAATTTTATTTATTCTCCATAAGGATAACATTGGACAACGTACTGTGTTTAGCACTTTGAATATCTCTGCAACGGTTGGACGTAGAATCACAATTTAAACACCAAAATGATTGTTTTGTGGAGCTGAGTTGATTGGTAAAAGCAAATGTGAAGTTTACATTAAAATCAACTTAGGAAAAGCCAAAAACCATTTTCCCATAAGATTAACATAGGAGATTTTATGAACAGTTTTTTTTGGATTTTCTCCGCAACCACTTAACCTAGCTTAATAATTCAAAATACCATATTATTTGTTTTTTTAAGCTCTATAACATGGTCTAAACAAAAATGAAGTGTTTTAAAAATTTTAGGGTAAAAAATGCAAAAAACTGATTTTTGGAAAATTTAAAACCCCCATAAACCCCCCTTCCCATGGCCCAATTTTTCTGGTTTTCGAACTTAAAGTCATAAATGTCACTTTACACATTTGAGCCAAATTTCATCGAAATCGGACGTTTTTTACTCAAGTTATCGCATTCACGGACACACATATATATATATATATATATATATATATATATATATATATATATATACATATATATATATATATACATATATATAAATTTGAACGAATAGTGTTTTAGTCATCTGGGGACCTAAAAAAAAAAATTTGTCATGGTCTCGGGCTTAAATCTTACCATGAGACCTACGGTAATAGCTTCTTCCCTATAGGGGAAATTCGCTAAAATGAGGTATACTGAAGTACATTCAACTGAAATATAAACATGTATAAGTATGTAAACCCACCTACAAATCCCCTTCGACACTATTAAATTAAACGACGACAAGACAAGCAGATAGTACGCGCGTGCTCGGGGTGAGGAATGCCCACCACAACACAACAGCGGTCGCGTGCCGGCGAACATCCAACTTCAACTTTCACAGATCGCGCGATAAACGGTGAGAAATGGCGAGGGAGCGCCATTACACTTCCTGCCCTGTTAATTTTGTTTCCCCCCGCCACGCCACGATCCGCATCTCTCACACTACTTCCCCGTCTCCGCTTTTCTTTATGTTTCTGAGCGAGCAAGGGGAAACATTTTCGTGAAAGATCCACTTGCTACTCGATCGGGTGAACACAGTACAGAATCGGGTTACTCCAAAGTTCTAAACAACAATTTACCACGAAACATCTTAAAATTACACACCATTAATTTTACCACTAAAACAAGCATTTCCAATTAAATCATGGACTATAGATGTTGCTATTCAAATATGGCCGAACGTAGGCGAGTACGAAATACGGATTGGTAGTCGAGGTGTCGATCAGCTGTTAATTAGCGAGATTCGAGTAGCTTGACGAGTGAGTAACAAATAAGTGGGCGAGAGGAAGCGTATAATTGGTGAAAATATAACTGAACAAGACAACAAGTCTGATACGTGCATGAAATCGGTTAATGTCAATCTTGTACCACGAATATATATTTAACTTATTAAGTAATACCAACAAATTCATCAGTGCATAAGGATGTATTTACATACACTCCCTCAACTGCCTTCATAAAAACTTTAGCATGCAGTAATAGCAAAGTCAATATTAGCCTCAAGAAATCTTACATCTTCTGTGATATAGCTTGCAAAGCGTTTATAGTAATGAATTAAAAATAACCTTACTGATTCGCTTTGTACGTTTAATAAACTTTAAAATCGCAATACAGGGAGGTTGTTTTACACCCATAATAAACTATCTATGCTGAAAACGTTTGTTACTGGTACAACTGCACCTTGGCCAGAACACGCAAAAATAGTCCACCCTATCACGAAGGAAACTGCCAGTCAGTAGTACTTAACACAGGTGAACAATTAAGAGATCGCCGGAGACGTGGCAACGGGCGCAACAAGGTAGCGGCGGAGTATTGAGTGATAAAGCGACGGAATTAACGAGGCCGTAATGCGCTCTCGTGTCAGTTCCCAGTAATGTGTTTCATCGGCGGCCAAGCCAACAGATATTGGCTAATTGGCAACAAGCATGCCAACGCCATCCCGCTTGGCCCGCGCATCTACGCTCTCTCTCGCACCCGGCTTGATCGCGGCCACCTTCGCGGAACTCCCAGTGCTATGCGGGATACCGAACAATGGTATTGATTGCCGAGTGCTACTCCGAAATAAGCGCAGGGACAGCGGGCAATCAATGAGGCTGAGGGAATATGTTTTGAACATCTTTGGGAGTGAGCGAAATACTTTGAATGATGACGGTTACACCTTCCCAGATCGTGTAACTCATATTAATCATAGTATAAAAGTTATCGTTCACGTTGAAAGTTTGATTGTGGTAATACAATTTGAAGTTGAAGCTTGAGATATGGGCGTAACATCATGGCATGTGTATGCGTACATAATATTATGTCCTCTACTGCGCGATCAGGAAATATATTGCTAACTTGAAATCTAGGTACTGACGCCATGAGAAAGACGTGTCTTCAGTTAAAATAGTTTATTATACGAAATAGCCATGAGTAACGTAAAGTTTATCGATCATACTGACGCATAGTAAGGGACTTTGAAAACGTTTCAATGTAAAAGTGTAAGTAAGGCTAAGTTCATGTGGGATCGTATGAATTTTAGTGGGTAATAAACCCTGCCAGCTTTGTTTCGACAGGGAGTTCCAATACTGTTTCTTCTGGTTCGTACGTCGATAAAACATGTTCACCTAACAGAAAGAGATAAGTAGCTTACCTTTTTTACTTTAGCATTATTTGTGTAATATTTCCATGATTTCGGGCCTTTTGAGTTGTGTAGGTTATCAAATTTTCATAATGACTTACGTACAATAACATATTTTATATCACTAATATTCTTCATTCGAGTATTACCCAAATCCTTATCCAGTACGAAATAAAATTTCCACAGATTAAAACTGGAAATGCTGAGCAAGAAACATTCCTTGATTAAGAGTTACGATTATTATCATTACGATATGATATACATCGTTGATCGAGCAATCTACGTTCTAAATTAATTGCGAAAAATCAAGCCGAAGCATCAATCGTTAATTTACGATTTTCTAACGTAATTGTCACGAATGGAAGGATTGAACGTTGTAAAACGGCTTGGTGAATCTTTTAAATGGAACGTATTAAGATCTCGGTTGGCCATTACCGGATTAAATGGGTTACTGTCAGATGACTATCTCTACAGGCGAATCACTTACAGAACTGCCAACCGCAGACTACAGAGCTCCGACTGGCCAACATTCAACACACTAACCACCTTATCTCAGCAGCTCCTTCATCCTTCAATGGCGGTGTGTCGTACATAAAGATTATGTAGTAGTATAAGTATAAATGACAGTGTTGCTATAGTAAAGTTCTCCCTTGGGTTCGCTTAAGGAAAATTATACACATCAACAACTACTTACATGCGATCTCAAGTTTCTGAAAAGGCGTGGAATATAATAGTAAACTTTGTACAAAGTGTTTCCTCTATCGCAAAACACAATATGGATCCGTCCATCTTTACGGCGGCTTTGCACGAAAAACAGTAATTGTAACACTTTTGCCTAGCAACTGGGCGGTGCCGAAGGGCAAACTTTTACCGCGCTTAAACTTTTTAAGATAGATTGCAACCATTTAAATATACAATCAGCTCAATAATAAAGGCGTTGGGTTAACAAATGTCGCCTGTTGTTTGATTAGACGCTTGCATTAAGTTAAGAGGAAGTTATAGGTAAAGGCGGCCACACACTATCGGACTTTTGCCCGAACCAGACATCGAACAAGACATCGGACCGAGCAGGGAGCAGGGAGTAGGGCATTCACTCCGAACTTCTTCCCGATCAAGACATCGGATCGGACAGATTGAGCGCGAAAACACCGAGCGGGGTAAAAATGGTGGGGACCATTTTAGTTGCCGTTGTGCAGGTCGGCCATGTACTTGTGGGATTCAGGGGATGCAGGTAGGGTGGTAGGGGGCTGGGGTTATGTAGTAGAGATTAATTTATTGTTTCATATGAATTGATTTTACTATCATTATTAATTTTATTTAGGTTAAACTCGTTTTGCAGATTTATCTGTTAACAAATCAAATATCTATCACTGTTTCTTGCAAAAGCAGTAGGCCTGGATATTATTAACTATGTAGGAGGATTGTAACATGGCTCCTAGCGGCGGGGCTCGTGACGGCGCTCGGAGCAGCGTATGGAGGTACCACACACTACCGAACCCCGAACCAGATCCCGAACAAGACATCGGTCCGATCTTTCTTTGATCTTTCGTCAAAAAACCGCCTCGAGAGCGCTCGGTGCTCGGTTCGATGTCTTGATCGGAGGCCCCACAAACTACCGGATTTTCTCCCTTCGAAGCCAAATCCTACTCGGTTCGATGTCTTGATCGGGAAGAAGTCCGGTAGTGTGTGGCCGTCTTAAGACATTGTTGGAGAAAACAGGCAAACCAGAACAGAATTTCGTCTCGTCAACCTAGGTAAATTACTTCTCTGTGGGTCAAAGGAAAAACCGACAAAAGTGGTTGATAGAACACAGGCAAACGTCTTATCGCGCGCGTCTAACAACCTGTCTATGTAGTCTCGGCTGAAGTGATAACACGACGGGGAGACGCACACTCCTCCAACTTGTTGTCCTATGCTCGGCAAACAACAGACGCTCGACAAGTCAAACACGGCATTTACTGCACACGTCTACAGCGCGGCTCGGTACGAACGAGAGCTGCACGATCGACAAACACTTCAGTAACTCAAAACAAGACGACGCTCATCAAGACAAACACTGCAGTCACGGTACATCAGTGTCAGAGAATGTTGTCTAGTATAAATAGCGAAGCCTTGATACTATAATTTACGACTTGCCAAACACTGGTGCACCTTGTAGGTGTCAAAATAATATCGATGGATCGTCAACGATCTGAAAGTACAAAACATTTTTGGACACAATCAAGGAGAAACTATTGTTTATAAGTTGTAAATAGCGTTATTGTCTGATCCGAGAATGCAAATTAGTTACATCGGCAATTTATGACCTCTGTCAACACGCTTCAAATGATAAAAACAATGTTTTCTCGCGTCTATAACGGTTAAGAGAAGTAATTATAGCTACACAGACAGCGGCAGAAGGCGCGTGTTTGGCTAATTTAAGTGGCCTATCGATTTGCCGCACGCTGAAGCCAACAATTAGAAGCATTTCGTCAGCGGACACCGGCCAGGGCGGGACCCAAATAGAACACCGGCTAACTTTTAGTATTGGTATATTACAGTTAAAACAGCGGCCAGTGATTGAGTTAAAATATTTATCATGGCATCGTAATATTTATCTTACATTTTGCATAATCGTAAATATACATTTTCTGTCTTGCTTTTGCCAAATCAAAAAATGCTCTCATTTGTAAAGAACGATTATAATAAAATGGGATTTTTTCCGTTATGCCCTTGTAGTTTAATTATTTATTGTAAATATTACTTAAGAATCACCTTAGACTGCACGTTTTGTATTTTGTTATAGATCCACAATAACTGTAAAAAATTAATTACTAGAAAACTGGCAACGGAACCGTGCGTTTCGAATATTGCATAATTATTTGTCTACATCTGCCCCCCCCCCCAACTTTTGGAAGTGAATGTCGCCCTAAACCCGAGTCCCGGTGGTTTTCTTACGCCGTTGTACAACACTATAGAGATGATCAATAGTGTTGCCTCTCCAGAGCCCGCTGGAGCTAGTTCTCCCCCGGGCCCCCGGTATTGATGTCAGTGATTTCTCTCCGCTCCGGCTACGTAATCCTCGCCCCGGGGACTCGACGGACCGACTCTCCTTTCTTTGTTACCCGTCTCCGACGATTGTTCCTTTCATTTCTTAACCCGACTGCTAGATAGCCAAACAGTTCGCCTTTTCGCCTTTGCATTTCGCCTACGCTACGAGTATTTACGCGTTCAGTAATTATAAGTTATAAAAAAACAAACCTTAAATTCTAACAGAATGACTACGCAATGAACAGCGCCATTTTATAGGGTATTTAAAAAAAAAATGGTACAATGACAGCGCAGCTGAAATATGGCTATCGATCTAGAGGCGATTCGACACTTTCATTCCAGAAACCTTCTTTAATTTAGCCGATATTACACTAAATAACTCAGATATTCAAAACAGTCTTCTTTACCCGATAAATGATTTGCCATTCAATTTTTACCTGAGAATTTCCGATATTTACGCGTACCAATCATAACTCGCATTAAATGACACTATTGTGTTAGCAAAATACAGCAAGCAATACGTTTTTTAATTTAACCTTTTCCTTTAGATCCCATTTGGCTCATCACGAGTCTTGAAAATCGGCCAAAACCTATAGTTAGCTGCCTAATCCTCCCTTAGAATGATTATTACGCTATTTAATATGCACACTGCAACAAAATAAGACCTATTTGACTGAAATCGAAGCGTAGTTCCGAAGGTCGATGCCGCAACAGTGGGTCAGCAGGTATGTCAGTTTAGAGGTTAAGTGTATATAAAAATGCATGAATCAGCACAGCACCTGCCGCTATACGCTGGCCGCCGGCCAAGTCTTCTCTCTCGGACTCTCTCCCTCTCTTCCGTGTTTGTGCTCGTCTAATGGTCTGTCACCGTCACCCACACACATTACTTTGCTATTAATACTGGCCGGGACAGCGGTCGATAAATATTTGGCGACGACAACGTGAACGTCCGCCTCTTCCGGCGAGAAGTGAAGTTTGGCCTCTTCTGAAATATCACGAAATAATGTGAAGCGTTACTACGTTCCTGGTTTACTATTTGGGGATGGCAAAAAGTGGAGATCAATGGGAACGACTAAGGTAGTCCCGACTTACAAATAATTTTGCACATTTATAAGTGATAGTGAATACAGCTCAATTTAAAAAGACGAGAGAATATAAAATACGTCCGTCACGCCGATCGGCCGGAGAGTTATGAAACGACTCTATAAACGCCCTACCCCGTCGCAGCAATCCTGCATACTCAGCGAATTTCCAATGGAGATATAAATGTCTAAATAGTACATAAAGCCACTTACCAAGTTTCATAAAAATGTATTCACAAATAAGCGATATGTACAATTTTAATTATTCTCCATAAGAAAAACATTGGGGCTGAGTACGCAGGTTTGCTGCAACGATGAACACAAAAATTGGGTTTTTATGCTAATATCAATATAACTCAACTAGATGAAGTCGTATACCAGTTTTTATTCATTTACGTTATAATTAAGGGAGACATAGTATTTAAATTATTCTCCATAAGAATAACATGGGGGTGAGTACGCAGGTTTGCTTCTACGGGAGCCTTAGGCAAAAATCTTTTTAGAAAATATCAATAGACCATAACCTGATAAAGCCGTATTTCAAGTTTCGTCAGTATACGTTCATAAATAAGCGAGATATATAATTTTTCTTTTACTCCATAAGAATAACATTAGACAACGCACTGTGTTTAGCACTTTCAATATCTCGGTTACCAATTGACGTAGAGAAATTATCAAAATACCAAATTGTGTTTTTTTTTAAGCTGAATCCAATGGTGAAAACTAGAATTTGACTATTTAAAAAATTACATGTAAAAAATCCAAAACCCATTTTTTGGGGTACAAAACCCCCCCAAAAATATCCCCTGGGATGGAGTGATCTGGCTGGTTTTCGAACTTGGTCATACATTTTGCTTGTCGAACACGTTTATACAAAATTTCATCAAAATCGGATCATTTTTACGAGATTTATCGCGCGCGCGCGCGCGCACACACACACACACACACACACACACACACACACACAGTGTATATATATACACTGTACAGTTTCGAACGAATGGTGTTTTTGGGGTCTGGGGACCTCAAAACGAAGAGTTATCATGGTCCCGGGCCATGGCGCCTACGGTTCGCTAACAGAGGGATGAACACAAGCGCCGGGTAATGCGGCCGAGTCAACCACCTCGCGTGACAAGACAGTTACTCAGTTTCCGGGGTATGTTGACCCGAGACCGAGACGCAGTTCACACGGCGCAACGCAACAATTCTAATTCACGCTCCGCCGGCGCCGCGTCGAGGCGTACCATGAACTCGCACTCCGGTTCGTTGTCCTTCCCCGGCACCCTCATACCTCATACCACGTCTCACACCAACTTATCACTTCGTCACGCGTTCAGCAAGACCGAAATATATCCTTTATGTACTATTGAACAGTTCCATGACGCTTACTTCAGTAACATAAATGTGCTTTTACATCACCCCTGAAAAAATAATACGTATCGCCATGGAAATATAAATACTACGTCTAGAATCAAATGGAAGTAATAATTAAGCTAACTGATAAATAATAGTCTTAAAAAAACATTAATAAATCCAGAACAGATTGTTCTTAAATACGCATGCTATTAACACTTCACTAATTCGCTGTGGTCTACGTTCCTCATTTAAATAATAGTCTCGCATCAAAAACCGGTTTCTATCTCACCTTGTTTGGCACACCCAGTTCCCCCACTTTTTTTAAAAGAAAAAAGTACGATAGTAGAATACAACTGAACCTACTTACAAGGAGAGCATACGATAAAAATACATATATTCTAGTCATAGATGACTTGGCAACTAGCGTATGTTTGTTTCATTCTCTGCACTGACCGTGACCGATGGTTGGGTGGGGGGGAGCTGAGTGTGCGTGTGAGAGTGAAGCTCATCTCGATTAGCATACCAGATTGACTTGTGTACCAAGGCAATCAGGGCTCGTCCAATCAGAAAGGACTGGAATCGCTACACAACACTAAAGCCATCTGGCCTTACCAGCGTTAATCTCTTCACCGATGCAAAGCATCATTACATAACACCAGGAATCAGTCGACATGACAATTAATTACTACATTACATTAAGTACTCACACATATAGCGGTTGCGGAGAAACTCTAAAAAACGTGTTCATAAAATCCCCCATGTTAATCTTATGGGAGAAAGGTTTTTAGCATTTCCACAGTTAATTTTACTGTAAACTTTACATTTGCTAATACCAATCGGTTCGGCTCTACAAAACAATCTTTAATCTATTAATCTATATTAATGTTTGCGACCTCGATGTTGAATTAAGGACAAACTGTGGGACAGTTTCCACAAGGTTTGGTGTTTAATTGTGGGGCAGTTTCCACAAGGTTTGGTGTTTAATTGTGGGGCAGTTTCCACAAGGTTTGGTGTTTAATTGTGGGGCAGTTTCCACAAGGTTTGGTGTTTAAATTGTGGGGCAGTTTCCACAAGGTTTGGTGTTTAAATTGTGGGGCAGTTTCCACAAGGTTTGGTGTTTAATTGTGGGGCAGTTTCCACAAGGTTTGGTGTTTAATTGTGGGGCAGTTTCCACAAGGTTTGGTGTTTAAATTGTGGGGCAGTTTCCACAAGGTTTGGTGTTTAAATTGTGAGGCAGTTTCCACAAGGTTTAGTGTTTAATTGTGGGGCAGTTTCCACAAGGTTTGGTGTTTAAATTGTGGGGCAGTTTCCACAAGGTTTGGTGTTTAATTGTGGGGCAGTTTCCACAAGGTTTGGTGTTTAAATTGTGGGGCAGTTTCCACAAGGTTTGGTGTTTAATTGTGTTTCGACGTCCATTCGTTGCAGAGATATTCAAAGTGCTAAACAATGCTATCCTTATGGAGAACAAAATTTGATATTAAAATTTGATATCTCGATTATTTATGAATGTATATTTATGAAATTTAGTAGGTGGCTTCAAATAGTACTGGTATATTGATATTCGGACAAAAAATCATTTGTGTTGATTGTTTCCGAAGCAGAAAAACCGCATACTCAGCCCTAATGTTATTCTTATGGACAATAATTGCATACAAACACATTTCTCATATTTCTTGTTGCAGCAAACCTGCATACTCAGCCCTAATGTTATTTTTACGGGGAATAAATAAATTGCTATGTCTCACTTATTTATAAATGTACTTTTATGAAACTTGGCAAATGGCTTTATGTGGTATTAAGAAACATGTACATGCATTGTAAATTAGGTTAGTATGCAGGTTTGCTGCGACGGGGGTATATTTTATTATTCATTAGATGTAGATACAAATACAATCTTTAACAGTGGATTATATTTTTATAATTTCTGCAAATTGGTTGTACCTTGGAGATAAAACGAAATAAAAACACAACATTCATTAGTTGTGAACTAATAGTTTGTAGTAATTAAAACGACAGGGAATAACACAAACGTAAAATATTATACAATGGGATATAATAACGGAAAGGAGTTCTTTAAAGACAAACAGTTAATTCTGGTTGGCCTATAATCCCATAGAATAATAATCCCTATATAATAATAATAATCCCTATTATCCTAGTCACAGATCACAAGAGAACGGTCAAATACCGTTCTGAATCTTTACGCTCAGAGTTTACTGATGTTGGTTCTTCATGTAGCTGAAAATTACAACTAGCCTGTACATTTCGCCGAGCAATATTAAAAGTGTTAAATATAAGTTCAATTAAACTTTTATCCATGATAGGATTTGGTTGTTATATTTATTAAATTCTTAAATTGTAAGAATGTATTTAACATATTATTAAGTAAGTAATTCCGAAAATATCATATCAAAACTACTACAACTTTGGTAAATTTAAACTGACAGCTGTACTATTGTATTTATTTTATCCGCACGAATACCAAGCCCTTGCTAATGAACAAACATGCACATTTGCATTTTTTTAAACTATTTGAAGTGTAAACAGCAATATTCTTTAAACATTTTAACATTCCGCTTTATCAGTTGATAGTTGCTCTAATAATGAAGAGCCCACATGATTTAATAGTTGACGGAGTAAACATCCTGAAAATGTAAAATAAGCGAGAACATTATTACAATTAACACAAATAAAAATGCAATGTTATGCTTTGCAAAAGATGAATGTTTATCTCAGCAAGGCTATATACCCTTACCCAAGGTGGTCCTGAGGGCGGTGACCGCGGTGAGTCATGTTTTCTAAAAATTAGTCAACATAGTTAACTTATAAAAATAGTACCATACATAAATACGTTAAATCATATTTATTCAAGTAAACTAGATTTTTTTTCAGTACTAACAATTTAAAAAAAATAAAATTAATACTCTATTTAAGAATGTTTTTCAAAATCTCTTTTAAAATTTTGAATTGTTTGAATGTGTTGTGTGATTTTTACTGGTAACAAATGAAAAATTGGACTTAAAAATACGAATAAGTTTCTTAAAATAATCTTGTTATCCTAGTATAATATGCACCCCTTTCAGTGCGATATCCTTTTGTATAACACTTTTCAATTTTGTAACACGAATCCTTTTGTACTAAGGCTGTTTTTCGGACTCACGAACAAACATCAATCGGCCTAATTCATCCTTTCAGTGCGATATGTAGTCGTATGACTTCAATTTTGTCACGAGTTAGTTTGTATAAGTTTTAGCTACATGAAGAACCAACATCAGTAAACTTTGAGCGTAAAGATTCAGAACTGAATTTAACCGTTCTCTTGTGATCTGTGACTAGGATAAGTTGTTCCTGTTCGGGCAGAGGAGGCATGACATCGGTGCGGCACACGGGAGACATTTCAGGAGCCGTGTGACGTCACTAAAACGCGTCATCAGTGAGGTTCCCTCATCGCCCGCCGCTAGCGCCAGAACTGTTTTTGCCGACATCTAAGTTAATCAAGATCCAGGATCATCATCATCATCCCATAATATGTTCAATATTTGTACTTGTAACCACGTTCTTATTATTGCTGTCCTAAGTATTCCCTCACCCGATTGTCAGCGCTCTGCGGGCAGCAGTTAGATACTGTCTTTTCACTGATTTCAATCAAAACAACAGCACAACAGCTACTCATTACTGAAATCAACCCTTTATCATTAACAGATTAACTTGGTAACACTTTTGCTGTTTCCATAGTTAAACACGTTACTTTCATCCTCATCGCTATCCAATTTAATGGGCAATAATCCAACCTGGCCAGCAACCATAAACAACTTATTAATATAGCCCTAGTAAAATTATGTTCGGCATAGATATTAACATATTGCGTGATATGTTTCACTATTTATTCGTCTTTTATCATTAATTCAACCAATCGAGGACAACTTTGGTGTCCATCCAATTAAGGAGAAAGTTTATTGAATTTTCTTAGTAGCAAAATTTAAATTTTCCAAATTGATATCTCTTATTTACAGCTACAAGCAAACCATTAACTTATTAAGATAATTACCAAATGTTTTGACTCATTACGCCAAACTGAAGAGGAACATGCTTTATTCACATAGGCTATACTTTGGCATATCTATACTTAAAATTCTATACAATTTGTGTAATTACACACAACAAATAAAATGTGTGAACCTACACAACACACACTGAATAAAAATAGAATTATAATGTTTCCAATTAATTGTAAGTAGAAGAAAAATAACTGTTTCCGAGTAGGTTGAAACATTATGTAAATGTTCAGTAGCTTACATTTTTTAAATATAGGTAGGCCTATATTAATTTGTTTTCAAAGCCCAAAGAAACAAACACTTTTTGTTCTCATTTATTTGACGGACAAAATTATTATTAGTATGTAAATTCGTATGTAAGGCCAGTTACTGGGATATTGTTCAGGTTAATTTATGAGACAATAAATACATAAACATTCCTTTCAGTCGATTTATAGACGCGTAAAGTTGTTAACATGACAGAGCGGACGACTCTTCAACTGACAGATGAGCAGCAGACTCTAGCTACAGTACGTATGATGTCATAGGGCTTCTGTTTTTGTGTTATCGGTGACGTCATACGGCTCCTGAAATGTCTCCCGTGTGCCGCACCGGGCATGACATACCCCGCGGGGCAGGTAGACAGCTGACCCTAATTAGTACGGCTCATTGATTTTCATAGATGTGACGAACTCGGACATGACGATCTCGGTGGTGACCAAAAAAGACTGACCGACAAAATGATATATTTTAAAGAACTATAGAAATCTTTTAGCAGGGTGCCTAGTAAATTAAAAAATCATTATTCAGTATAATTACTATGACTGACGTTCATAGCTTAAAAATGCAATTGGAAAAGGTTACATAACCGAGTAATCATAATCGTTGTTGTACGTTGAGTTGTAAACTGTAGAGCCTGCAATACTGCGGCCAGCGACAGTGTTAACGCGAGCCCAGTGTTGTGGGAGGTCAGTGCCGCACGTCCGCCAATCACACGGCCCTCCTGTCCGTAAACCGCGGCAGTAAACGGTTTATGTCGGCTTTGTATGCAGAACGGTGGGACGCCGCGATATAAACAGGGTCGGCCGAACTGCCCATCAAACCCAGCTACGCACCAAACTGCACCGGGACACTGCTGCCGCGCCGTGCCCGATTAAACGCCACGAATGTACAATAATTACTCTCCTGCGCTGGAGGAGCACAATGCAATCCCTAGGATCATTCTTCTCTACAACAAGTTGTTTTAGTAGTTCTCTGAGGAAAAAGTAACATATCTATCTCTCAAACGTATGTTGGAGATATTGAAGGTAAGAAAAACGAAAATACAAGCATTATGAGGTTTCTGCAAGAGTAAACGAAATCTAATTTAAATAAATAAAGATCGAAAAGTAATTCTTTGGAAAATATCTCCCAGTTCTTGATTCCCAGGAGGTTAACCCCTTGAAGAGGGCGTTTCGTATGGAGGCGCATCCAATATGTTGCCTCTATATCACTTCGCCGGGACTATATCAAAGAATCTAACAGAGATCGTAGAAACAAGGAACGAAAACAAGTATAATTTTGTACTATCAAATCCAGCTGCACGAATTCGAGCAGTTTAAACTGTGATACTGATCCAGAAGTTAGCTTAAAACAGCTGATCTTGCTTATGTACTGGGTGTTATTACCTTTAAACAGCTGTCAAATGCTCAATTTAAATTATTACTGTATTTTAATTATTTATTATTGTATTTAAATTATTACTGTAGTAATCATAAGATTGACATTGCAACTTTTGAAGGGCTGTGGGGTTCCCTAAGAAGGAACCAACGTGAATTCTGAGGAAATTCGGAAAATACAAGCACTATCCCCTTTAATTTTACTTATAAAATCTTGTAAATCGGTTCATTAGTCACTGATGACTTGGCCGTGTAATACGTAGGATAATACCTATCTGAAGAAAAGTTGCTTTTGTAGGAATTCCCACTTTTCAATTCTGTAATGGTTACTGAACTCCCTCCCCCGCGGGTCGGATTCTCAATTATCACTCTTGTTACGTAGCGCGGAGGCACACACCGCCGGTGCCCTTGATACAGGACACAGCCGTAGTGACCGCGTGGGAGTGACAGGTAGAGTCCAAGATCAAGGTCGACTCAAGGCTACCGCCGACGCCGACCTGTTCACAATACCACCGCCTCAATGGGCAGGTGACGACACGCCTTGGCAATACACGGCCGCGTTTCGACATCTGACACTGACTAACTCCCCCCCAAAACCAAAACCGAAGCTCTTTCAATTGGTTAGTCTTTTGAGACCGCGCCATGGCTAAGGTTCATCTGCGCTATTACTTTTAGTTTAGTAATGCATCTAATTAATTGTAGGGTTGTAAGCAGTAAATGTGTCAAGAAGAAGCAAAATTGTCTGCAATTAAAACAGACCACCCCGATGTTTAATTGTCCAACACAGCTATGGATTTTATTATGCCAATGCCATTTTTGGTTCAATAAATCGTAGATATACTTTCAGAAGAACAATAGAATCGTTGCTAGTTATTAAAATTTAAAATAATCTCAACGTATGATCAAATGTTATGGCAATAAAAATTAATATTACATTAATTGCATGCATTGATAGTTATATTAAATAAATATGTTTGTTTTTGTAAATGTAACTACGCAACTGGATTAAACTAATCCGCTAATACAAAATGGACTAGAGTATTAAAACAATTAATAACGTATTTTACTACAGTAAACATACATAACTGTCTTGATCATACTGATCCTTTTTGCCGCATACTCGTTACAAGACGAAACTTTGCTATCCTAACTCGAAAAATAATAATGTACATGAACAATATTTTTACCAGCACACAGCACAGAGGGAGAGGGCTGAGAGCGAAGCAATTTTGACAGCCATGCGAGAGGCGGGCGCCGTGATTGGTCGAGATGGGACCAGGGACCCGAATTATCCTCTCGGTCCTGAATTATTCACCCCCCCCACTGCCACCCCACCTTCCCCCAGCGGTCAGGGGGCACACAGCTGATTGACATCCCACTTCATATCCGACCAATTATCTCGACATTAATAGCAAGATTGGCAAGTGCCGGGCAGTGGAATCCGCAAGTAGGGCCTACTACAAATAGCTACTTTCGTTTTCTAAACGTATCGCTCGTTGACTTAACGGACCAAGTTAAAAACAAATTACTAGCATGGTAATTTCACATTTGTAAAAATAAATTTTTCAAAAATAAGTCTTGCGATTAATTACCATACCATTGTTGTTTAGAAATCCTCCCCAAAGAACCAATAGTATGTTGAAATTTTCGTTTCACCGGGGATAGACGTGGCGCACGTGCTTATAACATAAATACAAAACTTTAGTAAATTATTTACTTACATAACTCGGCAACTCGTTTTAAACGAGCGAATACATACCTGAAAGGAAACAAGAAATTAGTAACGATATTATAAACAAATTTTCAATAAAATCATTAAACTGTTATCAGGATTCTACATAATAAATAACAATTCGAGCATGCAATGGACACATTTGCAAATTTAGTGAAACAAACGAAATAGGTGATCGCAAAAAAGTAGCACTCCAAAAAAGTAACACGGAAGGACAACGCATTAAGGAAGGCGTTTAAGTTAAAAGGGGGACTTGTCAACACAGAACTGCCCGGTGCGGGTTTGGCGACATTATTAGACCACAAACAAATATTACGGCGAAATTGAAAAAGTTGTGAGAAACATCATCTGGCGAGGCGACATGTGGTCGACCTGCAATACCGGCTACACGTACCGCCGCCGCGCCGCGCAGTGTCGCTTGAAACTCAATTAGTTACTGGCTTTATCTAAAGGTTATTTCAATCCCTTTATTATTAGTGAATTCCCTTTGGAAAGTGAACTATTAGCATGACCCGCACGGTGAAACTTAAGCCCGGGACCACCATAGAAGTTCCTAACATGACCCCCTGAACACGTTTTGGGGGGTCGTTCAAAATGTTATATATATATGTGTATATATATATATATATATATATATAAATATATATATATATATATATATATAATATATATATATATATATATATATATATGTGTGTGTTTGCACTCTAGCGGTCACATTTTTTGTCCGATTTACTTCAAATTTGGTAGGGACGTTCCTTTCTGTAATCAGTTGGACAAGATCGTTGGGCAAAACAATCGGAAAACTCTAAACACTTTTTTTGGGGATTAATCTTTCAAATTCCGAGTTTTTGGGCCCAAAAAGGGTCATTAAAGCCCCAGATGTAAAATCAATGCATGTAAAAAGATGGGAATTAGAGAGGCGAAAGTTTTAAGCCCTCTATCGTCATTCTAGCATAAATATTTACCGAGTTATTAAAGAAAATGTGTATCGACTAAACACAGTACGTTGTCTTATGGGGGTTTTACGCTAAAAATGCCTGTTATTCCTTTGTTAGAGTACTTTTATCATCCCCAGCTACCTCACGCCTACTTTCAAGCCTGTCTGGACCTTCTACAAACCTTTTAATGCACAAAATTGTATTCCCAGCTTTGCAAGTAAATGAAACCAGGAATATCAGAACAGTCAAAAAATCGAAGTTTTCAGATTTCAATAAAAATTGGACAAATGTATGTTTTTACACTGATTTTGAGTTTTAAAAGTTTTTATGTGGAAATTCACTTTCCTCACGTCAGCGTGCTGCGTGCGAACTCGTTCTTTGTTTTAGTAAGTCGTGGTAAACGCTGTGGTATGTATGCTGAATACGACTACGACGGGCGTTTTGCATGCAGTGCCACATACAGTTTTACATTATGTATAACTTCAGGGAAAAATTAAGTATCGTACAAAAAGTGAGCATTTATACCAAAATATGTAAGATAAAAACTTTTAACGTTCAGTAATACAATGCACGTTTACAAAACCTTGAGGGACAGTAATGAAAACAAGAATTACGTGGGAATCGCCGCACTATTATATTATACGAATCCCTGAAAAACCCAATTCCTGTAACTAAGACATTTTTAGATGTAACAAAGCAACATGTTTCGAAACCTAACCGACGTATGTAACACGTCAAGAAACGTGCGATATGAGTTGCAAGCAAACGTTGAAAATAAATCTTAGTAAACGGTATCAGGAAACTGACATACTTTCTCCCTTTTAGCCCATCTTTAATGAATAAATTACATTTATTTACTAAATATAGAATATACAAAGCACGGTCGAATGTACAGAAAATCTTGTAAACAAGTCGTTTTCAAAAACATCCACCCAAATCCCTGCTTTGGAGGCACTACAGAATCCATTGATACACTCGTGGGTTTAAGAGGAGAAATGCCCCCTACTCCCCCCCAGGGTTATTAAGGGGCAACATATTTCGAATTTCCTCTGTTGGTCAATGCTAACTTGACAAGCACATCAAATTTGAATGAAATTGATCAGTAAATAAGAGAGAAATAGTAATTTTTGTATTCCCCATAAGAATAACATTGGGCAACGTACTGCGTTTACAGCAAAATGAAAATTTCTTTTTTCTCCACAACCAGCAATCGTAGGAAAAGTAATTCAAAATACTAAATTATTTAGTTTTTGGGCTCTTTTTAATGGTGAATAGTAATATTTATATTTTTTATGAATAATTAAAATAAACTGAATTTTTGATGTTTTAAGTTCTGTAATTTCTGAACCCGAATTCGTACATATATGCGGGTGGTGTCATTTTATTGGAAAACTAAAGTTCTACAAACGACTAAAGTTTAATCAAAATCGTTAGAGCTGTTTTTGAGAAATTTTGATTTTTCATGTTTTTTGGTGGATAATTACCCTTAAAAATAAAAAAAATCCAAAAAATGAAAAAACCTGGAGATATCGTGGATTAGTACCTACATACAGTACCAAATTTCATAAAAATCGGCCCATTGGTTAGGGCTCTAGCTTAGTACACATCCACAAAGACACAAACACACACACAGACAGACATGTCGTAAAAACCACTTTTTTGGGTCCAGGGAGCACCAAAACAAATATTTCCACTAACAACTCAAATTCGAAAATTTTGACGAAAACAATACTTTCTCCATATACTATATACAGAGGGAGAAAGTAAAAACACAGCTGAGTACTTTTACATTTATTCTATCTAAATAACCTGACCTCCAACCATACCTACCCTACCCAGGCATGACACGAATTATAAGCGAGCATTCAAAAGAATTCTTGCAAATACAACTGCGTGACAAAAGTTTTAGACGAATACGAAAATACGTTTACACCACCAAATCTACGTCATGGTATATTATTCTACAGATAAATATATTTCTATCAAAATCGAAAACGAGGGCGCAAATTAACAAGAGCAGATGTAATTTAGACACTGGCGGCGCGGCTGAGATGACCAAGAAAGGTCGTGTTGGTGAGGATGGCGATAGCCTACGCGTGTCCTTGGTCCACCGCAGGACATTATCACATTCCTGTAGTCCGGGGGTCAACCGCGTCCTCCTTGGCGGCTCCTCCCCCTCAGCATCACAACAGGAGGGGCCAGCGGTAAACAAACTACATAGCGCCCACTTGTGTTGGGCTGGAATTTACGTTGGCGTTTTATGGACGCGAGAAGTTAAGGCCAAAAGTAAAATATAATAATAAAAAATTGAAAAATGATTTCAGGTAAAACTATTGGAGTAGATTTTAACTTTGGACATTATTTTGATTGGCAGCGTTAAATTATGGATGTTCAAATAATTAATTGTAAACTTTGCACCAAGCCGGTTTGTTAAAACTATAGTTTAGGTTAAGGTGTCTTAAATAAACGGTATCAGGAAACTGACACATACTTTCTCCCTTTTAGCCCAACTTTAACGAATAAATTACTTTTTACTTACTAAATAGAATACAAAGCACGGTCGAATGTACAGAAAATCTTGTAAACAAGTTGTTTTAAAAACATCCACCCAAATCCCTGCTTTGGAGGCACTACAGAATCCATTGATACACTCGTGGTTTTAAGAGGGGAAATGCCCCCTATTCCCCCCCAGCGTTATTAAGGGGCAACATATTTCAAATTTTTTTGAGAAACTTTGATTTTTCATGTTTTTTGGTGGTTTTTGGGGGATAATTACCCTTAAAAATCAAAATTTCGAAAAATGAGAAAACTCCTGGAGATATCGTGGATTAGTACCTACATACTACCTTCATAAAAATCTGCCTATTGGTTAGGGCTCTAGCTCTGTACACATTCACACAGACACAGACACACACACACACACACACACACACACACACACACACACACACACACACACACACACACACACACACACACACACACAGAGACGGACATCACGTAAAAACCACTTTTTTGGGTTCAGGGAGCACCAAAACGAATATTTCCACTAACAACTCAAATTCGAAAATTTTTACGAAAACAATATTTTCTCCATATGTATAGGGGGAGAAAGTAAAAATGTGTTTGGTATCGAGTGGACATTCATTAGAATTCATTACATTCAGTGTAAATGATTACGTTAATTCCATTCAATCAAATCATCAAAACTACTATTTATTATCTGCGAATGAATCTACAATCACGTCTAAAAAATATTCCCAATATGAGAAGAAGAATTTTATAAAACGAAGCATTAGTCGTATTGGACTTTGATTCAAGAGGTCACGGGTTTAATTCCCGGGGAGTTCACAAAAAATATGAGGGGCTTGGACAGTTTTTCTTTAAAACGTTTTAAATTGAGACCCAAAAAATGCCACTGAAGTTGAAGTTAAAAAGAAAACAAATAAAAGCAACAAAATGTAGTTGCCAACACCGTGTGCAAGGGCGGGGACGGAGGGTCGGGCGAAATATATTGGAAGAAATCGGAGGGAGAGAAAACTTGTAATGGTAAAACTTACGTAGACCGCAACTTGTCTGGTTTGACGTATCAGCAGCTCGCGCCTCGCGGGCACCAATACCGATGCCGAGGTTCTCGCCGCTTTAGTTATCCAATCCCCTGCTGCTGTAGTGTGTTACACAAACAGACGATGTTCCTAATAATCTGAGTTTTCGTTTCACGCGTTAAAAACTATTCAAACGAAACATAATTGAAATTGATAAGGATAATTAAGAAGACATCAGTAACAGATTTCCCGTGCTTTAAATATTCATTTTATTTTGGTGTCAGTATTTTGTTTTTGTTTTTAAGAATACCTGCCTAAATTTTTTTGTTATATTAATTATTATTACGAACGTGTAGAAAATTTGAAAACTAACCCACGTGATGGTAACACAAAAAGGTAAAAGCCAAAACCAACTTCGGCGAGCCAAAGATGGGGAGCGCCCTGGAGACTGGACAGCGAATATCAGCTCGGACCTGACACTAATCCGGCGGCTACGGATTCAATCTCGCCCCCAGAGCCACTGGCTGAGCCGAGACACATCATGATAACACGGCCTCGCCACCTCTACCTCAGTCACTGTAGGTTTACACATGCACCGCGGAAACTTGCTCTTCGCAGCTGAGGATATCTGTAGCGTATGTATCCCTATAAAACTAACAACAGTTTTAGATTAAGTTTGTAGGCTAGTTAAAAACAAGATTTTTAGAGTGTCAAGTATTACACATACGCCAGATCTTCGATGTGACCCAGCGACCACAGCGAATTTCCCCTATAGGCAGGGTAGCCAAACGTCCCGTAAAAACGGGATTGTCCCGTATTTCACGATCGTACCCGGAGTCCCGAAAAAATCTCGCGGTACGCCTAAATGTTCAGTATTTACGTTGGGTACTAATAAACACATTTTAAACCACTATAATTTCCTAATTTATAATTTCGAGCTTCAAGTAATATATTTTATTTGTGCTAGTTATTATGTAGTCGTGTATCGTAGGTACCTCAGAATTTAAATAATTTACAAAAGCAAAGATAAATTGAAAAATATTCATAGGTCTCAAAATAGCTAAAAAGAGCATGTTTCAATGAGTACATCCCGAGGGAAGCCCCTCGGACCCCCTTTAGCTGGAGGCTATCACCCCCAAGCTCTTCTTGGGCGTGTCCCGTTTATTTCAAGTTTATGATATGGTCACCCTACCTATAGGGAAGAAGCTATTACCGTAGTCGGCATGGTAAGAGCTAGACCTGGGACCATGATAACTTTTCGTTTTGAGTCCCCAGATGTCAAAAACACCATTCGTTCAATACTGATATATATGTATGTGTGTCCGTAGGCACGATAACTTTCGTAAAAATGGTCCGATTTTGATTAAATTTGGTACAAACGTGTAAAGCAACATTTATGACTAAGTTCGAAAACCAGACAGATCCCTTTATCCGAAGGGGTATTTTAGGGGGGTTTTGTACCCTAAGTGTTTTTATTTTTAGTTTTCTACATATAATATTTTAAGAAATCTATTTTTAGTTTACACCATTGGATTTGGCTTAAAAAAACGAACAATTTGGTGTTAATATCATTTCTCTACGCCAATTGGTTACGGAGATATTGAAAGTGCTAAACACAGTACGTTGTCCAATGTTATTCTTATGGAGAATAAGAAAAATTGTATATCTCGCTTATTTATAAACGTATGCGGACGAAACTTGATATATGGCTTCATTTCGCTGTGGTCTATTGATAATTTAAAAAAAAAAAATGCCGATGGTCCCCGTAGCAGCAAACCTGCGTACTCAGCGCCCATGTTATTCTTATGGAGAATAAGAATTTGTTATGCCTCATTTAATTATGAACATAAATTAATATAACTTGGTATGTAGCTTCACCTAGTTGAGTTAAAGTAATATTTTTATATAAAAGCCATAATTTTCGTTCCTTGTTGCAGCAAACCTGCGTACTCAGCCCCCATGTTATTCTTATGAAGAATAATTAAAATTGTATAAATTGCTTATTTATAAATGGATAAAGATGAAACTTGGTATGTGGCTTCATCTGGTTGTGGCCTGTTGATATTTGTATTAAAATTAATGTTTTCTGTTCCTTGTTGCAGCATACCTGAGTACTCAATCCCCATGTTATTCTTATGGAGAAAAATTAAAATTCAATATACGGCTCATTTTTTAATATGTATCTATGTAACTTGGTAAGTGGCTGCAGTAGACGCTCTTTTATCCGGGATTCTATGAACCGGCACATTCTATTAACCGGCACCAGGCGACCCGGGTTTTTCCAGGTATTTCGGTCGTTTTCGTTTCGTACTGCGACTGCCCTGGACTGTTCCCGCCTTTTTCTTAGTCACCTGTTGTTTGTTTACGTCTCGAGCAGTAACGTTCAGTGATGTTCGTAACCTTTGCTCAGTACACTACTGTATTCAACCTATTTTTAGACGCCAACTTCCGCCCGGCTGTCTATCCGCCCGTCTGTCTGTCTGTCTATCTATCCGTCCACAAATGCAGGTGTTCCGGAGCAGTGCCAAGGTCAACCAACGCACGCGACCACAGCTCATTACTGTAGCGAGACTCTAAGATTACTGTATTCCCATTAATAACTAAAAAGTTCTATTATCCGGAAAAATCGATTTACCGGCATGAGCGTGGTCCCGAACATGCCGGATAAAAGAGCGTCTGCTGTATATAGTATATATGCATTGGAAATTCGCTGAGTATGCAGGTTTGCTGCAACGGGGGTATTTTTTTTATTACGTGGTCGCTGGTGTGACTGGGACCGGAATCAAAGCCACCGGATGTGGCATTCCAGCTCTATCGGGGACGGAAACACGCCGAGAATGATAACAGCATTCTCTTGGCTTTATAACAAGCTGATAAGAAATTCTAATGGCGTAGACACTCAGTTTTGATACTTTAATATGTATGCCTAATTAATATGATAAAGAATAACAAAATACAACATAATATACAAACGTAGTGCAACTAATAATTGCATATATTAAGTACTATTTAACGCATTGGCTGCTGCGGACCCCGATCGGAGTTTTGTCTCAACATAGAAACTTATGACAATTTTATGTTTAATCATGTTTGCAGCAGCGAAAGAGTTAACTGATTGAAGATAATTTACTGAAACAAAAAAGCGTGCCATTCAGCATATTTTAAACTTGAAAACACTGTACTGTGAAATAAGGGTAATTAGTAACTGAATTTATTACTATGACCACCAGACAAAAAGTTACATTTCAGTAAAACGGTTATTGTTAAAATCGGACGGGATAAATAGACCGCTTTAAACTACATCTATTTGACTGCCTGAGGGACATTATATTCTACATCAGTACCGTGTAATTAAATTGCTACCCTTCGAAGCAACTCTGATAAAAAACATTCGATAGAATCTAACAACGCTCTCGTGCGTCTCAGTCGCGCTGCTGCGAAACTTATAATTGCCAGAAACCGAGCTGAGGCTGATCCTTGGCGCCGCTCTCGAGTGTACCAAGACGGAATTTACAGGGTTCATACAAGAGCAACAAAATGTAAGCTACGCGTTTCTCTTGTTCAGTTGATTTCAACTTCAAAATGTCAGCATCCTTTCCCAGCAAATAACTTTCGTAATATTCGCTTGAGCGCTGGTTTCAGATGAAATTTTCTACGACTTACAGTCCATCAAATCCCTCATCTGCAGTTTTATCAAGTGTTGTAACTACAGTTATTCGTGCTTGTAAGACAAGTAACATATCGGAACAAAAATATATTAATTCGCTGAACCGTGTTACTGTATTGCCGTTTTCTCAGTTTACAAGGATTATGTTAAAATAAATTATCAGTGCTAGAGGCAAAATTCGTTCGGACTAGATTATGTTAATGCCCAGACATCAGATCAATCTGGCCTTGGGAAATCTTGACCGAAACAGTGGAAATGTAGAGGGGTGAGAGGTAGAGTAACTGGTAAGAAGCTAACGAAGCGCCCTCCCACGTCGACTCCCCACTTTGATCACACGTATCACAGCAAGGGCGGAGGACCGGAGGAGCGGGAGGCCATTGTCTAGCCCCAGTCTAGCTGCGCCCATCCGTCGCCGCGTGGGTGGACCCGTGGACCGGGCCTGTCGCCGTACAAGGCGCGTCCTCCAGCAGCCCCACTGACAACTTCCTTTATATGCACAGGTCCGCCTTATAATGTGTACTGAAACTATCATCGACAAGATTCTCTCTTGATGCTCAGCATTACCTAGTAAATAAGAGCCGGCTCTCTCAGGGAATTATTGTTCGTGAGTTTTTTATAAATACACAGAGGAGAAAATTAGAAAATATCACAAACGAGATGTAAAATATCACACGCCAATACAACGAAGGAAGCTTTATGCAGACTACTAAATTGTTTCAACGACATAAATGTAATTTTATCAGCAGTTGATTTACGGTTCTTGTAAATTGCAGAACACTTCATCGCCCTAATGTGTCTTAACTATCTATTAGAATCTGAGGCCCCTTTTATGCACGAGCGGTCGCCGCGCAACGGCAGCCGCCACTTTTCCATAGGTACATGGGCTGTTATGGGCGCTTTTATGCACGGCGGGGCGGGCCGCTATAATGTGGCGGCCCGCAGGTCGAGAGCGGCGGACCTACGGACCTGCTACTTTCTGGCGGTGTGAAGGTACATTGGGTCTTATGGGAGCTTTTATGCAACGCGGCGCGGGCCGCTCCCGCTGACAGTGCTGCCAACCCCCAACCCCCATCCAAAATTGTACAAATAATTGTGGTGATGGTATTTACCTCAATGTCATTGCGAGCATCTCTTCAACAGAGAAGTTCAATCCTTGGAGGGTTGTTTCGTTCTTATCTCGAACTTTCACCGCTAGTTCATCAAATGACGCCACTGACATTCTAAAATAATTAAAAAACTTGTCCCCATCTTCCCTTAAAAGTCCATACAAGGTTTTAAATGCACCGTCAACACTTCGAGCACGATTTATAGGGTGCACTGCCCAACGTCGTCTTCTACGATTGTTCTTTTTTAATAAATTGTAAGCGTAAACAATCACACAAGGATCCATCCCAACCACGTTTTAGCAAATAACTTATGAACGTTGGCAGCACTGCCATCCCCTTCCACAGTGGATATAAAAAACAGGCGGGCCGCTCGCCGCGAACCGCGTGATAATTTTCCCACCGCTTGTTTTCGGCGGCACGCCGCAAACCGCTGCCGCGGTGCATAAAAGAGGCCTGAGGACTGAAACAGCGTTGGCAGAATATAACATTGCCTAATAGTTTTACAAATACTTAACAAACACAATAAATATGGTTACGTCGTAAAAATTATCGGTATGTCAAATCTTCAGGTGGTTCGCGTGAAATAATTCACAAGGAAGAACAATATTTCAGATAGTGTATGGCGCGAATCTAGGAAGAGGAACAGTGTTGCGGTGAAACGGGGAAAGGATTTCTTCTCGTCCTATCAACAACACCTCCGTCATAATTAACGCAGGAGGAGCGGCCTCGACTTGTAAGCATCGGCTGACGGGTCGAAGTGACGAGTATTAATGTGCGGCGCCTTTGACGGCAGCACGTGCGGCGACGTCGCGTACCTGGCACGTATTGTGCGCCGAGTAATGGTATCGGCGACAAAACGATTCATACGCCTTTCGCCAATCCATAATCGCTTGCAATTCATACCGCAAACATAAAAGCCTAGCATTGTAACGAGTGAACGCAGCTTAGGACGAAACACCGCACCGGTAGCAAGTGGTATATGTTATGCGAATGATCAGCAATAATTGCTCTAAGGAAATATTCAATTATGGGTTAGGACTAGTAACCGTAATTATATTTTCCCAGCTAGATAGTGTAAAAAATAATAAAAATAACTCACTTTAACCATGACCGTTAAGGAAACTCGAATGACCTACGGAAACGTAACACATTTAAAGTAGGAATTTCCACACTACGTGATGACTTTAGTGGTTTTAACATTTGGTGATGTTATTGATATGATTATTTATCCGCACTGACACGAATGCATTCGGGGTGATCGGTCCTCTAAGCAAACCCTTTTCGTTAATTAAAAAGCTTCCTTCCACCTAATGAAACCAGTTGCAACACGGAAATGTAAATATACTTCTCGCGCATATGGTTTGCCGGAGAAGACACGTTAACTGAATTTACAGATCTCAAAACGCCACGCGGCGACAGCTACCGGGTCGTTTTGAAATTTTCCACTAAGCCCAACTCGCCGTGTCCAAAGGGGAAGGCAGGCACCTCGCCGGGTGATTGGTTTGGCGAGAGTGAGTGTGAGTAGTTTGCGACAGAGTGAAACCGTGGCGAATCCGGTCTCAATCAGACACACGTTGTATAACCGAGCATTGTGCCGCCGCCTGTACACAGTACTATCAACAATCACTTACCGCACGACTACTGCCTCAGGACTGATTGATACAGTTTTACATAACAACAATCACTTACCGCATGACTACTGTCACAGGACTGAGTAAACAGTTTTACCTAATACTGTTTACTAGTTGTGTTTCAGAAGTCTCTTTCGAAATTTACTTATATTTTGGCCTATCTCGCTATTTCTTCCCGTCTGTGTATTTATCTTTACTGAAAAGCATATTTTTTGTTACTGTTTAACCTATTGATTTGGAATAAATTTTGTTTGAATCTTTATAAAGTTTTGATTCGTGTTTGCTGGGAGTTTTATTTTTTAATGACTAGAAAAAACTACAAAATATGTATAAAAATATAGACTTTAAATTACTATATTTTGGAAATGTATTATTTTATTTAGAAAATAGCGAGCAAACCACATGCGTCTTTAAAATACCTTTAATTTGAGACATCTTTCATAATTGTATGTTGATAAATAAGCGAGATATATGGTTCTAAGTTTAACATTGTTCTTATGGAGGTAAAATCCAACATGGCCGCTCTCCAACGCCCTCTTAAGAGACACATTACATGTCCCCACTACGCAGGGTCCGAGTAGTGGCGCACTCACCCGGGGATGGGATGGCACCATTGCACCGCGCTAGCCAATGCGGCGTCAAATAAAAACATCTATAATTTTTTGTCTGTTTCATGTACCGCCTCCGTCGATGATGGAGTTCCGTGCTGACCACGAGCCAAATGGAAGGAGGAACATTGGTTAAAAACAAATCGGGAGGCCCCCTGGTTTCTTACAACGCTAAGTATAATTAGGTTAAGAGGGAAACGGTGGAGGGATCAATCTTGTAACCCAGGTGAGAACCCCAAAAGTTCCTCCATTCCAGGATGCTTGGACGGTGCGGAGCTAGCATCAGGTATTGGAATGCAATTAGGTTATGAATGGTAACAATTTTCAAAAATTTCAGGTGTAACCCCCCCTTCCTATCCCAAGGTGTTTGGAGCTTCTAGGTTCCAACCAGCAAAGCACCACCATGATACAGTAGCTGGGTTCGCCCTGGGGTCTGTATCAATATCATAACTAAGGGAGACATTACATTTTATTTATTCTCTAAAAGAATTGAATAACATGGGGGCTGAGTACGCAGGTTTGCTGCTACGGGAATTATCCATGAAAATTTGTTTGCAAATAACAATAAAGGACAACCAGATGAAGCCGTATACCAAGTTTCGTTAGTATACGTTCATAAATAAGCGAGATCTAAATTTTGTCTTATTCTCCATAAATAGAATAGCATTGACCAACGTACTGGGTTAGCACTTTCAATATCTCTGGAACCAATTGACGCAGAGAAATGATCAAAATACCAAATTGTGTGTTTTTTAAACCTGAATCCAATGGGGAGAGCTAAAATTTGACTTTTGTACCAAATTTCATCAAAATTGGACCATTTTTACGAGGGTTACCGCACCCACGGACACACACACACACACACACACACACACACACACACACACACACACACACACACACATACAGTTTCGAACGAATGGTGTTTTTGGGGTCTGGGGACCTCAGAACGAAAAGTTATCATGGTCCCGGGCCTAGGTCTTACCATACCGACTACGGTGATAGCTTCTTCCCTAAAGGGGAAATTCGCTAAAAGGGAGGTATGAAATAATAGTCACATTTCAGTAAAGGCGAAAATACCGATACGAATAAATCTGATTGAAATTCCACAAATAAATGTTAGAGTAATACCAAGGCAAAATTCTAATCTAACTACTGCTTTGAAGATTTCTCGATAAACTTGCCAAATGAGCGAGTGCAAAAGCATATTCAACAGTTTACCTAACTCTGACCAACCGGTTGCGAGTTCGTAGTCTGCTCCGGAGGAACTTTATCAAGAAATTTAAAACTCTATTTCCTTTTCCGAGGATTATAATTATTCAAGTTTCTTCATAATAATTAATTTCCAACTTAATGTGAAAGAAGGTAGTAACTTTTGAGGTTGATGTAAGCTCTAATTACATTTCAAAATTAATAAGAGAACATGTTAGTTTGTTGAAGCTATTACGATACTATTAGTATTCCTTCAACTTAAGATGGGATTCAGCAGTAATTATAAATAAAGGAATCCAAACACCACAGTAAAACTGGATTTTAAATTTAGCAAATTTTTCGTTAACGTTATTTGAGAAACGTATGTCATTAACAAAAACTGCACTGCAATGTTCCAAATAATCCACGCGACTTTTTCCTCGTACCACCCGTTGAATCCACAATAAAAGAAAAAGCGACAACAAATGTGAAAAAGGTTGATTAAAACATTACTTGGTGACAATAGTGCGACAATGGTCGCGAGGGAGGCGCGCAACGACAAGGGACAAAGCGCGGCGTTGTCACATGATAACAACTAACTGTTTAACAATTCCATCGGTCGACAAAACAATCATACGCCGCGGATTGTCAACATTCTCGGTTTGGCACTTGAATAATGGTTCGCCCTGGATTGGGCCAACCTTCGCCTACTTAGTCGAATTGCAATGGCGTTTGCAAATTACCACTTGAACAATTGAATTACGCAAAAATTCAAATGCGGAAAATGTGTTTAAATTATGAAATTGCTTATTCCGCTCATTGACGGGCATAAGGTCGACTCAGTTTGCGTCACATAAGCGCGAGACACAACGTAATCCATACGAGATAAGCAGAAAATATAGAAGACGACTGTTTCACAATGTTCCCTCCCATTCTGTGCATACGCAGCTAGCTAACAATAACGTCTGGGAAAAAGTGAAGTGAACTGGACAGAATCACTTTCGCCAACCAGCTCTATTCCATTGAGACATATGCAGGACAGCAATCCATATTACCATTTTTACATATATAAAAATATATTCACGGAAAATGAAAAATAAAAAACCTCACTGTTTGGATGACGAAATTAAATAGAAATAATATAAAACCACGTATATTTATTGCACCAATACATATTAACCATATGATGTTAAAGTAACTGATTTAGATAAACAGGCCCTTGCAATATAAAAGTAAAAATGTATATACCGGTCATCACTTTATGTATCGTTAAAGCTTCATCAAAATACGTGATAGGGAACGCCCAAACATCACTTCATCACTAACAGTTCGCGTGTAAGCAGAAGTGAGAACAAAAGCGAGAACAGCCCAGAGCCGAGGTAGTGAGGCGAGTGAATAAGCGAATCAATCCGGGAGAGATTAACGGAATGGAAGTTCCCCACACGAGGGGTGGCAGGGGAGCGCCAATATGTCGGAATTACCCACTTGGATGTTTGTATACTTCACCGCAGATTTGAGACGGTCCCGTCCCGCCCACGGCTTGGCTTGGCCTGTTATACATAAGCCGTGTTATGAACACGAGTTCCCTGTCATGCCCCTCAATATATGGATAAGCAACGCGGTAACCTTTTATTGGCATCGTTGATCTGTGATTACATTCATGTTTCATTTGTCTACTTTAGACGTAAATCGGAACCATAATTCAATGTTGTAGGCCTAATTGATCAATTTATTAGATTTCTTTTGGAACAGCGAGGGGATGTCAGCCGTGCACCAGGCGCTGTTTAGTCAGCAAAGGATTAGGACGGGTCGTTCTATCTATATATTACAGGGAACCGTTTCTTTGCCCCAGGCACAAACTAGTTTATTATCACCCTTTACTTATTTACATCGGCAATACTATCTCAAAATCTTTTGCAGAAGGACAAACGAGTCCACATTTTCTATTAACCGACCACTAAATCAATCAGCGTGTGGTGACCCCGGTCCCGGGACGATAGTGACGTTATCACCGGCATAAACAACGACTGTCCATACACTATCGTCGCAGTGTCGAGTGCCCATTTATCACAATGTTTGCCGCTGATAACGCCTCAATCACCCCAACCCCCTGCCCACAGTCCGTATAGTCAAATAATGCACTTATGTCACCATCAGTTAGCTCTTATCTACCATGTGTCTTTGGTATTAACACGCTTTTAAATCCCTCTGCAGATAAGAGATTGGTATGTAGTAAATGAAATATCAATCAATGATGAAAAATGTCTGCAGTAATTTCTTAAATGGCAACTTACCACCGTCCCACTGAATTTCAAACAAAGAAAAGCAGTATTAGTTAAACAATGATAATATCAAACCACATCAGTCTGAAAGAATATGGTTGTTTCTGAACTGGGCAAAACCGAAGCCGAACGAACGAAATAACAAATGAGCCCTCACAGCGTGCGTAACAATTTTAATGATAAATGGATTTCACTGCAAGTAATGAAATGTTCATCAATTTTCCAACATCGGCCGGTAAAATCCGTCCCGAGATTGGATTATGTGAATTCCATTTTAAATACTACACTAGGTGTACGGTCAATCTTCCCGTAAGAGGATGAACGAAAACTGAATTTTCAAAGATATATTTGAATAGACATGCTACGTATTTAGCTTTGTTAACTTACACCTTTTTAAGCCAAACACTTTTACAATAGTTCAACAAATACCTAGACCATATCCAACATATCTAAATAATAATAAGTTGTTTATATTGTATTCTGACTGAGAAAGATCACAAATGAGTGAATGTACGGGGACAAATACTAATGATTTCAACAGTTTACTTGTACTGTATTTAAAAATACTTAGAGAAAATTTGCATTGATATATTATAAGACTCTGCAAATGTCCGCAAGCATATGTTAACGTGACTACTAAAATATGTTACAGCTTTAAGAGATATTTAAGAGACACCCGAAACTATTTAAAGTACCAGCTACCATACTCATCATTCTAATATTATAAAGTTGAATGTTTTTGAGTTTGTTAGTTTGTTTATTAGTTTGTGGCTCAATCACGCTCTAACTACTGAACCGATTGAGCTAAAATTTGGTAGGAAGATAGCTGATATCCTAAAGTAACATATAGGTCTATTCACGTTTTAAAATTCCTTTATGGTTTAGCCCCAATGGCTACTAAACTTCCCATGTTAATCTTATAGGCATTAACATTTACTGGATCAGATGATAACTAAAACAGGTGTTCTGCATTTTAGATTTTGAGTTCATTTATTTGTTTATATTTTGATTTACATTTTTGTTGCACCTTTAACCACGAAGGTACCTGTATAACAATAATGAAATCTTACTGATATTTGCATACAAAACCAATTTTTGTGGTCCCCCTGGCAGCAAACCTGCGTACTCAGCAGCTATAATAGTATTATAGCACATATAATTATTCTCCATAATAATATTATCATGTAGAATAAGAAACATGTGATCTCTTGCTTTTTTAATGGTAACAATTGGTATGTGACTTTATTGAGTGGAGATCCATTGATATTTGCATAAAAACCAGATTTTTGTGGTCCTTGATGCAGCAAACCTGCATACTCAGTCCTAATGTTTTTCTTATTGAGAATAAATAAAATGTCATATCTAGCTTATTTATGAATATGCTTTGATGAAAGGTGGTAAGTGGCTTCATGACTTAGTTTATTTATTTATTCATCAACGGTTACACCATTTTACATTTGTTGAACAGAATAGAAAAACAATATTTAGCTAAAAATGCTTACAAAACAAATAAAACAAAATGTCCAAGCTAGTCTGTGATCCAAGTGTGAATCTATACTTAATTTGTATGTAATCACTACACTAACTATAAGGGGTGATTGATGTAAGTGTGCCAACTGTGTTTCTTGAATATAGTAAACAATTGCGTTCACGGTGGAATGGTTGACTTTTTACGCGAACGTAATTAAACAGCTGCATACAGAAGGAAAGAAAAATATATCAAAATCCGAGTCAAACAACAGGTGGTAACAATAAAAGTGTGCAAACCAGTTGCGTAGAAAGCAGAAAGTTGCCTTGGTCTGAGGTCGCATAGCTGGCAAGGTGAATGCTGGTTTATGAGCCTTCCTCCCAGCCAAGGATACCCGCCTGCGCTTTTACCGCAGTAAATTACAATGTTGGCACCGGTATGAACAACCCACCTGCTGATTCATCGGTACTACTCATTTTTGTAACACGAGTTGAACAGTTTATTTAAATGCAATCTGTTAAGTACACAACATTCCTATTAAATATAAAACACGAATCTATAATTCAAACTCTAATTCGTGGTATATGTACCTTAATGGAGTCATACCGTTACAAGTTTTAGCGTGATATAACAATAAAACCCTATCATAACATACAGCGCATTACTTAATTATATATATGACCCAAACTTGAATCAACTTTTCCCTCTAAAGGCCAGGTTTTATGTTCATTAATTTCAGATGATGTTTTATTTTTCCAGTCGATTTACATGTTATGTTTTCAACGTTAAATGTTCAATCACCACACAGTATGCAATAAAAAAAACTATTCCAACTTTCCATAAAGCAATTAACAAATTTAACAGGATATTTCACGATAGATAGAAGATTGGAAGGACTAATAATCATTTAGAGGTCAATAAAGCTCTGAGGTCATTATTATCGAGGAAAAAATACAAAATACAAAACTGACAGACGAAACTTTAAAATAACATTTAAGCTTTAACGCAAAAAAGAGTTTGTTAACGTAATCACCCTGCAGAACTAAACCACGATAAGCCTGTGAGGGAAGGGGCAAGTCGAAGTGACTTAGCAGAGTCTAAACATCTGGTTTTCTCGTGAGAGGTCTTCTTTGGCAGCTGTACAAACAATTTGTGCGCCTCGTCAAATCTTTCAAACCCTCCATTTCCCTAGTTTGGTCCGCTGACAACGATTACGATCAAAATGCCACATCAACAGCGATTGATTTAAGTTTCGACTCGGGATTTAATTACGAAAGTGTTTGCGTAGGGGACAATGTTGAAGAAGAACATGTCAGTTGTCAAATAATGTCTGAACTTTCTCTCTCTATCAACCAAGGATTAAATCGTGTTTCAAAAGTCAAGGGCCGATGAGCGACTGGCGCAACAGCCTCTTGTTACAACCGCGATGTCGTTGCCCAACCCGAGCATAATGAACCTTCGAGAGCACTCCTCGCCATCTCACCGTCTCGCCCCGTCATCCTGTGGCGATTGACTCGTCAGCAACAGAACGGGAGCGACAAGTCGAGATGTCTAGCCTGTCTAAAGTTGTGTACCACTTATTACAATTTATATAAGAGCACAGACACACAAAAAAACAGGAGAAGAGTCGATGTATTTACTGAAAAGACGTTTAATCAGGATTCTCCAAAAATGTGTCAATGACGCGTTTAGTGTGACATAAAATGTGCAATGTATCTGCATATTGAATGATTATGCACCAAACATACCTATACAATTTAATGTCAACTTGTTTAACTACGGACACGGGTGGAATCGCCACTTCCAGAAAGGCGTTCTAGTAGAAGTACCCTTCGAGTTCTCAGCCACAAAAGATTCCTTTGCACATTTTCCACAATTTTCCCGAGAAGGAGTGAGCCACGGGGGCGTGGCGGGGGGAACGGACACGCCCCTATCGATCCCCCGATGGCTGCTGGAGATAAACGCCAAATTACACCCTAATTTGTAAATGTACACACCATCATCCCACCGAGTTATCTGTCGATACACTCGCCCGCCGCCGCGCCGCGGTGCTCCAGATTAGGACCATTCGTCAAAATCTCATCAGTGCAAACAGTGTCGTCCTGCTCGATCCTTCGCCTTTCCAGGCGTTATTGGAATCAAGAAGAATTATAACAATACCCTCGTCGCAGCAAACCTGCATACTCAGCGAATATCCAATTCATGCATATGTTTCTCACTACCACATAAAACCACTTACCTAGTTTCATAAAAAAACATAAAGATATTAGTGATCTGTAGCATTTGATTTATTCTCCAAAAGAAAAACATTAGGGCTGAGTACGTAGGTTTGCTACAAAAAAGAAAAGAAATATGTTTTCGGGCAGTTAACAATATAACTCAACCAGGTGAAGCTACATACTAAGTTTTATTAATTTATGATCATTCTCCATATAATAATAACATTAGGGTTGAGTATGCAGGTTTCTGCTACGGGGATAATCAACAAAAAAATCAATTTTTTGTGCAAATATCAATAAACCAATACTACGTGAAGCCACATACCACGTTTCATCGATATACATTCATAAACGAGTTCGCACGCAGCACGCTGACGTGAGGGAAGTGAATTTCCAAATAAAAACTTTTAAAACTCAAAATCAGTGTAAAAACATACATTTGTCCAATTTTTATTGAAATCTGAAAACATTGATTTTTTTGCTGTTCTGATACTCCTGGTTTCATTTACTTGCAAAGCTGGGAATACAATTTTGCCCAATATAAAGTTAGGAGAAGGTCCAGACAGGCTTGAAAGTAGGCGTGAGGTTGCTGGGGATGATAAAAGTACGCTAACAAAGGAATAACAGGCTTTTCTCGTGTAAAACCCCCATATAAGACAACGTACTGTGTTTAGTCGATCCACATTTTCTTTAATAACTCGGTAAATATTTATGCTAGAATGACGAGAGAGGGCTCAAAACTTTGGCCTCTCTAATGCCCATCTTTTTATTACATGCATTTATTTTACATCTGGGGCTTTTATGACCATTTTTGAGCCCAAAAACTCGAAATTTGAAAGATTAATCCCCCAAAAAAGGGGTTTAGAGTTTTCCGATTGTTTTGCCCAAAGAACTTGTCCAACTGATTACAGAAAGGAACGTCCCTACCAAATTTGAAGTAAATCGGACAAAAATTGCGACCGCTAGAGTGCAAACATACACACACACACACACACATATATATATATATATATATAAATATATATATATATATATATAAAATTTTGAACGACCCCCCAAAACGTGTTCAGGGGGTCACGTTAGGAACTTCTATGGTGGTCCCGGGATTAAGTTTCACCGTGCGGGTCATGCTAATAGTTCACTTTCCAAAGGAAATTCACTAATAATGGAGATATCAAATTTTATTTACTCTTCAAAAGGACAACGTACTGTGTTTAGAACTTAAAATATCTTTGCAACGGTTGGACATACAATCACAATTTAAACACCAAAATGATAGTTTTGTTGAACTGAATTGATTGGTAAAAGGCAAATGTGAAGTTTACATTAAAATTAACTGAGGAAAAGTCAAAAACCTTTTCCCTATAAAATTAACATGGGACCAGGTTTAACATTATGAACAGATTTTTTTTTGGATTTTCTCCGCAACCACTTAACCTAGTTATTTAAAAATACTATATTACTTGTTTTAACCTCTGTAACATGGTCTTACCCAAAATTAAGTGTTTTACAAATTTTAGGGTGAAATATGCAAAATACTGATTTTTGGACAATTTAAAACCCCCCTTTTCCCATAGGTTTCCATCTTTGTGGTTTTCGAACTTAAAGTCATAAATGTCACTTTACACATTTGAGCCAAATTTAATCGAAATCGGACGTTTTTTACTCATCGTATTCACGGACACATATAGTAAGATATATACATACATATAAATTTGAACGAATAGTGTTTTTGTCATCTGGAGACCTCAAAATCCAAAGTTATCATGGTCTCGGGCTTAAGTCTTCCCGTGAAACCTACAGCAATAGCTTCTTCCTATAGGGGAAATTCGCTAAAAATAAGCGGTTTAAACCATAATGATATTTAGGGAAGAAAATTACGTCGAGGAAAGTTATTATAATGACACTGATATCGACGGGGACATTATTATACAGATTACTTTTAGCAGAACAATTCCAATGTCGTGATTTAATATTATATAATTAACATGTCAAACTATAGGAGGGGGGCATCTTATCGAGTCTTTATTTAGTTTTCTTAGCAAAGAACTGCAATGGATTTGGCGAATTTAACTATCAAATTCAAAACAAATATTAAACCTCACTTTAACATTATATTGTTTTTATTTGCACATAGTGTATAAATACAATACCGCATAATTAAAACTAGAATAGGTTTTAAAGTACTGTAATACATATTGTTTACTCGAAATTGTAAAACTCAGTTATTTCAAGAAATAAAAAGCGAGGAATTTCAAAAGACACGAAAATGTACGAACGCTGGCTGCAGTAAAAATTTTGAACAATTCCAATAAACCGTAATTTTCACGAATAAAAACCCAATTTAAACCGGATTTAGAGCTAGTAATACGAATATTAATACCGAGCGCTACAAGGCAAGTCGACGACAGGGCAGGTTAGCGGGAAGAACAAAAGTAATTATGCTGTGAACGGCAAGAATTGGGCTGTCTCTTGACGAAACAGGGTCCCCGTCCCCGCCCACGTAGCGAAAGACATTTGCATTCAAGGGTTGTGCGTGCCGAGACGGAGCACACCCTACGCGCGGCGAGGCGAGGAATCCGACGGATTAGCGTTGGTACTCTCAGTGCACATAGAAATGGAAGCTGCTTCGCCGATAACCTCATAACACGGGGCAGGTTACGGGGCTTACGGCTTACGCCGATCGTGCCAACAAAAACTCGAGCCCCGACTAATGAGTTTGCTGCCAACAATAATATAAACACAGTGGAAGAAGACAGGACAGGGAATACTAAATATTGATTGATCATTCTATTTAAGAAGAGGCGACGATAACACTGTTAAAATTATGTTTTTCAGCTACAACAATTTCACTTCTCGAAACGTGTTTGCGCCCACACGTCACAATGTTTCTGTTGTGAAAGTAGAACTGCCGAGGCAACTTTTTTATCAACCTCTTTTTTCTTAATATAATTTATTTATCTAACACCCGCACATCCCCTATTGCAAAATCTACATATTCAAATTCAATTCTGCGTTTTCAATGCCCTATAAAATTGTCAATAATAATTGCATTTACGATAAGAAGTATCGAATTAACAAAAACATCACAATGGCAGTTTATCAAGTTTTAAGATGATAACAAAAACATGTAAAACATTTTAACAGTTTTAAAAACGCAAAATACATTTTACTTAAATTAAGATGGATGCACTAAGAACAATTACCGAGTAAGACGTTCACTAAAAAGTTAAAGTTTTCACAAGTTTGTAACTGGAAAACTCGGAAAGAAGCTTTACATAGATTAAATTCTTCTGAATGCTATGCAAATTGTTCTACTTTTGACGGTGTCTGTATGCTTCGACGGTGTTTACAGGATATTGCTCCACTCTGTTTTTATGTGCTGTCCTTTTTCACAGCCATCAGGAAATACTTAACGTACTTTAAATTAAATACGTCTGTTTTGACGAGGCAAACTAAGTTGTATACACGAAATTATAAACTAAAGAACGAAGAGAAAAATTACATACATTTTAGATTAAATGTGAAAAGAATTTATTACAGAGCTGATGGGAATTCCAATGACATTCATGGTGAAGTCGGCAGTGAGTAGAGATAATTGAAACCGAACATTTATATGTATAGTGTATACAATTAAATGTTATACAATTGTATTTGCGATTTCATTACGTGTTATTTATTCGCAGAATTTCAAGGTACGTTAAAAAGCATTCGTTCTTATTAACATTACAGTGAACAGTGATGACAATAAAGGCGAAAATCGATTCGTGCGAAATTGAAGTAAAGGAGCTTTAATGAATAGGTTATTTCGAAAGAATACTCTTTTGGAGTGTAGTTGGCTTTATTACCACGCCTCACTACGTGGAACTAAACATTTGACAGCAACGATGTTACTAATACATTCATCCAATCCCGACCGCTAGTCACACTGCCAACTTACTAATTTATAACATGCTGACATTAACAAATTTATATGAATACAGTTCAAACTACGAACGTGTACCAAAACTCGCGGTGTCAATATCAAAATATGAAAAACCAGTACATCTACGAATCGTGACGGAAATAAACAGAAGAATCTCGGAGAGAGCGATTCGCGACGATAACTCGCGGATCGAGTGAAAGCTTAACAAGCGGTTGATTAATTCAGGGGTTTGGACTGGGCCCAAACGCGATGCCGTCCGTGGCAGCACGCGACAATCTCGCAAGATATACAATATTGGCCACGGATTTACATTTCCGCTCTCCCCCGACACTGCTGTGTAATTATACAAATATTTTGTTTCGTCCGAGCTTTTCAAGAATTTACACTCGCTGTTGGTAGCCAAGTCTTTGTCAACACACTAAAATCTCGTTGTTTACTCAATTTAAAAAACCTTCTCTTATTATTTGTGTGTTGGCAATTCGCATGTCCTATTAATAAAACCATTTAACTTAAGAGTAAGAAATAAATAAATAAGGAACAAATACATTTTTGTTTATGCTATAGCCACGTTTGCAAAAAAACGTGTAGGCGAACCATGAACTACTTAGAACGAAGGGGATTTAAAATTTCCAAATAAAGTAGTTCAAACAACTATACAGGAAGGGGTTTCTTTAGTTACCATACATTTGAAAACTATTTCTTACATACCCATGATGAAACTCATAGTTCTCAGACTACAATTTAGTTACTCGATTTACAAGAAAATCGGTAAAGTTTCGTTTCACTTAGGTACTTAGAAAAATCGAGGGCTTAATAATGACTTCTTTAGGTGATAAACATCCACTTTCGCAAACATTATAAAATGAATATATTATTTCACCGGTACCGAATTCCAAATACAACCATAACAGGTGGAATGATAAGTTTACAGCAACAACACGACCAACCGACTCTGCAACGTGTTTCCACGACAAACTCCAGCCACATGACGGATGGTTAGTTAGCTACGAGGCCCAAAGTGCAGAGCAAACAATGTAGCGGTGATTGGCCGTGTGAGCGATGAGCGGCGCAGGTGTTGTGTCAATCGACATGTGTGGCAACTCGCGACTGTACTGGCAACTGAGAAACTGTTTGCCGCCAGTGACTGAAACCGGGCAAATAACGGCAACTATCTCAACACTCCACCAAGGTTGTATCGACAGTATGACACATTTATCGCATCTCTACCGTTTCAAAAGCTAACTCGCGAAGAACAGTAACGCCTTGCTGTGTTTTCCACTTGATTTTAATATAATTTCTGTGGCATTTTAACTTCCCGCGCGATGAAATGGGATTGTGGGATAACATAGTATATTTTGGACGACCTTAACTTGGACACACCCAGTAATATAACATTTTTGTCTTTACTAACATTCTTAATCAAATTTGCCTCTGATACACACAGTTACATTTGTAATATTTCCCATTTCTAGTTCTAAGTTGATTGTGAACACTCTTTTCTAAAAACTCAAGGGCAGATAGGGGGATATTCCATCGTTACAGAGAGTGGGTTAAGGTGAGATTTGTTTAAACTTCTGTGTGATATTTTTACACGGAATGAAAACACCGACTTGTCGAAGCTGTGCGCAATGAATGGTGTAAAAACGGACATTGTTTTACTAATTCCTTAGTAAATGCCTCATGTACTAAGCATCGAATAATTCCAAACATCGTGGACAAAATATTAGTGCGATATTCACCCCATGTCCCGGTAACATTTTATACATAATATATTACACTTATTGCTTCTTCAATGCGCAAAATATGCTTTCTTTGCATCAAATATTTAAATCGAAAACTGTGCTCTATGAGAATAAAATATACTGATTAGTTTAGATAGCTATTTAACGTAACCTTTAATGAATTTACTGTCTTCCAAGCATGCGCAATAAAATCAGCCATTAAGTCACAAATTACTTGTGAACGTTACTTTGACTAATCAATCCGACATCATGCTTTGACATTTTAAGAACTGACACAACATTTGTGACCAAACACTTCACCATTGACTGGAAAGCGAACCCCATAAATCTACACAGTTTGATGATGGTTTAACTCAAATCTAATCATAAAGAAAATCAAACCGATCTCCATTTTAATATCACGGGACGACGCGACGCGACGAGTTCAATACTTCAGTCTGCAAACAAAAACAATTTCCCGGTCGAGTTGGCGATTCTATAACGCCAGAGGAAATGGATCGGTTAACATTTGAATTGAATAGGTCGCATTGGCAGACGACACGGTCGGCCGGCCTTGAACGGGGTGAAGTCAGTGTAGGAGCGCCTTCGCCTTCCACCGCTATCGCGAGTGCCGAGCCCGGGCATTACGGATACGACATACACGTAGCCAGGCGGACGGCCCATGGTTAAAACATGGCCAGGCTTGTTGTTCCGCGTTGGGAGAGAGGCATCCTTGTCAAAAACTAAGGGACCATACAGACTGATAACACATAAATCTCTGCAGGAAAATTATATAACCCCAGGACAGGATAAATAACTCTCGGCAAACTAACTTCTCGATTATAACGATTCGTAAAATTACGCAGAATCACAATTAAACGTCCAACCATTTGCCCACACCAATTAACAGTTTCATTACACCACACGCAGAAACAAATGTCTGTAGGAAAATTATCTCCTCATAAATTAACTTACATCCTTTTTGTCAAATTAAACAAAAGAAAAGTTGTAAAAATGGAAATTTACCAGACAGCTCTATAAATGAGGCAAATTACGGAACAGATGAGCATTATAACGACTCGCAAAATGCCAGAACCACAATTAAACGTCAAAACACTTGCCCAGACCAATTACCTGAGTATCCAAGTAGAATCCACATGTAGAGTCCCATCAACCATCCCACTTACGACGCCGCATTCCACGTTACCATTTCCAGTCTTGGCGGGTGGCCAGCGATCGTCACTCGGCCGATGTTTGGGTTGCGCCCCTACCGATGTTATTTCATAACATTTACTTTGGAAAACAGTTCCACCTTATCACTTGTCTCCCCCCCCTCAACTACCCACCAACCCGTGTAAACTCGGAACAACTTTCCTGAAATAATCTCCTCTCCCGTCACTCGCTGTTTGTACGGATAACTTCGGCCAAACTGAACGCAACTTCCGACCGACTGTAAATCAACTTCCACCTCCATCCCACGTAATCGCCAACCAGGAGGGTGGTGTAAATTATAAGCAAACACCTATTGAGAATTCATTTTATACAAATAATAACCTACTTTAATAATGTGATTTATGTTCTGCTAATAAATATATTGTAAGAATGAATGGTGTTCCAATATTTGCCAGGAGATATGTTCCAAAGTGAAATATCGTGAAAATTAAATCAAATCTGGCATCACGTACCTCCGAGTTGAGTTTCAATGCCCGTACCGTGCCTTTCTCGGAAACCAAATCCGCAGATTGGCCCGAGACCGAGACGTGACGGCCGGGAAGCGGGTCGTGGTTGTTACGTAACGCTGCGATTGTCACGCGGGTAACGACCGCGAACACGATTGTTTCCGCCTTTCGTGATTTCGCATAAAAAAATACCGCTTTGCGACGCGGAGCAAATCCGCCCAGTCAAACCGCTATCAACACTCTTTGCTGAAATTACTTCCGGCATCGAAGCAAAAAATAATTGATGCCAATTTATATTTGCTTGCAAAATTATTCACTACATTTATTATTAATAAATCGATCATTTCAGAAAAACAAATAGGTAATTTGGCCTATAAAGTTAAGTTCCGGTTACAATAGGATTAGTAGCGTACATATATAGTATGTGATAACCTGAGGTTCTCAGTAGGACACTTTTTACTCTATATGGAGTTATCAGTGGAAAACTCGAATGACACTGTTAAATTACGGCAACGTGCAATTACACATTTTCCATAATCCAAAATCTGGCTTATAATAAAAAATCAATTAAAACTCAGGATTAAGGGAAATTGCGTATAAATAAACCCTTCAAAACTTGAAAATCCACCAGCTCGATCCACCTGTAGGAAACCAGTAGCAACGGAAGAATAAACTTTCGGAGCTCGGTGAAAATGTAATTTCCTCTCGCTTCCAATCAAAACTCCGTTTTATTTTCTAGGTCAGCGCTTTTCCCACCCTAGACGTTCCGACAAAAATACAACTGGCATACTAGGAAAACACCAGTTCAATAAACTACTACGCCACAAAAAAGGCCTCGAACGAAACACAATTACCGTTTCGACAAGTATCAAAACCAGATCAGATTTTAAACCATTCGCAGCGTCGAATTCCTAAATCCATTCCGGTAAAACAAGCAGGTTAATAAAGCAGAGTAAATACGGCGATGCGGCGTCCAACAGTGACTGAGCAAGCGGGATGAGCCGGGTCGTAAAATATGCAAGGGCGCACATTCATTGGTCATATAAATAACTCCGCACTGATCGATTTATATGCAAAAACATCCCCGATACGAGAATATTAAACAGATATAATCAACGAGTCGGATGTGTTATTCATAACAAAGCTTTGTTATTAAAACGCGATTTGACTGAGCGCGCTATCGACGAGCGGTGAGTGCTCGAGGAAGTTGGCATCTCAGCCGGAGTTATTACAGCACTTCAGAGAGACGAGTGCTTACAAGCAATTAAGTAATTGCCGATGGGCTAGCTGGTCCCAATTGATTAAACGCATGTCTCCGGCGTCGGCTATCAGATTGCGAAAGTACAATGCATCGTCTGTGCCCGACAGTTGATTCAAGTTTATCCATTCCAATACACGTGTTGTTTGCCGTTTTTATTTTATTTTTTGTTGTTGTACGTATTCTATTCCGTTAGTGGCGATTATTTTATTAATAGATGGATTTACCTGATTTTGTTTATATTTGTTTGATTTACTACGCATTAATGATTGTGATGCTACTTTTATCATTTACCCAACTAATCCGCTCGACAAATAAGCGATATTGATAGTAATAGTAACAGTAAAATATAACTATTTGAATATATATGTGAGCCTACAGATTTTTTAAAACCTGGGAACGAATGACGATAAAAGATGCATTACGCTGCTGGATTACAAACAACACGATTTGCCCTTTAAAAGTTATTAAAAGTTGATATAACAACTATTATTACCTGTATACAGTAACTTGGCTACCTGCGAGCGGCCCGGTCCGCCCCCCCGTCGCGTCGGTCGCTTCCTGCCCCAGCTGTTTCAGTGATGAGTCACCTACTAGCGTTAACACTGCACTATTTTGACTTTTTTATGGGACACATAATTTTAAATTGTTTTAGCAGAATTAAAAAGTCCGTGAAACAATAAGAAAATTGATACCAAACACGACACTATTATGTTTGCGACAGCCATTTGTATTGCCATATGTTTATTCAATACTTAATTTTTACTTTAGAACAATTTGTTGCATTATGCTATTCTAGCTCTCTTAGCAACACCTCTCAAACACTGAATGTGTGCATGACAAAAGATGGTTACTGGTTGCGTAATAGCTTACTGTTCTTTAGTTAAATTTGTTTGCATATTTATTATAAAAAGTTTCTGAAACAGTGGCCGCAGCAAGTAATGTTTCACCACGAACAATGTAAAGGATAAAGTTACAGTAGAAATATATGCAATACATATGCAATGACAAATGAAGAAAATGCAAGCATGTCGACCTCAACATCGAAGGTAATGAACACCGAAATCACGGAACCGTAGGGATCAACGAAGCAGACGTGTAAACAACAAATACAACAAATTGTTCAAGTTAAAAAGTATCAGTGTTTGTAAACAAATTACAAGCATGCTTAACAACATTGTTATTTTATTCTATTTCCTAACAAAGTTAATTAGAAATTATGTATTGAATAAACAAATGACAATACAAATGGTTTTCACAAACGTGTCGTGTTTGGTATCAATTTTAGAATTATTTCATAAACTTTTTAACTATACTGAAACAAATTTAAAATTGTGTGTCCCACAAAAATGTTAAACAGTTCAGTGTTAACGCTAGTAGGTGACTCATCACTGACACAGCTGGGTGAGGAATCGAGCGACGGGAACGGTCCGGGCCACTCGCAGGTAGCCAAGGGTCCAGACGCCAAGTTACTGTATACAGATAATACGTTAGCATAGACCATATTTTTTACGCTTTCCAAAATCACTCAAATTCTTGAATTTTGACAAGAAACCTGAATTACTAGCAGAGTAAACATATATATAAAATATTTTGAGATCAGCAAAGCTTGCATAATTTATTTGTTATGGAACAAAACAGTTTTCTACGACAAATTTCTTACGACTCAGCATGTGCCCGAAACAAAAATATGTAGGGTATTGTCTCACATGTACAGCGAAACAAAAATATGTAGGGTATTGTCTCACATGTACAGCGAAACAAAAATATGTAGGGTATTGTCTCACATGTACAGCGAAACAAAAATATGTAGGGTATTGTCTCACATGTACAGCGAAACAAAAATATGTAGGATATTGTCTCACCATGTACAGCGAAACAAAAATATGTAGGGTATTGTCTCACATGTACAGCGAAACAAAAATATGTAGGGTATTGTCTCACATGTACAGCGAAACAAAAATATGTAGGGTATTGTCTCACATGTACAGCTAATTTTCTGCAAAAAACTGCAACACCGTGTCCTTCGCAGATATTTGTTCAGGGCGGAATATATATTAATTAAACAGTTATTAAAGGGTTTAGGAGCGTGTACGAAGCGCGTGTAGGACTCGGCCATTACGAAGATCCTCGCTTGTTATCAGCGGCCGGTCACGAACCCCGTGTTGTATATAAATAATTAATGCAACACACACCACACGCCGTCGTCCCCCGCGGCGACGCTGGACCTGGAGCGGCGATCACGACGCGATAACGTTGAGGCGATAACACAGCCTCGGCCAGTGAGGAGTGTTATAACCAATAGGCTGTAAAAAATCCATGCTGTATTTTAATTAGTACAGTGAGAAAATTGCTATAAGCGACAAATGTATCAAAACGTTGGGAAAATTTACTGCTTGAGTCACAGTAATGTAGACAATGTTTGTTTTAGTATAATAAAATCCCAGTTATCGCACAAACATTTTTAAGGCGAAATCGGTAAACAGCAATAAACGATACAAACGCGATGTACCCTCTAACGACAAAACGTCTAGGCCAAGACCAGCTTATCCAAGGACCCGCGCGTCAACATGGGCGTAATGAAAGAAAAATACACGAGGCTCAAACGTAAACATGGGCGCGCCACGCGGACAGAAGTATCAAAACCGGCCAACCACCAATCGACGGATCATCGAATTTTATAATCAGAAAATAGGTCTATCGATTTTGGTTATCCCCATTCAATGCCGTCTAGTCGCCGTCAACGTCGACATGAATACTCAAAACTGACAGTCGACTGAGTAAGTTTGAGTTCTTGATATTATTTTACAACAAAATCAAATCACCCCTTTATAATTAAAATACAAAACATAGCTACTACTGTAACAAATAACAGTTGTATTGAAAATACGATAAAGTGTTTTATAACAAACACTTTACTAGGTTTTACTTGCAATTGTCCGTCATAAAAATATTCAGATTTCAATATGTCTGAAGCCCCGGAAGTTGGTTTTAACAATACTAGCGACAGGCAAAAAGAACTCCACCCAGCAGAGAAAACTATGCCAGGTTATATTACAATAACGACAAACCAAACAAAACGAGGACGAGACACAACAGATTGAGAGAACAATGGGAAGTTTTGCGGGGAAATGAGGTGGAGTGGGCTCAGTAGGGTAATGGGATCACAGGAAATAAAAAATACAAGAGGAAGATGGAGGTCGTGCAATCGGACGAGACAAATGAACCCGGCCTGATTGTTACCTGATAAACCAACGTCCGATCGCACCTGCGCTCCACCATCAATCCGCACGCCGCCGATCGCTAATGGTCCGTATCTCACTGGCCGCGCGTCAAATTAATCTACACCGTACCGTTATTGTCAAAAAGCCTCCTGATGATGTGGCTATCGTGAACAGGCACGGCCTGAGGCAATGCATTCTTCTTGAGTTAAAGGTACAGGGTTGTTAAACATTTATTGAATAAAATGGTCAACACAGTCGATACAATTCCATATGAGAATGCAAAGTTTACTATTTTGACCTTTTAAACTGATCGAATATAATAGGAACCTGAATAATCTGAGATGTCCAGATTTACGATATTTTCGAAATGTAGAATGCCAATAGATCCGATCCTCATGTGGGAATACCCAGACTTAAATCTGTCAATATAAATGCAAACCGTTTGAAATTCACTTTAAGTTGACACGTACGTCTGCATTTGTGCTAGGTAAACAAGTTAAATTACTCGCTTCAAGTGAAAAGGTGAGCGTGTGTTTAATGAATTAAATAAGCGCGTCTCCAACAGTTGCGGATTAAAAAAACATAGCAGACCTAGAGTTTTTAAAATAAAGGGTTCATGACCTAAAACTATAAACCTGCAGTTCTAGTAAAATTATATTGTCAATTTTGCCTTTAAAAACGTATTAACAGTAAATGGGGGGTACTTAATTTACTTTTTAGTGTCCATCAAAATATTAAAATGGAATTCCAAAATTCGGCTGCCACTTTGCAACATAACGGCCAACTTGTGAATTGACAATAATGCATGTAACAAAACTCCTTAGAGTTTAAAGGTCAATTAAAATTATTCTTATTTACTCATCAACTTGACTGATAAAGAGATAGTATTGGAGATAGTCGTTATTAAATGTGTGTAAATTGAAACTTTTGCTGCTTTCTCTGTAGCCATCACGTTTAGGAGGAAATGCAAAAGAAAAAACTGATGTCCTTAGAGGACGGCTAAATCACATTCTAATAACAACAGAACTGCTTCAACATCCATCAGCCGCCGCCCTGGCGCCGCTCCAGTGCCCAAACCGTCCACCTGTTGCGTCAGGAACGCGACCGCGGTGCAGCCGTCGCAGTAAATCCGTGAGGAATCCACCTCTAATCCAAACAGTTCATTAGCGCAGCTCTCGCGGCTCAATTCGCATCTTTATTTATCCGGTGACGCAGACCTAACTCGCGATGACGGCGCCGCGACGGCCACACCGGGTGGACGTGCCTCAGGTGCGGCGATGACGGGGATACGCGACACGACTGTAGACGGACGAGAAACAAAGTAACGAGTACCGATATTTACTAAAAATGAAATGTTACTCTTGCATATAAATCTTAAATGGGAAAACAAAATATTCTACGGCATTATTATAAGGTCCCGAAGTAATAACGACCATTCGGATCCTATAAAATGCAAAAATGACCTTGATTTAGGGGATGCAATTTAAAATGGGAAGAATAGGTCTCTAAATGTACAGAAAGATTATACGTTTTATTATTCTAGGAATAAAACGTGGTAGAAATAAATCTTCCAACTTAATTTATTCAGAACATCCACCCACCACTCTATGTATGATCAGTGAGCTGAAATAATATTGAAACGTATGAATGGATCATGAAGTTTAATATAGGCTACGGCAACGGGTTGGGTTTATTTAACTGCGATAAAGTAGTACCTCAGAACTTTTGAAAATATTAAAAAAAACAAATCGAAAAAACGAAACAATAACAAACTAGTTAAAATACTTTCAATGACGACTAAGAAACATCATTTTTCTAAGTAAGAAATATTTTGAAGGCTTGACAATATAAATATAACCTATGAAACAAGAACAACAATACGCTATTACAACAAATCACGTGGGTGCACCCACCGAGCACAACTCAACAATGCACTGCACAAAATCCATTACAAATTCCATATAAATCTCTCCGAGTATCAAACACCTTCTGTAAATACACGGGGTGGTTTAAGATGCATAAACGAGCAAAATGGGCCATTAATAAAACCGGCGTAATAGAGCGGAGGGGAGAGATGCTACGTATACCAACCTCGCGGTGATAAATATCCCGAGCACTTCCCTCCCGAGGACAAACACAAGGTTGTGATACAGCAGTTTTTCGTTGGCAGTTTTCTGAATGGCTCACAATTCATAACGGCACATTACCGAGAGAGAAGCATTCGCCCGCGAGTCAAACCGCGACACGGGCCACTGTCTCTGCGTTTGATGTCCGAGGGGGATTTATCTCTTAACAGCACCCGCCTAAACATTTCAACGAAATTAGCAAAACTAATGTTGTATTAAATTTATCACCATTTTTCGTGACGAAACTATGATATTCGTTTTCGTGCCAACGCCTTTAATTTGGCAGTATAGATAGTCTAGTAAAAGAGGGAAATTTACAGTCGTACATTGAAAGTAATCGGACGTGAAAACGACAGTTCTAGTATAACGCGTGAAGCCGCGTTAACTAATTGGCTTTATTTTTTGATTTATTTGGACTTTACCTATCGCTTCTAGTGTTCAAACTACACTACGTTTCGGGAGGTAAGGAAACTCCTCCCGTTATCAAGTGAACCCTACTTACATCTAAATATCAAATTCTTACACCTAACTAACCTACATTTTTTTGGATTTTTTAATTATTTTTCTTTTACATTTTAATTTATACTAACACAAAGATAACAAATATATATACAAAAAATCGAATACAATACACTAACACAACATTTATATGCACACCTAACTAACCGACATTTTTTTGGATTTTTTAAAATATTTTCCTTTAAATTTTAATTTACACTATATTTGTTATCTTTGTGAATTTGATATTTAGATGTAAGTAGGGTTCACTTGATAACGGGAGCAGTTTCCTTACCTCACGAAACGTAGTGTAGTTTTAAACACTAGAAGCGATAGGTAAAGTCCAAATAAATCAAAAAATAAATTCAAATCCATTGCTATTATGAGTTTCAAAAAAATTGGCTTTTAGTGCACGAACATTTAACGAATAAATATATATTACCCCAAACTGAAGTTCATCTCAAAAAAATAGAAGTTGATTACAGCGAATTTAGGTTATTTCGGCCATTTGCCGTCACCGAAAGAGAAAAAAAATTTCAACAACGTTACTGGATCTGGAATTTTTATTATGCAGGTAAAAAATGCATTTTTGTGTAATTTTATTATGTTCAGTTTTTCCCTCCCCTGAAGCCGGGATCAGATACCAGATTCCGAAACGTCGTGAAACTTGTTTTTCTCTTTCAGTGATAGCCAATGTCCGCAATAACTTCCTAAACATTTTAGAACGATTCACAAGTCAAATGACCAGCCATAGATTGGAGACTTCTCAAGGTGACTTGACACGTAGGCAGAGGATAACGTGAAAGGGGAACACAACAAAACAGTTCTCCGATACGTCAGAAATTAGCGAACCGAGGGTAGGGATGACGGAGAGGTGATGTGAGCATGGAACTCCACTCAGCCCCGCCCCACCACACGTTCTCATCCCAGCCTGAGCCACCCTTGGGTCTGTCCAGTTACAAAATACCCACGTCTTCACTTGTCAGTATATTACCCCCCGAAAACAAGTTATTTGTTGACAATCACACCACAAATGAAACATTGACAAATTATAGTTATGGATAAGCACATTTTCTCCGACATCACGCACATTTTGACCAGTAGACGCTATTAATTCGAGAATAGAACGAAGTTTTATTTCAGCAGCAGTCTTGGCTGGAATCTTCAGAAAAACTAACGAGCGATATGACAAAGGAAGTATAAGATGCGAGACATAAATCTTGCATGACTGTCGAGGCGAGTGGCTGACTCAAAAGATACATCCTCGTGCTCGGAAGCGATGCATGATACTCTAGTTTTCCTCTATTAAAGAAAACAAAATGTTACGTTATTATTGAAAAACAACTTGTATTCCAGTTCAACAACATAATTGCTAACCATCAATGAGAGCGATTACAAGAACCGATGTGAAATTGGAAAAATACACGGTCCCTAAGTAATTTGACTTGTATCAAATCAATATTTGTTCTGTTAGAACCGACTTCGAAACAGTTCAAATTAATTACGCGTGCTCAAGATAATTACGATTTAAAATTTAATTACAGCCTGTGATGATCTTTGCTAATTAGATCTTCTCTTGCACTGTCAAAACAGATTGCAACGTTCTGAATATATTGATGTTGTAATTATATGTACAAATCGCATTTATTTCAGTTATAACAATTATTGTTAAGAGAAAGTGAATAATTCAAGGAGGAGAAAGAAACAGGTACAATACCCACAAACAATAGACTAAACGAAACCCGGAGCCATATAAATCTAAAGTTTGATTTCAATTTAAGCTTTGCAGAAGCTTCGTCACTTATTTACAAACCAATGTGATCTTGTATTCCAGATAGTGATCCAAACAGATTCCATTTACCACGGGTAACGCACGTATAGACCAATCCCTAATGATAAGAAATACAAACGTGAGTAACAAGATACGTAGGTTATACACTAAATTAAAACATATTCGGGACAAAATAACGACGCAAGAAGCCTTGGGGTTGGGAACAGGAAGGACAACCGCGTAGAGAAAAAAGCTCGACGAATCGCGATTTCCCGCAGGTTGGTAAAACGGTGGACGACAGAAAATCGTGAAGACAGGGAAAAGTACGGCAGCAAGAAGCGAGAAAATCAGTGTGACAGGCAAGTGAATGGGAAGACCCTGGCGGCCGCACAAAGGAGTGGCCCGTGTAGGACATCGCTGGAGTCGGTACACCGCCTTGTGAAACATGACTGAGCCTATCTTGAATGGTGTACCTCACTAGAGACGGCCATCAGGACACGCACAACAAGAGAGAAGGTCTGGGATGAAGTTATAACGCGTCAATAAGTTTAGGTTAACATTATGATATTATTTTTCTTCTGAAGAAAGGAAGAAAATAAAGAAAATTACAAACGCAACAACATTTCTGCAACCGAATTACGTCAAAAATAAATCACTAAGAAGTAAAACTCCTTTAGATCACAAAGTTTCAAATAATAAAATCTGAATCACCTTAACCTAAAAGAGATTAATTTCCTTGCTATTTATAAAACATCTTACTTTATCCCAAATAAATTAAACTCTTATACACTAACCATTTTTTACTCGAAGGTGCAAACTCTAGTAATATTATTTGCCACTTTTTGATTGTTTACAATATTCAGTGCGAGACTATCGCTGGGACCTTGAATCTTCACGTACAGAATCGCATTCCCCCAGACCATTTTAGAATACTCTACTATTTGAACCCCATTTTGTTGATTCCATCCCACAACGTTTGTACTGTTGCTATAGACTTCATGTTCCAAACATTCTTCGCACCTGTAGACGGTGCCAGCCAGATACCTTATCTCCCTAACCAAAGTTGGAAATTTCCCCATTAATTTCTCAATAAAACTTTTCATCGCTAACAATGAATATGCGTTTCAAACACAGGATGTATTGCTTCGACCTTACCGGGGGCATACCACCACCGAAGCTCACTGCGGCGGATTGTATGTGTCTTGTACACCGCAATCACCGCCTGCCCGCATGCATATGTATACGGGATATACAGGTAACTAACGGTAACCTATCACGCCATAGGATACGCCCGGGATACCATGCTCATCAGCCTAGCCGCTATCAAGCTCCGCACTGCACTGCAGTTTAATTTACTCAAACATGCTATAATACACATGCTGTTATACATGGTCGAACGAGAAAACATGCTCTGTATTAGTTCTGTGCTGGTTATAACTAAAATATATTCTATTTTATTGAGAAAAAACTACTAAAGCGAATTTGTTGTGTTTCAGACTCTATTGTACAAAAGGTTGTAAACACATATTGAGACACTTCAACATCTTATTTCGCATTGCTTTGCATAAGAGAAACAAATCAACATAGGGATGTGCCACTTAACAAAGCCGTGTTATAACTGAACACGACATCATCAGGTCTGGACACGGTATTATACAATGGAACCTCGATAATTCGAACCTCAATAAGTCGAATTCCTCTTGAACTTGCCTACCTAACGCTATATTGTTTTACCTCTATAAGTCGAAGGGTTAACAGGAAACACCTCGATTACTCGATTTTTTGCAGTATTCTTAGCCTGTCGCCGCACCTATATAAGTCGAAGTTTTAGCTGTAGAACCTCTATAACTCGAATATGTACAATTTCCGTACCTCTATAAGTCGAAGTTGTTCATTCACCAAACCTCCAGTGACTTTGCAGCCGGAAATTTCAACCCTACCTCTCCACTAAATCTCTTTCCCGGGTGCTCCTGGTGTCGGTAAAACAACCGACAAATTTATGTTGATGAGCAACACGCATATCAAACACACTCATCGTCACGCACGGGTTTCACCTATGTGAGGATTTTATATATAAGGAACAGTCTTATATTGGTGTAAATTAAATATATTTTTTAAATAAAATGTTTTGATTTGATTAGATTTGTGTTCCGAGTCGTTAGTTAGTGTATGTTCAGGGGATCTGGATGTAGTATGTGAAACGTCGTTTTTAGGTTGATTTTATGAAGTGTTTGCAGTTTGGTAAAACGTGTTGGCAAAACTCTACCCCATGAGGAGAAGTTCAAGACTATTTGAGGCTATTGACACAGGAAATAAAAACAGTGTCATCGGGAAGCAGTTTGGAACACCAGTGAACACTGTCGACAATTTTAAAACAAAAAAAGTGTCGTAGGCCTACTGCTTCACCCTAATTCCAACAATGCTCTGCAATTTTATTTTTTATCATGTTTTGTTCCCTTTTAGTTTTAAAAATTATTTTAATAGCCTACAGTACATGAATGTTCAGCTAAATGAAATTGATGCGTAGTTGGTCAGAACTGACTTCTGTAAGGGGAAGGGATTTGTTTGGGGCAAGTGATAAGAAGTGAGCAAAAGTCTAGAAAATCCTACAAGTATTTCGTCCTATACAACGTTAACCAAAGAAGCTTTGCAATATATTTCCGGGCTTATTTTAGACATTTAAAATTGTTCAAATCTATTTTAATTTTAATAATAATTATTATACGGTATGAATATTTTTTATACATAGCTCAAACTTATGTAAGGATTATACATAATTCTGTATTTATAGTCAATGATTATACCCTTCCATGATCCATCCATTGTGTTACCGTGACCCTCAATAAAAGTCGATGTCTGTGGAAAATCACCTTGATAAGTCGAACCTCGATATTTCGAAATATTCGATAACTCGAATTTTTGCCGTTCCCCCGAGGTTCGAGTTATCGAGGTTCCACTAACATAATTTTAACTTGGGAATGTTTTGAAACCTATAATGAAAATTGTTGTACTTACCTACTCATGTCATTTACTTTAACATACTGGGACACATACCTGAAAACAACAACAGGGTTTAGAACATAACTCACTACTAAAAACGTACTGAACAAAATTAAAAATGTATGACTTGTACTTAAATGAGCATGCAGGTGGAATTTATCAATGGAACCCCTTATCACACAAAGGTGACAACGCTGAAAGTGTATTATTTATTTCATAGAAATAAACAATTATTCTTACAAAAACGTCCGAAACGAGTAGAATTATGGTCGGTTATACTAACCGTATACCGCAATAGTACTTTACAGCACAGTACAAGACACACAGACACATGCGATTTCTATCTTACAGCCCAGATGTTTACAAAACATCGTTTCCAGAGTGTGGGTCAGTGAGCAACAGCGAGAACCGATCGCAGCTTCTATGACTGACTGGTTGAGTTCTGACGCTGGGGTTTAATCAACAGATCTACTTATTGACTGGATATTTCGAGTGTCTAAAGCTTCATAGCCGCCTTAAAAGATGTTTCAAATCTTGCTGTACCGTACATATTTTATACAAAACCTTTTGTCATTTTCAAAAATCCCATACTCTAACTGTACTTGTAACTCAATATAAATTTAAGATACTATATAGTGCTGCATTTTAAAGACAGCCCATGTTTAAAGTCAAAATTCCAAATATTTTGCATAAATAACTAAGTATATCTTTTGTTAATTTTGGCAAATTCCTATACTGTACTTTATAATTGAAAATATTTTTGGTTGTACTAAGATTATGAACAGTCCGCGTTAAGAATTTACGCAACAGTCCTTTTTTTGAAAATGTTAGTCATATTTGTACTTTTAATGTAATAACCTCGAATATTGTAATTATCATAAGAAAACTGAATACAGTACCCTTGGTTTTTTATTACGATAGTTACAATATTTATATTACTAGCTGAGAGTATTCAGTGAATAATAACCTCGAAATAACATAAACAAATTACCACAGCAGCAATGGAATTAAACCAAAAGAAAATGGATATAAGAATGCCAAGTTATAAATTCGTAATGCACTTAAATTACTTGTAAATTGCATTACGCTTTAAAATAAACCCCTTGTAGAGTATTGGTTTAACAGTCATCAGGAGTTTGTTATATAATTCTAGGCCAACACTAACACATCCAAAATTAAATCATCAAACAAACAAAATAAGAAAGGTAAAAAGACGCTTAACAACAACATCGATCATAAGCATATAAACATTAACGTAATCCAAACTGTAACAACAACCATATTGCTGGTTTGACTCGTTGGCTATCAAAAACAAACAGTAACTAAATAAAGATTGTTTTACTCATTCAACATTTTTAGCACGCGTTTGTATGTAAAACAATAATGTTACTTCCATCTGATTCAACAAGATATATAATATTTTGAGGTTTAATTTTGAATATGACGGTCACATTGCGTGTTATGATAACCATGCAGATTGTAATACGACTTAAAAATACAGTACAAACAACCCAGTTGCTATCGTTTAAGATGGACAAATCAACAAAAAAGCTGCTCAGCGTGTGATGGGTAGTGCCCAAAGTTATTTTAACGGGCGAAAGTTATTTTGGACAAAGTAAAGTTACCTTGTATGCTAACATACTCGCTAGTCGAGAAACAAAACTGACCCTCATCAACAACTCAACCGCAAATTGCATATTATGCAAAATCCACCCATGAATTAATATTTTTCGAATATCGTAAAACCAAATTTACAGTATCCTGTGCATTGAACTTGCAATCTACAAACTGTTCGTTCCGAAACAACACGGCAACAAGATGGACTCGGCTGAACTGAATAATCACAATTACCTAGGAGGAAGTAGGTAAGCTAGTCCAGCCATTCGCACTTTCGTGACAGGACACAATTGTGGACAGAGGCCACATTTGTGGGCGACGCACTCCAGTTGCGGCCGAAACCACTTCACCCGGTGCCCGATAGTTCTGTGACCCACATTGTCGAGTGCTTCTAATGCATTGTTCCTATATTCACGCCCATTCAGATATGATTGGATTTGAATGTAAATTGCGAACGACAAAATATGCATTAACTGGAAAATTACAATGGTAAGCAATGCTAACTGTACATATACTCCGTTTCGTTAAGAAGCACTAGAGGATACGTTTAAATGTTGCAAAAGTTATTTGAGCTCAATATTAATATACATTTTTTTATCATAAATAAATAACAGTACATAACTCCGTATATGTTCAACTAAAAATTTGAAAGTGTTTTTAGTTACTTTACACGCAATTCCTAGCCGGCACGTTAGTTAGGAAGGTCGGAGAGCCGTCAATTTGGGGACGCGTGCCGGCGCATAATCACCGCTAATGTAGGCCCTCCTTGGAACGGCTGTGACGCCAGATAAGGTACAACCGCTGTTCGTTAGCGGGATTGTGTCTCCACAATAGACGTCTTGTTACCCCGTGCCGATATCTCCTCCCACGCCACAGCTATTGCCGCGCTATATCATAAGCTCTAACCTATTTTGGGATCAAAAGCGGAGGAGATACACTGATACACACACAGTAATGTTTCACTGTCTGCGATAACCGTACAGCAAAAATAGATTCTTCCTGATAGCACAGTAGAAAATAAGGATACGCTTCTACTAAACTGGTGAAATTAAATTACGTTGTCTAAGAAAAGGGTTTAAAGCTATAAATAACAGCTTTATTCAAAGTAATGACCACAGATTATTTAAAGATTATATTGATTACAACAAACAAAATAAGAAATGCTCTCCTCTCACTGTCAGAAAATATCCAAGGAGAGGAAGCCGTGTCAATTAAGGTGCTCGTTTGAAACGCAAACTAATTAACTCGTTCCTTTTGTAAAATGGTTCTTTTATAAGAAAGGTTCGCAAAGAGGACAATTTAAATGGATAAACTATTCGTATATGTAATATTTTAGTTGTATAAAAACAACTTTTACTGTTAATCAAAGATTTAATTAATTTACAGGTTCGCTGAAAAATTCTGCAGAAACCCAAAAAGGAAACACCTGTGATACGCGAAACTCAATATAGCAACCTATCTCACCTCCGCACCATCCTACATTACATTTAAAAGTTAAATACGCCGTATTACGTTTTAAAATACTGATTTAATAAGCAGCAACCACGTGTTCGTCTCGATAACGGAGAGTGTGGAGGAAGGGGATTGATTGAAGTGGTTCCAACAAGCAATATGAACGATCTGTGCAATATCACTAAGTAGGGGCGCGGGCCGCGGCGCAACACGCTGTGCACATACACTGTGCATATTACTGTCGCGGCTTTGATCGCCGACTCGTACTGAAGCGCGTCTCACCGTCTCACCTCGGGCCTCCACTGAATCTGCATCTCACCCTTTCCTCGCACGCTGTACACTTAGGCCTACTTGCCATCAATGGCAATCATATTGGTAGCGATTCGGGTATTAATGATCGTTAAGAACAGATTTCAATGATGTAGAGGAAACCCAACTTATTCAAGTATACTTAAGACAGGATAAAATAAAACTAGGTCTTACAACACTACACAATATAGTTACACTTATACTGTACTTTCATACAAGACGGTAAATATACAAAAAGGTGGTACAAGGAGATCGATTTCAACCAGTCACACCGGTCATCATCAGGCCCAATCAACAGCGAAACAACACGTATTATGCTACTCAAGAAACTACTTAACTAAGCGAAATAAACAGTTTAACGCTAACAAACGATCATTGATGACAGCATAACTAGCCTTTACCGAAGGATAACAAAATCAGAGCCTTTAAAAATGTTACTGTCTCAATTTGTTCGCCTTATCAAACGGTGTTTTTCCATTTTGGCGTCCAATTACTTACTTTAAAATTGAACATCAGATCAAAATGTAATAATGTTCAAAAAACACAATTCAAGAACTCACGCCCAGTCATACAACGCTGATTCGGTCTAAATACGTAGCACAAAAGATGCGCCCGGATAATTCGTTTCAAATATTAGCATTCGTAAACCACTCTATTCCAGAACAAGGGTCTGCTCGATCGAGAGCCCCCACATTACCATATATGTAAATGCGATTTCTCGGCCCGAATGTTTACAAGTCCGTACGGCCCCGAGTGTCACCACGTCACCACCCCGGCGATAACGCGGGCCGACGCGAGCGACGCGGCGTCCAGTGTCCGCAATCAAGGCCAGAGCAGACTTTTTGCCCGACCATCCGTCACACTAGCCGCGCGGCCCGGCTTGTATTACAATGGCCGGCTTTCTTGCTCCATCGCCGCAAACGTGATGCCCGACCGATCGACTCCCTCGCAGTGACTCCGATAGTTGACATCCGAAACCCCACTGGAGGCGTAGAATACCTCATTCCCCGTGCGCTACTATCATTAAAACATTACATGTATGTCCTGAAGAATAAGCGCTACTATCATTAAAACATTACATGCATGTCCTGAAGAATAAGGTGTATCGTCACGGTTTCGTTTAGCTTAGAGCATCATCACCATCATTATACTAAACGATAATACGTAGCTAATCCATCAGGATACAACACATAGCCAATTAAATTAAGCATTTAATTTCCTACAAAGATCTTTCATTTCCAACTTAAAAATTAGCGCTCAAACCACGATCAATGCGGAGTTAAACCTGGTAAGGTCTCGATGAATCTTTCAAATTAAATATATTTTATTTAAGGAAAATGTATACACTTTGGTGCTCGCAGCATACCGACATAGCCTATTAGTGTGTGAGTGAGGTTTATACTGTTCGTAAATGATACTGCAAATTTGTACCAAATGGGCCACAATGATTACCAACTACTAGGGAATCAGATCAGAACCGTCTAATTACCCTTGCGACGCGGCGCGGCGTCTCTGCTAACTGACGTCAATACCGCGTGCCTTAGCCTAATCACATGTTTGCCGCGTTTGATCTCGATTATGTCGTAACCTAATCAATGCAAGCTCCGGGACGGAATCCACCCAACGCTATTTTATGACTGATAATCACTGGGCCGCAAAAATACAAATTTCCACCAAGGCAGAATCAATTAACATGGTAGTTAAGAAACTATTCAAACATTTAAATTCAGGTTTACATAAATTTGTGAGGAAAACCTGGTGGGAATTCACCGGGTACATTAAATTATTTCGAATAGGTGTAACATTTAAAAAATACAAAATATATTTTAGAAATTGCATAGGTTTTTGCACTAAATAATACGCAAACAAATACTATAAACCGGGTAAAATGCTTCTTTTACCAGATGTGCTAAGAATAAAATATTCTATATAGAAGAGACGACAACAAATTGTGAAGTACTATATAAATTCCGCGAACTCCCCGACAAGAGAGACATATGCGGATGACGCATAATCACGCCATTCAATTGCAACTAGCTCCTCGGCTGCGGCTAGGATCCCCGGCACCGTTAGGCCAGATTGTATCATCGGCGGTAACGGTGTCGAGAGCCGCGGGCGCCTCCTGCCGCTACCGGGTCCCGGGATATGCTAATGGCCGTGTAACTCGTCCGGCCTGTCGTAGGTCGTTGCCTCCACTCGCCACTCGACTGCTCAACTTGAGTTGGTAAACCGCAACAACGCATCAAAGTTATGGTTGCAACTTCAATTTGGCGCGATGCGCATATTGAAATTTCAAACCATACCCAAATATCTCTCAAAACGAAGTTAGGTCTGCTAAAATCTCCCCAAAAGGATCAACTGATGGTTATTAGGTTGCTTGAACATCCGACACCTGATCTTCGCTCCCCACACACGGGCACATAGATGATTACCGAGCGCTCTCTGATACTGAAGCTACCATTCAATGGCTCTTATTGCAGTCGTGGATTGTTTCCACGAGTAAGCAATTAGAAACCGGTTTAAATAAAATCGTGACTTTCCACAGTTTCTTCTTTACACTTAAGAAATGCACCAGTAAATGTATCTAACAACATTGTCGACGGCCCAAATCAATTTCTATCAAAATCAGATCGAAGGTTACAATACTTAAATTACAATATTAACTCAACTGATAACTTAAGCGCTGTCCAGTTAAAAGGTTGATGTATCAATAGACTAAAATATTGATATGAATACGTTCTGTATGACCAAATACATCGCAATCCATTACTGGCCGTGTTCAGGATTATACTCGGCGAATGTACAGCCCTTGTATACAGATTTGTAACACAGTCGAGCCACAAGCGAAATACAGGAGAACACGATACCACTATATCCATACAGAGATTGTGTGGGATGTCAAAAGCTAATATTAAACAACCGATTGGCTTTTAACTAATTCAGACATCCAAACCGATACTGCGGCGGTCGTGTTTTAATTTGTTCCATCGCGATCGTCGGGTCGGCTTTTATCGAAGCATCCACTACCATAAATGTGTAAGCCTTCAGTGACCACAGTGTGTATCGCGGGCAAATTACGATGTAATGTCTTGATTAAGAAACTTTAGGAAATACAAATCGAATTTGTAACATTACGTGGCTAGTTTAAGTGGTTACCCACTGAGCGATTCGACCCGGTCGCTGTGTCAACCGAGAAAACAATCCCGCGTCGGATATTTCTAGCTGCGACAGCATTCCGCCGGTAAGTGTGTCATAAAACGCGGGGTAGTGTTTAGGTAAGGCGGGCGGCCGGAGTTGAGCAATACCGCCGTTTGTGTCTCGACCTGCTTTTATTTCGAGACGAAATGACTCAGGAGCGTTGCGAACCACCGCTGCCGAGCTTGACCGGATGAAACTACGACAATTAAAGTCAACAAAGGGTGATTAGGCAGTAATGGTCAGCGTCGCCGCGCGGGTGGCCTCGACAACGACCGCCTTCCCACCACCGCAACCGTCCGAGGGGGTGCACGGGCCGCCCGACTGTTGTGGTGTAGCAGGATAACGATGGGCAACCAGCCACTGAAGCTGCAGAAAATTACTATCCTGATGGAATTTATACGATGAATAAACCCTATTCAAATTTAAAGAGTTACAGAGAACTGAAGTATGCATACTTCTACTTCTTAAGACGGCGATCTTAATATTAATTTTGCAAAAAATTTAATGTACCGACCACGATTGCCTTCTTCCACCACATTTGAGGAGTTGCATAAGCTATCCAAGGGAGGAAATGACTGTTGTAGGAGTAAAGTAATCGATGGACAACCAATCACAGAAGCTGCAGAAAATCAATATCCTGATGGAATTTATGCAGCGATGACATCTTTGAGGTTCCCCATAAATGATTGTATTTTAATCATTTTTTATATACGAGTTAAAAAACCACCAAAAACAGCTAATCAAAATTTAAACAGTTACAGAAAACCTAATTAAAATATACTTATACTTCTTCAGTTGGCAATGTAAATTTGAATTTTACAAACAATGGAATGTATGTTTGATCAACGCCTACAATAAGGTAAGCCGTAAAACATAGAACTGCATTTAACTGAAATACATACGATAGGGTAAACTTAAAATATAATAAGTTACATAAAAATTTAACAGGCAATAGTAGGCATAATTTCGTGAATTGCCTGTAAAAACCCCCTCTCCGGAGATAGGCACTGATCGTCTTAGTAACAAAGGAGTACAACTCGCCAACTTGATGACCACCATTACAATAACACCATTTTCAAAATATTACAACAGAAGCACTATGGCAACTGATTACTAACTCCGAACTATTCCCGACTATTGTCCAAGTTGGAAGTGGCCTTGCAGCCCGAGATCATCCCGCCGTAGATTATGTAGAGAGCCGCCGCCGGCGCCCGAGGAGAGACTCGACCGCAACTCCCGTCTGCGTTATTATTTATCAAAGATGGCGGTCATTTGCCGGGACGAGCTCCGAGCTGTCGCCTTAATTATTTCGGGACTCCGATACAACTCGGCCATTCAAAGTAAGTAGCACTGTCGGATTATTATTAATGTAGGTACTGGCACAGTTTTGTTTCAGAGATACATTTAATATAAGGACTAACTAACTAATTAGACAAAGCTTATATAAACACATTCTCATATAGGTCCTAACATTGTATTAAGGGAATGACTGCCATGTACTTGGGATTTTTTTGAAATGAAATAAATTTAATAGTAAACTGTGATAAAGGGAGATGGAGAAAAAAATCACAATTCTGACAAACACTACGTTTAAAATTTATATTTCAGTGTGGCAAAATATAATTCCCTTACAGGATCTGAATTCAAAAAAACTCTAAAATTTAAACCAAATTTCGTTACAGCCTCCGATTTCTGGAGTGGTAACACGCTACCTCCACACCATATTAGTTACTTTGTTTTTAAAATACGAAACTTAACGTATTTTTTTATAAAATATCTCAAGCACGACCAATATTGTTGACTGTCACTTACTGTAGTTCAGCTTGGTGGTCGAACGTACCACCCTATACACCCTATACACGGCCGACGATAATGTACAATTTATAAGGGGTCTCAACCAATCAAGGTCAGATCGTGACATCTTGCGTTCTAGTTTTCACGCATATCTTTGTTTCAAGAGTCGCCGTAACAAGGTAACAGCACGTTCTGTAAATCTGTGTAACGCGAATTGGCGTAACTGAGGGGAACTGTGCCAGTAATGCATGCGCATTCATGTTCGCCAAACTGGGGAAATGTTTCGCCGGAATAAATAGAAAGGAATGTACATGGGCACCAATAACGTGGGATAGTTCAGATGGCTGGGGGGAGGGGCTGAAGGCTAACCAATCAAAAGTTGGGCTCTCACATTTTATCGGACCGCTCGCAAGTGTCGAGTTTTCACGCTTCTGCAAAATAAACCTATTGCAAGCAGTTTATTTATGTAACCTGGCCTAAGTCTCTTTCTCAAGTAACCTAAATATATTATTCAAAGTATGATTTTTGTTTCTACATAGATAAAAGTTATTATGTACGGTTCCATTAACTAAACCACATAAAAAACTAATGAATTATAATGCGCATTTTACGTAAGATACGCTGCGACTAAATTCAGTAACCACTTTAAAGAACTTGCCCTTAAACAGTTTTTTATTTCCCAAACAAAGACGGATTTCCCTCCAAGTTTTACCATAACCCTGTACTAAAGAAAACTGCAAAAGTTATAGTATTAACAATTGCTGATTCTGACCAATTTCACAATACAAATAATGTTATCGATCTAGGCAAGCAAAGAATAAAAAAAACCGAATGAGATTCAAAATAACTGATATAAAATTAAGAAGAGGTAGCAAACTCATGTTTAACATTCTAACAGTTTGAACCATAAATTCGTCAAGTTGAACAAAGGCTTTAAGTAAATTATCATACAATTAGTAAATGTAAAAATGGAAGACCATAGCAATTTACTGCAACAAAACATAAAATTAGCGAATACAAGTTTTATTTCATACCGCAGGGTATACTTAACATTGTGTGCCTGCGATTAACTGAGGTAAATGGAAACATTCTTAAGGAATCTGTAAACGCTGGATCCTGCGTAAGAGATGATTTATGCCAGGAGGCCGTGGGAAATAACCGGTGTGAGTCATCACTCAGCTGTCAGCCGCACTGTAACGTTGCTACTACATTATAAACACTTACCACCGCGGTACAAGCCGCAGCCTCAGCCGCGCTAACGCTACAGGTCACCGTCCACTGATCGACGATGGTAAAACACAAGGTTGGAAGTAACTAGACGGATCATTGAAATGACATTTTAGTATTTCCTACAATAACGCCCTACACATAGACGTCATGAAAGGAATTATGTACTTAAAATTAGCCACTCCTGTAGGCATCTAATACGCGACAGATTTCGAGAAATTTCACAAAGCTGACATGCAGTTTGGCATTTCAATAGCATGAAACATAATAAACCCTATTATTACTGTTCATGAGAACTGATCAGAAACGGTTTCATATATCATTTCTTAATTGAAGATGAAATTTAATGACTACAAATAATCCAGATATGTTCCGCAGTGCCAAACGAACAAAATACACTCGAACCAATCAGACAAAGAATATTTCGAACAACTTTAAAAAAATTTGTTATAACATTGTTTAAGTTTGAGGCTTTAAAATAATAATTTATAGAACTAACTAAGCTTAATAGCGTTTCAATCAAATATGAGCGGGAAAAGAAATTTAACGTGACGATAACTATATAACTACACCGCACAAGTAACCCGATATCAAAATCGACCGGTCGTCAGGCGGCAGGCAATTACAGTAGCGTGACGGCCCCGGCGAGGCGAAGGTGCCTGCGGTCGGTTCCTCGGAGGTAAACATCATCAGCGGCCGCCGCGCGACGGGAGACCGCTCTGTGTTCACTTGTTTGCTACAGAGGGCGACCGTACAGGTTCATCCTCCTCTCATCCTCGACGAACCATATAAACATGTTCGTTGCTCATCCTTGACAATACCATATTCCGAGACTACGTTTAATAAGTGACAGCCCATTTCGTTTCTACCTGGCTTCTCGCACAATTCCAAAATTGAGTTTGGACGCATTATCAAAGAAGTTGAATATATCTCATTTTAAAGGAAAAATTCCAAGTTTTTATTTTTTTCTTATTCGAATTTGTATATTAAACAACAATGACTTTTCAATCATGTCCCAAAATACTCATTATTTTCTATTTCCACGGAACTATTTGTGATATGAATATTATGCCCACTGCGGAATCGCTGGGTATTTTGTTCTTAGATACAAATCAAGATTTCATGCTTCTAGATTATTCGTTTACAAGGTAAAACAGGATTTAAGCGTTAAACGAGTCTTACGAGTAAGGCAGGTATAAACGTGAAATCTCTATCTCGAGGAACTTAAAAACGGAGCACACATCAAACTGGAATCTGACCGTGAACGAAATATTTAACTTAATAGCTAAGTGATAAATTAGAGTGGGCGGGATTAAATGGGCCTCATGCATGATTAAATGGCCGCGGGCCAGTTAGCCCCTGAGTACAGTTTATGAACAGCTTTGCAGTAATAGGGAAAGGAGAAAGGGTAAACGTAATACTCCGAGTGTGGGCGGGATGGAGTACAGTATCCAAAACTCTTCAGGAGTTTAGTGTTGATTACATGACCCTGGGGGGTATGAAACGAGCTAGGTGCTCTTTGACTGATTAAACAAAAGCGAATCGGGTAAAAAAACATAGGAATATACAGGAAAATGTTAAATGAAACAAGATACACTAGACATTTAATTACGAATCAACATATTACACAAACATGAACAATTTATAACATTGTTCAAGGTGTTTTGTAAAACCAACATAAAACAATAATACTAAATAACTCATTTTCAAAGTGTTGTGTCAATTAATTCAGTTTAAATATAACATTGGGTAAAGCAAGTTTATTTTGATGGGTTTTAACAAACACAAATTAATGAGCAAACTTAATTTTTACTAATTTTATTCATTATTGATGGACTTGGGTTGAAATACTGTAACACGTTGTGCCTTAAAGGTTGTTTGGTAAAAAAAGTCCATCGTAGGAAATCCCTTACAAACTTCTTGTCTCAATCATTATTAGTAAATTCTTTATACTTCTATAACTTAAAGTAGTTTCACTGGAATGAATTATTGACCCACGTGGTTTTTTAAGATGGGAAACATTAAAACTGATCTGTCTTTAACGAATGCCTCGTGGTTTTTGTCCTGCTACATTTAGAGCCTAGCAGCGAAGACTACATAAACTACAATGTAGTTTAAACTACAATTGTAGTTTATGTAGTCATTGCTAGCAGAAAATAAATATTTTATACCAAAGAAGAGGTTTCTCGTGGGCCAGGGCAGCGGCCGGCCCCGGCGCGGCGTTCACCAGAGTTTAGCACGAGTTCCACTCATTTAGATGCTATCTGGGGTCGATACACGATGGTCCGTGTACAACACGGCTAACAGCGCCCGCAGATAACCTCTTCTTCTCAACAGGCTGTATTGAGCTGTGCCCCGGAGAAAAATAACGGCTGACAACAACGTAACCCTAAGAGTGCCTTCACGCCAACTCATTGTACTCATCAAGCGAAGTGCTCATTCTACTCATAACCGAATTCCTCCAATATACCTCAGATATCAGAAACTCTGCATGCAGGCCACAAATATTTAAAAGAACTACACCGCCACGGGTCAAAATTATAAAGGAACATCGGGTTTCATAATCCAATTTAACCTCTGTTCACTATCGTGAAACTCCCATTTAAGCAAGGAATTTCAGTTATTTTCTCTGCGAAATAAAATTAACTAGATGCACGTTGAATTCAGTTTTCAAAAATAATTTAGTAAAAAGCATAAATTATATTCATTTTGGTTTCAGTCTGCGAAAATCCTAAATTGCGCCAACGTATGTAACGATGGCAAGAAGTATTTCATTGGTTTGTGAATTTCATACTTTGGTGTGTGAAGTGAACTACACCATTGACATATAAATTGACTATATACTATACTCATGTATATAGTCAATGACTCCACTCAACAAACTACCGGTAAGCACAGAAGCCAAAAGATTGTCTACAAATTGTCACACATCGCGATGAGGATCGCCATTTTCCATTCTCCAACCCACACAGACTGATAACCCGGCCCGCATCATTCAAATGGCACGGTGGCGGAAACAAAGCCTTTTGTAGCTCTCGACAAAGCGAAAGCTGATCCTTCCCACGCCAGTGTAACAACCTGTTGTCGCGTGCACACGTCTTTTCGCGGATAACATTATAATGGGCTACTGTCGCGCAGTATCGGAAAACCTCCTTGTTTCTGACACTCGATGACGTTTTTTCTGAGAAAAGTATTTTGACTCAACATCACAAAAACGTTTTTGTTAAGAAAACGAGTTTATCGCTTTAAAACTTATTATACTTTTCTGCTATATTACTTAAAACCTTAAACCGTTTAACCTTTATAGCAAACAGCTTGTTTCGATTTTTGGCTACATTTTTCAAAACCAAGTTCAATCTATAGATCCCCAAATCACAAGGCTGGTGTTAATTACTCTTCAAAATTCTAACGGAATTAATTCAAGCCTTGATTTCGTTTTTTTACAAAATATTAAACTCTAATTAAATGAATTTTATGCTACGCCAATTAAGTTCATATTATTTTCGTATTTTTTTGTAGTAGAGCACTAATTTGAACACCTAATTTCTTACAAGTAACAAACTGCTATTTTCACAACAAGGCGAGTCAAGAGTATGTCTTCATTAATTCTCGTCAAGATACACTGCAACGCCCCCCACCCCTCCCAATCCGACAACCCCTCGTGTGTTTTTGATAATTGAATTACGCTGTACGCTCTCTCCGTGTTCAAACTGTCAATTAACTCTAACAACATTTTATATCCTGATTGATGTCGCACACTAGATTGAGCAACGCTAATTGGTCCAATGCCCCGAGAAAACCTCATGTAACGCATGAAAAGGTTTTGAATCGTTTAGTAAACCATGCAACTCCAATAATTAAACGAGTGCGGAGTGCAAATGGCTAGTGTGCAAACAAATCATCTGACAAACAAACTATATTATAGAAAAAGTGTTTCAATAAATACCATTTGAAATGTGCATAGAACTGAGCAGGAGTTCATTTGTGTTTAAATAGCACCGAGTTGCTAGACTGATTCCAATTGATTTTACCTGAAACTAAGCAACATAGTTTAACCCGATGGCTGTATAATATATGTATGATTGGAAAATCGAATTTTTCAATGACGACAAATGTATTAAGGTACAGTTCGCGGTCCTTGTATTGTAATTACATTTATGTGATACACTATTCTGTTTTACTTCACCCATTACATTGGATTTATAACACTAACAGAAGACTCTTGCACATTATTAATAGCCAGGAAAAATGTATCCTTAAAAATCTTGAGAGGGATCGATAACAAAAAATTAAAACAAAGGGCGACTTGAATATTCGTTGCAATTGATAACATGAGCTAAGACAGCGAAAAACGAGTGGCATGGCAAAATTCTCCCACGGCATGTTTTATCACCGAGTAACTTTCTATGTCCAACCGGCATGTAAGTACGGCGGAAAGGGTTGGCGATAAAGTCGGATAAGCGACGGCAGGCAAGGAAGGAACTGCTGATTTGGAAGTTATTGAGGTTTCCGGGCAAGTCAATAGCCTCGTTAGTACAATCAGTGAGTCAGAACGGCGGCGGGGTCCGGATCCCGGTCAGAGGACAGTAATGAGGGCGTCTCACAAGCCGCGCATTGTCTCACCCCTCCGGCCGCGCACAATGATATCTCTCTTTTCGATTCTAAAATCACGCTCCGGCAGATTAATGAGGGATTCTTTAACATTAACTATATAAGAACACAGTTTTTCGGGTGAAGTTTCTGATGGTTTTGTTGTACCTCGGGGGATTCTTCAGGGGGTAGTGAATATATTTTATACAGTACATTTTACAATAGTAATCTCCCACAACCCCCTACCCTTTTACCTACATTTAATGTTGCCAACCTGAATCTCATACAGTAAAACACAAGTTTTCTAATCAGTTCTGATATAAATAAAAAATAATCCAATAAAAGTTAATTTTGCATAGGACCCATCGTATAATATGGTTTTATTTTACTTTGACCGGAAATACAAAATGGAAAGAAATATAAGGCTGTGCTAAAAATAGGATAAAATAACATAGCCTACTAATTAAAACTGCAAATACCAATTATACTAACCGACATTTTTTACTAACCTTGCCAATAAAAATGTAATAGCGGTAAAAAGAGGGTGAAAATGGCGGGTGGCTCAAAATTAATCCCACATTCCCACTGCCAGGGATGGAATGACGGGCGCATGCAGATGGGAGAGGGAATTTGACGGTCCACGTCCGGCTATGTTATGACCACAACATTCCCCGCGCCGTCCCCAGATGAGGAGATATGAGATACAGCACGCCTGGCGCGGCCACACAATGATGAAAACGACACCCTAAGGTGGCCGAGGGTCGGCAGGGATTGGCAGGTTTGCAGAAATAATAATAATGATAACACATGTATAATGTCACACTAACGTTGTTTTCTAAAACCTTTTAGTAAATTCTGTAATCATACTAATATTATAAATGTTAAAGTATGGATGTTTGTGAGTAACTCTGAAGTTCCATCACGTGGAAACTACTGGACCGATTGAGCTTAAATTTTGCAGAGAGGTACTTGAAAGTCCTGAGCAACGAAATTACCAGATGCATACAAACAACGGAATAGCCCCACGGGGGTTCAAAGTTTCCATGTATTCCTTATGGACATTCATTTTTGTTTGAGCTGATGAAAATACAAGCAGCTGATCTTGATTCGTAGTAGTTCCACAGACTAACCACAGATACACAAAACTATCATAGTTTTTATAAATAATTCACGGGGCGAAGCCTGCGGGTAACATCTAGTACTTTAATAATACCCCCCGTCGCAGCAAACCTGCGTACTCAGCAAATTTCCAATGCATTGATATGTTTCTCACTAGTACATAAAGCCACTCACCAATTTTGACAAAAATACATTCATAAATTAGTGATTTATTACATTTTATTTATTCCCCATAAGAATAACATTAGGACTGAGTACGCAGGTTTGCTGCAACGAGGAAGATGAGAAATGAGTTTTTATGCAATTATCAATATAACTGAACCAGGTGAAGCTACTTACCATGTTTTATTAATTTATGTTCATAATTAAGGGAGATATAAAACTTTACTTATTCTCCATAAGAATAACATTAGGGCTGAGTATGCAGGTTAGCTGCTACGGGGACAATCAACAAAACATTTATTTTTTGTGCAATTATCAATATACCAGTACAACATGAAGCCACATACCAAATTTCATCAATATACATTCATAAATAATCAAGATATCAAATTTTATTTATTCTCCATAAGGATAACATTGGACAACGTACTGTGTTTAGCACTTTGAATATCTCTGCAACGGTTTGACGTAGAATCACAATTTCAACACCAAAATGATTGTTTTGTGGAGCTGAAGTGATTGGTAAAAGAAAATGTGAAGTTTAAAATAAAATTAACTGAGGAAAAGCCAAAAACTGTTTTCCCATAAGATTAACATGGGAGATTTTATGAGCATGTTTTTTGGATTTTTTCCGCAACCACTTAACCTAGGTTAATAATTCAAAATACCATATTATTTGTTTTTTTAAGCTCTATAACATGGTCTAAACCAAAATTAAGTGTTTTAAAAATTTTAGGGTAAAAAATGCAAAAAACTGATTTTTGGAAAATTTAAAACCCCCATGAACCCCCCCTTCCCATGGTCCGATTTTTCTGGTTTTCGAACTTAAAGTCATAAATGTCAGTTTACACATTTGAGCCAAATTTCATCGAAATCGGACGTTTTTTACTCAAGTTATCGCATTCACGGACACATATATAGATATATATATATATAGATCTATATATATATATATAGATATATATATACATATATATAAATTTGAACGAATAGTGTTTTGGACATCTGGGGACATCAAAACAAAAAGTTATCATGGTCTCGGGCTTAAGTCTTACCATGAGACCTACGGTAATAGCTTCTTCCCTATAGGGGAAATTCGCTAAAAGAGAATACAAGTGTAACGAATTATTTTCAAAGCAAATTCGCTTACAAAACAATAAATTACAGTAACTATTCGGATAACTAGAGTTGACAAGGTTGTTTTGTTTCAACAGTTAAAAATTGTCAGTGTAGAAATGGGAATTCTGCTTTTGAAGGACATAAGAGTGATACACCGGTATTACTCTGTCCTACATACATTCATATTTTAGGCAGACAAGAATAAATTATTTAATAACGGTACATTAAACACTTTATTAACGTCTGCCCAAATAATGATGTATCAATTAGATAATGATTAGATTAGATCAATTAGATGATTGATTATAATCTGCACTGTTAGATTAATGTAAAGTTTATTACGGTTATCGTTTTAAATATACATTGGAAATGTTTGTTAAGTCTGTATTATTTTTTTATCAATAGCGTTGCAAATCCGACTATTGATAAAAAAAAAAACATTAAAAGTAACGTGGGATTATATAAATTATGTATACTGTTAATACACGGTATTTAAAAAAGTGTTCAGTTTATTTTTAATTCTTAATATTTATAAATATTGCAAATATTATTTCTACACAATTTTCGATATATATTTGTTTTAGTACAAGTTTAAAAAAACTTATTTCGTCCTTCGCCAGATTTCATTCGACCTTCGAGAAAAGTTCAGGAGAATATACTATAAGCGCAGCGCCGCTCATTGGAGGGCAACCCCAGAACACAATATTAATATATTCGCCAGTCCATGGGCCCTTGGAATCTGATTGAATATTGACGCATGCATTTCCTGACTCTCAGCAGACCTCTAAATTCGTCTTTGCCAGACAAGTTAAGATTCGGCAAATTGTATATTTTTCATTTATCCCCTCGCACTTATTTCAGACTATAGACAATCCTAGGAAAAATATTATCAGGGCGAGTGCTTTAAGAAGGCTATTTAACAGATTATATAGTTTTAAAGAATAAATACTGGTACACGGAGAGACAACTACACAAAAATGGGTACAGCTAAAAGCTTTTTCCGAAAAAAAACCACCTGAGACTTGAGTCCGAAATCGGGAGTTAATTATTCGACAACATTAACGGCAGATTCCCCTAACTCTAAATCCGGGATTATTTTAAACTTTGAGGTTAAGCTACAATTTGTTTTCCCAACAATCTGGCCTAGTTGTTTTAGTTTAATCTAGGGGATGCTGACGTTGGCAACATTAATGTCGATACTAATTATTTGACAGGCTTTACTTTAGGCGTTGGGAATATTTGTAGATGACATGAGGCCAATCTAATGAGTGGTCCTAGTGTACAGTAAGGGATTAAATAACATGACTTGTATATTGAGAGTGAAGGTACTTTTTCCTTTCCTCTACAATCCTGTGTTGCTCTGTTTGCCAAGTTATTGGTGAAATTTAATCTTTATTTACTTATAACACAATGTGTATCCGCTACATATTTAGATTAGATGTAGCGGATTACGTAGCTACTTTTACAGTTTTTATGTAATTACATTTACATACTTCACTTCAATTAATTAATAATAACATAACCTCAATCTCTGACCTTGATGTTTTGCAAAGTAAAATCTTGCAATAATACAACATGTAGATGTAGGTTACATTTAATGTTGTACATCATATCACAGGGTACTTTATATTCTATTTTTATTTTTCTAACTACCTTGGCCTATGTCATGGCACCAAAAGCAAAATTGACGATGACGTGTTATTGATAAAGAAGGTGGTACTTCTATAGGGCGGTGGACATACAAAAAGCCCTACCATGACCGGCCAAGAACATTTTTTCAAACTTGTAAAGAAAACTAATTTTGTAGTAACATGTAAGCTATGGTGGAATTGTGGCCTAACTGTTTCTAGAAATTCAAAACTTAATATGAAGCTACATATTAAGGTAAGTTCTTTTAAAATTTGTATGTAGGCCAAGTCTGTTAATGCTATGAGTTACTTTACAAATAAATTATTGCAAAGACCAACGTTTTTTCATTACCACAAACATTATGAAAAGTATGCCTGTGGGCCTAGTATTAGTAAATTGTGAAACCAGTCTGATGACTTAAGTATGCCTATGTTATTTGTCATGGATTATTGAATATATTATGCTTGAAAATTGTTTGGTTCCTCAGCTGTTTCTTTGATGTAGGTATTTGAATTAATTTTAAGACGTTATTTTGTCATGTTACTAATCTGTTTACACCAACCATAGATTTAAAAATACATTTGGTTACATAGAAAACTAGGACTAAAAAACAACAAAATAAGGCAACTTATTATGTAATGGATTTATTTTGTGAAAATCCATAGCTAAAACACTATTAGATATGAGTGTGTGGGGCAGTAATATTTGTTAACATTATTAAAGAAAGGAAGGACCAGACTGTGAAAGTAGCTAAAATTGTAGCTAGCTACTTGTTACTGCTAGCTGTAGTTGTAGCTAGCTACTTTAAAAAAGTAGCTTCCCCAACACTGTGTGTATCCAAAATCTTAAAAAATCATATCCATTCACTTTACAATTAATCATTCTATCTAGAAATTTGTAGGGTCATCTTTGGTATAGGTGAATATATTTTAATTTCCATCACCATGCAACTTCATATAAAATATCAAGGATTTATTCTATCATTTCACGCCTGATATTTAAATGTACTGCAATATTTTATGACGAATAAACACTATTTTAGTTAAGGTTAGCTTGAAACCGGGTTTTCACTAGGTTTAACTTAATCCAGGTTTAAGCTATTCAATACAAATTGGAAAAGCGGTATTCCTTTTAACTTAAGTTTAAATTTTGGCTGGGGAGATGGGCCCAAGCATCGCTCCCCTCCTCGCTCATCGTACGTAGGCCTCCATACCATAACAGCTCCCGTCCTCGCGGCGCAGCCCCGTCGGACCGAGCAAGGGCCATTAGCCGATCGATACGTCTCCGGGGGCCATTCTGCGCCGCAGACACAATTTTCCTTCTAAAGTGTTTAAGATTGTGTTACAACCACCGACTTCCATTTCGCACGACAGGCCATTTATCTTGCCGCCGCGTTGTACTGTTTTCTGAGAGACGGGAGAAATACAGGAGTTCTGTCACACGAGCGATCCAATTCCGAGATTGGAAAGTGCCGGAAACGTAAATTAAGTTAAAACGTAGCTGGAATTATTCGACAAGAAAATAAATAAATTACAATAATAAATAAATAACAATCACTGTATAGTAAACTAAGTACTGAACGGTTTCATTATCACCGAAGAACCACGTAAAAGGAATGTTAACGTGAGAGAACCTACTACAATCACTTCAAAACTGTAAACTGGGTTTGTTTTAAATGTAACATTCTGTATAACAGAAAACACAATAGACGGCGAGATTTATTCAATAATGTTTACGCTGAGTTTCGGAATGTTTCTAAACAAATGGTTGTCGACATTTCACGCTCTCAGTAATGAGAATGAGAGCACACGCTCAACGCCCAACGTCCGCATCTTCCGAGCCATTTGCCGTTACCACTCGGTTGCTCGACAAATAAAACAAGAGGCATGAACGCGCCTCTGCGTGCGTGTGGCGCTCGGGAACGCCCGACTTTGCGAAGTACCGCAGTGTTACTGCTCTACAGAGAAACTCGCTGTAAAAAACTCCCTGAGTGTTCACAAACAGCGGCAAAAACATTCATTCACTTCTTTAAACTTAGAAACAATAACCCCAAAAAATGGAAATGGAATGGAATGGACCTAAGAAAAATAGATCACTGCAAAACATATAGTCAAAGAATAAAACCGAGGACACATTAAATGTAAAAGGAAACACCGATTCCAAACAACCACCACCGTTAGCTACTATGTACATTTCCAACTTATAATTACGTTAAAACATGGAGACAATTCGAAAACGGCCGAAGCCAGAACTCACCCTAAGTATATCAGTCGGTTGCAATTCATCATAGCCGCTCACCTGGAAAACAAACGAACACAATTAAACCTGGATAAAATTCTCAACGATTGTTCGGGAGAAAACCTTTTACTTTTACTCTTGGAAGCGTACAGATGAGAAAGGGATAAACTGCTCTCGGGAGGAGCCGGTTCTCTGGGCGGTAATGAAGTTACTAACAAGAGAGAACAAGAGATCAAACGAACGTCCGGGGACAATTAAACTCTTGTAAGGTCTATTAGCTTGTGTATTTGCAGGGAAGGACGTCCCCTAGAAAATAGGAATCCACTACCTCTCAGTCGCATCTATTTAACACTCAGTTCCTGACGAACGGTCAAGAAGAATGCATTTTTTAGAAAATTAATAAAAGAGTTGCCATTTAATCATTAGCCATAGTGCATTACGGATTTATTGAAACTACAGCAGGGTTAAAAGCGGGTCGAAATCCGACTGACCTGAAAACTCATTATCAATGTTTTTAGTTGAAAAGTTGTTAAAGGTATAAATACTTTCTGCTATAAAAAGGAAAAACAAAAAAATGAGGAATTAAATAAATGCGAGTAATACATCTCACGTCGGTGGTAAAAACAGCAATTAACCACCTTTTTAGAGAAGAAGGCAAAACGAGAACGATGTTGAGGAGAGAAAAAGCTCGCATACGTCCTGCGGCCCGGCTTTGGAATAATAAAGCGTTAGGGTAATTTTCGGACTAAGCACACTCGCCTGCACTTTACACGCGCCGGAGCAAAGTGAATGCCCGTTTTTATGAATTTATTCCGATTACTGCAGCGACGTAAATTCGCCTATAACACAGCAGTATACATATGGAGCGCTTTTAACTAGAGAATAAAAACAAATAATATAATGAAATCATCGTTTTCCCCTGACTGAAAATAGTAGCTAAAAACCCACTACTTTACCAACTAAATATTTCCCGTTCATATTATAAAATGGGTTAGCGATCCAGAGATAAATTAGCAGACATATTGAAGACACACAACGTTTTATACGTGTTACACAAATAAATGCCACCTTACTTAATTGTGTAGTCAGTCCACTTTAGTAATAGTGTTGACCTTGTTAATTAAATGACAATTACAGTAATTTCGCTCCCTCACACCTTTCAAAACATCGCAAAAAAGCTTGCAAAGCTTACATAAAATAAATTAACGTGCCAAACCCCATTCCACTAGACGCTGTAAAACGACAATAAACCTTAATTAGGTTTAGTAATTGTTACTCCAATCTCTTTTTTTCAGCAAAAGGGAAGTATCGAGTGTAACTGTCGGAGAACACGTAAAATGCGGCGGCGTAAGATCGCGTTTGATGGACCATAAAGGCGAGATGAACAATTGCAGTTGGAAGCAATAAGCTGGGGACGTTAATTAGAGCAGAGGCTCGCGGCCGAGGAACGACTACCGGGTGGCGTCTTTCACACGCTTTCCCGTGTCACTGACCCATGGTCTGCCACCATCGTCTTGTGTATTCGACATGTCTCGGGACAAGAGACTGTATTAGAAAAATTGCAAAAGCTTCATAGAAATTATTTATTTTAAGATTCTGTACCAATTTCAAAAAGTCGCCGCGGACGCCACACAGTAGGTTGAAAGGGGAGGTATGAACCGTCATTGATGCAACATCAGTAAAATTACGTTCGCACTTTATATAGCAATTATTAAAATAGAAAGCAAACGATCCTATTATAAATAGTTTTGTCTATATATAATTAAGAAAACATTAAACAAAACTCAGTTTCCGTAGTATTTTCGAAATTCTTTATGATAAAATTGGTTATATAATAAACAAATACAAACCGACAATGCAATGAACATGTTTACAAACAAATAAAGTAAGGAATTAAAATGCAGATACGTACTACTCATTATTAATGATGGTACTAACTATTTTACTGCTATAACTCTCTAATAAAAGTTTAATAAATCAATACAAGGTTATAATACACCACTAGAATCTAGATTTTGACATTCAAGGTGATATGGCAGTTTTTCGCTACAGCGATACAAAACTTAACCGATTTGCATTTTAGGAACATATTTAAATTAAATCGATTTGTAATTTACAGTAAACTATAAACATTGTTTTCTTCAGTTATTTCCGACCGGTAAATCGCATACAATCACGATTAATCTGCACAGTGCAAAGTTTTCTACGAATTTTTAGTATAAGTAGCGAGGTTTTTCACTGTCTATGCAATGGCACATAACGTTAAAAGAGTATGGAAAGTGGTTGTACCGCGGAATATCCTGTTGACTGAAGTCACAAAGGAAATAAGCTGTTATGTTTAATTCATGAGCCCGACGGAGGTGGGGGTTTTTCACAGAGGAGAAAGTCATCTCCCATTACTTGGTGGGGAATTTGGCATTTGCATACTGAGAACAGCCGGGGGATCGGCAGCCATCCACCTGTTTCTGAAACAGCCGAAACGGATGGACTTTGCCGAGTTATAATTGGGTCAATGTCGTTACCATTTAACAATACAAGCGGGAAATAGCACATTTTAACCACATTTGGAGTTAGTGCGATAGATGTCGGTCGCTGAATATCAACTAGGAAATTACATTATCATAACTTTTTGTATCATTATCAGAACAGGAAATTACACCCTTTCTATTTCCGAGGCTAAGAAACTGATCTTTTAGATAGTAATACTGCATGAATAAGAGTAAAATAAAAACAAAACAATACACATTGTTCCGAGGTTTTACCGGGTGCGACAGATCCACGGCCGCTAAAGGCGGAACACAATGGAGTTATAATAACGGTGAATGGAGGAATGACGTGAGAGTCGTTCGCGTGACGGTTGTAGCCACCGCCTCGCGGGCCGCAGACTGCGAGAGTGTAATCGCTATTGTAACCCGCACCGCACCCCGGTCACATCAAAATGTTGAGAAATGCCACTGGCGACAGTCTATACTCGCAGTCTGTAGTGCCGAGAAGAATGGGGACGGACAAATTTGCCATTTGAACCTCAAGACTGGATCGCACACACTAATATATCATATGATACTATACTAGCCTCTTGGAAGGCAGTCAAGCTCGGAATGCAAATAATGAGTGATTACAAAGCGCAACGCTTGGGGAGGAGCAGCGGGGGCGGGGTGGTCGCGTCCTCGTCAATGGGCTAATTTGCCAACATAAACACTGACGTCACGTCTTATCATCTCCATCGCGCATTCCTCGTGACCGCTGGCCCGTGGCGACGACCACCATGTCGCCTTTCACCGCACAGATGGTCGGGGTGTTCTCCCGTGTCAATATACAAAGGACCGTGAGAATCGCCACCAAAAAGGGAACAGAAAAACGTAAAAGGTTGAATAATATTACAGTGAAATTTAAACAAAGGTGAAACGTGTTTAGAAAAATTAAACTGATCCGGTGAATAATATATAATGATTAAAATTCCCGGGGGGGAAATTCGGGGGGTCTCAAAATTCCAGACTTAGATTGCGCGTAAAAATCAATGAGTTGAACAATCTGTGTATTAATGCGATAATTACTAGCCGGGACTGAATTAACCAGATAAGAAGGACTAGGCATAGAAATTGGGGGCAAATCACCATTCAGTCTTTAAAACATATAACAATCTATGCATGTGAAGGAGTATCGAGAGCATAACTAACCTTATGTGAAACTGCTGGGAAATAACGTGGTAACCCCCTTCCTTCTTAGAATTATTAAGAGATACATTTGGAATTCCCACATACAAGGCAGCTACATAATTCCTGACAATACAAATGTATGAGACCTTCCGACCTACTTTTATACCATCTTGCTGCAATACACGCGTATTACCAATCTTGACCCCAGGCTGAGAGTAGAGAGTAGAACGCGATGGCAAAACGCGGCTCTACGGCGCGACGTCCTCAAGTGCGATGGATGTGTTTATAGTAAGACGGGGACAGTGGGGGGGGGGGATGAAGTGGAACATCTTTCGTTTCACGCCATCCTGCAGGAATCAGCGACTGGAGCAATCACTAATCAATCCGATTGTTACGGGTAATCCACCGTTCAGTTACCGGGTACTATTTTTGAATACACTCTATTTTCCACCACAAAAGAGATCGAATCACCATGTATAAAAAGATTTTCGGCGCTGAAAACCTGCGTGCTCTGTAAATTTGTCAAGAAATGAATTTATATTCTACTAAAACATGATACTTTTTATTCGCTTCGTCAAAATGAGTATGGTATTGAATATCCCAACAGATGGCAGGAAGGAAACGCGTTTTAAGTTATTTTGTTTTTATGAACTATAAATCCATCCGTCATTACCATCTGAAGACACTTATAGCGTTCAATATAGATCGACATATTGTCAATTGCATTTGATATCAGATCTTATCTTTGCTCACAGCTTTGATGATGCCCCTTCAAAAGTTGTATAAAAATGTATAATGCGTTTAAAGTTATAAATATTCCTGCATCCGATTGGACAATATCCAAATAATAAATTCTTTATAAACGCTGTATTCAATTACGATACAATTTACAATTGGTTTCAAAAATACCTACGGATAATGTGTTAAAATTGAAATGGAGTTTTTCGACAGACCCTTTTACCTAACAATATCTTGTGCTTGAAAGAACGGCTTTACACATTTCCAGATGCTACGGCCGGGCCGTCCATTTTGTAATTTCAAAAACAGTTGCTACATCGATGAATGACTAAATTACGAAGATTCCACCGGTTGTCTTTTTCTACCGGACTCCGCGTCGGCAAAGATCAAACACATGTCCAACTCTGTCTTTCCAGGTCTGCACGTAAACGTCTACAGTCGAAGCGATGCCCCGAGGGGCCCACGGCGAGAGTGTCTCGTTTATTGTAATGACATCGCATTACAGCTATCCCGAAGACCGCCAATTCCGCTGTACATGTGGCGATGTGCGGTTTGTAGTTTCATATATTCTGGCTGTAGCCAAAAAGGGGCGGAGGAGGGACGGGACACAATTAAATCCTCTTGAATGATTGATGAGGGCCATAGTTTAACGAGACATTGAATATGCGCGATTATCATCCGGGCTGCGTTGCTGATGCGGCTGTGGAAATAAACCATATGTGAGCCACCCGATGAACAAACACCGTATCAACTCACCGCTCATTGTAAAGCATACTGGTAATCAATATTGGTCTTACAAATAAGTTAGTTATTTTTAAAGTCGACACTGTTAAACTAATTCTGTAATTAAATATCCTAATAATTTACGACGGAGAAAGAGGTACAACTTTAACTTCAATTCCAAATTAAAACCGACCCTCAGAGTATCAATATGAATGAAATTCTACTCAAAACGCGACAGCAAGCCGGGGGGAAAGGGCGCACTTTGACACGCCGTAGTCAACAGGGCATGACAGACAAGGGGGGGGGAGGTAACGAGTGTGACGGGGAACTGTTAACAAGTTGGGGGAAATTAATCAAAGGCTCGTGGCTGGGAAGAATAACAAGGCCTCAAGAGGTGACCTGTTGACGAGGATCGATCTGAGAACGCGTGCGGCTTGTGCGAGGCGGCGACTGCCTTACTTGCAATTACTTGCGACTTGTAACCGATGAGATGCCACTTGGAACTGGGTCGCGCTGTTGGGAGGGTCTCGCATCAACTGAGCGAAGATTACCTTAACTGAGCGAAAGCCCTCGAAGGGTCCCAAAAAATGTTCCTTAACTGAGCGAAGCCCGGTCCAGGTATATGCGAGTTGTCGTGACAAGGAATGTTCTTGTTTATGTAGAATCATATCCCACCCGCATACCAGGGGTGGTCAACGACCTGGCTCCGGCGCGCAGTACCCCGTGGTATGTAGTGCAAGCTCTCAGGTGTGCATATTTTGGAATTTCCAAAATCAACCCCCACTCGTTTACTTGTTGTTTTTAGGGGTTAGTTGTGACACAGCGTTGGTGGTAACCACATCTACCCCTAGTGCTAGCGGCTTCGATTTTTTTATACAGTATTGTGTTATTTTTTGTGGCATTAGTTTTATTAGTCAGTAGTGAATGTAAATAGTTATATGAGTTTGTTTATTTTAAGTTATGTCGTCGATTGTAAAAATTATTAGTGAACGAGGAAGTAATTTAATATTAAAAGATGGGTTTAAATACAAATTTCAGAGAAAACCTGTTTCAACCGATGAAGAAAACTGGCGGTGTACTGTAAATTCGTGCAAGGGTACTATTTTCACATTTGAAGACGGAGGTTTGCTATCTAGGCATGGAAATGCACATAATCACGAACCGAATTCAGACCACCTGATTATTAGACAAAGGATAAACAATGGAGTCAAGAGGAAGGCAGTAGAAAATATCGACGAGCGACCAGCCAAGCTTGTTCACAAAGAGTTGTTAAGCTACGGAAAAACTACATTGGACACATTAACGCGCCAGGACATCAAATTGATCTCAAATACGATATCACGGGAAAGGAACCTGGCACTTCCGAAGTAATAAATAATTATTCTTAATGGCTTATAATATGTTTTGGAAGTCCCTATAAGGCAGACAGAAAACTATTTTAGACCCATGTTTATATTATTTTTTTTTATTGTCTCGACATAAGGAACAAATAGAAAATTTTTCCAGGGAGTTTGTATACACACTGTATTTTAAAAACTTAACCATATTGTTCCATGCAGTGACCAAATATACAAAAATTCATATTTTACGCCGTGTTGGGTGGGAATGCAATGTTCGTTATAAACTTATGTTTTTCAAGAGCTTTATTGTGGAGCTGATAGCAAGTCGAAGGATTCGTAATGAATGTACACTCTCCAGACTGTTTTGGTTTTGATCAATTCTTAAATGGTCACTTCTAAGAATTGTTAAGTCAAAGAGGGCCGCCGATTCGCTCAGTTAAGGAACGTCTCTGGTGGTCCCCTGAAGTGCTTCGCTCAGTTCAGGACACCCCGGCTACCTGACTCAGGTCATTTCGCTCAGTTAAGGCCCGACCGTTGGGAGGTATGCTCATATTCTGAGTCACCCAACCACGAATGCTATGAACAGTGCTACTTAATGAGTGAAGGACTGTTTCTCGAGTTGGTAAAAGCTTGGTAATGAACTACATATTTTTTATTTCTCGTTAAGATTTCCGATGAAAAATAACAATAGTCTAAATCGCAAAGAATCGTACAACATAAATTATTAACGACAACGACGCAAATACTTAGATACGCAAATACTTATATTACGACGCATTACAATCTGTTTACGCCGTCACTTATTAAACAACTCAAAGAGTATTCACCATCATAGTCACCCTTTAAAATTCAAAAGGATTTTTCTACTGCTATTTACCACAATTTTAAAGTTTATTTTTGAAAAATATACTTTTTACTGGTGAAATCCTACACTGTTACGCTATTTACGTGTCGACAATTACTAACCCAATTGTTTTCTTATTCCAGCGTTCACAATCCACAAAAAAAGGTAACCCGCAATGAAACCCTTTAAAAATACGATACATAATGGATGTGCTGTATAAGCAAGAAGCGACCCCGGCATATGTTGTCCATCAGATCGATGGGTGTCTTGAACCGCCTCTTCAGCTCCTGTATACCCAAATCCCTACACTGCGTCGCAATATCGGCAGAAATGTTTTACAAATTATATCGAAGAAGGAAAACGACTCGCCACTGTTACGAAGAATAAAAACAAAATTTATAAAAGTAAAAATAAAATACTCTTCTTCGTCGAGCCTTCAATTGCTACAAGTTGAGAGCGGCTTTCATCGATCTCACTCATTGTCAGCCAGTTTCGAGCCGTAATTAGTTAGAAATTGAAGCGCTTCAATTAAACCTTCGCTTTCTTTCGTATTACTGGGTTTCTGTTGCCACTATTTATAGCATTAGGTTTATTTTCTAAACGATTTGCCTCGTAACTCAAGCAAATTAAATTCAAGCAATAAATATCCCCCACCCCAAAAGGGAATTGATTGGTATTATATGCCATAATTAAGAGGATATGTGTTTGGTATTATTAAGTTGAAGTAAAATCAAGTTATCGCCTCGCTCTGAATCCCTTGTGGAAAGATCGATCGCAAGAGTCCTTCCTGAATCGATCCATACCGAGTTAACAAGTGCTATTTCCCCGTATCTACTGTACGATCTGGCTAAAAAACTGGGCACAAGCGTGCTACATTGCCGCATTCCTTACGGCTCTGTGGCGGTGGGGTGTGAGAGGGCAACGCACGGACGCTTCCACGCTTCCACATCGCCGTCGCGTCGGTTTGACGGGGTATTCGCCACGGGAGCCGCGGACGACGTCACGCTTTCACGCTGACACCGTCTACTTCTGCCTCACACGTAGAGGAGTGGTGGCGAAGTGCCATTTCACGGCGGTTCTCGGCCCATCAGGTGAAACGAGGGTGAACGTGACATAGAGGCATAGGTAGGAAATGGACTGCTTCTTTAACCATCCTAATTAAGATTAGTTCAAATCGAATCACTTAAGCTCATAACTTAAGCTTTTCGTTAAGAAATGCCAACAAAAATACCATTTGACTATTTTGTGCAAACAATTTGGTTCAATCTAAAATAATTAGGAAATTAATCTTCAACTAGTGGCTTACAGGGGCTATAGCCCCTAACATATAGTTTTTGTGTAAGTGGATGATCACAGCTGATCCTTAGTTCATTTTGATTATTAATAAAAACATTTAGTGATATTTCCATAAGAAAATCATTTAATTTTTTAAAGTACAGTGGGGCGTAGCCCACGCAATTTTTGACATTTCTGATATTTTTCCCAGTTTCCTTTGCCCTCAAGCTTTAAAATGAATTGTCATAACCTAACTTAACTACTACCTAGCTCGAGATATTTCGTGGGGACCGCCGATTCGTTTACGGAATAAAATATAAAGATAATTCAAGAAACGCGGTCTAAACTCGATTTAAAATAAAATCTCGACTTCATCAAGGGCACAGATAGATTAAATGTACTGTCAGTGAGAGTAAAGAAGACCCCTGGAATTTTTCCTACACAAAAATTGTAGGCACTACCATATGGTCACTACTCTAGCGCTTGATGTGGCATTCATTGTTTCCATTAGGTAAGTTCCTGCTGAAACCATGATACTGTGACAAAACTTACTTACATTGCGTTTTGAGACATAAGAACCATAGAACTATAAACATGTATCACCGACAAGGGGTCTTCTTTACTCTCGCTGACAGTAGAACTAGTTTAAATGAATAAATACAGATTTTCACAAGACATTGATTTTTACGCTTTAAGACCAAATAACATCCCCAATTAACGACTTCAGAGTTTAACATTAGTTGAAAAACATAGAAAGCTGTAGCCTATTCCGCTCATATGCTCTCGTATTTTCCAACATTTCATTCTCCACTCCTCCCTACAAGTACAAGTACGGCATTGCAGCTTCGTATCGAGATGTAGCAACTGGAGGTGTATCAACACACAACACAACACCGTGAGAACGGTGCAGACCGTGTCAGCCGGAGCGGAGGGAATCTGGCACACGGCGTGGCAGCGGCGACGGAGCCACGACCGCGCGGCTGTACAACGAGCGGCACGAGCAGCATGATCATGCGGCGACGACACTTGCCCAACATATGGAGATTAGAAATTTATCAAAATAGGTGCATAGCTAACTATAAAAAGAAACTCCACCCGTAACCTTTCCTTGCGACTCCTTGTAGATTTGTCATGATCTTTGGCAAATATCACCAGAGCCAACGTCTAGTTGAATGACAAACTAATGTAATGGGCGTCTCACCTTGGGAGGAACTTTACTGTCACTGTAATATCAAGATCATTCCATAAATTAAATAAGTTAACATGACATTTGTTTCAAATGCTTCAATGAGCCAGGGATGCTTCAATTGGCTGAAATATAATTTTCCCACGAAACTAAGATATGATCGTATTTTCAAGAAGGAAAAACAAACTGTACAAACTTGCTTGGCAATAGGTTACTGGTTAGAAATAATATAAAATGCTACTTAAATCCATTCAGAAGACCAAATTCCACATAGTAATAAATAATACGAAAGAAATATTTCATAGCACATTTAAACAGTGGTGTAATGCTAGATCGGTAGCTATATTTAATACAGCTTTACTTAGGTCATATTAAATGTAGTAAAAAAAACAAAAAAAACAAACAACTCTGATCATTAACGTAAATATTAATACGTTAATTAGTACAATTTTAAATTTCAAAGAGAACTCAGTTTTCAAATCAATAACAAAAACATTAACAAACCAAAACTTTTAATTCCTGAGATGGATACATCACAAAGCTCCCCTTTGTTGCAATATCGATTTGAAATAAACTAATAATAAAGGCATGTTATTCGCGGTAAACGATTACAAACAATCAAACACACTCTTTTGTAGAAAGCAATTGATCTGACTTGAATAATTAAATCGCGAAAGAGTTCATGTTCCCAACAACAAAGAACAATGCAACCGCATTAAATATGTTGTATCTGATATTGAATAACGAAATCGCCTCTGACAAAGCGCGCGGTATTATATCTGTTCGGACAAATATACGATAAGTAATAGCCATCACCGGTGAACACCGGTACAAAGCTTCCTATCCCCTCCATCAGACAGACTCGCTGCTCAACAATAGAGTTCATTAGTTTTCGATTAGATTGTAATTACCTTCTTTTACCGCTATCAAATCTTCCTCTCAGCAAAACAAACATAATAAAAGCGTGTAAAACCGGCGTTGTTCACATTGACTTCAATTATTCATTGAAACAGAACAAATTATTCAGTCGGATAAAAATGCCCACAAAAATGCATAGTATCGCATTCCCACATTCTCTGATTGGGCCTGATGAGGACCGGTGTAACTGGTTGAAATCGATCGGATTGCACAATTTTTTTGGGTATGTTTACCCGTCTTGTATGCAAGTACAGTATAAGTGTAAATATACTTTGTAGTATTGTATGACGTAGTTTATTTATCCTGTTTACTTGTAAAAACACGCATCATGCTACTAAAGAAATTATTTAATACAATATACCATGTAGATATGTCTTAGCAAGGACCTGAGGTTTACAAGTGGAGTAAAATATGGATTATAAAAGGTGAAAAATAAAATAACTTGCTGTAAAATAATTAATATAATATGTTTAGCTTCAAATAGGCTAATCAGAAATTGTATGCTTCATTAATAATTCTCTTCGCCAATTACGTTAATGGATAGCAAACATAATTTACAAAATCCTTTGCTTTCTGCGTAATGAAGAAGCACACAAACAAACTCTACCGCCGCGTCAACGCATGAGTAACACAAAGACTCGACTATTTCGCAATTGTTATAAATATCTACAAAGTTCCAGATGAAGAATTGCCACCTTCGGTCTTAAATTTAGTCACACAAAAAAAAAATTAAGTAATTTAAATTTAGTAATACGAACTTTCTGCGGAACCAATAGCAGAACTTGTATAGGTACGGGAGAGTGACGGAGGAGCCGTGGGCCGAGTGAGTGTTGTGTTATCGAGTAGCCCCGGAACACGCTCCCGTCACGAGACCGCCGCACGCGACCCGCTCATACGGCCCGACTACACGTTACTACGGTAGGCGTATACGGTGTGGTTCTCAATCTCAATAACAAGGCTATGTGGCAGTTCACGAACTTTCTGCGGAAGCAATAGCAGTACTTGTATAGGTACGGGAGAGTGACGGAGGAGCCGTGGGCCGAGTGAGTGTTGTGTTATCGAGTAGCCCCGGAACACGCTCCCGTCACGAGACCGCCGCACGCGACCCGCTCATACGGCCCGACTACACGTTACGGTAGGCGTATACGGTGTGGTTCTCAATCTCAATAACAAGGCTATGTGGCAGTTCACGAACTTTCTGCGGAACCAATAGCAGTACTTGTATAGGTACGGGAGAGTGACGGAGGAGCCGTGGGCCGAGTGAGTGTTGTGTTATCGAGTAGCCCCGGAACACGCTCCCGTCACGAGACCGCCGCACGCGACCCGCTGATACGGCCCGACTACACGTTACGGTAGGCGTATACGGTGTGGTTCTCAATCTCAATAACAAGGCTATGTGGCAGTTCACGAACTTTCTGCGGAAGCAATAGCAGTACTTGTATAGGTACGGGAGAGTGACGGAGGAGCCGTGGGCCGAGTGAGTGTTGTGTTATCGAGTAGCCCCGGAACACGCTCCCGTCACGAGACCGCCGCACGCAACCCGCTGATACGGCCCGACTACACGTTACGGTAGGCGTATACGGTGTGGTTCTCAATCTCAATAACAAGGCTATGTGGCAGTTCACGAACTTTCTGCGGAACCAATAGCAGAACTTGTATAGGTACGGGAGAGTGACGGAGGAGCCGTGGGCCGAGTGAGTGTTGTGTTATCGAGTAGCCCCGGAACACGCTCCCGTCACGAGACCGCCGCACGCGACCCGCTCATACGGCCCGACTACACGTTACGGTAGGCGTATACGGTGTGGTTCTCAATCTCAATAACAAGGCTATGTGGCAGTTCACGAACTTTCTGCGGAAGCAATAGCAGTACTTGTATAGGTACGGGAGAGTGACGGAGGAGCCGTGGGCCGAGTGAGTGTTGTGTTATCGAGTAGCCCCGGAACACGCTCCCGTCACGAGACCACCGCACGCGACCCGCTCATACGGCCCGACTACACGTTACGGTAGGCGTATACGGTGTGGTTCTCAATCTCAATAACAAGGCTATGTGGCAGTTCACGAACTTTCTGCGGAACCAATAGCAGTACTTGTATAGGTACGGGAGAGTGACGGAGGAGCCGTGGGCCGAGTGAGTGTTGTGTTATCGAGTAGCCCCGGAACACGCTCCCGTCACGAGACCGCCGCACGCGACCCGCTCATACGGCCCGACTACACGTTACGGTAGGCGTATACGGTGTGGTTCTCAATCTCAATAACAAGGCTATGTGGCAGTTCACGAACTTTCTGCGGAAGCAATAGCAGAACTTGTATAGGTACGGGAGAGTGACGGAGGAGCCGTGGGCCGAGTGAGTGTTGTGTTATCGAGTAGCCCCGGAACACGCTCCCGTCACGAGACCGCCGCACGCGACCCGCTCATACGGCCCGACTACACGTTACGGTAGGCGTATACGGTGTGGTTCTCAATCTCAATAACAAGGCTATGTGGCAGTTCTCGCAAGATATCAGAACACTAGTATGTACTAAAAGATATAAATAATCGATAACTCTTCAATACGTAATTATTTTACATAATGTATTCCCTACTTACACAAAATTTTAAGCTAAGCATATCCAGTAGTTTGTAGATGGGATATTTATTGATGTACATTTCTTCTATAATTTGAAGGAATGGTTCTCAATTTCTAAATCATACTCAAGGTGAAACATATAGTTTTGTCTATGCGTACCTACCTATTTATTTGTTTCTTGTTTCCTCGATTATTATTTCTGAGAGAATCACACTCGTTCAATAATTGTTTCGCAGTATTCGTGAAAGAAGAAAACCTCGCAGAATAACACGTTTAATACAATCACACTTGGATCGGACTTGCGTACAAAACTTTGCACTAGTTGCACGAGTGAAAACCCAGGTCTTCCATAAGCCCAATGTTAAAAATTAACACTGCTCTTGGGTTTTCAGTGGTGCAACAAAACTAAATAATCTTCCCACAATAAAACTGATGACAATCTCCTAGTGCCTCTCTCACTCCAACAATAGATCAACACTCACAAACCGAAAATACATTTTGGAATCATTTATTAAAAGGGGGTTCTCGAACCGTAAAATACACATACAAACGAAAATACAACTTGCATACCAACAGTACCACTATATACACCTCATAATGAAGAGGCCGAATGCAGCATTACCTCCAATCGTGCTATCCTAGCAAACGTCCCCAATGACGCTTATTTTCTGCTGTTGATATTTCCTACGGGATTGTTTGTCGCCATTGTGCCCTGAATGAAGTAGCGGCTGTAGTATGCCTCAATCCGTTACTGTCACTCGCAGATACGACCCGGCTCGTTATTTATTGCCATCCCTATTCCAAAACCTTTCTTGAAATATGCAGTTAATGACAGTTTTCTGTTAATTTTCACAACAATTAATCTTAAACTTTTAAAAAGAGTAAAAGATAAACCATACTCCAAAAAGAGAGTTGTTTTAGTAATAAAGCGAAATACAAATACCCCCGTCGCAGCAAACCTGCGTACTCAGCGAATTTCCAATGAATGTATATGTTTCTCACTACCACATAAAGGCACTTACCAAGTTTTATAAAAATAAATTAATAAATAAGTGATCAATAGCATTTTATTTATTCTCCATAAGAATAACATAGGACTGAGTATGCAGGTTTGCTGCAACAAGGAACACAAAATATGTGTTTTTATGCAATTATCAATTTAACTCAACCAGGTGAAGCTACATACTAAGTTTTATTAATTTATGTTAATAATTAAGGGAGATATAAAACTTTACTTATTCTCCATAAGAATAACATTAGGGCTGAGTATGCAGGTTAGCTGCTACGGGGACAATCAACAAAACATTTGTTTTTTGTTCAAATATCAATATACCAGTACAACATGAAGCCACATACCAAGTTTCATCAATATACATTCATAAATAATCGAGATATCAAATTTGATTTATTCTCCATAAGGATAACATTGGACAACGTACTGTGTTTAGTACTTTGAATATCTCTGCAACGGTTGGACGTAGAATCACAATTTAAACACCAAAATGATTGTTTTGTGGAGCTGAAGTGATTGGTAAAAGCAAATGTGAAGTTTAAAGTAAAATTAACTGAGGAAAAGCCAAAAACCTTTTTCCCATAAGATTAACATGGGAGATTTTATGAGCATGTTTTTTTGGATTTTTTCCGCAACCACTTAACCTAGGTTAATAATTCAAAATACCATATTATTTGTTTTTTTAAGCTCTATAAAATGGTCAAAATCAAAATTAAGTGTTTCAAAAATTTTAGGGTGAAAAATGTAAAAAGCTGATTTTTGGAAAATTTAAAACCCCCATAAACCCCCCTGCCCATAGTCCGATTTTTCTGGTTTTCGAACTTAAAGTCATAAATGTCACTTTACACATTTGAGCCAAATTTCATCAAAATCGGACGTTTTTTACTCAAGTTATCGCATTCACGGACACACATATATATATATATATATATATATATATATATATATATACATATATATAAATTTGAACAAATAGTGTTTTAGTCATCTTGGGACCTTAAAAAAAAATTTGTCACGGTCTCGGGCTTAAGTCTTACCATGAGACCTACGGTAATAGCTTCTTCCCTATAGGGGAAATTCGCTAAAATGAAATTAATTCAATGTTCTTAGTTTAATCGTGTATTGTAATAATGCTCAAACATCGTTTCAGCGAGAAAATACGCAATTTGTATGTTAAACTCCAAAGGATACTATACTTAACCACTAGTAGATTTAATATTATTTGTCTCCCACATGTGAAGAACTCGAACATTCTGTTTTCAAGATTCCAGATACTTTAAGAGGAGATTTAACAAAGTGCAATTCATCTATCAGCAAAACCTTTCATTTGTCATCGATATTCTTAAATATTAACGGCTTTGAAACTGCACAAAATATTAATCAAAATAATTATGTTTACTTTTCAACTGCGACGAATTTGAAAATACGCAAACGTTTTACCAATCTCACATTATATAAAAAATGTGAAGAACCAAGATATAAATAAAGGAAGCTATGTTTTTATTAACAATTCATATATCCTCGGGTTTCTTCTGCTCGGCGCGGAGTAGCGAGGGAGCAACGCCCTACGGTGGAAGCCTACTCCACGCTCCACATACCGCCCGTTACTCCTACTTGCTAATTGTTTCCGCCTTATCAACGGGGCGGATTCAGCCTTCCGGCGGCCGTAAACGACTCCAGCCGTTCCGATAAGCGCTTTCTCACGCCGTTTAGAACTCAATAACCTCCGGTTCGCGCAATACTACCTGCACCTCTATGACGAATCAGCAAACATGAGTGAAACATCTTACGCTATGTAGAGACTGCCTCGGAAAAACTGTAGAATTACGCTTCTGTTATAATTTTGAATTTAAAATCAAAATAAACAACAATAGAGTTTAATGGATTGGGATACAATCAATTGACGCAATTAATGGTCCATAGAAGCAGTTAAATCGAATCAATGCGCCTGGCAACTGTACAATTGCACTATAGGGATATTCAAATGTATTGTTTTAAATTCTCACTTTGTTCACGATCGCGCTTAAACCCACCATTGATTGTAAACTCTTCAGTTGAAGCTTTGATGTAAGTAACGTCATTTTAATAATTTGGAGTTCCTGGTACAGATCTAAGAATATGAAGTACAAATTCAAAATTAATGCAGAAAAAGGCATTTAGGGAGATTTAAAAATTGTCATGGAGTAAGACGACACAATTTTAAGGTTATTGCAGAACGTTAAATGACAACTAACAACGCCGTCCGCAAACTCGGTAAACTAGCATAGTCTTGGTTTACTTCAAACCAATTAAAGAGAGGCCTTGAGCGTATCCCCAACTAAACAGGACACGGTGACTGACTAGGGTTTTGGGCAAACCGTCGCCGGTGCTGAAGACTGATAACCCTCGTCACAGCTGACAACGTCCCGGCGCTATCTGACGTCCGTTCCGCTCTGAGAACACGCGCATCGCCCCCAAATCCTCCAACACCCAGATAACGCACCATTGTCAACAATGAAGACGTTTCAAGTTTACTACACCTCAGATACTCCTGCAATACAGACTATTAATTCAATTTTTCTTTGTAATTTAATGTCAAATATCTGCACTGGCTATAAGTATCGTTCTCTGTTTTCACATCTGAATCTCGTTCAGTTTCTTGCCTGTATTTTACACTTTAATATGGCACTTCAGTCGCAAAAGTGTGAAAAAATTGAAATCTTGCGTAACTGGAGCCAAGAGGGTAATATTTCTGCTTTAACATCTGGATCTATTGATCCCTCATTTTGTTACCCTGATGGAAAGTGCCCTGTAACGAACGGTTTACTAAATTTACCAATATATCAAAGTCGAGCACCGAGTGGCCGCTAAAAACTAAAACCCTCGACCCAGTGAGTGAGCGAGCGTCTTGTCACTCGTCGCCGAGACGCGACTCGAGCCACTTGGAACAGTAAACACGGTCTTTGTTCGTCAAACATTCCCCCGACGGCGGGAGAGGCCTTGGAGCTCTCTTGCTAACCCAGATACTGGGTTTGAACATCGGAGAAGTTGCCAGGTGAAAGCACATCCTCTGACACAACCTCGTTGCTCTACACTGTACACTCTACTCCGCACAAGACACGCGAGACGGCGGAGTGCACTCACTCGACATCCGCGATAATGCGATAACATCGAGTCCCTTTACATTTATAAAATAAAAAAGTGCAAAACACTTTTTATCTAGGCAATAGACTTTTTATCTAGATAAATTACATAGCGTACCTATGATGAAACATTTATATTTTTTGCATAGCTACATATTAAAATATATTATTTCGATAATTACTAATTTGTGGATGGTATTAATAAACATGATTCTAATACAAGTAAGGTGTTTTAATTTACAATTTCATAAACTAAAAAGGAGAAATTAAGCCAAGAGTGATACGGATCATAAGTTAATATGCTGACAAAATACTAAGGAGCGTATTGTTCAATGCAGTGCTACTGACGAGGAACGTCCAAGGAAATAGAGAACAAATTTCAACACACACCAATATTATGCTGACTCTATACAACGCCAAAGCTGACTATACGGCACGGCCATATTTACTGTATACCACTGGGATGTAAAATGATACATCGTTACGTCGGAATTAAGGGCTTAATATTGGGGAAACAAAACAGTGGCGGCGGCATGGGAGAGGGGGCTCCGCAGGTAAACTTGATCTAATAACCGTCTGGCGTGGATTAGGCGCGGCTTACTCAGTGAATGTGTGGGGCCACCTGCTCCGAGGCTAATAGGGCCTTACCGCACGATATATGGCGCTACTTGGCACCGCACAACGGTGCACTTCGCCGCCAACGTAAACAAACACAACCACTGTACTGCACTTTGAACCGATCCGCTCGATTAAACTGAAAGCAGAATTAATTGATTGATATAACGTTTATTATGGTCAGAAGTTAACATCATCTTAAGAAACTCTGTCTGAGCTAACATTTGTTTAATTTATCAACTCTTAAAATGCAACAAAAACGTAATTATGTTTCTCAATTAGCTCATGTAATAAACCACAAACTACTTAATTAATTGTAATCATTTGTAACGTAACACTACCAAAATCGATCGCACTGTTGCTTTTAAGCATATAAAATCTCATTCGAAATGGGATACACAATGTAGTAGGCCTATTCATTTCGTACGCATCAAAGCTTAAGGAAAGACCGAGTATCCTAGAAATAGCAATGCCCTTTTTCAATTTACCAACAAGACAAGTGAATTCAGTTCCACCTAGAAATGGTCTTACAAATATTAACTCGCAAACGGAGAGAGCCGTTATCAGGAAATAGCGAAAGAACAAAGAGATGTATTTACACGCTTGACAGGTCAGTGATAAGGAGCGCCATAGACGGACCCCTTTATGGCTGCTTATCAGCGGCGAGTGATAAGGGAAGCAAATAGAGGCGTGAGTCGTCGACTGCGTGCGTCGGCTCCTACCAACTGGCGGAACCGGTAATCGTAGTACCGCAATAGATCAGTTAGAGGTATAAAAGAAATAATACCTTCCAGTCATCAACAAGCTGAAATATACTACTTAGTGCATCAAATTAAAGTATGCAAGGTTAACTATATATTTAAGGTAATTTAGTGCAAATTAAACGCAAATAAAAAAACATAACAGTTTAATAAACTGCGTCACTGAGTTTATTTCCAGAACTTAGTCGTAATTTTAACATGTTAAATAATAGTTTTCCAAATACTACCATACAGTATCGGTAACAGAATACGTATGCTATTAAATATTACAAAAAATATAATACCCATTGCAATATAAATAGAAACAATCCCTGACATTTAAATTGAAGGACGCGATACTGATAATGATATCCCGATCCTCTTTTGAATTCCCACTCAGAGAAACTCCGTCGATTAAGTCTCAATCAAATTAGCAGATGTAAATGTAGGACTCGAGAGGAGTTTCCGCGACATTCCGCAGGCGATCCGCCCGTGCTTTTCCCCGTCAGCGACTGGTTATCGTTATTTACGGCGAGTTAATTATAAGACAAGACTTTCTCTCCTTTTACCGCAAACATCACGACTCCGTGATTATCAGCTGTCAAGGATAAACGAGTTCGCACGCAGCACGCTGACGTGAGGGAAGTGAATTTTCACATAAAAAACTTTTGAAACTCCAAGTCAGTGTAAAAACATACATTTGTCCAATTTTTATTGAAATCTGAAAACATTGATTTTTTGGCTGTTCTGATACTCTTGGTTTCATTCACTTGCAAAGCTGGGATTACAATTTTAAGCATTATAAGGTTAGGAGAAGGTCCAGACAGGCTTGAAGGTAGGCGTGAGGTTGCTGGGGACGATAAAAGTACTCTAACAAAGGAATAACAGGCTTTTCTAGTGTAAAACCCCCATAAGACAACGTACTGTGTTTAGTCTATACACATTTTCTTTAATAACTCGGTAAATATTTATGCTAGAATGACGAGAGAGGGCCTAAAACTTTCGCCTCTCTAATTCCCGTCTTTTTACATCCATTGATTTTACATCTGGAGCTTCTGACCCTTTTTGGCCCCAAAAACTCGAAATTTGAAAGATTAATCCCCAAAAAAGGGGTTTAGAGTTTTCCGATTGTTTTGCCCAACGAACTTGTCCAACTGATTACAGAAAGGAACGACCCTACCAAATTTGAAGTAAATCGGACAAAAAATGCGACCGCTAGAGTGCAAACACACACACATATATATATATATATATATATATATATATATATATATATATATATATAATTTTGAACGACCCCCAAAACGTGTTCAGGGGGTCAGGTTAGGAACTTCTATGGTGGTCCCGGGCTTAAGTTTCACCGTGCGGGTCATGCTAATAGTTCACTTTCCAAAGGAAATTCACTAATGATAAATTGATTCACGAACAAGTTAACTGCGAAACTAAGGTACAGATCAGTGGTACATGAAATGCTACGCTTTAAGGATTTTGTATCGATTGAAAATAAAGGTTAAGGTTTTTGATAGAGGTGGGTCTATATTCAAACGAGTTTAAAGCAAACTCACTTTATTTGAAACTTATTAGATAGGAACGGTAAAAAATTACACTATTTCAAAAGAAGCCAATTTGCCTCAGAAACGATCGATTGGACTTGGGAGGTGAGCAATAAATTATGTTATTGGAAAATTCTTATTAAGAAAATTGATGTCACTATTCCTGCTCTATAATACCGACACACGTTATTGGTATTAGAAACAGTATAACAATAATTCATGTAAAAGATAATACGAATCATAACAATAACTGAAGGCTTTATGAATCAATAACTCAAAATGTGTTTTTGTATACCTCTATAGAATATCACTTTAGCAATGCGAACCACTATTGGGGATTCCTCAACAGTTGACGGACCTTTTCTCGTCCGCGGATATTCCATTTATCGCATTTCTGCGTATCGTAGCAGAAATCGTATATCTTATATCTAATGATTAACCTTTAGATCTGCCAGGTCAGATTTAATAACAAAACCAATTAGCAACGACGATCGCGAGACTAAAGCGATCGCATCAGTTACAAAACCAACACAATATTTACACAGCAACGAATAATGTCGTTTAAAGCGCTCTGACACGGACAATAAACGAGAAAAATGCAAAGAACAAATTATTTGGCGGGTAACCGCGGGTCGGCGCGGCGACAGGGGTGCCAACGTCGGGCGAAAATACCACAAGTGACGACAGAAATACCTCGGCCTGAGCTATTGTGGGCCTACTGAAATTCTAGATTAAATTGTAAACCAACATCTGACAGTGACAGTGAGAGATAACGACGTTTCTGAGGCAGGGGTGCCAACAAGCGCGCTATAAATCCAGCTGACTACTATGTTCCTAATTGGATCGACGACGGCGGCTACTGTTTTGAGCAATACAGCGGTTGTAGGTGCTACATGATCTAGGAGACAATAGCCTCTCAAGTTCATCCTCGTGTGAACAAAAGCGGCGACTGTACACAGGGGGTTATTACTAGCTGCGCCGTGCGGTCATAGGAATTCGGAAGGTACCCCGAAAGGTAATGTGGGGTTCCTTAAAAAGGGCTATGCCAACTGTACGGGGAAACGCCTGGGCCCCTTTAAAGTGATGATTGCGCCGGGAATCCTAGATTGGTCGGTAATTACTCCAGCAGGTACCTTACAAAGATAACACACAGAAATAAAACAGTTGACTTGGTTTAAACACTTACTTAAATACAAATCGAAACGAACGATCGTAATCTTACGATTGCTTTTATCGTTTTTCTTATGATGAAAATTTTCTCTCCCATACTATATGAAATTAACATGCACATTTTAACAGACTTAACCCTAAAGCAATAGCTTAAATCCGTGATGACATGATGGCATCTAGTCATATATCCGACGTAAAAAACGCATTATTTTCACCGCCTTTTGAATTATATAAATTAGAATGATGGATAAGGCGACACGGATAAAATATATTATAAGCGTGAACCCCAATGTATATTACGTTTTAAATTTAATCATTATTTAAAAATATTACAGACAATTTAAAAAAATAAAATTGGTATATATTGCTATTAATTAATAGCCTTGATATATTCGTAATAGTTATCTAAAATAGTCTAAACTCTACCATACTGTCCAGAGTCATGACAGTCTGAAAAAAATGACTTAAGAACTTATTACAATACCAATAAATACTTTGTTTTACTACAAAACATTGATTACAGTCGTGATGAGTTATATTTAACCTTATTTGTTCAAAGATTAAATCCAACTTTCGGGACTTGTTGCATTCGGAAAAATTACTTTAATAAAACCCATTCTAGCTAAATAATAATATTCATGCATCTACCAAGAACAAAGCACATCTGTATAATTTGTTTTATTATCCTGCAGTGACCGCGCGGCGCATTTGGTATAGTGCCAGAGGAGGGGTCCTTTTGAACGCGCGGCGCAGCTGGTGAGGGTAATTAGAAATTTTCTGCCCGCGCGGCGCAGTTGGTATATCCCCTACACAGGTGCGCCAAGATGGGTTCCCGCAACACAAATAAAGGATTGCTATTGTGCCATTTGTTAGACAAATTTGGAATTTCTTGCATTTTATAGGCGAGAGCAAATTTAGCCAAAAAAGTAATTCATAATCACTCAAAATTGTCAATTCGGCGAAGAATTATTTTACTCAAGGAAACATTTTGTGAAAATGTCTAGAGATATGGGTTTTTTTCTTCTCTAGAGAGGTCTTAGCTTTTCACATAAATTGTATCTCATTAGTGTCAAGTAAACTTCGTAATTTTGTAAATTCTGCACAGCAGTGCGCCAATCCTGGGTAAAAGTAGAAAAGGCCGAATAAACAATTAATTTATTAATTAATAACAATTAACTAATTAAATTGATGAGGATGAGAATCTGCTATTGCATTAATAACATGTAGCAACAAGCACCCAAGGTGGTAAAAAGTTGTTACTACCAAAACTTTAATAGAACACCACACCGACAAGTCGAGTTGGCACAGGACTAAAAAGCACTTATAAAATACTGAAAGAGGTGAAATAAAGTAAATGAATTTTGCAGAACTGAACCTTTACACAAAGTAAATTCCTGCAGTTCCCGACGCTGAGTAAATAAGAGTGAATTGCTTGAGCCATTTGGCTCGGGTTGGCGTACGAGTGGATTTTCATCCTCCCCACTTCAGCCTCGCGCCCCGCGCTCCTAGAGGTATCGTGTCCCGAACCTTCTAATCTTGAGGATCTAATTGCCACCTTCAATAAAGAAAGAATTATTACATGCTGACGTTCCTACCCAAATCTATGTGATAAGATAACCTTTAATTTTTTTTCTGGATTATGTATTAAAAAAACATAACAAACTGTGAAGGTACACGCGTACAAATAACATTCCCTGGAGATAAAGATTTATTAATATAATATTTAGCCAAAATCTATATTTTGAATGCACCAAGCTGAAGGATAGTAATTTTAAAAACACGTTAGGTAGGAGAGTATCCTATGAGTAAGACTCGACACTTGCATTTCTACTGCATTAAATGAACAAATATTAGAAATTGCTTCATCAAAAACAAACTTACCTCGCTTCGAATCTGTTTTAATAACCCTCTTAAGCTTTCTTACTACTAAAAAGCAACAGTGCAATACTGTCAAACCCGCCTTTCACTCGCGAAAGCCCTAAATTGAGGCACTCAGAAGACTCACAACCTTGAATTACAGCGGTAATTGTTGACGCCAGATGAACGTTAATGCCAGCCATAAAGTAAATAGACAGTGAACAGAAAGTGTGGTGGGTTCCATGACCGCAGCCGTAGACCGACTTGTGGGGAAAGCACCGAAGGACACCTTCTAATGCGGCCAGTGACGCCGTACAGCTTGCCGTACCATGTGGCTATTGCTGGTGTGGATATAGCACACGTGTACATCTCGAGGAACGACGTGAGGTAGAATGTGAGGTTGCACGTCTTCAAAATAAAAAGGTGTAGCGAAATAATCACAAAGACTCCCATAAACTGAAGCATTTGCAAGATGTAGCCTACCGTGCTAGACGATCCGAAACAATTCAGATAAATCAATGCCACTAGAGAAGACACGTCGCGTCAGAAAACAGAGATGGATTGGAAAACCCCCGTTAGCAGAACCGGATAAGTTTATATTACATTAAATTACATATCAACTCATAATCAATCTACATGAAAACAAAATTAAAACACAATACTGTTATCAATTCAAGATGCAACAAAACAACGAAGTGCCACTAACTAAAAAACGCCTAAAAATACAAAAACAAACAATCTAGAGTTATTTGTATTCCTGCACATCTGGTCAATAAAGGAAAGTCATGGTTCGGCCCTTACAATAATAAATGAATTACTGGTTAACCAAGGTCTAGTTACATACTATTATTTTGCAATACCAGTTTATTTCGTTTTAGCAGATAGGTTGGGGTAATGCATTGACAATTTGCATTATTGGCTTATTGGCAATTCTCGTTGGCCATCACAGTCTCGCCAAAATAAGGGTTTTGATTGGTTTAATCATTTTATTGATAATACTGTTAAAATGTCTCTTTATTAAGAGGAGTGCAGGAAAACCATAGTTTGATTACCTACCTATATTTATTCTACTTTACAAATGTGTTAGACTTTATGCAGGTTCTGGGTCCAAGAAAATGCAATCCGAGGCGTAGGGTATATCCAAAAGTATTTGGGTCAAATCATTTAAAATCGTCACAATAATTGTGATGTTACATAGGGAAGGGGGGGGGGGGAGGAAACGCACCGCACCAAACTGACAGACACCACCAATTACACACGATGTGACTCACCATACGCCGCACTCCCAACACGTTAAGTTTCCACGTTCAAATTACAGTACATAAAATACCCCCGTCGCAGAAAACCTGCGTACTTAGGGAATTTCCAATGTCTTAATACCACATAAAGCCGCATACAAGTTTTATAAAAAATATATTTACAAATAAGCGATAAATACAATTTTAATTATTCTGCATAAGAATAACATTGGGGATGAGTACGCAGGTTTGCTGCCACAAAGAACACAACATAATGGGTTTTTATGCAAGTCACATAGGAGTACCAAGTTTCATTAATAAACATTTATAAATAAGCGATATATAACATTTTAGCGAATTTCCCCTGTAGGGAAGAAGCTATTACCGTAGGTCGCATGGTAAGGTTTAAGCCCGAGACCACGGTAACTTTTCATTTTGAGGTCCCCAGATGCCAAAAACACCATTCGTTCAAATTTGTATATACGTCTATATATATGTGTGTGTGTGTGTGTGTGTGTGTGTGTGTGTGTGTGTGTGTGTGTGTGTGTGTGTGTGTGTGTCCGTAAGCACGATAACTCTCGTAAAAAAGGTCCGATCTTAATGAAATTTGGTACAAATGTGTAAAGCACCATTTAATTGAACAAGTTCGAAAACCAGACGAATCGCACCATCCGAAGGGGGGTTTGGTACCCCAAAAATGTTTTATTTTGGGGTTTCCAAATGTAATTTTTATTTAAATCAAATTTTAATTTTTACCATTTAATTCAGCATAAAAAACAAACAATTTGGTATTTTGATCATTGCTCTACGTCAATTGGTTCCTGAGATATTGAAAGTTCTAAACACAGTACGTTGCCTTATGTTATTCTTATGGAGAAAAAGAAAAATTGTATATCTCGCTTATTTATGAACATAAACTGACAAAATTTGGTATATGGCTTCATCTGGTCGGGGTTTATCGTTGTTTGCACAAAATACAAAATTTTCACGTATGGTTCCCGTAGCAGCAAAACTAGGTAATCGGTCCCCATGTTATTCGTATGGAGAACAATTAAAATGTTATATATCGCTTACTTATAAATGTATATGAATGAAACTTGGTATGTGACTTTACTTACATGAGTTCTAATAATATTTGCATAAAAACCATTATTTTGTGTTCCTTGTTGCAGCAAACCTGCGTACTCATCCCCAATGTTGTTATTATTATGGAGAATAATTAATATTATAAATATCGCTTGTTTGTGTTTATATTTCTTATGAATCCTGTTAAGTGTTAATGTGTTATGTTATATATTCATTGGAAATTCTATGAGTATGCGGGTTTGCTGCAACGGGGGTATTAATAAGAATCCATAAGAATAACATGGGGACCGAGTACCAAGGTTTGCTGCTACGGGAACCAACCATACGTGAAAATGTTGTTTTTTGTGCAAAAACAACAAACCATAACCAGATGAAGCCATATTTCCAAGTTTCGTCAGTTTATATTCATAAATAAGCGAGATATAAGATTTTGATTTCTCTCCATAAGAATAGTAATAGACAACGTACTGTGTTTAGCACTTGCAATATCTCAGTAGCCAATTGACGTAGAGCAATGATCAAAATACCAAATCGTTTTTTTTTTTTAAGCTGAATTCAATGGCATATAAATTAAAATTTGATTTAAATGAAATTACATGTTAAAACCCAAAAAAAAACATTTTTGGGGTACAAACCCCCCCCCCCCAAGCCCCCCTTTGGATGGTGCGATTCGTCTAGTTTTCGAACTTGTTCAAATAAATGGTACTTTACAAATTTGTACCAAATTTCATTAAGATCGGACCTTTTTTACGAGAGCTACCGTGCTTATGGGCACGCGCGCACACACACACACACACACACACACACACACACACACACACACACACACGAACTAATGGCGTTTTTGGCATCTGGGGACCACCAAAACAAGAAGTTATCATGGTCTAGGGCTAAAGTCTTACCATGAGACCTACGGTAATAGCTTCTTCCCTATAGGGGAATTTCTCTAAAAAGCGCCCCAAATCTAGTCGAGCTGTAGATTATTACCATTGAATTAGAAACGACAAAAGGTGCTTCTGAAAAAAACTTATATCGCATTGAGATTAACATATTCGCAAGTGTCACCTCAGGTTCACATAAAGAAACCTCATAGCTCTTTCATATATCGTACTCAACAAACTTCGGCAATGGGAAACTTACGATCGAGTGGGAATGTATTGCCATTTTATTTAAATTGCAATCAAACATTATTGCGACTACAAAACCCCCAAAAATGGCTTAGTTTGTTACAATGGCTGGGAAATGTCACCGAATACATAATTTAAACGGATGTTTGAAACGATCATATTTGTTTTATCAGATAAACCTAAATTACGTACAATTATTTGGATTTTATATACTCAACAACTACTGTAGGTCCTGAGAAAAGGTTTACCCAAATCGAAACCAGCCTCGTGAAATACTCCTCTAATGGGGACCCGCGGTAGGAAATCTCACAACAATTCAACGGCTAATTGTCCAAATGAAGTTTCGAAAGAGGGGCCCCAGCCCGCTACTCTGCGCGAAACCGCTACCCAAATTGCGGCGAAGGGTCGTGACTTTCCCAAACCCGCGTTCAAATTGAAGAAGCGAAATTGGTCGGCTCGCGTCGTGATCATGGTCTGAGAACCGAGATCGATGCATGACGCGGGGGTTTCTCTATTGGCTTATCAATGGGTCGACTCTTATGTTTTGTTTATGACGCATTATTACTTCACCGACAACCGGTTAAATAATTACATTATAACTGCTTTAAGGATTTTAAATATATTTGTGTATATAAACCCATTACATTTTTAAAACAAATCGGATTACACCTGCATTAGCACAATATCAAATCTAATTTCCAACTTATACTATAATATAGCAACCACGTAGGCCTAATATGTTCATAAACATAATTTATTCGTAAACAGTAAAGAACATAATAAGCCTATGCTGTCCAGCGGGGTAATATGAATAATTGTGCCCTGAATTGAACAGAGTACGAATTGAACCCTAACACGGTACGAAATTTGATTTAATGAGCCAATCAAAACATAAAAGTAAAACTGGAGCAACCAAAGGAATTGTCTAAATGTAGACTGATCATTTGAACTAAATTAAACTGTGCTCAAACAACAATGAACTACGGGGTTTGATTAGAGAAAGAGAGCGTAGTATCGTATTACTTAGTGAGATACTGAACAAAATTTCAATTTACAAATTAATTAACTTGATTAGACCGACCAAATTTACAACTGACCGACCCCCTTATACTTTTCAATGTAGTTATACTTAATACAATGTTGACGAGAAATGAATTTTGAGAAGAAAACTAACGAACAGTATTGATTAATACGTGCGTCCAGCGACAATAAACCCCTGACCTGCTAAGCGGGCGATCTCTAATTCCATTAAATTTATTTGTCATTAGTTGGCAACCTATTGTTTTACAGGAACTCTGATGTGAAACCTGATGAGTCAGTCGGCTGAATACATAACGGCAAAACAACAGTAACTATGAGGACTATAGGGCGAAAGTTTGTGAAAAAAGTGACCCCATAAGATTACAACTGAAACGTAGACTGACTAAAAACGTAGATACACTAAATATACTACGATTTGCAGTAGATTGAAACCGCCGCTTAGCTCTACAGAGATGAAAAATAAATCAAATTCAGCAAAAATTTGTTCCCGTGTAAAGAGAAAATAACGGTTATGAGAGTTTTAGACGGAAACAAGTGGAACACCGACTTTTGTCCTATCCGATGTTAAAACACGAAACAAAACTAGAACTTTGTTGAGCACGGGCGGATACCAATGCAACTTTATTAGGTCTATATGACTGACATTTAAAACCTCACCGTGGCTGCATTAGCGTGTTTAACAGAAAATTGTATTGATTTGCAACTATATATTTAGATATAAGCCGAGGTTATTTCAAGTCACTTGTTTATTTAAATAAATCAAAATACGGGTATGATTATTTTGTCTTACTACAAAAATGAGTTTTTCGCGTGGGAGCTAAGGGTGAGAGCATCCGAAAGAATGAATGAGTCGAAAACAGTATGGGAGCGGATGTCGCGGGGACGGCCAGGCGGTTGACTTGCCGAACACGTAGCCGTGTGGACGCGCCTCTTGCTCGCTCGCCAGATGCATGCTGATAGCGGACACTCACGTAGCAACCCTACAAGCTTTCCGAGACGTTTGTTTCATTGTTTGTTTTGCTAATAAAACTAGATTAGCTCAAAGCCATACGTGAGTGAATAAGTTAGTGTAGTAATTTCAACGTTGATACAGCATATCCTACGAGTGTTAGTAAACGACTAAGGAGTTGATAATGGTTATAAAATGAACATTAGAAAGTGAGGTGCAACCCCCTCACACTATCTAGCTGTGTTTGTACAGTCACTTAACAGTTATCTAGGTGGTATTAATTGAAATGTGGCAAAGATGAGTACACTGGTTCGCTATTGTGTCCGTGAGGATTTAGATTCGTATTCACGGATTTTAATTTGTGTATTTTAGAGAGATTATCACCTGTTATTCTAGCACTGCTGGTGTATGTGAACGTCAAGTGAAAATACTATTGACATGACCTGACGAGTAACAACGCTAACGATTCGTATTCAACATTATTATATGTTTTGATAAGAATTTCGGTGTGACGAAAAATGACTCTCCGGCACAGAAACTATGGTAAAACATTTAGACTCGTAATAATATCACCATTTAAAGGAACCTATTCCGGACCGCTTGCAACCACCTACAAACTTCATATTGTACATATGGTTAAGGTCATATATCATACTGCGGCTCTCACTCTTCACATACCATAAATTCCTTCAGCGACTTGGTACAGATGGGCGAAAGCCACGAATGTAGGTTGATAAACCTTTTGGGCACAATTTTGAGGCTCGACCTCGCGGTGGGCTGAGGGGTGGTCGCCGTGGCGGGGGCGGGGGTTGTGGAAGAAGCGGAGTCCACCGCCATAGGGGTGGACGCCGGGGGGTCCAAGAGGCCCACAGCCGCCGCCACAGAAGCGGCCGGCGACTCTAGCACCACCATCACTAATCACAGATCAACTTTGGTAACGGTATCACAAGCGGAATCGCACATGAGATCACTGTACGGTACGTACACGACACTACCTAGCAAGGCACTTGTACAGGAAGACACTTATTGGCGGGAGACATATCCGAGTCTACATGTTATCCTCCCGGACATCCACGCCTGGTGTGTACAGCGTTACACAGCGTTGCGTCACGTCACGTTGCGCGGTACACGGCGGCTGAGGCTCGACTGAGACTGAGTCACTCGCCATGCCGTCGCGAGAGGGAGGGGAGGTGGCGATACATTTCCCCTTCCTCTCCCCCACCACGCTCATGCTCCCCCTTTGTTTTCCTCGACTACTGTTAAATGCTCCACGTCTCCGGACGTCAACGTCCTCTCTTTTACCCTGGGCGAAATGAGTTCTAAAGTAAAAAGGACGGATTGTTGTTCTTATAAGGTATTCAGCGTAAAGTCTGTTATATCTGTACCGAAAAACAACTGATTAAACATCTAAGTTTTACTTCTTCATTTAAAACAACTTTCCATACCCTTATATGTTTTAAACCAACTTTAAATTCAAGGAGAAGGCTATAACAAGAACTATGAGATATCTAGATATCAATTCTCACAAGTCTGACATAAAAATTACGTTAAAAATACTAGAAGCAAGGATGTGAATAAATCAACTCCTCCTAATGGATATGATTCTACTGACCTCCGAAGTAATTAATAGGTGTCTATTTAAATCAAATAATTGATTACACAGTCGGATATTATAATAATTAAATCCACCCAATAAAAAAATCTAACAAATAAAAACAGTTACCAGTAGTAACCATATGTTTACCCGTTTTCGTTTATTTGAAATAGCTACTACACTAAACATGACATTATTGTGCACCCGTCTATATTTTCACGATCAATTGTACAGAAAAAGCTAGACTATTTTATGTTCCATTTGAAAAATACCGGTACGCAATACCTTGGCAATTTTTATCGCTACGAACCACAATGACGGATTATTTCCCAACAAAGGCACGACACTAAATGGTCGGTGTTCTTGAAACGCAATTCACTGTCGGGAATTGTGCAGCAAACGTTATAAAATGGAGAAACAATACCGGCAGGGAGCAATTAAAGTTGATAGCCCGACTGCTGACTCGGTGACTCGCCTATTGTACCGTCTGTCTCCAGCAGACGACTGTACAGCGAGGGCAAATTAGATGATATAACGAGGGACTGCATTACAATGCAGCGTATGCAGTCAGCTGACGTTCAACATTTGGATTCATGTGGACCAATTGTTTATAATGTGAGATAACATACATAACAAGTTTCGTTTGCAGCGGCATCAAAGTAAGTAGTAGCGCTTACCTATTGGCACCATTGGCACTAGGAAATATTAAGGACTGCATTGACTGCCCACCTGGAACATGGGAAAATATAATTCAAACTGAGTATATTTAGACAATAAAACAAATTATTTGTAAAACAAAATATAACGAGATCGCACGCAGCACAGTTAACTGACGTGAGGGAAGTGAATTTCCGCATTAAAACCTTAAAAAGATCAAATAAAGGGTTTAAACCAACACTGGTTATATTTGTTGAAAATTGAAATAACAGATTTTTTTTAAATTAAAAAAAATTATTTTTTGGCTATTTTGATGCTCCTGGTTATATTTAAGGGTGCGCCATACCTCCCTTCCGCACGCTCAAATAAGGGGTTTGCATCTCCCTCATTGTAGGCTAAATTGTTAACCAATTAAAAATAATTTGATGTTATTTAATTCAATAAACGTTCATCTAGAGATCATACGATATAAAAATCGTGATTTTAATTCAAAATAAGTGGTAGGCCATTAGTAATGTTCTCAAGCGTTTTTCTAAAGATTCCTAACGTATGGAATGAATTCAATCTGGGTAGGGCGCACCCTTAAATTCACCAATAGGATGCCAATGTTGTACATTATAAAGTTAGAAGGAGGTATTGTCGGTATAACAATGGGGGGGGGGGGTGAGAAAACGATATTAAGTTATGAAAAACAGCCTTTTCCAGTGTAAAATCCCCATAAGACAAAGTACTGTATCTTGACAATTAACATTTTCTTTATTAACTTGGTAAGTACTTGTGATAGAATGATGTGGGAGGGCTTAAAATCTTTGGCGTTTTACGTAAAATAAGTTAATGTGCAATAAGTGGTGTACATTTGGGGCTTTTCTGGACCCATTTTAGGCCAAAAACTCAAAATTTGAAAACTTAAAATCCCCAAAAAAGAGGGTTAGAGTTTCCGATTGTTTTGCCCAACGAACTTTTCCAACTGATTATAAAAAGGAATGTCTCTACCGAATTTGAAGTAAATCGGTCAAAAATTGCGACCGCTAGAATGCGAACACATATACAGTCCCGGCCAGCTATGGAGAGAAACGGTCCAGGTAGGGGGCCAGTTACCCCCGTCCCAGCAGTCATTACCACTGTCTCCCTTTAATTCTTAGAAATAACTCGGCTCAGTACAAATTCCTATAAATTGAACGGCTGATCGCAAATAATTTAGTGACGGGTCATTTTATTCACCAAGTGAAGACGAATATCACAAAACTTCAATCACAATTCTACGACGCTCCGTTGATTGGCTAGTCGGTGTTGAGAATAAGCAGGCTTGCCGCTCACATATAAAGTAATCTTTTCTTCTTCAAAATACAAACAGCTCACTCTATATGATAAGAGGCCAAAGCCTTTGTCAACTTTAATATTCAATAATAATACAATATTATTCCTAAAATTACAAGGTCCAAGGTAATTACAAAAATGGCAATAACTACTACTGTATTTACAAAATATACAAATTAATACATACATTAATACTTTAAAATGCAATACATTAATGATATAAAAATATACAACAATACAAATACTCAAATTATACACATACATGTATTAAATAATATAGGAATAACATATTATTGTATATTGAATATTTAAGTTGACAAAGGCTTTGGCCACTTATCATATAGAGTGAGCTGTTTGTATTTTGAAGAAGAAAAGATTACTTTATATGTGAGCGGCAAGCCTGCTTATTCTAAACACCGACTAGCCAATCAACGGAGCGTCGTAGAATTGTGATTGAAGTTTTGTGATATTCGTCTTCACTTGGTGAATAAAATGACCCGTCACTAAATTATATGCGATCATCCGTTCAATTTATAGAATTTGTACTGGGCTGAGTTATTTCTAAGAATTAAAGGGAGGCAGTGGTAATGACTGCTGGGACGGGGGAGCGAGCCCCCCGGCTTCACGACAATAGCTATGTTTTGACAACAGAGGATTAGGCCTGGCCGGGTCTACCTGGCCTTTCTGTCCATAGCTGGCCGGGACTGTATATATATATAAATAAATATACATGTATATACATATATATATATAAAGTTTTTAGAGACCTCTCAAAACGTGTTCTGGGGGTCACATTAGGAACTTCTATGGTGGTCCCGGGCTTAAGTCTCACTGTGCGGGTCATGCTAATAGTTCACTTTTCCATAGGAAATTCACTAACAATATATTGGATAGTAGTTGAAACGTTTTGCAATATGTTACCGTAATCTAAACATGTTAAAGATAACCACGTTTAATGCATTTTTATTATAAGGACAAATTAACGACTTAAACTCCAATGCGTAAATCCCCGTCGTTCAAAGTTTGTGGCACCAAATTGCAATAAAAACTGCTTAAGCCAATCTCGAGTTTGCGATGTAAATCTAGATTTATATAGAGAACTTGCTCCGTAACTACGCAGACAATAATTTAAAATCGATAACCAAGTTGTTTTCGAACTTCCATCTCGTACTCGAACTAACTAAAATAACTAACGAATATCTTAGTTTCCTAGTTATTTTAAAATCTGTAATATCGACGAAACTTGTCAACAACATAATAAAGCGTACTTAGATTCTTAGAGTAAGAATTGTTGTTATAAATCACGGGTTTACACTGTGAAGTTATTGAAGAACACGGACACTGGGCGAAAGCTCTACAATTAGTATCGCGTCGGGTCTTGCATATTTCATGTGTACACAGTAAGGCAAGAGGACTCTACCGCCCCCACTCCCCCGAGACGACTCCAACGTGCTGTACCACTTGTAGAACAAACTAAATTTTGTTACTCAAGTTTTCTTGAAACATGTTTTATGTGTCATAAAATTTAATAACGTCTCAAGAAAACTAGTAATGATGCTGTGTAGAGTTTTCTTGAAACATGTATTATGTGTCAAATAATATTAAATAGTTTCTTGAGTAGCATAATACGTGTTGTTACAATTAACAGGATAAAATAAAACTAAGTCTCACAACACCTCTGTGTTACTTTTCGCAACTTGTTTCCGGAACTTCTGGTAGCCAATAGTATTCGCTGATTGGGCCTGACGATGACCGGTGTGACTGGTTGAAATCGATCGCATTGTACCATCTTGTTGTATATTTACCGTCTTGTATGTAAGTGTTAAATATATTGTGTACTGTTGTGAGATGTAGTATTATTTATCCTGTTAAATAATATAAGCTGTACGCCATCTTGTTTCTATCATACGCTGATTGGGCCTGATGATGATTGGTGTGACTGGTTGAAATCGATCGCCTTGTACCATCTTGTTGTATATTTACCGCCTTGTAACTAAGTACAGTATAAGTGTTAATATATTGTGTAGTGTAGTGAGACGTCGTTTTATTTTATTCTGCTAAATAATATTACTATATCTCAAGAAAACGAATTAAATATTATTAAGTATAGAGTTCTACAAATGTAATTGATGTTGAACTGTTTTAAGTAACAAATAGCAATAATTAATCCCATCACGAGATAATTTCAGTTGCAATGGTAAATAAGAATAGATTGTAATCGCAACCCGAATATGACTCCCTCCACTCACAGCTAAGGTTCAAGTACAGTATTGACATCGAGGAGAGGGTAATTTAGTTGTGGTGAAACGCAACGACCCCGTCCCGCCCGCTCCAACAAGGAGGGCCAAAGGTTATTGATGCCCGGGGCGAGCCAAGTGTCAATCACACGCGTTATTAAATTGTCGCGCCGCGAAAAAAACGCCTCAGCGCCGTCGCTTTCGCCACACACGGCGGCGGTGAAAAACGCACTTTGCCGTCACAACCAGGCTGCGACGTTTAAGAGGGGTTTACTAGAACAATTGCATGTTTCTAGTAACTAAATGATAGGATTGACGATATAGCTAGCAAGACCTTTCCTTTCACAATTCCCAGTATTTTTTGGGATATTTACGCGATTAACGTTGTTACGTGCAAGCGAGATTTTCTATTGGTAACACGAGGTAAATTTAGTTAAAATCGAGGTAAAAACGAGCACAAAATGTCCAAGATGAGTTATATAAAATTAAACCAGCAATAAGACTAACTCCACTTTAGAATCAAAAATTGAAAAATAACAGTGTTACTAGTCGGGTATAACCGAATTAAAACGACTTTTTACAATGTCTCTGCTGCATTCACACCTAAAGAGATACTCCCATTTATGAATTCAGCAACTGAATTGATTTATTGTTTATTTATTTAACTGAATAAATAATACATCAACTCTCAGTTCATTAAGAGATTTTTAAACGGCTCACTTTGTCGTCTAAATTGCGAAAATCATGCATTAAAAAGTAATCTTGATACATTTAAGGCGCAATGATGTTTGCTAATATCAACATCTATGCAAACCACCATTAAAACCACCTGAATTGTAACCAAAACTATCTCTCACTCCACTACATATCGCAATCGCCAAAACTCATCCCCAGGCAACAACCTCATAACCGTTCTCGAGTGCAACATCTGCAAAGCACTCTAAAACAACTGGATGGAGTGGATAACAGAAATGGAAAATAGAGTTCGCAGTGATAAGCCCAAATTGAAGAACTGTGTCGACTGACAACAGAGAGATAGCGGCGATACGACGAGTGATGGGCGCGTCGGATGAGTGATGTACGTCCGACGGGGATGGGAACCAGGGGGAAGGGTGGGGGAGGGGTTGAGCGAGATAAGGCAATTAATAATCGCGGCTTGTGTTGATAATTGGCAAAAACTGCCAGAATGAACTGAGTCGCCCCAGCTTATTGTATTTCGAATTTATCGGAAATTAACACTTAATTACAGCTCTGACGTTAAAGCATAATAATGCAGAGTAGCACTTATTTGTTGGCAGCTATCCACTTGAATATTCAACAAATCTACACATCAACATGAATACAGTACTAGCAAAATTGGACTAATGCACTGTTCTCGCCCAACTACATTTCACACAAATAATATTTCAACAAAATAAGGAATGTAAATTAAAGTACTCACATGTACACGAATTACGATGCGATGTTTTAATTATTACATCTTTTCGTTCTAAAATTATCTACTACAAAATCAAGTCTCCCAAGTATTCACTCTTTACTAACAGCATTAATTTTATATCACTTATAATATTTTACGTCGAACTGCAACGGTTTTTATTTGTGTTTCTTTGCATTTCCAGACAATATAACAAATTCCCTTATTGAACGGGAACAGTCTAACAGAAACTAAAAAGGATGCTAAAAGTAATGTCTGTTCAAGAAAAACCAAACGTCGTAGTTAAACTACTTCCACCAAGAACCCCATTCAAAACGTATGAACCTTGACAACTATTACGGGTACTTGCAGTGTCGGGAAACAAGCATGCTCGTCTCTTGGTCGCGGTACTGTTACACTACGGTCTATTTGTTACCTGACAATCGCCGCAGAAAAACCAGCGCAATTCCTTCCACTTTTTGCAACTATCCCGCGCCCGGCTTTCGCGCCTTCACTTCTTCGGCCAGAGACCTTTCCAACTCGAGAAAGCACCCGGTAATAGGAATCGCCTCTCCAGTGACGGGACCGACGAGTACCAATTACTGCAGAAATATAATATTGTACTTCCCCTGGAGAAATATACTTTCACGCTTTGATAACTGCAGTGACAATTTTGAGGGAGTAATCTGTAAAGGCAATCTCAACCTTTATGGTACCATAGTTAGATTTACAGGTTTTATGGAGGTTTTTAAAGCAAATTTATGGGTGCTTAAAAAATAATAACCTCTGTATTACAGTATGCAAATTGGGCTCTAGTAAAGATTCAATTCATCAGAAAATAAAAATGAAATTTACCGCAATTATTTTTAAACGAAAATTAAACAAGGACCGGTATGGATTCTTATAACAAAATTACGATTTTTTACCGAACTATTTTGAGTAATGGGATCTAGTGGAAACAAGCAAACATGAAAACTCCTTTTTTAGTTACAAACGTCAACGAAACGTAACGAAACACTACAAAGAGGGAAGGAGGAACGCCTCAGCGAATTCATCCAATCCACAGGTTGATAATGCCGGGAGTTGAGAAAGTTGTACAACAGTTAAGAGACAATTTGAGAGGCGCAACAAGCGGGTGATACGTCAAGGCCGTGGCGCGGCTCCAGAGATAAGCAATAAAGACTCGGCAGTGTTCGCACTGGTTCCAATAGACAAATGATGAATAGCCGGCCTGATTAGCCGCTGATCGCTTTGTGATAGCGACCTGCTGGATACGCTCGCGGCCTTCGTTCTCACCTACACGACCTAGTAATTACAGGGACATCAGACTCTTTTATTGCCTTTCAAAGCGCCCAAAACGAGTAGAAAGAGCGCCAGGAAAACGGGCACAACGGACTGTCAATTGTTTGAAATCTGACGTGTTGACGTATTAATTGCATACAGATCATCTGTGACTAGCTATAGAACAGTCGGGCCTTCTCAGGTTAACTGCGAGACGCAAAACAATTATTTCATGAAAGGAGGTTGGGGAAGCAGTGATGCGTTAGTTTGAGGTAGAAGTGATAGTAAAACATTACACAATATTAGAGGCAATTTTAAAATTAGTCGTTTTTATTATACGACTACGGTTCGCTTCTACAATCAGGAACCATTTACTCTCCATTATTTCCGTTGAAAATAGACTGATTTTTCACTAATGGGAGTCATTAAATTCAAGCAAAACAAAAAATAATATAAGGCCGAGCCACATTAACATAATTACTGTGGTTCTTGGGAAAACCACGCGTTTCAACCAGGCTGACGCCCACTTCATTCTGCGGCTGAGGTACCTCGAAAATATTCACTTTATCTGGGGTAGGTTTTCAGGCCTAAATCGCGTCGGTAGTGCGATAACCTTCCTTCATCCTCTACGCCATTCGCCATGGCGCCCCATCTCTCCCGTCCCAGCGGGCTACATCTGAATTTATGCATGCTATACTAAACTACTCTCTTAATAATCTAGGTGCTTATGAACTCATCCTTATTGCTTAGTATGTGCTTAGTTTAACGGTTCTAAACTAAGCTGTTTTCGAGGACCCCAAACCGCAGGGGCAAGTGTTAGGACACGCTTCAATTATAGACGTCGATCATTGCCAACTTATCAAACTTACTATCCAACTTTAGTCAGCTAGTACTGTATGCGAGAAATTTGTAGAACATTGTCATGAATACAGCGAAGGAGTAAAGCTTTATAGCGACGCTTCGAGAGGATCGACACAAGACTTTGTGGCGGCCGGGCGATGCGGCTCCAGGCGCCAAACTAAGCTTTAATAACAACCCTTTGCCTTTGCCGCGTAAATGAAACCATCTGCGCTGGCCTCACGGCGTTATTTTTATCAAAACTTTCTATGTAAAACAAACACACTCATTTTACTAGTCCAGAATTCATTGTCGTTTACAATGATATTTTCATTAAGCTCCTCCCTCCTCTATTAGGTTTTTTTGTTAATCACAAGATGGTCCTTGTGCTCTAAAGGTTTGAACAAAAGCTTTGCTGTTTTTAATCCTTGAAGATAATTGAAGTAAAATTAATTAATAATGCCATTCAAATTGAGATTTTTAAGACAGCGTTAAACTAATTAAATAACGATTTTAATTGAGGCATAAACACATTATTAGCATAAACACATTATTAAGTAACCCGTCCGTATGAACGGGCCTATGAATAAGGAAAAATACAACAGTAGTGATAGAAAAGAAAAGAAAACCCTAGACCAAACCAAATTACATATTCGAAAGGTTCACGACGACCGATATCTCAGGAGATACCAGGACAAAGAGAAAGGTCGGGGTCAGGTGACAATGCCTCTAATCAGTCCCGAGTTGACTTTTGGTACTCTGAGCCTGAAATAACAAGGGCGTCGGACAAAGATCGTCCTCACGCCGCCGCGTTGTCCGGCACGTTTTACACGGGTCGACACTCCCGCCATTAATAATAATCAACCTGTAGTCTGCGTCGTTGTGGGTCGATACACTTTCTCCTGTCCATTTACAAACGCAAGGTGAATTTCTTAACTCCACGGGGTAGGTGTACAACAACTGTACTTTGTACATTTACCTCAAAGTGTGACTGCATCCAATGACAGGAATGAAGTTATGTTTCTCGGTACAACGTTTCAAGTGCGGCGTTCAGTGATGCAAACTGACATCAAAGAGCGAGTATTGAAAGTAAATATTATATAACAACGCTGATGGCGTTCTTGGAACTGACACAGGGTTGAAACCCAGAGTCTTTGAGTACAGTTTGTAACCCCTATATTATGATAGGGCTTTTACTTAAAAAACATTCATACAGAATTGCCCGAAATACAGTACAGTACTAGTATTAAATAAAATGGTTGCGGTTCCTGTCGTAATAGGCTATGCATTCAGAAATCCCAAACAAACAACAAATCCGGTTAACTTAAAAAAGCGTGAAAGTAACTTATTATGCGAGGGCTCGACAAAGATATATTCGTTTTCAAAGATTCTCCTCCGTATAAATCTTACTCTTATGTATCCCGATTAGTTTAATGCATAGCATGGCAAGCAATAAAGTCCGTAATACGCTTACTGTACAAGTGCACAACATTTCATCTTAATTGTTATGGCTGAAGATCCTTGTACAAAGAATATGGGACACCGACAAGGATCTCTTATGCTATCAAATGTTTCACAAAACAACGTACTTCTCATTATTCCATGACAGCAGATGAAATGCATAACTCGTCAAAACCATCCCGGGCGACTCGCCGAGTGCGAGGGGCTGAGGGCAGCAGAGAGAGAGGTCCTCAGGGGCCGCTATCTCAGCTCCCCCAGGGTGCGGCCTCTCGCATCCCCCCGACTACACTTCCATCTCCTGCCCTCGTTACTACAGTACTAATGCCACTGTGATACGAGCCGCCCGGTATAGCCCACTGGAGAAATGCGCGCGACCCCACTCCAGTCTAATAGCTGGGCCGACACAAAACTCATCTCGGCGACCCGTCGTCGTCTTGACAGTTGCATTACAGTTTAAAATACCTTGTCACGTGTTTTAACTTAAACTATTCAAATTCAGTGACAATCTGTGTATATAATGATCCACTCGTGTCATTTATAACTAAAATTACTGATAGATTTAAAACTAAACTCTCTAAGATACGTTAAATATCCGTTACCAAAAATAATCAACCAAGCTGAAAAATGTACTTAAGAATAATGAAAAAATAGTCGAGAACAACGCAAGCAAAACCATTGAGATAAATTTTTATCCTTTGTTCTTAAGTACCATCACGCACTGTAAAAGCAGAAATTAAATATCACATAAATCAAAATAACGACGTAAAGGCAACACAATCAGCTATTTTTAACATTACTGATAGATAATCATAGTCAATAAACGTCTAATTACAAGCTTTTTCAAGCGAAACGGCGCGGCATGACGTCGAGACAATCCTTTTTTCATGTTTTTAAGCAAGTATTCGAAACCATTCTCCGATACGGCGCGGCGTGGGATAAACGTGAGTGGGCGTTACGTGCAATAACATTAGAAGGCGTAATATAATAGCCGTGATCCATTTAATAACATCCGATTTCAGTAATAGGCTTTTAGTGTTTAAAGATTGCGTTGATACATACATCAATACAATTCAGTAGAATAAGGGTTCAGCTTTTTACTCGTTATTACAACTTCCTTTAAGTGGTTTATTAAATAAGATCCAACTAGGCTGATCAGTAGTTGATTTTGTTGATTGATAATAATAACCTGTTTTTAAATCATAAGAAACCAAAACCAATCAACAGTTAATAATATTTCCCAAGCAGAATTTTAATCAGTGAAAACACTTCTGAAATCTTTACCAAAGTTAAAATGAGGTACAAGTATCCGACCTACTCTCTACGGTTCAAGTGAGTCACGATGAATCTCCTATAAGGGACATGTTCATTACCATCAATTTCCGACAACAAACGAAAGGAGGTCATACCCAGCTCAAAACGGACGCCAAGGTCAAACCGAGTACGGCAAGAGCGGTTTACAGATGCGGGACAGAGTGAAGAGACAAGTAAACCGCAAGATGATTAAAGTTATAAACTAATCAAAGGGAACGTCCCGCGCCCCCACCACGGCTCTGACAAAGCGGCTTACCAGCACTCCTCTGCTGACGTCACAATCCGGTGCGAGACAACTGCATGGCGGGTCGGTGATTCCATGCACTACTACATGCTACACTGATAACCCAGAATTTTTTGTAATTTTATAATAGAAAAACCTGTAAAGCGATCGCCACAGCACAGTGGGTTAAGAATAATTAATTTAAGATCAAACTGATTACAATGGGTTAAAAAAGTGAACAATGAGCCCAGGAATTACAATTGAAACATTTCGCTGTGTAAGATAAGGATATCATAACGTAAATCAGATATGATACAAGAACTTTTGATAATCAATTCGGCTCTTTAGAGATAAGCAGTATTCCACAGACATTTCAAGAGTGAGTTTGCAGGAATAGCTTACGAGGTACACACGTTGTGATTGGGAATAGTCAGAACCATCAGGTATGAATGTGTTTACGTTCTTAAACTCAATTTAAAGTTACAGCCTTAAGTGTTAAAATGTTTTTGCTATACATTGCACAAAATAATAAAATTGTATCGCTTTGATAAAATTGTAAAAGCTTTAGAAAAAAATCAGGGCATATCATGTCTTTACATAAATGTGTTAGAAAATATATTTTATTAGGACTTCAGTATCTGTATTTGGAGTATCTGCAATTTTTAGGTGCACACAAATGCTCTTTCATTTAAACTAAATTAAAGATATACAGCGTGTCCGCCCACCCTAAAGTGTTCCATTCCATCTTTTTTGTTTCATGTCTAAAAGCTAACTCTTCATGGGGGACCTAAGAATTTTTTAAATCTGCATTATAACGTGCATTTATTTCCAAATTCCCCCCCCCCAACTTTTCCAATATGACGGCCGACTTAATTTTAGCGGATTCCCCCTATAGGGTAAAAGCTATTACCGTAGGCGGCATGGTAAGATTTAAGCCCGAGACCATGATAATTCGTTATCAGGCCCACAGGTGCCCAAAACACCATTCGTTTAATTTATATCTAAACAGGTATAAATATATGCCAAGAACGGCTCCGAAATATGAGAACTCTGAGCAACGAACAGGAGAAGGGGAGTTCGAGATATGTTGCATTTAACTTCACTGGCAATAAAACACAGAATACTGCAAATCGATTTAAGAAGTATGGAGTATCCGTAGCCTTCAAGACACAAAACACCACGAGTAAAATTCTGCATCCCAACATAGAAGTTTGTGGTAAGTTTGATAAGTCCGGTTGTAATGATTGTGATAATTTTTATGTTGGTCAAACTGTTAATCTTGTAAAAAGATACAAGAATCATGTTTCAGCATGGAAGAACCGAAAACCGGAAAGATCGAATGTCGCAAAACACCTCCTGGAAAATGGTCACTCATTGGAACAATTTAAGACAGTTTGAATATTCTCCATATTTATAAGAAAGGAAATGTAATGAATGCTTGGGAACAATTGTTTATTTTAAAAGAAAAATGTAAGGATAGGGATATAAATTGAGCAATGAACAGGACAACTTTGACTCTGGTGGTACTTATCGCAACTTTTTTTCAGGAAATTCCGGTAGCCAATATATGTATATGTGCGTGTGTGTGTGTCCGTTACCTCGATAACTTTTGAAAGAAATGCCCGATTGATGCAATTTGGGATAACTGAGGAGAGTAACATTTACGACTTAAGTTCGAAACCAGAACGATCGGACCATGGGAAGGGGGGTTGATCGGGGTTCAACATTTTTCAAAAACCAGTTTTTTGAATTTTTTACCCAACAACTTTAAAACACTTAATTTTGATTATATCCATTTTTAGAGTTACACAACATTTAATATTTTTAATCATTAATCGTTAAGTGGTTGCGAAGAAAATAAAAAAAAACATATCCATAAAATTGTCCATGTTAATCTTATAGGAAAAAGGTTTTTAGCTTTTCCTCAGTTTAAATGAAAACTGCACATTAGTTTTCCCCAATAACTTCAGCTCTAAAAAAATATTTTGGTGTTTTAATTTTAATTGTATGACCAACCGTTGCAAGATATTCAAAGTGCTAAACACAGTACATTGTCCAATGTTATCTTAATAGAGAATAAATACAATTTAATATATCGATTATTTATAAATTTGATGAAACTTGGTATGTGGCTTCACCTAGTTGTGGTATATTGATATTTGTACAAAAAAATTTCTGATTGATTGTCCCCGTAGCAGCAAACGTTGATACTCAGCCACCATGTTATTCTTTAAGTTTGATAACACCCAAACAGTTTCCAGAGTACATAAACATTCTAAATGTATATATTTGTACATATTTTCCTTTATTAACTTTTTTCAAACTTACAGTAGGGTTTTCTTCATCTATAATTACTTTAGAGCCTTTCCTTAGTCTTTTGAAGTTTTTTTTATTCTTACGTTTAATTATTTTTGTATAAATCAGGATACATTATTTATGATTACATCATTTTGAAAATAATTTTATACTATTGTAGACCCAATTTGTATTCATTATGTTATCGTTTATAGATTATCTTTATCTGTACGACTCTCTATGACACCTAAAATTATATTAATGTAGAAAATCTATTCAAGTGTACATCAACAATTGTATTTGTATTATAAACTTTTTAGTGAGAAAAAATACTGTCCCGTTACGAGAATACACAACAAGTTAAAGTATCTCATTTGTCTTAATAAATGAATGAGTTTGTGAAATCATTTATAGGTCAAGATTGTTTCCTTAATTTTGTATTTGTTTTAGCCTAGCGTTAAATATTACAAATGATAAATTAATTACAGTGAGATCATGTATAATAAAGGAACTGGACTAAAATCCATTTGGTTAACATCACAATTACACGTGAGAATAAGTTGATTTTTTGTTATTTCACCTATTTAATTATTGAAAACCCCTTTAAAGTCTAAGGAGATTACATAAATACTATTTAAAATGATTAGAGAGCAACTTGAAATTAATCTATTTCATTAAATATTTTTTGCCAAGAATTAATGTGTTCTGCCCCACAGTGCACTGGGTTTAAAACTGTTTACTCCTAACAATTGGGACTACTGTAAAATTATCGATAAAATGAATCTCGGCGTAATAGATAACAGTGTTTTAATGCTCAACCAATTTGATTTAGTGGGGTTCGAATTATAAAGGCTCTAAATCTTCTGAAAACCTAAACTCAATCCAAACAAGTGTAATCCTAAAATTAACGGTTAATGTAGGCTTAAACTCAAATATTGTTCTAGGATTTAATCTAGTTTTATAACTTATAAAAAACATTCATCGTTATTATTCGATTTTCTTAATTATTGTACAAGGCAACATTTTACTTTTTCCCCCCTTATACGTAGTATATGGAGAAAGTTGTTTTCATCAAAATTTTAGAATTTGAGCTGTGTTAGTGGGAATATTTGTTTTGGTGCTCCCTGAACTCAAAAAAGTGATTTTTACGTGATGTCTGTGTGTCTGTCTGTCTGTATGGATGTGTACAGAGCTAGAGCCCTAACCAATGGTCGGATTTTTGTGAAATTTTGATGGAGGTACTAGTCCACAATATCTCCGGGCATTTTTTCATTTTTTGAATTTTTTATTTTAAAGGGTAATAATTGTCCCCCAAAACCCACCAAATAACATGAAAAATCAAGATTTATCAAAAACGGCTAAAACGATTTTGAAAATACTTTAGTCGTTTATAGAACTTTAGTTTTCCAACAAAATTACACCATTCGCATTTCTGTAAAAAGTCGGGTCCAGAAATTACATGAATTAAAATATAAAAAATTCTATTTTTTGGATTTTTCATAAAAAAACATAAATATAAAAACTATTACTATCCACCATTAAAAATACCTTAAAAAACTAAATAATTTAGTATTTTGAATTACTATTCTATGATTAGTGGTTGCGGAGAAAATGTAAATTTTCATTTTGCGGTAAACGCAGTACGTTGTCCAATGATATTCTTATGGGGAATACAAAAACTACTGTTTCTCTCTTATTTATTGATAAATTTCGTTCAAACTTGGTATGCTTGTCATGTTAGCATTGACCAACAGAGGAAATTCGAAATATGTTTCCCCTTAATAACCCTGAAGGGGGGCGAATAGGGGGCATTTCCCCTCTTAAAACCACGTGTATAGCGATGGATTCTGTAGTGCCTCCTAAACAGGGATTTAGGTGGATATTTTTGAAAACAACAAGATTTTCTGTACATTCGACCGTGCTTTGTATTCTATATTTAGTAAATAAGAAGTAATTTATTCATTAAAGTTGGTCTAAAAGGGAGAAATCATGTGTCAGTTTCCTGATACCGTTTATTTTTAAATAATTTCAAATTATCATAATTTAACACAGGCCTAATCAACATATCGAAAACTGTGCATTTTATATAAACCCATTAAATTAAATAAAGCACAGTGATGTACGCAGAAACAAACGGTAAACGGTTTGGATATAACAGCCACGTAAGAAGACGGGTGGATACAGACGGTACATTAGTCTTGAATTGGATGGGAATCGAAGCTGTTGAAAAAAGCGATGTTTGGAAGCAGATGTCTCTCCCACACTCCGCCTCCACTCCGCGCTTGTCTAAGATATATGTAACAGCCTGTTATCAGATAGGCGGGAAGAGATTTGATGCGGTTGCCAATAAACCATTTCCGCACGAGATTTCCTATTTTTTACGCGGAACTGACGGTACTGAATCCAAATGGAACGCAAACTACGTTAATTAAGGCAATAGTTAGCGAGCGACTTACAAACTTCCAGTATCAACAACTTGTTTCACAGAGCCAAGTCGAGGGACTTGTTTGTTGTCGCCAAGGAAATTGAGAGGCTGCTTTCAACCTGTGCGGGTCAAAAAGTTTTAAAGTCGTCAAGAAAGTAGAATTTAATTAGCAAGATAAAGTGAAAGGGGAGAGAGGAACCAATGAAGTGATTCTTTAAGTTTCTTGCAACAACTACATCAAAGCCCTTTGATAAAAAAACTAGATTACTTTTCCGAAATTGTAAATTTTTAATGTTTTTGTATAGTCGAGATTTTTCTGATTTGTTTCGAATTAAATTCGTTCACCAATAATCATCGCAACCCTCTGTTAAATTTCTTTAATAGATGACAAATATATTATAACTTAAAATGCTCTAAACATTAAACCTATAAGAGATTTCGTTATATATTAATAAATAAAAAATTTATATTACAAATTTGAATAATAATATAGAAACTTTAATTACCGTACCGAAATGTAAAACATATGACTAAATCAGCCGTTAATGCCAGGGTTGTCCAGAATGTCAATTCCATTCGGATACAATTGTTGATGATACCGTGGTATTAGCTAACTTATACAGAACTGAACAAATCCGCTATGAAGTAAATAATAAAGTGCGCTTTCAATTTGGTCGGATCTCTCAACGGCCAACGGATGTGAGTGTAAGTTGCGGGTTTTGTTTTGGAGAATGAGAAATTTGTTGAATGCCGAATCGAAACGTCTCTGCTGAAAGCAGTATTCGTGTTACGTGTGCTGAGCGCTTTGTGTGAGAATGGCGCGCGGAAATAAATGTGATTACACAGTTATGCATTTTACTTTGTTACTTTCACTACCTCATGAATTGTAGGACACAACGAAAATAAAATGAACGACAGTAAAATGTTTTGCATCTAACAAGCATTTTCGGTGGAAGTAAAAAGTGGTCTCCGCCAAAACGTCGAAAATAATTTACGCTTTAGGGACTATCCGGGAAATTGAATCAACGATAAAAGGACACGAAACTGAAAAAGGAAAAGGGTATCACAAAAGTATACAACTTTTAAAAATGAGAAAAACATATCAACAATGTTACTAACAAAAAGAAACACGGTGGCATAAAGAAACGTGAGACAAACGTCCTTTGTGCGATGTTTGCAGGAAATATTACCGTAAAACAGCAATAACTTTGTCCTCAAGTGAAGGCTAAAGCTGCCATTACAAAGTCTTAGCGAGACGGCTTAGACCGGAGTTTATCGCGGGTAGTCAAAGCCGAACAGCCCGGAGCTGACGGTGTGTTTGTCATTGTCCGCCAGACTCGCACATTTGTAGGCGTCTGATCGCGCTTATTTCCATTCATCGATCTCGTCAAATTTATATTGAACAAATACAAATGCATTGACCTCCACTCGATGGATCGCTCGGCAGGATCATTATAACAACATCGGTGGGTCGACGCGGCGATGACGGATTATTTTACAATCAGGGCTAAATAGACCCGCCCCCAAATCCCCCGCTACATCAAGGACGTGTGGCCCGAATTCCCGCAAAATGGATTTTGATTATCTCCATTCCCCCTCGCCAAGCCGGTCCCGCAGGCTTTCAGCCTTTCTTGAGAAGTTGTATTTTGGCAGACTTATCTTAAAAAGGAAAGAGTTCACTTTCTCCTTTTAAACAAAACCCGACAGTAAGCTTCTCTTAGATTACGTTACGTAAATATGGTTTCGTAAGCAGAAAAAATCTACGAATAATTTGTTGTTACCATTATTTTTAATTTATTTCTGAATTTCTCAACAGTATATTGTAATACACATATTATACTGTTACTAATACATTACAAATGTTAAGGTTATATAAAGTCACAACAATCATTAAATCGATAATTTTATATCCAAATGTAATCAATCGCAAGAGCAATAAAAGATTTCCCAGTTATACTGTCACAGGTGCGTGTATATTTGGTTACTAGGGAGTCCAAATTTCGATTCCTTACTCGCAAACCTGTTGACAATGTTTCAATTTGGCTAAGCATAAGTGAGTGGCTACTACATAACGGTATACCTGTGCGAATGGTGGGCGGCGGTCTCCACGATTTTATTTAGTTATCTAAAATAAATTTCAGCGTTCCTCATCACAGTAAATCACGTTCCCATCCGTCTTTTCCCCTCGCTATACCCGAACCAATTTAGGAGTGCTCTCTCTAAAGCAATAATATTTTACGTTGCTATAATAATTTGTAACCTATATAATGACATTTTGTTGATTGATACAAGTTCCAATTTAACAGTTCCTTAAAAATATTTAGTAGCCATAATCAGAAAACATTGCAATTGCTTGAATAATCTAGAATACAGACTGATATTTAATTTATTTTTAAGATTATATTTACCATAGATTGTTGCATAAAATAGTAGGTAAAATTAATATTTATAAGCATGTATTTAATTATAGACTATAAATTAAGTTACAACTCTTTCATACTACAATTACAGTGACATATTAATTATGACATGCAAATTTGAACATGTTTTAAATGTGATGTAAAACTTGTTTTTAACCATTTTCAAATAAAATAAATAAATAAGAAATGAGGTAAATGTGAATTTCTATAGGATGAATAATAAAATTGCTTTGGCGAATATTTCAAATCGATCAGAACAATGGAATTTGTTTCTGTCCGGATTAATGAAAACAATAAACTAGTAGAATGGATTGGTTTGGTTTGGTTTGCGGGTTAATTCGCCGGCGCGGCTGCGGGGAGGCGCGACTGAATGTTTAACCACAACATGCCTTTCCACTTAAACTACGCGTAATTCATGAATCTGAGACAAATATGCGGATGAATCCCCCTCATTTAGTCATTTTATGGTTGAAATATTAGAATACGTAGGTCTACAGGCAGTTATGAAGAATAAGGAAGCAACCACATGACATAAAGTAATCCTGCGCGATGATTTTAATTATTTTAGGAAGGAAAATCAGTTGCTTTAGGTTTATTAAACATCCATCCGATCCGTTTCAGCTTCGCCCGCGTAAACTATGATAGTTGTGTGTGTTACAATCTGTGGTTAGCCCGTGGAACTTCGAATCAAGATCAGCTGTTAGAATTTTTATCAGCACAAATCAAAGTGAATGTCCATAAGGAATACATGGGAACTTTGGAACCCAGCGGGCAGAACACGGGGGGAATTTCGTAATACCGTTTCTTAGCAAGCACCTAGGGCCAAAGAGGAACCTATAAAATGTGTCAAATTTCAACTCCGTAGACCTTATTGTTATGGAGATTTCGTCATAGGTCAGTCAGTGGTATTTGAATTTTGTACAATAAGATTTTAATTAGTACGCCAATTAATCTTTTAAATATATTTAGTACTTGTATATTTGTTGTGTGCTTTAAACATGTCACTTATACTACATATGCTTGTTTCTTGTAAGATAAATTCTAAGTGTTACAGAAACAAACAAACGCATATCTAACGAAATAAACTAAAATTAGAAAGCTATACAACCCACCTATTATTTAAATTGGGAGGAATTGACACGGCATGCAGAGTTACCAAAACAATGGAGAGATATCGGATCGCCTGATTGGATCAATCACTCCGGCAGTATCAATGCCACTTAATGAGCGCCTCCCTTGACCTTTGGGCCGCTTCTCGCGCCGCCGGCCGGGTTTCCTAACGCCTCCGGAAGAGATGCTGTTTATAAATCCAGTGAAAAAACATTCGTTACTTCAACTCCTTTGACAGACGAAACCGTTGTTCTCTTTGTGGAGCCAACTTAAGCAACAAAGTTTCGCAGATTGAACAAAGACAAGGAATGCAACTGTAGTGATGCCACGACAAAAGTTCCACTCCGCCCGCATTATTTCATCCCTCGGAATATCAAATAGCTTTTCAACTATGCGCCTCGGACTTTAACCGGCGCGATATCAAACTTATAAACCGCTGTTCTGCGGGGTAAACATTTCATTTGTATCAGTCAGACTGAGGGAAACAATTTGGTTATTTATTTCCGTTAAAATTGATCTTCTAACTTTAAGATACCAAGGAAACTTATATTGAAGAGCGAAAATCACAGTAGGTATAGACACAGTTTAGCTGAGGTTAACTGGAAAGGTACTTTAAAACACGAACGATTGTCACAGAAGGAATGCCAAATAAAAGAATTACTAATTCCTGTGATCACCCATTATTTAAGCTGTATGCACAAGGGCTTCATATTTAATTGGATGTACAAATTTACATAGTTAAACTTATACTTGGCCAAATTAAATGTAGACTATCACATACAGTATCTACTAGTACTATACAAGCATCAGTATTATCTGCCTAATCTGATAACTCGCTAACGATAATTAATTCCCCAACGTATCGCACTTTCACTTCTAATTCTATCACAAAGCAATGGTATCAAAAGAGTAAATCCAACTCAATCGGCCACGTGTTTCTCTCAATACGCCATTCTCGCGAACTGATTAAGGACGCGGAGCGCGTCGCATCGCGCCTGTTACTCCACGAGGAAGGAGAGAAACGCTCGTTGCACAAGCTAGGTAGGCGCGGAGAAGAAGAATGTCGCCTCGGTAATTAGTATCCAGCTGGACAGTGGAGCTTGCTTAACCGTGGTTGCCTACTGCCGCTGTTGTATATCTGTGTACCGACATGGTAGTGGCGCTGACCCCGGCTGTGAAACTGTTCACCATGGTACGTAGGCAAGATGGTTACAGGATACTGCACGACGACGAAGAAGTAAAGAGACCAGTTCAATGTTGTAAAACATTAAGTTTAAAGAGCAAGGTCAGCAGGGGTTGCAAAAAGAATCTGCAGCGTGTCCATGTGTAGATTGTAACCTCAGTTTTGTCACGTCTTGTGATGTAACCGGCAGCCGCGAGGTTAGCCACCAGCACTCGGTCTCGTCTATTCTACACAACTCATTTGCCGCAGGTCGATGTGTACAGGTTGTAACCTCAGTTTTGTTACAACGTCTTGTGATTGTAACCAGCAGCCACGAAATGAGCCACCATCAATCTGCATCACTCGGTCTCGTCTATTCTACACAACTCATATGCCGCAGGTTGATGTGTACAGGTTGTATCCTCAGTTTTGTTACAACGTATTGTGATTGTAACCGGCAGCCGCGAGGTTAGCCACCACCAATCCGCATCACTCGGTCTCGTCTATTCTACACAACTCATATGCCGCGGGTCGATGTGTACAGGTTGTATCCTCAGTTTTGTTACAACGTATTGTGATTGTAACCGGCAGCCGCGAGGTGAGCCACTACCAATCCGCATCACTCGGTCTCGTCTATTCTACACAACTCATATGCCGCGGGTCGATGTGTACAGGTTGTAACCTCAGTTTTGTTACAACGTCTTGTGATTGTAACCGGCAGCCGCGAGGTTAGCCACCATCAATCCGCATCACTCGGTCTCGTCTATTCTACACAACTCATATGCCGCAGGTCGATGTGTACAGGTTGTAACCTCAGTTTTGTTACAAAGCCTTGTGATTGTAACCGGCAGCCGCGAAATGAGCCACCATCAATCTGCATCACTCGGTCTCGTCTATTCTACACAACTCATTTGCCGCGGGTCGATGTGTACAGGTTGTAACCTCAGTTTTGTTACAAAGTCTTGTGATTGTAACCGGCAGCCGCGAGGTGAGCCACCATCAATCCGCATCACTCGGTCTCGTCTATTCTACACAACTCATATGCCGCAGGTCGATGTGTACAGGTTGTAACCTCAGTTTTGTTACAAAGTCTTGTGATTGTAACCGGCTACCACGAGGTGAGCCACCATCAATCCCCATCACTCGGTCTCGTCTATTGTACACAACTCATTTGCCGCAGGTCGATGTGTACAGGTTGTAACCTCAGTTTTGTTACAACGTCTTGTGATTGTAACCGGCAGCCGCAAGGTGAGCCACCATCAATATTCATCACTCGGTCTCGTCTATTCTACACAACTCATATGCCGCAGGTCGATGTGTACAGGTTGTAACCTCAGTTTTGTTACAACGTCTTGTGATTGTAACCGGCAGCCGCGAGGTTAGCCACCACCAATCCGCATCACTCGGTCTCGTCTATTCTACACAACTCATATGCCGCGCAGGTTGATGTGTACAGGTTGTAACCTCAGTTTTGTTACAACGTCTTGTGATTGTAACCGGCAGCCGCGAGGTGAGCCACCATCAATCCGCGTCACTCGGTCTCGTCTATTCTACACAACTCATATGCCGCAGGTCGATATTCCGATGTCAGTGCGCGCGCATCGCTCGCTCTCTCTCTCTTAACTCCGAAACATTTTAACTTTGTTGCTGTTAGTTAATTTTATTGAATTTAATCTGTGAAATGTTCCATAATCAGATCTGTGCAGTTTTACATAATTAGCCATTCCCAATAGTTTGATGTTACAGTAAAGAATATTTTCAAATGAAGTACTCCTTTTTGGATTAAATAAGAATTTAGTGTATAAATATTTAATTGAACTTTTAGTTTCGTAGTGGTAATAACTAAAAGTAAAACTTAGCGGTTATCCAGAATTTTGCAATACGATCATAATTTATCTTGAGTTGCAGAGTATGGCTTTCACATTGTAGACACGTTTGCTAGGTGATGTTGTGTCTAAAGAACAGATGTCTGCGATGATTTTACTTAAACTCAAACAAACTAAAGTCAATCGGTGGACAGCGGTAGCTAAATAGTTAACGGTTGAATGTGTTTGTAACCAAATATATTATGTATAGGCCTATTAAATAATTATCTGTGATTATTATCTCCACATTATATATGCTAATTTATATATGCTAACAGATAATTTTTGGAGCACTTAACTATTTGAATAGGTTCAAATGCACGTAATCAAAACTGAAATTTTGTACATCATAAAAGAAATCATGTAAGTATTGATAATCGCCAGTCCTATGTTGTTCAGAGTCCTCAGAGTCCAATAGTTTTTAAACACGACAAATGACACAACACAAATTATAGGATAAATGTGTATTTTATATGCATGGTAAATATTTAAGAAAAGGGGAAGGTCAAGTAGTCCTTGGGAGTCCACCCTGGGAGTCTTGGGTCCACCCGAAAATCCCCTGGCCGTACGAGCGAACTGGCTTAAAACTGATTGCAATTTCATACTTATTTAGCGTTCCGGCTAATTAAGCCCTTATGGACCCTCCGGCCGCACTGGAAAACGTACAGTGTGTACAGCTATTTAGTCTCGACTATAGAGTCTCTATTTAACTAGTGACTTAGTAAACGCCATATGAAGTAATCGTGTCAGAAACAGAAACTGAGTCATTCTAGTACCGAAGGAGCGACCAAGGCGCAACAGAGGAGGTGCCGACATCGAGCTTTGGCTGTCACGTGATCTGGCGGTCAGTCGCAAGACGGAGTGAATCACTCTTCTTTCAACGATTCAAACTCGTGCTGGGATATTTCAGCAATGCTTAGTGTAGAGGACACAGTGACTTATCGTCAACCCTTCAAAGTCGTCAATGATTTTGTATGAAGTCTTTATCGCCACTTTATGGCTCAAATCATCCAGATGGACGAGTACTTTATCCTTAAAAAATGCAATAACCAATAACAAACCTAAGTTCATATTGAGTAAACGAAAACTCTCCAATAGGCTCCAACAGATAAAACACAAAAGATGAAACAGATGCGGAATACAACAGAACCGGAGTTAAAACAAAGGGGGACTGTTTCCAATGCAATACAGTCAAATCAAATTAATCCCACAATCGCGGTGCGGAGGGAAGCGAGCGGCAAACCGAATCGGGCAGATAAGCCGCGGCAAAGCCGAAAGAATCCAGGTGGGAGACAATGCTAATTTTATCAGGCCATGAATATTTAACGCGATTCTATTACAAGAACGGTCCCATTTAACCTTATCCGGTTATCAGGAGCGAATGAAAGATTAAAACCTGGCGTGTCGAGCGTTAAGACCTTCCGCAATGCCGGGTTCCGCGCTTCTCTTTTCTTCAGTTAATTGCAATTTTCTCGCGAGAAGAACTCGATTACCATAACCACACACTGTAAAAACCTCATTTTCTACTGGGATGCAAGACCGTTCTATATTTCAGCAGTTCTTTGTTCTTGGCGGATGCCGGTCCTAAATGTTAAGTATTTTTCTTAACGGAATATGTAATTTTGTCTGTGAGTGACAATACATATAAATACTACAAAATTACAATCATAACACATTGTTTTACAAACCGCTATCAATGCCAAATCGACTCTACAAAGTTCTTCATTTTTACATCTTTTCCGTTTAAAAGGTAGATTTTTATTCTATTTAGTTATAATTATTTCTAAAATACAAAAAAATCAGCAAGAAATTAGTCACCGGGGCAAGAATACGAAAGGTCGGTTCCAAAATATGAGAGAGGAACGCGCGGTGCGCTAGTGCACCGCTATATATAGCCCACCTTGCACCGGCGCAGAGCCCGGATTAGAACTGGGCGACGCGGTGTGGGCCAATTGTTTATTGCCGTGCATCTGTACGCGGTATTGTCGATGACTCATCGCTGCTGTACCGCTCAATCTCGGTCCCGCGTGTTTGATCCGCGGCCAACCCGAGTTACGCCTTCGCCGCCCGTCGCGTCGCGGGCCGTGCTAATTATACAGCACTTAATTTTACGAGCAATCACTTCACGTCTGCGAATTTACGGCTCCATAAAAATTCGCGAGGGCCTCGAATCCAGTAAATTATCCAATATACTGTCCCTTCCGAGGAACTGGAGCGTGTTATTTAAAAACATGATATTATTCCTCGATCGTCATTCGGAATTCATTGTACTTGTAGAATAGACAAAAATGTAAATGTGTTTCAAGCGTATTTAACTGATAACATGACCGTCATCGAACAAAACTGTAAAACAAGTTTTATGTGGAATAAGAATCCACGTATTTACTGAGGGAGTTGAGTACCAGGGATAAACACGCATAAAACGCAGTAAAACAAGTCATAAAAGTTCAGCCGTGAAACTTGGATCGAGTGATAGAAGAATGCAATATCTCGACATGCTGCAATGTATTATCGTACGATTTTGTTTATCGAAACAATATTGCATTCGATTGCACAGAAAAATCACTGTCTATTACTTTGCTGAGGATTAAGTTGACCGCCTAACCAAATCATACACACAGGAATATCTGCGAGTCAAAATGGAATCGCGGCGCCAGTATCGGGGCAATTACTTTCCGAGCATTCGACAATATATCTACAGTACTGGAATTTCAATACAGGCGTTGCTGTTCCGACGGCACAGAGCAATACACTGGAAGGCGGAATGCGATTTACCTTACAGTACTTTGCGATTTACCGCAGATGAGATACATGTTTAAATATCTTTACTGTCCTCTTTTCCAAAGTTCTGACTCTTTCGTACTGTTATCAATTATGCTGGGATTGTTAATCAAACTGGATATGGATGAAGGAGTATATAATATGTAATCCGTTCTATAATATGTAATTGTATACTACAAGCCAATTATTTCATAAACACTTTTTAATCCGCGTATCGTCAGTAAAGAAATTGGGAGATACAACAGGAACGTTTCACTTATTTGATTTAAATTACAATACAAAAATATGACCCTTACAACTCGACTTAAAATACAGTTATTTTGCTACGCACACAACTACCATTTTACTTTCATATTATTACAGAAATAAAACGAATTGCCACACGAGGCGACAAGCGTTAAATTCGCCGGTTTCATTTTATAAACGATGACCACGCGACACATTGACATGACGGATGACCCCGTGTCGAGAGCGACTTGGCAACACATGAACGCTCCTCCTGAAAGTTGGGGTTGTTGGCGTTGGGGTTGGCGATGGGCGAGGATCAAAGTTGGAATTAGCGGAATGATTAATCGCGGGCCGAGGGTCGACCGCTCCATCACCGGACCCGGACCCAAGGTGCGACGGCCTGCTGTCTTGACACCGCCTCTAGCGACAACTATGTCCGATGTGTAAGATGATCAAGGGCACGATCATTAATATCCCCCTTATCTAAAATATAAGACTCCATTGTTTTATTATTAATTAAAATGACTTAAAGAGTAATAGTTAAAATTATTAAAAAAGTTCCATTAAAAGTTTCACCGCTGGGATAAAAGTTACGATTCTGTTACGAATTGTTGAGTTACTGAAAAAATAAAGTTGATTGTAGTGCTAAATAGTAATACCAACGGATTTTGGTACAACATTCCTTCAACAGTAATAATTTTGAAAGTTAATACACAAACAACTGTTGCCCATTGTGTGCACGATGTAAACATCTAAATACAAATCAAAAACATCGGTCGAGACAAAGCCAAAAATTCCTATTGTAAGTAATTCGCAAAATATAATTCTGTACAACGACCAAAAGACATACAAGGGCACTGGCGACTGTAAAATAACCAAAATGCTGCGATTATTTATTTCAAACCACTATTTTCTCAGTAGACCAGTTTATACATCAATGTGAGTACTAACACAACACCAGTGGCAGTGACAGAGGCATGCCAGAGCCCTAATGACGGGTTATCACGTATAATTACCGCATCACGCCCAGGTGTCTCGCAGTCACGCAAGCGCTCTCGTTTTATTCGCAGCATTTTATTAAGGTTGTTTATTTTAAATATCATTGTTACTTGCAAGAATATTGTGACCACGTAGTAAACACTTAAAACTACGTTGGTTCCTGGAATTAAAAATTCCAATTCCGATTCTGTTATTTTTGCTGATTAAATTAACAGTAAAACAGAAGCAAGTTACGGAATAAAATCAAGCTAACGTCTCGTCTATAAGTGTAAAAGAATTCTCGATTATGATCAATTTATCATAAAAGACGTTCGTAAAATACCTTCGTGTCAAAAAAACGTTATTATAACACCGTATATTATACAATTACGTTAAATACAGAAATAGTTCTCGAAAACGCAGACTTTGATACAGACCTCCACAAACTTCGGGGCCGCATAATCCAATTACCCTCATGGACTATCCGCCTCGCACCCAAGGGCAGACCAAGATGTGATCCCGTTAGCATAACTTGGGTCACAGATGAGGGGGGGAATGCAAACGACGGCTGAGACGAGAGATAAGCCCGTGTTTGGCCCCGGACTGCTTACTCAGATCTGACCATTCCCGCCCCTCATCACTCATTATGTTTACCCGCATATAAACTCGGCTTAACACTGCGGAGAGGTTCAGGTAGAGGAGAGATCTTCTCGGGTCATTGGCAGCCACGAAATTACATATATTGTCGACAAAAATATACACATACATAACTGACACGTGTCGCTGTCGTATCCACAACGTTAACTTCCTTAATACCACGCCAGTAAGGTGCACTGCGATAGGCGAAGATACAGACAATTCAAAACTATGTACCCTTTATGACCTCCAGTCGGTCCGTGAAAAAAAACAGCCAACCCATACAACTGAAGCTTTTCTAAATGAAACAAAGTTATGATTGTTAATTGCTTAACGAGAGACTGTACAAGTGCTCGAGACTACGGGAGATGGAAACTTACTTCAAAGTTGTCAGAAACTGCAAAATTACCAATGTTTCTCGATAGGTAAAAAAATTAGTTGTGAAATCATTCAACCTCAATATGGACAGTCTGGCGTGATTAATTATTTACACCAAAGAACTTTATAATTTAACAACTTTTCAACGTGTAGGTGGACTCGCTTCGCTCGCTGAGGGCTCCGCCCCCAGATCCCCGCTTGGGGTCGGTCCAGTTGTTATTATAACTCAATGTACCTTCAAGTATTTTTTATGTAGTACAGTATACTATTTTGATTCATTTGGGGTGTATCCACTCCAATTGGCATTTTTATTCACTGGTCTTATCATTTGTCTACCATGTGTCTAACTCCACCATGTGAGAGTTACACTGGCAGTTAGTAATCTTTGTCGTAAGACGTGGGTCTTTCGTCAACCGTGTATTCCAACAAAATATTTTAAAGCTACCCAGACTGTCCAGGTGAGCGAGGGCTGGACGACGACGGGGTATTTTCGCTCTGGCCGACATCCACGAGGTGACACGCGTCTTCCCACTTTGCTCTGATTCATGCTCCCGGTATTGTTTTTGGCCCAGGGTTGCCACTATTTCCACACAATATGTCCCGCTGTAATTGCCCCCTTCGTCCGTCATCCCCGTGATCCACCTCATTACGTTTCACGGCCTGGATATAGTTTTACTGCCGCTCCAACCTTGGCCCTCATGGAGGGGATGATACGAATATTGGCCACTCGATGAAATGTGAATTACTCTACTCGGAACAGTATACCTACGTTAGCGGAGACGAAGGTTCATTCGGAGAACCACTCTAAGTAGTGAGTAACAATCACTCACAATAAGCCAACAAATAAATAAATTTAACAACACATTAAAAATGTCACTGTTAAAATAAAAGGGATATTTTAAAAGTAGAAAATGAAGTTATAACTTCAACTACTCCGAATGTCAATCAACCGGCACCGGTTGAACGTTTATTTTACTGAATGTGAAATGTAATTTCAGCATTAGTGTCCATCAATCAAACGGTACTGGAATTGACGCGACGAAACTCCATCAGCCACATCACAATTCACTTCCGTAGTGACGGAAGGTTGTCTTAACGTTATAAAACGTCACTAAATAGCAAAGGACAACGTGTAACTTATACTGTTAATAGTGTACGTACTTAAACCCTTTAAATTCCTGGGTTATTCATCACTAATTCTGTGGAGATGTGAACATGGTACGCCGATTATTTAGGTCTACCATTAAGAAAGGTAAAGGAATTTTATTCGGATAATCCTTTATGGCTCCACCACAAGGGTCTTCAAATTTGTAATTATATTCTTATGGTCATACATTTTATTTGACCAGATAATATTATTCGAGACAGTTCGAAACGATCGACACTTAATCCAGTACACAACTCCGTTGTACTACCCGGGTGAAGTCTGGTCCTGCACCACCTAGCAACCTAATTCAACATTTCCCACTTTTTGTGAAAGCCATTCGACCGGGGGATATCAGAAAATAATCAACCACCGACATGACAAGCGATACTACAATGTAGTTGGCGAACACTCGCCATTACTCGACACGAGGCATGACGGGAACCCGTTAGAGGCAACGGTGCCACAAAACCGCGGACTAGAGACGCGGGGCGATGGGGTGACGAAGGTGCCGGGGAGACCTCGTAGTAGCGCACCATCAGTGTACAGTTACTCCACGCTCTCCACGTGACAACCCCGCTCCATCACCATTCCGCCTTGTAACTCTCTCATCAATTGCTTCTATAACCCACTGTTGGGGCAATTCTTCGGTAGCAGTGCTCATTCACTGTTGGCCAACCAACGCGACGACAGTCAGGAGACAAAGTGATATTGCGTTCCCACCAGGCAAGAAACCACTCGTGCCGCAGTGACTGAAGTGTTTAGACTCGAACCGAGGTTACGTGCGATGGTGTGATTCGGCAATCTCTTTTAGTATTTAGGATTTGACATTTGCGTTGGGGAAGTTAAATTGTTAATTTAATCTAAGTTAAACAAATTTCAGTAGCATCTCTAAATATGTAATCTAAATTAATTGTATTACATAAGCCATTTACATATTTATAACATAAATTAAATTTAACACAGCACCGTATTGCATTCGGTAAAACACCTGGCCTGAGATATAGGCCTATATGTTTTGTCCTTATTTCAAACTTTCCAAAATGTCGGAAAGTAATGTTTACGGGGGGAATAATAAAGGTAAAATTGTATTTTTAAGTTCGACTAATTAGTCTACTAATAAGCACCTACCACAATTGCCCACTAGTAAAATATAATATTTATGGTTTTCAAATGTTTGCTTATTTTTCGCATTTAGCGGTGAAGTTTTTAAAATGATAAATTTTAAATAAACTTTAATAAACTTGAATGATAAATTTTAATACATTTTTTGATGAAGGATGAAAAGGAACATATGGTCTACCAATTAAGATATCCTCTTAAGAAATACTATCTATATAAAGGCTATGTCATCAAAACCCCTTATTATGTATGTACTTAGGTGAAAGCAATGGAATTTTTCGATTCGGGTAATATGCACAGTACTAAATGATGTTTGGAGACTCAGTAAGTCATGACACTGTCGTCCGATGATGTGAATACTGAAGTATCAACAAAGACCGCTCACTAATTGTCGATAGTGGTTTTACACATAAACTTATAACAACAAAACACAACTAAACATGACTCTGTCAAATCTAAACTACTTGAACTAGTTATGCGACACCGCTTTAGTTTCGATAGCAAATCGTCTCGGCCACAATTTGTAAGAGCCAACGGCCAATCTGAGAAATACGATATTGATTCAGTGACCTGGGGGCAGAGGTGGGGGCGAAATAAACGACAAGGTGTCAGTTGTGTCTCGGCAAACAGATCCATCAATAACGTTTGTCAGCTGTTATTGCTGCTGCCGGACAGACGGCAGGCGCTAATAAGACCGCACACCAAGAGGCAAAATTCGAGACGTCATTCACCGAAATACATCTTACGTAAAAAATTTAACGATATTATATCTTGAAGATGTACTAAAAATGTTTCGAGACTAAAATACCTACATACGACGAAATTGAGCTACAAATAACCACGATAAAAATATAACAAAATCATCTTTAACCTCCCAACCATAATAATTATAATTGCAGTAAGAACATGGTTTATACGCATCAACGATTAACATATACAGCTAGCACCATATTGCTGTAGTATTTTATTTTATTAAACAATTTTAGTTAATTGTGTGATCAAAATGGTCAAGAAAATCACTGATTAACATAAACAACTTAAAGAAATCATATCGTAATGTAACATTACAAAAATGCGGAATCTGACAAAATAACGCTGGATAATCGTTCAGTGTTTGCTAGCCCTTTCCACAACTTTCCAAATCCGTCCAATTTTGACTAAGCGTCTAATTTTGGCTTAAAAGTTGCAAGGTAATATTGCCATGGACGTCTTTAGTTCATATTAACCACAACGTAATATGATATAACTTCAAAGTGTAGTTTAGGAGGGAAATGACGTGTGGTAGGAAGAATCATAACATTAACAGTATTGCAACTATTATCGTTTCTAGCCCAATGACCAGTGGTTGTAAGTATCTCAAGTTGGGTCAATGAAGTGTACACGACCGAAGCGTGAAAGATGTAGATGTAGATGTAGTTGGCCACTAACGTAACAGTTTCATACGAATCTTCATACGATTTTAATTTATAATATAAAAGTCAGAATTCAATAGTTTTAGAACTTTCGACAAATATTTCAAAATGTACTTTTTCATTTCCTAGGTTCTCATGGGGCTTCGTCGCTACTTTTAAAACCTCGTCATGATCTTTTAATATAAAAACTTACAATCGTCCACGAACACTACAGGGCTCCCACAGATTTACAAAACAAAATTCCAGTAAACTTTCAGGAAAATTCCAGGAAAAAAATCACAATTTTCCAGGACAATCGCGACATTCAAAAAACAAAAAACATAATCGAAGGTTTATTCATTTTGCTTTGAGTTTATTTGTATATATAAATCAATATATTATAAATGTTCCCCAACCAGGAGAGGCTATGAGATCTACATAATAACCTGGAATAGTTTTATTGTGTTTATGAGTTTATATACAGTTGTTATAATGTTAATCAACATTATAATTTAATTATTGATATAAGTGTGCCAGCTGTTTTTCTTGACAAGTATAAGATGTATTAAAAAAAAGTTAAGAAGCAACCTCCCTGGATTTTTGGTTCTGTATAATTTTGTGATTTTGAAATTTTGATTTTATCTGACATTTTTCCAATATGGTGGACATCTCTAGTTTTTCTTATGAAATGCCCATAGTTATATTGTTTAACCAGGTAGAAAATTTAGTTTTAAATTGTTTGTATTTTTTCACTAAACTTAAGTTAACCGTTCAACTTCCAGAGCTAATCAATCAATCAAGTGATTCTTATTTTTTTAGCAATGAGTAGCTCACCTTATGTGTTGCTATGGAGGCTAAACAGTTAAGTAAAAGAAATATTTAGAATACAAAGTTTAAAAACTACATTTTCTACCCCATGAATTAATCAAATTTGTGGAATTTCATAAGAAAAATTTAAATTGGTTGTCATATTGGAAAAATGATTTAAATTTGAAATCATTCATTATTATGTTAATATATTGATGTAATAATATTACTAATCGGGACCAAAAGGTTCTACTGCAGACTCTTTAAGTACAAGGTATACAACTTAATACGCTACTTTTTAATGGGGCACTTATTAAAGAATTTGCGATGTTTACGTGAACTACTGTTCCAGCAATAGTTAATTCAAACATTACAAAATCTATACCACCACTACAGAATTATACTAAGCTTGTTTGGCAAACATGAAAATAGAAAAATTACATGACAGAGAATAAAATTCCAGGTCAGAAAGTAAAATTCCAGGACAGAAAACGAAATTCAAGGACAGTTCCAGGTTTTCCAGAACACTCTTCAAATTCCAGGTTTTCTAGGACGCGTGGGAACCCTGCACAAATTCATTCTGTAAGCTCCTTCAAATGATCCTAAGCCAAACAACACAATTTTGTGCCAACCTACATGACTACCTCAGAACAACGGGTTCCAATAGAAGGTTGACATTTGTTGTGTTATCCTACCACATCCCTTTCGTGAGATCCTACTGGGTACATCGCCAACCGTCTCTCCTCCTACTCCTCGCCCTCCTGTCCAGTTGGAGCGATGTCGCGAGTTGTTGTCAACTGGTGTTAGTGTGGCGGAGGGCCCTATATAATGAGGCTGACAGAGACTAATGGCCGGACAAATCTGAGAGGCGGCGCGGCGGCCAGTCGATCTCCGACCCCGACTACTGACTACATCCAACTGCGACTATCGATACAGTAGTTGATTGGAGCGATCGCTTTACTCGGGTACAGTTCGATATGCGCTCGTTTGTTCCGCGGCCGTGCATAAGGAGGTCAGATTAATGACGAACTATTTGTACTGGTTTTGATCGACTGTGTTCGATATCTCGTAACCCCTCGCGTATAAACAAATGATGGAGATTAATGGTACTTATCATGTGAAATGAACTCCATCACACATAATTAATACCGGTATCAATTAATTGTTCGAATTCAATATTATCATTTACAATTATTATTATTGTAGCATAAAATAATGGATTGTATAAATCAAAATAAACACACTTTCCCAAGGCAATACAACATTACTTGTTACTAATTATCCTCGATTTAATGTTAATTAACCTAACAAGAAATTACCTTCCTCATAAGTTAAGCTTTGCATTTAAAATTAACTTCCAAGTATAAATTTACGAGAAACATGCAGGTAATTAACAAACTAATGATCGTAACTACTTGTAATCTTGTTGTGGTTTTGAAGCCAATAACTAATAGGACTTCAATACTAATTAATTATATTTAAGTATTAATGTTGACAAAAATAAACTATTAAAACACTGAACAATAAAAGATGAAAATATAAAAGGGAAAGGCAATATATATATAGTTTCTAAATATTGGAATCGTGTTAAAATGTTAATTATAATTTTGACAACACAAAAGATTATACCAAAAATCTGTGGAAATCCTGAAGCGCCCTTAGAGAAATTTAAATTAATCCCTCGAACGTTCCCAGCCACTTTCTATTTATTCGCCATAAAGCACAATCTCCCGGCGGTATATCTCAGTGTAGGAGCGGCCCCACAAGATCGCCTAATTATGCAGCATTACCGGGACAAATTGTGGGGCGCTCATTCGTTCTCGTTACGCCTAATGAGCCGTTTAGACAACTCATCGTCACTACAGCCGCAGCCTCGCTAACGCTACGTGTCTACTTACACCACTGTCTACCGTCTACACGCTCCCTGGAGCTCGCTCACCTGCAAACAGAGGGGACATTAGTGGCCGCACTGCGGTAATGTGGTAGCGACTCTTCGTAATACAAGTATGATAAACCCGAGGGCACTGACACATATTTGATGGTGATTTACCATTCGTACAAGATAAACATGGCGACAGTACGAAATAGCATATTCAGTAATTTGTTATTTTTGGACAGATTTAATTTACAACATTTAACTGTAGAAGGACAATAGGTGTCAATGAGTTTACAATCTATTTTAACATATTATAATATCAAACAAAATTTAAAAATATAAATAAAAATAACACGTGAACTTGTTAAAACAACTAAAATATTGTAAAAGGTCTAATGTTCTAAACCTTCCTTCAAATCAGTAAAAGGTTTATTCGAACGCCTCCCATTTGGGTGACAAGACAATTGGTCGATCCACCAAGAGGGTAAGTAATTTTGTATAAAGGTCAGCTTGACTAACAACACAATAAATGAAATAGTCCGATCATTGTGGATACGAAGCGTCCAAAACCAACTAGACAGGATAAAACCTTGATTTCCCCCTCTTCCATTGCAGTACAAAGAGATTTCTCTAAGAGAATGCAAATACTGTAAGAATATAAGTAAATAAAAACTTTAAATTTACTGGGATAGGGATAACAGAACTATCGCATGGCAGTAATAAGCCAGTCATTAGTATCCAATAGATGAAAGGCCTTTCAGCGTAACAGTAATATATGCTTTTCATTAATAGCCTACAGCAATGTTCATACAAGGTTTATTATATTGCGCTATAATTAAACTGCAAGTAACAAACTAAATTGCACAGTGTCACACGGTAATTTCAATGATCACAATTCCATCATTTACTTTACCATTTATTTTGCCAGCAAAATGATTAATTTTAACGCTTTAGTATTTAAAACTTAATTTGAATACTAAAGCGTTAAAATTAATCAAGTTTTTTCACATTAGATTTCTACATCAATAAAATTCTTGAAATGGATTGATTCTCTCTATATAAACTACAATACAATCATAATCGTATAAGCTACAGTAATTTGTTTGAACACATACATTAATACGTATATCAGCTTAACTGATGTTAACCAATCAATATTGCCTGTGAACAAACCTTTCGCACAGTTATCGTTGCTTACACACAAACAAAATACAAGTCCCAACGTGTAAGGTATATAGAGGGCGGATAATTCCCATTATAAATGTCTGTTCCGAACGTCAATCCAGAATCAATGCGAGTCAGATACGACGGAATCCCGGCCGATAGAGGGGGGATTGTCCGGTGAAGCCCTGGAATCGCTGGATATTGTGTTGTTTCAGAGTCGTTGTCCGGCTTCCACATATCCTCAAGCTTACCCCCCTCCGCCCACTCTGGGCCACATTATTGCCTCATCCCAACAAATCCGGTGACCGAGGCAAGCCCGCACACACAACATACGCAGAATTGAATTCTGTCTTGACGTCTCCTCAGGTTTTGTAGAGGTCCGAGATCGAAACCTTGGTTAAATTTGTATTGCATGTTATTTCTTCCCATTTTATTTATTTCAAGTGGTATAAAACAGCTTTTGACGGTAAGGTATTTTACCTTTGTTTGCCGTTGTTTTAATTACATGTAAAAATATAATTCAGTCTTGGTTGTTGCTGATCAGTAAGCCATTATTTACATTACTGAAAAAGTGTATGTGACAAATAAGAACATTCTACAATTTTTCGACCTATACACAGTGTAATTAAAGTCTTGATAAACTCAACATTATTTTTGCCAAACGTATGTTTAAGTTGCGCTAAAGGTGTAGTCTAAGATAAACATTCGCTAAAAACTCTAAATCAATTACGCAATGAAATATTAACAAAAATTGTTTGTATCCGTTTTACAAAATATTTCGTGAATGTAATTCTTTATACTCTTCACATTTAACACGCGAAAGATCTTTTGTATCGTAAAATATATACTGTCACTATAGAGTGTGTTCATCAAATTCCATTTAGCCTCCCACTGGGTCACCGCTGTCGACAGGCCGGTTGATTTATCCCTCGGCGGGGACCGTGCACACGCTACACATAGAATGTGACGTATGACGGAGTTTTGTTATTGGGTCATGTTCCTCTCCATATTAATGTTGGTCGCGGACACTTTAATTAAAACACCCGACCGGCAAGTGTCACCGTTACAATACTGCCCCACTGTGTACTCCCTCGCCCCCTGCTCGTAAATTAAACCGTCTTGTTTTACGGCCGCTCGACTTTCTTGGATGGGAACGTTGATGTAAATCATTCCAGCAGTCAATGTCGTTGACGTTATTCCTGGACGCGATACATCGAATCCAAGACTGGAGTCATTTGCCGTAATATGGCCATATAAAAAGAAATTAAATTCAATTTATTTTATTTTAGACGAAAACAGCAACAACACGAAAATTACAGACCAATACGTATGAAACCTAAAAGATATGTAGAATTTAAGTTGTTGTTTATCTGGAAGTTTACTTTCAGTCTTGTAATAGGTCACTGCTATTACAGAAAACTAAAACACTAAGCTTAGCTGACTACTACCGAGATTACTGAATGGCGCCCTCTCTGTTTTGAAACTTTAGCTTTAAACTAGAAAACTGATTAAAAATATTGCTTGGTATTACAAATATTCATCAAAAATAACGCGTAAATTTAATCTGATTTGTTTCGATAGTTGTTAGTTGCCAGAAAGCAAATTTGAATTTAAAACAAACTTGTCAATAAATTGAATATAAGATAGAATTTGCCTGTTGGGAGAGATAGCACAGAAATGTGTGACAGGGGACAGGCCCCACCCGACATTACAATAACTCTCGACAGTCCATTGGCAGATACGAGGCGTCAAGATAACCCCGAAATCATCAACCGTTCTCGCTCTCACAACCGTCACACTTCCAGCTGTTTGACCCGAAGGGGGGGGGCGTATAAATGACCCTTCGGTAAATGAAACGTGGAATCGATATGAAAACATTCGGTGGTAACATACTCTTAGATAAACCAGTTGCATTCATAGCATAACAAAATAAAACCGTTTTTGCTATAAACAATTGTTTTATCGGTACACTTAAACAAAAACACGTTTAGAACGTCGTACATACTGATCAATGTACTGAATCCGGAAACAATAATTATTAAAAGGTAATATGCCTAATGCATTTTTAAGCACAAATTATCAGAAAATCCGTTTTACTGGATCACCGAAATATTTTATTTGAACAAAGTGGTACAAATTAAATAATAACGTCAATATAATAAGTACACATATGAACGTTTAAGTCTATTGAAGTAAAAAAATAATTAAAATACTACAAACATGCAACACGTAACAAATATAACAATACACTAGAAATAGCCGTGATACACTATGTCGACTGAGCGGAACCGCCAAGCGGGAAGGGCGTCGGAAATGAAGCGGCCCAAATAACAGTGCTGGCGATAAGGTTGTCCGCACCACCCGCGCAGCATGGCCTTGACTTGGGGGCGAAAGGTAACCAACAAGTTATAGGGGGGCGTGTAATATACAACTTTCTAAATTCATATACTCACATAATTTTTAATAGTTAAGTAGATGCAAAATAAGTTTTATTTTATAAAAAAAACATCGCGAATTGTCATGCTCATGCTTGCAATGAAACTATTGATTATTATTACTTTACACTTCCGCCTCTACGACAGGATGGTTGATTAACTGTGTAAATACAAATTTACTCATATATGGGGTCCTGCTCAAATTTGGAATTACGGTGGAAATAGTGATGTGGGCCGGGTAAATAACCAGCGGGTAGGTAAATAAAAAATGGGTATTTACCCCGAGCCCCGGGTAAATACCCAACCCTTGGGTATTTATGATCTGAATAACATTTAGGAGATTTGTACTAGGTTCATTGACATTCCCATGCTGTGAAGATTACAAAATAATCATAAAAATAGTTATGAAGAGTATAACATGGTTACCACAAGCATTCAACTTCTAAGAACAAGATCGAGATAAATACCCAGGACTGTACCCAGGAAGTAGTATGAAGGTACTACTTCGACGACCTTTTGGAATGTTTAATAAATTTAAAATTTTTGAGAAAAAGAATTGAAATTCAATGAAATTGTAATTTTGTTCTGTATTTGTCAAATTATAAAATGTCTCGTATTTAACCAGCTCCTTCCTTCATAGGTGGTTTGTACATTTGACGGGTATTTTTACAAAAATTGCCATATTATTATTTATTTACTGGTAAAATAATAAATAATTGTAATCAATAAAATATCCTCAAATGTTATACATTGATAATAACAAGGACAGTAATGGTAGATATGAATTACATTGGCGTTTTTATGTAAAATATCATAAATAACCAAAATACCCGGATATTTATGAATTTTGGGTATTTACCCGGGTATTTCACATCACTAGGTGGAAAGTTAAGAGTTGTCTTACAAATATAAAATACAAAGGTTGTAAATAAAAAAATCAAAAGCTACTTCAAATTGGAGCTTTCAATTAAATTACATATGCCATTGATGTCGTACTTCTTGGAATTAATCTCAAGTCCCATATGACCATTATCCTCGTAATACCTGGTAAATTCGGTGTTTATGAAATATTTTGTTTTGACATGGATAAATATAATACATTTGAATTCAAATAGATAGAGCATGTTTAGGGGAAATCAAATTTACTATTTGCACAAAGCAATTATCTTGATAAAACTGCTAGTAATCTTGGAATTAAAGGCCACGGACCTCTCTCCTAGACTCCTAAATAAGACGTCACGCAATTCGCACACGATTAGTCAAGGGCTAAACACGTCACCTTTTCTCCTTAAAACAATCTTTAAGTTTCACTAAGATAAAGTGTTTCAAAACTGTTAGAAAATAAATGGAGTAACAAAACACACGATCAGTTTACACTGGTCGAGCAAACAGGCTAGGAGACCAACGGTACTCCTAATTTGTAATAGACCAAAGCTGCAAGCCCATCCACTCTCCAATGCTCGTGGGCGGGAGTTTACCAGAATATTGCGCTCTTAGTATTGTAACAGCTGTAAGCCACTGCTACCACCTACAGTTCTGTACGGTACCACCAATCTATTTACGAGCTTCCAGCAACTCCAGACGTTCGCTGTCCTATTAAAGCCTACTCGTTAGTTTACGAACCTTACTGCTTCATACCCGAGCCGAGCGAACGGCTAGTTGAACCGAAGACTCACACATCATCAACATCGCTGGTTTTGACGGTGCGGTAGCGGAATTGTGACACACTTGTCTTATATAGCGGCGCTGCACGCCGTGTCGCGCGGACAGCATACTGAGTGCGAACAATCGGGTTAGTGCGCCGCTCTCGCTCGATATGGGAATATATCCTCTTACCGCACCATAAAGAGGAGGAATCCATCGCGGAGGAAAATAAACTTAAGCCTCGAACGCAACAAGGGTGGTAGAAAGTTTCCGGACAAAACGAACAAACCTACGTTGCAATTTGAGGACTGATTTTAATGAAATATAAAACTCTTCTGGCGTGTGAGTCTCAACGCCATCCTTTTTTTTGCATTTCTATAGGAAACGGTACAAACCCTGGTCTTGTTAAGGTACGTTTCCATTACAGCAGGTCCCAGGCACATTTCCCGGGAAGTGTGCTGGCACATGTGTTTGATGTTAGTTAAAATGGAAACAGTCTGCGACATGTCCCGGGACACAGCCCATGTAGGTCTTTCTTCAGACCACAGTAGACTGACCGTCAGACCGCGTGATCGGCTCCCGGCTCCTGCGCATGCGCGTGTCCCGGGGACAAGTTGCAGCCTGTTTCCATTCATTGTGGCACATATCCCACAGTGTCGGCACATGTTTTGTCCCACGGTTGACTGGCACATTTTTCTCCCCGGCACTTATGCCCGGATGTGTTCCAGACCGTTTCCATTTAAACAAACTTCAAGCACATGTGCCGGCACAAGTCCTGGGACGATTTTGTAGAAATGGAAACGGGGCTTTACTATCAAATGTCGGTCTATAGTTATTAATCATCATTTATTAATACCCTAATGACAAATATCAACGCGCACTTACTTCTTACAGTGACTAATGTTCAAAAATGAAAATCAATGTAGGTCTTTCTTCAGACCACAGTAGTATTTAATGACAGAACATTAAATGACAAAGATTATAAAGAATATTAATTAATCTAGGTATAGCCAAAATATACCGAAGATCTTCTATGTATTTATTTATTTATACAAAGTTGTTATACCGGATAAACCACTGCGTCCTATAATAAAAATTAAATACATTACATTCACAAACCTACTGAAAAATAACACAGGCAATCTCAAGGACTAAGTATTTACTTAGTCTTTATTATTTAATAAAGACAAATAAATGTACTTGTATTTTACAAACAAAAAACTTTTCTGATGTTAGGAAAGACGTAGTACAGGCGCGGTTATATATTTAGATTCTGCACCATTACCTGTATTACTTTGAACTTATACACCATTATTTCAACACTACACCTTTTGGAGCAACACCGCTTTATTTAGTGCCTTTGAAAATCTCTCGGCGACACAAATAGAGAAAATACGTTATAAAGTAGAAGCACCGAGTCAGTGAATTATTTTTGCTTCCTGTAGAATTGCAGCTACAATTCTGCACTACCAGCATACCAGATTAGTTCTCATTGGTAAGGTGAACCACTTGGCCTATATATTTAAGAAAACCAAACGCCCTTATAATGCGACAATATTAAAAGCGAAAGTCTCTCGGCGACACAAATAGAGAAAATACGTTATAAAGTAGAAGCACCGAGTCAGTGAATTATTTTTCCTTCGTATAGAATAAAAACGTCACAATGCCACAATGGCATACCAAACTAGTTCTCACTGGTAAGGTGAACTACTTGGCCTCTATATTAAAGAAAAACAAACGCTCTTATACTGCGACAATATTAAAAGCGCAGGAGAAGGACAATGGAAGGGCTTTTAGAAGAGAATGGCGGCAGGAGGGATTAAACAAATACGAGCGTGCAAACAGTCGGACAATGTCGATGCTGTTTGCCGCCCTGCGCCCGCATACAACGTCTTCCACCTTCCTTGTCGAATGGCGTGTTTTAATTATTTCGTAGGGTATTAAATTTCATTTTAGTTTAAGTCGTCGTCTGTTACTAATCGAACGTAATGTTGTTCACCATAACTATTCATGTGGATTTTAATATGAAATAGCCGATGGTAGGTTGGATAACAAACAATTTTAACCAACTGTCCCTAAATTTTACATATATTTATATGGGGCATACAGCTGAACAGCCGCTGATTGAACAGAGGATGCAAATTATCTTAACGAAATAAACACGGGAGATTAATACAAATAAATAATTTATAACCGTATTTTCCCACACAATATTTGACGATGTTGATCTCTTCGAAGTATAAACAAGTCTAAGAATCGTTAAGATAATTGTAACTATAAATCAAGTTTGTACACCAGACTATCGTCCAAATTAAATTGCAGTTGTTAAAAACGTTTTCTTAGTCAATAAACATTTAATTAGAAATATAAATCCCCTTGCGTTGTTACACGTTGCAGAACCCAACGGTTAAACTTATACCTAGAAGGGGAGGATCGTTATAAACTACTCCGCCATAATAAAGCTGCGAAATCCTAAGCCATAATAAAGCTGCGAAATACTAAGAGACCTCGCTTAAAGCGTGAAAGAGAGAACAATCGCAATTGAATCCAACCTTTAGGCGAGAGGGTGAGGAGAGGGAGAGGGAAGGGCAAACCAGTCATGAGCCTCAGCACCGCGGCGGCGCTGCGCTGTGTGGGAGTGGGAGAGGACCGTTGAGAGATAACGGGTCGTCCAGTCAAGGTCTGACCTTTGGCTGACTGAGGAACGTCGATAGCGATTACCCCAACCAACAGGCCGCGGAAACTGCAGAGTTTATGATTGTTGTTTAGCACAGGAAATCCAGGTTGAGGCTCCTCATATACCGTGACGGAGTAAAGCCAAGCATGATTTGTACCTACAAATATGTAGGACTATTGTCCCCATAAAATGCGGCTACTACCAACTTACTCCAACGTTGTTGGAGCCTTTTGTGTTTGTGTCTCTTATTTTGACAATATTCCTAATTAACGATTTTGTAGGTTTTTGCCAAGCGAAGTTGAGAAGGAGGGATATTAAAAAGAGTGCGGAACAGTGATAACAATTTATGAAAATACAATATAGTGACTCAAATATCGACACGTTATAGACGAGACAGTTAACTAGGAATCCATAATACGGATTTTACTGTTGATGAAAAATGTTGGCCTTCATTTCTACTGCTAAAACATGTTCATAGATAGGGTATGAAACAAAACAAATAAGGAAGATGGATAGAAAAATAATCTTTGTCCAAAAACGAGACACCACAAAACACGAGGGATTACCATATGTTAAAACGAGTATCTCACTGTGCGAGTTATGTTAATAGCTAACAGTCGAGAGAGGATCATTATGTTAAAACGATCAAGTCTCACTGTGCGAGTCATGTTAAACAGCCCATTTGTCCAAAGACATTTTGCAAAGTCACACTTTCGACCTAAGGGAACAACTGAGCCTAGGCCGACCTTCAGACTAGAAGTACACAAATATTACAATTTGATAACTACCACTGTTCTCACAGTCTTCTATAAATACCCCAGCTCGCTGTCGCGGCTTGCAGTTTCTTGTGGATTACAGCAAGATGAATCGCCCCCACTTAGATACACGTGCAGTCTGTATATGAGGCCACAATTTCTCGCCACTTAACGGACACAGAGTGCTTGGCTTCGCACCAGAGCCGATTTATTCACCACGCTAGCCAAACTGTAAACGCGAAGACCCTAACTGAAACGTCGTCACTAATTTGTCACCAACTATCATACGTATATGCAGGCAACGGGTTTGTTGAAAAACCGAAGGTAGCAAACTGTAAACGCGAAGGCCCTAACTGAAACGTCGTCACTAATTTGTCATCAACTATCATACGTATATGCAGGCAACGGGTTTGTTGAAAAACCGAAGGTAGCAAACTGTAAACGCGAAGGCCCTAACTGAAACGTCGTCACTAATTTGTCATCAACTATCATACGTATATGCAGGCAACGGGTTGGTTGAAAAACCGAAGGTAGCAAACTGTAAACGCGAAGGCCCTAACTGAAACGTCGTCACTAATTTGTCATCAACTATCATACGTATATGCAGGCAACGGGTTTGTTGAAAAATACCAGTAAAAGTTGTTTCAGAAATCAATTTAGAGGCCTACCATCTTATCCTGCCAAGCAGTGCGTATTATTGAGGTTCGCCCAACTGTGGTCAACGACGCCCGTTCGATCAACCCCGACAATATCCACCTCAGGCCTGTGGCGACGCTGCGACTCTAGGTACTGTATTCAAATCAAAATAGTTTGAATTATAAATAATTAAAAAATGTACAGAACAAACTAATAATATGTTATGTTTAACTTTTTATCCACACGGTTACATTATTGGACACGAGTACCAAACCGAATTGAAGTGTCCCGAGCCTGAGTCGTTCCATTGAGGCAACAGGTCGGGTGTAAACGTTTCCCCGAGGCTGGTAGCGCTACAGTGGGTTCGACGGAGATATAGAATTTGAGTTATACTACAAAAAGAAAGAAAGTCCGTAAAGTTGAAGCGTTTTCGTTCATAGCATGGAGTAGTATCATGGAGATTCATAGGATAAGGGTGCATACAATACCAGAATAAACAACATCCTCCAACTGCCAGAATCTTGATTGTACGTTGAATTACATAATTTGACATAGCCTGTATAAAAAATACTTATGATAATTTGAGAGTTTAGGAAGAATGTAAAAATGATGTAAAAAATAACAATTTAAAAAATATAAACACGATAACCATATAATACTGATTAAATACAATAAAACATAAAAACAAAATCGAAATTAAAAACATTTCCTATTTCAAAAGAAATTTGACGTCCTCTTGGAATGTTTCTATTTAACAGTTCTTAAATTTCAAGTGATACTGTCAAATTATAATTCCAAATCCCACTAGCCAGTCAACAATTACAAAAATACGCCCTTTTAACCAAATAGAAACCGCGTTTGTCGCAGCGCCAAAGCGGGTAGCGGGCGGCTACAGCCGGACACCGACAAAAGCGGTTTCACTAATTACGTACCCGGACATGCGGGTCCGACTCACAGTCGAGCAACCCCTTTAACTCGATCCGCCCCTGCAACTCTGCAAGGCTCTTTGCATTGCACAAAAGTCATACGGAGGTAAAAACCAGACTTAGATATCTTGCTTGGAAGCACTTTCGTTGATAATTTTCATTAAATTTACGTTCAAATATATCCAATACGATTTGCCTTTGTCTATGTATCTATGTAAGTCTCTCGACACAAGTAAATTAGGCATATGGCAAGGTATTTTAACTTTTAACCTCGAAAGAAATTCGTACAAATATTCAAAATAGATTGAAGTAATAAATTACCTATAAAATATTTACTAAAGCTGTATACAGGGCTAATCATCATTAATTGTTTGCAGTGGCATAGGTAGACCTTTGTCAAGGGGGGGATATATCATTAGGGAATACAAAACAAAAAACTGTTTTCGTGACTAGAGCTGATACCAATATATACAATTGAAGACATCATTGACGTGTCTCTTACATTCATAATTATTGATAGGCCTACACATCCAAGACATAAACCATTGATACAAAGTAATCAGTATTTGTAACCAGGAATAAAAAGTACTTGTATCAGTTTAAATCAGTACTAGAAAGTAATCGTTAAGCTAGGGTTGCATGTCATGTTTAGGAGTTATATTTTTACCTTAAAACTCCGGGGAATTTCCGTAAAAAATAAAAATTTTCCCTTTTCAAAATTTTTCCCAAAAATGCGTTGAATACCACAAATTATTCGTTGAAATCCTAACTGTGAACGGAAATGTATTTACGTTTGCAACTTTATCGTCATGCAAAGATTGCCAAATAAGCTAAACTAGGTTTTCCTGTTCACTCTAACCTCTATTATTTGTTACTCAATGACTTTATTTCGTCGGGAAGTATTGTTGACTATTACATATATTTTCCGTTATAGAACGCTGGAAATCAGGATGAAGATTTATGGCTCTATGCGGTTCATTAAATTGCAAATCTGATATGGCAACCAAAAGTTAGGCACATCACAGAGACCGTCTAGACGTCAAGGTCAGGTGCGCTAGTTGACAAAACTGGCCGCTAGGGGTGAGGGTAGACTGTTCGGTGACTCACGACCCAGTTGTGGGCTTGTTGCGCGCAGCGAGGTAGAAACCATGGGCTCGCGCCCATAGTCGGGATAGACCAAAATTTGGTTTGGCCGGTTCAAGGTCACATCTCAAAGTGTAGGACTCGTCGCAGCGTCTTATGGGTTCTCGCTTGCTGACTTTTTCATGTCATGCTGTTACAGCTTTCTAGTATTTTCATTATTAAAAATTACACATAATTTCAAACTGAAATATTTTTTACTGTTGGATGCGGAAATTCATGCAGAAAAGGAATAAATAAGTTTCATTTTAATTTTATAATTATTAAGATGTACAGGAGCGTGTAAACGACAACGCGCTCACCGCTCGGGATAACTGTTTTGCCGTGTCCTACACTTTTGGTCTGGCCTGGCAATGCGCGGACCGTTTTCTGTCCATTTGGCGAGCTCTCCATGGTTTCTACCTCGCTGGTTGCGCGCAAATACCGTGCCGCGTGTCGGTGCAGTTCATCTGCTAATATTTATTGTACGCGAACAATATTCCTAACATATAAATAAGATATTTTGGAGTTATTGCACTATACTTCTTCAGTAACAGTATTTGTTTTTAATCAAAAGGCACAAGCTTGATTTCATGAGGATATACATTTTAATTTATCCAAGTTAGAAGGGGGATATATCCCCCTTATCCCCCCCCCCGTATCTACAGCACTGACTGTTTGGGGCTTTGTTCATTAGTGTATCCTAATGGCTTAATACTGAAACTATATATGCTGACAGGCAGTAAATAGTTTATTGGTGATTAGTAACGCGAACACTTCAAACGACCATCGCGTTTAATGACGATAATAATAACACCCCTGTAGTTAGTATGTAAATAGACTTGGGGACCAACACGGCTTGAAGACTCAGGTACAGTCTAATACCAAAGGGCTGACAATTGATACTAAGCTGACTTGGAATGATCACAATTGATACTAAGCTGACTTGGAATGATCATTTGAATAATACACTGCACAAGGTGAAATGGGCGCTCATGACGTCCAGGAGATTTGCAGGCTCCACGTGGGGGATCAAACCTCACATAGCGCTGTGGCTGTACAAGGCAGTAATAAGGCCTCAAGTCACATATGGATCACTAGTCAGGTGGACAAAGGTGAACCAGACTACAGCCATAGCCAAACTCACAATTTTACAAAGGTTGGGCAAGCTTCTAGTAGCTGGAGCTTTCAGGAGCAGCCCGTCAGCAACTCTCGAAGTTGCTCTTGGATTACTGCCTTTGGGCATCTTCATCAAGGCAGAAGCACGGAAATCAGCCTATCGATTAAAATTCGCAGGCCAATGGAGGGAAGGCCTGTCTGAAACAGGCAATTGCATCATCACCAAAGCTGTTGCTCAAAGCCCTGTGCTTGATATGACATCAGATGACATGAGTACGGATATGGTTTTCACTAAACCTTTTCCTGTTGGATTCCGCTCTAGAGAAGAGTGGAAATCTGAGGAAGGGCCCTATTACAGGAAAGTCAGCCTTGTCTGGTACACGGACGGCTCTCTCATTGAAGGAAAATCTGGCTATGGGGTGTACAGTGAATATCACCTAGAACAGAACTCTGTGCAAGTCTGGGACAACACTGTACTATTTTTCTAGCAGAAATTTGTGGCATCATGGTTTGTGCCAATCTAGGCATTGCCAGACGCTATTGCGACAAGCATATGGTAATCTTGTCAGATTGTCAGGCTGCCCTCAAGGCTCTTGACTCCAACGAAATCAAGTCAAAATTAGTGTGGGAATGTTACAACACTCAGCAAACTCGCAACACGCAACTCGGTGCATCTTGGTTGGGTACCTGGCCATGTAGGCATAGGTGGCAATGAGTGTGCAGATAAGCTTGCTAAAAGAGATTCCGGTATGCCATTCTTTGGTCCAGAGCCAAGCTGTGGCATAAGCAAAACAACTGCTTTTCACACAATAAACAAATGGTCCAGGGAGTTACATCGCCAGCAATGGCAAGGTTACACTGGTCAAGCACTTGGCAAAAGGCTGCTAGCAGACACTAGCTTAATTCATTAACTGGTTGGTGAGGTTGGGCAGAGGTCGGGTTAAGCAGTTGATTGCTTTGATAACTGGACACGGCCACTTCAGGAAACATCTCCACACTCTCGGACTCAGAAATGAAAGTCAGGTGTGTAGGCTTTGCAATCAGTCTGAAGAGACTGCCAAGCACATCATACTGGATTGCGAGAGACTCGGGGCAAGGAGAAGGGCTCTGTTTGGTTGTAAGCAACCAGGTGATGAAAGGGACGTTAGTATTGGTAAAAAAACTCCTGGATCTCGTAAAGGGTACGGGGCATTGGTTTGCCGAACATACTAGGGACACACAATACGCTTCGGTTGACGTGTGAGGATCTTTGAATCTCTGAATCCGTCCCTTCAACAACACATAAACATAGTATGTAAATAGGAAAAATGGATCCTTACCATGATGCACTATACTTGTACAACATGAGAGTACAACAGTTTTGAAACAAGTTCCAAACGAAAAGGCATTTTATGATCGAACCTGTAAAAATGGTCTAGTTGTTATTTTACTTACGTCGTCAATCCAAGTTGGTTTGTGATGAACGCGTTTCGGCGCTAGGCCATCATCAGCACCCATAGACTATACACTAGATTACTCTGCGTTGCGTATGTCTAGTAGCAAACTGCGACATGTTGATAAAAACGAATATGTACACACATTAAGAACAATACACGACTAACAAAAATACTATTATAAAACCTCGTGCGCACGGTTAGTGACACCACAGTTTCGAGCCGGATTCCTTACCCGTGCGCACGAGGTTTTATAATAGTATTTTTGTTAGTCGTGTATATGTTCTTAATGTGTGTAAATATTCGTTTTTTATCAACATGACGCAGTTTGCTACTAGACCTACGCAACGCAGATTTCATGAGTAATCTAGTGTATAATGTGTGGGTGCTGATGATGGCCTAGCGCCGAAACGCGTTCATCACAAACCAACTTGGATTGACGACGTAAGTAAAATAACAACTAGTTTGTCATTATCAATCCGTGCTACAAACCGCATATAATGTATAAATGGTGCTTAGGCTACGAAAGAGAATACCAATTCGAAATTCACTACCCACAGAAAACAACTCGAACTAAAAAGGTTTTCACGAGAAATGTGTCGAAAATTACTAAGTGAAGATAGACAAGAAAAGAAACGGGATACGCAAACCGAAGATTTACAATGATGTATTGTTCCAATAAAGATCATCCTCACGAATCGACAAGGAAACCAGTAAAGCATACATAGCGATGTGACGGGACGTGCTCGGCGGTGGAAGTGGGTAGGAACGAGGACGGCACGTCTTGTGTTTATGAACAGTCGAGATCGAATCCCATGACGTCACACATAACCATCACTACTATCTGCTGGAGGGTTCGCCAACTCGTACATATACGTATAAATTGCAAAGATGTATGTAAGGATTAATAAGTCCTTTTTAGAACGCACACATCAAATTTTAATGCAAAAGTTGATCGAAGTGGTTTTAAATTCTACAAATGTAAAAGAAAACAAGAATTTATTTTGGTAACTAAAAAATGCCATCAGCTAGAAAGGCACTTGAAATCATCAATAGAATTAACTAACTCCAGATATTACTACTTTGTTATTGTGTCAGTGAAAATTGAAAAATTTACAACGCAACTTTACCAGTAAAAATACCACAAGTGATAGGGAGAGTTCATATTAGTTTTAACAATGCTTGTTTTAGTATAAAATAATCCGATGTCAATATTTTGTACATGCGACTTAGGAAGTCTCGAACTTTATTATTCTAATGAAAAGTGAACGAGACCAGTAGGATTAAATTTATTTCAATTGTATAGTATTGGAATGTTTTCAATTAGGCTATATTTTCTAACCGTACATTGTGTAACCAGAGCCGGAGGTTGCATAGTGTTGCTCACAAGTGGATAATGTTACCCCCGCCCCGATATATTCGCCCAATAAGTCACAATCAGCACCAAAGCGAGGTGGTTAGCCCCGGATTGATCATATATAAGCGACGCGACGTAACGCTCCGGCGACGCAAATGTGGCGTGACAAAACGTCGCACATCCATCATCGGCCGGTCCCATTGCGCCGCCGCTGCCAAAGTGCCCTATCCATCCATCCCTGCTGTCCATATTGTCTTTACTCCCCAAAGTAGATCAACGGGCGATAGTGTTGAAAAAGAAAACCCTATACAATAGAAAGTTACGGTTCACGGCTGCAGATAACAAAAACAACCAAATGCATTCAAACTTTTCTAGAAACAAAACGAATGATTAATTAAATAAATAAATACGACATTTAAATGACAAATAGTGGCTTACAGGGGCTACAGCCCCAACATATGGTTTTTGTGGAAGTGGATAACCTCAGCTGTTTATTAGTTCATTTTGATTATTAATAAAAACACTATAGTGAGATTTCCATGAGAAAATCATTGGGATCATTCAAGTCCAATGGGGCGTAGCCCGCGTAAGTTTTGACATTTCTGATATTTTTCCCACCGTCCTTGGCCTTAAAGCTTTAAAACGAATCGTCATAACCTAACTTAACTTATTTCTAGCTCGAGATATTTCGTGGGGACCGATTCGCTTACGGAATTAAATATAAAGATGTCAGATGCGAGTTTGACAACAATTATAATGTACTCGCAAAGAGACTGGCAATCAATGAACTACTATGCCAAGAACCTGGTCAGCTCAGGCGTCTGCTAAACCTGACGGGAAAACTTCATCTATATGAAGAGCTGTTAAAGCTTACTTTCATCATCTAGGAAAACTGGCTTCACCCGCAGTATTTTGTTTCAAAACTTCTTACATGAGGCATTTTCCGTAAAACAGTTGCAAATAAAATAAATACCCCCCGTAGCAGCAAACCTGCATACTCAGCGAATTTCCAATGCATATTAATTTATCTTAATACCACATAAAGCCACATACCAAGTTTCATCAATATACATTCATAAATAAACGATTTATGACATTTTAATTATTCTCCATAAGGATAACATGGCGGCTGAGTATGCAGGTTTGCTGAAATAAGGAACACTAAAAATGGGCTTTTATACAAATATCAACTCAACTAGGTAAAGCCACGTACCAAGTTCTATTAATTTATGTTCATAATTAAAGGAGATAACACGTTAATTATTCTCCATAAGAATAACATGGGGCTGAGTATGCAGGTTTGCTGCTACGGGAACTATCGGGCAAAATGGGGTTTTGTGCAAATATCAATAGACCACAATGAAATGAAGCAATATACCAAGTTTCGTCAGGATAAGTTGATAAATAAGCGAGATATACAATTTTTATTATCCTCCATAAGAATAACATTGGACAACGTACTGTGTTTAGCACTTTCAATATCTTTAGTAACCAATTGACGTAGAGCAATGATTAAAACATCAAATTGTGCGTCTTTTTAAGCTTATTCAAATGGGAAAAAATAAAATTTTACTTTTTCAAAAATTGTATGTAAAAAACCAAAAAAACCATTTTTGGGGTACAAAACCCCCCAAATTACCCCTTCGGATAGGTCGATCCATCTGGTTTTCGAACTTAAAGTCATAAATGCTGCTTTACACGTTTGTACCAAATTTCATCAAAATCGGACCTTTTTTACGAGAGTTATCGCACCCACGGACACACACACACACACACACATATATATATATATATATATATATATATATATACAGTTTCAAACTAATGGTGTTTTTGGGGTCTGGGGACCTCAAAACGAAAAGTTATCATGGTCCCGGGCCTAGGTCTTACCATGCCGACTACGGTAATAGCTTCTTCCCTATAAGGGAAATTCGCTAAAATGTTCTGATTTTGAGCTAGGCACTTTCAATAGCTGTGAATTAATTCTTCTGTGAAACTGTACAAAAAACTCAAACGAAAATTATGGGCATTATTTGAAAATACTTAAAAATTGGTAGGGTTCTGATATTAATGAGATCCATCCATCTAGTATCTACAGTGTAAATAATCAGAATATGTTTTACATACACAATCTTACGATTATTGCAATACAAGAACGGTTCGAGATATAAGACGGAACGCAGAATGCACCGCGCTAAAGGCAGAGTTACGACTCGAGGGATTTAGGAAACGGAGAAGCTAAGAGTTCCGGCACAAATAAGTATAAATGGAGTTAGGAGCGAGAGCAAATTGAGTTGAATGCCGAGAGCTGAGCTGTTGTACTTACTAGAGGGGGCAAAACCCAACCATGTATCCTTGGTGTATGGCTGGTTAAATTGATGTGTAGAACACTATGCTAAATTTAATAAGTTAGATGTATGCAATGTAATGTTTCAACACTATAGACATACCAAAATATACTTTTGACCCCTAGCAACGTTTTGGCAATACAATTCCAGTCCCTACCAACATGCACGGAGACAGTTCACTTAAAGACTACTCAATTGAGGGGAGGCATTTTGTTTAACACCGCGCTGTTTTACAAGCTACATGAATAATCACGCTAGAATAAAATCAACACAAATTAATTAATTTTTATTTATTTAACTTCTGTAAACTTAATTCAGCGTTCTGTATTTCAAACCACGTTTGCGTTTTATTTTAATTTACTAATGTATTGTATATAGGTGTACACAGGCCCAAATGGTTTGAACATTACGGTAAAGCGTACCGCAATTTATAATACAAAAGAGAAAATACAGCCCGTTGAAAGATTCTGAGGCTGGAAACCAATTTGGACATCCACAAAGAAATAGGCCAAATTTACATTTAAACAATTTATATAACATTTTCGGACGAAAAGAGAATTTAACAGTTAGATTTCCCATAAATCGACATTGCAATTAGACGACACAGCGGTGTAAACCGACCTACTAACCGATAATGATGCTCCAAAGTTCTGAGCTGCCGCCCCGGTGCTCTCGAGTTTCAGGACAACACGCGCAGTACACTAGACGCTTTGTTTACCGGTGGGGCCGCGGCTGATTGCGTCGGGATCAGATTATGTTGCGAGATTGCCCGCTAACACCGTTACCGATACTCGCCACGGACTCTTAGCGAGGCGGCCCCACGCCCCCGGGACGACGAACCAGGTCCGCTAATATTCTCCCCTCTGGCTTTATTAGCGGGCCCCATCGCGTCATCATTAACTCCGGAATAGGGTAAAATGAAAATATGTTATCAGTTCAAAGTTGTCCTTACGATACCTTAGTTAATTCAGTTTTAGTACAGTTGGTTAAGTTTTGTTTTTGGTGGATATTGGGAATATTCAAACTGTTACTCTAAAACGTACTGATCAAAATTTAAAACCATATTAATGTGTTCGTTTTACGCACAATACGATTATTCAGAAAAAAAGGCTCTTAACTAAAGAGTTGCAACTGTCCAGAAATAATCGCCCATCCACGGCGGGAATCAAAGCTATAACGTATATAGCTTTCAGTTTTTCTATTATTAAATGTCCTAAAAATAAGAACTTATGTTTTATTTGTAAAAATTGCGATCAAATCTTTAAAGTTTATTTCCTTGACTCTAGTTCGTTTTCAACGTGGGCTCTAACAACTTGCAGGTCTACCGCAACACAACTAAATATAACCTCGTTCAGGGGTTTCATAAAATATCACAGAGGTCATATTCACCGAGCTATGAAATTCACTAAAAGCTATCAAGTCTAGTTTAGCTATTTACGACGCCGCCGTCCCAATCCGAATTCCATCACACGCCGTCACGTCTCTCCACGCTCCGCTATTACAGTTCCACCGTCCGTTTTGCAGATCCGTTCCTTTGTGCTGGCGCGGGCAAATCGGCAGAACGGTCTCAGCGGGGGAAAGGGGGAAAGAAGGGGAATCTCAGGTCATCGACCGCTGCAGCCGCAGCCACGGGCCTCTTTGTCCGCGGCCTTCCCCGTCGTCCGCGACATCGGCGACCGCGGGCCGATGTGAAGATACGAATAACATATCAACAATCGCTTCGCAGACTTTTACTCAAAGGATTCGCCTAGCATCAATTATAATCGCTTTTCAGGTACTTTCTGAAGTAACTGAAAGTACCTGAAAATCATTTTCAGGTTTTTTTGTGCCACAAAGTTACAATATAATTTAATAAGTAACTTGGGCATATTTAGGCATACAACGGTTGGATATAACTGCAGTAATAACAATTTAATAATAAATAATGCTGCGCAACTATTAGGTCCCCTAATGCCTGGATCCAGGTTCCAGCCTTCTACTGCGAATTCTATTGTTTCAACTACTGTGTACTGACAGCAGTTTTCTCTACTTCGCATTATATTTTTTCAACTACTGTAGGTACTGACAGTAGTTTTCTTTCTCAAAAGGCTTTTCATAAATATACACTGTGTTATCCAATTACTTAATTTAAATCCCACGTACAAATTTCGAGTGTTTCTTTACGTAGCAACCCATTCTACGATATTAACAACATTCTAAGGACTGAATTGATAAATGTTATTAAAACTTTAAAACTGATAATTATAGCAGAATGAATCCGTTGCCGATACCGCTGATACCGCGTTTTAGCAAGACTGATATCCAAACGAAATTCCGTAGAAGTGATTCGCGAAAACTGATTGGAGTATTTCGCCAGTTATTTGGTTCTATAAAAGGCGTATGCGTATCATGTTTGGAACGGTAAGGCGTGAATAGGGATCAAGTAATTATTAACCATTTTTTACTTAAACCAAACAGTCTCTCTCGTTCCTCTACTGGAAGCTTCACAATTCTAAATTTGCATCCTATAAAAACAACACTGTGTATAAGAAACAATGCACATTGGTAAAATAACGTACCATTTATAAAAAATGGTTAACAAATAAATAAACGTAACTTTAAACTTCTCTTTACCGGGTTAAAACTGGAACTGTGGAAGGCTAGCCACATCGTATAACAGACCAGTCGTCAAATTGATGATCAAACTAGAGCTAATCAAATAACAGAGCACACACACAGGTGGGAGGAGGGAGGATCAAATCTCGTGGATTTGCATAATCCTAAGCCAGTTCAAGTTGCAGTCGGTGTACAGTGGTATGCACTGCTCGTCTATTCCAGCTGTCTGTTATAATGCAACACAGTAACTGATCATTATTATCAACCATTACTTCCCAATCAGGATTTCCATTTCCCTTTGCAATATTCATTTCCATTGACTAATAATCTATCGTTGACTGTAATGACTGATTTACACCTGTAGTCGTGGGTGGGATTTTTATCTCTCATTCAAGGATCAGTTGACAATCTTTTGCTAGCTTCTATAAGTCAATTGTAAAGCAAGCTTACCGTAGAAACATAAAAAGGTAAGAGAATATTTTAATGTTACATCGAGGTTCCATTAGCGAGAGTCTTTCAATGGGTACAATAAATAAAGTAGTTGTATATGGTTTAAACCTTAATAAAAAGCAGGTCAAAAATATAGTTTCCCTTAAGCCACATTAATGAGTTTAAGTTTAAATACTTTTTTTACTGAAATCCAAAAAAATTCATTTTGAAACTCTTGCGAAGTCAATTATCTGTCATGACGGATTAGAGTGTCGGAGTGTGCCAAAAGGGAAGAGATATCGTCAGCGATGAGTACGGAACCAAACTGGTAGTTTGTATCGCTCAAATGGTAAATAACTATTCAAATTCCTCCCACTTAAATCGAAATGGTAAAAGCTTTTATCACCAACAGTTACATTTTTCTAATTCAGCTACAAAAACCAGTCAAATAACACTAGAAACAAAAATCACTCTCAGATAAAATTCCTGTCAATCCAAAGCAAAAGAAAGAGTAAACCGACAACGGAGAGGCGTCTGTATACGGAAGTCGCCGTAGTAGCGGGGAAGCGTGAGACTCTAGTAATTGAATGCGCACCGAGTACGCGGCCGATTATAAGAATGCAGAACCCGTTCGTCGCGCCGCGGAACTGGTCCTCCACTTTCTCCCGGTCAGGACCGGTTGCGCTAACATTGACTCCGCGCCGCAACACTAACCTTCTGTAATCACAACACACACGTTGACCTCCGCCTCGCGGGATAAACTGCGGGACGGTCCATCACGATCTATTACTTAATGGCTCTTGATAATTGCTACTTCACGACGTAGGAGTTCCTCGTCGATCCGACTTGGAATCACAGGTTATGCTCGCGTTGAACTTCAACTAGTTCTACGATCGAGACTATCAAAAAATAAGGAGTTCGTAGTACGTACTAATTAATCCTCGTTGGAGAATGACCTTTGTTAGGTGTATTAGGATGACTTATGGAGTGGACAACTAGCTCGGCGGACTACACTAGACAAAAATATATGAAAATATAATTGTCTTAAAGAGTACTGCATTCCTTCGCCAATCCATTATGTCAAACCTCCTTATCTTCGCGATCGTTGGACACAGGAGATAGCCCGGCGTTCCCAGCTAAACATGCATGGATGCCTTGTCAATTAGCCTAGCAGGTCAGGGCAGACCGTTTTACGGCTGATTGCCAGCCGTCGGCAGGAGGCAAAGCAGTTTTCTTCTGAACGGTCTGCTTCTCTGTCCCGTCCTACCCTTTACATTCCTGCCAGTTTTTTCCCTTTCGGTGACCTGCGCGAAATTCCCGTTTTGGAAGACCCGTGGCTTCGTCCGGGGTATTCCAATCCATATCAAAACAGTGCAGGATAATCACTTCAATATAAAAGGCATAAATGCAGTACAGAGACAAAAGAGCAATATTTTAAGGATATTTTAACAGAACGACTACTCGTGAGATTTATATAACACAGACAAGCCGTACAGTTTTTGATCCGCACGGCTGCTGTAGACCGTAAATCGTTAGCGCGGCCGCCGCGGAAGAAGGCACGAGGTGTAATAATTGTGCAAGTCCGACAAAGCCAGAGGAGGCCACCGACCCCACGGCGGTCACGCCGAGGATAATTGAAGAAAGCGGCAACGTCCCCGGCATCGGCCACGCCGAAAACGCGTCGTACCAGCGCAACGCCCACAGGCCCACACAGCCGAGACCAGTACAACACAAAGAATATTTTACGTTATCTTTATTTTATCACACTACTTGAGAATAATTGTGATAACTAGCTTTATTATGGGGGGGCTAATAAACTAGAAGATTGCTAGGGAAGCATAATATAATAAACACCCAGTCCCAGTCTCCCCCTGCGCCGGCACTAGGCTTAAAACACCCACTTCGGGACGTCAGTTTTTGCTTTTGCATATTTCTCTTTAAGGAAACAACTTATCTCGAATACCCATCATCATTTAAACTAAAACGTTGTTTACAATTCTTCTTGTTTAAGAATCGCCTATTATTTACATGATGTTTCTGAAAACATTTTTCAGGTAAGTGTTGTTTCAATTCAATAACTTGAAACTGAATACGTCTTTCGTTACTTCATGTACTTCATGCGGATGAAACCCATCGCAGCTTGTACAGAGAAATATCCTCCTTTACAAAAAAACACACAAATGCAGACTAACTATTTGTCTGCATTTGTTAGTTATTTGGTATTTTTTGCAAGCAACAACAAAATAATCTACTGTGGTTCTGAAACCTCCATACCCACCCCTACCTATCCCTATCTACCTCAGCATCTCCTCCGTACTCTCTTCCCCGTCCTACCGTGTCCATCGCGGGGGTAACGTGCCCGGAACGACCGTGGCGAACGACGGAACCGCAGCGACAGATACATCGTTCCGTTACGGTCTGTGAACTATCTCCCGCTCAGAACAAGCACAACATCCCACATGCACACGACACAACTAGGAAGAAAACACAATCGTAAAACTAATACTATTTAAATTATTCGCTGTTTTTTTTCGGGCAATTAAACAGATTCGAATGCAGAATCGTATAATGTGCCACGCATTTGAAGTACGCTTTGTTGAAGTGCTGTGTAAGTTTAATGCACAAGTCCCTGTTTAACGTAACAGCAATATTGTCCTTTAAAACTATTGTATATTTAAAAATAAACCACTTATTTACTATACATATTAAAAAACATAGACATGTCGCAAAAGAGTTGTGTTCGCTTGCACTGTCTTACACTGTCATTACACAGATAGAGGACAAATTGATTATTGAGAAATATAAAATACCCACGGCTATTTCGAAAACAAAACCCAGGAAACATTTTCAGTTTAACCTTAACGCCCCGGAGAGCCAAAGTCGCAAACGTCATTTAACAAGAAAAGTAAACTTTGGCAAGACACAAAGTTCTAGGTAAAGGTTTATCTAAGCCAAAGAAGACTTCAGACCTTGCAAACTTCACTGGGTCAGGGAATATAGTTTACCCTTTTAACCTAATTCAATACAATTGCCGGTGTCGGGGTATACCATATCAAGTATAACTTTTTTATTGATTAATTGGTAACATTTTTGTGCAAAACGAAAATAAAATCACAGTCAAGGAGGGGTTGTTTTCAAACCGCACTTTTCGACACGAATTATCACCCTTCATGTTTTATGCTGAACCATAAGTCAGTGCAATGCTTTTTTACGATTCAGCCCTTTAAACAGTGACAAAATCAGGATTAAGTCGAACAAATCTGATTAGATTTGTTGGTTGTATCACTGTACTGTCACCCATTGCAATCCTCGCACTTGGAACAAACGAAAAGCAAGAACAAAAAAATTCAGTATCTAAATAAAACCAGTGTAATTGTGCGGTCTAATTACAATGCGATGCACTCTAATGGAATTCTTGAGCACGAAGAGCAGAGCATTAACGGGAATATATTACAGTTGGAGAACACGATCATCGCAGAGGCACGACTCACTGTTGCCAACTGGTTAAATGATATTCCCACCGCTGAAGAAACGCAAGGAAACACGTTATGTCTTTATTTCACCTGGTATTCTTAATTTGAAATGACCCATTGTAAAAATGTCTTTGTTTTAACAGCACGTATATTATATATAAAGTGAAGTATAATGAAGGAACAATATTATAGACTATCATTTGAACAAATTGGCTTTTTTACGTTGAGCAAAAATTAAATTAACTGTAATTTAATGAATTATAAAAAAAGTAAAATTATTTAATACTGCGAAAAAGTGTCTTAATACGCGGTTTTCCGGATCACCTTTATTCAACAAAGTTTGTCATAAAACATATGGTTGTGTTGTGTCTCAAAATAATTTATAATAAATACATTTTTCTGGCAGGTCACCCCAAATACCACTCATAAATTAACTACACTGTTCCCCTTTTGTATTTTTTTATCCCCGTATTGGTTCGTTTATTTTAAAATGTAAGAACTTTTTTTATTTAATGTTATAAATGGTTAAATTAAAGTCAGCGGCTTGCTCAGCCCCTTATAAGCAAGCAACTAGTTATACTAATGTATAATACTAAATCCTTCGTCCATAATTTGTTCAAAGGGGCCAGAGTGATTTAAATCTTCAATTTCATTAGTATGGTACAATTAACTACATCTTACTCACAACACTACAATAGGTTATCTGATTGGGCCTAATGGTGACCTTTTTGACTGGTTAAAATCGCCTTGTACCATATTTTGTGTATATTTACCGGATTGTGTGTAATGTAAAAGTGCAGATACATTTTGTAATGTTGCGAGACGTAGTTTATTGTTTCCTTTTTCCATCTTCGAACTTGGATTTTACAACCTCTCTCTCCTTTAATTTTCAATCAATACACTACCATTTTGGAAAAACACCGGTTCTTACAGATAAAATATGTAACTGCGGATCAAGAGATTGAGCCTAGATTGAAACATGCACGCGAGGGCCCCCCGGGGGAGGGGGGGTTGTAAAATCAACACGGGCGTAGATGTGATCCGACGTCGTGTGTGTTTGTTTCAACATCAACGTCACGAGTGCGCTTTGTCAATACAGTCTCGTCGAATACACCTCCCTCGCCCTCACATACTTGCAGTGTGTCGCAATTATTCTAAAACAGGTGATCGATAAAAGCAGGTTTTCACGTAATCTTAAACAATCGCATCAACCTAATTTTTAATGAGAATTTTATATAATTGCGTTAAGGAAAATGGTTGATTTCTGTCTTAGCGCAGGTTAGTGCAGGTTTCTATCTTACGACCAAGAAGTTGATGACGAAACTGGGAACATTCGTAACAAATTAAATGGAGAAGAATCAGAATGTTATTATTTCCCTTAAAAGTGAACATAAACTGAAGTACAAAAGCAATGTTACAATTTTAAAATAAACTATCAGTCGTCTGTAATTATTTATAACGTGATTTAGGTAGTACGATAGCTTCAGAAACCTGCGCAGTTTCAAATTAACCATTTGCCCTTACGACAATATATATTACGACAATCCACTAGTAAAGTATAATTACTTTGCTGTAAATATTATAGTCTCGCATTTTGTAATTGCGACATAAAACAGTTAAAACAAAACCAAACAAAAACTGTACCCGTTTTAACTCTAACGTTTGTCATGCTCTCTTGTTTTAGTTACGGGCGAAAAAGAATGTAAATATAATGCTCAATAAAGACCGCGATCGTTTAGCGGATATTCTGCCAGGTCTTAAGCGATTCAACGGCTTATCCCGACTGGTGTCGACTAAATTGTGCTAGAAACGAGGTTAAAACTGTCGGAAGGAATTGATGAAATTACGGATCACTCATCTAATAAGGCCGAGGTCGATAGAGCCCTCGCCCTTTCGACCACACCTACACCGCCTACACTCTAGTTCGCGAAGGGATTTTTTCAAACAGCCCAAACATACTTTAAGAAAATACTCGTATACAAAATCCTATACACTATAAGCTTCAAAAAGCCGAATAACCAATAACACACTCAACAAGAAAACTGTCCAGAACAGTGAATCCAATCGAGCGCCCCCCCCCCACTCCAGTTGAATATCCTCACAGTTTTTTATCCATAATCGAATTTCCTCAAAGCGTGACGCGGGCTCTAGTAACATTGCATTCTGCATATCCGGCTGCGCGAGCATTGTCTTTGGATTAGTGAATGCACCAGCACCTCTGCAATGGTGATGTTAAGGTCAGATGCATTACTGCGAGAGCTGCTCGGTATAGAGGTCACGACCACACAGACCCTTGTCTTGTATCGAGTCACCGGCCTTGGAGTCCTAAGAAACTGTTACTGTTCCGGCAGTAGTTCTGTGTGGGAACAAACAGTACTGTGCTAGTAAATCATACCAACTGTATATGACACAGATGTATGTCCTCTGTTCCTTAATTTATAATTTATGGTGAACATTATTTTTCTTAGAGTGATGTACCAGCTCCGATGAACTCCAAAGAGATGAAATATCAACCAGAGAATACATTTTTTTAAGATGAACAATCTTAACTGCATAATACTTTAGAGGCAATGCATTAATGCTTGATTAGAAACGAGTTCAATAATTAATTATTTCAACAGAAAAAGGTTAAACATAATTTTTACGATGGACATGTGGCAACGGCAATTTTTTACATGACACCCGTGTATTCAAAATATAAAATATTTCTAGTACATCGCCAATTTCCTTTTTATTACAACCCTTTTATGCTGCACATATCCGATCCAAGTAGAATGAATTTAAATTATATTTAACCACAGGACAATAATTGTGGAGTAAATACGGGTGACACCAAACCAGGAAAACAACGCCCCAAACTTTCTCGCTACACTTCGACCGCGAGAACAGGAACTGATCCGAAACACAATGACGTAGAAACTGTCCGTAGAATGACAATGACGAGTGATATTGGAGGATCGATCCCCGCGTCAATGTACGCGCACAGCTGCAGTGTAGTGTAGTGGTCGACAGAGTGGAATGTCGGTGGCAGTGATAACACATGTACAGTGCTTATCGGACTGTTGATGGTTAGGTCACCAGTGGTTTTGACAGTTCACGATAACCCCTTGTGTTACAATCCCATTCGAACCACCGCACCCCCGTCGGGGTCGCCCACCGCCAGACATACTCTCGTCAGCGACCGACATCAAACTAATGGGAAATGTGGAATTTAGTTGCGAATGATACGCACGGCATTGTTTTCTGTAATGTCAAACAACTGGAGCAAGGAGTTGAAGTTTGTGTCTGACAGGTAATCGTATAACAAGGAAATGTCATGTTCGGCGTGCTTAGCATACCTTATGTGGCATTAAAAATAGTATATACATGAAACAATAGCAATTCTTGTTATTTAAGTGCAGTCTCTCAAAATGTATGAGTTGACACTTGTCCGGCAGACAAACGTACAACGCAAAAACTAAGCAGAAAACAATCCATTTCCCCAACTGTAACCGCGGTTGAAGCTAAAATCGATATTTACTTTAATTATTAATCAAATTTATCATCATACACTTTTACAACAAATAAAAACACTTGTCATTAGGTGACATTTATTGTAGGCGAAAAAGCTGTAATAGAAACCCTATAACTAGATACAACCTTCATTAAGAAGTATCACAAACCACAGCGCAAATCAAGCTGGCAGACGGGATAACAAGGTCAATGTGAAATATAACGAACGACAAGATAACTAGACAACTATACGTATCAAAGGTAACGAGACGGCAAAACACGTAACTAAGATATCTTACGATCTTATTTTTCTAAGAATGCGGAGAATAGAAAAATATCTTCGTTTCGAGTTTTGTGATTTCAAAAGCAACAATCGTCTTCTCGAAATCTAATCACTTGGTTACTTCCTTGAAATGTATTCTGTTCCGAGAAACAAAAGTAATCAAACTTAAATTATTATGTTAATAATCAACTGTAAATTAATTTTATTGTGTGTGTGTATCTATATTATTTTAAATATAGATTGCAACATTAAACACGTGTGTATAATATAACTTTATCAAACTATGTTAAAAATGTCACAATAGTATTGCATTTATTCGCGTTTTTGATAATAGGTGATAAAAGTAAATTAACTGATAAAAACTCCTAAAAATACTTTTAGGTATTTACTCGCAAAGGGGTGTGGCAATTTCATGCCAGGTAGAACCAACATGCGCAGAAGATTCCCTTATGTTTCCATTATAGATAGCAACTCTTTAACTAGCTGCACAGTAAGTCATTTCAACATACAACAGCTAAAACATCCACTTTAATGTCAGCTTATTGCCATTCTCCCGGCGAACGGAAGGGAGCGCCGCTCGCAACAGATGTACAGTAGCTGGCGCCGCGCCAACCATCGCACTCCAATTGGCCATGTAGTTGGGCCCACGTGACAGAATCCGACTGTCATCTTCAATATTCCCGTACCCTGGAACTCGACCGGGACGGCAAAGTAGGAGGAAGCTTTGTTCCAAGTGATAACCGAGTGAAATGTGATGTTGCGGATAACTGTTGCGTGTCGAGTGACTCAAGTGACTACCGATTCCACCTGAAAGGACAGGCGATCTGTCGTGCCTCCGAATCACGGCAGTCAACTGATACTTTATAACACGGTGTACACTGGTGAACGGAAGTTATATATTTCCTTACGACAAACTAATTTAGGACTAAGTGATAATTAGCAAGTACTAAACAATGTCACGCATTTTATGTTTTAGATCTTACTTAAGTAACATGAAGTGTTTAGTTATTATTATGTCACTTAAGTAGCATCTGATATGAAGTATTTAGGAGTTACTTATGATTGTAAATTAAAATGGGAATATCATCTGGAAAATCTGAACAAGTCTCTTTTGGTGATGGCTAGGAAGATATTTTTTAAGATCATTTTGTTTGACTTATATTTTTTTAATGTTTATTCTGGTCTGTTTCTAAAGTTCAATATGGAATAGTGTGCTGGGGCTACACTTATTCAAATTTATTATTTAAACCAGTTGTAAATATACAAAATAGAATTGTTCGTTGCATGCTAAAAAAATATGGAACTTTGTTTTCCTCTTTTTAAATCTTTAAACATACTCCCCTTAAAACACTTATACGTTTTTAGAGTAGTAAGCGCTTTTTTTATTAAATCTCAAAAATGTATTTCAATAGAAAGAGGTTATGAATTAAGACACCAACGATCTAACTCATTCTTTATACACTGCTTAGGTTAGAATTTTGTAGACATTCTTTTGAATACATTGGTCCAACTTTGTTTGGTAAAACACCAAACCACAAAAGGAGTTGTTTTAGTTTAAAGAAGTTTCAAAAATAATAATTATTAGGCTATTTGATATTCCAAATATAAGTATTACAGTACTTTTGAATTCAATGTTTAAGTATGCTTTGGCCAAGTCAGTTTAGTTTGTTAAAATTGTTCGGGTATTATGTCATTATGCCTGAAACTGTTTATTATTTGTATGATAGATGTTTCTTTATTAGGATAGTTAGCACTTTTTATTTATTGTCATTACTATTACTTATGTTAATTAAATTTTTTTAATGCACCGGCCTGCATCCCTTTCTTATTAAAATGATGGTTACAGGTTCGCCTTTGGGGGACCTAATTTCTGTTCAGGTACAGTACTTTGTTTATTTATTAACTTGCACTTAATTATCTTTGTTTTGTTAGGTTAAGACTATATGTTGAATCATTGTTGTTTATTGATTTGTTATTTATTTATGTAATAAGTGAATTCCATATTATGTTATGTGCTTGAATAGAAATAAATAATTTCTTTCTTTCTTAAATACGATAGGATCGAATCGATTTGACGTAAGGTGAAGAAATTAAATGGTTGGTTAAAAAATGTCAGACGGTTGCAAAAACCATAATGCGTATGGATGCGGATAATTGTTTCCAGCGCTATGAAGAAACACATACACATTACTATCCTGTGTTATTCCGTAAGTAGAACACCCTGATTAAATAAAGGAAATGAAGCAGTCGCATTGAAAACAGGCCAACCGTTATACAGTTAACTTGCTTAGTTAGGTTATTCAAATGTAAAATAACAAAAAATAAAAATAAAATGTAACATTGCCAGATACAGCATGCTAAATTTTATATCCAGACTGTCGAGTATAATTAAACACATAACGAAGGTAACTAACTGCTTGTAATTGAGCCATTCGCTTCGCGTGTTAAACCAATATGTCGTTTAACCTAGAGAACGTTATTGCTGGAACAGTAAACTGCCATTATCACGTCTACAGGTTCGTTGGCAGGATGTTCGTATCGAACCACACTGTCGTGACCCTAAAATAATACTAAAATGCGAATTTTATTTTGTACAACAATTGTTGAAGCATTCTGAAGATATTACCAAACGCATTGAAATTTTAAAAATATTGGACTCACGAACAATTTTAAAATCCATCAAACATTACAGAAAAAAATATTAAAAAAATTACGCTCAGTAATAGTATTTCACTTGTAATAATTCAGAAGAACGTTGTTCATCTGGTAGAGAAAATTGACATAGGAAATTGGGTTTACGAAAAAATCGAGAGCATAGCCTACATTAGGAGGGCGTTTAGCGAACGTCCGTCAAAATTGGCAGGCGGGCTTCATCAGTTGCTCCTGCATCGACCTAACACTAATATGCTAGTCATTTGCTCCTCCTCTCGTCTCAAAATTCCATCAATCGACATTAAATTGTATTTTAATACACGGTATGAGTTCTGAAATCTTAGGAAACAACAGGTTATCCATTTAATGCATGCAAGGCTGAATTTATAACTAAGCAACGCCAACACACTGCATTTAAAGCTTTAACTAAAACAATGTTTTGCCCAACAGTTTGTATTGCATTTCGAATGTGACCTTTAGTTTTTATCAATTTGTGTTATGTTTCCGTTTAACATATATACTTTATAACAAGGCTTGTAAAAATAAGCATCTTGTTATGTTTATGTTTTGTTTTTCAAAGCATGAAAAACAAGTAACGCTTATTCATAAACGCCCCAAACCGAGCTGGCGGCTGATTATCTAATAATGATTTCTTTTAGTAAAATAAATAATGCACTTTAACACAACCAACTACCAACCTGGAAAATCATAAAATACTAAATGCAGGTTTTTACCTGGTTTCAGGACGAAGTTTTTATCCTGGGAATGACATACCTGAAATCAAACCAAAATCATTAGACCGAATGGATCAACAACATTGCACAAAATACGCAGTTGCAATGTAAATGAGTACGCAGCACGCATATTTTCCACATTAAACATAACAAACTAAACAACTAACGTATTCACCATTGAGCCAATGTTTGGGAAATAGGAAGTTATTTTTATTTGTTGGCAGTTCTGTTACACCTAGTACCATTTATCTGCAATGTTGGGGCAATGTAAAGTTAATAGGAGGTCCAGTCAGGAGTGAAAATAAATAGGGGGTATTGGGGGTGATACAGCTAAATCAACACACATATACAAAACAGCCTTTTCCAATGTAAAATCACAATAAACAACTATAGTTATGTGTAAACATATGCTATAATGTTGAGTTTTGCGTTCTCTCGTTTTAATATGTATTAATTTAAAATCGGGGAAAAAGTCAAAATTTGTATATTCAAACCCCTAAAAGAGAGATTAGGGATTTCCGATTGATTTCCCACATAATGATGCTTATTCACTAGTCCACAAAATATTCACTAAAAATATAAACAGGATGGGGGTTGGTTAGTGAACAGTACCCCCACTGGCCTACGCGACGTCTAAACTTGTCAAGGCTATTACGGGCAGTTGTATCTGTCATCTGCCTGACGTTTAGGATTGACAGGCATAGTTTCTGGTAGTAAACATTATGTTTCATACAGAAATGTAAGTAGCCCTACAAAACGTGTTAAAAAAATCAAGACATGGTGTAGTCGTATGCAAAAATAATAAAAGAGTAACACCATCCATTTTAAATACGTTTAAGAAACACTAAGACTTGAACTTGTAAAAATAGGCTTGAGGTTATTTTAAACCATGGTTTGAATAAATCACTTAGTTTGAGAAGTAAAACACAACGAAATACTAGAATTAGTTTTTCTTCATGTATATTACACTTTAGACAAGGCTTGATTCGGTTCGCCATAACAAATTATAAATGTGAAATGTAAAAATTTAACTGTTATTGCGCCCAAGGATTATTCAAAACACTTTAGGAGCTATCAATTAAACTGTTCAAACTAACAATAAAGATCAGTTTACGATCTGTTTTATTAAAAAGGGAGGCTAAGCACATAAAAAAAACCGGTCCCAATTTACTGGGATAAGCTAATTGATACATATTATCAAGACGGACACGTTATTTTACCGTGGGCAATCTTTCAACGTGGGTAAACGTCATCGACTACAGAGAAACTTCCCTAACCAAGTTTAAGTCTTAACACAAACATACAAAAGGCTGATTCAGTTCCTTATTCAAATTAAAACAAACACACGTCATTAGCACAAGTGTTTCGAGAGCGAATCAGTGTTGAAATCAGCAAATAACGTAAAGCCGGTGATTGGTTTAGTTTAATGGACAAGTTAGCGGAGTTCAGTAGGCGTTCCAACTTCATTCCATCGCTTAAAAGTGATTGTTTTATAGAGTTTAGCTATATTACGCGATCGCATTGCCGATGCCTTCCTCGCAATTCAATCGCGCCTCGCTTAGAAAAATCTTGAATACTAAATGAAAGTAATTATTGCCAACAACAAAATCGCTGTCAGACTATTTTCAATGTCAATTAAAAATAATTGCTGTTCATGTATTGTATTTAATTAAATCTGTTGATACTCAAACTTGTGGCACATGAAGTGTTTATATTATACGTGAAGCGGATGAAACTTGAAATGCATTTTACAATTAATGTTTTACGCCAAACAACTTTACAAAGACCGTCAACCCTGTTTGTTTGCACTATAGGTTCCGAGAATAATATCTGAATAAACTCAATAACTCTGTATCGATAGAATGATGGGCATTTTTCGGAATAGATACCTTGCCTAAGATATTAAAGTACGTCTAAGGTACCACTAAAATACTGCGCTTTGCTAACTAAGCATTAGGTGGCCCAATCTATTTAAATAAATGACCGCCAATTTGACATTTAACAATATTATATTAAAAATCTAATATCCAAATAGGTCGTGTCAACTAAATAAGACCTATATGTGCAAAGGTTGAGGCCAATCAATACCTTTTTTACACTTTTTACGATGTTATTTAGTGAGTGAACGGTGCATACAGGCTGTAGACTATATTTAATCGAGGACAATTATTAACACAAAGACTAAATAGAAAAATGAGTCGAATATAAAATCAATAGAAAAATGAGTCAAATATAAAATCGTCGTTTCGCAGAGAACGCGAGAAACCAGAAGAGGAAACAAGATAAGAGCAGTGTGGGGGCAGGAAGGGGCGCTTTGAACATAAGCGCTATCGCAGTTATTCGAGGCAATGTGCTGCGCTGCCGCTGCGAGCAGTCGACGCGAATTTGTTCTGACAACACCACTCTGTTTCTTTCTCATTATTGAATTCTACTATCGCAATCGGTCCTTTGCGAATAGAACCGGAGACAGAGTCCGGAATATCAAAATGATGACGTCGAAAATAGTACTGTATTTAGTGTTAAAAATACGAGGTACAATGTCAGTCGTGCAAAATGCCGTCAGCAATACTACTGCATAAGATGAACCACCCGTCGAGAGTGATATGTCCGCTCCACACTTTTACTTCAAGTATGTCAGGTTATTTTGAACGCCGGGGGCGGACAGTCGTGGTAGAAAAGTTCACCTGACTCCCGTTTGGCGGACCTTTCTCTCGTTTACCGGCCAAAAATGTTGAGTAATTTCTAAAAATAACAGTAAACAAATGACCCACCTTCGCCGTGGAACTGAGAGAATTAAAACACATACTCGACCTGCATACATTATCGAAAGGACAGGCCGCCTTCATTATAGCCGACGCCCTTTGAGGGGTTGGTTGAGGGCTGCCAAATGTCAGTCTGCCCTTTACAAATGGCGCGGCGCCCTTATCAAGGGACCCGATATTACGTAGCCCAGATAACTACGCCGCATCCCAGCCCTATTGTTGCCGTAGTTAAGATAATGGCATTATACTGCATGGGTACTATGAAGGGAGAATTTATATTAAACTGAGACGACTTCGTCATAAAGGTCTCATTACACCAAATCCAGTAATTAATTAGCCTTACTTGTGCAAATGTAAAAGGTATCATTACACTAAATCCATTAACAAAATAGCCTTTCTAGTGCAAATGTATTCGTATTGAAGAGCGAGTCGTGAATAAAAATTGATGCATTACACCGAACCCCGTTTGAGAACAATTTAGAAGATAAATTGTTGTTTTTAAAGTACGGTGGTGTTACTAGTAAAGCCATTAATAATAGCTGTGGCAAGGGATACAATTTTAACCCGTGAAATTGCACTCGACCCCAACGGTTGAACAAAAATTAACGACAGCAAAGTCGTAAAACACCTAGCAATAACAGCGTCACAACAATCTTCTAGGAAGACGACTGCGAATGCCAGACGACAAAACACCGGCTCCGCTGCAAAAAATGTACATCGAATTAATACCAATTAAAACCCCAGAGACTTATGACACTAAGTCGCTTCCGAGAAGGCTGACTAAAAATACTCGCTGCAGAATGTGTATGGGGAAGCCGGGAGGAATATGAAGGAAAAAGCGGGCGTCATATATCATCATACAGCGACGCAAATATGCCCCGCTCGTCCCGGGATGGCGACTCTGTGATGCGACGCGGCCTGTCACATCAACCTCCGTATTCAGATGCCATGGCCGCTTTGTCGCCGATGAAAAATGTACGCATTAGGAAATGTAATGGGATAGCTTAGGCGGCACATGTTATTTTGGAAACACGACTCGAGCAATTTAGTTGTTGACAAGCCTAACAACAATTATTGTTTATTACACGTCAGAAATACGATAACGTAAATGTACATAAATATAATCGATGCCTTACATTTTGGTTAAAAGTGACTTGTTAATCACTGTGATACATCAAGACATGACTTAATTCAATTCTATGTTAACAGCACAAGGACACACGTCACTGGGATATAACCTTATTTGGGGGTGAAGGAAATGTTCTTAGAAATTTCAGTTTGCCTCCTGACACGGATTTAAGCTAACGTGCTCGAGACAGAAATATAACTCCCATCACAGAGAAGTAATGTTAATCTGTTTGGCTTTTACTTTAGGATTTTTATACATAGGTAATCTTAAGACATTTTAAATTCAAATTGTTTAGTTTAAAACATGGCGATTCCTTATTTACAAATGTTAGGCACAAGCAAATATGCATTTATTTGTATTTAAAAAGAAACGAGCTATTATTTTAAATTAAATAATTATTTAACTCTCTTATATTTCTATTTTTTTGTGTCTCTAGAAAAGGACACAAATTTTCAGTTTAAAATCAACACCGCCAGAAACTCTTGGAATATTATATTTATTATTTTCGATATTGCTTGTTTTCGCTATACATTGTTATCTAATTCCAGTCCCTTAAAATCCTTATAAATAGGTAAATCGAAGACTCTTATGGCAGGGTCTTCCGAATAGGAAAATATGCGCCGCCGCGTGGAAATCCATGGTAGGGATAGGATAAGTGTGTCTGCAGGATTTTAGTTCACGGCTACAATTTTCATACTATCAACAGAGTCCAAACGGAATTCGGAAACGGAATATACTCTGTGAAGGCTAGTTTTTCTTTCTACATTTAAATGTTCTAAATATGACAAAGTATAATATAAAAGGTTAAAAATTAAAAATCGGAGTAGATCATTTCTTCCTCTATAATACGAAACCTTAAAACTTTATAGTTAACGTTGTTGTAAAGTGATGTCCTGCAAACCCTTTAATAATGGCCGCACGGCAGGGGCTGAAATATAAACCTGAAGTACTACAGCACATCACCGCGCCGTGTGGGCGGCGGCGCTGCGAGATGCAGGGAGAGCAAGTGGGTCGTGCGAGTGCACATAACGGAAGCCTGAATCTGCTCGGCGCGCGATTATAAATACGTGGTAAAAACAGCTCCTGAAGCGCAGCACCAGTTACACCCGGCCAACGCCAGCGGCATGCCGAGTCTAGGCGCTTAGTGAGGGGCACCAGTTGGGGTAAGCAGCTCACTCTCGCGCCTGAGGGCTCCAAGGAATCCCAATTCAGTATTTTATAGTTATACTATACTATAGCAAAAACTATAAAACTATAACATGGATTTGTGTAGACAACGTATTTTCCTATACATAAAGCAATTCATAATTTTACTTTTTGCTAACGTTTTTCTATAAATGGATTTATTTTCAAAATTTACAGGAAAATTGTAAATATGCAAATATACTATGTAGGCCTAAATCATGTAACAAGCTAAATTCGTTAAATTACTGTTGCTATTTAGAAACATAGCGAACAAGACGATTCTAAACAGGAACTCTCTCGGTTCAAACTGAACACTGATTACACAACTGAACATTGAGATTGTTTAAAGGTGCATCTACAATAGGCAATTTTGCAGTGTAACCATTGCTGAGGTACTTTAGAAATGTCAAACGGAATAACGCAAGCTACTATAGAGCAGCCTGACTGGCATACGAAAGTTGTATATGAAAACGGCAATGTATCAAATAAAAAATTGTTGTTGTGAACTAATCTTTTCCATGCAATACACCGCCATGTAAAATATTGTGTAAGACATTTCGATAAAACATTGTGAAGCTCTGGAGCAATATTCAGAGGTAATTTAGATATCCAAGTTGTTTAAGATATTGCTGACTTTATACATTATCGTAGGCACGAGTTGCATGACCGGTGTCATTGCCCAGTGTACAAATGCGCCTGTAGTAGCGCCCGACCGAAGCGAGATGCAATACAGAGGCACACAAAGTATAGAGGCTCAACCCAGGGACAGCTTGTAATGTAGCTACTCTCGGCGGGTCCAGGTTCAACCATACTATTCATCTTAAACTGGAGAACGAACACATACACACGCAAAATACCGATTAGCAAGTTGAACGACCCAGTTCGGCCTACGCATCGGGTGTGTCGCGTGTACTATTAGAAGTTTAGTTAGCTGTTTGGATAAACGACACAAACAATTGACTTATTCTCACCTCGAGACTGGGAACACAAGGATTAGGAGCAATACCGGTTGTTGGACACAGAACCCTCGAGATAAGAGTGCTGCCAAGTGTTTACTACATGTCCGGGGTCCAGGCACTCTCGCGTGATGAGGAGCCAGATCTAGCCCGGTCGTATAACCAAAGCGGCAATATCGCCCGGTGTTTGCCTCGTAAACCTGCGTTCGTCACTGATTAGACACGATCGTGCGATAGGTTGACGCACCGTAATAACGCTCGTTCATCGCTTGCTTTTTCGCTATCAACTTCGACGGAGCGATCAAAAAGGTCATGCTTATGGAAGGGGGGAGGTATCACAAACTACAATATAAGTAATAAGTAAGGCGAAGACGTATTAACCATAAAGTTTTGCGAACCTTCTTGCAGTAAAGCTTAGGCTAAAGTTTTAAGAAAAGACTGATATTCTTTGTGAAGAAGGCGAAGAAGGTTTTTACTATCTCCCCCCATGTGTCTTAAGAATGAAGCTGACAAAAGAAGGCAAAAACGTATTATTAACCACAAAGTGTAGAAAAGCTTAGGCTAACGTTGTATAGCGTATCAAGAAATTACTGATATTCTTTGTGAAGGCGAATAAAATCTCCCTCCATGTGTTTTAAGAATGAAGCTGACATAATCCAATAACGTGGTGGCTCAAAATTTCGTACATTGACGCTTCAATATTGGTTGGACTGGACCACAATAAACCTTACCAACATAACAATGAACTGTTACAATTAGTTACAACTTAAAGAGGTAACAAATCTTACTAGCATACAAGAACCAAAAACGCTCCTTTGAAAAGTATTTAATGGATCAAAATCTATTGCAAAACTTGAAACCACAAAGATTAAAAAACGTCTCGATTAAGTAAACTCTTCATATGGAGTTAGCGCAAAACATTGCACTCAAAATAATGAACGATTTCCTGGACACTAAATACCCTTCATGATACCGTTCGGTCGCGATGTTAGGGTAATAAAACTATGCTCGACATTCAGTACGCTCCAGTATAGTTATAATTTTCCGGTTTCGAGGTTCGACGCGTGCGTGACACAATGAGCGGCCAGTAACGTGGCCACTTTACGAGCAAGCCTCGCCGCGCATAACCCGATTTCCGGGGCTTTTAACGTCATGTTCACGGGACTTGACCGTTTCCCTATACTCGCCTGTCGCCAGCCAATTCGTGGACACAGTTAAAATCTTTATTACTAAACCTTTCAGCTAATTTCACGTAACAAAGCTTATCTGATTGACACACTTTTTAGAAGCGGCTGTTACTCGGAAAGCGGTTACAACAATTTGAGAATTGGAGTTGGTTATGTTGGAGTTGTGTTTAGAACTTAACGTTACAAATTCCTTAAATAATTGTTTTCTGTTTTTCTCTGGATTTATTTGATCAGAGCCCATTAATTATCCTTTTCATAAGACCGAATATAACGAGCATAGCGACATTCTTCTTGATCACAAACTATTATAAAACGATAATAGGTTATTTATTTCGTTTTTTAACTAATACTATTATTAAGGGCTACAGATACCAATAATTCAATAAACGAGTCGACACGTTTAAGACAATCTCTTATTTGTTTTGAAATGCATAAATTACTCTTAAAAATAGTATTCGCAACTGTTTAAAAAGCAAATCACCACTCGAGTATTTCAAATTACCCACACCACGGGTGAATGGGCACCAGCTCGGCTTGACTCGAATCATTTGGTATTGAACAGCTGAGAGTCGAAGAGAGAATGACAGACAGGGCTGACAACACAACAGAGTGCCAGCTCTTTTAACACAAGCATTGCCAACCTCAGCGAACCAAATCCTTCACCTGTATCAAAGCATACTTCGCGCTCTCATCACTGACCTGTTTATAACTCGGTTTAATCCTGAGTTACTAGTTGCATATTTCCAACTCAGACATTTATGAGAATTATACGGCACCTAAAATCTCAAACATTTATGAGAATTGTCCAGTTTCTAAATATAATCCACTGACGAGCAGTTTGAGAAAAAGACGGTATTTGGATGTGATCCAAATTTTAAATATATCTAAGAATTTAAACAACGCAATTCCGTCCAAGGACTTTTGTGTACATTACTGTTAACTGAAGTTTCTTCAACACATAACGGAGTTAGGAATATCTAAGTTTGAGTAGCCTAAATATAAAATATAGAAATATACCTTAAATGCACCTTTAAGTAAAAATAATTGTATGATTAAAAATTATATTCGTCCACCGTTAAAAACCAAAGTGGGTAAAGAACTCACTAATTTTTAAAACTAAAACTGCCACTGAACTAACAAGAATAGTGTTGCTAATGGCGCAAAATTCCTAAATTAACTGTGTATAACAGAAATACGGGCATCTCGTGACAATGAAGGAACAGTTAAAATTGTTGGGGAGGGATATTAGCTATGCAATTTCCGTACAAATGTGTGAGGGAGGTAGGACGAAAGGCCGAAGGGGAGAGGGAAGAATGATGAGCCCGAGACAAGAATGTGCGGCATCCGGCGCCGCAGAGTAAAACAATCACACCTCGGGCCAACTCGCTGCAACATTCGTCTACACAGAGAGCTATGTTTTACACCCGGAACAGGTGATAGAAGTATGTAGTAGCCAGCTATTGAAACAAGTGCAATCAATATATAGTAGGAACTATAAAACACATTCAGTGCGAGACGAGTTCATGAACTCTACAGTGTGGAATGTTGTTTTCAAATTACTGTGCTTCAGAGAATGTTGCTGGATGAATGAAACCACCTTGAGAGATTGACGAGGACTGCACCACGTCTGCAATATGGTTAGTTTCCGGCCCCCCTCATCCAAGGTGCAGGGGTATGAGATACACCTCGCTCGCCTCACACGTTGTTGGCCCGCTCTCAACAGCGCCGGGTTTTAGCTTTTTTTTATAATCCAAAGTCGAAATTTTAGTTTATCGGATAGTCTTGCAGGTAGCCCCCTCCGTCCTAATCCTGTTTACTGAACAAGCCCATTGTAGCGGGCTCGGGGCGCGACCGACCGGTTAGCCGGCAGAAGACACCCTCTCTGCCCGGGCGATTCCTAGAATTTCGCCCTCAGCCTAAAGAAACTAATGATTTAACCATTACACTCTCATTAACAATTACGGCTCATTTGTTTCGTCATGATCAGACAAATACAACAAAACTTGAATGACAATTCTACGATGTTCAGTTCGGTGACAAATATTCCAATAACTAAACTATGACTATCAAATACAATATATTTATCTTAACTGACTATGGAAGATCGTAGAATTGTTATTCAAGTTTTGTCATATTCGTCTAATCATGACGAAACAAAAGAGCCGTCATTTGTTAATGAGAGTGCAATGGTCCAATTGTTAACTTCTTCGGGCAGAGGGCGTAATTCTAAGAATTTCCAGGAAGTGAGTGTGTCTCCGCCGTCTAACCGGTTGGGTGCGATCCGAGTGCACTACAATGGGGTATTTTGTAAACAGAGGATTAGGAAGGAGGGGGCTACCTGCGAGACTGTCCGTTGAACTTAAAGTACTATACGTTACTAGACGGATGAGTTATTTTGAAACATTTGAAGAGGGCCTGCCTTCTTTTTCGCGTGGCTCCGTTTGTGGCGAGTGTTGCGTCACGGCAGACGGCCTCTACTACTGCGCCAATGGCAGAACTGCGGGTCGGGTTCATGAACTCGTTAAATTTGTCGACACTAATTACGAGTAAGAACCATCAGAACAGTTTTGCTGATACTCAAACTTGAATTATGCTTGTATGAACTAGGAATACGAATACGAATGTTCAACCACTCGTTGAACCCAACACCACACATATCGCAATGACTGTTTGTTTAAGTAGTTATTTCAATGGTTCTACGCATTCCTCCAATAGTTAATTTGATGTATGTCTGAAACATAATTAACATCAAATAAGTTACTTCGGTGCGAAACACCAACGAGTGAGTAATCGAACCGGAGTTTTGAAACATCACTAAGGGGTTGGGGATAAATCGTGACATGGCAATCGTAGGGTAATAGGGTTGGATCACCATGCAGTGGAGGTAATATGAAGTTTTAAAATCGGTGAAAAGTACTTAGAATTTACAGTTTGCAAAGTGTAAGAATATTTGAAAAGCTGAATATCAGCAGACAACGAATGTTTATCTGAGTGGAGCGTTTCCTATCTGGGCCCATTCATGAGTTCACAAAGTCAATAATTGTGAGCCCCAAATAATCAGTGTTGTATCGCGTAGGTAGCCGCAGGTGCGGTGCAACGACAGGGTCCGAAGCGTTGAGTCACGCGTGGCGAGAATAGACCGGAGACAAAACCGGCGACACAACGCTGACACCTTCATTACCCCCTCACCCCCCCACCCATCACCTGGGGACCTCACCTGGTCTTACATGGACATTGCGTTATAACTCGATGGCATTGTAATCATTTTGGAAATAAAATAGATTAAAAATTAAGAAAAAAACCCGCAAAATGGTAAGCGACACAAGATCATTATTCGCGATGTGTTAGCATTATTGTTCTCCATCTCCTCCTAAAATATAGATGATACAGTATCGCTTAGATGTTTAGTGATAAAATGTCGTGAAAATGCGCACATAACTATAATTTTGCTTAATTATTCAAGAATACTAAACAGCGTAGTTACACAGGATAATAATTTATTCAAATGGTTGTTCTGTACCAAATATTAATAATACTGTGTTTTTAATTATTACAGTTTCTTATGTAATTTCCAAAAACGATAACGAATACGATTTAGCAAGCAAATGTAACTTAATACAATCGTGTGGTACTCCCTGCAATGTACATAAGGCAAGATGCACACCAATTGTGAATTAGAATTACTGTAATGTTATCCCGTTTTCATGTCCAACAACAGGGCACCCCGCGATATCTAGCGGCGAACGCCTGAACTACGTCGAGCGTTACCATAGCAACGACAGCAGTGACGCTCGTAGCGGAGACCGCGAGAACCGCCTAGTCTGTCGCCATAGAAACGAGTGACGCAACGAGAAACCTCCGTTACGACACCGGCGATCAATAGAACACCGAAACAATGAATGATACAATCACAATCCTGTTGTTGCTGTTATCTCGGTTCATTCATTCGTCAGTGATTGGCTATTTGCTATCTGCGAGTTTTTGTCTGGTTTCAGATGGTTAAACTTTGAACTTTACTTTGTTTATAATAACAATAACAAATTTACAGTAATCCTGAGACTATTTTACAAAATGGTTGTTAATAATATTAAAAGTAGAACAAATAATTATTTTTGTGCCTACATGGAAAACGTCTAGTGCCTTTACCAGATAATATATGCAGTATATTATAGATGTTTTCAAGTTAACAAATTTGATTAGTTTATTTCGTACATATTGTCTTAAATTATGAAATTGTATGCTTACAACCCCTTTCCCACTTTCTACTAACTGGAACGCTCCTTGAATTTTAATGGAAAACTACAACTGAAACAACTCTAAACTGTTTCTCAAGCAGTGTTGTTATAATTACGTTATTATTCAGTGTTTAGTTAAGAGGTTAAAAGAGGTACAGAGAACACTTGCTAGTCCTAACTTTGCCTCGATAATAAAGGCTCATTTTATTTCATTTACTATTTGCTTAAAATGCAAAAATAACAATATGCTTAACCATTAAGAAAAAGACTTATTGATCTGATTATACAGAAAAACACTTGTATTACTGTTAGGATCTAAACAGAAATAATAGCTTAAGTAATTGCATTGTGTTCTACATCAAAAATAAATTCATCTAATATCATGCTATACCACCATTAAATTAAAAAAAGTATAATATATTCATTCAAAAATAACTGCAGACATGTATACGTCAAAATAAAAAAAAAACACTAAACAATGATTGGCAGTGGTTCATGATCATTATCTAATGTATTATTATAGAGAAGATGGGTATATTTTTAAGGTTGTAGCATTTAAAACTCTTTAAAAATTCATTTTGAAAAACTAACCGGTATCTTAAGAACAAATAAAAATATTTAGGAATGTATTGTAGTATTATATTTAGCATGAAATAATAATTTGTAATGATGGGTCATTAAGGGCTTAAAATTTAAAAAAATACCCAAACCTGCATACTCAGAGAATTCAAATGGTACATACCACACTAAGTCGTGAAGTCACTTACCGGACGTTCATCAAAGAATAATCATAAATAAGAGGGATATCGCATTTGATTTACCCCATAAAAACATTAGGACTGAGTACGCAGGTTTGCTGCATCAAGGACCACAAAAAATTGGGTTTCATCGGGTTTTCATGCAAATACCAATGGATCACCACGAGATGAAGCACCATACCAAGTTTGATCAACACACAACATATGTTTGATAAAGAATAACATGGAGCATAGCTGCTGGGTACGCAGGTTTACTGCCATGGGGACCACACAAAATGGGGTTTGTAAGCAAATGTCAATAAACCCCAACCATATGAAGCCATATACCAAGTTTCATTAATATATGTTCAATAATAAGCGAGATATACAATTGTATTACTTATTCTCCACAAGATTAACACTGGACAACGTACTGTGTTTAGCACTTTCATTATCTCGGAAACCAATTGACATAGAGCGATGATCAAAATATCAAATTGTTTGTTTTTTTAAGCTGAATTAAATGGTGCAAACCAAAATTTGGATTTAAAAAATACATTTAGGTTCAAAAAAACCATTTTTGGGGTATAAAACCCCCCTTAAAATAGTGTGACCTGTCTGGTTTTCGAGCTCATGAAAAAAGAAGCTGCCTGACATGTTTATACCAAATTTCGTCAAGATCAGGCCATTTTAACGAAAGTTATCGTGCCTACGGACACACACATATATATTATGTTACATATATATATATATATACATATATATATATACACTAGCTGTTACCCGCAGCTTCGCTCGCGATAAATAAAAACACATTACAAATATTAACCTCACCAGAACTATCCAATCTTTGTTTATTTTCACCATATGACTTCTTTTACCCTAACTGACAAACAATTACCAGCTGGTAATTTTAAAAGTGATATCCTCCATAAGATTTGCATTAGAATTTACAGGACCCATGGGGAGGAGCCCTAAGGTTGGATGTGGCCATTATCAGGTCTATTTGTTAATGTTATACGTAAGCTATATTCAAGCAAAATTTTAGCTTAATCGGTCTAGTAATTTATTCGTGATGGAACTCCAAATGTCCATACAAACATCCAAACTTTCACATTTATAATATTAGGAGAATACATATATACATTATATATACAGTTTCAAACGAATGGTGTTTTTGGCATCTGGGGACCTCAAAACGAAAAGTTATCATGGTCCCGGGCCTAGGTCTTACCATGCCGACTACGGTAATAGCTTCTTCCCTATAGGGGAAATTCGCTAAAAAAACAATATTTGCATGCAATATGGCGGCCAAACAAATAAATATAAAAATAACCCCGTAGCAGCAAACCTGCGTACTCAGCGAATTTCCAATGCATATATATATTAATTTTAATACATATGTATCTTAATACCACATAAAGCCACATACCAAGTTTCATCAAAATACATTCATAAATAAACGATTTTAGAAATTTTAAAATTTCTCCATACGAATAACATGGCGGCTGAGTATGCAGGGTTGCTGAAGGAAGGAACACAAAAAATGGGGTTTTATACAAATATCAACATAACTCAAGAAGGTAAAGCCACATACCAAATTTGATTAATTTATGTCCCATAATTAAGGGAGATAACACGTTACTTATTCTCCATAAGAATAACATGGGAGCTGAGTACGCAAGTTTGTTGCCACGGGAACTATTGGCCAAAAAAGTTTTTTAGTGCAAATATCAATAGACCATAACGATATAAAGCAATATACCAAGTTTTATCAGGATAAGTTGATAAATAAGCGAGATATACAATTTTTCTTACTCTCCATGAGAATAACATTGGACAACATACTGTGTTTAGCACTTTCAATATCTCTGTAACCATTTTACATACAGCAATGATCAAAACACCAAATTCGTCTTTTTAAGCTTATTCCAATGGAAAAAACTAAAATTTGACTTTTTCAAAAACTATATGTAAAAATTCAAAAAAAAAACATTTTTGGGGTACAAAACCCTCCCAAAATACCCCTTTGGATGGTGTCATCTGACTGGTTTTCGAACTTAAAGTCATAAATGTTGCTTTACACGTTTATACCAAATTTCATCAAAATCGGGTCATTTTTACGAGAGTTATCATGCTCACGGACACACACACACATATATATATATATATATATATATATATATATGTATATATATATATATATATATATGTATATACAGTAGAACCTCGATAACACGACTCTCAAGGGGATCTCTAAAATAGTCTTCTTATCAAGGTGCACTTGTAATTGAGGGTCGTGCTATCAAGGTGGTTTTCACAACAAGACGTGTTATCGAGGTCACAGACTTTTTGCTATACCAAGCACATTTTTTATGAAACATTTCTAATAAGTTGTGTTTTAAGTAGAAAATTACTGTATAAATCAGTCATAAATAAAAGAACAAACGTACAAGTAAAACAAACTTCTTTATTATTGCGACAGTAAGACAAAAATCAACAGACTCAGTTCACTAAAGTACAGTATAGAGTTAATAAGCTCGAAATACAGTAAACCTTAACCTATTGTGAAATACGGAATAAAATACTGAAAGTTAAAAAATTAAAAAATTGAACTTAGCAGAACTGGACTTACGTAATAAAACTGAAACTGTACACTATAAGACAAGGAAAGGACGGACTAGGAAGGTGGTGGGGAAGGGGTTTTCCTGTTGAGACCTGAGCCCAAGACGTTGTTGTTTACTTCAAAACATCCGTTCTAACCGTGGGAACTATGTGTGAGAAAGGTTTAGTCGTGCTATAAAGGTTCCATTGAGGTTAGAGTCGTGTAATAAAGGTTCACTTACCCAAAGAAGCGTGTTATTGAGGTGGGTGTCGTGCTATAGAGGTTCAGTTATTTGAAAAGACGCGCTATAGAGGTTTATTTATCAGTAATATAAAATTACAAAAAGACGTGCTATCGAGGTATTTATTTGAAGATGAGTCGTGTTATAGAGGTATTTATAACACTGAGCGTTATGGGAGATTCACGGGGATTAGAAAATCAGACTCATTATCGAGGTTTTTGTCTTATCGAGGGTCGTCGTAGCGAGGTTCTACTGTACAGTTTATATATATACAGTTTCGAATGAATGGTGTTTTTGGGGTCTGGGGACCTCAAAACGAAAAGTTATCATGGTCCCGGGCCTAGGTCTTACCATGCCGACTACGGTAATAGCTTCTTCCCTATAGGGGAAATTCGCTAAAAAAACATATTACCTAACAATGTAATGACAGTGGCCTGGGGTAGGCATTTCATCAAAAGTAGAAACTATTGTGGGCATTAAAATCCGACTCTGACTCTTAATTATGTTGTCACAAATAATTCAGTTTATTGAAAATAATCTCAGAATTGCCGATCCCTCCCCAAACTGGTATTTGGTATCACAAATAATAATTATTAAAAGAAATTTAAAAACTAAAATTTTTTAAAGATTTTTAATGTGTGTCCTATTGGTGATATAAAAATTTCCCTGACTGAAATCACTATATACTTTTTTGCTCTTTAAAATGAACTATAAACCAACGATTTCGGATAATTCGTTGAGGAGGGACAGGCTTTGAGAGTTAACATTGGGTGTTATGGGAGAAGGAGGTAGCAGAGGACTGGAGCGCCCTCTGCATCCATATTATAAACAGTCGATAAATATAAACATACTTTTAACATGTATTTAACTATTCCTATTTAACATATTTTTAAAAAGGACAAAAGAAATGGATACAATAATTTTTATTAATAATAATAAATAATTTGTTTATTAATATAGCTCAGAATAAAGAATACAAACAAAATAAGTTGCACGCCAGCCAGCTTTTTGTATTTTTTTCATGCGGGATATCAGCAGTTGTTCTCATAAATTCTTTCACTCTTGGCAAATCAAGTACAAAAACATTAAGGATAATTCAATTTTGTTTACGGACATAAAAATATACAATGTGATTGTTCCTACTTTTTACTTAAAACAATATAAATAAGAACATGTCAGTTCGTAAACAAAGTAGGCACGTAATCACACGTTTTAATGTAAACAAAGCAGACGTTTTTATATCCCTATGCTTTTCTTATAGGGGATATTTTGTGTTATTTCTCGTTTGCTGGTAATTTTTTAGAAATGCTGCTATTTTTCCCCGAGTCCTTTGGATCAAGACCTTTAATTTAAGCTGTCTCACATCATCCTCAATTTGCAATTTGTCAAATTCCCACAATTTTGACTTCATTATTATATTTCGCTTACGGCTCATTATCAAATTGAGGGACAAAATGGAAATGGAAAAGAAAAAAAATATTTGTTTGGTAAAATGGATATTTTATTGACCAAATAATTAATAAAGTTATATAGAATACACTGAAAACCTCAGCAGAGCTAATTATTGTTTATTTCTAATTTTTATCATAAATTTCCTTGCCAAATGCACAAAAAAAGTCAGGTCGCTAACGTTTTTTTTATTGTCTGTAAAATTTGCAAATAATAACGAAAATTCTAAAAAACATTTGAAAACATTAAATTTGTTCCTCAAATAATGTATTTGAACAAAAAAAATATAAATAAATTTGTATTATATACAAAAAAAAAGTAATAAGTAAAAATTATAACAAATTACATGAAACTGACTCAAGAAGTTTGAATAACTGTAATAAGTGACATTTATTCGGGAAAAAGGCTATTGCCTCTTCAAAAGGCGATTAAACATTATAATTTAATGTACCGATAACGCAATACAAAGTTATTTTAACAAAATTATATTCATTATTGTTAGCGTTAGCGACCTGATGCGGCGTTAGCGATCTGATAGTAAACACAATAAAATGGCCGTTTTTCAGGCTATTTAACTAAACTATGCTAAATGAAAAATAGTGGTAACTCTAAATAAAATAATTGTTCAATAAAAGCAGTTATTTAACAAATACTATTCTTAATTCAGTAGCAAAATTGATAACTGAAAAACGTTAGCGATCTGATGGTCGTAACATAGCGAACGTAATTAATGAGTGAATCAAAAACGTTAGCGATCTGATGGTCGTAACATAGCGAACGTAATTAATGGGTGAATCCAAAGATTATCACCTACAAGGACGTTGGAGAACTAATGGTAAGCATGATAAGCAAAAACAAATTACACAAAAGAAAGAAAGCAATTTACAAAACAATGTTGTCCTTGAACTTGTAAAACAGTCTATCACCCTTTAACACTATTTTAGGGTTGGGAAGCAGTGATTTTATCTGATTCAATGACACATAAGGCACATCACTTTCATCCGTAGTAAACATTGATTTGTCTCTGGCACATCTCTTCATAAACAAAATCTTCACTTCGTTGTCTTCACCGACGGCAGACTGGACTATTCCAACGTAGTTACGGCATTGATTTCCCTTCCTGCTAACATTCTCATAAGAAACAACAACAAAAGCACCTTGTACAAGGGACTCTTTTGACCCATGCGATGGAACAAACTTTGCAGGACTGTCTGTGCCTACATTCACTTCTTTACCAACTAATTCTTCGTCTGAAGAAGTGTAAACGTCATCAACTTGCAACAGTTTCTTTGATGTTTTACGTTGTGGGCGATGTTTTAATTTTGTCTGTTTGTTGCTGCTTTTTCCCTGGTTGCTTGGTTCCTGGTTTGATATTATCATAACATGATAATGGCCACATTTTTGGGATGGTTTGCACTTGAAACAACTCAACTTCCGTCCATTCATATTGTTTTCGCCATAAGTAAACTGTCTTATTTGCATGATGCCTTTGATATCAGGAAGTTTCTTAGGCAACATGTTTTTCAACTCCTGGATTTCAGCATCTTCTATCTCAACAATCTTTGTAGTGCTATTACCTTTCAAGCATTTCACTAAATCACTTGAAGATGTTATGTCGTTCCCGTACTTAACAAAGTTGTCAGCAGATCTCTTCACTGACCCTCCTACCCCGTCCATGGCCCCCTTCCCGTGGCCAGGCTCTGAGTAATTCCAAGTGAAGCTTTTCACGTTTTTGAAACAATTCGGCAGTAAAGTTTTCATGAGATAGACATTTCCCTTGTTTTTATATTGGGATGTTGGTCCGTCAGAAAAAATATGAACAGTTTGAATTTCTGGAAGTTCGTCAGCTGTTTGTTTAAAAACTGGCTGCAAATGTGCCCAGACACCATGGCAATGATGGTCGAGATTGTCCGAAGCCGTGCAAAATGATTGGGTCTTTAAAATGTCTTCTTCCATGTGGTATCTCACAACAGTGTGGAGTGAAATCTGCTTTTTGGAAGCTCCAAAATGCATCGACTGTATCTCAGTACTTAACTTGCAAACATAATTTTGCGAAAAGTCGATATGGAACAATACCTCTCCTTTTTTAAGTTGATTTTTTAGGGTTTTCAGTTCACGTGCTTGGTGTATCAAACTATAAACATGGGCTCTAAATAAGGGCAAAGATGACATTAAGTGCTCAACAATGTCTGAAGCACGAGCATAACATTCTTTTTTCACAACTCTTCTGATTTGCTTACACTGCCCTTTGATCATACGCTCTTCAATTACTTTCTCCCACTTAAAGTATTTCAAACTGTCATCAGTTTCTAAGTTAAAATGGATCATGTTGTATTTGCATTTTTTGCATTTATGTGACATGCACATTTCATTATCTTGTGAACAAACCAAATCCTTTAAAATTTCATAGCTATTCTTTTGTTTAATAACGTTTGCATTTTTTATTGCTGCAATTAAAAAATCAACATTCTCGTGCTTCATGCAGGCGCATGTCTCCCTGTCCTTTGCTTTGGGGACCGTGACCCAAAACGGTCTTGATCTGGCAAAGGTCGCATAGCTGATCTGTAATTTGGTTTCATCAATAAATTTGTTGTATAAATTCTTCATTGAATTTAAAAGAATCCTTCGCTGGATTTTCAGCTTTCCTTTGCGAACAAAGTCACATTTCCCAGGACACATCTTGGAGACGGAGTCATCTTCAAAGAAATTCTTTAGTGCCTGAGCCTCCTTCACTTTAAGTGTCTCGTATTTCTTCCTTGAATACTTTAAATCAATGTTTCCAATTTCATTAACTTTTTGAACTTTATTGTATTTATAAGTTACAACCTTTTTCAAATAATTCTGTACCCTATACTTCTTTAAAATTTTGTTGCCAATTGCTTTAGACATCAATTGTCTTTCTTTACCTTTTGGAGTAGCGCTTTTTATTTGAGTTTCGAGCTGTTTTTGTAAAGCAAACCCTACAAAGAGCCTTTTCTTAATTTTTGGAGAAACCCTTTCACATCCAACCAAGTCCCTGACTTGTTTTGCGGGAGAAGGTGAACTTAGGCTTTTCTTTTTACTTTTTTCCCGCTGTAGCCGTTTTTTGTACTTAGATACTTTTCTTTTCAAGTTCTTTATCTCTTCGGCCTGTTTGTTGATCGTTCTGTAGGATTTCGAACGATCACGACGAACTTTTTGTCTCCCTCTTGCTCGCTGCGTTGAAAGCGGGGCTGGTTCATCAACTTCAGACTGAGAATCTGGAGGAGTCTCACTCCGCAGGGCATTCTTAAGATTTTTTTGTTTTTGTCTGTAAATAGCAGAGTACTTTTTCCATTGGGTTCTTTGTTTTTTTTGGTCAGCTGCCTTCATCTCTGCTACAGGTTTTATGACTTTTTTCCTCCCTCAGTCGTCGACGGCGTTCCCTATCTCTTTCCCTTTTCTTCTCAAGCTGTTCTTCAGACATTTTTTCTTTAAATCTTCGCTGTCTCTCAGCTGCAAGCTTTTTCTGCCGCTCATATTTTGCAGAGTTTTCCACATCAACTTTTCGTTTCTTAGCACTTATCTCATCATTATCACAGTTGTCTACTTTACGTTTTCTCTTTTCTTTAGCCATTTCCGAAATCTCCCATAAGTTTCCTAAAAACCAAAAATTATGTAATGATCCATTATGGTACGAATACGATCGTATTTTTTCCGCCGATCATCGGCGACAGATGTTAGTGTGTGTTTACGAAAAGCATTAATGCATTTGTTATAAACGCTAACATCTGCCGCCGGTGATTGGCGATTAAAAAGCCCTTGTATAAATGTAGCTCTAAAGTCACATTTAAAGCACAAAAAAGGTTACTGGAAATTTTTTATATTCAGTGTAAACATCTTTCAAGATATGTGTAAAAAAGTACTAAATTTGACTTATAACTATTAAATTTGACTTCAATAATAATAAATTATACTATATTAATTAATATTAAATTAATTATGAATGAATTAAATAAATAATAAATTATTTTAGCATCGTAAGGGTCGATATTCCATCACATCGCATGCGTTAGCGATCAGGTCGCTAACGTTGCGATCTGATGTATCAGTAGTGCTCAGATCGCTAACGTCAGCGATCTGAGCATCAGATCACAACGTTAGCGACCTGACCGTTAGCGACCTGACGAATCTGTACGACTTTCCTTATTATTTGCACATCAAGAAATAGTGCGAGAAAAGGGAACGGTTTTTTAGGTTATGGCGTCTATTAAGACTGTTAGATTGAAATTTCTCTGCTTGTTCAGTACTGAAACAATGTATTGTGAGAGTTAGCGACCTGACTACTAATAAACATACTGGTTAAAACTTACCTTAATTGTTGGTTGTAGTTATAAAATCAAATACAGAACTCAAACTGATTCTTCACGTGCAACTAAGTAAAACGATCTCCTTCACACTGATGACAATCGCGGCGCTCGTGGATCACTGGGATCGGTTGTGGCGGCAAATTCAAATTATCGTGCACGGGCATTGCGTTACCGCGGGACTCTCATTTTGAGTCAAAAATTTCTTTTTTATATTGATATTAGCTTTTATAAAACGTAATAGATAAAAACTCAGACTTATAACGATTATCTTAGAGATTTTATATGGTTTTTTATTCTTTTTGCAAAGTCACCAAAACAAAACATTGCACCGGCGGTACTCGGGGGGACCGTTAGCGACCTGACGAAAACGGCTTTTAACACTAAAAAAAAAAATATTGGCGATAATATTTTTTCAGAAGAATTGTTTTTAACAAGTAGTTTACATATTAATATATTGCTGGGTAACTTTATTGACACTTTTACACTAATAATACCTATTTTATAACATCGGGACTTAAATTGTCCCTCAATTTGATAATGAGCCTTACAGAATTATATATACTGATTCTAAAACCGCTAAGCTATCTTTCAACCTACCTACTATCAGGTAGACAATTGGCAATATTCCTCATAAGGTGATCTTCTATTTCTGTCCTTTATTCTATGATTACGGTTAACAATTATTTTATATAAAATCCTCAAAAAAAAATACCAGATAATATACTCAGTTGAGGTTTAAATTCTGATATTTAATTTAACCCTAGCAGTGGCCAGCCAAAAACTGTAGAATGGCCAACCAATTTTGGCGATTTTGCAGACCTTTTTTTGAAAATTCGTATAAAATTGAAATGAGAACTAAACATAGCCAACCAGATATTCTTTTTGTTCAGAAAGAACAGGGGTATCTGAAAATAGTAAAATAGAAAAGATCTAAGAGATAGTTTTTTCAGCAAAGTAAAAAAAATAAAAAAATATTGAAATTTTTTTTCGAAATTTCAAAAGCAGCCTCGGTAAAACTTTTTTGTCAGATTTTTTATGGAAAATTCATTATATACATTTTGTAGACAATTTAATTCCCTACATAGAAATGTATAATATGTTGGGGAAAAAATTTTATTTGTAAGTATTATGTAAGTATATACGGAAAACCGCAAAATTTGAAAATTGTACAGTGTTAGTTAGTACTGTAAATAGGTAATGTAAATATGTATATGCTAATAATAATATGTATATATTTGTAAAGATAATGAAATAAGAAATGTAAAAAAGTCATAAAGTTGATGGTAAAAAATTTTTATCACTTATGATTAGATGAATTTTGGAAATTTTAGGGTATTCGGAAAAAACAAAATTCTACGGTATATAGTATATAACTTTTTTTAGAAATTTATTTCTCCAAATACTATATATACATTTAGTAGGACATTCAATTCCCTACATAGAAATGTATAATATGTTGGGGAAAGAATTTTATTTGTAAGTATTATGTAAGTATATACGGAAAACCGCAAAATGTGAAAATTGTACAGTGTTAGTTAGTACTGTAAATAGGTAATGTAAATATGTATATGCTAATAATAATATGTATATATTTGTAAAGATAATGAAATAAGAAATGTAAAAAAGTCATAAAGTTGAAGGTAAAAAATTGTTATCACTTATGATTAGATGAATTTTGGAAATTTTAGGGTATTCGGAACAAAAATTCTACGGTATTTAGTATATAACTTTTTTTAGAAATTTATTCCTCCAAATACTATATATACATTTAGTATATTATATCTATATATTATTCCTGCAGGTATTTAGAAACAATAAAATATATAAATATACATATACACAGGGTAGTGGCATATTATATAAGAGATAACGTGTGATTGTAGGTCCGGTCACCTAGGCAAAATTACAAAATTGTTATTTTTTATATTAGGCCTACTCAATAAATGAAATACATCCTACCTTACAATTGTAAAAGTAATAAAAATCAATATAATTACTCACCCCAGTCCCATTATTATGTTATCCTGTTATCGCACTCCTATATTCGTGACATTGTACGAAAAACAATGTTTTTTTACAAACAATATTTCACACACTTCAGTAATATTTATGCATAATAAAATGCATAAAGATTACTGTTATACACACACACACACTTCACTAACACTAACACTCCGAAATAATACAGGATTTAGCAATAATTCGCGGATAACAAGCGAGCGCAAACTCACATACCACGGTGAAAAATTCGCGAAATGGCGGACTTCTGCGCATCAAACGTCAGAAGAGTGACGCAGTTCCATCGTCTTCCAGAGCGCAGCCGGGAAAGGCGATGCGCAATGCTGCCAATGTCAAAAGCTAAATTTCTTCCTCTTCAAAATGAAATATTATATGACTAGTATTTATAACTTGCACTGGATGTAATTCGTATTTTAAAATATGTCGTATAACGACAAATGGCCATTTGTGAGAAATTCAGAAAACAGCTGTGTTCATAAAATCGTAACTGTTGTGCAATCAATATTTCGTTCTAAAAATCAATACCACAGTGAAACTAAACTCTTTGGCTATGCAGTGGTACCACCCGCAACATCCTAGGACAAAAATTACCCGAGCAGGGTAATTCCAAAGTAGTCGTGTTTTTACATTTTCCGAGCGTCGACTGCAGGAATGGCGTAGCGGCAAAATTTCATTGTAATTATAATCGTCGTGACATTGTTATAAAACTTGTAAACGGTTCATTTATGTAATAAAATGAAAGTTCAGAATGTGATCTTTCGAATGGTATAAATATTGTTGACTTCTGAGTTGACTATTAATGTTTTTTTTACCGTTAAAAAAATTTCGACCGGATATGTCGTATTACGACATTGGCCATTTTAAGGCAACACAACAATATGTCGTATAACGACACATGGCCACGGCTAGGGTTAATACAAAATAATTCTGTTCAGTTAGAAAGAGTTTCCAGCTTTGACACCTGACTTCTAAATTGTGAATTAAGATTTGCTTGTGTAGCCAGGTAGTAGAGAGTATTCACAAGTAAGCATTTACAATTCCATCTCAATTCAGTTTGGAATAAACAAAGATAAAGTATGAAGGTATTTTACTGAAAATGTTCTATACTCAAATCAATAAACAAAATGAATAACAGAGAAAACGTGAATAGGCATAGTGACTACCTTTACTGCAGATCTTGAAACAGATTTCCTGAAGGCAATGAGACTAAGGATTATATATTATTTAACTTTACAATATTTTTGAAAAATGAATAAAGAGTACTATAAAATCCATTTATTTTTTAAGCAGTGTATGTTTTGATTTGAGTATATACATTTTGTAATCAGTAAGTAGTAAAGTTACTGAACCTAGGTCAGTAATATTGCTTTTTTAGGGAAAAATCTGACTGATACCTTAATGGAGTATCACCTTTTTACAGTTTATTTTCTATAACTTCCATACCCATAATACACTAAGGCGATTTTTGTAAATAGAACTCCCTTATATCTGAACCAATTTTGACGACTGGGGTAGTATCAGATAAATGGCTTTGATCCGAAGCTGTGCAAAGTGGTTTTCACCCTTAATCTGAAGGGCATAGGCCACCCTCAAATTTGTTTTTTTTGCCCATACAAAAATTTGGGAAGCACTAAATGTTAAACTTTATTTTACAAATTAAAATTATCGATTAACACTAGACACTACTACAAAAGAACCCGTCCTCTTATATATAAATCATTGAAAATAAAAAAAAAAAATCCTGATCACTTAATAAGGATTACTTTTAATGTTTATGAATCTTTTCTTGACATTACTAGGTTAGTAATTGTACTTTGGAAGAGAGGCTCTTTCATAAAAATTGGCCGATCGCAACACTACGAACTGTGGGTATCTACATATTACATGGCCTACCACCACCACCTCACTAGTATCAGGTTATATTTGGATTCTTGTGTCTATTTCATACCAAATATTGTTTCATTACATTTTATGTCACGCTATTAATATCTAAAAATGTTTTTGTGGGTGTTAAGACATAACCTACCACAACCAGACTTTTGAAATGTGGCAATGGTAAACTGTCAAATAAATTAAGTACCGAACTGTGTTGGGCGATGGGGTTGCTACGTCCCTTTGCCAGACTATCCTATTTTTGTTAAAAAAAGGTAATTTTTAGCCTAAAAAGTAGAAGTAGGAGGTTTTTTCCAAAAGTAGGTTGTTTCCTAATTTCCTACTTAAAAGTAGGAAAAGTAGGAACAGTAGGAGGAATATGCACCCTGGTACAATACAAGAAGGGCCATAACACAATGTTATTTATGTATAAACTAATCAAATCGTCGATTTTGTGAAGGAAAGCACTACATCTGTCAGTGTTCAAAGCTACAAAATACCCAACATGATAAATGAATAAAAGGCCTTAAAAAGGCAAGAATCTGTTTGAACTGCTTAACCCTATGCAATCGGAAGGCCAGCAGGAGTGGCCACAACACAGTCGGCAGCCAGTCGGAATTCTTCCCGTATAACTTAGTTCCGACGGTCGAACGGCCAGCTGTACTGGCCATGCCCCATTACGCGCCCCATTATGCCCCATTACGTGTTACCTCAGCACTCATCATGGTGGCTCACTCCCGGCAGCTCAGAATTGTTTTCACTGATCATTTAGTTCAACAATTCCTCACTAGGTTGCAGCACTCTACAGGCATCAAGCCACAGTTGGAATATTACAAACGAAAACATTGTTGTCGGCCAGTCCTGCTGGACGCCCGAGAGTTCGTTGGATTTCACGTAGGCCAGCACCGCTGGTCGTCCGATCGCAAAGGACAAGTGCTGTGGAAAAAACCAACTTCCGCGCGCTAATGGCGGTGGCCAGTAAAGCTGGCCGCGCGATCGCTGAGGAATAGCGGCAAATATCCATTCCGATGGCAAAGGGTTAAGGCCAGGACACACATTGTGGACTTGGTGCACATTGGGAGGTTGTAGTAAAATTAAATCAGAAACACAACACACTGTTGTATGACACCAATTCACAACTTTAAACCAGAAGCAAGTAAAAAATCGAGAATACCATGAAAATGTCCGTAGCTGCCATAATTCCCCACAGAGAACTTTCAAAGGACTCAGGTCTACAACAATTATAGAAAGGGTCTGATAAACCATTAGGCTGACTAGGCTTCAGCCTAGGGCGCCGTAGGGGCTCAAAATTGTTTTATTAACGTAGGGGTTCAAATTTCAGTAATCTTGGAAATGTGGTGATCAATTAACTAGAGAGAACTTTAGATCTGCGCACACTTTCCCGGCGCCACACCTGATTTTATTGTTAGTTTGACAGGTTAATTTAATTGTTCCTAAGATTGTGATTAGGAATGGACAGGCCACCAAATTCCAGTAAATTTTTCGGGGAAAAAATTATTCCGTTTTTCGGGCCGTATTTATTATACCTCAGGATTATTTCGGGACAAGATTATATCCTCGAGAAGGTCATCTGTGTTGTGCGATTGTCTTTTACGACCACGATTACGCGGTCCGATCGTCATTACGGCCGATATAACATAGTGTGATCATCATTTACGGCCTGTATCACGTAGTATGATCGTCTGTTTCGGCAGATAGCGATTGTCATTATTTTTTGTATGAAGTGCGTTTTGATCGTATTTATGGCCAAAAGCACATGTTGCGATCATCAATTACAGCAACTATCACGTGTGGTTCTGTCATCTATTACGTTAATCGCCCAGTCGTCTTTATGTCCAATATTACGTGGCCTGATCGTCAATTACGGCCGATGGCCAATATTATTCGGTGCGATCGTCATTTATGGCCGATGTTATGTGGGAATGAAACCCAGAGATAAAGGTATAGCACCCTTTAGATCAGCCAATGTGATATAAGGGGATACCAGTGGTGCCTCTGAGTTTAGGCAACATCTCACAGATCGGAAAGAGAGACAAAGGTACCTGTTGCTGTTATTCCTTTAATATATAACATATCCACAAAATGAAGCTACGTTGGGCCGCGTTCAGACACTCGTTCATCGAGTCCTTTCCGACACATATCCCCATCAATAATCGGGAGGGAGGGGGGCCAAATAAACTCAAGCCTATGGGTACTGCACTTCTTAATCAGGCCCTGATTATAGACCTTATAGGACCACATGGACATACCATTTCATGCAGAGAACTGCTAGATAGTAGTACTGCTTGTAGTGGCTGCAATGTCCTGGGTATCCAGCTAAACTGCCAGATTACAGTGGACGCTCTTTAACTGGTATGTTTGGGACCATGGCCATACCAGATAGCTGATTTTTTTTTGGATAATCGAGCATATATAGCGTAGGGGTTTCTGAATAACTCCATTGAAACCCAAAAGAACGAAATATAACTGTACTGTATAGTGTCAGGTGCAGAAAAACACTGCATGACAAAGAAATTGGCAGTCACAGCCCAGTACACTGGTGGCAATTGTCGTTGAGGTATTCGGGCGCCCGAACAAATCTGGAAAAAGCCGATCATGAGTGGCTCGATTAATACCAGTTAGTAGAGCATGCCGGTCATAGAACGGCAGTTAAAAAAGCATCCACTGTTCAGTTATTAGTATTACCAAAAATCACAGGTTCAATTCCAGCACTCAACATCAAGTTTCAGAGTTTGAAGATTCCTCATAATATTGGATTGACTGACCATGCATTTTCAAACCCAGGCCCCATACCTAAATGGCCATGAGTCTTTGACCTCTGTGCATTGGACAGAAAGTCAAGGGGTCTGCCAACCGCCCAAAAGACAAAGTTAGGATGGGTAGTTGGAGGCAGATATGGTACAACTAGACTGTTGTTGACATCTGTTTGTCACCTGTCCATTGCAGAGGAGACTGGAAAACAGATACAGGCATTTTTAAGTTTGAAGAACAAATAAATACAAGCCTTCAGCATTTTTTATACAAATAAAATAAGTGAATATCACTAATACCAGGAGAGGTGGTATATAGATACCACCACCGAGAAAATATCTAACAATACTTCAAGAATCCAGAGGAACTGATTTGAAGAGACAGAACCGACTGAATAAAGACTTGATGCAGATCCAAAATTCAAAGAAGAAAATTCTCAAGTATGTCTTGAGTAATATGCACTTTTGGCCTCAAAACACTGCTACACAAGAAACATGGAAGACTAATATGAAGGGAGCTCTGAGAGAGTTACCATGCCTAGTTCTTCATTTTCAATGATGCATTGATCAGGGTGGGCGATAGCTGATTATACGTTCATACATCATATGTTCATACGTTATACATTCTTCTCTCGACGAGACATTGAATACTATAATTGGTTGCCACTGAAGATAGTACAATTGAGTTACACGGTGGATATCAAGCGTTGCTCTTTGATATTCGACAGCACAGTTTGCGGAAAATGATTGAAAAGACTTTGTTGACTTTAAGAGACTACACCCGAGTAAAAGATGCTTTGAATTCCCAGGCTTGAAATCAACCTTTTAATGGCCCTTCTTGTCAGGGTTTCCTTATTACTCATTTCTTCTTGACCAACGGCTCCCTCAGCAGTAAGTGCCAGAGCCGTCCCTGATTCCGTCACCAGAGAACTGCCTCCTCCAATGGCAATAAGTCCAGCAGCTCACTCAGCATTTTTGGAGTAGGTGGTCCAAGTAGTATCTCAATAATCATCAGTAGCTCAAAATTCAGAAGGCGCCAAAAGTCAGCGGTAGGGTAAGGCAATGTAGTCGTACTGAAGGGAAAACCCAAACCAAAAGAGTAAATTTTTGGGCAAGACCCCCAACCAAAAACGTGACAATTTTTGGTTGGGGGTCTTGCCCAAAAATTGTCACGTTTAGATTACCTATTTACATGTTTTGAGGCCAAAGTAAGTTTAAAAATTAAAAATGCACATCTAAAAAGGGAGAATGTCAAATGGTAACAGTGCACTCCATTAAAACTATCTTGCAATACCCTGGGATCCAGCCAGCTGGAAACCAAGACTACTGCATACAGCCAATAGTATCACTATTCATTTAACCTCAAAAGGCTGAGGCATTGAGTGGCTGAGGCATTGAGTGGCTGAGCCACAGGGAGGCCAGCAACAATGATGCGCCACCACTCCACGCCAGCGTAACTCACACCACCACCGAGTGAAGACTGCCTTGTCACGCTGGCATGTAGGTAGTACTGATGCAGAGATCAGAGGTTATTTTCTGAACAGCCCTCCTAGAAAGAGGTAATTGGTTAACTTAAGAGACATACTGGAGGATGATGGTGCACTCAACTGCAAGGATGCTAGGGAGGTTGCTGGTGGCAAGTAATGTATCAAGTTCGTGTCGCGATGTAGACAACGACATCTGCACCCAGAAAAGTTTCCCGATGATCATTTTAACATCGCTACTACCGCCGCCGATCATCAACTAAAACTTCCTGTTCAGCTGAAAATTTCCACATAATCCATAAATTTGTTCAGTCACTAAAATTTATACATAATTCCAAGTTTTCCCAGTCAGCGGCAGCATTGTAGTCGGGCTTGCATTTATTGGCTACAAATGTTGCTGTCCGCCAATGACTTGAAAGCGAGATTCCAGAATGCGCTCACATTAGTCAATAGGCAATAGTCAATCATCTTTATTCATGAAGAAGTACTGAGTACATTTGAACAGCATAGAAAATTGTGCAATTAATAAATAATCGCATCACCATTTTAATTAAGAACAGTAGGAGCTAATCAAGGATTTCAGCTTCTACTTTAAACAATTATATTTTATACTTGACTTAATGCAGACTAAATCACTGTAGAGGGAGGTGGATAAATTCCTCTATCGAGAAAATGGCCTAGTCAATTAAATATTCTTTCAGATTTTTTAAAAATTTAATTTGATTTTTTTAAATTTCTTATTTGTTTTGGAATACTTTTTAGAAATTTTTCCCCAGACTATGAGGGCCTTTTCTCATAAAATTTTAATCTGATGATTCTGCATAACCGCATTCTTTTTTCTTGTATTATAATGATGCACAGGTTGGTTAGAAACTTCATGTGCCATTTTATTTTTTACCAATAAAATAGAATCAAAAATGAATTGCCCATATACCATAAGTATTTTTAACTGTTTAAAGTGTTCTTTGGCTGAATCATCATGGTTTAGTTTAAGCATTATTCTTACTGCTCTCTTCTGTTGTTTTAATATACTATTCTTATTGAATTTTTTGGTTGCTCCGAATAAAAAATACCATGAATACTGAATGAAATGAAAGAATGGATATAAGCAAAATAAATATCCTTTAGTGTTGTAACATTACAATAAAAGGACATTTTCGAAAGGGCATAAAGTCCAGAATTGATTTTTGTTAATATTCTGCTCACATGCTCATTCCAATCTAAGTGTTGATCTATTGTTAGACCCAGGAAATTTGTACTAGTTTTTTTTCAATGAGTTGTGAGCAAACATTATTATTGGTTCAGAGTGAACTTTATTTTGTGCTGTTTAAACTTAATAGAATTTTTTTTATTTTGTGATTTAGTATTAAATTTTGGTTTAAAAAGTAGCTGCCCAAATTACTGAGCTCCACAAAAGCGGTCACTTCTGTTTGTTCTAATGTTAGGGATAATATCATTAAGTTGGAATCATCGGCGTAGAGGCGTAGTTCACTGCTAGGTTTATACGACAATGCATTACCTATGCCCTTTAAATGGCATAAAAAAGTAAAGGTCCCAAAATAGACCCTTGCGGAGCTTCATATTTGAATGGTTTTATTTCTGATGCTGTCCTAATTATTTTACTATTTATTAAGTGAGTTACTTTAACATACTTTGTTCTATTGGTTAGATAAGAATCAAACCATTGTGATGAATTTTTTTTTATACGCCAAGTGATTGTAATTTTTGTAAAAGGATAGGATGTTTTACACTATCAAAAGCCTTGGTTAAGTCCATGAATATGCCTATTGGGTTTCCACCTCTATCAACAGACTCTATTACTGACTCTAAAAATGATACTGCTGCCGTAATAACTGATCTTCCAGATCTAAACCCATGTTGAATGTTATCTATTAAATTAATTTTTTCAAGATATGAAGTTAGCTGAAACTGTACTATTTTTTCATAAATTTTAGATTAGTTGGTAGTAGACACAGGACCATAATTAACAATATTTGCAGTGTCATCTTTCTTATGTATCGGAACAATTTTTGGTTCTTTAATTGATCTGGAAATGAGCCGGAGATGAAAGAAGAATAAATTAAATGAGCTAAAATTTTACATTGGTGTAAATCTCCCACTCCCGACCAAACGCGCAGCTATTAGCTGCAATTACCATCTTCAACAACTGCAAAGTGGACAAATGTTAGCAGGAAATATGTCGTGTCGTCATAGCAACTGGGGAATGTTGGCTGAGGTGGGGTCGTCCTTCTGCTCTCCCTACACGTGTTTATATCATATCAGTTGGCAGTACAGTACATCTCATGACTGTCTAGCAGCGGCTAGACACATTCAAACTAGTTTTACAAATGCTGTGCTCTAATATCAATGCTCCAGCAACAGAGGTGATCGAAGCGTGAGAGAAATGAACTCTGAAACTCCTTACAAACCGCCAAAACTCTCAAAGGCAAGCTCCTGACAAACTTAAGAGATATCACAAACTGTGCCTGAGACATAATGTTACACAGCTTAGTTAAGTTAATAACCTACTTAAAGATCCCGAGGTTGTAGAAGATACAATGCTGAGGTGATCTTATTCAACGCAGACTCTCTCAAAGGTAAGCTTCTCACAAACTTAGAGATATCACAAACTGTGCCTGAGACATAATGTTACACAGCTTAGTTAAGTTAATAACCTACTTAAAGATCCCGAGGTTGTAGAAGATACAATGCTGAGGTGATCTTATTCAACGCAGACTCTCTCAAAGGTAAGCTTCTCACAAACTTAGAGATATCACAAACTGTGCCTGAGACATAATGTTACACAGCTTAGTTAAGTTAATAACCTACTTAAAGATCCCGAGGTTGTAGAAGATACAATGCTGAGGTGATCTTATTCAACGCAGACTCTCTCAAAGGTAAGCTTCTCACAAACTTAGAGATATCACAAACTGTGCCTGAGACATAATGTTACACAGCTTAGTTAAGTTAATAACCTACTTAAAGATCCCGAGGTTGTAGAAGATACAATGCTGAGGTGATCTTATTCAACGCAGACTCTCTCAAAGGTAAGCTTCTCACAAACTTAGAGATATCACAAACTGTGCCTAAGACATAATGTTACACAGCTTAGTTAAGTTAATAACCTACTTAAAGATCCCGAGGTTGTAGAAGATACAATGCTGAGGTGATCTTATTCAACGCAGATGTTACTATATAGCCTAGTAACCTAGTAATGTTGAACAACACCTGGTATAAGTATAGAGATATCAAAAAAATTAAATTCTATAAATATTCTCTAGTCGTTAAATAAACCACAGGGAAGAAAGAACCAGAGTTCACTGTTTTACAGGAAAGTGTTACGCCTAAGAGCTGGAGACTACGTAAGTGGTGCAATAGCATACAATGGACATCTAGGCCCACACTTCCCCTGCGCTTCTCTGTGGCCTTATTGGGGACCCAGTCCACACACTGTGGGATCTTATCTCTGATATTTTCTTCTCTGTAGATGACCCCAGTAGAAGAAAGTTGATGTTATATATAAAAGTTATGTTCCAATTTTCTTCAATTCGGGGTTCAGGTAGGTTTTTACAAGGAAGTCGGTTCTGAATACTTTAAAAAAAAATATTTTGATGATTGCAATCTGTACTACACGTACTATACAATATTGCTGTTTGCAATTGTTGGGGGTCCTCTACAAATTTACGGCAAATACTCACTGGAACTTTCTAGTATTTTTCAAAACTTCTGGGTCAAGTATTGAAATACTCTTCTGAAATCATTGATTTTTAGAGTACCTCACACACCCCTGTTCAAAGAGTAGAAGTTGCTGTTCATAATTTGTTCAGAGTGGGTTGTCAGTGAGTATGTACATGCTAATCAAATCTTGGAATTAAATAACTTGGGGAACCTGATAACTACCAAAATAATAACCAAACTGCCACTTGGTTAAGGTGCTTAGGTCCTGAAGTATTTCACGTTTCTTCCTGCTTCTTCCTTAGCGGCAATGTTAACTTAATCCTCCTAATGGATATTTTGATTTATGTCTAATTTTGAACTAAAATAAATACTTCGTAATTCTAAAAACAAAATTGTATTTAAAAAGTTAATTTTTAAATACATTTAAATAATTTTATTTTTATTTTGTTTATATAATAATTATTTGTGATTTGAAAACTAAATTTGTAAGCTTCAAAATGAGTTACAAGTGAGGGTGTGCGAGTACTCAAAACTTCGAGCGAGTATTTCCCGCCAATTTCAGGACAATCGCTAACGATTGCAACTGGCCAAATCGCATAGTAATGGCCGCAAAAGGCGATCAAATCACGTAAATTGGCCGGAAATGACGATCGAACCAGATAAATTTTGGCCGAAATGATGTTGACTACTCCCGCCGTTTACCCCAAATCGTTGAAAATGTGTAGTTACCCCCGCCGTTTACCCACATTTACGCCGCTAACCAATGTTTAACTAAATAAGTGACTGAAATAAAGAAAAATAAGCTTAAAATGTATTTTTAGCTCATGTAAAAGGAGAAATTGACAGGTACCCACCTGTTGAGGATACCTGTGAGTTGATAAGTAAGAGAGGGGCACAGGAAGTGTATGGATCAGGGTCAAAAAATCACTTTCTTGTTAAAATGTTCTAGTTTTGATAAACTAACCCAAAATCTTTGCATGAATATATATTTGTAATACTTGTCTTCTGTTTGTTATGGTTGTTGACAACAGTATAGCCTACATATATACCTATATATTTTTTTCCATTTAAATCATTATTAATTCATGGTAAAAAAAAGGTTAAAATAAATAATAGCATTAATAATTCAATTAGGGGTGGCGAGTATTCGAGCTTTGAGCTTTTTAGAGCTGAATATTACAGTATTCGGCTCGGCTGAAGATTTGCAAAAAAAGCTCGAAGTTCGAGCCGAATAGTTAAATCGCCGACTAGTGAAAAGAGTCATTTACAAAAGTAAATTTGAAGCAAAAACTTTCTAAATCAAAGTAAGAATTCTCGTAATTTTGCATCGGTAGAGCTCCATAACAGATATAATCCAGCAATGCTGTGCTTTCGGTCCTTTGTTTAAAAAAAATAACTAAATATAAAAGTATAAATGTTTTAAACTGTCGATCTGATCAACCAATGCAATGGATCTACTTTCTCTACGCTCAAAAATTATATTAATCAGAATCAGAATCATTTTATTTATTGACATTTTCTTATACAGAATGGACAACGTCAAATACAATATCATAAGAAGAAATATTCAGTAATAATGTCAGTAAGACCAACATAATACATATCATAAATATAATACATTGCAACACATAATACACAGTATAAAATTAACGATAAATTTCTTGCTCTGTGTTTAAAAATTCATTTATAGAGTAAAAAAAGCATTAACAATAAGACATTTAGAAATTTTTGTCCTATATGTTTCTAAATCTAATAATCTCCATGTTTCGGGAAGTCTGTTGAACAATTTAATTTGTAAATATTTGTGGCTCTTACCATACTTCTCTAATCTTATAGTGGGTAAAACTAAATCTTTGGCATGTCTTGTTTGATAGTTATGTATATTACTAAAGCTAACAAATGTTGTAATGTTTTCTCTCACGTATATTAAATTCTGAAAAATGAAAATACTAGGAACAGTCATTATCAGTAATTAACAGTAATTAGTAAAATAGGCCTTGCAACTGTCCCTGTACCCCAAACCAAATAAAGTTCTTACTGCCTTCTTCTGCCATATTAAGTGGACATCTACACAATTCTGTTTGCAGTACAATATTGCCGTTGCCCAGTTGAGTTGTGCAATATTTCACGATCAATAATAATTAATACAACAACCCACTGCTCTAGAAAAAGTACCCCAGCAAAAAACTAAAATCCACGAAAACACATTTTCTAACTGTTGCAGCGGTATAGTCTTTACAGCAACTTACAATTTCGTACATTACACAATAATAATTTCCTGGCGTCTGAAATCACGTCTGGCAACACTGTTGATCGCAAAACTGTCTTAAGATGTTGAGGGAGGATGGTTAAAATGTAATAATGATTTAGCGTGACCAATGACCAGGGACAAGGTTGTAGGTAATGAACGACAAAACATGACGGCGTTTTGGTGTGCAGCCGAAATAGTACTCTACAAAAATTGTATTGTTAAAAAATCGTCAATTGATGTAAAATCTAAAGTTCTTAAGAAATAAAGCGAATAGAAATACAACTGTAATTATTCTGTTGTTATTAAAGTTAACAAATCTTGTCGCATCGCTGTTTTAATAATTTACAAATCAAAATCACTAATTGAGAGATTCACAAGATCAAAGGATTTTATCAAAATTATAAATGGTTACGTCAAAGACGTTATAATATCGGTGGTCATATTATTTACAAGGTTATACTTTATTATACTCTATGTTCGCCTAACCAAGAGCAAGACACAATCAAATTGGCGCCGTGTTTTGTTTCGCTATAACTGTGTGATTAAAATCATATATTGTTAAAGCCGTGGGATTATTTGAATCTGTGAATAAACATCAGTTAAAATCATTTCATTTTTAAATTGTAGGCTATCAAGTTGTTAAATCATTGATGGAAGAAGACTGCATTGACGATCCTCATCCACCAGGAAATATAATAGGTTAAGTCTATTAGGTGATAGAGGTTAGATACAACGAAAGCCAGGCCTACGATTATTGGATATATTTTTTTATTTATTTGGACTTTACCTATCGCTTCTAGTGTTTTGTGATATTTAGATGTAAGTAGGGTTCACTTGATAACAGGAGGAGTTTCCTTACCTCCCGAAACGTTGTGTAGTTTTAAACACTAGAAGCGATAGGTAAAGTCCAAATAAATCAAAAAATAAATTCAAATCCATCACTATTATGAGTTTCAAAAATACAATTATTGGATAATTTATTTCTCTGAGTACAATAAGATATAATGATAGTTTACAATGATTATATTTACAATATGGTTAGCTGCTGAGTGTTCTGATTTAATAGCTTATATTAAAAGGATAACCTTAAATTAATGATGGTCAAAACCAGAAATTTCAAATCTCGAAACCGAAACCAAAACTTAAAAAATCGAATTTCGAAACTCGAAAGTCAAATTCCAAAATCCTATTTACTTGCCTGGTTATGGTTATGAAAAATAAATCCAGTTACTCCAAATAAACCAGTTAACTTACTGCCATTCTCGAAGCATCCTAGAAAAATATTAGTTTCAGAACTACTAGTGAACCAATTATTTGTAGCTTAATTATAAACTTTGGTTAGAGTTGTTCTTTCACAAATAAAAAAATCAATAATCCACAAAAGGTGAAGGTAGATGACCGATGACAGTAGGCTTTTGACCTTCACATTATTAGTCAACACTCGGGCGTGATTTCTATTAAAAAAACAACAATGACACAAAAAATCTCGGCAGTTTTGAGTTTTGATTCTCGAAACTCGCCGATCGAATCTCGAAACCGAAACTTTGCCAAAGTTTTGGTGGTTTTGAGATTCGAGTTTTGGTTTTGACACATCACTACCTTAAATTTACTATTTACCATCAGTTGAATAGATAGGCTTACTGTATTTTTAGTAATTCCCTAGAATAGGGCCTAAATGATGGTGTACATGGAGGGTACATCTTGACATATAGTCTGATTTATTATGGCTGTTAGTTTAAAATTTGTAGTTCTCTTCCTTTATATTATTTTTTCCTATGTTTCTACTTTACATTAAAATAAAACTGTTCATTACTAGCAACAATTGGTCTCAATAAATGTTCCTTTTCAGTACTTATTTTGTTATTTTTGCACTGTAGAACTTCATTTAGGCCTATTAAAAGTAGGGCTAGTGAATATAGAAGAAGTGAATGAAAGATGACCAATATTGTTTAAAGTATTAAAATATTGTACAGGGTGTCACAAAAATGTGTAGCGCGCTATGCAGAACCATATTCTACATACAAAAACAAGTTGAAAATGTAGAGTAAAATTTGTTGGATTTCGGCTTAGTTTAGGCGTAATCCGCCATTTTGTATTTTTTTGAAAATAATTGATAATTCAAAAACCCTTTGAGATATTTTTTTGAAACTTGGTATGAACATTAAGTTTCTGGTTTTTAACATTTTCCAAAAATAATTTTTATTAAACTTATCAAATTTCAAAATGGCTGCAATTTAAATATTTCAAAGTCAAATTCCATGAAATCTAGCAACTGAAACAAAATTTTACAAGATATACAATTTAAAGCACTTTGTAATCCAAATCGAATGACATTTTTACTGTAAAAATCGGTTAATAAATAAAAAAGTTATGGCATTTTTTTATAATAAATTTCAAAATGGCGGCCATATAACAATTTCAAAGTCAAATTCCCTAGTGCATTTCACCAAGTCCTTTAAATTTTATGTCTTGTAAAATTTTGTTTTAGTTGCTAGTTTTCCAGGAATTTGACTTTGAAATTTGTACATGGCCGCCATTTTGAAATTTATTATAAAAGAATTACCATAACTTTTTTATTTATTAACCGATTTTTACAGTAAAAATGTCATTAGATTTGGATTACAAAGTGCTTTAAATTTTATGTCTTGTAAAATTTTGTTTTAGTTGCTATTTTTCATGGAATTTGACTTTGAAATATTTAAATGGCCGCCATTTTGAAATTTGATAAGTTAAATAAAAATTGTTTTTGGAAAATGTTAAAAACCAGAAACTTAAAGTTTATACCAAGTTTCAAAAAAATATCTCAAAGGGTTTTTGAATTATTAATTATTTTTAAAAAAATACAAAATGGCGGATTACGACTTAACTAATCCGAAATCGCAAAAATGTTACTGTACATTTTCGACTTGTTTTTGTATGTAGAATCCGGTTCTACATAGCGCGCTACGCATTTTTGTGACACCCTGTATAATAAAGTATAACAAAATACATACATAGCAAAATTCAGCTCGGGTCATAAAATCACTACCGGTATAATGCACACCCCTATAGAAAATTGCTATAAAAAAAGTTCGGCTCGAGAAAGCTCGAAGCTTGAGAACTTAGAAAAAAAGCTCGGCTCGGCTCGAGTCAGAAATCACTATGCGCACCCCCCTAAATTCAATAAAATATTATGTTTATAATTAAAGTTTAATTTCAACACAACAAAAATTAGTTTTTTTTTACTTTTTAAAGAACTACTCGACTCGACTCGATAACTCAAGGTTTGGTTCAATACTCAATTCGACTCGACTCGATTTAAAAAAACACTACTCGCTGCCTACCCCTAGCCGTGACTAACGATTTCGTCATCTAATATTGATTATAAGCGATGTCTGGACATTGGCCAAATGACAACCGGACCGTGTTTTATCGGCCAGAAACGAATGTCAAACCGTGTTTTGGTTGTCAATATATAATCCAGTTTGATTGTACTAGTCAAATCTTTGAATTGCTACTCATATATTATTAGTTAGAAACCATGTTTAGATGATCAAATATGGAGTGGTGTCCAAATCCCATTACACTATTTTAAACTACCAACTGATGATCGCAAATACTCGATTGAAAATACTCAAAACTTTAAAATAATTATCCCTATTCGACTCGATTAAAATAATCATTACTCGCACACCACTAGTTACAAGCTAACAATTTTAGAAAACTGATTTAGGATTTGGGACATAATTAGTGATCCTGTTCGTCCTGAATATAGGCACACAACCGCCCACGCCCCGTCATCGCGATTTAGTTTTGCCAAACATCAATGTCAATGTGCAGTTTTTTCTTTGTTATTTCGTGCGTCCATGTCATGTTTGTTTCACGCACTGTGTTTTTAATATTCGATGATCTCTTGTGAGTGAATGACATACATGAATTGTAGCATGAAGATGAGGTTATAAACCTCAAAACCGGTCACCCATAAAGAGGACGAATAGGATCACTGACGGAAAAATAATTTAAACCATTTATTACGATTACCTATACATGCAGTAGAGAGTGTAGTTTTGAGTGTCTGTCATTTACCATGGTAAATTCTTGTATAACGAACACACCTTAGCCCTTAACGCAAAACTATTGCTCAGTAAATATTTATAAAACTATTGGACCAACACTCTTGGTTCTATCTAGTCTAATAATGGAACTGGATATCGAAATGAAGCTTTAATCTCAGTGTTTATTCTGTAAATTCTAACGAATGTATTTATATTTCATGACAGGTAAAATCGAAACATAACCTATCTAGTAACATATTGTACAAGGCTAGAATGAAAACCAAATTACATATTGACAAAGGAGTTTTTAATGATAATGCGGCTTGTATAATAAAACTAAGTACTCTTAACCTGCATTGTAAAATGATTGGTATTATTAATAAAAACAAAAAACAAAATCCTCTTGAAACTTGCAATATAATAACTGAGTATTATTAAAAAATAATCATAACAAATATTTAGTTATTTAAACTTATGTCAATTCAATTTCAGAAGTCAGTTTTTAAATTTCTTTAGCTAATTTGCAATGAATTTCAACTATTAATTGTGTTTATAATATTCAAAAACCTTCCTTATATCACATTGTCATAATCCCGAAAATCCCGGGATCGGAACCTGAAATCCCGGGATAGCTGAGACAAAATCCGGTTGGGATCCCGGGATTGGATTCCCTATTGATAACGCATCACTTTAGTTCTGCAGTAGTCAGTAGAGGCTTGACACTTAAGGTGGCTCTAAAGGTCCGTGGCCACAGTGCAGTACAACGATCTGTGTCCCTCAAAGCTCCACGTAGTTTCAATTTTCACAAGTGGCAGCGCTAGGCAAGCCACCCTCTAAACCGGTTTTTCGCATTACTTCCAACCGAAAGGGAATCCATGGATTCGTCGGGAAGTTGAACGAACAACGGTAACTCCCGATGCCGCCAGTGGCAGGAGGCAGGCTGATGTCTTGGCTGTCACCTCACTGCTTCTATATTCCTTTAAAATTCTCTTTGAGAATCTCACTTTGGATTTAGCCCCGAACTCAAAATATTTGTCACAACCATTTTGCATGGATTACAAATGTATAAACAATTAATATATATTATTAAAATGTATGAATGCATAGAAAATACATGTAGTTCTTACATAGTTGTCAATAAAAATGTCCGTAGGATATAAAATGTACCCTCTATGAAAAAACATGTGATATTATTTAAAGATTAAGAATAGATCCAAGAACAAATAATAATTGTGAAATTGGATTATATAAATAATAGTTGTAAAAACTTAAGACATTATATAACTTAATTTTGGAATAGTACACAACATTTATACGTTGTAATTGTGTAATATTATGGAATCATTACTCAGATAAATAGTTATCAATCATGTTGTATAAGGGATGAAGAAAAACAAGTTGTAAAGTACTGTCAAAACCCGACTGTATTGCACATAGGTTTTGTATACAGTGTACTGTAATATGTTGAATTTCTGGGATTAGGTTAGACTGCAACATTTTAACTGTTAATAAAAAACATGAAAAGTAGCCCGATGTAACAATCACAAATGAACATTGAATTGGTTATAGTTTATGGTTTTAAAGATAAAAATTTGGCACTAAGATACAAAATACTTCGTTTGGAATTAAAGACATTTCAGTAATAAAAAGGAAAATTATATCAATTAAAATAAAATGGTAATAATCAGTACCGGCTTTAGGGCAGTGCGAGCCGTGCTCCAGCACGGCGCGGCACCTTTTTTAGGGGGGTGGGGGGAAACGCTAGGCGCTCATGACGGGTCGCGGGGTGCGGGTGGAGTGTGTAATCCGTAGTTGTAAAATAAATAAATTGTAAATATGTAATATTAACCCGGCTGATTTTGTTAATTTTTTGTTATTAGTATTTTTAAGTTGTTGAAAGGCATTATTGGGAAGAAAGTTGTGTATTCACCATGTTGCACCTTCATTATACTTAAACATTAAATTTACATATCAGATAACAAATCCTCCGCTCCCCTCAATTCCAAATTGAGAAGTTGTTTTGACCTTTATCGATTTGTGACAACTTCAGGGTATTCTGATTGGTACCGTATTGAGAGTGTGCTGGATAAAACTTGCAATACTTTGAAAGAAAATTACAATGTTAAAATATCAAGTTACATCATGCAACTAATTGTATTAACCGGCTCTCTTCGATTATTTTAACGTACTTCCTAGATGAGGAAAAATATGGTTTGGGGATTGGAGAGTATTCAACTGGGGTTTCATCTTTAATTGAAGTTGTAATGATTCGAGTTTAATATTGCTATTATATGTAATAAGGTAGAAAATATGATGCGCCCCCATCCGATTTTGGCGCCCCTTTCGATCGTTACTAGTAAGGGCTACGGTTTTGCGTGAATGAAAAAACATTCTTTAGACCAGACAAAATTGCTTAGTATTTTTGGTCCAGGGACTCTTTTTTCGTTACACTATGTCTATACATGCGAGGGGAGAAAGTAAAACATAGATAATATGATAAAAGGGATAAAGTATGACAATATGATTCATATCATCATCTGCAATCCGCTTCCGCATTATTATCACTAGTAAACAGAAATGAAACATCTTGAGTATGATAACAGTCTATGGTTTATTATTATCATCTGTTATAATAATCATGAACAAACGCTTCCATCCTCACTCCTTGAGGTGTCCACATGACGAAATGGCAATATTTCTGCCTTTTTACACACTGGGGGTATTTTCACTGTCACAAAGATCAACTGATGAACTGAAGGTTTGCGGACAAGGAAAATGCTGTAGGGATGATTGTGAAGTTTGATGATTGGGAATCTTCCAGGAAGTGAGGTGATGCACTCCCACCCTTGGTCGAGGGGCGCCTCGTCACCTCTCGGCTCAGTGCTCTTGGAAATCGGCGCGGCCGCCGCGCCGCGTTACAAGTATTTTAAAACCACACACACTTTGAAAATGACATGAAACAGATTGTGATGAAGTTGGCTAAAGCCACGTTGTACCTACGCCAAGTTACAGTTATGATTTTTAATGAGAAACTTCTTACTATACGGTTAACGAAAACCAATATAAAACGGATTGCACTTGGTAACGTTAAATATAATTGTTACTATTTGTATCAACTGTAAACATTAATAACCAGAAAAATCCTAATTTTTGTAAAAAAATATTGTTTAAGGAAGGATTAATTTTATTCAAATTTTTGGTGTATTACAGTATATTAGGTTTAATCATTTAATCATATTGAATGATATTGATCACATTCTTGAATGGTAAAAAGCCCAGATAATGTCATTTGAAATTTGATTTAGCTATATCACCAAGAATGACGATATGGTACGACGGGCAAATATTGTGTCTTTAGAGTAGTTGGAAGCAGGGACACAGAGGACCTTTCTGGGGAATTACGTCCGTCCGATGTCCCAATAGGTAGAGAAACAGGTTGGCGACACTGACGAATGTCTCATTGGCGGTGGTAGTTCCATCGCCGCTCGCCAGAGCGTCCTCTGTACGGGGGTGTTTTGCAAAGCGCTTTTCAGAAACAACCCTCACAAATTACTCGATTTATGAGATAAATATTCGTTATTATGAAATCCTGCCTAGCGCGAAATTATTTTGAATAACTAATAAGGGTTTTAAAACAGAAAAACTTTCTAATTTGATCTTAACTGTTTGACATTTACGTAGTAGAAAATGGTCAATTTTCACTGAGTTTAACCCCGAATAAAATATGTATAACAATAACTTAAAACCTTAAAATAACTTTGATAACCTAGTTAATTTCATAAGAAACATTTTATCGTTCACTGGAGGTCGCTAGGTACTTCAATAACCTCAGAATTTGAGTAATACGAAGGTGTGTTTTTCAGCCATTTGGAAAAGGTTTAGAGCCCTCTTAAATAACTCCTCACTCAGGGAATCCCTAACACAATAATTTTACTCGACTCATTTGTGCTGAATTATTGTAATTGGTATTGGTATTGTAATATTATATGGGAATTTGATGTGCTTTTATAAACCAATTAAAATATTTTAGCACAAATTAGTCGAGTAAAATGATTAAGCCTTTTAGTGGTAGTGGTGTTTCCCTGTGCCATGCTGAATAATACTAGGGGATTTTGACCAAATAGGCAAGCATTGAGGAAAAGAATTATATCTCCCCTATTTTTCAAAGTATTTGCACCAAATAAGTTATATTTTCACATGAATAAATGTGTTATATAAATGTTGTATTTATTATGGTTCATGTATATTATCATGATAATTTATAAGTATAAAATACAAATTTATTACTATAACTATATAAGCCACTGTCACGAGCACAATGCACTGGGGATCGATAGAAGCTTTTGGATCGTACTGGAGCATTAACCAGCCAGTAGGTATACAATATACTACACAAAATACTCGGAGTCGCTCACAGTGACGCTCTCACTTTAGGAGAAAACACATTGTCACCATCAGCAACTCTGCAGCACTAAAAGCGTTAAAGAACTATGTTCATCATGATTTTAGAAATAAGTGATATTTTTTTAACTAATGTAGATAATCTTTTAGTGAAAATAATATACAATAGCATAAAATTCATGACTAAATAGGTATCTTACCTCCGTCAATAGTCCAAAATTACCAATATAGGTTATGCCAACATGTTTCGCAGATTCAACTGCTCCCAGTGATCGGGATGCCTGTGACCGTGATAGCGCTATCTGAATGTTTATTCATTTGTGTTGTTTGTGTATGTTTTGTGTTTTGTTTCAATTTAACAATTTGACGACTTGCAAGCCTTAAAAATGTTGCACTTACAACAAAACGTGTTGGCGTAACCTATATGTTGGAAGTTTTAGAATATTGACAGAGGTAAGAAACCTATTTAATAAGGATGTGTCGGTTCTTAAAATCGGTTGTCGGTTTTACCGTTTTTTTTTTTTACAAAAAAACAGAAACCGAGAACCGATGGTCAAATGTCGGTTTCGGTTTTACACTGCAGCAAGTGCTCATATTAGAATTAAGCATTATAATTTTGTACAAATATCGCTTAAAATCCTAACCCAGTGAATGAGATACATCAGTGAAGTCTCATGACACGACAAGTCAAAAATGGTACGATAAAAGAGATACGCTTATCGCGATACATAAGCCCAATAGGCCTACTTAAAATCTCGCATTGGTATAACAACCAGTGCAGAGTTTACTGCTTATCAAATTGTAATCAATATCATAAGTATTGCCGTATCATATCGAGTCACTGAATTGTAATACCTGTTTTGTTAAAAACGTTTCGCCTTTATAATATTGTATTCAAAATTACTGATATCCAAGTTAACAAACGGTTTAAAATTAAAAAAGAAGAACATATATGATGAGTTAACACAAATTAAATAAACGGTATCAGGAAACTGACACATACTTTCTCCCTTTAGCCCAACTAATGAATAAATTACTTTTTATTTACTAAATATAGAATACAAAGCACGGTCGAATGTACAGAAAATCTTGTAAACAAGTTGTTTTAAAACACATCCACCCAAATCCCTGCTTTGGAGGCACTACAGAATCCATTGCTGCACTCGTGGTTTTAAGAGGGGAAATGCCCCCTATTCCCCCCCCAGGATTAATAAGGGTCAACATATTTCGAATTTCCTCTGTTGGTCAATACTAACTTGACAAGCATATCAAGTTTGAATGAAATTGATCAGTAAATAAGAGAGAAACAGTAATTTTTTATTCCCCATAAGAATAACATGGGTACAACGTACTGCGTTTACCGCAAAATGAAAATTTCAATTTTCTCCGAAACCAGCAATCGTAGAAAAGTAATTCAAAATACTAAATTATTTAGTTTTTTGAGCTCTTTTTAATGGTGAATAGTAATATTTTCTTATGTTTATGTCTTTTTATGAAAAATCCAAAAAACTGAATTTTTGATGTTTTAAGTCCTGTACTTTCTGAACCCGAATTTTTACAGGAATGCAGGTGGTGCCATTTTGTTGGAAAACTGAAGTTCTACAAATAACTAAAGTTTAATCAAAATCGTTAGAGCCGTTTTTGAGAAATTTGGATTTTTCATGTTTTTAGGCGGTTTTGGGGGAATAATTACCCTTAAAAATCAAAAATTCAAAAAAATGAAAAAAACGCCTGGAGATATCGTGGATTAGTACCTACATGCCAAATTTCATAAAAATCGGCCCATTGGTTAAGGCTCTAGCTCTGTACACATCCACACAGACACACACACACACAGACAGACATCACGTAAAAACCACTTTTTTGGGTTCAGGGAGCACCAAAACGAATATTTCCACTAACAACTCAAATTCGAAAATTTTGACGAAAACAATACTTTCTCCATATACTATGTATAAGGGGAGAAAGTAAAAGGACACCAGATTTGAGAAATTAAATATCAATCGACTGCAGTTCGGACTTAGTCTGCTAGTGAAAGTGACGCATCATGTGTATCGTATTATCTCTATCGCATATTTCAATACGTTACGTATCGAACACGCACATCACTAAGTTACATTCATGAATTTACCGCCCGGAACAAAAGCGCCTCTTTAGCTCTTGTGGTGAGAATACACAAACTACAACCAATACTACAACGGCAAGAAGCACATGATTGGACCTCCAACCACTGAGCTCTAATATGTTATAAATGGAGTCACCACTCAGTGTCAGAAAAGCGTGCCGCAGTGTTTTTCGGTTGTTATGTTGGCCAATACTCAGTGTCAGAAAAGCGTGCCCCAGTGTTTTTCGATTGTTATGTTGGCCAATATTCAATTCAATTCAATTCAAAATATCTTTATTCGTTTGTAGTAATACATACATACATGAATAGTGTCTTATTCCAGTATTGAATAATTTTAAACAAGTTTAAACAAGTGCGTAGGCCTTAAAATTTAGTATAGGAATGAAAACTGCAGATCTTCGAAAGAATACATAGCTTTGTTGATAAGATACTGCTTTAACTTAATATGTGGGAGTTTTTGACGTTTTGGTGGTATAGTCATGTTATTCCCCATTTAAATCAATGTTAATTTACTAATTTTTCAAAACAATTATCATTGTTTTAAATATTTCTCTTGACTTTTTTTTATTTATTTTTGATGTTGTTGTCTAAACAAACTTGTGGAACTCAACTCTCGACAAACTCAACAACCTATAAACCGAATTGTGTCAAGTTAGCCCAACTCTGCCGTATACCTGGTATCCTGAAATAGACTAAGTAAAAGACCATAGCACCAACCTGAACATCAAACGAAGTGCTGAGCACGGTCGGGGAGTCCATGGCCTGTGTCTGCGTGTGCTGCTGAGGCTGCTGCTGCGTCTGCGTGCTGTAGCCCTGCTGCTGTCCTCCGTCCGCTGCCGCGAACGACCCGGGGTCCAGCGCCATGACGTGCTCGAAGTGCGAGTCGAGGTGCGCGAGAGTGTGAGGGTGGGGGGGCGGGGGGAACGGGTGGGGGTAGTGGTGCCCCACGTGCGAGTGGGGGTTCTCCAGCACCACTACGCCGTTGTTCTTGTTGAGCTCCTCGTCCGAGGGCGAGGGCTGTCGGCTGCCAGGGGTGCGGCTGCAACAGACAGACAGGAGAGGTTATAGCTATTTCAGAGGTAACTAACATGAACGGACAACTGAAATAGAACGATTTGATTGGGTTTAGTGTTTTCAAAAACAATCATAAAGGAAACAATTAAAATTTAAAAATACCACAGCATTATTTACTTAAAAACATTAAACCTAAGACATCAAGATATGCTAGTGTAAGTTACAGGCAGTACCGCATTTTCCACTAGGCCAAATAAGCACGTGCCTAAGGCACCAAATTATTACGGGCGCAAAGAAAAAGATATTAAGACGTTGACTGTGGCTGTGCAAGGATGTTTTTCTGGTGGGGCAAATGGCTCGCTAAGCATGGTAAAATTTTCAAATCTTGGCCACCCGCCTAACCAATACAAATGACGCTCTATAGCATTGTATGGCTTTAACACATATTTGAAAATTTTTAATTAGATAGCAGCACAAGCCAGAGAGCAAAGTAGCCAGTGTTACCATCGGGACACAAAACCATTGAATACCACACACTGCCAATGCTATCTCTATTAGAATACAGAACTATGTCTACGGCGCTCTCAGGGTTCCCACTCCAACTTAATGATCAAATTCACGGGTATTTCACGGTTTTCAAGGTCTAAAAATTGTCAATTTCACGATCGAAATATTAAAAACATAACCTATACCGGTTGCAAAACAACAACACAGACGCAGCGGTCAAATACTAGTTAAAACTTTCCAACATTCCAATTACGATGTCACAGAACCATAAAACCATACCATACATCCCAAGTGAACCTTTTAAAAAATAAGAACTATTTTAGAATTTCTTATTGTTTTATTGTCGTCGTAAGTCATGTCCTCAATCTATTGGTCAGCGGTTGCTGGTGATTTCCCTGATTTCTACTTCGCTCAGTGTTGCCAATCACTTTTTCCCGAATTACCCTTGATCCTCGTCAAAATTACCCTCAAAATCTAAACGCCCGTATTTGAGTAGAGTGCTAATGAAATAAAGGAAATGTGCTTGAAATTTGATAGGTTTGAGGAGCCGCCTATAGATGTCACTGATGTATAATTAATTTTAAAGTTTAGAATAAAGAATGAAAATAAAGTTACATACGCCAGCCAGTTTTTGTCTCAATTTTTTCATGCGAGATATAACGGATTTTTCCCAGAATTTATTTTACTGCTTAAAAAATCACAGTATATAAATGATTAACAGCTGATGCAATTTTGTTTACAGCCATAAACTTCAATTATAAAACAGCTAACGCTGTCTATCTTTCAGTCTATCAACTGCTAGGATTAGGTAGGCGGAGACAGGTGACAATAATCCCCATTTTCTATTTTTGTTATTTTGCCTGGTTGATGTTAAGAGGGGGCCGGACCTAGCTCCGCCAGCCGCCAGCTCCGGTCGTCTTTTAACATGGGGCGCTACTATAAATGTTTTATTTTATTGAATGCCCGCCTTTAAATGCAAAAATGATCGCAGGCCAAACAATCTGATAGTTATTAGCCGTGTGACCTTAGAATCAAAATGTATTATTTTAAAAAAATAACACCTAAAACATGTAAACTAAGTTTCTTTTTTCCCATAAGGAGTTGTGTATTTTTGAAACAATTTATAAAATGACACGTTTTATATAAATTAAATTTGAAAACGTCATAATAGCAGTCATGTTATTGTTATTGTTTGGCCTGAGTATTTTTCGGTTTTAAAATGTGAAACTGTTCCAAAATAAGACTTTTTTTAAGTCTTACAAAACGAGTAGGCCCACAGACTGCAACTGGTTCACCGTCACCCCGATAGATGGCAGCAACGTCGCTTACCGACCAAAGATCCCGTTTCCGCAACCGATTTTGCGCGGCAGATTTGATTCTCCTCTTGAAACCATTATCACCTACTGCTCGAAATCCAGTACATTTTTCCTCATATTTTTGAATTTACATGGCTCCTCATGACATACTGTCTGTCATTTCAGTAATCATTTATTATTTAATGTCTGTAACATCTGTTCTTACTGCTATGCTGTGTTTTGTTTTACAAAACGATAATGACACCTTAGTACATGGTGTTCGTTTTGCTATGTTGGTACTGTAGAGGGGAGATATTGTGCTTCCAGCTGATTTTCAAACTCGGCACGGTTTTTGTCATAAACTGCAAGGCATTATGACAAACTCCAGATTGTATACAGCTCACTGAGCAACGCGCTGGAAACCCCTAGTATTACTATTCATAAAATATAAAAAATATTTCAATTAGAAATGTCTGTCAGTCATTTAGCCAGTCCAAACCTGGGAAAAGTGTGGGAAATCAGTATGTCACAGGAAGTGTTGCCCTCTTAGGTGCAGATAAAATTCCATGATGGTCGCTTATTTCGCTGGTCACTAACTTCACTGAAGTGTTGAACTCACAGGTCGCTTATTTCGCTGGCCGCTTTTTCCCCGACACCAGACTTCACCAGAAGAGAGTAATATATAATTTCGAGTCCGTGTAAATGTTCCGGAACAATGCACTGACCGATTCTAAGACGTGAAATGATTTGGAATTTTTGATCTTGATGTCTTGAATTTTGAAAACCAAGTCGGAGTCGTAATTTGAGGTTTCAGTCCAAAATCTCTGCTGACTCAAACTTAGGCTTTGTAGGCCTAACTGATGCAGCCTCCCAGTCCTCTTCCCATTGTACATTAGCTTTCTTGGTGACGAACGAATTTGTGTAATTGAAACAAGGTAGAAACGAGTTATTAATATTGTTTAAATGTAAAGCATCTTTATCAAAAGAATCCGGTAACTCGTTCCCTTTTATGCCAATGCGAGAAGGTATCCTAAACAAAATTACTTGTACTTCAAATTTAATAATTTTGTAAACTGTAGTCTGATTTCATATTCGATGTGTGCAGATTTGGCATGAATAATACTTTTGGAATCAGATAGAATTATTATTATTTTACTTGGTGGTAACGTTTATATGTACTTCATGGCAGTAAAAATAGCTAGAGCTTCAACATAATTACTCGAATAGTGTTTATTTAATCTGAATGATATAATCTTATAGTTGGTTTTATCATACATACAACAACTTACAAGTCTTCGTTCGTCAGCTTTAGAGCCGTCAGTGTAGAGTTGGATGTAAGAAAACCATTGTGATCGGATTTCAGACTCGATAGAATTTTTAAATAACCATAAAAGGATCTGTCATTTTTAGAAGACTTAGAAAATACGAAAAATATACTGGGAAAGTTGTAAATAAACTATTAAAACGTATGTAACAAAATGGACATAAATATAAATATTTAATATAAATTTCCATTTACACGTGTTGTGTGTGTATAACTGGAAATTAGCAATTGAGTATTATTTTTTATCCAATAAAGACTTGATTGATTAACATTGTACACATTTTCAAGGCTTGTTTTTTGATAATGTTTCAACAGCTGTTAAATCGTACACTCTAAATATGAGTAAGATTTACTTGCTAAGTTTGTTGGTTGCTTGCTTGCAACTCTGATCTCAAGAACGGCTGCAACGATTACCTTCAAAAGTTGTAATTTCTGGGTTAAAAATAATTTATAGACAGGTCTTCTCGAGGGGAAATATCTAATTAAGTAAAAGAAAATTGACTGTCATGGATTCGAAAACCAACGAGAATAAATCATGGGAATAGGGTTTGACGGAATTAACCTCAAGTGACCTTATTCAAATGTTTTTACAATTTCGAATTTTGGCTCTGACTGTTCATTAGATCATTAAAATACTACGCTAAGCCGATTTTAGTTAAGAAAATTCCTCTGTTATTTCTCATCCGATTTTTAGGCCTGAGCGCACCATTGTGGACAGGGCTTACAGCCGTAACATATGTTATGAGATAAATACAGATACACAAACCACTGAAATGATAACAAGATTATAGTCTGATTATCAAAATAAAGTGACTGGCGGAGCGACCGAACATTCTATTTCATAACCTCGTGGAAAGTAAAACACATGGGTAGAAATCTCCGATAAACGTTATTAAAATAGTCAGTTAAACATGTTTAGAGCAATTTTTCAAATATTTGTTATTACATTCCGATGAGTTCATATGGATAGTTATATATTAAAAAGCATGAATTTAAATTTAAAATTTCTCAATTAGGGTTTTTAAAAATAAAACTATCAATATAAACTCATCGGAATAAGGTGCGAAATCTTTGGCAAATTTACTACAAAGGTGTTTAACTGGCTATTTAAATAACGTTTATTGGAATGTTATCTTTTCTCTACGTTATGAGGTTGCCGCACGGCCGCTCTGCCAGTCACTTTCTTTCGATAATCGTAGAGCTTATTAGCAATAACGTAGCTCGGTTTGTAGCTAAAGGAGTCATTATTAATTAATTTTCCAGTAAACCGTAGATAAAATGCCGCCTAAACAGAAGGTTAGAAGTTATAATCTCTACAAGTTACTAGTGTTTTTTATCCTGACTATAGCAACAAAGTCCGTTGGAACAAAAAATACAACGGTCTATAGAAAATAGATCACAAATTGTGTTAATGAAAATTGCTAAACTCGACTATAATAGTGAAAAGTGATATTCTTAAAGCTTATGAAATTTTCTTACGGGATATAATAAAAGACGTCTTACAACACTTAAGAATATATTTACACTTTCTTTAAATCGATATAAGGCGGTGGCTACAAAACTGATACTTCAAAAACAAATTTGAACCAGAGAAATTAATAAATAAATGTCGAATGTATTTCTTATAACTTAATATTGTTACTAGTAATTATTATCAGACATAAGATTTAGACGAAGTTGCAACATATTTGATCAGACTTCACACCAAACAGTCTTGACAAGAATTTTGGGTTTAGTCCCTTGTATGCGAGGCGTGCGAGAAGCCGCCAGTGACAGTAAACCCGTCATTCTAGGTGTTGTAAATCACACTAGACAATACCGATCCGTTGACTGAAGGCCGAGCCTTCGCACGCTGCCGGTCGGTAAGGAAGAATTATTTGAAAAACTGCTAGCGCTCTAGTGGCCAAACTCCAAACGAAAAGGCGGAATTCTATCTGACTCCTGCCCCCTCTTAAAACCTGCAGACATTACTGCAACTTAGCGGACTTCTTGTCATCCTGGCACTCGTGGCTCTTTCACGTTTTTAACATGAGACAATCTCTGTACATGTAATCCTTACTCAAGCTTGATTTCTGTCATGGAGTTCGTGAGTATTCGTCAGAGTCACGAAAATCGGAAGGGTCGATAAAGTAGAGAAATGTAGTAGGCCTAATTTAATCATAAATAAATATCAATGAATGTATAGTAAGTATATAACAGAGGATGATATAAATTTGTATATTTTTAAAGGCTTTAGTAAAATTACCCCTTTTTACCCTTTTTTAAAGTTCAAAATTATCACCGGCAAGGGTAATTTCTCTCGAAGTGGCAACGCTGACTACGCACCGTGTAAACGGAATAGGCGAATTACTGACGCGACAGTTGTATATGTATAGTTAACAGTCTAGATACAGTAGTTGTCTACTGTCACCGACTAATACAAAACAATAGGCAAATGACATACAGTAAAGAAGACACTTCAACAGTCTTACACAAATGTCAGTCAGCAGTCAGTTGACAGTGAAAAAAACACCAGCAACTTAACAACTGTCGCCCGAGTTCTTTTGCACCGTGGAAAGCAGAACCAATCTTAAATTAGTGATGTGCGATACGTATCATATCGTATCGGAATATCGCGATACGCTAGGGACGATACGATATTTTTAAAACAATACGTATCGTATCGCCTAAAACGATACTCGATTTTGTATCGGCACATAAAGACGATATTTCGATATTATTTTCTTGGCTGTAAAACAATGATGTTATATTTATATTCGACAAGAATTCTTCAAAAGTCTTCTTTCTGTGGTACTACAATTAAAACCAGTGGAAATACCTCGATGGCCGTATTTTTAACTGCAGTGTACAGTACAATATACGTCGTATCGTTTATGCACAATATGTTAAGCGATACGAAAGACGTATCGCGATACACAGCACCGATACGATATCTGACTCCGATGCGTATCGTATCGCCGTATCGCGATACACGGCCGTATCGCACATCACTATCTTAAATCATCTGCACAGCTGCAATCTGCAAGTAGGCAGACGACGCGGTATTCACCATATTTACAACGTACTAACAACGGTACCTAATAGTTCTGTTGTACATTTCCCTATCTGAAAACAAATGTGATATTTTCTGATAAGATATTTTTTTATTGTTTTTCAAGTTTGAAATATTTTTAAGGTTTGATATCGAAATTCACGGCTTATTCCAGGTTTGTTCACGGTGTACGAAATTCACGGCTTATTCAAGGTTTCACGGTTTTCACGGTTGGGTGGGGACCCTGGCTCTGAAAGTGTCAGAAAAAGTGGCTGAATTTTTCACATTAGACCTGATATTCTTAGCGTTTCTGTATTCATTGACAATCCGCTGTACAGTGGTGTTGTAATTGCTTTAGACAACTGTTAGAAGTGCCTTCGATAAATGCAGTTCTGGTTACAGGTAATAACAATTGGATGAACGATCAACAAATATCAACACACCTTCAGTACAGGGGCATTGTCAAACAAAGAAGTGACTCATGAGAGAGACCTTGTTGGATGCTTCAAGAGAGGTGGTTCTCAACTTCTCCACTATACAAGTGGTTTTATTTCTAATGAGCTTAATAAAACTCATAGGATTATTTGTGTTATGAGGAAATTTTTTTTATTCAACTCAGTCTTACTTAAATTATTTTAGGGGATTTAGGCATTTTTGAGGACAAACAAGAAGAGAAAGCAAAATGGGTAGTATGTTTTAACAATTGAGAGTTATACAGTTTCTGATCTCACCATAAGATAAAGATTAAGGAAAATTGTTTATTTGTTTCTAAATATGAAAATTCTTGTGGGAGGAACTATTTTAGTATAATCCTCAGTTTTCAAAAAGTTATTTTACTAGAGCCATTACTCAAATTTAATATACCATATACAATAGAGCAAGGCAAAAATTATTTAGTGACAGCAATAACAATGATATATAAGCATTGAAGGAAAAAAACAAGGACTTTAACTTGTGACTGTTTTTCTCAATGTAGTTTACTACTTACTTGATCCTACGATTTTCATCAAAGCAATTGTTTGATCATGGGTTAAGGAACATGGAGATTAAATTGTAACAACAAATTTCCATAAAAATATTATCAAAACAGGAATTTCAAAATACAACCCTGGGGTATAAGGAATGCAAGTCAGTAACAATATATAGAAAACTCATACATAACTGATAAAGTGTGAAGTTTTCAAAAAATAAAGGAGGAGTTATTGACAGGCCAATATTGTGGAGAGGAGAGAATATCTATTATCTTATTCGGATGAATAAGCAATAAATAAAATGCCTTCAGCTGAGCGAGCCTGGAAGTGATGGTAATTTGTTTTGTTATCTCCCCGGGAGAAGAAGCTGTCACTGAGGGTTCTTCTAATCACAACCACTGAGTAGCTCCATTCTATCTTAAAATCTTTTACATACAAAATTCAAATATTTGTTTGATTTGCAATTTATAACTACCTAGTACAAACTAAAATGTATATGTGTCAGTACCTATAAATTTTACTGATATTTATAATTTTCTTACTTTACATACAAACACAATAAATTAGATTTTATTTGGTTTAATCATGGTTTATTTGAAGAAACGTCCTGATTCTTTACAATAAAACCCCACTAGCAGACACATTTATTTAAGGCTTTAGTGATATTTAAATTGGAAAAAGGGAAACATTATTTAGACTCAATAGTGAAAAAATATGTACATGTAGCTTGTAACTCAAGATTACACAGTGGCCGAAAAAAACATATTTCTCAGCAGAGGAAGTATAAGATATTGTGACAATAGTTTGACATTTAAAATGAATTATAAATGTTCCATTTGAGCCAACATATGTAAGGAAAATTCATGGAATACCTGATAACTTTATCAATGTTTGCACTCTCATTATCAGTTAAATTGCCCACAGTTCTGTTCAAACTATTTCAACAAATTTTAAGAGATCCTCAACTCAAGTTTTTTAATTATTCCATCACAGGATTTTTATTTGTAATACACTTTTAAAATCGGGTCAATTGGATACCTAAAATAAATTTCAGAAAACGCTCTAATGCAATATGTAAATTAAAATACTTGGAGAGATAACATTTAATTAAAATGTCACAATCACTGATGGGTCATCAATACCACCAAATGGGATAACTTAGGTCTCCAAGAGAAAAATAAAAAATGAAATTATATATTTTAAAAACCTTTATTGTTTTGATTAAACAACCTTTTTTTCCTACCTTTCAACCCTATCCTACATTCAAAATAATAAATAAATAAAGTGTAAAAGATAGAATGTGTCTTTATTTACCCATCGGTCACAACCTTTTTTTCCTACCTTTCAACCCTATCCTACATTCCAAATAATAAATAAATAAAGTGTAAAAGATAGAATGTGTCTTTATTTACCCATCGGTCACTCGTCTCCAACTGGCTTGGAGGTTATGCTGATCAAAACAAATATGTCAAGCAAACGACTGTGGTGTATAACCAATGCCAATGTAACCTGTACTTCTACATGTTAACATCGGTCTGGAGAAAGTTGAGTGGGAAAATGTTTTTTTCCTATTGACAAGTAATGTCTCCGAATGTCCATTGTTCAAGGACGCATAAAACTAACGGAGAGTCCAGAAAAAGGTAAAAAGAGCGGGTATCATCTGATCTATTCTTCTAACGTTTGATAGTTAGTTTGATGAGTGTAGCTTTTTTTCAGAAAAAGTTATAGATTTTCTGAAATATCTACAAAACCAGGGAAGAATTATATCGTACATCAATTCACAAACAGTAAGGTCACACTTAAACATCATAACATGTTATTCTTTTATGAAAAAGCTAAATATATCTTAACAAGTTATCAAGAACTAAACACAACCTCAAAATGTGGTTAGCCTACAAAGATTAACTGAACGACTATTAAAAATAATGTCTCGAATATACATATCAGTCACGAAAAGATCTCTCATGTGCCTGGTACTGTTAAGTGTGACCGATCTGTATATTAACCCTGATATCTGTATATTATAACCCTGATAAGTTCTAACAAAATCAGGATGAACAGTGGTAGCCTACTTCAAAAAATTATTAATGTTTTAGATACATTTACAGCAGCTAATTTAATTCATTGATTTTGGCACATCAACAATTAGAAACCAACTTGTATATACAAGTTCTGGATTGTCCAGAAGGCGAAGAATGATTGTGCACCACGTCGAGCGCAGGTCTGCCACCACAGTGACTGCACATTTTGAACCATTGCGCTACCCTCTCAGGCTGAGTGTAAGGCAAGTCACACTGTGTTGAGAAAACACTCTTTGTTCCAGCGATTCAAAATGGTGGCACCAATCGAATATACCGCCAGTGAGGGATATGCAATGTTATTCGATTTCTAAATATACAAATTGTATATAGCTTATTTACATTTTTAAACAAACACCAAAGAATGTTTACTTTATAGACCTTAGTAATAAAGCAATGAACAAAATCTTTAAATTTCTGAAAAGAATACATGTTTAATGCGCTTAAAGTAAAGAACCTACTGAACTGATAAATTGGTCTTTAGTTCTTTCTTTTAAATCATTTAGTTTGAGTAAGGACTGCCTTTCTAATCAAGCACATTGATTCTTCCTTCAATAGACATGATGGACACTTTCATAATAAATTAATCTTTGGGTTTTTGTTAAATATTTCAAAGGCTAAACTACATTTATAAACCTAAAAACACTGCGGATCAAACAAACGACAGAATTTCTTATTAGCACTGCCTTTTTGAATCTCTGAAGGAACAAGACAAGTGAGTACCACTCATCAATGAGCCTTGCTCACACTAAGGCAGTGAGGGGAGCGGACTGTCGCACAAGCATATTGCGGGGTTGAAGGGGACCTGTGCTTGGCGTGGTATGCAATAGTTTTTAAATGCATCTCTCTGGTCAATCCAACCCTTATAAAAAGCAGCTCTTTTTATATATTTTTTGACGATAGAGAAACTTTTAAAGAATTCTACTCTAACGGATGGCAATTGCTGATAACATACAACTGAAATGTTTCAATCAGCTCTATATTCCACCAAAAATAATAACTATGTACACCTCCTTAACATCATAATACATGACTCCATTAATTATAGTTATGACTCCTCCCATCATGGCTACGGTTCTACTTAACACGTTCGCTGCGGCCCACCAATGGCGGGCGTACGCCGAGCACTGCAGCGAACCAGATTGGCACAGACGAATTCAATTATTTCGGTCTGACGAATCACAAAACAGCGGTTCGGTGATGTGCTGCATTTCCACGAGACTGGACGTAGTTCGCTGAAACACCCACAGGTAGCAGCACTGCCTGGGTACTAGCCATTTCCCTTGTAATGTCAATTACAGGGAGAATATCCCAGAAATATGGGACAAAAACTGGTTTTTTGTCCCTTATGAACGGGAATTTTACGGGGAAATTTACTACCAACCTACACCAAAATAAAGCTCGCATTCTAAGCTACACGCTGGCAACAAATTGTTTACCCCTCGCGCCACACTGGTGCACACTGAAGCCTGTAAAGTTTGCATGGCAACTGTACGGGCATACCCGTAGCGCGCTCCGGGGGGAACCCGCAACTACGGGTATATTCGTACTGCGCAGCGAACGTGTTAATCACAAAAGTTAAATTTTCACTCAAAATAATATTTTAAAGACCAATAACGCAATATTTCACTCACTTAAATCCTTTGTCGTCATCCAGCCCATTCTGCACCCCGTTCTGTGGCACCACCCCGTTTTCATGTTCCTTCTTCTGGGCTGTGTCATAAGGAGAAGAAGGTGCTTTTTCTTTCTCTTTCTTGTCATTCGGATCATTTGAAGTCTGCAAATAACACAATCAAGATTAATTTTTAAGAAATATTAAAAATTGTGATGAGTACTTGAAGTTCATAAAAGGATGTGTTACGCAACTGAGAAGTAGGAATGCCAAAATATGAATGAACTAAAAATGATCCTTTACAGGCGTCAACAAGTGAAATGGCACACATTTAAAAAAGTCTGTAACAACTTACAGAATAAGTTTTGAATACAAATTTAAAATGTAAACATGATTTATAATTATTATGATAACCAAAACATTACGAGAAAACACACCATAAAATGATGCCTATAACAGAACAAAATATAACTATCTGTAATTTACAACAAAGTAGTATTATAGGTAATATGTTTTGCAAAAATACCTATTGATTATTTCGTTTCAGTTTTCATCAAGCCTTCTTTACGTAGCGTGTACTACGACTATCACCAAAATTAGTTTATTATTCATTGTGTGCTGTCTTGTAACACATTAGTTTAGTAGCTGCTCACTAATTTCTTGTTAGCCCTTTACTACGGCACCACGCGAGGGAAGGGATGAAACTCTACATACATGTTAAACGTGGTTCATATGTCTTCAAATATATTTTGGCAAACTCTAACATGGTTTACAGTTGTAAGCAGTAAGCTAGCAATGAGTTGAGGAGAAATACCCTCCACTGCCACCCGAACCACGTATGCAGTTTCATCTCTCGTGAACTGTACGTATTTATTACACAAGTAGTTATTACACTTTGCAATAGATCATTCAAACTACTTCAGGCCCTAGTTAGCTTGGATAAAAAACTCTTTATAATAGTGGGTTTTTGAAAATAAAAACTATGTACACATAATGCCACTTTGGGAAACCCAAAGTGGAAAGATTAACTATCTTTCCACATTCAGCCACAACTGCCCAATTGTGACAAAACCTGCCGCAGCATAAGGTAACTAAAAATAACGCTCATCACATTTTTGACTATGGAAGTGTTTCATTTTGTTGTTGTCAATAATCAAAATTACTTAAAATATTGCACAAATACTGATGACATTGTTGATATTCGTTTAAAAATTATACCTCCCCATCATCTCTTTACAACTTGAAAACCTGCCTTCTCAATAAATAACAGGCTGGGGCAAATGGTGATGGACTGTTTGCATGTCATGGTTCAATCAAATGCAGATATGTGCACATCCATTCATCAACTCTATGGGTCATCAATCCTGCTTTTGTCTGACAAATTAATCCATACTGTTTAAATAGCCAACAATAACCTGAATGATATTAACTCGACTGCTTAAACAATGGTTACAACATGTAATATTAATAATTTACTCCCTACTAACTCAATATAAATAGTACAATAAAACCGATTTCCTCCCAACATTAGTGCATTTGTAAACAATCAAATTATAAAGATTTAATTACCTTAACTTTTTCAGCTTTATTTATAGTCAGTTTATTAGTCTAGTTGATCTAAAATAATTTGTTTGTTCAATATAGTTAATAATAGTTCTAAATGTAGAAAGCAAATGTTTTAAAAAAATGTTAGAGCCGAGTTCCACAATATCAGAGGTCTTTTAAGATCCGATATGGAAAGATTTGTTACACGAGGGCCATCTAAAAAGTAAAGAACGTTTTCTTACTACACCTAGCGCAGTTCTCCCATCACCACGATTGCGTGTGTGGCAGTCCACTGACCTCCCCACTAAAGTATGAGCCGAGTCTCGTTGCTGTGCGGTCACACGTTTTATTTCTACAGCGATTTAAATTAGCGACGGTAAACTAAAATCCCGCCAAATATGAGATACGCAGTGTTATTCTGTTTCTGAGTTAAAAAATGCCCAGACCTAGACATTTTTTGAAAACACCAAAGAAATTGTATGGTGAAAGAGCAAAAAAACAAGATCTTAAATTGATGTAATGTGCTAAGATTTTAGCAGCTCTTTTCCTCAAGTCTTTCTTTCAAATCATCTTTAACGAGCAATGACCTGCCACGCCGATCCTCGTCGTTCACGATGGATTTTCTTTCATTAAACCGGTTGCATCATTGTTTCCCCTGAATATTCGACTTGAAGACTTGTTTGCACTTTCACGATAAACTTTCTTTGGTGTTTTTCTAAAGAAATTATATATTCCCGAACATTTTTAAATTCAGAAACTGAATAATACTGTGTATTTCATATTTGGCGGGATTTTTGATTGCAGCCTCCATTTTGAATAGCTGTAGAAATAAGACAGGTATAGCAACGAGACTCGGCTCATACTTTGGTGGGGAGGTGAGTGGACTGCCACACATGCAATGGCGGTGATAGGGGAGCTGTGCTAGGTGCAGTAAGCAAACGTTCTTTATTTTCTGGATGACCCTCGTACAATGACATCAAAAGAGGTGAGAGAATAGAAACTCCAAAACCAATCACCCATACAAATTGTAATGACAAAAGATCACTGTCTGGTATAATTTTATTTATAACAGGGTTTATAAATTCAGAGCGGTAACTAAATAGTTCCAACTTGAATAGTCAGCAGAAAAAAAGTGAACCTGACGCATAGGAGACTGTTAATTAACAGTATTTGTAGTGGGTCGAAAACACTAGTAGCAATTAAATAATAACCTAATAATAATCAAATAAATACAATAAAACATCGTAAAGTAATATTAAAATATAAAGTCAGAAGACAGTTGAGATTTATTCGGTAACTTCCAACGGACAAATAATTTCCAGTTACAACGAGAAAGACGGTGCTTCACAGTGGACGGGGAGTCGAATTTACAGTAACGCTAGGTTACTGACCGTGATAGCGAGGGCGGTTCAGACCACGGTATCCTAGAATCAAATATCATTGGTCGAGAGTAGTCACGTGACAAGCTCCCTTATAAGCCGGAGCACGGCGGCACACGGACAGTCGACACCGAGCCCGAGGGGCGTAGGTACGTGTGACGCGTATCGTAGTCGTCAGCTACCATTCTTGCCGGGGAGGTCGCAGTCCTCCACCACCACTCTTGCCGGGTTAGCCCGTAGTAGTTGATCATTCATTACCGAGGCCTAGTTGCCATCTATAAAGTCATCGCCGATTACCCGTCCTGGGTAAATACAATCAGTTAGTTCTCAGTAGTAAGTGATTTTAATCGAGAATAAACGTTTGTCGATACAGAAGAAAGTCGATCGTGATAATAGTTTGCTACGTATCCGGCCTATGAACATTACAATCTTACCAGTGGCGTAAATAAGACTTTGTTTAATAATTCGAGACTGTATGTGTGTGAGCGTGTTACATATTAAACACAAGACACTCTGATCTTCATATTAACACTTAAACTTCGCCGTGTTGCAAGCAGCGTTTGCCGTATCTCCAAATAAGAACTATGTTAATGAATAATCGTCGTGATCATTCACCCATGGCCGTTTCCCCAGTAAGACGACATGCTACGGTCCACTCCACCAACTTCCGAGGCATCACAGCGACCAGAGTAAATCAAAGCTAAGTCTTCCTTCACCATTCAGTGAACTATATTGAGTGTGATTTTCTGTTTAGAATAATATTAGATTTGTAATTAGAATTGATAACCATAATAACTGTTTTAGTATTCAATGTATTGATTTTTCAATTGACATAAAATTAAAGAAACTCTGATTTTGCAATTTAACTTTTGTTTTCATTTTAAATACTCTTAAGTTCAAATTAATATTAACATTAAAATAGCGACCCTGAGATTAAGAACAAAATATGAGCTGTGCATTAAATTGACTGATCTTGTGGACATCAAAACATAATCTGAGACCCAAGTCAGTATAAATCAATTAAAATTAAAGTAAGAAGTAAAAGCACCTTCTTCATATTATAAGCACATGAATTTGGATTAGGTTTACCATTGTACTGGATGTTAACCTAAGAGGGTACACAAGGTCCATAACGCCTTGTTGCATATTTTAAATAGTTTCCGGTATGCCATCAGCTCTGATAGCAAGATTTGCTTGTACAATTTCTAGAAATGATAACCCCTTTGGGAGCCGAACACTATCACAATCAAAATAGGAATACAAACTAAGAAAAATCATAATAGGAATAAGAAACACAATTTAATAGAATATTTAATATAAAAAATATTGTTTTTACCAGCCTCATTGATTAGACCAATGTCCAATAATCAATCCCACCCATTATTACTTTGGTATAATATTAGGTGGATTGTTCTTAGGCATGAAAATGTTGTATTAGGTACTGACTTTGAAATTATGATTGTATGTGTGAATTGTTTTATAACTATGGAGTATTATTCTGATTTTTCTGCTGCAAATTGAACTTATTATTTGAATATACTATTGATTATCCTTGTTTTTCCACACATCCTATATCATTAATGAAATTGTTAATTGACAATTTTCTTAAATAACCTACAGATTTTTTGCCTCCTACGTTTTCTATTCTTATTTGTAGTTAGTGTATGTCACAAACTATTCAAAAATGTTAATTTATGGTTCATCAAAAAAATCCTCAATATTTCAGGAAAGTGAAATTTTAAGAAATTTTATATCACATAAAAATTGATTTACAAAATTATAAAGTGTTAATGATTTATGATTTGTTTAAAGAATAACTGTTTGTGTTTTAAAAAATGTCTTTCACATGGTTCACAAGGTATTTTTAAATTCCTAGACTAGTCACAGATCAAATTATCTTAGGTAATTTGTTGAAAAGATAACAACTTAAACACTGCTCTCTAGCGGGAAACATTTGACTTGTTTTACAACACAGCCCCTTTTAATGTCCAAAATAACACTAGCTAGAGTGTGAGTCCTTCAGTTGTACAATACTGACCAGCACGAGCCGCCGCATCTGAGGCTCGAGGTCCTTGTTGGTGGGCGAGGTGCCGAGGACGTACTCCACCATCTTGACGCCGAGGCCACTGGTCTCCGAGGACCGCGGACTGAGGATGTTTCCTGCCTCGCTGCCGGGGAAGCTGCCCGAGCGGCGTGCCACCATTGTGATGGGCTGCGACACCGCGTGCTCTGCAACAACAACACAAGTTATAAAATGTGCGTTGTTGTGTACACTGAGTACAACTAACCCTCCACAGTAATGTTGGTAAACTGTCCATAGACTCAAGAGAAGTGATAATCTTCAGAAAATATGGCTACAGCTTTTATTATATATCCTTGTATTAGAAGATCCCTCCCTGCTTCGCCCGTGTGAACTATGACGGTTCAGTGTGTTGCATTCTGTGGTTAGCCCGTGGAACTACAATGAATCAAGATGAGCTGTTTGAATTTTTAAATGTCTATAAGGATTGCATAGTAACTTATAAGCCCCGTGGGGCAAAGCCCTTCAGTTGAATTGGTATAAAAATACTTAACCTTCCTATTTTAGACCTAGAAGAAATGTACCAAATTTCACCACTCTAGCATGCCAGGAAGTTGGAGAGCAAGTGAGGGCTTTGCCTTTTATAGGAATAGAAGATGTAATACACAAGAAGATGTTGTGTTACGCTGAGATCTCAGAAACCACAGGACCAAATTGTATGATTGAAGTATCTATAGAATGGTCTCAATGCGTAGGTTTAAAGAAAATTATTAAAATTTACATCGGCCCACGGGGCTAGCTTATGTTCATCTTATGGAAGAACAGTAATCATTGAAATTGAGCATTTGACAGTTATTGAAGATAGCAAAACCAGATTTTTTAAGCTAACTTCAGGGATAGCATCACAATTTATTCTGCTTGAATTCGAGCTGCCGGATTTGCTAGTAAACTCTTATAGCATAGTTATTAGAATGCTATAAAATAACAAGTAGGCTCTAAATTCAAGTACAATACAAAATTACATATAAGGACTTTATTTACATTTTGATGAATTGCAAGTGAAAGTTCGCCGGAATGGAGTAACATATTGAATGGTTATCATATTGAAAATTAGGAGGATTAAAAAACCATTGCGAACTCATTTTGTTGTATTAATACTTATTTATTAATTTAGACAAGTCTAATCACATTTTAGGAACCATTATGTTACTTTAAAAAACTTGAATTGGTTTTTAAAATTAATTAATTAAAACTAAATTTATAGTTAACATCTGTAGAAAGATTTAAATAGCATGTCGTAAATGATTTGCTATAAAATACAATAATACACAACACCTAATCCAAATACTTAATTGTAAAATGTCCATTTGGTAATTTTTTAATTGGGCAGGTGACCTGTTTAAATTGCCGACTAAGAACAATAGACTGGCCTACTAATATCGCAGTAGGTCAACTATTCAGTCTTGCGTTGACAATCAAGGTTAAAACACTAGTTTATACACTAATCACTTGTGGCATTGCAACAGATCTGTTTAGCTGACTACTGCTAGTGATTACACCAAAAAGGGGCCGGCAGAAATGCATTACGCGTCTGGTTGATTAGCATCCACAGTTCCTGACTCTTAACGTGAACTAATTACACAACTGGATTTTAGAATGTAATTTGTTAAATCAAACCAGAGTTTAAAAATGGAGATTAATTCTTGATTAGAGCTTTACTGACCTGAAAGTGTGTCATGCATTTCACTTCGCAAAATACATAAACCTGAATTTGATGCAACCCAGTTTGATTCATGTGTATCAAATGTATTATATTTACTTGTATTTAGGCCTATTATTCAGATGAATTAATAGTAGTAATGAAGTAATGTATAAAGGATTGGACTACTAAAGTACTGTCATCCTATTGATAACAACTTTATTGCAATCCAAAAATGGCATTTAACCCCAGAGTAATCCCATGATTACTACGTGTATGATTAGGGCCTACAGACATAATTTTAATAAAACCCTGTATTGCATTAAACTTATTAGTCTGTTAAAGTGAAATTAGACAATATAACGTACCCAAACGTATTTAAAGCTTATCTTTATTTGCTTGATTATACAAGGCAACAATTGACCAAACCTAAACTTGTGAGAAAAAATAAAAGTCCACGACACAGGTCACGGTCAGTTGATACTGTTTCAAGGCAAATTCAGTTAAATAATAAACAAATTATTATACCTCAAGATTTTGTGAAAACGTGCCAAAAATAATCTATGATTAAAATGTAAAAACTGGCCTCATGTTTGGAATTCACTTAACATTAAAACAGTTTTAAGAAAAATGAAGAGAAAAAGTACAGTAAAAATGCAATAGCATACACAAAAATATCTCGCAAAACTGGTAGTCGCCTAATGTAGGTCCCTGACACAAAATAAAACTAAAATAATGTCCAAGAAAACACGATGCAATTAACTGTGAATACATAGTGCATCTCACTTATCATAGAGTCAATAATCGCTGTGATATAATCTCATTGATAATCAATTAAATGCAAACAGCGAGTGGCAGTATCTGACACGATAGTGAAACAAAAATTTAAGAAACTACTACGCATCTCAAATAAATTTAATAAAAATAGTGACGACGGTTTTTGGATGAGAAAAGCAAACAGCGGATCTCTTGAGAGGCCTGGTAGGACCAGCTGTGTTCACCATATGGCAGGATGGGGCAGACTCTGTGGGGGAGGGAGACACATGGTGCGATCCAACAAGTATCCCATCTGTATTGCCTTCTGCCTACACCAATAATGGGCTGAGCTGTGCTTTTACACTTACATTACTGCACTTGCTCCCGTGTGTAGAGCAATACACACAGGAGAGTGCCCACACATAAAAACTCATTTATGTGTCATGAGAAAAACCCATTTATAAGAAAATCATTGGAATCTAAGAGATCAATGATAGGTTTTCGGCACGGCTAAGAATCTGAGAAATACAGTTCTCTCATGTTCAAGCTTCTTTATTAAAAAAAAACTTTTGTTTTCATATAAAGAATTTACATACTAGTTAACAAAGAAACCACGCGAATGTGGCAATGCGGTGCTTTTTCATAGTCATATTCACACTGTCTTGCTCTGCTCAAATATCTATCTACATTATTAAACAAATTTCTTTACTTTTGTTTGACGATTTTATACCTCTAAAACTATTATTTTGTATACATGTTTAGTATCAATGTGTCTTTTGTGGGTTTGAAAAACATCTACCTTCGCCTCATAGGCGTTCAAAATTCCAATGTTAATCTTATGGAGTTATTTCAATTAGGTAGTCAGCTGATCATAATTTAAACAATTAATACCCCCGTCACAGCAAACCTGCATACTCAGCGAATTTAAACAATTAATACCCCCGTCACAGCAAACCTGCATACTCAGCTAATTTAAACAATTAATACCCCCGTCACAGCAAACCTGCATACTCAGCGAATTTCCAATGAATATATAACATAACACATTAAAACACTTAACAGGATTCATAAGAAATATATTCACAAACAAGCGATATTTAAAATATTAATTATTCTCCATAAGAATAACATTGGGGATGAGTACGCAGGTTTACTGCAACAGGCACACAAAATAATGGGTTTTTATGCAAATATCAATAGAATTCATCTTAGTGAAGTCACATACCAAGTTTCATCCATATACAAAAATAAATGAGCGATATATAACATTTTAAGTATTTTCCATAAGAATAACATGGAGACCAAGTACCTAGGTTTGCTGCTACAGGAACCATAGGCGAAAAATTTTTGTTGTGCAAACAACAATAAACCACAACCAGATCAAGCCATATACCAAATTTCGCCAGTTTATGTTCATAAATAAGCGAGATATACAATTTTTCTTTTTCTCCATAAGAATAACATTAGAACACGTACTGTGTTTAGCACTTTCAATATCTTGGTAACCAATTGACGTAGAGCAATGATTAGAATACCACATTGTTTGTTTTTGTAAGCTGAATTCAATGGTATAAATTAAAATTCGATTTAAATTAAAATTACATGTGAAAACCCCAAAAAAACACATTTTTAGGGTACAAAACCCCCCAAAAACTCCCCTTCGGATGGTGTGATTAATCTGGTTTTCGAACTCATTCAAATAAATGGTACTTTACACATTTGTACCAAATTTCATTAAGATCTGACCTTTTTTACGAGAGTTATCATGCTTACGGACACACACACACACACACACACACACACACACAAATATATATATATATATATATATACATATATAAAAATTTGAACGAATGGTGTTTTTGGCATCTGGGGACCTCAAAACGAAAAATTATCATGGTCTCGGGCTTAAGTCTTACCATGAGACCTACGGTAATAGCTTCTTCCCTATAGGGGAAATTCGCTAAAAACATCTCACTCTATCTATGGTGTGATAATCCCATGCGGGGAGAACGGGACACCGGCTAATTGTTTTTACCTTTTGTTCAGCAAATTTCAGTCTCCAAGGCAATCAATTTGTAGAGATATTTGATTAATCTCTAACTCTCTTTTCCTTTAGCGCTTTTTAAATTATCGAAAACATTCAATTCCAATTTCTGATACTACCCATGATTTTCAGGTCCAATGTTAATTATATCGGTTTCCGTAATTGTTTCGCCATACCGCAGCAACCCACCCTCCTAATATTGATTTTGCACGGTGCACGGGTTTACTAGTGTACCGTAGTGCTGACCTGGGCCACGGAGGAACCACGGTCGGGACGTGATGCTCGCGACACGGCCACGGACGACGACAGAGAACGCCCTGACGAATCCATCTCCGCGGTTCGCACAGGATTGTCACAATACCGTCATTGTCACCTCGCGCTGCTCATGTTGCCGTGGAGTAACCGAATAATTTGCCTTAGAAAATCCAATAATTTAGGCCGAATCCCCACTATGAGATACTGCCCGATTAGTTCAATTGTGCCTCAAATTCGTTGTATGTTCATTTGGGACCAAAAAGTGGCCGGGAGGGGGATACCTAGATTCGTGCAGAATTTTGGTAGGTAAACACACATAAGGTCGCTTTATGCTATGGCAAAAATTGAAATGAATTAAGTGATAGAATCAGTTTTTGAACGTATATCAACCTTAAGCATAATTCGGGGGTCGCAGGGGGGGACAGTTGTCCCCCCAATAATTTGGAGAAAATATGATTGTAATATATGAAAAGTAACAGTAATCACGATCACGACCATATTGGCCCCATCTTCCAATCAAAATACAGAATTTACGCGTATTTTATGAACTAATATTAATCCGAAAAACTATTTTGACTTTTGGAACAATAACAAATGTATTAATTAAATGGAACCCCCATGTATTTGAATTATTTATGAACGAGGGTGAAAAAGCTTTGCAATACCTCAGTGTCCGTAGTAACTCTATGACAATAGTTAAAAAAAATCTTCCCTAGAGTGTGTTGTGTTTTGTCAGTTTCGCATTCTTCCATTGAATTGGGACTGAGAAAAATGTTCAATGAATAGCAACAATTGTCTAAAACTTTCTTAGTTAGTAATGGGTTTTGTTGATTCTTCATCGTGTGTAATGTTTAATTACTCAGTTTGTTTACGTTCCACGGCGATTCCGAGAATTCCCGGGGTTATAATTAGATGGGGTGGCCGGGAGAAGGGAGGGAGAACGGGGAAATGTAGGGACGTTCGTGGTGAGAAAGCTGCGTGGTTGGCACACTTGGCGGCGCCGTGGAGGGGAGGGCACATTGACACGGCCCAAGGCCAGCGGCACTCCGCCGCGCACTCGCCGCTACGCACAAAGAATATCGTGCGTTCACGGAATGAGATGGTTAATGAAATAATGACGAGAGCAGCCAGGCTACGAGGAAACATACTTCAACTTAGTAAGCGTTCGCCGTAGTTCCTGTTATAATTCTTGATCGCTTATGATAATTACTCAAAATGGTATTGAACACAAATATGAATTTTTCGAATGTTTTCGTGACAGAATGAAACTACTCCTCCAGTGACTACTTATAGTTTGAAGTAAGGCCCACTAGACAACGGAAGGAGTTTCCATACCTCACAAACATCAAAGTGTAACTTTAAACACTATAAGCCATAGACAAGTAAATAATCTATAGATGAAATGGATAGTTTCCCTTTTCCACCTTTCTTGGAGATGTTAAAATACCTGGACGTTCAGCTATATTGGCACGCACAAGAAGCCAATGGAAGCGCGTATGAGAATTATGCTAAACCTGGCGATCCCAGTTACACCGGGAGAATTAATTAAAATGCAAAAACAAGGTGTGTGTGCCGCATAATATTGAAAACCCAATTAACTTTTACATTATTAAAGAATCATCTGACCAAATAAAATCTTAGTCTGTCATAGATGAACATTCATGACTTACGACCAATGGAGCGAAGCCCTGATGAAATTTTTATAATTTTCTGAATTTGTGCAATAATTGTTGAACTCCCATACCGAACATGTTAAATGCGTTGGGGCTTTGTCCCGATAACACTAAACAACTTGATACAGTTGTCTATCGTCTAACTATGACACTGATGTATTAAGACCATGGCAATCTACTAGTAGTACAGTAGCGATGAACAGTAGCGAGTGGTGACAGGGCTGAATGTTTGATGGGACGCAGTGCTGATTAGCCACATGCATATTTGATGTGCCAGCCACTGTGTCAACACTGCCAGTGTATCGTCTGTCTAGACGCCGCTGTATCAAGTGCATGGCAAGTCAGCTACTACTAGTGTGGTAGCGTCGAACAGTAGCGAGTGGTGACAGGGCTGAATGTTTGATGGGACGCAGTGCTGATTAGCCGCATGCATATTTGATGGGCCAGCCACTGTGTCAACACTGCCAGTGTATCGTCTGTCTAGACGCCGCTGTATCAAGTACATGGCAAGTCAGCTACTACTAGTGTGGTAGCGTCGAACAGTAGCGAGTGGCGGCAGGGCTGAATGTTTCATGGGACGCAGTGCTGATTAGCCGCATGCATATTTGATGTGCCAGCCACTGTGTCAACACTGCCAGTGTATTGTCTGTCTAGACGCCGCTGTATCAAGTGCATGGCAAGTCAGCTACTACTAGTGTGGGAGCGTCGAACAGTAGCGAGTGGCGGCAGGGCTGAATGTTTGATGGGACGCAGTGCTGATTAGCCGCATGCATATTTGATGTGCCATCTACTGTGTCAACACTGCCAGTGTATCGTTTGTCTAGACGCCGCTGTATCAAGTGCATGGCAAGTCAGCAACTACTAGTGTGGTAGCGTCGAACAGTAGCGAGTGGCGGCAGGGCTGAATGTTTGATGGGACGCAGTGCTGATTAGCCGCATGCATATTTGATGGGCCAGCCACTGTGTCAACACTGCCAGTGTATCGTCTGTCTAGACGCCGCTGTATCAAGTACATGGCAAGTCTACTACTAGTGTGGTAGCGTCGAACAGTAGCGAGTAGCGGCAGGGCTGAATGTTTGATGGGACGCAGTGCTGATTAGCCGCACGCATATTTGATGTGCCATCCACTGTGTCAACACTGCCTGTGTATCGTCTGTCTAGACGCCGCTGTATCACGTACATGGCAAGTCTACTACTAGTGTGGTAGCGTCGAACAGTAGCGAGTAGCGGCAGGGCTGAATGTTTGATGGGACGCAGTGCTGATTAGCCGCATGCATATTTGATGGGCCAGCCACTGTGTCAACACTGCCAGTGTATCGTCTGTCTAGACGCCGCTGTATCAAGTGCATGGCAAGTCAGCTACTACTAGTGTGGTAGCGTCGAACAGTAGCGAGTAGCGGCACAGCTGAATGTTTGATGGGACGCAGTGCTGATTAGCCGCATGCATATTTGATGGGCCAGCCACTGTGTCAACACTGCCTGTGTATCGTCTGTCTAGACGCCGCTGTATCAAGTACATGGCAAGTCTACTACTAGTGTGGTAGCGTCGAACAGTAGCGAGTAGCGGCACAGCTGAATGTTTGATGGGACGCAGTGCTGATTAGCCGCATGCATATTTGATAGGCCAGCCACTGTGTCAACACTGCCAGTGTATCGTCTGTCTAGACGCCGCTGTATCAAGTGCATGGCAAGTCAGCAATTACTAGTGTGGTAGCGTCGAACAGTAGCGAGTAGCGGCAGAGCTGAATGTTTGATGGGACGCAGTGCTGATTAGCCGCAAGCATATTTGATAGGCCAGCCACTGTGTCAACACTGCCAGTGTATCGTCTGTCTAGACGCCGCTGTATCAAGTGCATGGCAAGTCAGCATTTACTAGTGTGGTAGCGTCGAACAGTAGCGAGTGGCGGCAGGGCTGAATGTTTGATGGGACGCAGTGCTGATTAGCCGCATGCATATTTGATGTGCCAGCCACTGTGTCAACACTGCCTAACACTGTGTCGTCTGTCTATGATACCGCTGTATCAAGTACATGATCGCAAGCAAGTCAACGAAATATACTGTTTTCAACATGTTTCTAAAATTGACGAATATGATTTTAGACAGTTTATCACTATTTATTAAAATCGTTAATGAACAATATTTGCGCAAAATGGTCATTTTAATTTGTACACTCTAATTATTTTCCTGCGTATCTTCTGAAACATTTGCGCGAATGATGTCCTGAATGATTTGGTTTCCATGAATTTTTAAGAAATTAGGTATATATATGCACTTTGGGGGTCAAACAATGTATGCTTTTAATTATAATGCATTAAGTAATATAACATTTAGTGATATAGAATATCATTAAATTAAATGACACTCTAAAATGTACAACTTGTGTCCATTCACTATTTTGTATTACAATCTTAAAATACAAATTTGAAGTTGGCTATTAAATTTGTTTAGTTGTTTATTGATTGATATTGCTTTTATACTCTGGAATATGCCAATATTGCGTGTAAATTCCCTTGAAAAGCCCTAATGGAATAAAACTCATCTTCATACCGTCTCTGAAACCGCTGACTGAATTTGAATTGACGCAAATTACTAATCTTAAAGCTTTGTAAATAGTTTTAAAGGATTAAAACCCCTTACCTTTGTAGGCAACATTTACCAACACACCCTCATCTGACCTTTCCCGGGTCTCCACGGCAGACTCCCGAACACGGCCAATCCGCTAAGAGCCGCTCGCCGAGTATCGACGCCGTCATGCGATCCCGGCGTTACCCGTCGTCCATTACTCACCGCCCGCTGATAATATTGGCTTTTATCTACCTAAAACGGGATACGAGCTACCTGCCTGGTTGGCTTCCTTCACGTTACAACCTTCATGCATGTTTGGGCTAGGCAAGTACCGGGAGTCAGATTAACGTAAAGATGAAGACTGGTTAGCATGGAAGATTAATAAAATAAATAAATAGGTATACTCTACTACTATTAGGTATACGATTATTGTTGTGCCGAGTGCAGAGGATACAGGCGAACCTATAGTGTGTTTGTTTATCATGCATATGGTGGCTATGTAGTTCATCTATCAACCTGCGATAATTGACTACGAGGTGGATTCTTTTTTGAAACAGCCACGGGTAAGCGAACTGGCAAAGGGTTGATCTATTTAAATTTAAATTGCCTTCTAACGACACGGAACAACAATAACAGTGAGAAGTGCATGCGAGAAAGCGCAATCGGGCAAATCGTAGCAGCGCAGTGGCGGCGCGGAGCGCGGGGGAGGGTCGGCTAGGTCAGTGCTTCCTAGCAGGGCTGCCAACGTAGGAAGTGACGCGCGACCGCCGCGCAGCGCCGCTATAGTGGCACACCTGGCCCGCACATGTGCTCCTCCAAGATCATGTCGACCGACACAGAGGTATATAAACTTGTGGGTAAAGAAAGCCGCCTCTCGCTATTTCTTACGGATCCCACAACAGAGCTTTGATCAGGAACATTGTACTCTTCAAACAACCGCATAAATTATAAGAGCGTGAACATATTGGTGCAAATTTCAACATTTGTGTTTGAAAACGATACTATTATTGAACATATCCGATTTCATGAGTCAGATTTGATACGCCCACAGAATCAAAGGCAATCAAAATGCCGCGAAAGAATGAATACCTATTTCATCAGCAACATTGTTTTTATCCTAAAAGAAGGGAACTGTTTTGTGTTTCAATGAGAGCACTGAACATCGGTGGATCGATTATTACGAGTGAAGAGAATCAATTTCGGCGAGAAGGCCCGTGAGGCGCCGCGGCGTCGGCGTCGGTTGCCATAGCGACTCCCTCGCCAGCGTCTGCGGACACCGACGGCCCGTACCGCAAAGATCTGCATTCGTAGCAATAATCCGTTATAACAATTTAAACAATGTATGATGTGTTAATTTACAACATTAAAATATGGCCACACCAAAGTTATACAAACACACGAAAGCGGAAAACAAATTCAGTTTTAGAGTAGATACGAGCAGTAGTCAATTCGTATTCCTACGCAGAGAATTTTTTTTTTCAATTAAGACTGATGAATTCCCGAACAATGTTTCAATAACCGCTATAATAAATTCTATAGACACAATCAGAAAGACAACGGACTCATAGGCTGGGTTAAAAATAATTTTACAAGGAGATTGAGTAAAAAGGGTAAAGTTTTACCATGTATGAATCTATAATCTGCATTTTGATCAAATACAAACACGATAACAGCATAAAATAAACATGTGAATGGCGAAGGATGAAATAATTCAGGTGGGGAAAGAAGATGTGGAGGCACAAAAATAGCTGTCCGGAGGAGAGGAGAGCGACGTTTGCGTTAACACGTGCGGGGCCCACGTGACAGGGTAAACAGCGGCAGTAGTGGTAAACAGAGGGTTCTGCAGCACAAAGAGCTTCCGCACCGGCTGTCAGGTGCACTGGACGTTACACTCACAACGCCTAGTTAAATATGTTCATGTTCACAGTGTTGACTACTTAAAACGGTATTAGAAATTCTCGTAAAAAATTAATAAATAAATCACTCGAGGGAGAAGACTGGAAATTTGTTATCAGATGATTTCCCATAAAAGTTTCAATACAACCGAATATTATGATTGTTTGGCTTTAGAAAACACAATCTTCTCTGGATTTTATAAGTGAGCGTTCCAAATAAAAATATATTCTGAATACGGTAATCCGTTTGAGTGTACAACAAGTTAATTTCAAGCACATCAGTTAACAAATGCGAACAGTGCCAGTTTCCGCAAACACGATTTGAACCTCGGAATATAATTCTAGTATACACAGATGTACAGTTCTAATTTCAACTTCCTAAATTATCTACGTAGACTTTCGAATTGGTTCGCACAAAAAAATCCATACGAGGTATAATTTGTTTTGATTGATGTATAAAGGTGAATAGTTACAATTAGGAACGTTAGCGAGAGCGGGTCAAGATGACCGAGATGGCGCGTGGGAGAGGAGCTTTCTATAGCGGCGGCGATTGTAACTGTGACGACGGCTACGTATCAGGTACAACGTCGTCGCGTTGCCAGGCTTTACATTCGAATAATAACGAGTTGTTTACACGGCCTGTGATTGAAAAATCAAAACAAAAACATGTTGATTAAATATATATCACATTGCAACAAGAGTACAAGGCTTACATACGTACAAATCTCGCATTGAGTTTGGAATAAAGTGTTGCTTTCAACGCTGTGCCGTGAACCAGCAAAACCAAACTACGGTATTGCACTTCCTTGTTAACTAGTCAAAACCGCGCAAAACGAACAATCCAAGATGATGCAACAGTTTCTCATTCCTAATAACGCCTATTCTATTTTTGCACAGGCATTACTAATGCACGAGTGATGTAATGAGTAACGATCCTGTCCAACTGTGTTAATCGTGACGTAAGCCCGTTTTACGGCCTAAGAATAACCTTTCATCAAACTTAGTTCTGTTAGCTTGTACGCATTTGCCAAAAGACAAGTGAACAATGTGTTATCACGATCGCAGACAACATGGCAACTAGACAAAGCCACATGCGACTACGAAGAGGGGCTTCAATAGCACCCGTTTAAAGGAGGGCGAGTGTAAGTGGTGTTTTGGCTTTGGTAAGATACACTCACTACTTTACATAGTTTCGGTAATGCCTTAGGGTGGCACAAGGGGTTATTTTTTCAGCAACAGTATAAATACAATAAAAAACCTGTCATTGAACCCTTCTCTCTAGAATTTTACATTTGAAAAATTAAGTGGTTTTGATTCAAGGATGCTGAAGTAACAATTGAAAGGTTACACATTCACGAACCGCCAAAAGGTGCCCATGCATTTTCTATTCGTTGAAATTGCCCCGTGAACTGAACGCAACACAGTTCATATAATCTCAAATTCCACTAAAGTTTATCAAATGTCTACATTTGAAGAAAACTAATAGGAACAGCGACAGTGTGATACTTCCGAGTTGTTTGACGAACATCCGACATTCGTGTACGTTTGACGAAGACAAAGGAGAGAATCGTTGAAATTTTTACGTACGTTCGTCGTTTAACAGGGGGCTCCAGTCCTCTGTGCCAACGATTATCCCATGCTCCAGTCCTCTGTGTCTACTGTTATCCCATGCTCCAGTCCTCTGTGTCTACTGTTATCCCATGCTCCAGTCCTCTGTGTCTACTGTTATCCCATGCTCCAGTCCTCTGTGCCTACGGTTATCCCATGCTCCAGTCTTCTGTGCCTACGGTTATCCCATGCTCCAGTCCTCTGTGTCTACTGTTATCCCATGCTCCAGTCCTCTGTGCCTACGGTTATCCCATGCTCCAGTCCTCTGTGCCTACTGTTATCCCATTCTCCAGTCCTCTGTGTTTACGGTTATCCCATGCTCCAGTCCTCTGTGTCTACGTTTATCCCGTGCTCCAGTCCTCTGTGTCTCCTGTTATCCCATGCTCCAGTCCTCTGTGCCAACGATTATCCCATGCTCCAGTCCTCTGTGTCTCCTGTTATCCCATGCTCCAGTACTCTGTGCCTACGGTTATCCCATGCTCCAGTCCTCTGTGTCTACTGTTATCCCATGCTCCAGTCCTCTGTGTCTACTGTTATCCCATGCTCCAGTCCTCTGTGCCTACGGTTATCCCATGCTCCAGTCCTCTGTGCCTACTGTTATCCCATGCTCCAGTCCTCTGTGTTTACGGTTATCCCATGCTCCAGTCCTCTGTGTCTACGTTTATCCCGTGCTCCAGTCCTCTGTGTCTCCTGTTATCCCATGCTCCAGTCCTCTGTGCCAACGATTATCCCATGCTCCAGTCCTCTGTGTCTCCTGTTATCCCATGCTCCAGTACTCTGTGCCTACGGTTATCCCATGCTCCAGTCCTCTGTGTCTACTGTTATCCCATGCTCCAGTCCTCTGTGCCTACGGTTATCCCATGCTCCAGTCCTCTGTGCCTACTGTTATCCGATGCTCCAGTCCTCTGTGTTTACGGTTATCCCATGCTCCAGTCCTCTGTGTCTACGTTTATCCCGTGCTCCAGTCCTCTGTGTCTCCTGTTATCCCATGCTCCAGTCCTCTGTGCCAACGATTATCCCATGCTCCAGTCCTCTGTGTCTCCTGTTATCCCAAGCTCCAGTACTCTGTGCCTACGGTTATCCCATGCTCCAGTCCTCTGTGTCTCCTGTTATCCCATGCTCCAGTCCTCTGTGCCTACGGTTATCCCATGCTCCAGTCCTCTGTGCCTACTGTTATCCCATGCTCCAGTCCTCTGTGTTTACGGTTATCCCATGCTCCAGTCCTCTGTGTCTACGTTTATCCCGTGCTCCAGTCCTCTGTGCCTACGGTTATCCCATGCTCCAGTCCTCTGTGCCTACGATTATCCCATGCTACAGTCCTCTGCACCTACGGTTATCCCATGCTCCAGTACTCTGTGCCTACGGTTATCCCATGCTCCAGTCCTCTGTGTCTCCTGTTATCCCATGCTCCAGTCCTCTGTGCCTACGGTTATCCCATAACACCGATGTTAACTTGCAAAGCCCGATTCTCCTCAACGGATTATCCGAAATCGTTGAATTATAGTTAATTTTAAAGACAGAAAATAAATGTTGCTGTTTCAGTGAGCGTCATTTCGATTTCACGAAAATAGATTCACCCATGAAAATCGTAAATATTGAATGCTGTATTTTGGACTTCTTCTTGATCAATTATTTTTGGTGACTACTAGGTATTATTATTTTATGAATATTACATCAACTATATAGATAATCAGTTGAAGAGGGACGGGCTTTGAAAGTTAACATGGGCCTTATGAGGGAAGCAGGTAATGTTCCGTGACTGGAGCCCACTCTTAAGTACATAATATAGCCCTCCAAACGAGGACGAGTCACTCCGCTGTATACTTTTGACGATGACGAGGGCGTGAAGCGCGGCGCGTGGCGTAACCGGGCGTGTAGGCGCTATAAACAAAGTGGCGGGAGAAAGTGCACGAGAGAGTGGGTACCGAGTACCACGCCACGCTGTGCCGCCCTCTCGGCCTTGGACCAACGATCCTAGAGCCGGGGAGAGGCGCGGCCACACATCGGCCGGTCATTTCCGTCAGGGAAGTCATCAGCAGTCAGCAGTGTAGTCGGTCACCTCCCAACACCGATAAGAAACTGCCTCACCCGCATCTGCGGGGAACAACCTAGGCAGGCATTGTAACGGAAAAGTAAACTGGGTTGGGTGTGTTCAACAATGGAATCAAAATGGCGTGGTCACTTTTCTTGCTTCTCGCTGCGATCGGAAACTTTCTCCGTATCGACAACTTTGTTTTGAACAGATTGTTTGATCAAATGTAAACCATAATTATATTTACATGAAGGGCTAAGTACCATTATAGAACTAACAGAACTTCAACCATCAATCCATTTAATACGTAACCAAGATTTGACAGGCTGACTCCATAAGAAAATGTGTTGTGTCCGTGAAATCGATAAAAACCAAAGTTTTACTAAGCAGACAAAATTATTAAGCTATATTTTGACAGGAAAATTAATCTCGGCAACTTAAATAAAATTAATGTTTTAGATATCTCACTCCCCATTATAGCCTTCATAATGTGTATAGCTAAACCCATGATCTCCTTATTACTATATCGGTGTTATCTTACACTCCATTTTACTAAGCATACTTTCTGTAAGCTTTGAACAAAGGGGAATTAGACACGAAAACTAATTAGAACGATACTAGTGTCGAATCGTGACAGAAAGCAATTGGGATTCAGAGGGCACAACGTCGGAGGTAATACTAGACGGACGCGCCATGTCAAGGTAATAGAAACTACAACAAACTCGGGCGTGTCCTTAGCTCCGCCACGCGATGGTATCAACTTTGTTACACGGCGACGGGCGGGAAGGTAAGCGTATTGTACAAGATCGAGTTTATATCCACACGGCTATCATTCCCTTAATAAAATAATGCTAAACCTATACTTTTTTTAATTTACGGAATTAATGTTGGGAAATTGATAAATCAAACTCAGAAAAGGTTAAACAAAAACATTCCAGGTACGGATTGAGTAGCGTAATTGTTGCCAGGAATAAAATAATCTTACTGCAGTTATTTATTCACTGTACCTAGAGTAAGGTTAATGCTGAACCAGTTAAGAAAGATTATTTGCTTTAAAATACAAATGCGAGCTATAACAGTGTTTTTAAAACATTCCCATTTATAATCAAATGCAACACTTTCAAATAACTAAGTTTCAACATTCCTCAAAATCCTCAGCTCCCTTATTCCATTTACTGCAATAAAGTTTACGACAAAACATTCAACAAACACAAATGCCCGTTAAATACTTTGAATAACTAATAATGTAAAGTTTATAATTATTACGATTAGATTCGATTATGACAAATGATGAATTAGCCGAAGGGTCCGCGTAGAGCCTCGGAACGAGACACGAGGAAGGCTATTTTATCCAAAGGGGATAATATCGTACATCACTTCAATATGCCTAACTGGTTTCGTTCTTATCTAACCCTTGAACATTAATATGCACCCCAAGGAACCCAAAAATCGCTTATTTGGTGAGGTAGGGTTAAGGGGAGACGCAATTATTTTGCATTTGTTGTGCAACATTACGTGTGACAGTTCAACACTTATTTTATACACCTAGTGGGTCGCACTACAATTTGTTTGCTGTCTATCTTAAATATTTTTCTACTTTATAACTTCGTTAAAACACATGAATTAATATAAATTTTGAACTTATGTTGACAAATATTAAGACTAATTATTTTTTTAAATGATGCGACTATATTTAAAATAATCATTCAATTAAAAATATACTGGTGTAATTTTTAGCACGTAAAAACACATGAAATCAAGTTTAATTAATGTTTCTTTCTTTTTCGTTTTAGGCTTTTTGAAACGAAACTGTCTTTAATGTATACTACAAGTACATATGTACTTGACACCTTGAAGAGAGCATTTGCGTTTACCCACATCTACGCCAATAAAGGCCAGATACTAACTAAACCTATATCTATGACAAACTCAATCTGTGAAAAGCAGGGGTACTTAACATGATTATCAAATTCTGGACTTTGAACCACTTCCACCGCTCTAGTTTCAGACCGAGATGTTGTTTCCATTTGGCTATTCGGTAAACACGACCGCTTGCACCTCTTCCACAACATAAATCTACCATCACCAACAATTTACTTCAAACAAAGGTTTCCATATGTATATTTCCAATTTACAACCAAAACGCGAAAACTACTGATCAACTGCAACAAAGAAACACGTATAAATCAGCACATTAGCATAGATCAGCGTCGCATTAGTGACATTTCCCCGGTGACTAAGCCTGCACCATTCCGGTGTTATGGCAGTGTCTAGTGTGCCATCACCGTGGGTGGCGGCGTGACCGTTCATATCACGGCTTCATCGCCGGCACTCACACTGCACTGCACATTGCTCCCTCGGCACCGGCATTAATTACCGGGTCGTCGGCTACATTATGTTGCACTATTATGCAACTGACTTCGTTGAAGTTTGGCTAGGAATTTGGCCTGAAACTACATAGAAATGAAGGAAACTTAAGATATTTCCTATGTATAAAAAGCGGATACAAAGATTTTCGCATTAAACAGCGACTAACGTTTTACCCTCCTCATTTAGGTTACCTACTAACATTTACACGTGGGTTTAGTTTGACACATCCGAATCTTATGGCCACTCAAACATCAGGAGCAGCGCAAGATTAACGAAAATGTTACAGAAATGTAATAATAACTGGGTACAGTTGTAACCTATGGTAAACTTCTTCCTAATTCCGATAACCCTTGTTCCACAATTCCATTTACAGCAAATGTTACATTCCGAAAGTTTAATATTACCGGTACTACAGTCAGTTCAACAGTTTGTATATAGGTGTAATCACGAAAACACATGAATAAAGCTGTAATACTGTGAGTTTAATGCTCGCAGTAATTTTAAACCATCATCAAGTCACATTGTAAACAAACACTTTTTCTTTTTTACCAGCGGAATTTAATTCAAGAGGCAATCTTCGATTCAAAATTATTCCTAAAATATAAAAGGTCATGGACAAGACTGTTTATGTTATTTAGGGCAAGTTATGAAGCACAAGGAAGTTAGTTATGGGTAGACCTACTATCATGAAGATCATATATTAACTAGAGAAGTGTTTTAATTCCCTATATTTAATATAATTCCAATTTAATCCAAAAGGCTGATATATTCGTTATACATCGCACACTTAATACTTTTGAGGTTTCTTAGTCAACCATCATAAAATAACGATTACTCTAATTAGTATAGCAGGTCCAAAACGTCCAATTTTTATTTCAATCTACACAAAATAAGTAACTCTTCAAGAAACCAACCCACAATGTAAAGTTGTAAAAGTTCAAAACACACGCTAAACAAAACAAAACCTCGTTACAAGACTTAAAGCATAAATTACTAGTAATCGAAATCGGAAACAACCGATTCAACGCCAAAGTCATTACGAACAATGCGGCCAATCTGCGGACGAAACGCGTTTCGGAAGGGAAGGCAATAAATAACAGAGTGATACCGCGTGGCCCTGCGTCGTGTGTTGTGCTTGGGACGCGTCCAGGCCTCGTGCGGGAGTTATACAACACGAGTGAGCGATCCCCGGTTGGTGTATGGTTCACCATGATGTGTTTAACACAATAGAGGCAGTACAAAGTACCATAAGCAAATTAAGAGAAACTGCAGCGAAAAAAGGGGCATTTAACTCAGAAATCCACCAATGAATTGATAAGCAAGAAGTCGCTTTAAAGCTAGCAATTATTATCTAAACAACATTCATGTGCTAAATCAGAATAACCTTAAATTGATACCCAGTGAGTACACAAAGCTACCAAACGTAAACCCAAACACCGTGAAGAGAGGGCACCGTTTCATCGCTTATTCCGCCTCTACCGCAAATAACAGAAATAGTAGAATTACATAACAAGAAACTAAGCAGAAAAGGGCGGCATTGCGTGCAGCAGCGATATGGACAAGGCCATTTAAAGAGCGCCCGTCCATTACACTAAGTGAGCGCCAAGCCAACAAGTAACTGGGTTAACTGCCAAACCTACGGCACACCAACCACCGACCCGGCAGCCGTACCTCATCGCCACAGCGGGCAAAACCTACGCCGCGCCCGACTACGTTACTGATGGCTTCGTAATGGCGGGAGATACGACAAAACACGCGGATAGCTCGGCGGTAGGCTAACTGCTAAACACCTCATCGCAATAGATGCTAATAGTCTCAACGACCATTTCGCTTGTTAAGGAGTGCATCCGTAAAAGGTACAGTGAAAGACTTCCGGGTTCTAACTAATGAGTAAAAGTTCTTGTGAGAATGAGATAATAAATGTAATTAGAAATAAAGGGATTTTTCCGAGAAAAGACTAAAACCATGGACATACTTACTGATCGATTTAAAAACTGTATGCCAAATCGTAAAGTTTATCTCCAAGTTTATAAGGCAATTTGGGTTTACGTTTAAACTGTTGCTTGCTCTCAAGACGATAATTTCATTAAAAAGGCAACGATGACTTCAAATTCAGACGGCTGTTTCAGCAGCCAATGGCGTTTGTTCTAATCTTATATATTAATTGTCAAAAGAATTTCGTTTTCGGCCCACTACGTCGTTATTTCTTAACCGACTTGGACAATGTGTCATTTTAAAGTTTTTCCACAGCAGAATAGCAGAAAAATGTTTAACTCAAAAACCACTTTAGTTTAATTAAAGTATTGACATTTAATAGATTGCTTCATTTTATTAAAATGGGAGAATATTTTTGAAGGCACTCGGCCTTGGTTTGAAACGTGTGTGTGGTCATGGAATTAGTACCAATTTGAAGCTTAAGCATTCCGGTACTCCCCAAAATTGTCAGATTTGTATTTTACCCCTATAAGTTCGTTAAATGATACAAGTATGACATGTCCCTAAATTTCTTCATGTTATCCATATGGGAGAATTTTTTACTAGGAAATCGGTCTTAGTTTGAGAAAACCAGGCAACGTGTAGTCATGGAATTTGTACCAATTTGAAGCTTAAACAAGCGTTTGGCTGATATATGGTTTTACTAGCTGCTATCATACCCGGTTTCACCCGGGAATACAACAGTTGTGTGTGCTGCATTCTGTATTAACCCATGGAACTATTACGAAACATGATCAGCTGTTTGAATTCTCATCAGCTCAAACTGAAGTACGGATGTCCATAAGAATAATACAGGATTGGAACTTGTAGGGCGGAGCCCTATGGGATACTTAAAATTCTTTCTTAGTGGTTACCTACGTTATGGAAAGAGTACGCGTGCAAAATTTCGTAGTTGTAGGTGTATAGGGTTGGCCTGGGAATTATCGGGTTTTTGTATTTATAGATATAGATTAATAAATATTCCTTCAAATCTAATTTTAATCTTTAAGAGATATTTTATCAACAGCCGAGCCAATTTTGGAAACCTTTTCAAGCTTGGAACTATACAAAAGGCAGCGTATTTCTTTTCTACAATATATAGTTGTAAGTGGTGGTGTGGACAAACCTGAAGTGCTCCATGTCGAGTCCCGCCACATCTGGTGGTCGTTCAGGCTGAGGATCCCCTTCGGCTCGTCCTTAGGTTCGTCGACACCCCACAATTTCTTGGCCGAGGGCGCGATCTGAAACATCAACACAAAACTCTTACTGATTTTCTTTTTAAGACACATAGATCCTCACAGAATATAATTTTGTTACCTCACATTTGGCGGATGACGCTTACTTTTAAAACATATATTTGTTATGATTAGTCAGAATTTATTATAACGATGCTAAAGGCCCCAGATAAGTATATCATACCTGATCACTGATTTTGCACTTTCTAATTTCCAAAACCATCCATCAATATTTGGTATAGTAGCGAAGAAGTAATGCCTTTCGAAAAGACGAAGTAGACAGATGATTAAGAAATTTCGGATGCATATAGAAATAATTTTACGGTAGCGATATCAAGCAGCGGTATCTAAGGCATTGTACATGATGTCCTTTAAAATAAATCTCTCTCTTACTAGGTGAACCCGTGCGATTTCGCACGAATATTAAATTTCAATTTTTGCTTTTATAAGTAGTTACATTCAGTACCAAAACAAATCAATTGAAGATAAGAAACATAAAAGGCTAAATAAAACGTGTTTATATTAATTAAATCGAAATACATTGTTTAAAAAATCTCTTTAAAAACTACATTGTAGTTGTATGGATTACATTTTAGATTGTTTTTTTTTCAATGAAGTTTTATTTTAAATATATTAAATTTGCTTACTCACTGTCCTAACAAATGAATGCAGTTTAATATTTTACTATTACTAGCTTCGTGTAAATTGTAATGTTTATTTTCTTTTGTTTACATTCATTTCCTAAATGACCATGTTGTACATTTCAAGATGAAAGTTTTATTTTTGCTTTAACTATCGGGTCCTCCGCTTATCCCCCATGATAATTTGTTTATAAATAAAAAAATTTAACTGTAAATACAACTTATTTTATTTATATAGAAGTTTTATTTATATAGATATATTCTTGCTGATTGCCTGTCAATAACGTATTAACCAGCTACTATTCATATAAAACTATTCCCCATGTTAATCTTATGGGCAAAAAAGAAACTTTCAGGGCGGCCCGTGTCATTTAGAATGGAAATATCGAACAAACAAAAACGTTCATGCACAAGTACAAATCAGGACGAATATTGTGATACCTTAGTCGACAAAATCGGTTCAGAACTAACGGAGCAGTTCTCCTAACGAAAATTACCTCAGCTTATTGATATATAAGGTTTAACAGCTGGGCTTTATTTTTGGTGAAAAAAACAAACAAAACACCTGGGTTTTTTAATTGAATATTACAAGTTTTTTACAATTTTATTTGTTTGCGCTTTTTTGAGATCTATAGAAAATGTAAAAGCAGTTTGCACACCTGCACACCTAGACACACGTTTTAGTGTATAATATGTCGGGGTAAATCTTTAAACAAAAATCCTTATTTTTTACAAAGTTTGCATGTAGCGTATTGATAATAAGATAGGTTTTAGCGAATTTCCCCTATAGGGAAGAAGCTATTACCGTAGTCGGCATGGTTAGACCTAGGCCCGGGACCATGATAACTTTTCGTTTTGAGGTCCCCAGACCCCAAAAACACCATTCGTTCGATACTGTATATATATATATATATATCTATATATATATATATATATATATATATATATATATATGTGTCCGTGAGCACGATAACTCTCGTAAAAATGATCCGATTTTGATGAAATTTGGTATAAACGTGTAAAGCAACATTTATGACTTTAAGTTCGAAAACCAGCCAGATCGCTCTACCCGAAGGGGTATTTTGGGGGGGTTTAGTACCCCAAAAATGGGTTTTTCGAATTTTTCACATATAATTTTGGAAATATTCAAATTTTAGTTTTCACCATTGGATTTAGCTTAAAAAAACACACAATTTGGTATTTTGATCATTTCTCTACGTCAATTGGTTACCGAGATATTGAAAGTGCTAAACACAGTACGTTGTCTAATGTTATTCTTATGGAGGAAAAGAAAAATTTTATATCTCGCCTATTTATCAACGTATACTGACGAAACTTGGTATACGGCTTCATCTGGTTGTGGACCATTGATATTTGCTCAAAAAGACAATTTTTTACCCAAGGCTCCCGTAGCAGCAAACCTGCGTACTCAGCCCCATGTTATTCTTATGGAGAATAAGTAACGTGTTATCTGCCTTCATTATGAAAATAAATTAATGAAATTTGGTATGTGGCTTTACCTACATGAGTTGTATTGATATTTGTATAAAACCCCATTTTTTGTGTTCCTTGCTTCAGCAAACCTGCATACTCAGCTGCCATGTTATTCTTATGGAGAATAATTAAAATGTCATAAATCGTTTATTTATGAATGTATATTGATGAAACTTGGTATGTGGCTTTATGTGGTATTAATATACATATATATGCATTGGAAATTCGCTGAGTACGCAGGTTTGCTGCTACGGGGGTATTATAAATATAAAATCATAAGTAGAAAGAAAATTGATTTGATATATATAGATAAAGTATTTTTGCTTATTACCTGTCCATAATATGTATTAACAGGTGCAATTAATTTGGTGGACAACAAAAGAAACATCTCGGCTGAAGTTTGAAGGAAAACTGATTTTAGCGAATTTCCCCTATAGGGAAGAAGCTATTACCGTAGTCGGCATGGTAAGACCTAGGCCCGGTACCATGATAACTTTTCGTTTTGAGGTCCCCAGACCCCAAAAACACCATTCGTTCGAAACTGTGTATATATATATATATATATATATATATATATATATATATATATATATATATATGTGTGTGTGTGTGTGTGTGTGTGTGTGTGTGTGTGTGTGTGTGTGTGTGTGTGTGTGTGTCCGTGAGCACGATAACTCTCGTAAAAATTATCCGATTTTGATGAAATTTGGTATGAACATGTAAAGCAACATTTATGACTTTAAGTTCGAAAACCAGCCAGATCGCTCTATCCGAAGGGGTATTTTTGGGGGGTTTTGTACCCCAAAAATGGGTTTTTCGAATTTGTTACATATAATTTTGGAAATAATCAAATTTTATTTTTTCCTATTGGATTCAGCTTAAAAAAACACACAATTTGGTATTTTGATCATTTCTCTACGTCAATTGGTTACCGAGATATTGAAAGTGCTAAACACAGTACGTTGTCTTATGTTATTCTTATGGAGAAAAATAAAAAATTTATATCTCGCTTATTTATGAACGTATACTGACGAAACTTGGTATACGGCTTCATCTGGTTGTGGACCATTGATATTTTTTCAAAAAGACAATTTTTTACCCAAGGCTCCTGTAGCAGCAAACCTGCGTACTCAGCCCCATGTTATTCTTATGGAGAATAAGTAACGTGTTATCTGCCTTCATTATGAAAATAAATTAATGAAATTTGGTATGTGGCTTTACCTACATGAGTTATATTGATATTTGTATAAAACCCCATTTTTTGTGTTCCTTGCTTCAGCAAACCTGCATACTCAGCTGCCATGTTATTCTTATGGAGAATAATTAAAATGTCATAAATCGTTTATTTATGAATGTATACTGATGAAACTTGGTATGTGGCTTTATGTGGTATTAATATACATATATATGCATTGGAAATTCGCTTAGTACGCAGGTTTGCTGCTACGGGGGTATTATTTATTTAGATCGATGTATTTTTGCTGATTACCTTGTCCATAATGTATTAACAGCTGCAAAAACCAAACAATGTATTGGTAGAAAAACAAACGAAACATATGGGTATTTTGAATTGGAGATTGGAAATGTTACACACTTTCAGTTTTTTGCAATTTGTTCCGAGTTCTATGACCTAAATAAAATATCTAAATCCAGTTTGCACATCTACATGTTTGCATGTAGCGTATTAATAATATAAGATTAGCAGATAAGAAAAGTAAGTGTCGAGAATCCTGTCAAGTGGCGGGGAGGGGCACTGTAGCAAGGAGCTTCCCTCTGAATGACACAAGACTTGACGTTGCCCTCCGATTACCACTCAGACAACACTGTGTTGTGTGTGACGCCAAATTACACTTTCAATAAATTAAGAAAATGTTTCTAGAGATTTTGACATTTTTTATTCATACTTTTTACCAATTAATGAGTGTGAAATTTCATCTGAAAGTTGTTTTCATGCCGATGTGATACGGACATCCTTTTTCGATCCAAAACCGCCTCCAAGCATATAAAATAATCCATTAAAGTTTCACAAGTTTTTTTTATGAAACAACCGACGATAAAAAGTCAAATTAAATTTTAAGCTACAATTAAATACAACGTAAAAACCGACACAATATATTCCAAGCCCCGCCCATCGAGTCGACCCGACTAACGATCGCTTACACAACTGATTTAATGGAAACCCGAGAAAGACCTGTGACCCCCTGATTTGTCGTTAGTTTCATGCGAGTGTGAGTGCGACGGAGACAGAAGAGTGTCTAGCGTGAGTCTGACAGAGACGGAGACACTCGTCGTTCGCTGGGCCGTTAAGTAATAACAGTTATGCAACAGTGACGCATACGCCCGCTGTGATTCAATACTGCCTCCGCCATGACACCGCTACCCGCTACCCGCTACCGGCAGCGCGCGGGTAACTTACCCGTAGGACTCTGTTACACCATAAACAAATCGATGCTCGAAAAATATATGATTACCATTACAGGATTACTGTTTTCGGCACTTAAATTACAAACGGATTAAAAAAGCTAAGTCAGAGCTACGTTTGTCATTTGTCTACTACATTAAGAGGTGGACAAATGTAGTAGCCCTCTACTTTTATCTGCTTCACCCAGAACCATAGTGTTAACTTTCTCTTCCTGGCCCGCCTGCCTCAACGAGTAATCCGAAATTATTAGTGAGCAGAATTTGTATATAAAAAATAACATTAGTTTAATCAAATTCTAGAATTGTCAATATTTGCGATGTTTTTAAGGAGTTAATATCAAAACTGCTCACTGAAATAGTAAGGTTTTTTTAATGAGCCATAAATTAACTATTTCAAATAACCAGTTAATTAAGGGACGGGATCTGAAAGTTAATATTGGCCTTATGGGGGGAAGCAAGGAGGAACACGAAATGTTACGTGACTGGATCCCCCTCTTAATAGTTGATATACCACGTGGAAAAGTAGGAAACAAATTATCCCAGACCACGTAGGGCTTCTTAAGAGACAAGCTACTTAAAGATGACATCAGTTTCCAAGGGAAAAGAAATGCACGTTTTACTGCTACAACTGAAACAATACCTTTTCCGACCACACGGTATCGAAGACGAAAATGGCGTGCGGTTCGCAAGTTTGCCAGGTGGTCGCGTGAGTTGAAGTTTGGAAAAGGTGGTCGTCGGCGCGCAGGAAGCCGCAATTAAGTGGCCGACAAAAACACAGCCGGTATGATAATGCCGCGGACACGTCGGCCTTGGCGGGCCATTGTCCCTGGCTACAAAGCTGCCTCGCGCACCTCGCGACCCTGTCCATGTCGTGGCGAAACACACGGACTATATATTAACAAGATAGCGACAGTTTAATAAAACCTATCGTTAACAAGAACTGGGTTTTCCCAATAAACAAATAAAGTATGGAGTTTTCAAGAGATGGCTCTTTTGACTTAACGACCGCGTCCACATGCGACTACAGGTCTATTGCTGGAACCAAAGAACTATTACAGTACCATATAGTTCTCGGGTTGATCCGTTGAAGTACGATTTGTACAGTTACTATCAAACTGACTTGCCAGGAGCGGAGCTCAACCCCACGACAGGGTTCCCTGGCATGTCCCTGACATGGTTTCGGAGTCAGTCACCTGGACCACTATTATTGTTGCCAGATGATACTGTTTTTTTATTGACAGATAAACAGTCTTTAAGACATTAAAATAAGAAATCTTTATTCCAAACCCCTCTCACCTAATCGAACAACCGTCAAAATTCGGCATTTCCCTTACTTGAAAAGAAAAGGGACGTCATCTTTGTCCGAATTTCGAAATGCTTGCAAGAATTATATATCGTTTGGGGTCAGAACTGTGCTCTCTGGGGGGAACAATTTTAACTAAAGTTAACGACAATTTCGATCGTACAGCTCTAAGAGGAGACGCACGAGTTCCAGAACAAAATAAGGAAACAAGATATATGTGAAATAGGACGTGTAAAACACTGTTAACATTTAACTTTTAAAATAAAAAATCAACTTTTAAATACCATCAAATCGAGAAGTGTAATATCGTAAAATACACTATGTACAGGTTTTTTATGACTGGATACTAAATTTCTTTAAATTTTATCAATATTTTCGTATCCTATTGATGGTAGTTCAAAACTAATATTTTCAAATAAGACCCCTCACCAGAACGTCATATTTCCACCGTCATTTTAAATCGGACCCCTTCTACAATGTAGATGACGTACGGCCTCTAATATAACTAGGAGTACGCTCAAATGCTCGCGTAATGGGATACGGAACTCAGAAATGGTAGATAAAAGTTACTGCTGTTTGGTAAGTTCTAACCGAAATTTTATCGCAAAATATATATATTTTATTATTTTATTCTAATTTAATTTATTTTAATAAAAGTTACTGCTGTTTGGTAAGTTCTAACCGAAATTTTATCACAAAATATATATATTTTATTATTTTATTCTAATTTAATTTATTTTATTTAATTAATTCCTGGGGTCTCTGTTGTAAAATATCTATACTTCTCTTTTGGTTAATTTTAGGTCGTAGGATAAATCGTTCTTAATTATATTAAATGATAATATATTAGCGGTGAAAATTCTTCAACAAAAATTACAAGAGAGGTACATTGGAAATTAGCTGGGTACGCAGTTTGCTATGACGGGGGTGTTTAAAGATCATAAACTGACAAAATAACATCTTCAGACCCTAGTACTCATTCGTGCACAAATACAAGTGGGAATTAGTTAAAATGGCTCATTTTCTGCCGTCAAACATGTTTCTAGTGTTAGTATTAACTTGTTAGTGTTGCTGGAATTGTACAAAATTGTGCACATTGGGTCTGAGTTAAGTACATTAATGAAAATATTTTTGATTATTATTAAATACATATTTGATGCTATGGCTTTGATAGTAACTGTTTGAGACTTATCTGAATCACCTAAGAATTCAAGAGTTTGAAAATTCAAAGCTGGGAATTATTTAACAATGTTCTAAAAGTGTTCACTTTATACACAAACTGGTTGTTTTAATTACGTCCTAATGTACACAAGCGTGCCTATTATTTTCAAGAAGATTATTCATGCTTTAATGCCAAACTAATGTTACTTCCCTTAGTTTTTTATGTAGCACAGTTCATTAGGCATACATTAAAACTAAAACTGTAACTGTAAAATGTTTTTACTAGTAGAAAACAAATATTTTAAATTTATCCACAAGTGTGTGTACATTGGGTCCGAAGAGGAACTCAGAAATGGTAACTAAAAGTTACTTCTGTTTCGTAAGTTCTAACCGAAATTTTATCACGATATATATATATATATATATATATTTTTATTATTTAATTATAATTGTAATGTAAATTTATTTTATTTAATTAATTCCTGGGGTCTCTGTTGTAAAATATCTATACTTCTCGTTTGGTTAATTTTAGGTCGTAGGATAAATCGTTCTTAATTATATTAAATGATAATATATTAGAGGTGAAAATTCTTCAACAAAAATTACACAGTGAGGTACATTGGAAATTAGCTGGGTACGCAGTTTGCTATGACGGGGGTGTTTAAAGATCATAAACTGACAAAATAACACAACTGGCAGAAGTAAATATGAAGTCAATGGCTGCTGCAATCTAGCGGATACTCACATTATTCACATTATAGGAGAACGTTATCTTTATTTATAAAAACTGGCATTAGTTTTTTTTATCTAAAAATTTCAAAAACCTTTGATAAAATGAATAAACTCATGTTAAACGGACAGTAATTTATTTATAAAACATATACATAGGACTATTTATTAGTTAGTAGTTTCTTGCAATTACGAAACAATATTGTATTAGTATCTCGTACTTTACAAGCAGCAATTTTTATCCAATACTTTATTTATCTTCCGGAAATTTTACAAATTTTAAATATTAATTAATAAAAAAAAGGTTTAACGATCTACTGTATGCTAATAACAAATGAGAATACGACAAACATTAGGGCGTTTAGTTAAATGTGTTTATTTCGAATTTTGTATTTGTATATGACTTACAAAGGCCCATACATGTGAATTTACAAACCATGGCACCATTCCGGACAAACTTCACCGGAATAGCAAGATGAGAGTAAAATATAAGCAATCACACAAAATGATTTAAACGAGTTTTGTTAATGTAAACCTTTGATAAATCCTATTTATAATCCAAACTTGTGTTTGGATGTCAGAATAAGTTGCGAATAAAACTTATATGTAACAACTGACTTTCGACCAAGGCATTATTGCAGATTATTCAAAATTCTCATAAGTTAAAAAGTTGTTTGCGACACCACGTACAGTATTTTGAATATAACTGGCAGTCGTTTGAAGGATGGTTTGGAAGTGTATGGGCCAGCCTAAGCCTTTGATCCGGTATGACCTTCCAGCTTCCGATAATATCACAGGTCGGTGAGTCCCACCTTCAAAAGAAATATTAATATCAGTTATTAAAGATCGGCCTCAATTCGCTGTAGAATATTTCTCTTTTAATTTTGTATTAATACTGACATTTTAAAAATAAACTTCGATTCATAAGGCGTTGTGAAACTGGTCTGAGCATATTGGGACTACCGTAGATCTTACACCTAAACTGCGTCTAATAATTTGTTTTAGTAGGCCTACATTTTGAAATACATTTTTTAGAATCATGATTCGTGTTGTTATAATTACGGGGTGTGGAGATAAACGACTTACAACAGTTTAAAATAGATTTACACTTATACTGCACTCACTTCCTAGATAGTAAATAAATAAAATATGGTACTGTACAAGGAAATCGATTTCGACCGGTCACACAGCTCATTATCTGGCTCAATAAGAGTATGTCAACCTGACGATGATCGTGTAGCTGGTCGAATTCGAGTTCATAACATATTTTATACTTGTGAGTAAAGTGTAATAGGGTTTAACATTTTGTAAGACACTTTTCAATTACATCCCGTAATTAAAAATAATGTTACTAATAGGATTAAACATTTGAGACGAAATTGTAAGCGTCGGCGATAATCAGCTCCATTGTAAAACATGACGAGTAAATCCAGTCATTGATAAGTGTTATCAGCGCCACTGTAGTCGCAGGTTCAAGTGACCCTGACATCCGTTTCCGGCGGCGGCGGGACTGGACAATAAAGCCACAGATTCTGTGAGGGAAATGCAGTAAAAGGTCAAGTGTGATGTTTAAGTCAGCTACAGTCCTCACTGTAGATTATGCAGTTGTTATGCCTTCGATTACTCGATACTTCCCTGCCGTTGTTTATTTGCTCACGAGAGCCAGGTGATCACTCGTACTATGATGTCTCAACATCAATTCGCACTTGTCAACAAACCCGCGCGTACTGGTGTTTACCCACCGCGTCATTATAGCCCACATGAGCAGCTAGCTGTATAGAAAATAGTAAACAGCAAATTAAGGACATATCTAAACCGAGTTTTGGGGGAAACTTTTGAATTGTATATAAATGTATTCGTTAAAAAAGAAAAATGGAAACAAGATTATAGTTTGCCCGCCCAGCCATGTGCCCCAGAGGATTAAGCGACATCCCACCCCTAAGCGCACGCACACTCCGGTGTGGCATGCACAAAGTGGCGTGTGGGTGAAGGAGTCAGGTCTCAGTCGCACATGCCACCCCTCCATGTACGAATGGGCGCCTAACTGATTTCTGGATTTGGTCATAATGGCACATGCCACCCCTCCATTTACGAATGGGCGACTATTTAAGTCCGGTCAGCCGCGTTTGTCACAGTGGTTTATTTTGAAACTTCTCTGTCTTTGCCTATCCTTGTGTAGGCCTGAGTCCTATCTTTCTCAACACTGTCATGAAAACTGTCTTAGAAAATAATTTAAAACTTTACTCCATCGGCCGTCACATTTTTAATTTCCATCTTAGTGTCATTTATTATTATTGTATCAGACGATTACTCCTTCACTACCATCAATGACGTTTCAAACTTGTAGTGTAGTCATCTCAGCCCGCACAAAAGCTGGCCTCCTCCATCTTAATATTATGAGACTGGTTTGACCGTGGAAAGGGGGTTTTGCTTTCGTATTTTGTTAGCCTGTAATTTTCAAAATCCAATTTTGGTTTCGACCATTTCACTGGTTGTTTATAAACAAGAGTCAGGATTATTTTGTTTTATTTTAACATTCATAACCCGAATGTTACTTTTTACATTTTCAAATTAGCTCGTTTCGCAAAATTTGATTTTTCCTAGGGAGGAGATATGCCTACAACTTATTTATAACCCAGAAGTAATTCATAAAAAAATGAAATTAATTGAATCAATGTACAGTAGAACCTCGCTAATTCGAACCTCGATAATTCGAAAACCTCTATAATTAGTAATGTTTGTCTGTTCCCCCCAGAAAACCTCTAAAATTCGAAAAATAATATACCGAAAATTCGAAGTGATTATATTATTCGAGTGGTATACATGTTACGTATGGTTTCCTAAGAAAAATGACTGAAACAATTGAATGAAGATTACATGTAGAGTGGTCAAATTCAAAATGAATCAATTGTGCTTGTATAATCAAAATAACACCTGAAGGGACATTGAGCTATAATAACAAATGGAGTCAAAAAGGCAAATGAGCTAAGAAATTCAGCTATCAGTACATGAAATCATGGGTAAAAATTCCTCCAGGTCATCTTAACAAACTGACCTTCCCCGAGCAAAGATCGGTCCCCCAGGTGCGATAAAAATAAATAAGCACCTAATCAAGTATTTGCACCACCCCCAAAGTTAATCACAATACGTACACTGAGGTTATAACCAAACTCCATATAAGTATACAGTTTCTCAATACAGGGAACAATCGTTATTTAATGCCATAAAATTACAGATTTAACCTTTTAACCAAAATACAATATTGCAGTGATTGTTTTGTAACAAAACATACAAAGATTGTAGGTTTGTATGTTACGGAATTACATAATTCAAATTGTAATTAATCGTGTTGTATTTTACTTAACTGTGAACGCTTCAGTAGTGTAAGAACTAAATATTCAATTAAAATGTATACTACAATTTTTAAAATATTTGTAATGACAAAGTAGATTGTCACTTTAAAAGAATTTCAGCTTAGTTAAAATAGTAGCACTAAGAAATTTATCTTTAAAAAATCACCACATGCATTCAAACTATCAAACTGTATAAGCAGTTAGACCTAGGCTACTTTTAGACACTTTAAATGTTTTTTTTTTTCTCCTTGTAGTATATTAAATGTTTTTTTCTCCTTGTACTATATTAAATAACTGTCTTTCCTAAATTCCCTTTCGTTTTAATTACGTGTTAAAAACTTCAACAGTATTTGTTTTATCTAAAAAAATGAATGCAAAACAACTCAGAATGACTAATGCAAGGCTACATTAAATATTCTAAAATAAATAATAAACGCCGTTTATTATTTATTTGAAACCAGAAAGGCGTGATTCTTTGAGCCCTTGTTGGGCCCCGCCGGAGGTGCGAAGTTTCGACATTATTGAAGTCCGTTTCGAGCATAGAGGGTCGCAGGCACAGACGGGACGAGTGCCAGTCCCTACACAGTTACAGCCGGCCGGGGTAGCGTCCGTTTTGAGCATGGAGGGTCGTATGCACTAAAGGGACGCGCGCCACTCCTAAGCGTGGTCTCATCCGTGCATGCTACACTGGCCTACATACTGCCAATGTTTCCTCAATGAGACGACATACTAGCCCCTGGCAAAACTGTAATTTTTCAAAGAATAGACATTTTTGTAATATTCAAAATTTGTATATTTGCCTATCAAAATAGACTCCAAACACAGTTTAACTGTGTAATTTTCTAAGCGTTTAGGCCTATAATTTAAGTTTTAAATTTAACATGCTAACACTTATAAACGCTAAGGAGTGTCTCACAATGACACCATGTTTGGACTCAATGTTTATGGATTATATACATTCGATTATTACATTCGAGTTAATACAATACGAATTATATAAGTTTATATTTATTAATTATATAAGTTGTTTGTAAAAAGTTTGTAATGACAAATGATAATTCGTTATTTTGTTTGATGGGAATTAAGATATTTGAATTTAAATGAATTCAATACAGTTTTAAAACATTGCAATTTTGCAGACCTACTAAGCCTAGTAGGTCTAGTAGGATTATGATGTAGTAGGTCATCGAGGAACAATTGGCGGCAGGTAGGACGGGCTGCACGTGTCAGGTCGAGTGCGAGTAGGGGTGCGAGGGTCACTTTATCTTCTGGAGCGCGTGGCTGGCCGGACAAACTATATAATACCGTCTTCCTGAACACAATTTTCAAATTGTCTTCAACTTGGAAAACATATTACACAACACAGCAAAATGTTAACCGAGAAAAATACACAAAAATTAATGTTCTATTTATATTTACTCCAATATTACATAAATTGCAACAATAAACTCCCAAGGGACGAAAAACAAGGGACTTTTAACTTCACGTGTATTCATTTTCCTGCACAAAGCGTCAATACCAGCACAACACAATCGTCTCGTTAACCAGGTTTACGAGATCTTCCCGGCCTCGACCCGGTTCGCCAATCTCAATCATGCACGGCTAAAACCACCGCGGGTCGGACGATATTCAACAAAACCGAGTAACTCCGCCGAGAACTGGGTCACTCGTTTTATTAATTGTTAAAATCGCAGATGTAGGTCGTTTATAAAAGTTCGCTAATGTTCTGCAGAGTAAGTCAATCGATAATGTATTTTGTTACAGAAGCTAAATGACGATCGTTACTTTAAATATTGCTCCGAGTCCGAAATTGGCGCAAGTTCTATTGATTTATTTAAACGCTTCGTCGATTACAGTTAGTACTTTAAATCGTTACGGTACTATGTATTGGTGAATTCACTTATCTGTTTGAAAGTGGTTTCTCACTTAAACACTCCTCTATAGTTAATTATTGTGTTTGTTAAATTATGCTTATTTCTAAGTTTAATACAATAATTACATTTAAATTATCGATTTTTTTAAATATATAGTTTCCGCGGTTGTGTATACTCACATCACGAGTGGAATAGTACGGATTTTTTACCTACAAAATAAACTAGCCACAGACTTACCCTTATTATATGTTTAATAAACCAGACACACTCGAAAACAAGATGAGGATATAGGTCCACGCGAACTTACTACAGTGTCCCTTATACCTTAAAAGAGGCAAGGTACTGTTTCAAAACCAATCCGAACCAATCAGTCGAGTTCGGATCAGCTAGTTTACCAAGATGAACCGTACAGTATATCGATTCCACCTCCGTCATCCGTTCTGACAAGACGAGGAGCGCGATGTGCCCGGCTCAGCCCTGGGGAGAGTAATCCACGTAATTGTGCCGGAAGGGAGCAGCAAGGGACGCGGACGGAGCGAGACTAATTACCGTCCACAACAGACCCTTCCTGAGCCCTTCACACCCGCAGTGTCCTTCCTCTGCTACAGTTTCAACACGGCGGTTTTATAACTCCCCCTCCCTCTACGTAACAAATGGTTATTCATAAACCGAATGTTTGTACCGAGGTAAAGAGACAGTGACGTATTACGGACATTTGAATTACCTTTTAAGTACAATTGACATAGACATCTTAAAATTGTACAGCCCCTAATTAACTGGTTTAATTAACGCTAAATGAAGATGTTTTAACGATCATAAGTCACAATGTGTAGACTAAAAAATGTGTTGGTTCCACGGCAATTATTAAATACGATTGTCTAAAATTAAATTCAAACTTTAATGGTTTATGTGAGCAGGATCCTAAAAGCGGACAAAAGGCCATGTTGCCTTTACAGTTGAGTTCTACCTTGGTCACAGATATATGTAAAGTTACAAATAGTAACACAATATGGGCCAATTTACAATCACAAATGGAGTTCCTCAGGGTTCGGCGCTTGGCCCTCTCTTATGCTTAGTTCTCGAGAATTATTTGAATGCCATGCCTTGCTCTATACCAGATTACAACGCACTAACCTCGTGGAGTGATATGACCTTACTCCAATTTGAAGTGGAAGAGCGTACAAATAAGTCAAAACTTAGGGAAGATAAACTCCAACTTAATAAAGAAAAACGCAGAGATACTCCTGTGTAATCTGTGGACAAGGTAAGATGATCAAATAGATGAAAGGGAATTTTATGCAACAGCCCAGCTGTAATACGTTCACATAGACGCTAATCTCGCGTGTGATTGTCGTATTAATGTGGATGCTATCAACTACTTGTTGAGAACACTAAAGAACCTAGTCATGCCAGATTATCTCCTCATAACCTACTTTGCACTGTTGTTTCATCGTCATTTGTCCTATGGTATTACTGTATACCCCTGGCAAAACAAGGGAACTCCTAATTTTCAAACGTGGGTTCATAGAGTGGCTAAAATAAGACATTTTTATTCTCTTGGTAAATGTCCTCATGAATGATCTTAAAGGCCCTGTCATAATGAATTTCGTAAATAAGTTTTGTAAAAATATGTTTCAAGTATATGATGTAGGCCTATACAGTAATGATAAGATATATCAAGTGAGGTCAACGATTGCTGTTTGGTGATGGGATAACAATAAGATAATGGTTATATGTAGATACAAAAAAAAACAGCTTACTGATCTTTAATGACGACCAATACAAATTGTTACTTCAGTAAATCAATTTGTTTTGTAAAATTCAAACATAATCAGGTCTACGACAGACAAATACAACGAACATAATTTTATCTAGAGACTCTAAAGGGAAGAATTTTTTCAAAAAGCACAAGCTTTATATTGCGGCGAGCTTTCTTTGTGGCCACGTGTAATACGATCCCCTTCACACAAACGTGGATTGGATTTCATAAGACAAACAAAACACATCTGTTCCACTCTGGGACTTTTCCTGGCACCATGTATACATTTTTAAAGTTTCGTTTGATATGTATCGTTTAAAATAATTGAGTAAACTAAATTACCTACACGATTATGTTTCACTGCAGTAAAATTTCAAATTCACGAAATCAGTTTTGTGGCAAATAAGAATTATATGGAAAAATTAGTTAAACTACATGGGAGACTTTCGACTCCCATGACTTTGTTATAGACATTTTTTCCTTATCCGATGTTTACTATATTTTCCCAAATAGTTTAACTATTTTACCATAAAATACAATACGATAGAATAGAATAGACTAGAGAAAAGTAACACGTGTGAAAAATATAATTTGCGCTCAAGACGATAAGCGTCTTGAGAACTTAAGAGTTTCAAGCGGCCACCTGAGTTTTTAGCCACAACCTGACAGGTATCTAGATTGTTGCGACACTTGGCGTTTCAACCTGCTTCTCCAGTAAGGTCAATTATTAACTTTGAAAGTCCATCCCTCCTCCTCAACGGGTTATCTGATATCGTAAGAGCAAAAAAACTTGGCGATTTCAGTGAACAATCTTCTACACCGAGAATAATAATCGTTCAACAACATTCCAGAATATTCAATAAATGTATGTTATCGAAATTCTGCTCAATGAAATCGCTAGTTTTGGTTTTTTTAATGTGCCATAAATCAACGATTACATATAAACCGTTGAAGAGGGACGGGACTTTGCCAGTGACTGGAGCCCCCTTTTAAGTATTCATTGGCCGGCATTGCCACCTCACAGTTCGGCGGTGGCGGTGTCGCCGGGGCACGCGCCACTGTCCTTGGGGCCGAGGTCGAGGCCGCCACATTACCGCGGCCGCCCACCACCTCGTCTGGAGTCCACATCCACCACCGCAGCACAATGCAAACCGCTCACACTAATTCCCGCCAAATCGCTTTCGTTCTAACCCCTGGTTTCAATAGTCTTTTTCCTCTCCACCCCGGCTTGTTCAGTTAGTTAACAATAAAATCATTTTCATATAAAAACGCCCTACTTGGCTGGGACAACAACCCAAAAACGCCTGCATGCAAAACATATTTATTAGAAACTTACAAATAAACCTTTACTGAAGTTGTGATGAACTTAAATGAGTGGGAAGATTTGGCATGAAATAAAAAATGCGTTAATTTATGCGTATTTTACGCATGGGGTGGTTGGGCTTCGTTTTAGCGAATTTCCCCTATAGGGAAGAAGCTATTACCGTAGGTCTCATGGTAAGTCTTAAGCCCGAGACCATGATAACTTTTCATTTTGGGGTCCCCAGATGCCGAAAACACCATTCATTCAAATTTGCACCATAACTCTCGTAAAGGTCCGATCTTAATGAAATTTGGTACAAATGTGTAAAGTACCATTTATTTGAACGAGTTCGAGAACCAGACGAATCGCACCATCCGAAAGGGGGTTTTGGGGAGATTTTGTACCCCAAAAATGGGTTTTTGGGGGTTTCCACATGTAATTTTTATTTAAATCAAATTTTGATTTTCATTATTGAATTCAGCTTAAAACGAGTTCGCATGCAGCACCGCTGACGTGAGGGAAGTGAATTTCCACATAAAAACTTTTAAAACTCAAAATCAATGTAAAAACATACATTTGTCCAATTTTTATTGAAATCTGAAAACAGTATTTTTTGGCTGTTCTGATACTCCTGGTTTCGTTTACTTCCAAAGCTGGGAATACAATTTTACGCATTATAAGGTTAGGAGAAGGTCCAGACAGGCTTGAAAGTAGACATGAGGTTGCTGGGGATGGTAAAAGTACTCTAACAAAGGAATAACAGGCTTTTCTAGTGTAAAACCCCCATAAGACAACGTACTGTGTTTGGTCGATACACATTTTCTTTAATAACTCGGTAAATATTTATGCTAGAATGACGAGAGAGGGCTTAAAACTTTTGCCTCTCTAATTCCCATCTTTTTCCATGCTTTGATTTTATATCTGGGGCTTTTCTGACCCTTTTGGGCACAAAAACTCGAAATTTGAAAGATTAATCCCCCAAAAAAGGGGTTTAAAGTTTTCCGATTGTTTTGCCCAACGAACTTGTCCAACTGATTACAGAAAGGAACGTCCCTACCAAATTTGAAGTAAATCGGACAAAAAATGCGACCGCTAGAGTGCAAACATATATATATATGTCTATATATATATATATATGTCTATATATATATATATGTCTATATATATATATAAATATATATATATATATATTTTTTTTTTAACGACCCCCCAAAACTTGTTCAGGGGGTCACGTTAGGAACTTCTATGGTGGTCCCGGGCTTATGTTTCACCGTGCGGGTCATGCTAATAGTTCACTTTCCAAAGGAAATTCACTAAAAACACACAATTTGGTATTTTGATCATTCCTTTACGACAATTGGTTACCGAGACATTGAAAGTGCTAAACACAGTACGTTGTCTAACTTAATGTTATTCTTATGGAGGAAACGAAAATTTATATTATGAACGTATACTGAAGAAACTTGGTATACAACTTCATCTCGTTGTGGTCTATTGATATTTGATCAAAAAAATATTTTTTTGCCAAAGGCTCCTGTAGCAGCAAACCTGCGTAACCTGCGTACTCAGCCCCCATGTTATTCTTATGGAGAATAATTAAATGCTCTGTCTCCCTTAATTACGAACATAAATTAATAAAAACTGGTATAGGACTTCACCTAGTTGAGTTATATTTATATTAGCATAAAAACCCATTTTTTGTGTTCCTTGTTGCAGCAAACCTGCGTACTCAGCCCCAATGTTATTCTTATGGAGAATAATTAAAATTGTATATATCGCTTATTTGTGAATATATTGTTGTGAAACTTGGTAAGTGGCTTTATGTAGTATTAAGACAATATATCTCCATTGGAAATTCGCTGAGTATGCAGATTTGCTGCGACGGGGGTATTTTATATTACCGGTATGTTATCAATTTACTGACAAGTGATAAGCATATTTTTTTACTCACACTAGGATTTAATGATTCCTTATTCACAATTAAGAAATGATTAGAATTAACTATAATAATCAACAGCTATAAATGAGGAGGCCAAGGACTTTGGTATCCAATCCATCGCTTCAATTTCAATTCTAATCTACCCGAGGTATATAGAAAGAAAGGAGGGCATACTTCCCACGAACAAACGGAGAAATACATCTTAAACCAACCAAAATTATAAAATTATTCAAATTAAAACATAAGCGCGATAATTTAAGATATTACTCTTATATACGCAAGTGTAACACGACTCCAGCGAGAGCCTGCACATACAATTAAACTACAGTACCATACAATAAAATACAATAACGAACAGGTTACAGTAGTAATAATTCTGTAATAATAATTCAGTAATAATAAGTTCTGTAACGAGAATATTTAAATGGAACTACCCCCCTCTTCGCATTTTAATTACAACACGATTGCGCGGATTTAACACTCACAATTCCCATAGAGGAGACTTGCGATTTCGTTCCAGGAGATTAATTGTTGATGTTGAACCTTGGACGTAACAGACAGCTAATTAGGTAATTTCCGGCGACCAACAAATCTCAGCGGACCTGGCTTTCCACTTGGGTTTCACTGCCCCTCTGCACAATTTTTGCCTGCCAAATTCATTCTTATCTTTAATGCCCCATTTTTATTTAAATTCCTTTAAGTAATATTACTAAAATAAGACAATTCAACTAATAACATAAATGTATAACATTTATTAGAATATATGCTGACCTACATAATTATAAAACAAATTAAATTGGTTTCATTATTCGAAAATCTAACACAAGAGTGTTCTTTCTTATTTATAAATTATATGTTTGTAGGCGAGGTATCTTCCATTGTTTGATGTATTTTTGGGCTTCACTCACCTCATTTTTATCCGGATACTTACTAATGTATTATACTATAGCGCCTGAGTTGTCTACTGACCAGACCCGGAATAAAACTAAGGTGAGTGAAGCCCAAAAATACATCCAAAACCGCTCTTACTTAGTCAAAACTAGCTGGTACCCGGCGCGTTGCTGCCGCAGAAGAGGCATTGAATTTGTTTAATGTCAAATACTCGTTCATTTTCAATATGAGCGCGTACGCTACGCTCACTCGGCTATTGAAAAAATAGTTTTGAGTTGCCATTCAAGTAGTTTTTTATTTCCATTATTAGTTACCATTCAAGTAGGTTTTTTATTTTCATAATGATAAGCAGCTGCTTACAATATTTTAAGTTAAATATACCATCTGATAAGTTATATATACCATCTAATAAAATGAAAATAAATCTTTCTTCCATAAGATTAACGTTGAAACTAAGTCCAGAGGGGCACAGACTTGATGTCCTAGGACTTCGGTTAATGGCCTATAACCTTCCCAGGGTTAACCTGTGTTACTATGCAAAATTTCAAAGCAATCGGATGAACGGTATGACGCAAAAATACGAAGGACAGACGAACAAACATTGATTGATGTATATTAGATAACTCCACACTCAACACGAATATAAAAACACAAATTATTTATTGTTACACTTAGCATTTCGTTACATAAAAACGTATTCCATTTTATCCATCATTATAACAGTACGTTTGACAGGTAAATAGCGTAAATCTTAAAAAAACGGCCAACTAACCCACATTTTTAGGCACAGAACAAACCTAAACATCACCGTAAGAACAAATTCATAAAGCCAAACACAATCAACAATTCACAATCCGGCAAAGGACAGCGACTCTTTATCTAGTTGAGCAAGTTGTAATATAAACAGACCGCGGTTCTTCCGAAAAAATCAATGTTTTACCTGAAAAAAAAACTGAGACAACTACACCATCGGCACGGTGATGATAAATCGAAAACATAACAGAGGTTAAAACAGAATCTTGGGGAATACCTTGGCGTTCGGCTGATGAGTTTTATAGGGCCACATGACAACGACTGAAGCGGTGTGACCGTTACACAATAGGGGCGAGGAGTGAGAGGGTAGGGGCCAAGAAACCCAATGAGGGACCGGATTTCTGATAGTGCGGGGATATTTATATCTACTACACGATCGATAACACTGCAACTGCAACAGCAAAAACCTAAGGCGGGAAGCAGTTCATTTTACAAGTACAAAAAAAACACAACACATTGAACACTTCGGAGGGTAAATGTGTTCACTTCGAGTGAAAAGGAGGTCTCGTTAGAAAATGGCAATTTCAATTTAAGAATCTTAATGTCAAACGAAAATAATTAACCTTCACATGTAAGAGATAGTGCGTACTACATATTAGAATTTACTGCCCCTGACACCACCATCAGGGTGTTTTCGCTTCTCCAATCAAAGCTATTGGGAAAATCATTATTTCTTGTATCATTATCATTATCATCGCTTATCTTGCGAAATCTGTAAGAAGGTGGCTTATTCAGCGGTCCAACTATAATTATTTTCTTTCTTCTTTACTGTAGACTATACAGTACATTTTGTTCCGATTTGTCACTAGTTTATGGCCCATACGAAATATCAAATTTAAATAATACAAACTTACTGAATATGTACAGAAAGTGTTGTTTCAACAGTACGTCAATTGTAACAGTAACTTATTTTTGGAGTCAATTGCGTCGGATTGGATACATTTCAATTCATTTAATTACAACTTTTTTGAAAGTCGATGAATAGCTGCGAAAACGCTGCTCAATAAGGAGAAATTTAGCGGGGGCAATAAATTAGACAAAAACATGAGTGATACATTGCGGAGGATTTGTAGGTGATTTAGTGATAGCGCGGCGCGGGGGTGGCAGCAGTGGTGGGGCGGTGCGGGTAGCCCAGGGTGTAGAGTGAGATATACGCCGCCACCCAGATCTGACACTATTGTTCACTATCCGCCGCAGCCCGGCTTTGTAGCAGAGTTCTCTCGCGATAACTTGATACAACACAATACAGTAGTGCACTACGGCTGTATTAGTGATAGCGCGGCGCGGGGGTGGCAGCAGTGGTGGGGCGGTGCGGGGTAGCCCAGGGTGTAGAGTGAGATATACGCCGCCACCCAGATCTGACACTATTGTTCACTATCCGCCGCAGCCCGGCTTTGTAGCAGAGTTCTCTCGCGATAACTTGATACAACACAATAGTGCACTACGGCTGTATTAGTGATAGCGCGGCGCGGGGGTGGCAGCAGTGGTGGGGCGGTGCGGGGTAGCCCAGGGTGTAGAGTGAGATATACGCCGCCACCCAGATCTGACACTATTGTTCACTATCCGCCGCAGCCCGGCTTTGTAGCAGAGGTCTCTCGCGATAACTTGATACAACACAATAGTGCACTACGGCTGTATTAGTGATAGCGCGGCGCGGGGGTGGCAGCAGTGGTGCGGCGGTGCGGGGTAGCCCAGGGTGTAGAATGAGATATACGCCGCCACCCAGATCTGACACTATTGTTCACTATCCGCCGCAGCCCGGCTTTGTAGTAGAGTTCTCTCGCGATAACTTGATACAACACAATAGTGCACTACGGCTGTATTAGTGATAGCGCGGCGCGGGGGTGGCAGCAGTGGTGCGGCGGTGCGGGGTAGTCCAGGGTGTAGAGTGAGATATACGCCGCCACCCAGATCTGACACTATTGTTCACTATCCGCCGCAGCCCGGCTTTGTAGCAGAGTTCTCTCGCGATAACTTGATACAACACAATAGTGCACTACGGCTGTATTAGTGATAGCGCGGCGCGGGGGTGGCAGCAGTGGTGGGGCGGTGCGGGTAGCCCAGGGTGTAGAGTGAGATATACGCCGCCACCCAGATCTGACACTATTGTTCACTATCCGCCGCAGCCCGGCTTTGTAGCAGAGTTCTCTCGCGATAACTTGATACAACACAATACAGTAGTGCACTACGGCTGTATTAGTGATAGCGCGGCGCGGGGGTGGCAGCAGTGGTGGGGCGGTGCGGGGTAGCCCAGGGTGTAGAGTGAGATATACGCCGCCACCCAGATCTGACACTATTGTTCACTATCCGCCGCAGCCCGGCTTTGTAGCAGAGTTCTCTCGCGATAACTTGATACAACACAATACAGTAGTGCACTACGGCTGTATTAGTGATAGCGCGGCGCGGGGGTGGCAGCAGTGGTGGGGCGGTGCGGGTAGCCCAGGGTGTAGAGTGAGATATACGCCGCCACCCAGATCTGACACTATTGTTCACTATCCGCCGCAGCCCGGCTTTGTAGCAGAGTTCTCTCGCGATAACTTGATACAACACAATACAATAGTGCACTACGGCTGTATTAGTGATAGCGCGGCGCGGGGGTGGCAGCAGTGGTGGGGCGGTGCGGGTAGCCCAGGGTGTAGAGTGAGATATACGCCGCCACCCAGATCTGACACTATTGTTCACTATCCGCCGCAGCCAGGCTTTTTAGCAGGGTTCTCTCGCGATAACTTGATACAACACAATAGTGCACTACGGCTGTATTAGTGATAGCGCGGCGCGGGGGTGGCAGCAGTGGTGCGGCGGTGCGGGGTAGTCCAGGGTGTAGAGTGAGATATACGCCGCCACCCAGATCTGACACTATTGTTCACTATCCACCGCAGCCCGGCTTTGTAGCAGAGTTCTCTCGCGATAACTTGATACAACACAATACAGTAGTGCACTACGGCTGTATTGTAGTCTGGCGCTGGGCATTACCATCGCCGCTTCCTGCAACAGTTCGCCGAAAACTCAATTCGGAAACGTAATTATAGAATGTGTACTATCAATATAACAACGAGTTCGCACGCAGCACGCTGACGTGAGGGAAGTGAATTTCCAAATAAAAACTTTTAAAACTCAAAATCAGTGTAAAAACATACATTTGTCCAATTTTTATTGAAATCTGAAAACATTGATTTTTTTGGCTGTTCTGATACTCCTGGTTTCATTTACTTGCAAAGCTGGGAATACAATTTTGCCCAATATAAGGTTAGGATAAGGTCCAGACAGGCTTGAAAGTAGGTGTGAGGTTGCTGGGGATGATAAAATTACTCTAACAAAGGAATAACAGGCTTTTCTCGTGTAAAACCCCCATAAGACAACGTACTGTGTTTAGCCAATACACATTTTCTTTAATAACTCGGTAAATATTTATGCTAGAATGATGAGAGAGGGCTTAAAACTTTCGCCTCTCTAATTCCCATCTTTTTACATGCATTTATTTTACATCTGGGGCTTTTATGACCATTTTTGGACCCAAAAACTCGAAATTTGAAAGATTAATCCCCAAAAAAAGGGGTTTAGAGTTTTCCGATTGCTTTGCCCAACGAACTTGTCCAACTGATTACAGAAAGAAACGTCCCTACCATATTTTAAGTAAATCGGACAAAAATTGCGACCGCTAGAGTGCAAACACACACACATATATATATATATATATATATATATATAAAATTTTGAACGACCCCCCAAAACGTGTTCAGGGGGTCACGTTAGGAACTTCTATGGTGGTCCCGGGCTTAAGTTTCACCGTGCGGGTCATGCTAATAGTTCACTTTCCATAGGAAATTCACTAATAAAGTCCGTGGCATTGTTTCATTTTTACTCAAAACAAAATTACGTTAGTACAAAAACGATACGATACACTAGCTGAACGAAATAGTTTTAAAGTTCGTGTTGGTAGTGACGCAGGCTGAGTTCATATTTTATTACAAGTAAAATACACTGAAGAATCCGAGTAGTGAGTGTGTATTTTTACGCATTTTTAAAGACTTTCATTAAATTGACCGCAAATTATCAGCAGGACAAATAATGTTCATAATAAACAACACATAGCTTCGCAAGTAACCATCCCCCAGTTTGTGCTTGCCCCAGAGAGCTCAAATGTGGGTATGAAGTAAGTAACTATTGTACAACAGTTGGAGAACTGTGCATAATCAGTGTTAGTACGATGACAATAATCTGAGTGGGTGATAGGGCGGGAGTGTAGTTTATGATCATTTGCAAACACGAGACGGCAGTGACAGAGCAAATGAACAGAGTGAAATGTCACTACAACCACAAACAGCTGCCGCCGCGCCGCGCCGCCGTCCACTGGGTGGTTAATATTGGTGTCATCATCAAGATGTACACGTAAACGTAAAGTGCATTATAATTATTATAATCTGATACAAGATTATAGCGGAAAGCTATTATTGTTATTTGTATATTTTTGTAAATAAATGTTCAAATAATATTTAAATAAGTCCCAACAAATAAATATAAAATTCTTTAGCACTTTTAATGATCGGTAACTTTTCACTAACATGCTGTTTAGTCACCAGCAATCCGGTGTTTGGTACCAACAAATTAATTCGTCCATAGTTTGAAATAAATATATCGTTTCTATTGACTAATCATTATTCTAAAATCGTAATCCAGGCTTAATCTCTCTCTTAAGTTTGGCATAAAAACTCGTAATTATACAAATTGCAACAGATTACCAAAGTATTTTTATTCAACACGCGTTTAACGCTTGGGATACAAGTTTTAATTTCGAACACGAAATCTACGGTAAAATAAATCTAACAATACATCGAGGCATCTAAGTTTTATATTGAAAATAACGCCAGAATTGCTACAATTGCGGACAAAATAGAATCCGGCGCATCTCTTCGCAAACAACAAAAGCCGTCGATGGCGCCTCATTACTGGAGCCTGTTCAGGAACACGATATCTTCTCCTCACTCAACAATTCTAAAGAGAGGATCTGTAGACCAATAAATTGGAGTTTTGCCCATTATTTTAATCACTGAATGCAAATTATATTGACTGTACAAAATCAACAAGATTGTATCAGGTTTAGTCCAAAGTGGTGCACTAAACGCGAGTAGGTATGAGTGAAGCTTTTATTATATGTATTATGTTGTCACACACACGTTGCGGTGTTCTATTAAATAATTGTCATCGTAATAAATACGAACAATGTTTAATACTAATCATTATGGTTCTAAATACGAAAACCACTTTTACTATTTCGGTTTCAAAGATTCTTTTTAAAAGCACGTTACTGATTTTGAACGCCAACAGTTGTATTTTAAAATAACTTTTTACACCTGGAAAAACAACTATTAATGGATGGGCTGGATAGGCTAAGTAACTTAACATTAATAACATTTATAATCTACAACTTATCATTAACTTGGTCTCATTTATTTTTTAAATCGCCCTGATTTCTGTTCATACCCCTTAACACAACAAGCTCTTGCATGCAAGGTTTCCCGCTTTACCTCTGTACGTGCATATTAATAACTAAATTGCTTCGACCCTTTGGTATCAAATTATGGGACTTTGAAGTTGGAATCTTAAGACGTTAACTGACTTTAACGAGTTAAATAATTAAACATTTGAACAACAAATTCAACTGCTCTTTTTTATTTATTTTTTTTTTAAATAATGCAACACGTATTTTCGTTCTAAATATAACAACTTTCTATTCAATTTCGGTAGAGGGACATATCAAAAGCTATATTTGTAGTATTGCACCTAGAGGGATACCCTGAGAAAATTAACCTAACAAACCCCTTATGACTTCCCCAGGTAAATAAGGTTTCCAGCGTGTTATGTGAGTTTTAGAGCAGCAGATGCGGTAATATACAGGTAAGTCACCTCTGGGATGTGTGGGGTGAGGGGGTGCTGACCCCAAAATAGTTCACGGGGGCAACTTGGGGCACAGACCGAACTACTATGCGAGGTCACTAACACGCAACCCCCGAAGAGAGGGAGATTCCAATTAATTGCACTTCCAAGTTTAATGATCCGATTGCAAGATTACTCACCCATAACGTAATTAATCAAACATGCAACCATGTATGACCCATCTGTTTACACTTATATAACACGAAGCATCCAGTAAACCAGTATTAAATACATGTTGATAACAAATAATAATAAATACACTTAATGCAATTACTTCATTAGGTAATTATAAATGTTACTAACATAATGATACATTCAAATTTGTAATATTCCACAGATATTTCTGTGACCAAGTTGTATACGTGAGGGTGGTCTATAAAATTAATCTACGGATTAAAATATGGTTAATTAATCTACGGATTAAAATATGGTTATTTTAAAATATTCTTCTCTCTCTAACATACCCCACACGCACACGACTCAAATAAAATTACGGATCATAAAATCTCTAATTTACCCGAGAAATTGGTACAGATCCGCAAATATAGTCAATTTAATAGGAACCAAATATGACAACCAACATTTATAGATTCCAATGAGACATTAGGCAATTTTGTAAAATTAATAAAACCCTGTGGTACTCGATAGCATAGGCGCAATTTAGGGGGGCAAGGGGGGGAAGTTGCCCCCCCAATAATTTGAAAAATATTATTGTAATATATGAAAAGTCAAAATAATCGCAATTTTGCCCCCCTCCAATCAAAATACTGAGATTACGCTTACGCTTGATGGTAAGTAAACGTTTTACATTCATAAAATGTGCATCCAATAAAAAAGCTATGCAACAGCGAAATTAAATTTGTGCATATTAATACAGAAAGTAAACTTTAATGGACATTTTTTAACATAGGCCTAAGCTATTGTACAACTATAAAGGAAAGTTGCAAAACTCTCTGTACAATAAATCAAGACTAGTTTCTCGTGAACACGTCGCCCCATAAAACAATCGTTGACACCGAACAAATAAATTGACTATATCTGCGGATCTGGAACAATTTGTCGAGTAAATCAGAGATCTGTGATCTGTAATGAGAGTCGGGTAATGGTGGTGGGAGGGGGTAGTGTGGGAGAGAGAAGGGAGTAATAAATGACAAGGACAACGACCGGCAGCGAGAGAGAAGCGGGGGGAGAGGGGAGGACTGTTGCTAGGCAACGGCAAGCCAACTTCCGGGACTCGGGACCGGCCGATCACCTGGCCGACCGGCACCGGTCAGGGACTTGGGTGTATAAGAAATAGAATATTCGTATGGATTTAACGGCGGGAGATCTTTAAAATTAATAGTCAGTTTTCGCATGAGATCCATTTAGTTTTCTAGATAAGCGGACCACAGCTTGAGGTGGGATCCGAACTAATTGGGCAGGGGCAATATGCTAATGGTGAGCACATTTTCCGCCTACGCTAACACTCCGATACCGGTTCGAAATCGAAACATTTTACCAAATGGTTGCTTGTTAGTGAATTTCCTTTGGAAAGTGAACTATTAGCATGACCCGCACGGCGAAACTTAAGCCTGGGACCACCATAGAAGTTCCTAACGTGACCCCCTGAACACGTTTTGGGGGTCGTTCAAAATTGTGTATATATATATATATATATATATATATATATACACAAATATATATGTTTGCACTCTAGCGGTCGCAATTTTTGTTCGATTTACTTCAAATTTGGGAGGGACGTTCCTTTCTGTAATCAGTTGGACAAGTTCGTTGGGCAAAACAATCGGAAAACTCTAAACCCCTTTTTTGGGGATTAATCTTTCAAATTTCGAGTTTTTGGGCCCAAAAATGGTCAGAAAGCCCCAGATATAACATTAATGCATGTAAAAAGATGGGAATTTGAGAGGCGAAAGTTTTAAGCCCTTTCTCGTCATTCTAGCATAAATATTTACCGAGTTATTAAAGAAAATGTGTATCGACTAAACACAGTACATTGTCTTATGGGGGTTTTACACGAGAAAAGCCTATTATTCCTTTGTTAGAGTACTTTTACATCCCCAGCAACCTCACGCCTACTTTCAAGCCTGTCTGGACCTTCTCCTAACCTTATACTGGGCAACATTTTATTCCCAGCTTTGCAAGTAAATGAAACCAGGAGTATCAGAACAGCCAAAAAATCAATGTTTTCAGATTTCAAAAATAATTGGACAAATGTATGTTTTTACACTGATTTTGAGTTTTAAAAGTTGTTATGTGGAAATTCACTTCCCTCACGTCAGCGTGCTGCGTGCGAACTCAATCGTTTTTTCGACTACGATAGTTATCTTGTGATGAAAACCATAAATGGTGATCGATTCAGTCAAGCAGATATGAGTTAATCAAAAGTTGTGGATACAATATTAAATTGAGGCTCTACAAATAGATTTTCGTGAACAAAATAACAAAAACTAGGTTGCAGTTCACGACAAAATTATAGTAACCTAACCTAACCTAACTCCTTAGAGCGCTGTATGGTGGCTGTTCGTTGTGCAACATGATTACAAATAAATGGATTAATATAAATAAATTGAATTAAAACCGAACAGAAATTTTAGACTTAAAAATGTTAACAACAAAAGTAAGATTCAACCCCGAACAAATTAAAGTAAAATTTAAAATAAAATTTCAGATCACAAAAAGTAAACATCAAAATTAATATTTCAACCCGAGATCGCACGATCGTATTATCATTGACTATAAATACTGAAGTAGACTTCTCATTGCCATTATAAAATGTGTCCCTAGTTTTGTGTATGCCAGGATTGAAAGAGGTCGTAGTTGACACCAATCACCAACAGAGTGTACTGCTGTCAACTATTATTTCTCCTCTCAAGGAGGGGATAATACAACAGTTGGTGTGTCAGGAAGCAAACATAAGTTGATTATTACTTGGTTTCTGGGGTGGAAATATTTTAAAAGTTAACGTAAATAACTAAAATAAATATTTGACAGCAGCACAATCTGTCGGTGACCTAATCAAACTACTTCAATTTTAAATTCTAGCATACACTAAAAGTGGGACAGCTGGACCATATGGATGGGATGTCTCCTTCAGTATTTATAGTCAATGGTATTATCGTATCCACTGGGCTGCCTACAGTAACTTGCCGATTATCCTGTAAGTTACAATTCATCAAGCAGTGAATAACGATTACACATTCGATAGAACAAATAAACAATCGGGTAATGAAATTGTTCGATATTGTAACAGTTGTAACAAACAATATTGGCGATATTGAACCTTCAGCGTAGGCCAAAATGTGCTCACCATGTTGATGTTGGTACTGTAGTATATATTTGTGTGACAGTGATCGAACCCGGGACCTCACGCGAAATGGTCCCGCAATAACTACCAAGTCGCGCTCAAAAAGTACAAACACAAAAATAACATCGTTATAGTAAAACTTCGCTTGAAACCAGTATTAAATTAAATTAAAACTAATTTTGTTTACCGACAATTAATTAATGTTCAGTGTAAACATTTCCCGGAAACCCTAGTAAATATTCACTAAAATTGCATGTTATCTATCTCAGAATGTATAGTAAGAAATAAAACAACTGTTTATTGCAGGAATTGTTGTATTTAATTTGTGACACTGAACATAAAATTAGGTATTTTTACCTATTTGATAAAATGGACAAAATAGCATCTTTGAATTAGTTTTCCATAAAAAATAGTATGCATTACTAAATAAATGATTACCAACCCTGAAAGTTGTCATTGCTCTTATGGAACAAATGATCGAGATTTGAAATAGCTAACGAATATGCAGACTCTATACTGCATTGTGGGATCCTGTTTACGTTCTGCGCTCATAGTTGCGCTCTTTGGCTTATACGCGATTTCTAAATTTATTATACATAACGAGGATTAAAAAAACGATTCTATGTGTTTTAATAACTAACAAAAACTACACATAAATTAAATATCAGTACTTTGAATTTTAGTTCTCATTTCTGTACGGCAATCTAATTCCACTGCGTTTAGAACATACTGGTATAATTTACAAACACAAAACAAAGGATAGACAATTTTTAAAAATCACAATAGCTTTACTTCAATCAAATCAATAATACTAAGTTACTACCAGAAAGTGAATGTGTATAGTATTAGATGTCAAGATTCGGAAGTTGTAGAGAAGTAAGTATTTGTATTATGGAATGATAAAATATTCAGTATACACGACAATATATCGATCTATCTGCTAACCTACTCACGGGTTTCACTGCTATTAAGAATCCCAATCAATATCCCCAGGGCCGAACTCGGTGGGGGGGGCAGAGGGGGACAACTGCCCCGGGGCCGGGGCTCGCCTAGGGGGGCCCCGGCCGGGCCGGTGTCTAAAAAAAGGTCACCAACTTGGATGAGTACGGCAACAAGGGCCCACACCACCAGGCCTGCCCAGGGGCCCGTGAAAACAGAGTACAGCCCTGGATATCCCTTAAAAAATTGATAATAGTAAGGTTCACCTGTAGACTAAACAGGTTGTAATGGAGTACTAAAGAATTAATAGAGTTACTTTAATAAAAAACTCCAAATAGATTAAAATATTTAAATTATTCCCTTTAATATCTATCCGAAACTAAAATACCCGGATAAAGTTAACAATCCCATGTGAACAGAGCCAATCTCCCTTTTAGAGAGTGTCATGAATGTTTAAATTGCAATAAGGAAATTTGCTCACTAAAGCAACCACTTTCACTACGGTTCTATTTACTTAACACCTGTTGAGCGTTGAACGTGCGACTATTTTCTTTGTAAAAACACACAGTTATGTCTTAATAACACCTGCTGAAATCTGACTGGATTGTTACACTGAATGCAAATAATACAAAAAACAGTAAGACTGAGCAGATATTCTGATTCAGTAATTAGTTCCTCACAGATATTATATGATAAAACATTACAACCCCCACCCCTTAAGTTACCAACTTCAAGAGCTAAAAACGAAAGCGAGTTAAATTTGTCTATAGTCTACTAGGTCACAATGCTAATCTGTCCAACATCTTCAGGCAAGATTTTATGTGCGGAAGAATATCATTAATCTTATCAGTTTCGTGAATGTTTATTTTGTTGAAAACTACTTCTATATTTCGCTCTCATCAAGTTTACTAAGCCTATTACATAATTCTCAGAAAACCGTTTGAACATTATATTTTGTATTTGATTAGCACAATTACTACACTAATACTGTACAATAACAACGTTGATGGAAGAGGTCTGAACTACCGTTTCGAATTCGCATATTAGTTTTATCCAAAAGACCGGGTAATCAAGTCTTGCATGGTTTAAAAAGCATACTTTAACGGAAATCGCCAACAAGTCGCCATAAACCCTTATTGTCCGCCAACTCTATCACCACCCAGTTACCTCACATCATCTACTATACTGCATGGTCATCCTATCTAAATCTTGGCCCTCATATCGGGCGACTTTCTTCCAGTTTTCCTCTCCACAATCTTCTTTGTCTTCTTTTCTTCTTCCAAAACGACCGAGCCATCTGACCCGTTTTCAACTGCGTACGCGATATCGAGCATTATATGTAGAGTTCTTTAATTATAAGTACCTGGGGGGCCGAGCTTTGCTCGGAGGAAGGCCAGTCAGTTTGTTTAAATTGTTTCCAGTTTTGTTTAGACTTGGAGCATATTTCACCACTTCCCCCTACTGATAATCAGAATTGTATAACTCACTTTCCTCTTTTCCACATTTTTAAGGTCACTCCAGTTGTTATTTAAATGTCCCCGTGATTTATTTTACTACTCTATATAGGTATATAATCTTCACTCAAATCTTTTAATCTCTGTTCTCTGGTTGATTGTGAACAGCTGTAACAATTCTTTTGTTTTGATTTGAAACTCCATAAGCCCCAATGTTAATTTGGTTAAATTTTCATTTCAGTTTTTTTACATTATTTGATTTTTCCTGGGGATGAAGCCTGCCTAGAACTTATTTTTATCCCAGAAATTAGATATTTCGAACATTTGAAGGAAATCGTTGGAGCCGTTTTTGAGATCAGTGTCGCAAGCAAGCATACAAGAAAACCTTACTCATATTATAGGATAGGATTACTAGGACAGGTTGACCATGAAGAACCACTAAATAAATACTAATTTTTCTTCGCTAGTGCATTAAGTATGCATTTTCTACCTGTTGCCGATGAATGCGAAATGAGGAACGGGCTGAGCGATTCTTACAACAAAGGGACGGTACTTTTCACAATCCGCAACTTTGTAAGACCGTTATGGCGTGTGCAAGGCGCGCGTGCCGTGAATAAGAGGTATAAGAGAGGACTATTTTTGACTGGATCTTGTTTGTATTTAAGGTCTATTCATTAGTGTTGGTCAAAAGAATACACAACTGTGAAGCTCAAACTCAACCACAACACCACAGCCGAACGGAATACTGATTTTAACTAAGTGGGTTTGTTTATTAAACTAGTGTTTTTCCTATTAAATTTAATTAAATCTGCATGTTGCCTTTAGACTTAATTTTTAGTCGTTTGTTTTTTTTTGTCGTATAAGGGGAAAAGGTCCAACTGGAATCAAATTTAACACGCGGTATTCCAATGACGTGCCGACTGGAGGAGTGTTCAGTCCACGCGCGCCCTCCAAGCGCAGGTCACCCGCGTCGGCTCGCGATCGCATGCCCAGGCGTGTTAGTTATTCAAGAGTAGGCTCCGGTCCTCTCATTCTACCTGCTGCTCCCATAAGACCAAAGTTTAATGTCAAATTCCGTCCCTCATCAACGGAATATCCGAAATTGTCGAGAGCAAAAATATACCAAGCAATTTAAGTTAGCAGAATTAAATCATAAATAATACAAGTTGAACAAATTCCAAAATACTACAATCTAATACGAACGATATCTGTCCGTCTGCAAAATTTATCTCGGAATCCAGCGGATCGATCTTGTTGACTCTGGCATTAGGTGCTTTTAGACCTTAAAAATATGATTGGTAAAAACCTCAAACCCAGGAAAATTCATACCGTACTGCATTTTGTTGAAAATCTCATTTCAAAATAGGACATTTTAAATTGGGCATGAGTTTGAAATGAAAACAACATAATTTTAAAAGCTGTGAATAAATTAACCTGTATACTGTCAAAATCGCACTTACACAAGGTGATGATGTCAAGCTCATGATGTCTTGAAAACAGTAACTACAACCATTGAACATATTTATCACCCACGAAAGTAATCAAATATCAACGAGCATGGCTCGGCCTCCCCGGTACTAGTCATTATTAGCGATTGTTTCTATAGGTAAACGATAGTGATATGAAATCGCTAGGTACTTGATGTCATACATCAACGATATCGGATAACCCGTTGAGAAGGGGCGGACTTTGAAAGTTTACATTGGTCTTATAGTGGAAGCAGGTAGTTTCGTAACTGGAGCCCCCTCTAAACGTAGCAGACAGTAAGGAGCAGAACGGTGCTGCACGGGCAGTGTAGAGTGGAGAGCACCAGAGCCGGTTCACCTTGGTTGGACTCGCCCACAGCCACAGCCGTGCACTGCGACCGCGTCCACGTTCACTGGGCGACTCATCCGACTGCACGAGTTCACAGCGGAAACAACATTGAGAGAAAACCTTTCACACTGCCGCGTTCTGAAGCTCGATATATTCGATCGCTGTTCTGTAGTAAGATTAGCATCAACAGCAGTCTTACCATAGGAACCATGATTTTGATCGCCCTCTAAATTAATTCTACATCGAAATATAAATTATAAACAATCGATCCCTTATCAAACCGTGTTTTGCAATACTTGGTTTTGCATTACATAACCAACAAGCAGGATATAAGATGTTTTTGTGTTTGTGAATTTCTTTTATAAGTGAGGTATTAGCATTGATCCTGTATGCGGTTACAGGTGTAAACTCAAGCTAACGATAAATTAAGAGTTTTAACAAAGGCAACTAACGCGTTTAACATGGTGTCAAGCTAGAAACTCTGTTTTGTATGTATCGCATTTCGTTCGTGTATTTTACATTTACTCTGTTCGTTGACTGAGGCCGGTGCACATCAGCGGTTTGCGGCGGCGGCGCTGCTGCGGCGTGCGGCGATGAGAAAGGTAGTGCACATCAGCGGCGGCGGCGGCGGCGCGGCAGCGGTGACTACATAGTATTAGCATTGATTATACGAAAGGTGAATAATCAATGGTAATAAACATCTGTTAGTCTATAACAAAAACGTTGGCAACAAAATAAATTATAAACAACAATTGAAACTGATACGTTTTCCAACTCGATATTTAATTTCTTTCTTAAAATATAATCGTACGAATCTAAAGTAAATTTAATATTCAATCAGTGCTATTATTAGTTCACAATATTTATGAATGATTGTAAACTTTTTGTTGTTGTTATAAGGTATTTATTGATTTCTGGCATGCCCAATGGTCGAAATTCGACCAAATATATTTTGAATATAAAGTCGACGAATCTTTCCCTCCCTTTCCCACATCCTCACCTCCAGGTATTTTTTTTTTTTTAACGTGGGAGTTATAACAGATAGCAGAAGGCGTAAGATCAGTGGCCTTTTAGCGAATTTCCCCTATAGGGAAGAAGCTATTACCGTAGGTCTCATGGTAAGACTTAAGCCCGAGACCATGATAACTTTTTGTTTTGAGGTCCCCAGATGCCAAAAACGCTATTCGTTCAAATTTATATATATATCTATATATATATGTGTGTGTGTGTGTGTGTGTGTCCGTTAACACGATAACTTGAGTAAAAAAGGTCCGATTTTGATGAAATTTGGCTCAAATGTGTAAAATGACATTCATGACTTTAAGTTCGAAAACCAGAAAAATCGGTTCATGGAAAGGGGGGTTTATGGGGGTTTTAAATTTTCCAAAAATAAGTTTTTTGCATTTTTCACCCTAAAATTTTTAAATAACTTAATTTTGGTTTTGACCATGTTATAGAGTTAAAAAAAAAAAAAATATAGTTATTTGAATTATTAACCTAGGTTGAGTGGTTGCGGAGAAAATCCAAAAAACCTACTCATAGAATCTCCCATGTTTATCTTATGGGAAAACGGTTTTTGGTTTTCCTCAGTTCATTTTAATATAAACTTCGCATTTGCTTTTACCAATCTGTTCAGCTCCACAAAACAATCATTTTGATGTTTAAATTGTGATTCTACGCCCAACCGTTGCAGAGATATTCAAAGTGCTAAACACAGTACGTTGTCCAATGTTATCCTTATGGAGAATAAATAAAATTTGATATCTCGATTATTTATGGATCTTATGGTATGTTGATGAAACTTGGTATGTGGCTTCATGTAGTATTGGTATATTGATATTTGCACAAAAAAATGATTTTTTGTTGATTATTCCCGTAGCAGCAAACCTGCGTACTCAGGCCCCATGTTATTCTTATGGAGAATAACTAGAATGTTATATAGCGCTTATTTATGATTGAATATTGATGAAACTTGGTATGTGGCTTCGCCTGGTTAAATTCTATTTATATTTGCATAAAAAACAATTGTTTGTGTTCCTTGTTTCAGCACACCTACGTACTCATTACCAATGTTATTCTAATGGAGAATAATTAAAATCGCGCATATGTGAATATATTTTTATGAAACTTGGTATGCGGCTTTATGTGGTATTAAGACATATATTATGCATTGGAAATTCGCTGAGTACGCAGGTTTGCTGCGACGGGGGTATTTATTTATGCCTGAAAACTCTCCACCTTATCTTCTCCCCGCCGCTCTTCACCCCCTAACAAACAGATTTTTTATGTAGAGTTAAAACGGAGAAGGAGTTAAGAGAAGGGTGTTACCATTCCAGTAGTCAGTAATATTTTTGATTTATGAATCATCTGTTATTGCTGTCGTGATATTTATTTGAATATAGCAGCTGTTTATTAAATGAAAAACAACAAAAAGCAGAACGCAAGTTCCCATAAGGATAACATGGAAACTTTGAAAGCCAAAAACACACCCAAACGAAAAATTATTGTCATTTCGACACATCCCAATAGTACTATAAATAAGTATGCAAAGTTTCATAATCCTACGATGCCACACATACGAGAAATCGGTACTACAAAAAGTTCCTTAACCTATTATCATATAGATTAAATTAATATATAAGTTCCTTAACCTATTATCATATAGATTAAATTAATATATACTATAGCATGTGTTTTATGTTTCGTCTAGTAATAAATTTTGTATCTGTAATAATACATGACTAGACCAGTCACCCCACGAGTATTTCCGGGTAGCGTCACACTTCCTCTCAGTACAATAGATAGACTACTCCGGATGTAAAATTATAGCTTATGTCCGGCAGAATAAAATAATTTAAATAAGTAAGATCAAGAAAAGGGTTTTAATTCTACAAAAATAATAATAATGTAAAACAAACAATATGTAATATGCATGCAAACTACGATTGTATTTTCTCTCAAAAAGCTTTAGCTACAGAGATAATGCAATGCAGCGTAAGAACTGAATGGGCATGCAAGAAAATAAATAATTTGAATTATTATTATCGATTGCATTATTTTATAAATTCCATGACACAATTTAGTTTTGTACGATATTACATGGTTAAATTTAGTTTAAACACATTATTATAGTTTAATAAACCAGTTGTTATGTAAAAATAACGGGGCTCCCGAATTTAACTAATAAAAACATCTGACTTGAAGTCGGTTTCCATCACTACTGGGGGTCCGAAGCCTGCTTTATATTATTTTATTTATATTTTGTTAATACTTATATCGTCACACTTCCTCTCAGTACAATAGACTACTCCGGATATAAATTCTAGTTTATGCCCGTCAGAATAAAATCATTTAAATAAGTAAGATCAAGAAAAGTTTTTTAAATTCTAGAAAAATAAAAATAATGTAAAACAAACGGTATGTAATATGCATGCACACTGCGCTTGTACTTTATCTCAAAAAGCTTTAACTAGAGAGATAATTATGCAGTACAGTGTAAGAATTGAATGCGCATGGAAGAAAATAAAGAATCTGAAGTATTATTATTGAATGCATTATTTTATAAATTCCATAACACAATATAGTTTTGTACGATATTGCATAGTTAAAGTTACTTTAAGAAGATTATTACAGTTTAATAAACCAGTTGTTATGTAAAAATAACTGGGCTCCCGAATTTTACTGATAAAAACATCTAAGTTTAAGTCGTTTTCCACCACTACTGGAGTGGTCCGAAGCCTGCGGCGAACTCGCCGCCGCCGCGAGTGTGCACTGCTCCATTTGATTCTATGCCCCGACAGACCGCGCGGCGGGGCTGCGGTTGGACAAAACTGCGACGAAGATTTCGCCGCCGCCGCCGCAAACCGTTGATGTGCACTGCTCGGCGATTCTCCATTTGCTCTAATCTATCAAAGAACGCGCCGCGCCGCTGTCGCGCCACCGCCGCAAACCGCGAATGTGCATCGGGCCGAAATGAACGCTACATTTGTACTTTATTATTTTTGTTAATTCTATATACAACTTTAATTATCACTAAATTATCACATTTCGAGTGTATTTCCAATGCAATGTACAACCTATTATATTTGAGGAAGCAAATTATTATTACTTATTATTGTTTAACAATTAGTAATCAAATAAACAACAAAATTATTAATGTTTGCTCTACAGTACTGTAACAAGTTGTTTAATTGAATTTTAAGTTTAAACATAGATTAAGCATACTTCTAAGGAGTATGCTTAATCTATGGTTTAAATCAGCTAGAGCTTACATATTATATCAGGCCAGTTATTGTTATTTAGTTTGTTTTTATTCTTTGCTCTTAGTCAATATACCTGTGTTAAGATACAAATATTAAAATAAATACAAAGCTAACATGTTTGTTGTCAGACGGTACCCTATATCTTGGCCATATTATTACGAGTTGTTAGAAGGAGCAGTCTTACCCTACATCAAAACAATAACAAAACCTAGTCGAAATTAACTCAGCACACCGCTCAGCAACAGCCGTATTAAGCGTCCAGAGAAGGGTGAATCATCAAGGCTGGTGTAGGACGATACGCGCGTAGTTTACGTCCACCAAGAGTAGGCAGACAGTCCGAGGTCGACACTCAATCTCGAGCTGTCAACGAAGCGTGTTATGAGCGCCACTATGAGAACTGCAAGTTAAAAATAGTTGTATTTTGATTATAGGATTGTTTACATAATCTTCGCCGGAATAATTCAATTAAGTGGGAGAAAACCATTGTACGTGCAACGCCGACGGAGGCGCAAACTTCTTATATTAAAAAATAAATAAAACCTCCTGTCTCCTACTGGTCATTACGTCTATTAGTGGCCATTAGAATTGTTTAACTAAGGGTTTTGTTTTAACAATATTTGTTTACGGCAAGAGAAAATTGCTAATGAATAAGTCCCTCCGTGCCAGAGAATTTAGAAAGATAACGCATCAGTATTTTATGTAGTAGTCAATTATGAATCTACAACGTATTAGCGGTGTTATGAGCGCCACTATGAGAACTGCAAGTTAAAAATAGTTGTATTTTGATTATAGGATTGTTTACATAATCTTCGCCGGAATAATTCAATTAAGTGGGAGAAAACCATTGTACGTGCAACGCCGACGGAGGCGCAAACTTCTTATATTAAAAAATAAATAAAACCTCCTGTCTCCTACTGGTCATTACGTCTATTAGTGGCCATTAGAATTGTTTAACTAAGGGTTTTGTTTTAACAATATTTGTTTACGGCAAGAGAAAATTGCTAATGAATAAGTCCCTCCGTGCCAGAGAATTTAGAAAGATAACGCATCAGTATTTTATGTAGTAGTCAATTATGAATCTACAACGTATTAGCGGCAAAGGGGTGGGCGTCACCAAATGTGTAATGCAAGGTTATGATACTCTGAGCGTATGATTATTGTGGTGAAACTGAGTTGCAATCGCCCTAAATCGGTCCTTCATTTCCGAAAGAGCATAGTGTATGTAAATCTTCTAAAATATCCTAGGGGGCCATATAAAATTACGTAACGCACTTAAGGGGAGAGGGGGTATGGCGTAGCGTTATATGGGGGAGGAGGGGTTTGGGTCAACGTTGCGTAACTCACACATATTATAACCCCTAAGAGCATATTATATTATATTATTAACCCTAAGAGCTGGCGCACTCCCGTATCTATTGATACTGTTATAAATCTTTAATACCCCCGCAGCAGCAAACCTGCATTCTCAACGAATTTCCAATGAATATATACGTATCTTAATACCACATAAAGCCACATACAAATTTTCATCAATATACATTCATAAATAAACGATTTATGACATTTTAATTATTCTCCATAAGAATAACATGGCGGCTGAGTATGCAGGTTTGCTGAAGGAAGGAAAACAAAAAATGGGGTTTTATACAAATATCAATACAACTCATTTAGGCAAAGCCACATACCAAATTTCATTAATTTATTTTCATAATTAAGGGAGATAACACGTTATTTATTCTCCATAAGAATAACATGGGGCTGAGTACGCAGGTTTGCTGCTACGGGAGCCTTTGGCAAAAAATGGTTTTTTTGAGCAAATATCAGTGGTCCACAACCAGATGAAGCCGTATACCAAGTTTCGTCAGTATACGTTCATAAATAAGCGAGATGTAAAATTTTTCTTTTCCTCCATAAGAATAACATTAGACAACGTACTGTGTTTAGCACTTTCAATATCTCGGTAACCAATTGACGTAGAGAAATGATCAAAATACCAAATTGTGTGTTTTTTTAAGCTGAATCCAATGGTAAAAACTAAAATTTGACTATTTCAAAAATTATATGTAAAAAATTCAAAAAACCCATTTTTGGGGTACAAAACCCCCCCAAAATACCCCTTCGGATAAAGCGATCTGGCTGGTTTTCGAACTTAAAGTCATAAATGTTGCTTTACACGTTTATACCAAATTTCATCAAAATCGGATAATTTTTACGAGAGTTATCGTGCTCACGGACACATATATATACAGTTTCGAACGAATGGTGTTTTTGGGGTCTGGGGACCTCAAAACGAAAAGTTATCATGGTCCCGGGCCTAGGTCTTACCATGCCGACTACGGTAATAGCTTCTTCCCTATAGGGGAAATTCGCTAAAATCTAACAAATTAACAAATTGATATCTAAACCAAGGTTACAGTTAGTTATCTCCGTCAATCTATTTTAATAACAGTGAAACTACAAATAAATACATAACGTGTTTTGAGCAAGTTCTGTATGATTTCACACCTATGTCATGTGTAGTTGTAGAGTGAAAAACCATGACTTGATATTGTGCAGCGCCACCACCATTTTTAGTTTGTTTTGTATTTGTATTAGTTATAAATTAAGTATTTGACGTTTTAGCTGAGATAGCTTATTTTAGCAAATTTCCCATATAGGGAAGAAGCTATTACCGTCGGTCTCATGGTGAGACTTAAGCCCGAGACCATGATAACTTTTTGTTTTGAGGTCCCCAGAAGCCAAAAACACTATTTGTTCAAATTTATATATATATATATATATGTGTATGTGTATGTGTATGTGTATGTGTATGTGTGTGTGTGTGTGTGTGTGTGTGTGTGTGTGTGTGTGTGTGTGTGTGTGTGTGTGTGTGTGTGTGTGTGTGTGTGTGTGTGTGTGTGTGTGTGTGTGTGTGTGTGTGTGTGTGTGTGTGTGTGTGTGTGTGTGTGTGTGTGTGTGTGTGTGTGTGTGTGTGTGTGTGTGTGTGTGTGTGTGTGTGTGTGTGTGTGTGTGTGTGTGTGTGTCCGTGAATGCGATAACTTGAGTAAAAAACGTCCGATTTCGATGAAATTTGGCTCAAATGTGTAAAGTGACATTTATGACTTTTAAGTTCGAAAACCAGAAAAATCGGACCATGGGAAGGGGGGTTTATGGGGGTTTTAAATTTTCCAAAAATCAGTTTTTTGCATTTTTCACCTTAAAATTTTTAAAACACTTAATTTTGGTGTTGACCATGTTATAGAGCTTAAAAAAACAAATAATATAGTATTTTGAATTATTAACCTAGGTTAAGTGGTTGCGTGAAATGTCCAAAAAAATCTTCTCATAAAATCTCCCATGTTAATCTTATGGGAAAAAGGTTTTTGGCTTTTCCTCAGTTAATTTTACTTTAATCTTAACATTTGCTTTTACCAATCACTTCAGCTCCACAAAACAATCATTTTGGTGTTTAAATTGTGATTCTACGTCCAATCGTTGCAGAGATATTCACAGTGCTAAACACAGTACGTTGTCCAATGTTATCCGTATGGAGGATAAATAAAATTTGATATCTCAATTATTTACGGATGTACATTGATGAAACTTGGTATGTGGCTTCATGTTGTAGTGGTATATTGATATTTTCACAAAAAATAAATTTGTTGTTGATTATCCCCGTAGCAGCTAACCTGCATACTCAGCCCTAATGTTATTCTTATGGAGAATATGTAAAGTTTTATATCTCCCTTAATTATGAACATAAATTAATACAACTTGATAATATAGCTTCACCTAAGTTCAATTATATTGTTAATTGCATAAAAACTCATTTCTTATCTTCCTTGTTGCAGCAAACCTGAGTACTCAGTCCTTATGTTTTTTATGGAGAATAAATAAAATGTTATAAATCACTTATTTATAAATGTATTTTTGTGAAACTTTGTAAGTGGCTTAATGTAGGAGTGAGAAATATATAAATGCATTGGAAATTCGCTGAGTACGCAGGTTTGCTGCGACGGGGGTATTTAGTTTGTATTATAAGTAACAGTATTGTTTGTTGTACACATTTTGCTTTGAAAAAAGCTACCGTATTAAAAAATGTTGATAAATGAAAGTAATTTAAAGTTTAATGATTCATTGAAATCCATATTCCAAACTGCAAATAAAACTATGTCTAAAAGGTTTAAGCTGTAGCTGTTTTAGGCCCTAATACGATTGAGTTACTTCACACATTGGGGGCGTCAACACCCGGGTATGGTCAAGCGTTATGGTGCGTTGCATGGGAGAGGGGAGTCTGAAATTACGAAAAAATGTGTTACGTAATTAATATGTGTAAGGCTCCTAGCTTATTAAATAAAGAAAATATATGTTAATCCGACACGCACCCGGTAAGTATCGACTACTACCAAATGCCACAAAATTTTATTTACCGCATGAAATTTGACATAGACACAATTTAGAGTTAAGAAATTAACAAATCTGAGTCATTTCGAGTTCCCCCGTTAACAGCTGATTGGCGGTGGCAAGGCGAGGTGGTGGCTAGGTGGGAGGGGTTCTTTTATAGTTTGATCAAGCCAATTGTGTGATTGCGCCCATTGTGCGGCGGGCCACGCACAATATTGTGTCCTCACAATGCCACACAATACCGTTGTTCGCTCTGTATCGGCTTTTACCCGGACTTCCTCACTTTAATATGACACTAGAAGGCGTATCAATCTTATTCACTCATTTTTAATTTCCGGCCATGATCAAATGCATTTCGTATAACACGCAAGCACAGAATTGTGGAGGGTAGATTAATGTTATTGTAATTTATATTTCCTCTCTTCACTTCTTCGATGTCATTTCTACAAAAATCTTTTAACCACTTACCCAAAAGTAACTATGAGAGTGCCCAATTTATTTCTTAAATATTTATCAAAGACACTATAAAATACAGCTACACTATTTGTTTTTCTGTATATAGGTAGCAAATGCAGTCAGTCAGAATCGCAAAAACTTGTTTACAATACAATTATGATAACAGTTGTAAACCATTTAACTGACAATGTAATTTTATTGTATATCAAACAATATTTTGATTACTATAAAGAGCTTACACTCAAGCACGATAATACAAGATATTCGTTTCTTGTAAGAAATCACAAGAAAAAATTAACATTGATTATTTAGTATTTTATCTTCGATTAAACCATTTGGACACATGCATAATAGAAAAATAAATAAAACGTGCAAACTCAAAATGGAAGTTTTCAATGTGGAAATTCTACATTAATTGAATTGACGAAGGGAATGAAATGAATGGACGCGGGTCTCTCGCCGCGTGTGGGGACGGCCGTGGCGAGGAGCTATTTCTGGAGCCAAACAAACTCACTCTGGCATCACCCCACCCCGTCCGTAAGTTCAATTCCACTACTGACGAGGCATGAGGAAAATACGCGTAACAGTATTTTACAACAAACTAATAGACGCTGATCATTACACAGCAATAATTGAAGTGTGTAAATGCAGGGGGTTTCACCAACATTAACTTAACATTAGGTGCGATTAAATAAATAAAAAGGTCTTTATTCAGCAAGCGTTTCTCAAGACATTATAGCTGTTTTATAGAATAACTCTTGTCATCCATATATAATAAAATGCCTTAAAATACACAAAACAATAAAATAGGCAAGTTGCTTGATGTTTACATAAATAACATTACAGGGTTTCTACAGAATTTCAATTTTCTTAGCCTCCTGACTTTTCCCTGACCCTTATGTGAAACTCCCCTGACCAACTTTCGAAATACGTCTTAGCATTTTCGCGTTATAAACAAGCATGTGTACACAATTATTATATATTTCATATGTAAACCATTATTTGCTATATCTTGTATGTCATAAATTTTAGTATAACAAAATTAAATCAATTTATTTGAATAATACTCGATAATAATACAAAATTATATTACTGATTTGATGTTTTGGTTATAAATTTATATTTATCAGTAAGAAGAGTGTTTTCAAGAAATGACTGTTACTTGACTTGTTCAGTCCACCCTATAAACAGCCTGTCCATTTTAAACAGTCTCAATTTTTCCCAGTGAGTGATGGAGTTCATGTCAGAATTCTTTTGCTGAACTGAGGTTCCTGTTATTTACTGCAAAGTGAGGTTACAAGTTTAGGTCATAAGTATAAATATGAATGTGTACTGATGGGAGTATGATGTGTACATCAATATACAAAGATAAGTAGCCCAGGGACAGATCCCTGAAGCATTCCCTCAGTAAAAGGTCTCCACATGGAGTAGTCGTCTCCAAGTTTGACTTGCTGCTGGCGATCAAATAGGTAGGACCCGACCCAAATCATCAGAGAATCCAGCTCCACGCAATTTAAAAAAGAAAGGGATAGTATATGACATAAACAAACGTGTAAAAATATAAAATTTTAAAATGTTTGCCTGTCCTTTATCTGATTGCCGACGAGTATCATAAGTCAATTTCAAAGTAGCAGTGTGATATTACGGCAGAAGCCGGGGATTGAAAATATGATTAAGTGTTGTTTGGTTCAATATGGAGAGATAACTGTTCGTGGACTACACTTTCAAGACAATGAATTATACCTTTTTTAGTTGCAAGAAGTAATTAAATAGTTAGTAAGTAGTTTTTGCTAACAAATCATCAAAATAAAACAAGCGCAAGCAAACAAGTATGATGACATCCTGCCAGCATTGTCGTTTCGTAATTCCTTTCCCAGTAGTGTCCTTTTAAGGTATTTTCCTTGCGGAGGGTTTAAAAGATTAACTTGTTTCGTGTGCTGTTGTTAAATTGCTTCTAAAAAAAATAATATGGGATTCACTATAGGCCTGTCACTTCCAGTAATGCGCCTAGATATGAGCATATATAAGCATGGTACGTTTAAACAATATCCGACAAAATAAAATTATAGTCTATAACAGAAACAAATTGAAACTTTAACAGGGGAAAGGTGGCGCAGCCAAAAGGATTCAACAATCTACTGCTGACATACCGTATCAAAAATCATAACTTTTAAATATGTTCAAGGATATGTTTTTCTTCTTCTTGCACAATAACATCTACAAATTCGACACGGTAGATTTCCAGTTTGATTACAAACATGCATCCAAAAATATGCTTTATAAATTAGAAATGCTGGATGAAATAATTTAGTGGACTATAGTGCAAATAATTTATTTAGCCTACTTTTTCCAAGGTTGCTTTAAATCAGTAAAATCATAAAAAAAACAAGTATCAAACTTTTAAAAACGAATATTGTATTAACTTACAAATAGCATTTGGTATTACAACTGGAGTGAAAAATTAATTCAAACGTCACTATTTACGGTAGTCATGAACCACAGTAATTGAACAGCCTCTATATTACATAACAATTGAAATAAAAGTGTCAATTCGACTCGAAAAATGGTTAAACAAAAAATCAGAACAAATCTCAATATCAACTCCAACGGGGTGGAATGGGCTATGACTGTTCTTTCTAAACGTCGCCGAACACAAAGGGAATAACGACAGAGATGGGACGGCCGGGGGTGGGGGGTGGGGGGGCGCAATTGTCACAACGGCGAAAGAAGCAGCGCCCGTTTCCCCAGTAAATTTAATAAATGACCGAAAGCAGAGAATGAGGTGGAGAAGGGGTGGGGGAGTTAATCCCGTCAGTATAAGCGACAAAACACTGCAGATTACAGCATCGACGATCGATGGCGGCGCGGCGTAACGCGACAGATAACGCTTGATAACAGCCGCTTTGCCGCATCGCACCGAGCCTCTGTGTACTACTACACGAGTCATTACGTCACTTCCTACAGTTATTCCTCACATGCCCCCTCCCCCCACTACCTCGATGACACATTTACACGTGGAAATAATGAGTCACCCTTACTAGAGAATAACAAATATACAATGTCTATCCAGGCTTGAAGAGTTTGAAACAACACAATCTGAGTCTGATAACATATCAAACATCATGTTTATTTGTATGGAGCATACATTACACATTACTTTATTACATAGTAATATTAAAACCCGCATATAGTGGTCATTTTGATGCAACCAATAGGCCAAACTAATCATTTTAGATTTGACAAGTCATCCAGTAACGTGATAATTTATAACAAAATTTCGCTATCCATAGAATACTTATTGTTCAATAGCACATGACGGGTGCCCTATTACCGTTTTATAGAATGATATGAATGAGATAAATTACTAAAAATTGTAACTATGAGGAACACACTGAGTACAAAAACTATTTAAATATAGTGTTTAAATTAACTCACCACCGGAATTACTGAGTATATCTCACCTGAAACATACGACAATCACGTTAGTACAACAATACAGGAGAAAACAGAGGAGAATTGTATATATGACAGTTATATGTTAATTAAACATCAACAACTATCTTAAACATTGCATTGCAATAAGTAGGTAAATGCTCCTGGACCTTTTATTCCCTAAAATAAAACTGTATTACACAAATCAGGCAACTGGCAAAGATACAACTACAGAACGACAGGTGAGGCAAAGTTCCGTCTCTTGCCAACGTTACAATCACGAAAATCCCTACACCAATAAGTTTTATCTTTCTTTCCTCGGACATATGTTTCACCTTAATATCATGCTTTAAATAAATAAGCCTACAACATTTTAACGTATAATGCCAAACAAAATAGTAAAAAATAAGTCTTCCGTATCCAATAAACATTGAAACTGAATTCGTGTGATAATTGTCAAAATATACAACACACACCAGACACAAAAAAATTAATAAGTTTTTTTACAAATGTAACACTTTAAGTGCCAAATATCTAAATAATGGAGAAAAAAACACATCCATCACTATAACACTTTATGATCTAAATCTACCAGTAATATTCTTAATTTCTAAAACTTGTCTTGGATGGTCTGATAATGACATAAAAGAGTCCCAAGAGTTGGCGTTGTTCTTAAGGGACAAAACTCCACGATGGGCTTTTAGTGACGAAGAAAACAAAGTTAACTTAAGCGTAGGTCAAATTATTATCGGACTCGTACAAAAACGATACTAGACAAAACCCAGACCACCATTGTGGTCAAAACACTAAATGACAACGAGACCGTGTCGACAACAAGGCTTGATTAGGCGGATCGGATGGTGACAATTGGACAGGATGAATCAGAGGGTAGTGGCAGGGGCGGCGTATGAGCGGAAACGGCGCGTTACAGACCGGAAACTGGTAGGTTGTATGTTAAACACGCCGACACCTGTCCTGCGGATAGGATAAAACCCGCCTCACCGCGCTACCTACCCGCATGCAGCTGCGATAGTATGCAGTGTCACTGCACGTTGTTTGCGGCTGGTGTACGATGTTTGCAGGTGGGAGGAAAATCTCAGTTTTTGCCACCTTCTTCTCATTATAGAATAATTACTACTACGTCTTCATGTAGACACTAAAACCGAGAGTGGATCAATAAGTTACAAAAGTAATAGCTCTTAAGGTCCAAAACTCTATGCTACAGGCAGTTTCTGAGGAAAAGACTCCCAGTTTGTTACGGGGTGCAAAGTGTGACACGTATATGAGAATTATCGGATTATGAAATAATAAAGTGTTCTTCGCGTTCAGCCCTACACAGAGTAACAGTAACAACGCCATGGATGAATTCGCTACACAGTCACTCGTACTAGAAAACACATTACTCGTATCAGCGCTGTTTCACGGTAACACGATTAATGGCTACTGAACCTCAGACTACCAGTTGAAAATCATTAATAGTGGGATAAAATAATTGAAAACTTCCATTCTACTACAAAAGGGAATATCGCTTAAGCTGCGACTCCGCCTGAGTCAAATCGATAGACCAGGCGGGTTCCACAATCAACAACCGATCATCCATCCATCCAGGCGGGTTCCACAATCAACAACCGATCATCCATCCATCCAGGCGGGTTCCACAATCAACAACCGATCATCCATCCATCCAGGCGGGTTCCACAATCAACAACCGATCATCCATCCATCCAGGCGGGTTCCACAATCAACAACCGATCATCCATCCATCCAGGCGGGTTCCACAATCAACAACCGATCATCCATCCATCCAGGCGGGTTCCACAATCAAACAACCGATCATCCATCCACCCCACTCGGGTGACACGAGAGTCGCAACATCAGTTATCGAGAGTACCGTGGGCGGCGAGGGGGCGTCTCGCATGCAGGTGATCGCGGGGCTGGGATCTGCGAACCACAAAGCAAACCGAAGCCACTGAGGGCGCGGGAGCTGCAGACTCAGTGGCGCCACCCACAAACAGCTTTACACGCCCGAATTAGCGAATTCCAGCTTCGTTGACAACGCTTTGCTTTATTTCACATTGTTACGCGCTGATATGTCAAAGCGATTTCCCCAGAGAAGTGGTTTACTAATTTAAAAGAATCGGAGGTACAAGTACGAAATTTTAAATAAGGGGGAAATACATTTCTTGAGAGTGTGCCACAAAAGTGTTGTTTGAACTCTGAACCGTGATTAACAAATCCTAGCTTTTTTTTTGAAAACACAGCACTAATGCCATTAATCAGCATTTTTATGCTGAGTCATACAAGCGTTCAACTTATGTGATTTGAAGTTTATGTGCATCTAAATAAACCTTTATTATTTCAACCCAAAATTTACCGCTATGAATGACAATTACAATGCTGTTCAAGAAAATGAGGATAGACCTTAATGTTTATTAGTTTTCTGCGTTGCAATGCTATAAATAAAATATTTATAGCACTAATAAAAAATAAGCTACCGATACGTTACAAATTAATACAAATATATACAATTCTGAAATTTGTTTCTTCCCTAATCGTCACCATATTGAACAAATTCTGGAAATAAAGGAAACCAAATTTTTTTGGAATAATTTCGTACGGTCTCACATATACTTGCGAGACATTTTGACCCTTTATAGTGTGCTCAACCACTAATTTTACCAAATAATTATCTTTACAAAAATGCAATTACTATGTTTATAACAATACTATTACCGATGAGTCAAAACTGACAAACAATAATAAATAGAGTAATCCGTTATCAAACAACTGTAACCATGAATTACGTAATCCATCATTGTCCCTTCGCCTTCCCATGCATTATCTTCTAATTTGTCCATTACCGAACTATCTATATAGTGAACAGATTTTAGGGTCCTACATTAGTCGAAATAATGCAAGCCGACAAAACCGAGATCACGAAGCAGTTTCAACAATACGAACACAAATACATTTTGTGTACAAAGAAAAGTAAAAAGTCCATTTTGAAGAAAACATTCTCCGGTAGAATGTAATTGGCATGTTTAGAGCCGGGTGCCAAATCCCGCCCGGCCCCCGCCGCGTCCACAGCCATGCAGAGTTTATTGCTAACAGGCCGCTTGAAATGTGTCCATGTTTGACACTGGCCCACATGTTATGAGTTTCCGGCTTATTTTTGGCCAATAAACTCCACAGCGTCTTATGTATATACAACATTAATTACTAGCTGTTACTAGCCCGTCAAAACTGACGGGCTTAAAACACGAATCAAATAGTTTTTATTAGTAATCAAATAAATGTAGTGGCTTCAATATTGTTCTTTACAAATCTATAACTATATGTCAGTTATTCAAAACGCTAATTTTGAAATGCATGTAATCAAATGGGAAATCACTGTTCGAAATTGTAAGATGCTATTGTAACAAAAGCACATTGCATATTAAAATATTTATTAGAATGTGTCAAGATTCTTTTTACGAAATAATTTACGCCTGCACAAAAAATATCCCAAAAGAATAATTCGATGGTTGTTTAAACTTTGTTCTTAGTTTAGTTTTGGATATTGAATCAGATACAGATTTTTGTAACCCAGCCAAATTCTGTTTCTTAAATCTGGAGTAAAATTGTATTAAATGTTTTTCTTTTGGCTCAAATATGCAATACAAATTAACCTAACTGCTTTCCTTATCTTTATAACCAAAAGATAAACACAGACTACATATTTACCAACACTTAATTGTGTTTCTGCTGACATACGAAATTATCTAACTTTACTCAGCTGACGTATTGAATTTTGATGCAAAGAAGGGAAAGGGAACGCATGGCACGGTAAACAAAAAGATTGATGAACAATTTCAAAAATAAAAACTGTTTTTTTGTTGGCCAATTGCAAACTTATAACTGAGTAAATTTAGGATATCGTATTTTTCATCATCCTCGGCCTAAGGGAAGTCTATTGATACCAACCTGGCCTCTCTACTTTCAGTAGTTTACTCGGAATAGGTGGTTACACATTTCTTATACATGGGGATGGCGAAAAAAGGCCAACAAAACAGTGTTTTTGCCGATTGCAAACGTATAACTGAGTAAATTTAGGATATCGTATTTTTTCATCATCCTTGGCCTAAGGGAAATTTTTTGACACCAACCTGGCCTCTCTACGTTTAGTAGTTTACTTGGAATAGGTGGTTACACCATGCTTAATCTATGGTTACACGTCGCCTAGTACACGCTATTATTATATAGGATGTTTTGTGCATCAATTATGAACCGGAAAGTAATAAAATAGTTTTGATTTAGTAATGACTCGATAAAATAATATATTTTCAGAGACACGATTAATCACTGAGGTGAACTCTTCTAAAGTCAATTACTTATGCAGTTTCTGAAATATTCAATTATTTTTATTGGATGATGTTCGAACCACCGATTACGAGTAGATAGATTAACAGTGATTAAAACGTCACAGATCAGGTCGACTGCTACAGTTCAATATATTGTGAAAATTAATCATCCACAGTTTAAGAAAGAGATGTAGTGTAAATAAGGAATACTAGTTGTCATGTTGCTCAAATCCAAGCAAGTTTGTGCCCAACGAAAGGTTTCTTCAGTTGTAAACAGACATAACAAAACATCTGATATTAAAACGGATGATAACAACGCACTTTCAATCAACATGTAGGTTAGTCTTCCGCCGTCGGATAGCGCCACTATTCCAAAAATTCAGCCCTTTACTGTGTTTAAGTGATGCCCTTTCTTAAAATGTTGAGACATATGGGCAAATCTACGTAAAAATACCTTTAATTTGGCACCTCAAACGTTAAAATCCGTCCAGCCGTTATCGAGTTAATGACAGTGAAGAGAAACCCCTAGCGTATTAATATATAGATATCCAGAGTATCAGATGAATTAAAAACCTCGCTGTTCTGTAAATTGTATATTTCAATTAAAATAACACGCCGTAAATTGTAAAACAACATCTCCTTTCTCCACTTACAATCTTATTATGGAACTACATATAGTAAAACAGCGATCCCCGCAAAACGGCACCTCCTTGTAGTACGTTTAATAAGCCCGTTTGAATATTTCGTAGCACGTAAAACTGCAGAGTGAGCCAGAGCCAGACAGTGAGGACGAAGATCGTAAAACTGATACCCGAGCCGAGTGCTGACGGATGCTGATGCAAGGGTTACGGCTTCAGCAGACATGCGGCAGCAAAGGGTAAAGTTATGCTGACCCGCACCTGCTACTTCTGCACGGTATTATTTTACATATCGCGATTCCCAGGGGCATTCATGGAATAAGCCATACATTTCTGGGACCGGGGTTTCCTTCTTCGTAAGCATACATTTAATGGGAGAAATCAGCTGCTAACTGTATGTATACCTCAAAAACGCAAAAAACTGTATACAATCTAAAATATCCCAAATATTTGTTATCAAATTTACGACGGTACAAGGTAACCCAGCATATTATTATTTCAGGAAGATAACACAAAGCCCCAGTAGCACTGTATAGTGTATTGCCCTGATTAAAGAGTAGGCCATGATAGGTTCAAGTCAGTTCAGAACAGTTCAGTTAAGACAATTTGTCAATTTCCCCTATAATCAAGTGAGCTAACGGTCAAGGCTCTAAATCAGAGAATTAGTAACTTAAATTTCTTCAGGGTCGATTTGATTTTAATGCCTTTATTTAAATTTATATCTTTAGCATTTGTTAATGTCACTAGTCATTAGACTTGCGTTGCAAGCTATGGCTAGGGTGATTAGGGTACGGGCTTATTATGGAAGACCTACTTTCGAGCGCACCTTATTTCCGTTAAGTTTCAATGTTTATTTACAATTCTCAGTTGTCAGGTTTAATGAGTCGCACAATCAACCATTCAGTGACCTTATAAAGTTGTTGCACATAAAACACAACCTTAGGAACTTAAATATAAGCCTAATTAGGCCTGTACCTTCACCTTCTTAGATATCGATGTGTCCAACAACTAACTGCAGAAACACGAAATCCCGTTAGGAAGGATCTGCGTGAGTGTAAATAAATCACGTTAAACAAAACCAAAGATTTTTTATATTTTTTGCAGTCGAAAACATAAAAACATAATTAAATACCCCCGTAGCAGCAAACCTGCGTACTCAGCGAATTTCCAATACATATATATGTATCTTAATACCACATAAAGCCACATACCAAGTTTCATCAATATACATTCATAAATAAACTATTTATGACATTTTAATTATTCTCCATAAGAATAACATGGCGGCTGAGTATGCAGGTTTGCTGAAGCAAGGAACACAAAAAAATGGGGTTTTATACAAATATCAGTATAACTCATGTAGGTAAAGCCACATACCAAATTTCATTAATTTATTTTCATAATGAAGGGAGATAACACGTTACTTATTCTCCATAAGAATAACATGGGGCTGAGTACGCAGGTTTGCTGCTACGGGAGCCTATGGTAAAAAATTGTTTTTTTGAGCAAATATCAATAAACCACAACCAGATGAAGCCTTATACCAAGTTTCGTCAGTATACGTTCATAAATAAGCGATATATAAAATTTTTATTTTCCTCCATAAGAATAACATTAGACAACGTACTGTGTTTATCACTTTCAATATCTCGGTAACCAATTGACGTAGTGAAATGATCAAAATACCAAATTGTGTTTTTTTAAGCTGAAAGCAATGGAAAAAACTAAAATTTGACTATTTCCAAAATTATATGTAAAAAATTCGAAAAACCCATTTTTGGGGTACAAAACCCCCCAAAAATACCCCTTCGGGTAGAGCGTTCTGGCTGGTTTTCGAACTTAGTCATAAATGTTGCTTTACACGTTTATACCAAATTTCATTAAAATCGGATAATTTTTACGAGAGTTATCGTGCTCACGGACACATATATATATATATATATATATATATATATATACAGTTTCGAACGAATGGTGTTTTAGGGGTCTGGGGACCTCAAAACGAAAAGTTATCATGGTCCCGGGCCTAGGTCTTACCATGCCGACTACGGTAATAGCTTCTTCCCTATAGGGGAAATTCGCTAAAATCTACTGAATCGGGCGCTTGAGCGTTAAGATTTGTTGAAATAAAACAACGGCCGACCACTCCTGCCGTTTGCGTTGAGAGAACGCCATAACAAACAAAGCAGAAGAGGTAAAGGCAAAAGAGTGGAAAGATTAAAAGGGTCAAAGCTTGATAATGGAGTGATGAATGTCGCCGAGAATACCGCCGCGCCGCTGCCAATCCACTATTCTTGGCGGCCGCGACAAAATAAACCCATCTCCCCGCCCTTGAAACATTCATTCTGCTCTGAAAGTGAAACGAGTATAAATATCTATCACTCGGTGTTTGATACTGTATCACGTCTCAGATATAACTACTCAAAGTAAAACTTTCGTAAGGTCGAGGTCAGAACAACGCAAGTTTCTGTCGGAAAGATTCACTATGATCGGCCCTTGAGATCATATATACAATATTACATATACAATATTACTGCAGTGCAAGTACCTGCGGCACCGGCAACGCCTGGTAATGGGTTTGATTTGCGATTCTTATGTTACACACAATATAAGGACATTCCATTGTTTAATTAGATTATAGAGAATCTAGGTGAATATGTTTCCCCCATGATGAATATGTCCTTAACTGTTTAAATGGTTACTCTAGACAACGTTATGTTATCAGTGTTTCGTCTAGTTTATATTAAAGTCGCAAATACCAGTTTTTTTCCTAAGTGGTTTTAGAATTTGTAACTTAAGAAAAAGAAGTGTCACTTACGACATTACGAGAGATTTAAAACTATAGGCATTCAGTAATAAATAAATCTAAATGTTCTTGCGTATTAATACATTGTCAACATATTTATAAAAATATACGCCCGCCCGGCCTTCATTATGATTCAATCGGCTGTTCAACACGGTAAAAAATTCCCCCCTCGCAGCAAACCTGCATACTCAGCGAATTAATGTCCCAGTGAAGATATAAATGTCTTAACCCATTGGCGTAGACATACTAGCTGGTCTCGTTCCTTACTTGTAATATTATTAACCTGTGAAATGGAGTATACAATTGGTGTTTTTAAATGGATTAATGGCGTATTTGAATTAAAATATTGCTTTCTTTCAGTTTTGACAGTCGCATTGGCACACATACAGTAGACATAAGTAAAAATTAGCAAAATCAGTGATGACCATGTGCAAGTCTCAAAGAATTAACCGGTCCCGTCAACTTCCAAGCAAGCCTGCCACCGTTCATTTTACTTGGGCCCTCCCACCAAGGTTGCCACAGACCTTGTCATTAGTTAATATTTTGCTACTAGAGTGCAGCACCAATCAATTCCCGTTATAGGCTACTGCAAATAGAATAAAATTACTACCTCAATGGGTTAATACTACATAAAGCACTTACCAAGTTTCATAAAAATATATTCACAAATAAGCGATACATACAATTGTACTTATTCTCCATAAGAATAACATTGGGGCTGAGTACGCAGGTTTGCTGCAACAAGGTACACAAAAAATGGGTTTTTATGCTAATATCAATATAACTCAACTAGTAGAAGTAGTATACCAGTTTTTATCCATTTAGGCCTATGTTCATAATTAAGGGATACCTAGCACTTAATTATTCTCCATAAGAATAACATGGGGGCTGAGTACGCAGGTTTGTTGCTACGGGAGCATTTGGCAAAAAAAATTTTTGAGCAAATAACAGAACACAACCAGATGAAGCCATACACCAAGTTTCGTCAGTATACGTTCATAAATAAGCAAGATATAAAATTATTTTTTTCCTCCATAAGAATAACATTAGACAACGTACCGTACTGTATTTAGCACTTTCAATATCTTAGTAACCAACTGACGTAGAGGAATGATCAAAATACCAAATTGTGTGTTTTTTACGCTGAATCCAATGGTAAAAACTAATATTTGACTATTTAAAAATTATATGTAAAAAATTTTAAAAAAACATTTTTGGGGTACAAAACCATTCCCAAATACCCCTTTGGATGGAGCGATCTGGCTGGTTTTCGAACTTAAAGTCATAAATGTTGCTTTACACGTTTATACCAAATCTCATCAAAATCGGATCATTTTTCCGAGAGTTACCGTGCTCACGGACACATATATATACAGTTTCGAACGAATGGTGTTTTTGGGGTCTGGGGACCTCAACACGAAAAGTTATCATGGTCCATGGCCTAGGTCTTACCATGCCGACTACGGTAATAGCTTCTTCCCTATAGAGAAAATTCGCTATCGGACAATCGGATAGATATATCTTGAGTTCATATAAATGTTAAATCTCTTAAATACTAAAATGTCCTCGACTTTACATCAAATAGGTACCTACACTTTTTTCCTCTACAGATTTTTCCTCTTTATTTCCAGGACACCTCGTGCATATCGGAAAATATGAAAACTTGCTGATAGTTACATAAACATGTATAACTAAGATATAATTGTCAATAACACATTCTTAACCACTGGTTAATCAAACGCACGACGACTAAATCAATACCAATTTTTAACAATTTTAAACAAAATAAAAACAAATAGGCCTGTCATAAAAACACATGTATATTTTTAAGCTATCGTTTTCTAAGAAATCCAAGCATCAAACAGACGATGGGATATGAAGGTAAGATATCAGATGAGTAATGGGATAGCACGGGCCCGGTGACTCAGACAATCAATAGGTTGGCGCCACTTACCCTTCCTGTCCGTCCTGCCGATGCCGCGCCAACCTTCTACCAGCTCCGTTCTGTTGTACACACTCGTTTGTGTTAAAGCTCGTTAAACCCTTGTGAGCGTCGTCGACAATCTACTACGCGTACGAAATAATATTTGTTATTCGAGCTGTTACCTTTGCTTACTTGTTTACTTGAAGTGTGTGCGCATGCACTTATGATCTTATTAGGAATCACCTACAGGCCTTTCGTAAAGCTTGTGTTCCTGGCTTGCCAATAAATTAGTTTAAACGATTAGTTTGATTTACAATTTTCTTCGTACTTCATTAACAGTCACAATCACTGCGACGTTTTCGCGGAGACGCAAGTAAATCCACGTTAGTTTATTACGAAACCAAAATCCTTACCATATACATATATTACTGTGCAAACGAGAAATTTCTGTCATACCGATATTTTGCCAGAGGTCAGTTAAAAATCATAACAGAACTTTTTTTAGCTAAAGCATCAACTGGTCAGCGGACAAACTCAAAAATAATTACACACTTTTAGTAGTAGGATTTCGTTACACCTGGGAGTTGCTGGATGAGAGGCGGATAAAGTAAAATTGGAAAATATAAATTACGACTGAGCAAAGATTATTTTCCGTCAAGAAACAAAATTAAATTAGGTTTAGCTGGGTTTTATTGTATAAAATGAACTTCTAACAAGCAAAAGCACCTCGAGAAATACTGAGGTAAACTAATTAACCACTAGGTATTTCCTAATCTGTGAAACATGCTGCGTACACCCAACACCACGTGAACACAAAGTAGTCGCATTTCAATCTTGTAGTTCAACCGTATCCAACTGAAACTGCTAACAAGTGACACTGCGTATTTTAAAACAGCAAAGGCAACGAAATACTGTACTCCACAACAGCGAACTGTCACTTATCTATCAGTTTGTTTGTTCTAGTTGCCGGTTACGAATGTAAGGCCTGTTCAGCATTCTGTGCCGGGGGCCCGACACTGCGCCATCATAATGCATGAGACAGCCTCTGAATAGCGACCATAAAACCTTGTTTGTAGCTCCGGGCCGCTCTGTTCTCCTTATCTCGCGGATATATGCGCACTCAGGCCTAATATTTTAACACGCCAAGTTTTCTTAAGTATTATTTATTTTATCAAGGTGTATACTTTGATTTTGCTATTAAAGATATACATTTGTATCTAGCGGAACGGTCGCTTATGTTTTATTAGTTCCGTTCAATCAAGAAAAAATAAATAAATTGCCAATGCACAGAAAACCTATAAGGTAAGGTAGGTAGTAAAGTTGAACATGAAACACAGACAATCTTAAATGAGGTATTAAAGACTCGTTTGTCTTTAATGAGGTATTATTAAGTATTTTTGTAGGAAGTAGGTACTTAAACGAATCACGTTAAATATCGGATTAGATTTAGCCATTAACTAATTATTACATTTCTATCATTATATCACTAGATGTTTAGTAATGGATGTTTGCCAAAGGATATTCGTAAAACCTGGAATTTTTACAAATATTGTATTAGAAAACTTCTCAATTAACGATCTAAGGAATAAACAAAATAGACAACAGTTATGTTCACACGGGAAAGAACCCATAGTAAAAAGGTTAAAGAGTATACAATTACAATAACTACTAATTCCACAATTAAGACGGAAACCAGACTCTGGACAAGGAAAACAAGCAACCGCGGGGAAATGTCATGACTGCATAGCTGGGATTCCACATGAGAAGGGGTGGCCGGGGGCAGGACTTAGTCACGCGCTTGTCAAGGGAACGTGCAAAAGGGGAAGCGAGAGGGGGGTAAGCAGGGGGTTGTTGACCCCCAGTGTGCCGGCTTGCGGTAGGTTTAATCGATACGCAGGCCTAAGCTGCATTTTGAGAGTTGCATGCGTGCACCTGCATACTTCAAAAGGTCAAGGACTTTTGACTCTTCTCAGCGTTTATCTTATTTTTCTAATAATGAGCATCAAGTTATTTGCCTCTTCAATACGTATTCGGAGCCTCAAACACCTCTTGATTGAAAATCGCATTCAATTTATCAATGTACGAGGATGTCAACATGAAAAGCCATTGGGAAATTATTAGTAATATATACATACCGTAATCGCACAAATTATTTTAAACGCTCATAATGTTAAGAGTACCAATTTCAGTATTATCATTAGGTGTTTTTTAATTTATAAATCTTAAAGAACTCACAGAATCCAATAACTCCTGTTACAGAATATAATAAGTCCTGTTTATCTGAAGGGTGGATATAAAAATAGAAACAGGTGTTAAGGTTCCGTTTGGTAGTTGCTAAATAATGTGAAGTTATAGTAGGCTAAAATACCATCATTTTCCCTCACGTTCTCCCATTATTCTCGCTCTAGCTTTAAATCATTCGATTAATATCCTCTAATATGCAGTATTTTGTTTCTCTTAACCACCACGATAGGTCCAACCAGGTAGCGTTATATACAAATTCAGGTTTATCTCGAAATGTACAGCGCCGTAAGTTTCAAGAGCACCTCAATTGTACATATTTGCTCAGGGAAACTAGTTTGTTCACTTACTTCTTAGGAAATTTCGGGAAATCGACAATGTAATCAAGAAACTTTAAATCACAAAACACGCCAGAAGCGGCAGCAGTAGCAGGGAACTCTCACCCACTGCACTTCCTTGTAGAGAAGGTTAAATATAGCGCCCTCTCCATCAGCGACAACAGCCCCAGTTTATTGCCACCCGGCGGGTCGTGTCGTTCTTCTCCGTCTGCCTGTGAGGGAACGTACGGGTATTTACGACCACCACCTAACTAACGGTGCAACATTACGCGTTTGGCTGAGTTACTACCAAATACAAGTTTCTGATTCGTTGTTAAATAAGTTCTAAACAAATGTATATCACTCCGTTCCTCGGATGTGTTACAGTTTTGCACTACGGAAAAATCTTCGTGCCAGTTGAAAATTCGTAAGATAGTGAAAAAGAGAGTTCCACAGGTCCGAAGGATTACTGTTCGTGGCCGTGCTAACTTACTTAGCTATTTATTACTACAATCTAAACGGGATGTTAAAGTATAAACATTACTCTTCGGTTTATTATATAAAAAAGTGTACCTTCAGTAACTTATTACAGTTTAGGAAAACATACGTGTTACACGATTTAAAATAGGTTTGTAAATATAGCACACGCGTACACTTGTATAAAGCAGACGCGCACCTTTTTTTCAGTGTCCCCTCCGGGAGGCAGAAGAGTGCATTGGAAAGTGCAGCGGAGCGTTCAGGCCATGATCCGGGATGTAATAAAATTCAGACCAGGTTCCGTCATAACACCGCTCTAGCCGGCGTCGTAACAATGGAGAAACCTCAACGCGCCGCCTCCAATGATTCAGTCTAACTTCCCTTTCAATAGTCAGCTTTTAGTAGAGAATTCTCAAACTACCGTATAATAAACTCCTCGATACTAAATTGTCTTGCAGTTCTTGCTTATTACCAGTCATGTTTTCAGGTAACAAACAACAAATTGCAGAATTAGATCCGTTGATGACTTTCTTAATTCATATTGGGGCCTGAATCTTTAAGCGCGTAAGAGGAACATTTTATTTCCAGTTTTGCTATGTTGTTACAAGTATACCGTACTGTTTTTACTATTTTATTTTTTTACTAGATTAGACCTTACTACTGTATTGTATTTTTCCAAAACTGAACTGTTTTAAAGTTTAAACACACAATTTTAAGCAGTTTTTCGTTAATATGACGGACCTAAGGAACTCAATTATTCCTTCCAACAAATTACTTTCAAATATACCAGCTGTGCGTTAACCCTGAAACGGACCTCTTCCACAAGATACGGAACCCATGTAAACGTCCCTAACGGTAGCGTGCTCCCCGGTTCGTGACGCCAGTTGCGGCGCGGCGACGGACGTGTCACTTGTGGCTACAGTGTAGCAGTGTAGGCCCCGGGCCTGACATTGTCGTGACGGTCCCTGTTGATTTACCGCTCACCGGCCGTGTCGCCCGTCACATCACGCTACGTTCCCTACATCACCCGGATTTACGACAACACAAATCTTAACGAGAGTCAACCCAAGCAGAGCCTTACGTGCTACAACTCAAAGCTATATCAAACTATCGGTGTTACAGAAAATACAGGATTGTCTGCTTTGTAATGTAACATTCCTATAAGAATCCTTTATGGTCATACAGTTAATCAAAAGGCTACATATACAGAAAAAAAACCTTCATTTTCATTCCTAACGTTCCCTTTGGTTCAGGCACAACCCCCAATATGTGGGATTAAAAATCTCGCAGCTACTATAATCATAACGTGAAACTTAAAACGAGTTCGCACGCAGCACGCTGACGTGAGGGAAGTGAATTTCCACATAAAAACTGTAAAAACTCAAAATCAGTTAAAAACATACAATTATTCCAATTTTTACTCAAATCTGAAAATATTGATTTTTTGGCTGTTTTGATGCTCCTGGTTCTATTTACCTGCAATGCTGGGAATACAATTTTGCACATTATAAGGTTAGGAGAAGGTCCAGTCAGGCTTTAAAGTACGCGTGAGATTGTTGGGGATGATAAAAGTACACCAACAAATGAATAACAGGCTTTTCTGAAGTAAAACCCCCATAAGCCAACGTACCGTACTGTGTTTGGTCAATACACATTTTCTTTAATAACTCGGTAAATATATACGCTAGAATGACGAGCGAGGGCTTAAAAGTTTCGCCACACTAATTCCCACCGTTTTTCATTCGTTAACTTTACATCCGGGGCTTTTCTGACCCTTTTAGGGCCCAAAAACTCAAATTTCTAAATTTAAAATCCCCAAAAAAGGGGGTTAGAGTTTTCCGATTGTTTTGCCCAACGAACTTGTCCAATTGATTACAAAAAGGAATGTCCCTACCAAATTTGAAGTAAATCGGACAAAAAATGCGACCGCTAGAGTGCATACACAACACACATATATGTCTCTATATATATATATATATATAATGTTGAACGAACCCCCAAAACGTGTTCAGGGGGTCACATTAGGAACTTCTATGGTGGTCCCGGCCGTGCGAGTCATGCTAATAGTTCACTTTCCATAGGAAATTCACTACAAACCTCAAAATGTCATAATCGTTAAAGCCTCATTTCGGCATTCACAGTATTTGCTAATCAAACCACTACACCTTCAGAGAAGAACCACACCGGCCTTTCCATACAATCAAACATAGAAGATACCCCGGAAATTTCACCCATAAACATAAAGATTTCGATATTAATTTAAAGTATCTGAAACTGAAGTAATGAATTAATAAAAAATTATTTTATTCCACCAATTATATATACAATTAAATTTTTAAGATGTTATTAGTGATCTAATAATACCCCATTATCTCAACGACTGTGGGTCAAGTATTTTTACAGCAAATTCATCGGAATGCAAATGATTCGCCAGTGCATAACTTGTTCAGATAAATATTATAATTCATAAATTACAAACATGTGCGAAACCCACCTAAACCCCCGAGGGGCGCCGCCCGCCCGGGTTGAGCGTTTGCCCAGCTAGTAATACATTTTGGGAAATGTGAAATATCAGTATTCCAATGACGGCATTGTAAGTGGTAAGGTGAGTAGTAGAGAACTTTCTAAACAATACTCTAACAAGCTCATCCCGGCGGAGGAGGACACGGCGGAAAGTCGACCAAAGCTGACTCAGGTGGCTCGTCAGCGCTCTGCAAACATCGCATCCGTTGCACCACATTTAGGGCAAACAAAGAGGCGACTAAAGGTCACACAACTGGTTCGTTTACATAATAAGCTGAGGCAAATGTTAATTTTATATCAGGAAGTACACAGTCAAGTACTGTCATTCAGAAATATGTGAAGGAAAACGCAAGAGCTCTAGAACCGCGTTGTATTCACAAGGATATAGACAAATCTACACAACTATGACACTAGGCCTACCAGTTTAGCAAGTTTTATATTCGCTAAAACGCAGAACAACACGCGTAGGCCTACCATTTTCACACGCTAGGATGAGCTATTGCGTGATGGACAGACAGGAAGTGAGGCGGCGTGACAGCCGTGCTAACTCCCCCGTCCTTGACTTGGGACACCGACGCGACGCCAAGACAAAGGAACTGGCTGTGGCTATGTCATTGGTTGATTTAGTGACAAGTGACATTCACTTTCGCCGAATGTTACCAAGGTAAAACTAATTACCAACACTTAAGAAAATGCCTAAAATAGTTACCACAGCCAGGGTGGAAGCTAAAAGTATAGTCCATTTTTCTTAATAAATTATAAATTCATTTTAAGCAATAATAATCTACAAAAATCGTCCCTATTACTCTCCCCCATTTTCCCATTCTGTTATTAACTCTAGTTCTTAGTTAATATATTTAACGACACTAATTCAACTAAAGTAATTTGCTCTGTGCAGTAATCGGATGTACTGCATTAAAGTCACGATTTGGCCTAAACAGACAAACATAAGGAAGGAACGACATTGTTGGAGGTTGACTTAGTCCAACGGAGAGGAGAGACTTTTACAACACCGGAGAGGAGAGACAACAACGCGTAACAACACCACACGAATTTACAACAATACCTCATGACACACGACGCCAAAGATTTACACGTCAGAGGAGTCGAAACTGCTGAGCGAATTATTATTTAAAATTACAAAAATATTTCCTATAATTGGAAAAACCAGCCACAGAAGGCAAAGCTATTTTCACCTAAAACGCGACGAACACTGCGACGACTGTGATGGCAGTGGACTGGCTGGTGAGAGGCTTAGGCCAGCTTGGATAATGGCCAAATTCAAATTACGTTCTCACCAGTGAAACCAGCCAGCTTCTTTCTCTGCACTGTTTTATAATTGTAAAATCTGAGTAAATGAGAGTTTGATGAATTTACTCAATTTGATTTGTTAATTGAGCTATTCTACTTTAGGCGACTGTCAATAAATTTTGAATGAACTGGAGCCATTTCGTAGCGGATTAATAAAAGTCGAAATTAGACATTATTTAACTGTAAAATAAATAGTACACAAATTAGAGACTTCCCCTGACATTTCTACCAAACGATTTCTCAACTTTTAACTAACTTGATTTACCCTAGTTAAAACGAGCGTTCTTCAACTTCACCAAGACCGATACACAAACAAATTACGATATAGCTGAGGTTTTATTTATTTTTTCCATTCAAAAAACTTTATATAATTAGCACAGTTTACAAGAAACGCTGATATATTCGACACTGTTTAGTAGTTACAATTAAAATTACTTAGCCTACTAACTGGAAATTTAAAACCCCTAAAACCCACACACAGCAGACATATCAGTTTCAATATACAGAAAATAAGAGTTCTTAGATCAGTCTTTGATACCAAATCTACTTTTTTCCTCAGAAGCTGCTGATATTTTAAGATTGACATCATCTGCATAGAGAAATATGTTGGCGATGGTTCGTCAATTTTGGGATATTCCACATGTAGCAGGAAACAAACTCTTTCGTAAACAGTATGACCATCATTACGACAAAAGAAGATACAGTAGCAAGATAATAAGCAATTTTTAACAAATCATCATTAGTTATTCGCGAAACAAACTTTTATATTCACAACGTAACAAAATATTGATTAGGCTATCTTAATTGTTTCCTTTTATAAAACTAATTTGCATAACACAGGGGACTACGACTCACCCACTTACTCCTCCTGAGTGATTTTGGACTATAAAGTACCGTACTGCTCTATACAACAACATCGCCCAAAATGGCCGATAAACAAATTTACCAAGTGCACGGTATGTTTTGCTCGAGAAGTTAGAACTATCTCTTTGACCAGCGTCCACTACCAGCCACAAGCCACCAAGAACGCGACGGCCCGGCCGTTGTGTGACTGACGCGTCACGGTTGCCTTGGCAATGTGATAACGCCCGACACCTGGATACAAGCTCCGTCAACATAACCGCCATCTTGGCCCCAACTACCTCCCGCCCGTTTTGTCAGCTGCTTCCTTGGTGGGGTTGGGGTTTGAAAATAATGTTAACAGTCGTGGTGAGTTCATTGTTTCCCAGATTAAAAAATACTAGCAAATCAAATGTTTGTATCTTTAATCCCAGTTGCTCTGATTCTTTTGTTTTGATTTTATGTCCAATGTTATTTTATTTAAATGGGCCAAAACCGTACTTTGAGGGCTTCCCAATGGTTTCTGGTTCAACACACTGACTTCAGACCCCCAAAAGTCACATCTAGACGTTAAGGGTTTTCAAACGACACGTAAATCATCCGAATCGACCCAGTAGTTTGGCCATAATCTTCTGCACAAAAATCGCCTTATTCTTTTAATATAATGAGTACCAGGAGGCCGAGCTTTGCTCGGGGGAAGGCCAGCCAGTGTGTTTAGATGACTTGGAGTAATATTTTACCACTTCCCCCTACTGATAATCAGATTTGTATAACTCATTTGCCTATTTTCTACATTTTTAAGGTCACTCCAATTGTTATTTATTTATAGCTCAATATCCCTTTGATTTATTTTATTACTCTATTTATGAAATCTTCACTCAAATCTTTTAATCTCTGCTCTGAGGAAGCCACATGTTAATAATCATATACAACATGAGTATTACTTTGACAGTTCCCTGGTTGATTATGAACAGCTGTTACAATTCTTTTGTTTTCATTTGAAACTCTATAAGCCCAATGTTAATTTTTTTTAACTTTTCATTTTAGTTTTTTACATTATTTGATTTTTCCTGGGGATGAGGCCTGTCTAGAAGTTATTTTTATCCCACAAATTAGTTATTTCGAAAATTTGAAGGAAATCTTTGGAGCCGTTTTTGAGATCCGTGTCGCGGGAAAGCAAACCTTACTCATATTAGAGTACCTATAGGATTAACAATGCCTAAAGCAAATACCCAATCCGAATACAGTTGTTCCATTAGCAAGTTTTCCCTTAAATTAGCAAGTTTTCCCTTAAATTCTAAGAAATCTATCTCATTCCAATAACACTGTCAAAAGACTAATGTTTTCAAAGCCCTAAAGACAATTACTCTGTGGATTTCAACGATTATAATTTGAAAAATGGTAGTTTTGAGAAAAAGCCAAAAATTTGCTACATTTCCAATATTGATTTTAATTGCCAACAGCCTCTCAGCTGACATTTACTTAAAAACAACTTCCTTCTAACAATACCTCATCAGTATCAAGTATGTGCTAGTCTTTAACTTCTATAGGCTATTTTTTGTTTCAACAACAAATTGCATTTAACCAATCAACACACGTGCAAAATTTTGGTTTTAACAAAATATAATTGTGTATTACAAATAACCTTCATAGGTTAAGTTTTAAAAAATACATAGCACACATTTAGGCTATCCTCTAAGACCCTACATTTTCACTCTAAGGCTCAATGAAATCTCTCGTAGGATGCACATGTTGATAATGTAGTGAATAAAATGTCATCAGGAATATACACTATGGCAAAAATGTCTAAAATATCTGACCTCACACTACCGAAAACAATTTATTATTCTTTAATACATTCACATCTGTCTTATGGAATTTGTATCTATGGAGCTACATCAAAACATAATTTGGACAAAATTCTAATAAAACAAAAAAACAATACAAATCATGCTAGGTTTAAAAATCACAGAAAGTGTAAAAACCTTTTTTATAGATCTTAAAATCTTAACAGTTTACAGTCTTTATGTCCTGGAAATAATTAAATATGTTAAAGAGCATGATGGTGGTTTTTCGCGTGAAGCTAATCATCCTTATAATACAAGTAATCAAATTATTTTAGATAAACACAATCTAAATTTCTATAAAAACAAAACAAGGTACATGGGGAAAACATTTTTAACACTACTTCCAGGTTCAATCAAAAAAGAACAAAATTACAATAAATTTAAAAGCTTACTCAAAGAATATTTGACTAATAAGGCACTTTATTCTTTTTCAGAATTTCCTGAGGACCTGATTGCCTGAGTTCAGTTATGATAATGTAATTTAATGAAATAAAATGTAAATAAAGTAATACAAATGAAATAATAATGATTTTAAGTCAGCTATTGCAATATAAATGTATTGTCTAAGTAATTGATTATGTTTCTTGTTTTTAGCAAATTTCCCCTATAGGTAAGAAGCTATTACCGTAGGTGGCATGGTAAGACTTAAGCCCGAGACCATGATAACTTTTCGTTTTGAGGTCCCCAGATGCCAAAAACACTATTTGTTCAAATTTATATATATGTGTATATATATGTGTGTGTGTGTGTGTGTGTGTGTGTGTGTGTGTGTGTGTGTGTGTGTGTGTGTCCGTTACCGCGATAACTTTGGAAAGAAACACCCAATTTTGATGAAATTTGGCACAAATGTAGAGAGTAGCATTTATGACTTTCAGTTCGGAAACCAGATCGATCGCACTATGGGAAGGGGGTTTTATGGGGGTTTACAATTTTCCAAAAATCGGTTTTTTGCAAATTTGACCCCAAAATGTTAAAAACACTCAATTTTGGTTCTAGCCATTTTATAGAGCTTTAAAAACAAATAATTTAGTATTTTGAATCATTAACTTAGGTTAAGTGGTTGCGAAGAAAATCCAAAAAAAGTGTCCCATGTTAATCTTACGGGAAAAAGGTTTTTAGATTTTTCTCAATTAGTTTTACGAAAAACTTCACATTTCTGTTTATTAATGTGTTTAGCTCAACAAAACAAACATTTTGGTGTTTTAATCGTTGTTCTACGTCCAACCGTTGCAGAGATTTTCAAAGTGCTAAAGACAATACTTTGTCCAATGTTATCCTTATGGAGAATAAATAAAATTCTATATCTCGATTATTTATGAATGTATATTGATGAAACTTGGTATGTGGCTTCAACTAGTTGTGGTGTATTGATATTAGCACAAAAAACAAGTTTTTTGTTGATAGTCCCCGTAGCAGCAAACCTGCATACTCGGCCCCCATGTTATTCATATGGAGAATAAGTAAAGTTGTATATCTCCCTTAATTATGAACCTAAATTAATAAAACTTGGTATATAGCTTCACCTGGTTCAGTTATATTGATAATTGCAAAAAAACATACTACTTATCTTCTTCGTTGCAGCAAACCTGCGTCCTCAACCCTAATGTTATTCTTATGGAGAATAAATAAAATGCAATATAGGTATCACTTATTTATGGATGTATTTTTGTGAAACTTGGTAAGTAGCTCTATGTAGTAGTGAGTCACATGCATTTGAAATTCGCTGAGTACGCAGGTTTGCTGCGACGGGGTATTTATATATTTTCTTTATTGTTAAATTTGCAATCAAAATAACTTAAATTTATGTTTATGATTAATATTTTATTTTCTCTCCATATAACCTGATAAGAATGTAATTTTAAGTTTTAGACTAGAACTTTGACTCTATTCAAATACTGTATATATGTATAGACTCTGAATAAAGAATATTTTGATTTGATTTGATTTCTGAAATGTTGGCAGTTCTGAACTTTTAGCGAATTTCCCCTATAGGGAAGAAGCTATTACCGTAGGTCTCATGGTAAGACTTAAGCCCGAGACCATGATAACTTTTCATATTGAGGTTATATATAAATATATATGTGTCCGTAAGCACGATAACTCTCGTAAAAAAGGTCCGATCTTAATGAAATTTGGTACAAATGTGTAAAGTACCATTTATTTGAACGAGTTCGAAACCCAGATGAATCGCACCATCCGAAGGGGGGTTTTTGGGGGGTTTTGTACCCCAAAAATGTGTTTTTTGGGGTTTTCACATTTAATTTTAATTTAAATCAAATTTTAATTTATACCATTGAATTCAGCTTAAAAAAACAAACAATTTGGTGTTTTGATCATTGCTCTACGTCAATTGGTTACCGAGATATTGAAAGTGCTAAACACAGTACGTTGTCTAATGTTATTCTTATGGAGAAAAAGAAAAATTGTATATCTCACTTATTTATGAACTTAAACTGGCGAAATTTGGTATATGGCTTGATCTGGTTATGGTTTATTGTTGTTTGCACCGAAAAACAATTTTTCGCCTATGGATCCTGTAGCAGCAAACCTAGGTACTTGGTCCCCATGTTATTCTTATGGAAAATACTTAATATGTTATATATCGCTTATTTATGAATGTATATGGATGAAACTTGGTATGTGACTTCACTAAGATGAGTTATATTGATATTTGCATAAAAACCCATTATTTTGTGTGCCTTGTTGCAGCAAACCTGCGTACTCATCCCCAATGTTATTCTTATGGAGAATAATTAATATTTTGAATATCGCTTATTTGTGAATACATTTCTTATGAATCCTGTTAGGTGTTATAATGTGTTATGTTATATATTCATTGGAAATTCGCTGAGTATGCAGGTTTGCTGCGACGGGGGTATTTTAAAGTGTTCTCATTTCTAATAATTACTTTCAAATGCTCAATAATGAATAAGGTACCAGTACTTTGATAGTTTAAAAGAAGCCAAACTTGATACAGTACCGGTATTACATCTGGGATAGCTTCCTACTTGATTCTGTATTTGTTTTTTATGAATTTTAAAGGCGAAGAATCTCTTTCTACAAGTTCGGTGGGTGAGAAAGGCAACAAATCATAAATTGCCAAATGGAACAGAAGTTAATTTTCACTAGGTAAGAACCAACAAAAAGTTAATGAAAGAGGTTTTCTTGAAAGCTAGATTTCAGAGAAATTGCCAGAGTATACATTTCAATAGTACACTGTTGCAGTCCAACATTTAATCCCAGAACAACTTTTATAGTTTATGAACACTACTTTTTGTGAACATGTTACTTGTTTGGTTGCTTTTAGTCAGTTTACAAGTTATTAGTGCAAAATATACACAGGCCTATCTGCCAATAGCCCTATGGCCTTCCTATCCGCGAACCCCTAGTGACTCATTGCAACCTCTTAACAGCTTTGCTGCGTTTGTTATGTTTAAACATGAAAATCTCATATATTTCAATGTTGAGCAATGTCCCGATTTCGGGACACCCGCAGCGAATGCGTTAAAGCGCTGATTGAGGTAAGGCCAATTTAAAATGTCTCCAATTTAGATTGTATACAGTTATTGCATGCTCATATTTTGTAATTTGTTTTAAACGGGTTTTAAACCAAAGTTAACATTAGTGTAAGTTAATGAGTTACCAAAAATCCACCTTTTTCTATATCTCATGTATATACTGTACAGCTAAACATTGCTAACAATTTACATTTCACCATAGATTAAGCATACTCCTTAGCGTTTAAACAGGAATTTTTTCCAAAACGGATAATTTTTCAAAAAACGGAAAATTTATCCAAAAACGGGAATTCCGCTATACAGCGCTCTGCGGAGTTAGGTCAGGTTAGGTTATGATTAATATACATAAATTCATTACCTGATACAGCAAATTTGTATTTATCTATTACCTTAACCTACCCTATCCAAACTCCGCAGAGAGCTGTAGCCTATGGGAAATTTCCCCTTAACCGGGAATCCCACTAAACAGAGCTCTGTGGAGTTTGGTAAGGTTAGGTTACTGTATGTTAAAAAATACAATTTTGCTTAAATACAAATCAGGTAAATAAGTTGTGTATATTTATCATAACCTAACCTAACTCCGCAGAGCGCTGTAAAGCGGGATTCCCGTTTTGAGGGGTAAAAAATCCCGTTTTGGAGAAAATGTCCTTAAAATGTGAAAATTTCACATACTGCGCTCTGCGGAGTTAGGTTAGGTTAGGTTAAGTTATGATAAATAAATACAAATTTGATGAACCTTATAGGTTCAAATAATTTGTGGATATTTATCATAACCTAACCTAACTTCACAGAGCGCTATACAGTTTCACGTTTAAAGAGAAAATTTTCCGTAACAGTAAAATATTTCCCGTTTTGGGGGAAATTTCCCGTTTTGGGAAACCTTTTTACGTTTTGGGGAAAATTGTCCTTTTCATTAATTTAACATACGGTACTGTAGTCTGAAGAAAGTTCCCCACCCAACTAACTTATCCCGGAATCCCACCGGGTCCCCAAGATTGATTGGATTTAACACGTTTTTGACAATAGCTAGCTTAACACTTATTCAATTGCGAAACAGATTTCATATTCGTGTTCAGGACGGAATCCCGCACAATTTGAGTACCCACAACGTGTATAAAATTTTTAAAAAATTTCAACTTTTTTTCCCGTTTTTCCCGGTTTTCCGCTCAAACATTATCGGATTCAAAAAATATTTACATAATCGTGTTCAGGACGGAATTCCGCACCTTTTGAGTACCCACAACCTAATATTTGAAAAGAAATTTATTTCGGCTGTTTTCCCAGTTTTCCCGATGTTTTCGCGAAAAGTGAGTAGGCCTACCATTCTTGAAAAAAGTATATTAATTTGAACAGTTAAAAAAATTGTAAAAATCGTTAGTGTCTGGAGGTTGATATGATTACCAATCAGGATTGAACTTAGCCGAATAAATTTAGCCATACCTAGGCTATATAAGTTAATTCTATTGGGCGATTTAACTTATTATGGTAGGTATTTGTGATATTGAAATTTCGCTCACTGAAATCGCTGGGTTTTTTTGCCAATATAAAATGAGCCTTAAATCAACGATATCACATACTGTGAAAAGGGACGGATTTATTGAGTTAACATGAGCCTTATGGGGGAAGCAGGTAGAAACTCCAAAAGTTTTAACTTAGTGACTGGAGAGTCTGTCATAAAGTCGTTCAGCTGTCTATTGAGCTGATTGAGGGGTATATACGGAATTTTACAGACCCGATCCAAAAACAATAGGCCTAGGCCCTACCCTCACTTAAGTTTTCATTTAATTAGGTACTGTCATATTCTCCATAACTTAACTTACTTATTACATTTTGCACATTCTGTAGTTCCGAAAGCTCCTACATTATTTTTTTTGCTACAGGTAGTTTTTATTTAGACACAAGTGAACTCTGAAATTCATAAACTTATTACAACTATAGATCTGTTAATGGACATTTTCAAAAGGCTTAACTAAATGTTAAGATCAGGACCTAGCCTATATTCTGCATATTTCATTAAGGAATTAAGTTTATTATAGGCTAACTTACACAAATTGCTTTAATGATATTACATAGTTAAAAAATAAAGTTACACTATGTAGAGAGCTTGGTCTTCTAGCATAGGCCTAGTGTCAGCTGGGTTATTATTTGTAAACATCAGTCAGCAGACGACAGACATTCTTCACGATAAGCGATAACGCTGTTTTTATTATGGATACAATTTTATCAATGTATGACGCGCAGGTTAAATCAGTTTAGTATGAATACATTAACGTTGACTCCCGTAAACTCGGCACGGAGTATTTCCGCCATCTTGTGCGGCAAGCATGGCAATTCCCTTACTTACTGATCCGAAAAACTTTCTACAACAACAAACTCCTAAATCATTATTAAGTCACTGGATTTTTAATAGGCCTAGGTTGTTATTCATATTATTGTTAGTGTTAAAAGTAAACATTAGCAAAACTTTCAAGTCTTGTGAGTGACCATGTAGCTTAAGCAAAATAAAATTAACCTCGTTTCAAATGGTAAATGATATGACAACGTAATAAAACCACGAACTAAACATTATAAAATGAGGTTATAACAACTGACTCACCATATCAGGGCCCATATCTTTCATTTCCCGAAATCCTCGCGTAAGAATCATACAAGATGTTGTCAAACACCTTGTAGATGCCTCTGAAATGGTTCTTTCAAGCGGCTTTAGTATTTGCAGGTACCTATTAAGACCAGATGTAAACACTGAACCAACACAGTCAACGGTTAAAATTTGTGTTGTCTTTCAACAACAACAATTGGAAGGACAACTCTTTGGGACTATACAAATGATCCACTAATGCACTGCACAAAGGAATTTCCCCCACAACACTTCACTAACACTTGGAACGGTCGAGACCACTGCAGTAATCACTTGCTATTATAAATTATTACACTATTTACAATTTACAATATATGGAATCGTTTCGAGTCGATTGTTCACTCACATTCTCTCGCTCACAACGCGTGCTGGTAATGCAGCGCCAGACAAAGAAGCTGTTCGCCGGTTCTGGTCGAGTCCACTCACTCAGACTCGAGGGGAGTCCGCTTCTAATGCCAACGTAACAGCACAATTTTTCCCCCATCACTGCTATTGATTTTCCACTCTCACTGCCAAGTTCAAACTGTTTGATTATATGATAGCCACTTCCGAAACTAAAACACAGATGTCAGGGAGGGTTAATCTTATCTCCTTGATTATGAGAGTATTATCGTTAAGACTCTTATCTGGACCACATTGTGTAACATTCCAACACTATAAACAAACTTTACTATGTACAACCGATCATAAAGTAAAAACACAACATTAACTCTAAATAAATTTACATATTTTTCTCAAACCAATGACCCTTTGAAAATCTGACCTATCTTTCCTCGATAAGGATGTAATTCCCCTTATGATTCTCTGGACAATAAATCATCATTAATTTCGGATTAACGCGAACTAATAAACTATTTACTTGGCCTATTATGAAGTATTTATCAAATTGTAAAGTGATAACACGACATAATTGACGGACCTCCAAAGTTCCAAAAGACTTACCGGTAGTGTCTTGCAAGCATTAACTCTTTCCTACAATCTAAACAGTCACAGTAGAAAATACCAAAATTCAAATCCATTATTTAATTGTGTTAATGGCTTTATTATTTTGTAAATTTGTTTGGTCTTTTCATGATGCCTCTCTTCACCTAGAAGATAGGTATTGTCGCTTGAAATAAATGGTGTCCAAAATGTTTGGGTAACCTCCGGTTTTAGCTAGAAATTAATTGTGGATACTATTAAAAAAAATGAAACATGGGACATGATCATTTACAAGAATGAGAGGGACATGATCACACCTAAAAGAGAGGCATTGTCGCTTCGAATAAGTGGTGCCCAAAATGTATGGGTAGCCTACAATTTCAGCCATAGATTAATTGTAAATACCATTATAAAAGTACAGAAATGAAACTTAGCACAAGGTCATTTACAAGAAAATGTGTTTATACGAGCATCCATCAAGATTGTAAAGATCCTACCATGATCCTACATCCGTTCTCAAACAGCGATTTGGAAATTACTGCTAGTCAAGTTTGCAACATACATTAGCCAAATATTGATTATACTCTTGATTATATTTATATGTAAAATGTAATATATTTAATAAAATGAGATATATGTAAATGTGTAATATATATATATATATAGAAAAAGCAATTACCGAAAGCCGAATGGCGGAATGGACGAAAGTGTGCTTTGTTTTAAGTTGTGTTTCCTGCAATGTGCAACGATAAAGGACATCTATCAGGTCAGAGGAAATATGTGCATTGTACGTATTCCCAAATATTACATCGAAATAAAATTACCAAAGCTTATAACTCGAAAAAATAATGTCAACTATACTAAATTATAGTTGGTGCTATGTCCTCCGCACGGGAATCTAGCAGGCGTAGAATCTGATGTGTAGGCTATTTAAATCAAATCAAATCAAAATCATTTTATTGCCATTAGACTATATACATAGCATAGACAACAAGTCACAATTTGTTACATTGTGTAACAGCTTAAAGTAAAATTAGCCCTTTGACTAAATAAAATATAACTCAATACAATTTTATTGACATTGTTACTTTAAAAGCCCATAAAGCCGAAAGGAGGATGTTTTTGAAAACACCCCAAAAGGCACATCTTGAGGGTAAGAGCTTTCGGTTGTTAACAAACATGTACAGTAAGAACATTTAGTTTTAAAAGCCCAAAATCGCCGAACAAACATCAATACATTATTTTAAAAACAGAGATAGATTTTTCTTTTATACTATTTATAAACGGCGTTAATAAATGAATTAATTAATCAAATTAATTATGAATATCTGTACAATGGGCCTAAAATTAAAAAAAGAAACCAGTTGTATTTATTATTTAATTTGTAAATTTATAAATTTGAAGAATGAGACAAAAATTTGGTGGACCCTTATTATTTTATTTAAATCGGCATATTATAACAATGTGCAGAACCTTATATATTTACGAGTTTTTTGTGAAGTTTAGATTGTTGACCCATTTATCTCTAATTAAATGTTGGAAATACTTGTACATCTATCTATAGTATTAATACGCTTCACGCTAAAAAGCAAAGAATAAAAATCCCATTTGTATTAAATAAGGTGTTCACTCTGAGAGAATGAATATACTCTCTCAATAAATGGTAATATCCCCGTCGGAGCAAACCTGCGTACTCAGCAAATTTCCAATGTATGCATATGTTTCTCACTATCATATAAAGCCACTTACCACGTTTCATAAAAATATATGAATAAATAAGTGATCTATAGCATTTTATTTACTCTCCATAAGAATAACATTAGGGCTGAGTACGCAGGTTTTCTGCAAAAAGAAAGAGAAGATCTATGTTGTTGTGAAGTTATGAATATAACTCAACCAGGTGAAGCTACATACTAAGTTTTATTAATTTATGTTCATAATTAAGGAAGATATAAAACTTTACTTATTCTCCTTAAGAATAACATTAGGGCTAAGTATCAGCAGGTTTGCTGCTACGGGGATAATCACCAAAAATGTATTTTTGTGCAAATATCAATATACCAGTACTACGTGAAGCCACATACCAAGTTTCAACAATATATCAAATTTTATATATTCTCCATAAGGATAACATTGGACAACGTACTGTGTTTAGCACTTTTAATATCTCTGAAACGGTTGGACGTAGAATCACAATTTAAACATCGAAATGATTGTTTTGTGGAGCTAAACTGATTGGTAAAATCAAATGTGAAGTTTACATTAAATGAACTTAGGAAAAGCCAAAAACATTTTTCGGCATACTGTTTGGAAAACGGCTGTTTTCAATACATGCGTTGCAGGGCGAAAATAGTTATTTTCAGTCCTAGGACGGAAAAGAATCAGCTGGTGTCGAGGTCATCAGCTGTTCCGTTTCTGTCATTTATAAAATATCAATGTAGTGAATCTGCAAACTTGTGTACATCGATTTAAGTAATCGATTGTATCGAGAGTTGTAATAAATTATTTTATCGATTGTAATTCATTGTTGCATTGTTATCGGTTTAAGTATATTTGTTGAATTTCGGCCCAACAAGATGAGTGACACGGGAAATAAATATATATTACAAAAAGCCCTCAGAGAGAAGATAAGCTAAGCGATAACGCTGTTTGCAGCGAGTCTGATTCCTGATATAGCTCGAAACGGTTGAGTAAAGTATTCCTTCTTGCAATCGATAGTCCACACAGCATTCTACAACCTATCGTTATAGTTAGTCTAACCTAACACAAACACAAACGTAACAGATAATAGTTGAATACATCTGTAGTAACAGCTGTTTGTTTTAAATAGCAATAACAAGATGGAAGCCATTTTGGGACAAGCTTTTAAAGTTATACAAGTTGTAAAATATTAGTTTTGAGAAAGCAGTTAGCTTAATATATTGTGCAGTAAGACGAAAAATATAGTTCATCACATGGGCCAAAAGTGGCTTTTCGATCCTCGCTTATTTTCCGTCCTCGGCTTCGCCTCGGTCGTTAAACTTGAGCTCGTATCAAAAAGCGTCACTTTCGGTCCTAGTGATGAAATATACTATTTCCCATAAGATTAACATGGGAGATTTTATGAGTAGTTGTTTTTAGATTTTCTCCGCAACCACTTAACCTAGGTTAACAATTCAAAATACTATATTATTTGTGTTTTTTAAGCTGTATAACATAGTCAAAACCAAAATTAGGTTTTTTTTTAATTTTAGGGCAAAAATTCAAAAAACTGATTTTTGGAACATTTAAAACCCCCATAAACCCCTCTTCTTCCCATGGTCCAATTTTTCTGGGACTCGAACTTAAAAACATAAATGTCACTTTGCACATTTGAGCCAAATTTCATCAAAATCGGACTTTTTTTACTCAAGTTCACGGACACATAAGTAGATAATCACATGCGATAAGAAAAATCACATTTCACATTTTCACATTTCTAGCGCAAAAAGTGGCGAATACAGAATACCCCCCGTCGCAGCAAACCTGCATACTCAGCGAATTTCCAATGAATATATATGTCTTAATAACAGATTAAGCCTCTTACCAGGATTCATAGTAAATATATTCATAAATAAGCGATATTTAAAATTATTCATAATTCTCCAAAAGAATAACATTAGGGATGAGTACGCAGGTTTGCTGCAACAAGGAACACAAAATAATGGGTTTTCATGCAAATATCAGTAGAAATCATCTAAATGAAGTCACATACCAAGTTTCATCCATATACATTCATAAATAAGCGATATATAACATTTGTATTACTCTCCATAAGAATAACATGGGGACCGAGTACCTAGGTTTGCAGCTGCGGGAACAATAGGCGAAAAATTTATTTTTTGTACAAACAACAACAAACCACAACCAGATGAAGCGATATACCAAGTTTCGTCAGTTTATGTTCATAACCAAGATATAAAATTTTTCTTTTTCTCCATAAGAATAACATTGGACAACGTACTGTGTTTAGCACTTTCAATATCTCAGTAACCAAATTGACGTAGAGCAATGATCAAAATACCAAATTGTTTGTTTTTTTAACCTGAATTCTATGGTATTAATTAAAATTTTATTTAAATAACAACAACATGTGAAAACGCCAAAAAAAAACATTTTTGGGGTACAAAACCCCCCAAAACCCCCCTTAGGATGGTGCGATATGTCTGGTTTTCGAACTCGTTCAAATAAATGGTACTTTACATATTTGTATCAAATTTCATTAAGATCGGACCTTTTTTACGAGAGTTATCGTGCTTACGGACACACACACACACACACACACACACACACACACACACACACACACACACACACACACACACACACACACACACACACACACACACACACATATATATATATACATATATATATACATATATAAAAATTTGAACAAATGGTGTTTTTGGCATCTGGGGACCTCAAAACGAAAAGTTATCATGGTCTCGGGCTTAAGTCTTACCATGAGACCTACGGTAATAGCTTCTTCCCTATAGGGGAAATTCGCTAAAACGAATGTAAAATCTCTATTCGAACAATAAAACAAAATATTACTTGATTATCTATAATTTTAACAAAAATCAGCAAATTTCAAAGAAAAATCAATAAATTTAAACAAAATCAATAAAATTAAACAAAATTAGTAAATCATAAAACTCAGCAAATTGAAACACAAATCAGTAAAATTTTAAAAATCAATATGCAAGTCAGTATTAAGTATTTTGAATCATTAACCTAGGTTAAGTGGTTGCGGAGAAAATCCAAAAAATTAACGTGTCCCATGTTAATTTTATGGGAAAAAGGTTTTTAGATTTTTCTCAGATAGTTTTACGAAAAACTTCACATTTCTGTTTATTAATGTGTTTTAACTCAATAAACCAAACATTTTGGTGTTTTAATCGTTGTTCTACATCCAACCGTTGCAGAGATATTCAAAGTGCTAAACACAGTACGTTGTCCAATGTTATCCTTATGGAGAATAAATAAAATTCTATATCTTGATTATTTATGAATGTATATTGATGAAACTTGGTATGTGGCTTCAACTAGTTGTGGTATATTGATATTAGCACAAAAACAAGTTTTTTGTTGATAGTCCCCGTAGCAGCAAACCTGCATACTCGGCCCCCATGTTATTCATATGAAGAATAAGTAAAGTTGTATATCTCCTTTAATTATGAACCTACATAAAGGGGACTTTTTATGTAGCTTCACCTGGTTCAGTTGTATTGATAATTGCAAAAAACACTTTACTTATCTTCCTCGTTGCAGCAAACCTGCGTCATCAACCCTAATGTTATTCTTATGGAGAATAAATAAAATGCAATATATGTATCACTTATTTATGGATGTATTTTTGTGAAACTTGGTAAATAGCTCTATGTAGTAGTGAGTCACATATGTATGCATTGGAAATTCGGTGAGTACGCAGGTTTGCTGCGACGGGGGTATTTATATTTATAAATGCCATTATTTTGTTACCAAACTTTTAAATTATTTAATTCTCTTTCATATTTTGTTTTATTTGCTTCATACATTTTCGAATTATAATGTCTTGATAGTGAGATGTTGAAACATTCTTTAAACAGTAAGGGCATTTATAAATTATATTTTTATTCGACACCATTTATTAGAAAAATTTTAATCAAAAAGTTTAACTTTTATATTTTATGAATTTTTAATAGTATTAACTAGTTGAATGTACCCGTTCTTCGCACGGGTTAGAAAGGTAAGTTAGCTTGAAACAGCTGTTTTTGCTTCTGCTCTTTAAGCTGTCAAATGGAAGTGTCCTCAGCTGTTCGCATTACACTTTCTGAATGTTTACTTTCTTCTGAAATGTAAACATTGAAACTTAGGACATTCACAGGGCGTAGCCCGAGGGGATTTTGAGGAAGTGAATAGGCCTATGTGTTGCATGGGTTCAAGATTTACCTTTGTGTAAAGTTTCAGCCCAGTCGGTTCATTAGTTTTTCCGTTCACCCGGAACATCAGACAGACAGACAGACAGACAGACAGACAGACAGACAGACAGACAGAAACCACCTCTTCTTTATAATATTATAGATATATGTTTTATGAATATTTGTTTGTAAATGTTGTGAATGGTTATAATTCCATTTAATATCTCTTCCGCATTCGCATTTTGTTGTAATTTTAAACAATTTTCTAACGCATTGAATAGAAATTTTAAATTTTCTGTCTTTACTAAAATGAGTGTTATGAAAATTGTCTATATTTTTAATTTATTTACAATTATTACACATTTTTTCACTTAACTCATTGGTGTAATATTATCATAACATTTCTTGTTATACATTTTCTTACATTCTCTTTACAATAACAACATAAATCATCTTTATCATCTTTATTAAATTCTGTATTATGGTTACATTCTTTACATCGAGAACATTTCTTCTCCATTTATTATAGCAATTTGTTGTAAATTTGTTTTCCTTAATTCATAATTATAAAAACTACAAATTATATCTTCATTATTTAAATGTTGTATGCTATAAGTAACAGGACTTGTGTTATTTCTTTAGAAATTACAAATGTTTCCCTTGACCTATTATTTTGATATTTCTTAGATACAATTTTGTCTAATAAATGGATCTGTTAGAAGAAATTAATAATATTGGAGAATTAATATTTAAAGAATATAAATCATTAAAAAGTTTAAATTTGAATGAGATATATGAAACAAACAAACAAACAAACTCACAAACATTCAGCTTTATAATATTAGAATGATCAGTATGATAGCTGGTACTTCAAATTTTGTCGGTTGTCTCTTACCTCTTAAATCTGTAACATATTTTAGAAGACACGTTAACGTATGCTTGCGGACCTTTGCAAAGCTCCTTAGTTTTATAATATATCAATTCAAATTTTCTCTAAGTAATTTTAAATACAAGTAAACTGTTGAAATCATTAGTATTTGTACTCGTACATTCACACATTTGTAATCTTTCTCTGTCAGATTACAATATAAACAAATTATAATTATTTAGATATGTTGCATATGGTCTAGATATTTGTTGACCTATTGTAAAAGTGTTTGGCTAAACAATGTGTAAGTTAACAAAAGCTAAATACGTAACATGTCTATTCAAATATATCTTTACAAATTCAGTCTTCGTTCATCCTCTTACGGGAAGATTGAGCGTACACCTACTAGTAGTAGTAATAGTAGTAATAGAGGTAGTTGTTGAACTTTGGTTAAGACTAGTGTTAAATATTTACTGAACTGTGTATCCATTGTTCCCGATATTTCATGCACACGAACAACAATCGCAAGTTAACATTGTAACTAAATAGACAATGTTAAAAGGCACAATTTCAAATATAAAGTGCTTAATAATGTCGATGTACGAGAAATGAAAAACAAAAAGGAACATGTATAGGTTCTATTATGGTGCGATCTGCTCTCGGCGATCAGACCCGTTAAAAACAACATTGTATAAACAAACTTACAGTGAGTCCCGCTTCGACTGCAACAAACTTTACTGGGTTATTTGGGAGGTCAAAACGCACGTTAATGAAATAAAAACATGTGTCCATCTCGATCGGTTTTCTATCTGTGAGTTTGTACGTTTCTATTACAAATCCCATGATTTCTTAGGAACGAATAGACACAATAATGAAACTCCTATGAATATTTACCTAAAAGGTTTACAAATGCCTTTAACATTTTATTTATGTGCAAAATTCCAATTCAAAATTGTCAGTGTTAAATATCTAGAAAACTGAAGGATGTGAACACAAATGTCAAGAAACCAATTATTTATATAAAACCAAGTCAACCGATATGTCATATTTAAAAATGTAATTGTGGATATCAAAAAAATAAAATCTCTAACGGTAGGAAGAATCAACGATAAGGAGGAATCCAAAATTTAGTGCTAAAATTTGGTTATTTATTTCTGCTGAATACGGTAATTTCTGTTGTATATTTTTTAGTTTTCTAGTTATTGAACATTGACAATTGAAAATCACCCCCATTTTGAAACAGAATGTTTCACAGAAATGAAATTTTAAAGGAATTTGCAAACCTTATAGACAAATAAATATTCACACGAGTTTCATTATTGTATTTTTATTCGTTCCTCAGAAATTAGGGATCATGTAACAAATAGAAACAAATTCACAGACGGAAAACTGATAGAGGTAGGACACAAGTTTTATTGCATTATTTGTTTGTTCTGACCTGCTAAATAAACCGTTAGAAGTTTGGTGCAGTCCATGCGGAATACCCTGTATAAAGTTATATTATTAAGAAAATTTGGTTTATGTTCGCCTATGCTAGTTTTACTTTCTCCCCTTATACATAGTATATAGAGAAAGTATTGTTTTCGTCAAAATTTTAGAATTTGAGTTGTTAGTGGAAATATTAGTTTTGGTGCTCCCTGAACCCAAAAACGTGATTTTTACGTGATGTCTGTGTGTCTGTCTGTCTGTCTGTATGGATGTGTACAGAGCTAGAGCCCTAACCAATGGTCCGATTTTTATGAAATTTAGTATGTAGGTACTAATCCACGATATCTCCAGGAATTTTTTTCATTTTTTGGAATTTTTGATTTTTAAGGGTACTTATCTCCCAAAAACCGCCAAAAAACATGAAAAATCCAAATTTCTCAAAAACGGCTCTAACGATTTTGACTAAATTTTAGTCGATTGTAGAACTTTAGTTTTCCTTCCAACAAAATGACACCATCCGCATACCTGTAAAAATTCAGGTTCAGAAATTACAGGACTTAAAACATCAAAAATTCAGTTTTTTTGATTTTTTATAAAAAAACATAAATATAACAAATATTACTATTCACCATTAAAAAGAGCTCAGAAAACTAAATAATTTAGTATTTTGAATTACTATTCTACGATTACTGGTTGCGGAGAAAATTGTAATTTTCATTTAGCGGTACACGCAGTACGTTGTCCAATGTTATTCTTATGGGGAATACAAAAATTAGTATTTCTCTCTTATTTATTGATCAGTTTCGTTCAAACTTGACATGCTTGTCAAGTTAGCATTGACGAACAGAGGAAATTCGAAATATGTTGCCCCTTAATAACCCTGAGGGGGGAACAGGGGGCATTTCCCCTCTTAAAACCACGTGTGTAGCAATGGATTCTGTAGTGCCTCCTGAACAGGGATTTGGGTGGATATTTTTGAAAACAATATTTTCTGTACATTCGACCGTGCTTTGTATTATATATTTAATAAATAAAAAGTTATTTATTCATTAAAGTTGGGCTAAAAGGGAGAAAGTATGTGTAAGTTTCCTGATACCGTTTATTTTCATTTTGTGCAGTATCAGAAATCATTTTCATTTTTTAATCACACCGCAAAAGCAAAATACTCAAATATTCCTTAACCCTTGCAGAATTACTGCAAATATTTCCCAGACGCGACGCTTTGCTGAGTGTTTAATTCTACCGTCTGAAGTATTTATGAAATACGGGATTCATTCATGCGTGATTTCATGAAAATGTCAAATGCCAGATGTGCAACGCCCTTATAAAATCAAACGCGATACAAAAGCTAAAAATAAAAGTAGTTAAAATCTATAAAAATAAAAATTAGTAAAAACACTTTGATGTATAAAAGGTTTACTGCAATAAATATTTCTGTTATTGTTTTCATTTTGTTCTTCATTTCATCAAATGTTTGTTTGCGCTTGAGGTACAGTATTAACCTTTCATATTGGATTGTATATATTTTATTTGGTAAAATAAGGAGTATGTTTTGTTGTTAGTACTACAATACTGTTAAAATGTATATGCTTCCTATGTTGACTTAATTTTTATTTGAGAAATGTCTTACTTTTAGATGTTTTATTTTGTTCTGCATTTTAGACTGACAAAGAAAAATTATACGAGTTTTGAAATACTTCAATATAGCAATATCTCTCTAAGACGCCAACGCAACTAGGGCGTATTTTAAGGCGAATATGAATGATGAGAGTAGAATGGGTGAGATGCCTGTAGCCTTGTTACTAAGACCGACTGATTCTTTAGCCAGGGTCATTGATTATAAGGCCCATTGACCAATGTCAGCTGGATCCAGTATCGAACCTTCACAAAATTAATAGGAAGTGTTTGTAAAAGATGTTTACTTTTTATCTCCGGTAAGTTTCAATAAACAAAACAAGTAGGTCGACCCAACAGACGGCCACATTACCGCATTGCCGTAGAGCCTAAATGAGTTTGCTATAAGCAACAAGTTATCTGAAGTTTTAAAAACATTATAAGCTCTTTTCTACTTCTTCTTCTAGACCTATATATTGTTCACGTGGTCTTCATACCTTCTAATCTACAGTTATGTTCCACCAGTTCACGGACTGTTATATAAGAGAACTAATGCTTCAGCATCCAACACTCGAGTTGTAAACAAGTACAGTAGACAGGCACTGCACCGACCGCTTTTTGCTGCCTATATAGGAAACGATATATTCCATAATAATAGGGGGGTCGACTTCAACGCATTTCGCCAGGTTCTGCGCCATTTTAGCTCAGGCTCTTACGAGAGCACTGAAGACCGGGACAAACTTACCGTCATTTATCGATTTTAGCGAATTCCCCCTATAGGGAAGAAGCTATTACCGTAGCATGGTAATAAAAGGTCCGATCTTAATGAAATTTGGTACAAATGTGTAAAGTACCATTTATTTGAACGAGTTCGAAAACCAGACGAATCGCACCATCCGAAGGGGGGTTTTGGGAGGGGGGTTTGTACCCCAAACATGTTTTTTTTTGGTTTCCGGATGTAATTTGTATTTAAATCAAATTTTAATTTTTATCATTGAATTAAGCATAAAAAACAAACAATTTTGTATTTTGATCATTGCTCTACGTCAATTGGTTACTGAGATATTGAAAGTGCTAAACAAAGTACGTTGTCTAATGTTATTATTATGGATAAAAATAAAAATTGTATATCTCGCTTATTTATGAACATAATAAACTGACGAAATTTGGTATGGCTTCATCTTGTTGTGGTTTATTGTTGTTTGTACAAAAAAAAAAAAATTTTCGCCAATGGTTCCCGTAGCAGCAAACCTAGGTACTTGGTCCCCATGTTATTGCAAAATGGAAAATAATTAAAATGTTATATATCGCTTACTTATGAATGTATATTGTTTAAACTTGGTATGTGACTTCACTAAGATGAGTTCTATTGATATTTGCATGAAAACCCCTTTATTTTGTGTTTTGTGTTCCTCGTTGCAGCAAACCTGCGGACTCATCCCCAATGTTATTCTTACGGAGAATAATTAATAGTTTAAAAATCGCTTGTTCGTGGATATATTTCTTATGAATCCTGTTAGTGTTTTAATGTGTTATGTTATATTCATTGGAAATTTGCTGAGTATACAGGTTTGCTGCGACGGGGGTATTTATTTGTAGTATGGTGGCTATTCTTTATAAATTAATAAAATCTCTATTTGCATTTCGGTATAAACTCAGTTTGTTCATTTTTTTCCAAAGTAGTCTATTTATCAGGTGAAATTAGTAGTTGAAGCGTGGAGAGTCAACATAAACGAAAGTTGAAAATGGAAATTAATAGACGCTGCCTGAACTCACAACTTATTTATATTTAGGTGTAAACAATTTTTCGCACGCACCCTGCGCACCATGGGCTTGATTGTATACAAATGTTATTGTTAGTGAGTAAAAGATTATTTAACTTTAAACATCGACTACGCGACGAAGGGTGTGATAGTTCTGGCACCTGGAACCCCAGTTTGATCCCTAGTGGCATTACAATCTCAACCATGTATGTATTATGGCCAGACGGCCAGACCCAAGATTTCACTCGCCACGGCGATTTGCCCACACAGAACGATGAGCAAGAGCGAAAGGGGCGACAACCCCCCACCACCTTTCTTGGGAGGAAAAGGATGACGTTTGAGAATATAGATGTAACGGGTTTGAGCTTCACACTATTTTAACGTATTACATTTTAGCTTTACCATTTTTTTTATACTGCTGACTTTATTACTGTATTTGATAATAAGCTCAATCAGTGATGGAAAATGCCCGCAATAATCTCTTGAACAACATAATACAGTATATGTTATTCTAGCAACAAGTGGGCCACGCGTTAATTGACTAATTGAATTGTTGACATTCATTTAACTGTTATTCGAAATTGTTTCGATTAAATCCGTCGAGTGGTTATTGTCACAGTGGTTTTCTCGTTGTTTTTCCGTCAAGTGGTTATTGTCACAGTGGTTTTCTCGTTGTTTTTCCACCTAACTAAAAGAAGTTCGATCACTTAAATAATATCTTGTGGTACTATTTGTAGTTTAATGTTCTATTGTTTAATGTGTTTTAAGTGCATTTGTGGTATACACTTTAATTAATTGTTACATTAATGTGACAGATTTAAATTTCACAATAGGTTAAAACATTATTTTTTTAATAGTCTGGTGAGAAATTGTAAATCTTACCTTACGATTGCTAAGTGGCTTTTTATCGCGTTTAATTGTTTGTATATAATTCAAAAAATTTAAGTACAGCAATAAGTACCATCATATTTTAAACATCGTCCAAGGAGTATGTTTAGTCTAAGATACCATGTTTTACTACGGACTTCAGAACTTTATTACACCCTTGTTTGTATCATTTTCTAACTAAATTCGTCAAGAAAACAGGTTTGCTGCGACCAGGGTGTTCTGGTGTACAATTACTGTTTTTAAAATAACAGCACATTACCCAACCACAATAGTACACCGTTATTTATTAAACCAATAGTACTAGACCATTTCCTCTTTTATCAGCGATCACATTTGAAAAGTAATAGTAACTTTTATTATTTTAGTTTGCTTCCTTGTTAACTGACACCTTATGACTGGTTATTACGATTAAAGATGAATAGTTTATTTTTATTGAGTAAATACTAGCAATAAATACTATTCATCTGTAATCATAATAACCAGTCATAAGGCGTCAGTTGACAAGGAAGCTCCGTTGTGGCCAGAAGCGCTATATACGAACACAGAGCGTCATCCTCTGACAGCTCCCGGTCCCGGCACTCTGAACACTTTCACCCATCCCTTGGCCAACCCCAAAACCCAACCACCTCCCGAAGGGAACAAACGCTCGCCAACACGGCTGCTGGTGAAGTTACCCTTCCCTACCAGAACCTGTGGACTGCACACTGTAGCCTTGTACAGTACTCAGCAGCCTAATGACAGTATGTTATGCCTATAGACTCCCTCCCTGGCATAAAACCTGATTGTGCCTCGCTCGAGCCAAACCATCACCCGAGAAAAACTAATGAATTCAAACCATACGGCTTGTATTCATTGGTAAAACACCACGATTGCACTTCGAGCCCTTTTGAGTGCCGTTGTTGTGCCTTTTTAGGCTTATAAATACTTGAAAATTTTAATTTATTTCGGTTTTATTCAATATTGATTAGTGTCCACAATTCCCTTGATGTAAACACATTGTATTCCTATTAAAAACTGTGAGCAATGGTTCGTGATGGTTGTATTCGTTGAGCCCATGTGCCCGTGTGGTCATTTTGACAACATGTCGTCATCCCCTATTTGAACACTTTGGAGTTTGCACTGATTGTCTGTACTCTTCCAACAGTCCTCTTCAGTTTTCTTGACTTGTCTATAATTTAAATTTCCGTTACGTTCAAGTCGGATATCCGATATCGTTCATTTATAGTTCATTTTTAAAATGTGGGTTGTTTAAATTACTTCAAACATGTAAAACAGATTTGGAATTATTCGGAAATAAATTAAAATATTTTAAAATAATTTAAATTCCCACTAGATTGGCTGTCTGGCTTTAAATAGCCAACCTAACTGTTATTCTGTGTCGTAGTAATGGTGGCTATTAGTAAACTCACTTAGAGGTGTTATTACGGTTGGCTTTATGGGTAATAAATGAACCTATTGCAATACACGTACCCATTGTGGTTTGTCACCACAGCTGTTGTAATACCAGCTTAGTAATGGCGCTTTTCTCCAAAATCGGTGAATATTTATCGTAGTTTTCTTGAGTACTCAGAAAAATCTAAATAAAAGATCAACATTAATCAGGTTTACTAAATTATATTTTACCGAAGGAGTCACTTTCACTTTTGATGACGTTAGGAACTGGAAAGAGTTTCCGAAAGAAAGCCAAACAACGTCAACGACAATTGAGTGCAGAGGGCAGATGTCGGCTATCGGTTACAGATAACGACTTGTTTGTAGGCCTAACGTACTATAGGTGTCGATAGCACCGGTGATGTTTAACACTCCGGCGGCCGATGGAGGTGTTGTGGAAAACAGGGAAACGGAGGGAATTGGCGATGATGGAGGCTGTCGTACACATAAATGGAGGTGCCTATACAGTCTATGGGTGGTCGGGAGCTCAAACAATGGGTGTAACCAGGTAGAATACAGTTGCTACCCGAGAATCGGAAGTGAAAACTACAAATATTTGACATAATTGGCTAAAATACGTTTTATTGGGTTTGGCATTTGCTGCACCTTATTCTTGCAACTTCATAATGGAAGATATAGTTATTGTTTTAAACAGGGCAATCATACAGACCATCTTGAGCGTTTACAGGTAAAATACAGACGCTACCCGAGAATTCGAAGTGAGAACTAAAATATTTGATATAATTGGCTAAAATATTTTTCATTGCTTTTGGCACTTGCTACACCTAATTCCTGATGAAACTTCATAATGAAAAATAGTTATTATTTTAAACTAGGCGCACAAACAGACTACCTTGAGCATTTATGCAACAGTCCACTGTTTTTAGCAAAAGACAAATCATATTTGTAACGTAATGTGGTGACAGGACAAAATGGCAATAATGCAGACCAGCAGGAGAATGAAGCAATGCCATCATGAACATGAACATGAAAAAGTTGCTTTTAGTGTGCTTATATTTGGGTTGCGGTTTAAAACCTGCCCTGTGCAATACTTTGTGGTGATTACACTAATAATACGGCCGAGATGTCAAGTTACCAGGCCTGGGGCCCGATACTCCCGGATACACCGGGACAATTTGTGGTGAGCGAAGTGTGTGAATCATTATATGTAATAAATTAACTTCTACGGCTAATAAACATTGGTTTCATCATATATTATTTTTAACCTAGTTTATTTAGGTACCACCTTCACCTTTGGTTGACACGTAACCAAAACCAATTAATGTAAAGTAACATGGTAAAGCTTAGTTATATCCTCCGCTACTGAAAAAATAGAATTGATAAGTTACACTATTCAAAATATATAAACAATGAATATAGGCCTATTATATTGTTATGCTAAATGAAAAACTGTTATATTTCTTGCACCTTTACTTCATTAAATGATTAATGTATAATTCTTTGAAGACTGAATAAATTTTCAACATTCTGTGTCCTGTATTTTGGGTAACAAGTTTTGAGGAAAACGTTTATAGTTATCAAAAGTAACAGAGAACTGAGGGCAGAAATCTCGAGGTGTTACGACTTTCGATGAAATTGGTGGAAGAATCAAAAACATTTCATGGATTTGCGGTTGACTGTACTGCGAGGAGGGGATTGCTTACAAATGCCCAAATACCTGAGCTTTTCACTCACACGATTCTTCGTTGACGAACTAAGAACGGGCCGCAAAACCAAGTTCAGTAGTTAAATGTACTTCTCATGAGTAATGTTCACTAATTTAATTGACAACTTATTGATAAAATAATGAAATAAACTATAGATAGCACGTTAAGGATTGTGGTATTTTTATTATTTCGTGGCTTAATTCTATCATATGAAATTTGTTACTGTATTTCAAATTGTCAATCTACTTTGAATTTATTCATGCTATTTGCCTCCTGGATAGATTGTATGACTTTGAATATTGTTTTTATTCCGCATACTCTTATTTGATATATTCCTATTCAACGTGACGCAGTTTTTTCTTATTACTTTTTAATATGTTCGAAACAGTTCTTTAGTTCTGGATAGCCCGACACTGATATTTTCCAACGCTACGATATTTTATTAGGTGGTTGAAAATCAAAATTGTGTCTTAAGTATTTTGAAGTTGTTTCTTCAATAACAAATTTTGAAAAACTAAACCCATTTTTATCACAAATTTACTAGCCAAGTTTATAGTTTTATGCGTTTTAAAACGAAGTATACACATAATATTTATACCAAGTAAATTATGCTGAGCGTGTAATATGAGTTTGACAGTGCAATAACAAAGAAGGGCCTAGTTCATTTGTTCAATGACAAGACAAAGCATTCTGTGTGGGTTTTAGCCTTTTCCTTGAAGGGATTTGTGTTTACCACCGTCTTTTGCAACTATTGTGTTTAACAAAAGTGATCCTGCCTTTTAGAGTGCCGCGTCGTGGCAGGATCACGACTCCCTTTCAGTTATTACCACCGTTGGTAATACGCAACAAAAAACGCCAAAAACAACAAAAACATACAACACCAACATCTGACGGATTGTTTCGATGTCTTAAGTTTTTCAAAATTCTAGATGATATGTCAATTAAATCATTAAGGCGATCCACCACCTTTAAATGGCCATTTTTTGAAATGTTTAAAATTTTCAAAATATGTTATTTTCTTATTCTACATACTTTCCTGAGTATGTGTGTAAATTTTCATGTCAATCGGATTATTTTTTAATAGAAAAATAAATAAAATAAAATTTTACCGCAGGTACGCGAAATATCACAAAAATTATATTTTTACTCTAATATTTTGGTTTGTTGTTTATCATTATTTGTCAGCCTTATATGGCCCATAATAAAACAGGCATCTCTTTGATAGCATAAAGAAATAGAAAAATAAAAAAAATATATATATATATTACAGCTATGTACATACAGCCTATGTACATGATGTAGTGGCAATATCTTACTGCCTGTCTGTAAGTGTTTATGTCTCAGCTGTTTCTGTCAGCTGCTACATAAAGTTGGATTTTCCGTGTTTCTTGTTACAAAAATTTGAATAACTTCTAAAGTATTTATTATACATGGAATTATGAAATTTTACCCACTATTTCTTTGTTATATTACCAATATTTCGTCTTATGGAAAACACTCTGACTCTAAAACTAACCATAAAAAAGTGTTCTATATATTTTAGAGAAAAATAAATAAATAAAAAGTGTTTTGTTTGTTTGTAACTTTTTTTATAGCTATTTTATCTTATTTTCCATAAGACAAAAGTTTCTTTAAGTTGTAAGGAACAAAATTTTAAAAAAATTATGTCAATTGGTTAAAAAGCAAAAAAGTTATTCCAAATTTAAAATATATCGAAAAAACTTAAAAACGTTAACATTTCAAATTATAAAATACATGAAAGGGTTAAAAATACCCCCGTCACAGCAAACCTGCGTACACAGCGAATTTCCAAAACATAATATATGTCTTAATACACCATAAAGCCGCATACTAAGTTTCATAAAAATATATTCACATATAAGCGATATATACAATTTTAATTATTCTCCATAAGAATAACATTGGTGATGAGTACGTAGGTTTGCTGAAACAAGTAACACAAACAGTTGGTTTTTACGCAAATATAAATAGAATTTAACTAGGCGAAACAACATACCTAGTTTCATCAATATTCAATCATAAATAAGGGCTATAGAACTTTTTAATTATTCTCTATAAGAATAACATGGGGACTGAGTAGGCAGGTTTGCTGCAACAAGGAACAAAAAAATGGGTTTTTATGCAAGCATCAATATAACTCAACATGGTGGAGTCACATACCAAGTTTTATTAATTTATTTTCATAATTAAGGGAGTCATTACATTTTATTTGTTCTCCATAAGAATAACATGGGGGCTGAGTACGCAGGTTTGCTGCTACGGGGATAATAATTTAAAAAAATCAATTTTTTGTGCAAATATCAATATACCAGTACTATGTGAATCCACATACCAAGTGTCATCAATATACATTCATAAATAATCAAGATATCAAATTTTATTTATTCTCCATAAGGATAACATTGGACAACGTACTGTGTCTAGCACTTTGAATATCTCTGCAATGGTTGAGTGTAGAATCACAAATTAAACACCAAAATGATTTTTTTCTGGAGCTGAACTGATTGGTAAGAGCAAATGCGAAGTTTACTCATAACAATTAACTGAGGAAAAGCCAAAAACCTTTTTCCCATAAGATTAACATGGGGGAATTTATGAGTACGTTTTTTGGATTTTCTCCGCAACCTCTTAACCTAGGTTAATAATTCAAAATACTAAATTATTTGTTTTTTAAGCTCTATAACATGGTCTAAACCAAAATTGAGTTTTTTTTTATTTTAGGGTAAAAAATGCAAAAAACAGATTTTTGGAAAATTGAAAACCCCCATAAACCCCCCTTTCCCATGGTCTGATTTTTCTGGTTTTCGAAGTTTAAGTCATGAATGTCACTTTACACATTTGAGCCAAATTTCATCGAAATCGGACGTTTTTTACTCAAGCACACACACACACACACACACACACACACACACACACACACACACACACACACACACGCACGCACACACGCACGCGCGCGCGCGCGCGCGGATACGGACAGACATCACATAAAAACCACTTTTTTGGGTTCAGGGAGCACCAAAACGAATATTTCCACTAACAACTCAAATTCGAAAATTTTGACGAAAACAATACTTTCTCCATACACTAGGTATGTATAGAGGGAGAAAGTAAAAATCAAGGGGAGTCCCCCATAAGAATATACACACATATATATATATAAATTTGAAGGAATAGTGTTTTTGGCATCTGGGGACCTCAAAACAAAAATTTGTCATGGTCTCGGGCTTAAGTCTTACCATGAGACCTGCGGTAATAGCTTCTTCCCTAGAGGGGAAATTCGCTAAAAATAATTCCAACTAAAAACATTATTTCTAACACTAATAAAACAAAACAAAAAGTTATTAGCCAAATTCACCCAAAAAATAAAAAAATATATATTTAAGGTGGCGGATCGTCTTAAACACTGTATAACGTAATTTGGAAATTTGGTAATTTGGAAATATGTAGAAGTCCTCGAATTATACAATAATACAACACGGATAATTTCAAAAGGAAATGTTTTATTTTTATATCTTTATTTCCACTAAATATATATATATATAAAAAACTGCCAAGCTCGGCCGGTTTTTAGGTTGAAGTTTGTTGGAATAAAAGTGTAACCACTCACGGTAAACTGTACAACTACTGAACAGCTGAACAACGATGTATATTTATGTGAGGATTTAAAATCATTTTAAAGTTGTTTTTTTTACAACCGAAATGTTAAAAAATAAATAATCAAGTCTGCAGCATGGCAGTGAACTACTAATGTGTCGTTTAAGAAACTATTTTTTGACCCAACTGTATAATACAATTGTTATTAGAAATTGTTTACCTCAACTAGTAAAAATAATGTAAGGCGAATTACCAAGGTTAAACCAAATTCAACCATGACTCTTTTGGTAATAACTACGGAGATGGCTTGATGGCCTGCTAGTAAACAAGGGAGTGAGGGAAGTTTTATCCCCACCACAATTCCTGCTCACTTGTGCCACAGAAAACTAAGCGGTTAGTTCGGTCACCGGCCGCAATGAACGCTAGTGTTGCTAAATCGCTTAGAGGGGGTGCATTCAGGTACGATTCCACACTCCACCTATAGCCATCCCTCTCAGCGACCCGTAAGGGTGTTGCCAAGAGGGGGGGACCTTTCTCCAATACCAGTCAGCCTTCTGTAGTGTTTTTTATCCGTCACGTCACGTCACTGCCGGAAAATTGTTGAATGCTCTGAAGAACACGTTACGTGACGTGAGGGAAGTGAATTTCCATATAAACAACTTTAATAAATCAAAATCAGTGTTAAAATATAATTTTTGTTTGTTCAAATTTGTATGGAAATCTGAAAAAAATTCATTTGTTTCCTGTTCTGATGCTCCTGGTTCTACTTACCTGCAATGACGGGAAAACATGTTACACATTATAAGGTTAGGAAAAGGTCCATTCATTATTAAAGATAGGTGTGGGGATACTGGGGATGGTACAAAAACATGAATAACAGGCTTTTCTAATGTAAAATCCCCATAGAAGATAATGTCCTGTGTTTAGTCAATAAACATTTGATTTAAGAGACGGCTTACTTTAATCTCCATCCTTTTACATGCATTAATTTTACATCCTGGGCTTTTCTGACCCTTTTTGGGCCCAAAAACCCAAATTTACCCAAAATATCGCGTCGGGATGTGACGTGACGTGACGGATATGTATAGCAGTACCTTTACAGTTTGCTACGCTTTTTCAATGGACGAAGTGATTCGATTCGTTTCCATCGCATGATTGTATCACAGCTAATCGTCACACACCATCACGTTTCACTGATAATCTCTTGGTCGGCTTTGTCAATAAACACAGTGTTGAACATTGGAGGGGCTACTTTCCCTCGCCCTCTGTTTACGCCAACCTAGTCATCTCCGTTTCCTAATTATGATTGTTTATAATTTACGGACGGCACATTAGCCATACTCGATAACTTTCCCCGAGGAAACACCACAAATGTGTTAACTGTTCATTAACAGCGCATTAGACATTAGTGGGCGAGCCTCTCACAAACGTCGGGTTCCGAGTAATCTTCGAACATAAATGGAAAATAAATAGGGAATAAAAAATTATAGAAGCTAAAACAAATCATTAGTTTTGTTTCTATACTAATCCAAGTTTATTTATCATTTGTTGTCTGGAAATGATCTCACCTTAACTTTTCGCTATTGTCCTTCACTGGCCTTGATAATTAAAAGCTGTTTACACGGCTATCAATATTGTTTAGTTTCTAACTGAAATGACATCTCTCAACTCGTGCCACCCGAGAGAAGAACTCCATGGACTAACTTGTAGGTTCATGGATGACTAAAGTAAATGCCGTATGCTGAACCGATTTAGTGGCAAATTGTACACCAAATCTGAGGCTTTTACGTATTTTAACAAAACAGGAAAAGGATTAGCAAATTAAAAAAATATATTATTAAAATTCTCACTTCCGTAGTCGTCGCGTTACGAAAAAATAGCTGACTTCCCTTGCACAGGTACTTGACTTTTTTAATTCGTCCAGCACGTCGTGAACAGCACGTCCTTTTTAATACACGATTAAGTTATGCAGTCCAAATAAAGTCGAAGTAGGGAAGTTCTTACTTACCGTCTGCTGCATCATCGTAATATAATGTGTGCGGCTAATGTGTGGCCACAAAATAAGCATAATCAAACTGTAATAATGGTGTGGTCTCTACGTCTCAACCACCTATCCAGGCAAAAAATACGAGGGACTATAGTAGGAAAGCTCTTACTTATCGCCTGCTGCAGCATCTTCATCTCAGGTGTGCAGCTACATAGCGAGCCAACCACAACATAAGCATAATCCAACTGTAGTGGTGGTCCCTAAAGTCGATCCAGGCATAAAAGCACGAGGATAGCCGAGCCGTGACGATCGTGGTGGAGAAAGTTCGGTCGTGATCTTCCTCAACACTTCCATCACCAGCTCTGGGCGCTCTGGCCGCCCCCACCCCTCCCCCATCGATCCCCTACCCTCTCACCACCACTGCTCGCACACTGCATCTCGTCTATCTTCGGTATCAAAATTAAAATTGCGTATCCAGTTTACCAATAGCGATATATCTCAAGTTCAGCTAAACTGTTATCAAATGCGGCATGTAACTGTATATGAAGGTCAGAGGGTCCCCCGCTTAGTTAAAACGTCGTTCACATTTGTTTACAGTATAGGTAATTTTCAACTACGTGTACAAATTTAGAGATCTGTATACATCGCTTGAAGATGTCTCCAACTTGCAATGCTTCCGGAGGGTCATTTTACTATATCTGGTTTATATACCATTGACGTCACAACCGGATTCTTCAATCACCTAAACATATACATTTACCGATTTCACAGAATTTGTGTTTATTTCAACCGACATCGGAGGTACTTTTTAAGAATAAGAAATCTATTTACTTTGAAGGGCGCAACTTAGAATAAATTATTTAATTGCAGCCAAATTCAAATTATAAACAATTTATAACAAAGAACTGAGACATCTTAAAACCCCGCATTAATTCACTACATACTATTATTCCTTCACTAAATTACTGAGCAAATGTATTGTCACAATTACGTACTTTATTCTACGTTCGGTGCCCTATATATCTTTAACAATATTTCCTACTTTTTATATTTTAATTTTATCAACTTGCATTCTGAATGCTGCTAAGATAATAAACAAGACCGGAATAGGAAATCCGCGGCATCGTTGAAACCGTGCGTTAAAGTAGTTGTTTTACACTCCGTTAAATTTAGGCGAACTAAATGGTCGCGAAATAGGACACTGAAGTCTTCTTTAATCGTTGAAATTACAGAACTTATGAAAACAATTAGTACGTCATTTCCCTACTCCCAACCCATTATTGGAGACTGGCAATAGAAAACACGTCAAAATTAACAACTAAAATTCCACAGAGTCTAAATTTGTATATGAATAAATGGAATTACTTACTAATTAACTGTCACTTTAGTAAGACTGGATTCATACCTGAAAAATAATAATACATTTTAATAATTGTTAACAGTTATAAAATTAAAATATAATTGTTGCTCAGATAGTTGTCGACTGCTCTGAAACTGAAATAAAGGTGGACGAGGTTCAAGAGAAGTAACCAATACCAAATATTACCAAATATATATTTTTAAGTATTTATGTATACAAAGCCAAAATATAGGTTTATCTCACGATATACTGATAACGTGCAAACCATTTAGTGCAAGCGCTGTGCTGTAATAAGAATCAATATTTTTGTACAATACATAATGAGCATGGCCAAACGCCAAAAAGTTTAATAGCAAAAGAATGAAAAAACGTCATGCCATCGTATTGGGAACGGACGTCTAAATTATTTAACACTAATAATTTAACATCGAAAATCTGGAGTTTTATTTTTTAATAATCTTAATTGGATAGATTTTAAACATTTAACTATATTTCAATTTCGTTTATTTAAATGTAAAACTAAAAATAACTACGCAATCCCCCAAATATTGTTTTAGAACCAGCATTTATGAATGAACATTTAGCACCAAATTTCAACAAGATTGGACTTTTTGCAATAAATACATATCAACAATTTGAACAAATGGAGTGTTTGGCATCTGGGAGCCTCAAAACGAAAAGTTATCACGGTCTCAGACATAATTCTTACTATGACACCTACTGCAATAGGCGAAATTCTCTAATAAGCAATACCAAACAGCTGATGATAAAATTACAATCGTGATGTACCATGTATTTTGATCAAAACGTCAATCATTTATTCCACAAGCTTCGTCAATAGTTTGTCCTCAATAACAAAATCAACACCGCCTTATCACATAAACGTGACTCTAATAGGTGATGTAAGGTGTGTTATCAACAAGCGCTTCATTCATATGCGGAACAACGATTGGAGGTGATTGCGGTGCAGTGGTGGCAGAACTGGGGCGATTGCAGTGCAGTTGGTACGACTGACTGCGCCGCTGCGACTGGCGGGAAACAGTTGTCATGGCAACCCGTGTGTGTACAGTCGCTACCACTAGCGCGCCGGCGGGGGCGGTACAGTCCGCGCCAAAACCGTCGCCGCGCCGCGCCGCATCGCTTCTCTCGACGCGCCGTTTTTACAATCGATTATTAATTGTTTTCTCTCCACATTTCGGCTGACCGAACAAACTTTTTCAGGAGAGAAAGACTGTTCTTAAGTCAACTTTAAGAATTAAGATCTGTGTTTTCTCAGCAAACTAAATTAACCGAATGAGGTTACTGCAATCCCGTGCTTATCTCAAGAGATGAATTAAACAATCAACAATTGTGTTCTAATTCCATCAACTGTGGGTTAAAAACGAACACCATAGTATTTACTGTTTTCTAATTTTGTAACCGTTTGCTGTTTGGACAACCACAAGATATTAACAAAAATAATAAGAATGATAAACACTGAATGACGAATCAAGGTTCTATAGGAGGAAAATGATTCTTCTTAAAATGATAAAAGTTCTTAAAGATGGATTAAAACTATTTGTTGAAAATAAAAAATCACCTTGATCACCCAGCCGTAGGCAGCACTTGTGATACCTATCTGTCGAAATTCTATAACATTCTGTAATATTTGGGGAATTTCTTGGACATTACGAGATGTTTCTAGGTATTGCTTACTTCTTCCATTATTTACAGGCATCGTCCTTATAGGCTGCACTGATCTAATGAACCTTTATATAATTCTGAAGAAAGCTAGATATTTTTGTAACGACCCACTCCCAAATTTACATCAGCGGCTGTAATCTAAGGATTCAGCAACATTTGTTTGTCATTTTATTAAATATTAGTTACACCACATTTGGGATAATTTATCTAAAGTATACTGATTAATAAATCAGTACAGTAATTATGAAGACCACCAACCATTTAAAAATCCCTTCAAACAGCCCAGAAATCGAATTCAAATATTTGCATTATAAACTGAGTCCAGAGTTTTCTAACTCGAGAGAGAGATTGTAGCCTCGCCCCAGGATGAGAATGCGGGCGTCAGCACTAGCCTCCATCGGGCCGTGCGCTGTGATTGGCTGAGGCCCGTCGCCTCAGCGCGACGCCGAGGCGTGAGAGGAGGAGTTGCGCGCTGACCCCCGAGGATGTGATACGCGTCTCATCGTTCCTCATTAGAGTAAAACTAAATTAATACTTTTCCAAATTTAATGTAACCTTATTTTGTAATTGACCGCGGAAGTACCTAATGTAAAACGAAGTGTAAATTGTTCTAGATCAATTGTTGTGAAGTTGTGAAGTTGATTGTGTGATTTAATAAATAATAATATGTTTCCCAACCGGCATTTTTATTATTTTAATACCCGAAATCGGCCTGTGTGGTACAATTGGTGTCAGGTTTGTGGGTAAGTGTCGCAAGAAAACACCACTTGAAGAATCCGACGGACGGAGAATGGATTTTGGTAAGTAACTAAATTTATTTGAATTAATTGGTGCAATCTTGTTAATTTTATATGTGTCGTTTTAACAGTAGGTAACCGCTTAATCTGGTAAAGCAATAAATTAAACTCATTTTAGCGCAACTCCCGTAAAGAAATATGTATTTTTCGAATTATTAGAGAATTTCAAAGTAATTAGATTAATTTGAATAAATCCTCAAGTCGCCATTAGCCTCTTTGTGAGAGGAACAGATAGCGTCGGTTCCCCCTCCTTCGTCACTTTGCATTCATTGTGTGACGAGACCGAGATGTCATGGCGGTGTTATGAGAATGTCTGAGAATGTCATTGTTTGTGAAGACATATTAAATCGAAATTATTAGGCTTTCAGAGTTGTTGTTGAGCCTAGTGATAATAAATATTGATACATAATGAAGGTAGAGTTGATTTTAAGTATTACCTGTGACTAAGGAGGTTTATTTTAAAAGTAAAGTGACTTGGAATATTAATTGTGGAAGGAAGCTTGGAGCCGCCATTTGCAATCAAGGCGTCTCTGTGTCTCTGTTGCGTTCGGATTAATCCGCCATATTTGATTTGCCACTTCAGTTTGATTGAAGTGCAAATGCGTGAACTTGGTTGCAACTTATCGTGGAAAAGGGAGAGGACGACATTAAAATGAAATTATAAATTATTTGGGAATTAAATTGAAGAAATATTATATTGTAAATTAATCCGAATTGTCCGAAGCGAGACTTAGGCAACAATTATCAAAACTGGGCGACGTCACAGGATAGCCGTGACGCCGTGATTTATAAGGCAGTAGGGTTTGCCGTGTTTGTAAACAGATGCCTGTATAGATTAATCTAAACAGTTCCACACGTGTTATGTTATTAAGAGAGAAGATAGTTATTCCTGAAGTGTTATATTTTTATTTAGTTGATTTAACATTGTTTTGTCCAAGGACGGGAGTTTGTAGGATTTATTTATTATATTAACTTTAGAATAAATGCTTTCTAAATTAACCTAAGTTTATTTGCATGTGTGATTAACTCTGGGTTATATATTTAAGTGGTAAATCTATAAATGCATTGGAAAAAATCTGGGCGTCATTGGAAATAGGCCAATAATTTAAAATCAAGTAATTGAAAAATTTTATTGTTACAAATTAATAAAAATTAATGATCTGACACTTATAAACTGTGTCAATTTTCTGGCCTATCTTCATTGTCAGGACAAAGGATACCACTGCATTTTATTTACCAAAGAAATTAAGTAAATCAGAACTTTGAAAATTTTCGACGAAACAAAGCGTTAGTAGTGGGGAAATAGGAGTTCTGTGACATTTCATTGAAATTAATCGGGACTTAGAAATAATCGACGTGGACCACCATAGTAGTGGGGAAATGGGCGTTTGACAATAATTTTCGAAATTTATTGTGTATTTTGAGCTACGGACTTAGCCGGATTTTCAAAATTTCACTGAATACTACAAACGACTTGTGAATTTTTGTTTGAAATTAATTTCGTGATTTTAATTGGATAATTCACCGTGTTGGGACTTAGAGTAATCGCGTTCTGGGGTTTAAGTTTATTTTATTGAACTTTAAGTTGGGACTTTGAATTTTTCTAAAAATTTCTTAGAAACAAAACAACGTGTGGACTTAGGGGTGTGAGCCTCTGATGATTCAGTTAAGTATTGAAAATTCTAAATAGGACCGGGCGAATTTTAATTATTTCAGAAGCTCTCATCAGTAGGGGGTAATTGAGGGTTCTACACCGGTGAATCCAGTAATTTGAATGTTGAGAGAATTAATGGACAGTAACCTTCAGTAAATGTTGTGGATGAAGAATAAATAAATTATTTAAACTTTTAATTGCGTTTTTGAAAAAAATTGACTGAACTTTGACAAAAACATTTTGTTCTGCTTGAATTAGGGGTGGTATTGGTGAATACCATTTACCTTTTCATTGTGGAAACTAGTCGCATTGATCAACATGAACGCTTACCATCTGAAGAAGTCGGAAAACATTTACGAACTGAAAATTCGAGGGCAATGCACGGAGGGCAATGCCGACGATTTGAGGAGGCGGCTGACGAGGTGTATAAAAGAGAATACACCGGTCGACGACACCGTAATAGCCTCACTGGCAATCGAGGACGAGCTACGCGAATGTGAGGAAAAGTTTGACGAATTGACAAAATTAATACGGGACTATGATGGTGATTATTTGGATACCGAGGGTCAGCGGATCCAGGCCAGAACTTGGCATAGTTTTTTGAGGGCCGAGCGCGCAGTCGTTGATGGTACGACTGGGGAGGAAACCGAGCAACAGCGTGAGGATTTGCTTGGTAGGTTTAGGGCGATATTAGGTAAATTTAAAGTTTCGAAGGACACGAATCAGTCTAGTGGGAGTAGCAGTGACCAAGCGGCAGCAGCTGCTAGGCTGCCTGCTACTGCGGCGCCCGTCCAACAACCGCCGGTAGAAAGTAAGCTACAGCCATCCTTGCCTGCCGCTTCGCAGGCACTGGTGGTGACGAAATGCGCCCAGCCCCTCCCTCCATCCACCCCTCGCGAGTCACACACAAGTTTTGGTGTTCCTCAGGCATCTCAGGAATCTTATCTGCGCACTAGACCTGTGCCGGTTTATAAGTGGGGCCTTAAGTTCGATGGGCAGTCACAAAGTGTCGGCGCGTTCCTCGAACGAGTGGAAGAGTTACGTAGAGCCAGAGGCGTGACCTCTGCCGAGCTCTTTGATTCCGCGGTTGACCTGTTCTCAGGACCTGCCCTAATGTGGTATCGCTCCACAATAGGCCGGATTAACACGTGGGAACAGCTATGCCTTGACTTGGCAGCGGTATTTCAACCACTGGACCACGATATACGCCTGCAGCAAGAAATATTTAATAGGGTACAAGGAGAGGCCGAATCGATCGATCTCTTCATCGCGGCGATGGAAGGGCTGTACGGTAGGCTGGCCGTTAATGTCCCAGAGGCGATTAGGTTGAAACAGATCTACCATAACCTCAATCCCCAACTCCAGGACAGACTAGCAATGTTTGATATTACGTCGGTAGAACAGCTGCGTACGATGGGCAGGAGAGCGGAAGCGGGCCGTTTGCGATCTGTCACTCTGCGCACTGCTAATAGAAATCCCGACTTGATGGAGCCAGACCTAGCCTATACGCCTGTACGACGTAGGCAGACTCATGACGCGTTTCGCACGACACCCAAGCGCAAAGTATTCCAGGCGACGAATGATCCCGAGATTGTTTGTTTTAAATGTCACGCGAAAGGACATGTGACCAGGGAGTGTACGGTGGTGAATTTCAATCCAGTAGGCGGAAGAATATGCTGGCGCTGCAGAAAGACGAAACATATACAGCGCGAATGTCGTGTTCGACTCAGCCCCAAACAATTCGCGAGCGGGAAACGAGGCCGGGACCAGCGGACTCGCCGCTGCTGGACCTCGCCAATGAAGCCATCTGCTGTCAAACGATATGTGCCTAGGGCGACGAAAAAGAAGTGTCGTATGGTTGAGAAGACTATTAGGATAGTCCCTGAGGTGAGGAACCTAGCCCAGGAACTTGTGGCTGTAGGGAAAATAGAGGCCGCTGAGGGCAAGGTGTTGGTAGATACCGGAGCTCAAGTATCCCTAATAAAACGTGACGTGTCCTCCGCACCGATGAACAAACCCGACGTGGTGTTACGAGGTATCTCGGGTCGAACCCTTAAGGTCTACGGTAAACAAAAAGTGTCCCTGACTTTGAAACCTGGCGTGAAGGTACCTGGAGAGTATATAGTGAGTAACCTACCAAAGGGCTACTTAGCCGTGATAGGCTGCGACATCCTGCAAGAGGGTAACGGAAAAATTGATGTACAAAAAGGGGTTTTGAAATTGTATGGGAAAGAAATTTGGTTAAATCGATTAACTAAGGGTGAAAGCGTGCCTGACCCGACGCGCGGGGCGAAGGTGCCTGATCACGAGATGGAATCAGCCCCTAAGCTCCCCTCTGTCAGCCGCGAGAGTAAATCTGAACGTAATAACTGCAAAGAATCTTTTGTGTATTGCTATCAGGACGTTAAGCTCCCGCCGCGGAGTGAGAAGAGGATTCAGGTTAAAATTAGTAAATTCGCTATAGAGTCTAAGGAACTAGAAGGAAAGGACGTTGTTGTCGAACCAATAGAATTAACGATTCATGGTGTTTACCTTGCCAGGACCCTAACGAGAGTAGCCAACAACCGATGCTGGGTTAAAGTTGTAAACGTTAGTGGGGAAGAATTGTCCTTTGCGAAGAATTTAAAGCTAGGACTCCTGGATAGTGACCTGATCGATGATAGAGAATTTGGACAAGCGCGGCGCAAAGTAGTGATTTTGGCTGATAGTCACGGGCGAGGGCTGCAAGAAATTCTATCTGAACGATTACCGCGAGATATTGAAGTAAGCGTAATGTTTATGCCTAATGGGAAATTAAAACACGTGATGTCGAACTTAAAATGGGAACTTGAGAAACTGACGGAGAGGGACTTGGTCGTTTTGATTGGCGGGACTAACGATGTTGACGACAAGTTTGCTCCCTATTCGTTGACGCTGCAACAAGCCTTTAGTGCCCTGCCGGCCTCGTGGAAAGCAAAAATAGCTATGTTATCGATTTTTGATCGCTATGATGTAAACCTCCGCCAAGAACTAAGTGACGCGAACCGCCTTGTCGAAGTAATAGTACAAAACGTGAGGCAACGAACTAAGGGGAATATCATCTTTCATAATATTCATGATAAATTTCAAAAGGGGATGTACACGAAGCATGGGTTGCATTTAAATGAATTGGGGAAAGTACAATTGGCTGACATTTTGCGAGGAATAGTTCTGGAAGGGTATACCGTGCCCGAAGCTAGAGTGGGTAGGATCGAAAAGGTTGATGAGGCCGAGTTCGAAAATTGTTTAGATGCGAAGTTAACTCATCTCCCGCAGGATGTGAGAGATCACGTGAGGCCCGTGCTTATGAAGTATAAGAGCGTGTTCGCTCATAGTAACACTCAACCGTTGGGTTGCACTTCTGCTGTGAAGCATGTCATTCGCACCGGTGACGCAGCGCCTATCTATAAGAAGGCCTATCGAGTGCCGCACCACCAAAAGGCTGTTCTAGATGAACTGATCAAAGATCAGCTAGAAAAGGGCATCATAGCCCCTAGCCAAAGTGAGTGGGCCTCTCCGGTAGTGATAGTCCCTAAGAAATCCCCTGACGGAACCCCTAAATTTAGGTTTTGTGTAGACTACCGTGCCGTTAACGCCATTACCACGGCCGATGTATACCCTCTTCCCAACATCACGGAGACGTTGGATAGCCTTGGAGGCTGTCGCATGTTCACGACCCTGGACTTGCGGTCTGGCTATCACCAGATCCAAGTTGACGAGGAAAGTAGGCCTAAAACCGCCTTTAACGTACCAGGTGGACACTACGAGTACCAAAGGATGCCATTTGGCCTAAGCACCGCACCTGCCACATTTCAGCGTTTAATGGACTCAGTCCTGATGGGCCTCAAGGGTGAGAAGTGTCTTGTGTATCTCGATGACATCATCCTCTTTTCGAAGGATTTGCCATCTCACTTAATAGCGTTAGGAGAGGTGCTAGACAAATTACAAGGGGTCAACCTTAGTGTACAGCTCAGCAAATGTAGTTTCGTGGTAGATGAGGTGAACTACCTCGGTCATGTTATCACCAAAAGAGGTGTCGAGCCAGATCCGAATAAGATCAAAGCTGTTCGCGACTTCCCTGTACCTAAGACAGTCAAAGACGTTCGGTCGTTCCTGGGATTAGCGGGGTATTATCGTCGTTTCATAGAGGGATTCGCTACGATCGGAAAACCACTGTTTGATCTAACCAAGCAGGGAACTGAGTTCAAATGGACGTCGGATTGTCAGGAGGCTTTCGATGAGCTAAAACAGCTGCTTACCTCTGCGCCTGTATTGATATTCCCTGACTTTAGCAAACCGTTCGTATTGTCCACCGACGCTAGCACGCAAGCCTTGGGTGCCGTGCTCTCCCAAGAAATTGACGGGCAAGAACACCCGGTCGCGTATTGCTCACGAACCCTCTTTCCCGCCGAGAAGAACTACGCCACAACCGAGTTAGAACTCCTCAGTTTGGTCTGGAGTACGAAATACTTCAGGTGCTACCTGTTGGGTCGTCCGTTCAAAGTCATTACGGACCACAGCGCTTTACGTTGGATGCTGTCTTTAAAAGACCCAAGTAGCAGACTAATGAGGTGGTCTCTGAGGTTGGCTGAGTTTACGTACACTGTAGAACACAAGCCCGGCAAGAAGCATACTAACGCCGATGGTCTCAGCAGAGCCATGTGCGCGGCCCTTCGCAGGGACGAGCTCCCCGTGATGGATTTGGCCACGCTCCGCGAGCACCAGAAAAATGATCCCCATTGTAAGGAGTTAGGAAAGGCCAAAAGCTTCAAATTCAGCCCGGAAAAGGTTTTGTATAGACTAAGTGGAGGTAAAAAGAGCATCGTAGTACCAGTCAGTCTTACTAGGGAAGTCATGCGCCTTCACCACGACCTGCCTACAGCTGGGCATGCTGGTGTAGCTAAGACACTTCAACGCATTAAGGAAAAGTTTTGGTGGAAAGGGATGGACAAAGAGGTTTATGATTATGTTCGCACATGTAAGAGTTGTAGCCAGCGTACCGACTACGGGAAAATTAGAGCTCCCCTAGGGACTATTTTCAACGAGCCCAAGGCTCCTTTTGAAGTTATCGCAGCGGATATTGTGGGCCCTCTGCCCACTAGTTGCTCCAGGAATGTGTACATCCGAGTGTGATGGACCATTTCACTCGGTATTGCGAGTTCATCCCGTTACCAGACCAGACTGCAGAGAGTATCGCAAGAGCACTCGTACAACGCGTGATCGCAAAATTTGGCGTTCCAAAAGCGTTGATTTCGGACCAAGGCGCGAATTTCACTTCCGACCTTATCAGTCAGCTCTGTAAATTCTTACATGTACGTAAAATTCAGACTACTGGTTTCCACCCGCAAGCGAATGGCCGGTTGGAAAGAGTGCATTCCACGATCGCGCGCATGCTAAGCCACTTCGTGAACCGGCATCAAACCGATTGGGACGAATACCTTCCGTACGTTACGATGGCCTACAATTCGCAAGGTCACGAGGCTACAGGGTTCTCACCTTTTGAAATGGTTTTCGGTAGGAAAATGGAAACACCCTTGGAAGCAGATCTGACCATCACGGAAGGTGATGATCTGTACAACGATCATGTGGAGACCCTGAGGAGTAAACTGAAAGAGACTTTTGAAGTAGCGGCGAAACGAAAAGCTATTGCCCGCGGACGGTATGAGCGGCAGTACAATAAGAAAGTGAAAGAAGTAGAGTACCACGAAGGGCAGTTGGTCCTGCTGCACGTTCCTAGTATAGGGCGACACAGGGTTAAAAAGCTCTCGAAACTGTGGAAGGGTCCTTATAAGGTCATAAAGCTGCTCTCTCCGCTCAACGTCGTGCTGAAGATCAGGAAGCGAGAAGTAACGATACACGTGAACCGTATAAAACTGTGCCCGAGGCGCGCCCCAGTGCCCCCTCCACCGGTGGTAGAAACAAACGCGGACCCCGAGGTAGGGTTGGAAAAATGGGTCAACGACCCGCGAGTGAGTGACGACGGAATAAGCGAGCCACAGGAAGTACAGGAGCCTGTCCCGGACAGCTCAAAAAGGGCCCGTAGGAGACCCGCGTATCTCCAGGATTACACTAGTTAAGTGTGGGAGGTATCGGAAACGCATGGGGGATTAATAAACAAAACTAAAGAGTGAAATAAGTAATAGTGATATAACAAAAATTTAACATTATTCAAATCTGTTATAGGGTACATTTTATTAGTATTGGGGGCAGTTAGCTGCTTCCACCAGGGCATCATCTTTGAAGGAGGCCAGGAGGTCCTCCTGTCTGACAGCCACTGGAGGGTCACCCTGAAGTACAAACTTACGGAAATGCAAGTACAGAGCCGGAAACTCAGCAATTTGGCGGTAGAGGTAAAACAGTATCTTGAAAAATTTTATTCTGACCTTTTGCGTGATAGCGTAAGTATACACACTAAACTACCTCAATTAGAGGAGGGTTTTAGGTATTAATTTGCCATTTTGAAACAAGACGTCCATGAATACGTAAAGGAAGTAAATAATTTGGTGTCTTTGCTTGTTCGTCAAGAGAAAATGACGATCCTGGCCAACGTGGCGCATCAATTGGTAAATCATTCAAAAACTCTAAATTCAGTAATTTTATCAATCAAATCTTATCATTCAGTAATGTATCAGACCCTTAGTAGACTTTTTAAAACGGACCAAATTACGCAACATCAGTTAAGAGACGTGTTTAGTTATTTAAAATTAAATTCTGCAATTTCTGAGACTTAGAGTACGGTCTCAGATACTATTCGCAAAATAATCCAGTTTCACAAAGCAGTAGAACAGTTAGGTGGTGGGAAAGTAAGTAGTGACTTGCTCTCGCCCTCAGAGTTTCTAAGAATTTTAAAAGAAATAAAAGAGGTTGTGCCCCCTCCAGCCAAATTACACCTGCGCGTTGAGTTAGAAAACATTCATGAGTATTACTTGGTTTTGGTTGCCCATAGTTACGTGACTGAGCAAACCCTCAGGGTTGTGCTGCAGCTCCCTTTGAAATGAGACGATAAGTTCTTTTCAGGCGTATGACGGGTACACATACCCAATATATGATAGGACGTTTAAAAAAAAAAATGGACCCAATGGGGTGTGCAAAATCAGAAGCTCCTAGTGAGCAAGAATAGATTACAATATACTTGGTATAGCAGTGATAAATTCGATCGTGACTGTCTGAGCGGTCGACTTGTAATCTGCCCGCTTGAGGAAGTCATAATGATCATGGCCAAGAGGCCAAGTTGCGTGTCCGATCTGTTTGTTGGAAAACTTTCTTACAGTTGTGAGCGAAAATTGACCACCGATTTGAGGTCCCCCGTGTTGTTGAAGTGCTTCCGAGCCCTACAAGGTAACTCTGAAGTTTTACGAGGATGGCGGAAAGATAAACGTGACCACCATGCAGATGAGTGGAGTGGGAGTGATCTCCGAGGCGTATAAATGTGATGTTATTAGTGATGAGTTTAAGGTGCCTGCCCGTATACACGGCAACAACACTCATGTCGGCCAGATAAGTAAAGTTTTTATTCCTGATTTGAAGTCAATGCTCTCCGACGAAGAGACCGAGTTGATAAATATCGATGTGAATGCCACCCTAGAAGTCCTAGAAGGACTCGACAATGAGCTGGGCACCGTGAATGTGCGGGAATACCATTTGGGAGAGGCACTTTTCCTTTTGCGGTCCCACTATGATTTTAGGGATAGGGCACAGAGAGTAAGTTTGATAGTAACGATGAGAATCTGTGTGGTGATGACCCTGATGCTGTTTATTGCATGTTGTAGGTACTGGGAGGTGCTTGCCGCCTGGTTCCCGAGCTCCAGACTCCAGCGCAGAGAGCAGAGGACTGCGACCTTGACCAGAGCGCCGCAGACGTTCGCAGACCTGAGTGATGTGACCAATCCTGATGTTGAGATGGGAACAGCTGTTCCGAGACTTGGAGATGACGAGGGGACTGCAGCCCCAGAGCCAGCAACTAGAGCTTCGGCTACCGGTAAACCGTAGAGTGGAATTCGGCTGGAAAGCGTCGTGAGTAAGGCTAGCCTAAGAGAACTCATAAACCGTGTTGGAGCATTGAAAGTTACCGCGGTGTGGAAGGACCCATGAATCCGTGCGGCGTCAAGACGATCGGTATCGCGTGAGGATACGAGAATATTCGCGAACGGACTAGCGATCGGACTTAGAGTGCTCATCAGGATGCGACGTGGGGAACAGTGGACCCTTTCTTGTTTCGACAATGATGAGTAAGGCCTTTAGTAATAAGCTTCGGTTGTGTTTTATTTTAAGTTGTCTGTAACGAGGTATTGCAACTGTGGTTTTGTGTTTAGAGTGTAAGTATCGTGGAGGGTGGTAATGTGAACCCTTTTCTTTATTTATTTTATAATTTGAGATACCATTGCAAAGGTAAGGCTGATGAGTGGTATCTGGTGTTCACAGGAAGGTAAGCGCGCAATCCACAACCCCTAAAACCCCCTTCCCTTCAACTCCTTCCGCTGGACTGTGAATATCTGAGACCAACTCAAAACCAAATTTTAAAGAGATAGTTTGTACGGTTGACTGTTGTAAATGCCTTGCTGAGGGATTTTCCGGACCCCCCAGCAAGACTGCGTATGGGACACTACCAGGCCTCGTATAATGAAGATAGTTTTATTTTGCTGCGTCTTTTGTTTTTGGTTTGGCTGAGGTACCAATAGGATTGTGTAAGGGAGGGATATACGGTGGGCCTGTCTCGCAACCAGGGGCAGGCGAGGCGAATTAAACGCAGCTCCATTTAAATACCAAGCGGTGGGTTAAAAGCAACCAAGGTTGTGATTAGTTTTAAGTTTGTAAGTAGACACTTGCAGTGTCTCAACACCCATTAAGTTCATCTTTTTTATTCCGTTGAGGATCAAACTTTCCCATGCCTGTAGAGCAAGTTTCAGGATGGTGAGAGAACCGAGTACAGATTGCTACAAGAGCCCACCGCATTTTCCGCATAACGGCACCCAAGCACCCCTAAGGTGCCCGGGCAGTCCTTTGGCGTCTGAGTCCTTAGGTGTGGGCGGGCTATCCCTTAAAGTATTAACCTTTTCTTTTTTTTTTGCTATAAGACCTCAGGAGCACCCTGGAGAATAAGAATTTTGTTATTATTAGAGTAGGCCGGTACCTCAGTCCAAAGTTAAAGTGTCGTAATATTTCGCTGTATGTGTAAGTTAAGTGTACTATGATAATATCATGAGCGGAATTTTATATGTTTTATTTTGGGAGTTACAGGATTTTGATTAATGTAGTTGTTAACTGGGGAATGTGAATCGTGAAGTCAGGGACTTTCTTTGTGTAGTTAACTGTTGATGTACTTAGTATACTTGTACTCGAGAAGCAGAAAGCACAGGTAAATAGGTGACCAGGCTAGATCACTCATCATACCGTAGGGGTGACAGTGTGAATGACCGGCCCCAAGTGAAAGCTCGTGCGGCTTCACCAGATCGAGTGAGTAGCGTTCCAAATCTCAATAAAACCAAAATTCCCGAACCAACTGATATTCTTGAACTATAAATTGTCAATTAAATTAGGCACAGTTCGGTGCATTACTTTCAAATTCTCATTCTCTTGTTGTCAAGCGTTGTGCGCTGTTGGTCTACGTACCATGTGTATATTTTATTTCTAGTGTTAACTGGGGAAATTCATTGTATATGATTATAAGAAGTTCAAAGAGAAGGGGAATGTTAATAAGTTGTCAGATATTTTGTAACCACATAGAGTATGTAACTGGAGTGTTTTGTTGTAATAATTTTGTTGATTTATGATTGGAGCATCAGGTGTATATACATTTTTGTTATACTTGTTTTGAAAAGTTTGCAAATTTGTACGAGGAGATGAGACGCATGTTTACTAGAAATTGCGGAACATAAAAGTAAATACCGTCCCATTCATATTGATGGCGCTGAAGTCTAGTTAAAGGAAAGTTTCCTTTATCTTTTGTTCTGTCCCCTTAAATTTGACTTCGGTTATACTGCGGCTTGTAAAGTCTTGTCATGTTTCACGTCACATTGTGACTTGTGCCCGCTTTAATTTGAGGTTGGTGGCAAGGATTCATCGACAGAAGGGCCGTTCCGCCCTTGAGGACAGGAGGTCCCCATGCATAAAGAGGAGACCTCATGCTGAGGCCAGCATGAACTAGAGGAGGGGGGAGTGTAACGACCCACTCCCAAATTTACATCAGCGGCTGTAATCTAAGGATTCAGCAACATTTGTTTGTCATTTTATTAAATATTAGTTACACCACATTTGGGATAATTTATCTAAAGTATACTGATTAATAAATCAGTACAGTAATTATGAAGACCACCAACCATTTAAAAATCCCTTCAAACAGCCCAGAAATCGAATTCAAATATTTGCATTATAAACTGAGTCCAGAGTTTTCTAACTCGAGAGAGAGATTGTAGCCTCGCCCCAGGATGAGAATGCGGGCGTCAGCACTAGCCTCCATCGGGCCGTGCGCTGTGATTGGCTGAGGCCCGTCGCCTCAGCGCGACGCCGAGGCGTGAGAGGAGGAGTTGCGCGCTGACCCCCGAGGATGTGATACGCGTCTCATCGTTCCTCATTAGAGTAAAACTAAATTAATACTTTTCCAAATTTAATGTAACCTTATTTTGTAATTGACCGCGGAAGTACCTAATGTAAAACGAAGTGTAAATTGTTCTAGATCAATTGTTGTGAAGTTGTGAAGTTGATTGTGTGATTTAATAAATAATAATATGTTTCCCAACCGGCATTTTTATTATTTTAATACCCGAAATCGGCCTGTGTGGTACATTTTAAACGATGTTTTAGACCTTAGAAATCGTCGAAAAAGACAGGGTATGTTTGTTCACTATAATTTATACTGTTCAAATTGTTTATATGTACCGGTAATGTAAAAATAAAGGATTCATTCCAACCTAAAGGCTATACATCATGCCTTTGACATTTCACACATTATAGGTCAACACGTCCATCCAAACAGCCCAAGAGCACATGGGCGACCTTCGCTACACAATTTGTATGCAGTCTGAAACCTTCTTGAATTCCGTACCAAAAGAAAATGAAATCCAACGGATTAAATATATAATAATATTTGTTTTGAAAGTTTACAAATAACATTATAAATTAATGAATACATATTAACAAAATTAACATATTTCTAAATGTAAAACTGTAAGCTGGTTATTTTGGTTTGTGATATGCTATAGTATAAATTTTATTATTACTTATATATATTAAAGTTATCAGGAAAAGACTTATAGTTTCTCTCTTTTAGTACAATAAATTACTTTATTAGGCATCCCATATCACCGTATGTCCCCGGAGATTACCGGATTTTTAGGGTAAAAAATATAGTTCCAGGGAATTTCCGTGAAAAATTAAAAATCTCCTCTTTGTGAAGTTTTTGAATAAAAAAAATCATTGCATAGCAAATTTTGTGTTCAAATCCGATCTGTGAACGACAATTTATTCATCGTCATGCAACGATTGCCAAAGCTAAATTCCGTCTTCCTGTAACTCTAACCTCTATTATTTGTTACTCTTTGGCTTTATTTCGGCGGGAAATATCGTAAACTTTCACATATATTCGCCGTTATTGAACGCTGAAAAGAAAATCAGTATCACTGACTATAAATATAACCCATTGCGGCATAGTTTCTCTCTTTCAGTACAATAAATTACTTTATTAGTATTCCCATATCAGTACCTTTCTTCAGTATCTATAGTCAATGTCAGTATGTAGATTTATGGTTCTCTGCAGTTTATTAAATTATAAATCTGAAAAGTAGGTGGCCTATATTGTTTTAGGCTATTCATTTTAGTTTCTATACTTCTGTATAGTTTTTGTGTGATTTTCGATTTAAATAAAAAATAAAATAAATAAATACATTTTGGAACAGTAGGTATATAAAAATTAGCAAGTAATTTGATCCTATAATTGATTTGTTTATGCTAAAAAGCGTTTTTTAATAGGTGATATTCAACATTTTCCGGGGGAGGGGAGGCAACCCGAGACCCTCCGGGGTTATTACAAAATATCTTCTTTTTTCAGGAGTCCCAGCTAAAATCTCCTCTTTTTCCCACTCTACCATATGGCAACCCTATACTTCATATTTACTAAATAAAATATACTAGTAGCGTTTCGCGGCTTGGCTCGCAATCACAACGTAATATTATACTGACATTCCCGTATATATTGTGTTACTGTTCCAAAGCTAACATGGCCTGCTGAATAACTGTGTTTACTCTATCCTGCTGATTGCTTAAAACTTAAGAGTTATTTCCTAATGTTAAGCTTATGGAAAAAACTAAACTTTAAGGAGCCCCAGGGCCTCTGTAAAAAAATGTCCTGCACAACTTAACGTTAGGCTCTTTCCAATGACACCAAAAACATGAAAATCGGTTCAGTAATTTAGGAGGAGTGATTGTCAAAAAAACCTGCTCGCCTATTAAATAAGTATGGATAGATAGATATACTAAATACGGTAGCAATAATAGAGCATATATTCTAGCGAACTTTGTTTAAAGGAACCAAATCCCTAGCTATAGAGGAGGCACTACAGAATCATTTGCTACACACTGTAGCTAAGAAGGGGAAATCCCCCTCCTCACCACAGGATTAGGTGGCAGCACATTCCAAATATCCTCTATTTGCAACGCTAACTTGCCCAGCCCAATATATCAATCACAGGAAATTGCCAGCAAAAAAGATAGAAATTATATTATTTGTAAGAATAACATTGGACAATGTACTGTGTTAACCACTAAAAGAAAATTTCAATTTTCTCCGCAATCATTAGTAGCAGTCAGTAATAATAGTTCAAATGCTAATTTATTTAGTTCTGTGAGCTTTTTTTATCGGTGATAAGTAGACTTTACTTGAAATTAATGTTTTTAGCGAATTTCCCCTATAGGGAAGAAGCTATTACCGTAGTCGGCATGGGAAGACCAAGGCCCGAGACCATGATAACTTTTCGTTTTGAGGTCCCCAAATGCCAATAACACCATTCGTTCAAAACTGTTTAATATACATGTCCGTGGGTGCGATAACTCTCGTAAAAATGATCTTGATGAAATTGTTTATAAACATGTAAAAAGCAACATTTATGACTTTTTTAGTTCTAAAACCAGCCAGATTGCTCTACCCAAAGGGGTATTTTTAGGGGGGGGGGGTTTATACCCCAAAAATGGGTTTTTTGAGTTTTTTACATACAATATTTTAGTTAATCCAATTTTAGTTTTCACCATTAAATTCAGCTTAAAAAACAAACAATTTGATGCTTTTATCATTGCTCTACGTCAATTGGTTTCCGAGATCTTTAAAGTGCTAAACGCAGTACGTTGTCCAATGTTATTCTTATGGAGAATAAGAAAAATTGTATATCTTGTTTATTTATCAACTTATCCTGACGAAACTTGGTATTTTGCTTCATACTGTTGTGGTCTATTGATACTTGCACAAAAAATGGTTTTATTGCCAATAGTTCCCGTAGCAGCAAACCTGCGTACTCAGCCCCCATGATATTCTTATAGAGAATAAGTCAAATGTTATCTCCCTTAATTATGAACATAAATTAATAAAATTTGGTATGTGGTTTCACCTAGTTCAGTTATAAACAAATTTTCATAAAAACCCATTTTGTGTGTACCTTGCTGCAGCAAACCTGCATCCTCAGACGCCATGTTATTCTTACAGATAATAATTCAAATGTCATAAATCATTTATTTATGAATGTATATTGATGAAACTTGGTATGTGGCTTTAAGTGGTAATATGATACATGTATATACATTGGAAATTCGCTGAGTACGCAAGTTTGCTGCTACGGGGGTATTTTATAATCCTAGAAACCGAATTTTGGTATCTTTCAAGCAGTTGTTTTTTCAGAAATGCGGGTGGTGTTATTTTTTTAAACGCACCAAAAACCAATAAATTATAAATCAAATCATTAGAGGCAATTATCAACAAAATTTATTTTTTATGTTTGTTTTTTTGGGGGGGGGGACAATTGCCCTTGGAAATAAAAACCTGGAGATACCGTAAATTGGCTAAATTCGACCATAGGTGTGGTCTCTAATGCACACATCCCAACAGGCAAACATCTTGCAAAACACTTGTTTGGGTTCAGGGAGCACAAAAACAAATATTTCCACCGATAACTCAAATGACAATTTTAACGAAAACAACACTTTCCCGGTGTACTATGTATAGAGGGGGAGAGTAAAAATTGCATGGCACAGCTAAAAACTAACTTCCTCTTCCTCGCTACGACTGTAATACCGTGGATTAAGCATACTCCTTAGGAATATGCTTAATCTATGGTAATACGTAATAGTAAACTGAACGCTTGGAAGTTTAAGTTTGGATACTACACAGGATACTCGATTAAAACCTAAATAAAATAAACACGTGGGAGTTTATGTTCCTTACTAAGACATAACAAGGTAAACAAGCACGCTTTGTTTAGAGAGAGCATCGGGAGAGCGGAAACGAGGATGACTATCAAAACAACCTCGGAAGGGAACAGGGAGATAATGTATAACGTCAACATCTATACGTTTACCGAGCTCGCGCGGCATATAAGTACGAACTTGCATCTACCTTCTTGTTAAACTATTTTTAAACAAACTATATTTAAATAAAAATGGTTATATCATATATTTCACACATGATTAAAGTGAAAATATTAGTTATGAAACAATAAACCCTTAAAAAATGAAGAAGTCGGTTAAGAAAGCAGTATAAATACAGCAACTATAAAATAACAACCAGTGTAAACAAAAATACCCCCGTCGCAGCAAACCTGCGTACTCAGCGAATCTCCAATGCATAATATATGTCTTAATACCACATAAAGCCGCATACCAAGTTTTATAAAAATATATTCACATATAAGCGATTTTAATTATTCTCCATAAGAATAACATTGGTAATGAGTATGTAGGTTTGCTGAAACAAGGAACAGAGACAATTGGTTTTTATGCAAATATAAATAGAATTTAACTAGGCGAAGCCACATACTAAGTTTCATCAATATTCAATCATAAATAAGCGCTATATATAACATTATAGTTATTCTCCATAAGAATAACATGGGGCTGAGTACGCAGGTTTGCTGCTACGAGAATAATCAACAAAAAATCAATTTGTTGTGCAAATATCAATGTACCAGTACTACGTGAAGCCATACACCAAGTTTCATCAACATAGGCTACATTCTTAAATAATCGAGATATTAAATTTTATTTATTCTCCATAAGGATAACATTGAACGACGTACTGTGTTTAGCACTTTGTATATCTCTGCAACAGTTAGGCGTAGAATCACAATTTAAACACCAAAATTATTGTTTTGTGAAACTGAACAGATTGGTAAAAGCAAATGTGAAGATTACATTAAAATAAACTGAGGAAAAGCCAAAAACTGTTTTCCCATAAGATTAACATGGGAGATTTTATGAGCAGGTTTTTTTGGATTTTCTCCGCAACCACTTAACCTAGGTTAATAATTCAAAATAAGATAATAATATATGTTAATAATATGTTATTTGTTTTTTTAAGCTCTATAACATATTAAAAACCAAAATTAAGTTTTTTAAAATTTGTAGGGTAAAAAATGCAAAAAACTGATTTTTGGAAAATTTAAAACCCCCATAAACCCCCCTTCCCATGGTCCGATTTTTCTGGTTTTCGAACTTAAAGTCATGAATGTCATTTTACACATTTGAGCCAAATTTCATCAAAATCGGACGTTTTTTACTCAAGTAATCGTGTTAACGATGCATATATATATATATATATATATATATATATATATATATATATATATATATATAAATTTGAACGAATAGTGTTTTTGGCACCTGGGGACCTCAAAACAAAAAGTTATCATGGTCTCGGGCTTAAGTCTTACCATGAGACCTATGGTAATAGCTTCTTCCCTATAGGGGAAATTCGGTAAAAACATCTAAACCGAAGTACAACTATGTTTTATTTCGTTTTGTGTCTAACTTGAGGATTGTAAATTAACTTGCAATTCTCTTGGTAATGGCATTGAATAAGATATTCGGGAGAAGTTCTAGCAGAAACTTGTTTAACTTTATTCAGGAAATTTGAGTTAGCTAACGATGGGTTGCATAACTTTGACAACCCCTCGACGCCACAGCAATCAGAACTCGCGCCGCCCCGAACATCCGAGGTGGTTGGACCACCTACCGACCTACCAAAAACACCACAGCGTGAGTACCTACAGTAGGCCAGTCAATTTGTTGATAAACCTCAAACTAACGGTAATAGAAATGAAAGTTATGCCATTATGTCAGCAAAAGTGTCCTCAATATCATACTAAAAATCGGCGAAAATTGGAGTGGCGGAAAGTCGCCATTTTGGAAAAAAGCTTCCGCCATGCTGGATTTAGGTAGGCTTTTCGTATGATAGTAATGCAGTGACATCTAATTGACGTAGAGCGCTAATTTTTGATTCGTTCATTTTGTAATTAAATTTACTTTAAGAAAATAATAACATATGTAGTAATTAGTTCGTTTATAGTTGGGTTTATTAGGCTAAAACTTAAATAATGTAAAATTTTCAAACTTTTTTTAAACGCTTGGGATTTTGTCTTGATTAAAGCGCACGGAATATTATCCTACACACGTGGTGTGGTGCCTAAAATATGCCAAATTTAATAGTGTACAGAATTAGAAACACGTACAGTTTTATTATGTCTGGTAGGTGAGATATAAGGGCAATAATTAGCGACGGACAGGTGACTTTTGAACGCGTGACACTGGCCGTGCCGCTGCGGCCACCATGCGTTGTGAGCCGCGCTACTGTGATGGAATTGGTTCTTTACTATTTTATGTGAAGTAATTAGCAATTTTTCTTATTAAATGCCATGTAACTGCAGGTTTATAGGGTTGTACGCTATAAAAAGCTTAGCTTTAATTCTTTATATTAAACACATAAATTCTTAATATTTATGTGTTTAGGTTTCAATCATAAATTAACTCTCTAATATACGTAAAAGCATGCTATTTAGGTTGTTTTCAAAAGAAAGCGGTTTTTGTCATTCTAAGATAATTTTAGAATATTTGCAATCAAAAGGGGGAATCCGCCATGCCAATATTAATTATGTATATAGTAACTACCACCTATCATGTAGCATATCAAAATGTTCGTTTTGATTCCTTATTGTGTCAAAATTCAGAAAATGTTAGAATTTCTCTCCGCGTTTTGCTCCGCATGATTTTAATATTTTACTGTTTAGTAATGGCAGACGGTAATTTTTATTCGGCCATTTGATAACATTGAGCGTCGTGTTCCAGGATATTTGTTGTCTTCCCATCGGCACAGCATAGAGCAGAGCAGAGCTGCTAGCTAGCTACGCCGCGCCGGCACGGCTGTGGCAGATATCCCCGCACAAAGATGTTTGCGGCGCTGCGGCGGCCAAAGAAACACAGCGATTGTTGAATTGTTCGTACGCTCCTTTGTGTTCAACCTCTGATCCGAACGCCCGCACCCCTTCCACCTTCCACCGAGCATCTGATAAAAAGCGCCACTTGCTCCCAACCGGGACTGTTATCACAATCAGTATTCACAATTTACCCGTATATGAATGTATGAATTACGATGACTAAAACGTTTAATAATAACTATTACACTTATAAATTTATTATACCGTGCAAAGTGCAGTGTCGTAAACACTCTCCAACTTCTTCCAGATGCTGCCAATTTACTAAGATCAATTCTTCATTCACCTCCTTGATTCTGTTCACCTTGTTCCGATGGACTTACTAGAAGATTAAAAATATACTTGAAGCATGCACATAATCAGTGTATGTGTGCAAAGTTGTTTTTCATATATTACAAAAATACGTTCAACGGACCTACAGGGTGTTAAAAAAACCTTTCAGGACTTTGGGATATGATTCCTCGTACAAAAATAAAAAGGACATCTGAAGCTATGTCTTAAAACGCTTAGTTTTTCGTTTATCTGTCTGTATGTGTTTTTAGTGAATTTCCTTTGGAAAGTGAACTATTAGCATGACCCGCACGGTGAAACTTAAGCCCGGGACCACTATAGAAGTTCCTATCGTGACCCCCTGAACACGTTTTGGGGGGTCGTTCAAAATTGTATATGTGTGTGTGTGTGTGTGTGTGTGTGTGTGTGTGTGTGTGTGTGTGTGTGTGTGTGTGTGTGTGTGTGTGTGTGTGTGTGTGTGTGTGTGTGTGTGTGTGTGTGTGTGTGTGTGTGTGTGTGTGTGTGTGTGTGTGTGTGTGTGTGTGTGTGTGTGTGTGTGTGTGTGTGTGTGTGTGTGTGTGTGTGTGTGTGTGTGTGTGTGTGTGTGTGTGTGTGTGTGTGTGTGTGTGTGTGTGTGTGTGTGTGTGTGTGTGTGTGTGTGTGTGTGTGTGTGTGTGTGTGTGTGTGTGTGTGCACTCTAGCGGTCACATTTTTTGTCCGATTTACTTCAAATTTGGTAGGGACGTTCCTTTCTATAATCTCTTGGACAAGTTCGTTGGGCAAAACAATCGGAAAACTCTAAACCCATTTTTTGGGTATTAATCTTTCAAATTTCGAGTTTTTGGACCCAAAAAGGGTCAGAAAAGCCCCAGATGTAAAATTAATGCATGTAAAAAGATGGGAATTAGAAAGGCGAAAGTTTTAAGCCCTCTCTTGTCATTCTAGCATAAATATTTACCGAGTTATTAAAGAAAATGTGTATCGGCTAAACACAGTACGTTGTCTTATGGGGGTTTTACACTAGAAAAGCCTGTTATTCCTTTGTTAGAGTATTTTTATTACTCCCAGCAACCTCACGCCTACTTTCAAGCCTGTCTGGACCTTCTCCTAACCTTATAATGCGTAAAATTGTATTCCCAGCTTTGCAAGTAAATGAAACCAGGAGTATCAGAACAGCCAAAAAATCAATGTTCTCAGATTTCAATAAAAATTGGACAAATGTATGTTTTTACACTGATTTTGAGTTTTAAAAGTTGTTATGTGGAAATTCACTTCCCTCACGTCAGCGTGCTGCGTGCGAACTCGTTTTTACTTAATACATTATGTATGTATATCTTACTAACATCTAAAGATATCAACTTCAAACTTGGTACATGTATTACACCTCATAAGACTCATTTTGGTATGGGATATCAAGTTTCTACTTTGAACCATTTCAAATTGGCGGCCATTTTTGTTTTGCAAAGCGAAATACCTTAAATGAGTCTTATAAGGTGTAATACATGTACCAAGTTTTAAGTTGATATCTTTAGAAGTTCCTAAGATAGATATAAAGTATTAAGTAAACAAAAAAACACATACAGTCAGGTAGACGGGAAACTAAGCGCTTTAGTACCATCATATGAACTTTTTTCTTTATTTTTTATAAGGAATCATATCCCAAAGTCCTGAAAGGTTCTTTCTACACCCTGTATACATCTGAAGGAAAAATAAACATCTGCATGCAGCATACACATAATCAGTGGCTGTGTATAGTGTGTATATGTTAAACATCTTTTCTTATATGATGTTTTCCTACATGGCAAATTTGTAAATCTAAAACATAGTAAAATGCAGACTCTAGTGGTCAGATTATTCCGAAGTTAATTAATGCGACATTTTCATCAACACACGATGTTGTTTGTCATTTGGTAATTCTTTATATGTTTTATAGCTTTTAGACGCTCATAACCAAGTAATGACGAGTTCATCCATTTAAACTATTTATTTTATCAATGATAGCATGGGTGCACCTCAAAATTTCTTAAATAGACTAGTATTAGGTTTGTAATTATCATTCGTTTTGGAAGTATAAATTCATACGCATCACCTGCTATTTATAACGAGAACTCGTGATTCTGAAGAGATGTTTCACTAACAATTTAAGAACTACACGGCAATATTGATTTATAAAAGTCAATAAAAAGAGAGATTAGATAAGAGGCAACCCAGAGTAACGGCCTTCTCATTTTGCCAATCCCCACACAACGCTTGACTCTGATATAAACCCGTGGAAAACTATGGCGAATACGCTCAAGTTGCATCGAGCAACTGATAATAAAACATTACCACCAGGCGGATCACACAACTACAACTTGTGCAACTTCTTACAATTCAGCGGATTCATATTTGGCAAATATATATGGAATTCAGTTGTCCAATACTGGCAAAAATCTATAGCGCATTGGAGATTGGATCCTTTATACTTATAAACGCTTTTTTAGAAGCCCAAACTAAATCACGAGGTTTTAAATTCCTGGACGGAACATTGCAAACATCACAAGAAACGTTATAGTTCTGCTATTATACGGTCTTCTTTTAAATCATCTAATTGTGCCCGTTCATATTACACCAGTAATATAATTTGATCGTTTTTTTGTGACCACTCGATAATTCAAACTACACCAGACATAGACACAATTTTAAAAAGCAGCAATTCCTACAGAATGATTTATTAACATTTATAACAGATTATTTTAATCTTGACAGTACCGATAAAACTCAGTCATTCAATTCAGGTACTCAATATATTTAATTTTAAAATAATCACTAAACAAATTGGATGTTATTATAATTGAATTATGACTCTCTAATTGATTTTGAGTGAAAAATTACCGTGGTTGTACTTTAGGATATAATTCACTATTTTTTATATTTTTTATTTACAATACATATGTTACATACATTTTGCAATTGACGTGTCGATGTTTGAAAGCCACAACCATTACAGGCACAGTTAATAATATAACAACAATGATGTAATTGTTATGATGATGAGATGAAATGAGATGAAATTACTTACACAAAGAAACTTTACATGAAATGCCAAGAACCCTCTTAACACGACAAAGCAATCCCGGGGCGCGAGTAAATAACATAAAACGTCTTAAGGCAAGGCTAAGAAACATTTCTGAGATACTTGTTTGTGCTTAAAAGAGCAATTTTAGTTGTATCAAGGAGCGGATCAATTCAACCGTTTCCTTTTAAAGCGAAAAAGTATATTTTTCATTTTTGTTGATCCAAAAGTTTAAAATGTTTCACCAAAACGACATTTTCTTTAATTCGTTTTTCCCAATAAAAAACAAAAACTGTTACCAGCGGTCCAACATTGCTTAAGGTCGGGCTCCTGTCACGCAACAGTGGACGTTTCTAGCTGCTCCCCCATAAGGTCAATGTTAACTTTCAAAGCCCGTCCGCAACGGATAATCCGATGTCGTTAAATTACGACACATTTTAAGAGCCATAATATACCTGGAAAATTCAGTGATTAAAATTTAGATATTACAAATAAATATGACAACTGTTAAAACAAATTCCAAAATATTCAACATGAACGACTTTTTATCGGTGCATTATTTATGATATAGAAATTCTGCTCACTGAAATCACGAGGTATTTTTTCTCTTTAAAATGAACCAAATCTCAACGATTCGGATAATCAGTTAAAGAGGAACTGGTTTTGGACCTTATGGGAGAAGCAAGTGTAGAAACCGTACTGGAGCCCCCTCTTAATCATTTTTGCTGATAAACATGAACGCATACTAATTTACATTGGTTCGTACCAACCCACATATTGGGAAACGCCGCACAGCAAATATGAGACGACGACAAGATCTCTGATGCGAAGAGCGGATAATCTGTACAACAGTGCTGAACCCCGCACACTGCACCTCCTCGGGGAGGCGAACCTGTTGCTGATGGGATATCCGCCATCAGACAAAACCTCATTAGAACGCTTACGCGTCCGATAAATCCACCGTACCTTTGGGTTTACGTTGCAAAACAACCAAACACATCTTCCACGACAACTCCGTGCAGTGATGTCTAATGTAATTCGTGTCCTATTTACTCCTTTGTCGCGTGGATGTCCCTTTCTCAAGATTTCATAATTCAACACAACTTCCGTATTCAAAATTAAATACAAAATACAAAAGGTAGAAACCCATGGTCACCGCGCTTTCAACCGTCTCGTCTTGATAACAACAAATGTTTACCTTTCCACAAATCATTTCGACCTTTGTTTACCTTTCGACAAATGTCTGGCAATTTCCACCTTTCCAACTTTATTTCTGATCACCCTGTCAAAATATTTCTTTGTCACAGGTCAGTGAACCGCTTTATCCTTATCTACTCGATAGCTTTTATCGCAATTAGGCACCCGTTGTGTAAAAAAATGTAACAATATGGATACATTTAGACCTATGTTTTTAGACTACTTTAAGACATTTTTTCTTCCGTGTCCTTCATCTAAATGTTAACATCGTCATATAGTGGACTTCAATGAGCCTCATCTCAAAATAACTTGTAAATTACTTCGTTTCAAGATTTCCTCGGCACGACTCCCTGCATCCGTCGTATCCACGGTTACCAAGCATGCGACCCGTGGGAATTTTCGCGAGGCGATGTTGCAAGCCTTCAAGGTGAGCCGGCAAGTTCAATGTCTCCGCGCCGCAGTCTCCGTCCGTTTCTTGACCTCGCGGCGCGGCGGCAGGCGCGGACAGCGGACGACCAGAAACGTTGACCATAACATACCGCGCGCGCGCAGCACGCCGACGTGATAGAGGGGGCGCGGTACAGTAGCGGGGGGATAGCAACGTTTCATGCGAACAATCAAATACAAATTGCCAAATGTTTCAAAAATTATTCTTTGAGATGTTATTAGGGTATTGCAATAACATATTTGAACAAACACCAGAAACGAGTTACCTTGACTCGGCTTGGTGAGGGGATTCATTCTACCCGAAAGAGATGAAGGTTTTCATGTGGAAAAACGTCGGTCGCACACCTACGGATATCGTTTTGCGCACATCAACGGTTAGTTGTTTGATGAGGGTCAACTGTATGACCCCGACCAGTGAAATTTGCGTACAAGGCCACTTGTCCATCGAGCCAAATCATTCATTCTCTCGTTTCAATCTTTTACACTACTTAAAGAAAGTAGCCCCCTCCGTTCTAATCCTCTGTTTACTAAACAACCTCAACACCCTCCTAGCTCCAATGCCAACATGACGCCGACCGGTTGGACGACAGAAGCCCCCTCACGCCCTCACTGCACAGGGATTCTTAGAATTTCGCCCCCTGCCTAGAGAAGTTAATAATTAAATTGAAACATTGCACTCTCATTAACACACGACGGCTCATTTGTTTCCGTTCTGGTTAAACGAATATAACTTTAATCACAATTATACGACGATTTAATTATTTTACTAATGCATTTATCTTGATTACATAACATCGTAGAATTGAAATTGATTTTATTCATCAAATTTATATTTTTACTTTTATGAATGTTAAACTTGGATAGTACACAGTGGTAATATTCTATTTGTAGGCAAAACATTTTAAACAAGTTTATTATTTCTCCATGCCTATTGAACATCCCTATATTAACTTAATCCACCATTTAAGAACATTTTAATAAGCATATTCGTGGTCAGGGTATGTCTCCTGACCACGTACATGCTTAGATCATTATAAATTTGAAACAGGAAACTGTGAGAAAGCCATTATTACGGAATAGGCCTGTATAATACAAAAACTGTTAACAAAAAATATTCATAAAAAACATTTAAGGGTTCAACATAAAATAAGTTTTTGTGAACATGTTCAGGACAACCCGATAACAAAATCCTATTTGTACAAATTTTAATTGTTTAATACAATAAGATGAAAGTGTTTACTATTTGTGAGATAAATATATTTGTCGACCCTAAAAAGTGAGTTTCAGAAAACATTTCGCCAAGTGGAGAAAACATATAATGTATATGGATTACACGGGTAATAAAAATATTCATAAAATACTTCATAAAAAATCGAGTTTTATAAAACCCCCCTCGCATCGGCAGCAGTTCAAATTTGAGAACGCGAAGTCGGGCGGTCGATACGAATTCACCTGCATTAAGGGGGGTGGCGAGGCAGGGACGGCTCAAAATTGGCTCGGTCTATTCTGTGTCCGGCCTGGCAGTTGGGCGACATTAGTGCAAGCAAGGGCCAAAGTTAACAGTGTCGGCTAATTGCCGCGAGTAAACGACCTTTGCTATCCGCACACGTTTCCTGATACGCACAATACGCCCGATTCAAACAAGCGGGACATTTCCACCTTGACTGCAGTTACATGTGTACGAGGAAAACAGCTTTGACGACAATCCCAGGGAAATTGCCTCTCTCGAGTGACGACGGGGAAAACCTTTTCAGTGTGTGTAATTAAAGCGATCTACATAGTACAATACAACCACTGGCATCATTAATCCTGTTGTTATGGGTCAACTACAACCACGTGTATCAAATACGTGCAGGCTTACATTTAACTCGAGAAATGTCAATAAACAGCGCGCCTCGGTATATTCGTTAATTACTGTATAAAGCCAGGAAATAATCCAAAACCCGCAGGGCTTTTCCCAGTTAGACTTAATGCGTTCCACGTTTATCAAATGGAAATGAGAGTTTTTATTTAATCGGGTAACATTAAATATGTTTGAATACCGTTAAAGATGTTTTTACCAACTGAGAATGCAGCACTCACGACTGTTTCTCCATTGAGATTTAAGGTAATTTAACGGGAACGTCTCCGTTGTGACCGAAAACATCGGACCTATTTCAATTTCAATTCATAATTACTATGGCATTTCGATGAGTGAAATATAATAAAGCATCCAACGTGGAAAGTCCCAAAAGTCCCGTACTAAACGGCCAAACCTACATAACAAATTGTGTGCGATCAATAAAGTCACATTTCAGATTACAGGAATGGTTTCAATGCTCTCCGTTGACGTTATAGGTTACACATACATTAAAAATGCACTCCAAGCAACATCCAACAAAATCCTGAGTGCCTCAGCCAGTGACGTACAAGACAGTTTGATTGATGGGATGAATAATAAAACCCATCCTTTGTTTGAGGAGGGTATAACGGCGTGTTCTCAGTTTGTTGGAGGAGCGGCGTCTTACCCCTTATCAAGGGAAACGATTCCACTCGCTATTAATTGCTGTTTGGTACAATGGCGCTATCTGTGATAATAATAATTCTTTAATGCGTTGACAATTTTCACATTGTATGGCAATCCTCACAATAATAGTTTTTGGGCTAGTGAAAATAACAAAATTTATTAAATATCAGTAACTCACACTTTCAAACATTATTTCACTGACTCCTTCTCACACGCATTCGTTCTGAACATCGTTGACGGAGTTTAGATGATTTATGATATTTCCCAGAACCTCCTCGAAAATTCATCGACTGAGTAAAACGCTCTAGTCGCCAAAAAGCCCTTCAGAGGCGTTTTGAACTGATTTTGGCTGGCTTACAGTTTGACTTGATCAGTGATGATTTTGACAACTTGCGTTGGGAGGTGTTCAAAAGCCGTTGTTCGGTGTTGCTTTAAGATGGTAGCTGATAGTTTAAGGGTTAACCTGAGGGGTTTATACTATAGCGTCCCAATTGCCATTGAAACACTATATATTTAATATACTATTTATGAGATATAAAGAAAAAATAATGTATGTAATATAAAATAAGTTTTGTGAATAATTGCTGACAAATTGTAAATAAGAATTGCTGGTGCTACTTGGTTTTGCAAGTCTGGGCAAGGTTTTCCTTTTCACGTTGCATTTTAAACAATGCATCAACAATTTAAGCTGCCACTGGCGGCCGGCGGCCTGTAAAAGTAATTGTATTCAGTTTTAAACAAATTAATTGAAGATAAGTAAAGCAAAATCAAAATAAGTAAAAAACATTTGTATATTACTTAAATCTAAATGCATACACAACCTCTTTAAACTACATTAGTTGTGTGGATTTCATTATCACTGTCAACAAATTGTTGGTTAGTTCCTGTTACACTTTTTTAAGTATAAAGAAAACTTTCATTTATTTACAAATGTACTCTTGCTGATTACCTGCCCAAAATGTATTAACAGCTGCAATTATTGTGGTGGAAAAACAGACGAAACATCTGGGTTTTTGTAATTGGAAATTGGAAATGTTATGCACTTTCAGTTTTTTTTTCGTGTTCTATGACCTAAATAAAAAATGTAAAGCCAGTTTGCACACCTGCACACCTAGTTTTGGTATATAATATACGGGGGTAAGGTATTAAAACCAAAAAAGCATTATTGTTTACAAAGTTTGCATATGGTGTATCAATAATATAGATAATTAATAATAAACTAGTTGTGCATGTGTGTCCCAGGTGATTTCGAAAACGGCACCTCATAACTGCTCCCGGGCTACCATGTTATTCTTATGGAGAAAAGGTTTTTCCTAAATGGCTCGGAAACGGCTCTTCAAATCTGCTCCCGTACCATACCTCATTGTTAAGGGACCAAAGGTCTTTGGATAATTTTTTCCCGACCTTAGGGCTCCGCTTCACTGTTTTTTTTTCTTCTACCACTTCCCGACGTCCAATTTGAACTGTGACGGATTTTTTGTTTTGTTTTACTAAGATGTATTTATTCTTAGTCGTTCTTTAATATTCTGTAGTTATTTTTTCAGTTTTTTTTGCGAGATTTCAGCCAATTGCCATTGATTCATAACATTTGGGTAGGTTTTTATGACCCCGACCTTAGGGCTCCACCCCAATGGCTAAAACGTTGCTACGTTATTCTTAAAGAGAAAATACCTACAATATTAAAGTAGTACTCCAGCTGATTGCGAAAAAGGCTCCTCAAGATTACTCAAACACCATAATACGTTGTAGGGGACCAACAATATTTTTAATACGTTTCCCCCTCCCCAAGACTATTGGATTTGGTTCAATGGCTCGAAAGTGGCCATTTTATACTTATTATGAAAATACAATATCTAAAAGGCTTGAAAACGGCTCTTCAAATTTGCTCCTCAGCCATACCATGTTGTTATTATATGAATACGTTTTTCCAATCTTAGGAATCCGCCCCAGTGGCCTTAAAAATTGTTATGTTATGGTAAAAATATTGATATTGGAGCGACGAAAGGCGCTGGGTCTAGGTACTAATGTAAGAAGATAGATAGATGTACTTTTGCTGATTAACTGACCAAAATGTATTAACATCTGCAATTCAAATACAATTATTCTCCATGTCAATCGTATCCAAAAACAAACATTCAGAGTGGTATTATAAATAAAGAAAATTTATTATATTAATATTATAGATAGATGTATTCTTGCTGACTACTTATTCATAGAGTATTAACAGCTGCAATTATTTTGGTAGAAAAACAAACAAAACATATTTGGAAATGTTTTCACTTTTTACACTTTCAGTTTTTTGCGATAAGTTTCGAGTTCTATATACTAAATCGAAAATCTAAAGCCAGTTTGCACATCTGCACACCTAGACGCACGTTTTAGTGCAATATGTGGGGGTAAATATTGACACAAAAAAGCTTATTTTACAAAGTTTGCATGTAGTGTATTAATAATATAGATAGATTTACAAATGCAAATTCAATTAAAATCGACGTCCAAAACGTGAACTTTCGTCTGACTTTCCCCTTGACGATTAAACTAATTCCATCGCTATCATCAGTTAGGTATAGTAAAACCAAGTAGGGCCTATATTTTTCCGAGAAAAGATCAATTCTGTGAATATATCTTCTTGTATTTTAGCTTTTTAAGAAGTGCTTGGTACCCTATTCCAGTTGACTGCTAATTGTTATATTGTTTTAAAAACTTGTAAGTTACACTCTTTCGGAAATCGGAGTGGTGTGCAGCCGCTCGGCCTGAGCGTAATCTAGATTATTTTAGAATATAATAAAAAACAAGTAACATTATATTTTGTAATCCAAATATACATGCAGACACAATACTTATTGCATTGAATAAGACTAGAACATATTTGTGGCAGGGAGGAGTAAGTTAACTGATTACATAGTAGAATAATCGACGTATTCATTATTTGGCAGAAAAATAAGTTCTTAGAGCAGAGAGATTGGGGGGCGCATTTTTCGGCTCCGGCACCCACGCTGACCGGACTCTGCGCACGCTTATGGGTCCAGCCTCCGGTCCAGGCAAAACCAAAGACTTAAAACTACCTCGATGGGCAAAACTGACAGGCCTGCCAGGCGGACTGTTCAGGCAGAACTGACAGGCCTGCCGGTATGTGTATGGCCACCGCACTACAATGAGGTTGTGTTGTAAACAGAGGATTAGGACGAAGAAGGCTATTGTGAGACTGTCTTGTTTAACTTGGAGTGTTACTGTTATAATGGGCTCAGGACTTGCAAATTCCCTTATTTTTCATATTGTAAGACTAAACACACTTTTATGTGGCCTTTTATAACTATTAATTAATTGTAAGGGGTTTTAATTTGTTATGTTGACCATACCGCAGTTATACTATGTATTTTCTGTCACAAATTACATGAATCGTAAAATAATTTTACACGTAAAAAGACCAATACTATAACTCTGATTATAAAAAGAGAAATTTTCAAGTTGCCCAGTGTCGATTGGCAAGATTGGTAAAGCTCTGGAAACGTCACCACTTTTCTTTACATTTGCGACAAACTGGTTTTGCGAAACCCGACCCCACATTCCGGCCTGCGCCAAGTTTTTGGCATGCGTCAGTGTTTAACCAATTTTAACTGATTTTGAAATGTTTTAAATATTGTTCCAAATAAATATTTGTTTAGCCTACTTCTAGAGCCATTGTTTCCCCCTTCGCACAACTCATCAAAAATTATTGATTTCAACTGAATTTTCTGCTCATAATTTGGTGGAAGTATTCATTCGTCTTGGGGCCACAAACCAAAATTGTATCCGTCTGAAAATTGTTGTCTGTGTAGTCGAATGTGTACGGGCAAAAAAGGTGATGGTCTGATTTTGATTATATTTGATGTTCGTACAATCCAACAATTTATCTAGATGTTTTTAATGATTGTTTTAATATGTTATTTTGAAAGATCACATACACCCAAAACTAAGGACCTTGCGGCCCCCATCTCTCAAAAAGTTGTTGTTACACGTCGCCATTCGGACGCAATCATTTGGTCCAGTCATCATTTACGTCCATTATAACGTGTTATGTCCGTCGTTTACAAACGGTGCTACGCGGTAAAATCATAATTTACGGCTGATATTAAGTAATCTGACCATTATTTACAGCCAATACTATACGCCGTTCGATCGCAATTTTCGGCCCCTATTCTATGATTCTATCGTCAGTTCCTGTCAATTTTAAGAGTGTTTATCCTCATTTAAGGCCGACACGCAATTATAAAGGTAAGATCATCGTTAATGTAGGTCATTGTCGTTAGTGATTTCCGCGAATCGTCGGGAACAACTTGCTCGATCTGTATAGAGCTTTCTAAAACCTTGAGCCAAATTGTATAAATGTAATAAGATTACCCTACGTAACCTACAAGTCAAGTAAACACCTCGTATCCAGACTTATTATTAATTGTTTGCAAACAACGTTAACTTGATAGAATACTAAAATTAAATTAATAATTTACCTCACAATTATTTTTATAATCATAATCATTTGTTATTTTACACACCACAATGTGTAGGTTTTAGGATTTTGTGAAAACTGAATAGTCTTTTTTCTATTAGGGGATGTAACCCCCAGACACTTTCTCAATGTATACAAAATCCCTGAAATGTAATGAACCCCCGTAAACACAGTACTATAATTATTCTATTCTTCTATTCATAGGGCAGGGGATTTTTTGCCCCCCCCCCAAACAACTGTGAGTTACGCTTCGCCTATGCTTAGACCAAAATGTTTTAAAAAAAGGGCCTAGGGACGGTTCCAATAATTTGATTCTCTTTATGTCAATGTCGAATGTTTTTTGCTCCTTCACTGTTCGATCTGTTTTCGATGTCACATGCTACCAAACAGAGAAGTGCTTAAACTATGGAAAGTAATCTAACACTTAACCTATTGACATGATAAAAATAACTGTTTGAAGACAAAAGTGTTGAAATTAGGTGATGAAACAGTTACTATACAAGACACCGGCACAAGTTGTGCGTGGAGAGTGAGAGAGTTACCTTGTGTAGCCTTCTAGAGACCAGAATCAATTAAAATTGTCACATAAGTTGAATCCAGCTGTCATAAGACCTATGGTTGTCCCGATCACATAGTATGGTGTTTTACAAATATTGTATATTTTATTCAGTGATGAGCCGTGACGATGGTTTAATAACTAATTGAACTTACACAAATTATCCTTATTAAATAATTTTAATACAAAATTATGAATTATTGATAAATGTGTTAATGTCAGATTAACTATGGTATATTTTATCCAGTTAATTTTCTTTTCCCGTTCCACTATGATGATTACTATGTTGGACCATTGATTATACATCCTACGGAATGTATAATCCGTATGTAATGTATTCCGTAGGATGTATAATCAATGGTTGGACACTGTCAAACAGATATGTGAGTCTTTCTGTCTGAGATAGTTTATTTAAAATAGTATCTAAATATAGTATCTTATTCCAAAACAATTGTCTGTGGGTAAATAAGTATCCCTAATTTTGGTCTACAGATTTAATGGATCGGTAACATAGTAGCACACTGGCATCAACTACGGTTGACATTTGGTGGTGAACGTGTTAAGCAAATACCCTTACATGCATAACGGTCAAGCACAAAGGAGAAACGGCTCTCCTGCAATAACTTATAGCAACCTACGTCACTGCCCTTTGAGAACATGATTGAAGCTCTTAACATATTTTTACTGATAAACTATTAAACTGTTTTTCAAAAACCCTCAATGAAAATGACGCTTTATAACATTGCTGATTGAAACTGTGAATTACAGTATTTCCCAAAGAAAATATTGCTGTATAAAGTATAAACTCAGGCTTCCACGAGTTTCAATAGTAAAATCAACTTTGGATCAGCTCATTAGCCAAACTTAGGAGTGTAATTACACCGTAAATCAACAGAACGTTGGGGGAGGTGTCGACGGGCGATCGCAGTGTCAACACCGGCCTGACAACGGTCGCTTAGCAACCGCTTACATCTACTCAACTCCTTTAATTGCACCATACAACACTTGCCTCGAGTGTACTTTGCTTTCAATGGCCTCCAGTAACCGATATACTTCGAGGGCTCTTATGTCTTGCATCGCTGAACTTCCTTTATGAAAAACTTTACTAAACGGTTTACATTACAGGATATTTAGTACGGATATTGACTTTTGAGGAGCTACAAGTATTATTTAAAACAAGATGATTTAAGTTTTCACAGTTATTTTCTTTTATCAAATAAAACAACAACTTACACTACCACTCCTCTCTGTAAATGACTGGTAAAACAACCTTCCAAGGAAAAAGAATATTGCAAGTGTAAGCTAATAATAATTTGGTCTTCAAATGACTGTGGCTGTCCTTCATGAAAAATATTCAATCATTAATTGACTGAGATATATTAATATAATTTGCAACACAATGCAGTCATTATTATTAAATTGTTTTAATAACTGGAAGAATACTTTAAAAAGTACCAAATAAAAAAAATGTATTTACTTGAGTAAATTGGAAATAAAACCTTAAATTGGTTAGTATTAAAGCCTCTGAGCTTATCAACAAGAAAAGGTAAATTTCAATTCATCAATTTTAATATAATTAATTATCTTAACTAGCCAAGTTACACTGGTAAAATTATATAAACATAAGTCTACTGACCAAACAAAACCATTGTCTGCACGAGATAAACATTAAAACTTTAAAGTCCAAATAAGTGAAGTCCTAAAGGATTTTAGAATATTTGTTGAATTTTTACACATTTAGGAGTGATAACGAACATTTTTATATGTTATGAGATATAATTTTTTCATAATAATAAACCCAAATTTGGCACGGTGGATTTCTCATTTGATAATATGCATTCCAAAATTAGCGTAGAAGTGAAGAGAAACATATATGCAGGAATCTGATTGCTTTCGGCCTTGAGAAAACTATATTTAACATTTGCGGAATATTTGGAAATCTTTCACTAAATATGAAAGGGCGGCCAAGTTGAATTCATTCCTCTATGAGGCCAGAGGACAGCCATATTGGATTCATTCCTCTACTAGGACAGAGAGTAGTCAGATTGGATTCATTCCTCAACTAGGACAGAGAGTAGTCAGATTGGATTCATTCCTCTACTAGGACAGAGAGTAGTCAGATTGGATTCATTCCTCTACTAGGGCAGAGAGTAGTCAGATTGGATTCATTCCTCTACTAGGACAGAGAGTAGTCAGATTGGATTCATTCCTCTACTAGGACAGAGATTAGTCAGATTGGATTCATTCCTCTACTAGGACAGAGAGTAGTCAGATTGGATTCATTCCTCTACTAGGACAGAGAGTAGTCAGATTGGATTCATTCCTCTACTAGGACAGAGAGTAGTCAGATTGGATTCATTCCTCTACTAGGACAGATAGTAGTCAGATTGAATTCATTCCTCTACTAGGACATAGAGTAGTCAGATTGGATTCATTCCTCTACTAGGACAGAGAGTAGTCAGATTGGATTCATTCCTCTGCTACGACAGAGAGTAGTCAGATTGGATTCATTCCTCTACTAGGACAGAGATTAGTCAGATTGGATTCATTCCTCTACTAGGACAGAGAGTAGTCAGATTGGATTCATTCCTCTGCTACGACAGAGAGTAGTCAGATTGGATTCATTCCTCTACTAGGACAGAGAGTAGTCAGATTGGATTCATTCCTCTACTAGGACAGAGAGTAGTCAGATTTGATTCATTCCTCTACTAGGACAGAGAGTAGTCAGACTGGATTCATTCCTCTACTAGGACAGAGAGTAGTCAGATTGGATTCATTCCTCTACTAGGACAGAGAGTAGTCAGATTGGATTCATTCCTCAACTAGGTCAGAGAGTAGTCAGATTGGATTCATTCCTCTACTAGGACAGAGAGTAGTCAGATTGGATTCATTCCTCTACTAGGACAGAGAGTAGTCAGATTGGATTCATTCCTCTACTAGGACAGAGAGTAGTCAGATTGGATTCATTCCTCTACTAGGACAGAGAGTAGTCAGATTGGATTCATTCCTCTACTAGGACAGAGAGTAGTCAGATTGGATTCATTCCTCTACTAGGACAGAGAGTAGTCAGATTGGATTCATTCCTCTACTAGGACAGAGAGTAGTCAGATTGGATTCATTCCTCTACTAGGACAGAGAGTAGTCAGATTGGATTCATTCCTCTACTAGGACAGAAAGTAGTCAGATTGGATTCATTCCTCTACTAGGACAGAGAGTAGTCAGATTGGATTCATTCCTCTACTAGGACAGAGAGTAGTCAGATTGGATTCATTCCTCAACTAGGACAGAGAGTAGTAGATTGGATTCATTCCTCTACTAGGACAGAGAGTAGTCAGATTGGATTCATTCCTCTAGAAAGACAATGTTAAACTTGTGTCTATTTTGCATTCACTTACAATTTTGTTTATTCCACTTTGATTTACATATTCAGATGTTTGCAAAATAATTTTTTAAGATGTGATAAAGACTAAAAACTGTACTACATAATGCACTTTTTTCTTTATTTTGGAAATTTCTATTCATTTTAAAAACTGTGTTCAACCAATTTTTTTCTTTGAGCGACCTGCAATTTCAGGCATAGTTAAGAATTTGCTATCATAAACTAGCCGACCTGATGCAGCTTCAGCCGCGTAAACCTATAGTTGTGTGTGCTTCAATCTGTGGTTAGCCCGTGGAACTAATACGAATCAAGATCACTGTTTGAATTTTCATCAGCTCAAACCAAAGTTCCATAAGGAATAAATGGTAACTTTGGGACTCAGCGGGGCAGAACACAGGGGGATTTTCGTAATTCCGTTTCTCAGCAAGAACCTAGGGCCAAAGAGGAACCTATATGTCAAATTTTAACTCTGTAGGTCTTATACCGTAAAACCTTACTTATTTTAAATTCAGGGGATAGCCAATTTATTTTGAATTAAAGTAAGTTTGAAATATCGAGAGTTTGAATTATAGAGGTTCATGAGAATGAAATTCAAATTATCAAGGAAAAGAAAACAAACATTAATGAATTCAGATATGGAGGAAACTGAGTATACGCATTAGTTAATGTTTCAACAGGCTTGTTTTTTGTACTTGATTCAAATTTCAGAGGCTTACACTATCTTAGTTTGTACTGTAGAAGTTGACTTCCAATTTTAGAGGTAACGTTTTGAATTACAGCAACAAAATTCAAATTCTAGAGGCCATATTCAAATTTTAGAGGCTTCATCATGCGTTAAAAACACTTTGAATTATCGGTATATTATTTTTTGAATATTAAAGGTTTTTTGAAGGGAACAGACAAAAGTTTTGAATTATCGAGATTCGAATTAGTGAGGTTCTACTGTAGTTAAGGAGATTTTGTGATAGGTCAGTCAGTCAGTGGTATTTGGATTTCATATATTAAGATAACTAAGGGATCGTGCATGCACTAAGTTTAACATTGTTCTTCTGAGGGAATAAATCTATCATGGCTGCTCTTCAAATCCCACATTTATCTCAAAATTGTCACCATTCACGGCATTGCAAACTTGTTCTGTATTAGTCGGCCCTGGTTACAGGTTCGTAGCCTCTATAAAAATCCCACCTTAACAAAAAAATGACACTTTTTACAATTTGTTAAGTGGTATCAAATTATAACATTCAGAATAGCTATGTTAAATAATCCATTTGATATTGTTATGAGTTTAAGTGTGGCAACACATTTATCTGTTCAAACACAAAGGGAAGCCCTTGTTGTTTGGAGTGGTGCTGGATATGAGACTCCTCCAGTAAGAAGGATTTGCTTTGTTTATGTCTCAGTTTCAAAACCTGTATTGTACAAACACAATATTCTTCTGGATTTAAAAATATCTTTTTGTCATTACAGGAGTTTTTGACACTCAACTTAATAATTTTATTCATTTTGAGTCATTTTATTCATTAATGTTTAACAACAACAAAATTTTAAATTTTGACGAAAATCTGTGTGAATTGCGGACGTTTTTGGGTATGACCAGAAGATGGAATTTTAGATTCCGAAACATGTCGTCATAAGTATGTGGCAGCATATATTTTTGATCTGTTTGGACGGAAAAGGTATGTAAACCTGGTTTTAAATTAATAATTTTGCCTATGTCTAAACCATTACAATCTTTTTTGTAATAAAAATTATTAATTACAATCAACTACTGTATAAATTATTATATAAACATATATTAATACATAAATATATACAAATTATTATACTATTTCAATAATATTATCACCGGGAATTTCATAATACTATAAGGGGCCATACACATTTTCTCGTCATTTCAGACCCGCCCCCCATGCATACGCACCATAACGTTTCAGTATACCGACCCCCCGTGTTACGTAACTCTATCGTAGTAGGCTTTAAAACAGCTTAAACCTTTTAAACATTGTTATATTAGCAATTTAGAGAATGGATTTCAATGAATCATTAAACTTTATATTAACAAAAATGAAGGTTTTAAGTTACCTGTCGTTCCGTCAAATGATCCAAATCTGTAGAAAAACACCGCTACAGCTGTTTCGAAGCCATTACTGCTTCATCTTCACAAAAACGTAGAATTTTTAAATCACAAACACATTATCCCTAAGTGGGCCATCAACGAATAGAGTTCAACACTAAACATTCAGTTACTACAAAAAACTTGGCCAAGTCACACAACCACCCCGCACGAAGAACAAGTCCGGACTGTACTATTTTTGGGAAGTCCGGACTTTTTCTTCGTGTGGGGCGGTTGTGTGTGACATGACCAAATTTTTTGTAATAACTGAATGTTTAGTGTTGAACTCTATTCGTTGACGACCCACTTTGGGATAATGTGTTTGTGATTTAAAAATTCCACGTTTTTGTGTGTCTGAAGATGAAGCAGTAATGGCTTCGAAACAGCTGTAGAGTGTTTGTCTACAAATTTGGATCATTTGACGGAACGACAGGTAACTTAAAACCTTCATTGTTGTTAATATTGAATGATCCGGTAGCCAAAAAATGAAGTTAAACTTTATATGACATTCTTTTGACTTATTTTTTATAACTTATTTCAAAGCAAAATGTATACAAACAAACAAGACTGTTATTAATAATACAAGCAACAAAATAAACTATCTCAGCTGAAACGTTACAAATTTAATTTATAACTAATACAAATACAAAACACCTTAAAATACCCCCGTCGCAGCAAACCTGCATACTCAGCGAATTTCCAATCAATATATAACATAACACATTAAAACACTTAACAGGATTCATAAGAAATGTATTCACAAACAAGCAATATTTAAAATATTAATTATTCTCCATAAGAATAACATTGGGGATGAGTACGCAGGTTTGCTGCAACAAGGTACACAAAATAATGGGTTTTTATGCAAATGTCAATAGAACTCATCTTAGTGAAGTCACATACCAAGTTTCATCCATATACATTCATAAATAAGCGATATATAACATTTTAAGTATTTTCCATAAGAATAACATGGGGACCAAGTACCTAGGTTTGCTGCTACAGGAAACATTGGCGAAAAATTGTTTTTTTGTGCAAACAACAATAAACCACAACCAGATCAAGCCATATACCAAATTTCGTCAGTTTATGTTCATAAATAAGCGAGATATACAATTTTTCTTTTTTTCCATAAGAATAACATTAGACAACGTACTGTGTTTAGCACTTTCAATATCTCGGTAACCAATTGACGTAGAGCAATGATCAAAATACCAAATTGTTTGTTTTTTTAAGCTGAATTCAATGGTATAAATTAAAATTTGATTTAAAATAATATTACATGTGAAAACCCCAAAAAACACATTTTTGGGGTATAAAACCCGCCAAAAACCCCCCTTCGGATGGTGCGATTCATCTGGTTTTCGAACTCGTTCAAATAAATGGTACTTTACACATTTGTACCAAATTTCATTAAGATCGGACCTTTTTTACGAGAGTTATCGTGCTTACGGACACATATATATATATATATATATACATATATAAAAATTTTAACGAATGGTGTTTTTTGCATCTGGGGACCTCAAAATGAAAAGTTATCATGGTCTCTGGCTTAAGTCTTACCATGAGACCTACGGTAATAGCTTCTTCCCTATAGGGGAAATTCGCTAAAACTTAAGATGTGGACGGCATTGCTGTATCCAGACATGATTTTACACTCTAAAACAACACAAAACATAGGTGTAAAGCAATACAAAACTTACTGAAAACATGTTATGTATTTATTTTTAGTTTGACTGTTATTAAAATAATATTGACAGAAGTATTTTTATATAACAAACTGTAACCTTAATTTAGATATCAATTTGATTTTTTTTTTTAATTTTGAAATATTTATAACAGTATCAAAAGATACTGGAGTGTGCCAGCTCTTAGGGTTAATATGTGTGAGTTAAGTAACGCTGATCCAAACCCCCACCTCCACCATATAATGCAGCATAACGCTACGCCATACCTCCCCCCCCCCTTAAGTGTGTTATGTAATGTATGGCCCCTAACAGGAAGGTTTCTCTATGTGCATTGGCCAGCCAATATTGCAGTTTGTATTTAAGTAGATGAAAAGGTCTTTTAATGCACCTCAAAGCTAGAATTTTAGTTTTTCCTTCAGGGCTTTAACCCAAGGACCTTCAAAGTTTGAACAATAATCTTGTGTACACAAAGTTGTTATTTGATTAAATAATAACTTAAAACATAATTGTTTCTTTTAAACAGAAACAGGTACTTCAGACACTACTAAGGAGTCTTTTTCCACTTAGATTTGTTCAAATGAATGAACGCAAGGTGCTACTGAAGAATTAAGAATCTTTATACTTAACACGTTCACTGCTGAAAATGGTTAACATTGAGGCCCCTAAACTGCGGAAAAATTATTGTTGATGACTTTCCGAATAAATGATGCCCGGATATCCAAAATGTCATTAGAAGATGGAATAGCAGCCATTTTGATGGTCTAGCTGTGACATCACTCCCGTGTCGAGAATTTCCGTCATCAGTGTCTGGTGCCGGTTTCGGTCGCCATCATCCGTATTAGTTGCGGTTTTTCGGTCTAAAATGTCACTAAATAGTAATTAGATCACTGTAGTTTAAACACACTGGCACCCCACATTGCTTTTCAAATAAAAAAATGTTAAACTACCTAATTACGTATATACACTATGTATATACTATATACAAAAATGGCCGACCGAAAAACGAAGCGCGCCCAAATAAACGAGACCGGCACTACACCCGGGCAGCGACGCTTAAAAAAAATATGTTAAACTACCTAATTACGTATATACACTACATATATACTATATACAAAAATGGCCGACCGAGAAACGAAGCGCCAAAATAAACAACGAGACCGGCACTACACCCGTGCAGCGACGCGACCTTCCCTGGCAACAATTGATCACAAACTGAAGCAATGTATTGGGAGGGAGCCAGTGACGAGAGTTCCTTGCACGCGTATTATCGTCAACCGCACTGAACGTGTTAATACATTGGCCAGACTTGGATCCTGTATGTTAATACAATCCTTATTTAATCATGTATCCTGGAGACTCATTCAGAACTCGATGACCTGTCCAATGCTTCATAAGCTCACGAACATGAAGAACAAGTAAGTCCAAACCAACAACCAGAGTAACAACACCCGGAGATTGTTTTTTTGTGGTACTGCAAAGTAAAACGGTCTTGAAACTTCCAGCGATGCATCAAGAGATTTATGAAAATATTTAAACTTGTAGGATATTTGCCTAACAAAAATGTTGGAAAATGTATTTAGTCAAGCTGACAATTCATTTAGGGGCAGGGGTATATAACTATAGGCTGAGGAGATACACCTAAGGAGAGTTTTCTCAGTGTCTCAGTGGAGATCGAGCTATGCCACTATTTCACGTGAAGCTCAACTTTTGACTGCATGCACCTGTTTATATCCCCTGACATTATTGAGAGACATGATCAGAAGGTTTACCATGTCTGATTATTGTGCTCAAAAACCCAGGGTAAAAGTCCTAACATTCTTTGCTTCAGCCAGGTATATACTCCTTTCTAAGCCATCTTACAATGCACGGTGGCTGTTTTATGAGGTTTGTGAAACAGTCATAATTGCTTTCAGAGCAAGAAAGAAATCTGTTTCAGTCTTTAAGTTCTGTTGCCATGCCATAATCGCTGTGTGACCAATCAGACCAGTCGCATATTGCATCTTAGAAAATTATTAAGTCTTATAACACGGGTTTCCTGGATAACTGCCAAATATTTAGTCACAAAATAATGGTCATAGGGGTTTTATTTATGCCAAAAACTTATTAAATACAAATTTTGTACCTTAAAACTTTTTTGTACCTTAAACCAACGATTAAATATATTCAATTGTTAACCTAGGTTGAACTGAAAAAAAAACGACAAAAAAATATTGTCGTCTATATAGTTTAATTTCTGTTTTTTACAACTTTTCAGGAGAGCCAAAAATATTGTGTGCACTCATATATTGTATTATTACTGAAAATATTCTTTTCTCACAACTGGCATTTACTTACATCAAATTAGGGATGAGTCGATACCAAAATTTATCGATTCTCGATACCGATACCGAGACCAGAAAAATCGATTCTCGATTCTCGATACCAATACCATTGATACCTACGATTTTTCAGTACCTATAGTTGTTAAAACTATTGTTAAAAACAGTTACCGGAACAAATTTATGTTAGGACAATTACAATTATTTAGTAGTATTTTGTAGTTAATTACCAAACAAATTTTTGAATGCAATTTTGTAAATAATTTAATGTTCATTTCACTAATGTGATATCGTAATATAGAAAACAAAAACTATTTATTATAAATTCATGATGGGAAAAACTTGGTTGTAAGATAATGACTCAAAGAAATAATGTTGGTCAGCTGACTGATTTATTGCTTTCAACCGTACCCAACCCCTCCCCTCCCATCCCTCTTCCTTTCTTAGCTCCAAGGTAAGATTTTTTGCCACTGACACGAACATTCCCCGGGCCTTTTGTAGCGCGGGTAAACGCCGGGAGTACCTTTTCCCGTGCGCTTCGAAACGCGGGTAAACAGTAGGGTATCGATGGTATCGGTATCGACATTGAACGAATGAATCTCGATACCGATACCAATGTCCAAGAATCGGTGATATCGAGAATCGGTATCGAGAATCGACTCATCCCTACATCAAATATACCAACTGCAATTATGGAATGGATAGAAAATAATAATTATTTAGGTTTAAAAATATCAGTTTTTGCATATATAAAAATGTAACATTAGCCAATCATACCATAAGGGATAGGGATACTAACCCTAGAAATCGCATCTGCATTAAAGAGCAGTAAAATATATTGTTGACACACAAAACCCAATAAATTACAGTAGACTTCCTCTAGTCCGGCCACCTCAAGACCAAGGGTAAACTATAAACGAGTTTGCACGCAGCACACTGCATGGGGGAGGTGAATTTCCACATACAAAACTGTTAAAACTCAAAACCAGTGAAAAACATACATTTATTCCAATTTGATTGAAATCTGAAAACATTTGATTTTTTTGGTTGTTCTGATGCTCGTGGTTGCATTTATCTGCAATGCTGGTAATACAATTTTGCGCATTATGAGGTTAGGAGAAGGTCCAGTCAGGCTTCAAAGTAGGCGTGAGGTCGCTGGGAATGGCAAAAGTACACCAACAAATGAATAACAGGATTTTCTAATGTAAAATCCCCAAAATAAAACATACTGTGTTTAGTCGATACACATTTTCTTGAATATCTCGGTAAATGTTTTTGCTAGAATGACGGAAGATGGCTTAAAACTTTCGCATCACTAATTATGATCTTTTTACATGCATTAATGTAACAACCGGGGCTTTTCTGACCCTTTAAGGGCCCAAAAACTCAAAATTTAAAAGACTAATCCCCAAAAAAGGGATTTAGAGTTTCCGACTGTCTTGCCCAACGAACTTGTCCAAATGATTGTAGAAAGAAACATCCCTATTAAATTTTAAGTAAATCAGATAAAAAATGTGACCGCTAGAGTGCATACACACATATATCATTTTGAACGACCCCTAAAACGTATTCAGGGGATCACTTAGGAACTTCTATGGTGGTCCCGGGCTTAGTTTCACCGTGCAGGTCATGCTAATAGTTCACTTTCCATGGGAAATTCACTAACAAGGGTTAACTCATTACAAAATGGCCGAACCAGCCAGCGTTTATGGTAACTGTGCAATACCGACCTATAACAACATACCATTTATGTAAAAAATCTACTTTTAAGATAGTCTAAGCAATTAAAAAAGAAATAAAATTTGCCCGTCAGCTGAACTGAGATGTTTTGAATATATTTTGGCTTGAAAATAAACAAACAAATTGACTTTGGTTGATATCAGCCATGGGAAACCCTCGTGCGGGGTGGCTGTCTCATTACTATGAGGCCAGCCGGACCATCCAATGGCTGAACCAAACTACTAGGGAGTCTACTGTATAATGTAACATGTTATTTTATTGAATTAAAAAAACTCCTTGTTAAATACTGTAACATTTTTTCTCAAATCAAAAATCAAATATTAAAACATAGTGTTGGAATGAAAAATTAAGCTTTATTTTCTTATAAATAAAAAAATTACTCTTTCTTTGTTATAAGGTCTATAAGGTTTTACGATAACACAAAAAGAAGTAATGTATACTAGCCGGTGCCCTGCTCTTGAATCTTGAATCTCCCGAAGGGAATATCGTGGCCATAAAGTAGATTCAGTGCAAATTAAAAATATAAACAACACAGTAACAGCCTGCAGTTATAAATATTTCTAATAACAGCTGTTATTTAAATTAATGAATTAAAATAAAACAAACTTAATGTAAACCTAAAACAAGTTTTAGGTCCGTACAACCCTGACCTCGTTTCTAACGACTTTTATCTCTTTTAGCAATTGAAATGATTCCTTAGTGGTCAACACCTAATAACAATGATGAGCTAGAAAATGTTACCACATGGTTGAAGCAACCGGCGGCAAACCTCTATGAGGAGGGCATACAAAAACTTTTATCACGGTACGAATAATACCACGAAAATCGCAGGTTCATGTCAAAAAATAGAATAAGGGTTGTAGATTTCTGTACAAAATAAATTGTTTTCCTGTATCTGTATTTTATTTATTTTTATTACGAAACAGAACTTACTTTCTGGATGTACCTGTATGAAGGAACAAACTCAAAATACCAGATGATTCAAACAGAATGGTGCAAAAATAAGTTAGTTTAATCACAGACGAAACGTCACAAAAACATGAAAACAGTGACAAACAATTCATTATTTTAACTAGTTTTTATACACACCACAAATGTTTTCATTCACTTTACAAATGCTCGATATGAGCACCGTTGGTAATCCGACGCTGCAACACGACCTGTTATAGATGCGCTGCTCAACAGCCAGCGCAACAGTGGCCTGTCTTGGTTTCCACAGCTACCAATATACATGTTTTCTTGCTTTGTCGTGGCCATTTAATAAACATATCAGTGTTACTTAACCAAGCAACTAAGACAAAACATAACCTTATCAAAACAAACTTATAAACATCCTCTTTCTATTGTTGCAATAATCTGCTGATTTAATTAATGCAAAGAAAAATACCATATGAAAAGTTTTGCTCTATTAATCACCCGGTATATATATCCATTGACCTGTAGTTTTGGTGTAATATAACACTATGATTAGTTATATAGTAACACTTATGTTTAATGTGATCTATTTTCTTGATCAATTTCAATGATTTAATAAATCAAGTTTCAATTTACACTGTATTAAACAAAATGAAAAAAAATATTTAATGAGAGTTATTACATTTTAATTTTTATCTCAAACAACCTTTGGTAATACAGCTTTACAGTCTTTGTTAATATGAATATTAAAGCTTCCGAGTTGTGTTATGAGGAAAGCAAGCAAGAGAGTTGTTTTATTAGCAAAATGAGATTGAAATATCCCGCCATGGCCGATCTTGGTGGGTACGGAGCTGATATAAATAGAGAGAAAAACTACATTTATTTGATAGCACTAGCCTCAAGTAACCAATTAATCTTGCTCACATTAAATTTTGAAAACAATGGTTATTTAAATATATATTTAATCTTTTACAATACCAATAATAATTGTAGAGGAATAGAGAAATGTAATATTATTTTAAATGAACAGCACTAATATTTGTGCAACCAACATAAGGGAGGAAGCGCTCTGGGTAGAAAAACATTTGAAACAAATCAAAGAAATAGAAAAACAATTAAAATCTGCTAAAAGAAAAAATTGGAGTGTTACTGAAATGTAGTACAGTGGAACCTCAATAACTCGAACTTCAACCAATTAAATTTGTTAATAAGTCAAAATTTTGTTATTCCCTTTGAACTTGCCTTCTTAATACTGTGACATTTTACCTCTAAAGTCTCTAAGGGTTGGCTGGGAACCTTTTTGTGGATTTTTTAGCCTAACCTGTATAACTCGAAACTGTAATGTCACTGTACCTCTTTAAGTCAAAACTCTACATTATTGGTTTGGATTCAAAACCCCAGTTACTGTATTTGAGCATCTATCGTTCTTGTTGCAACCCGAAAAAACATCTGATAATTAAAGTAAATTTATACATTTCCAGGCTTATTTTAGACAAATCAAATCCAAATCTCTTTTTACATGAACATCAAGTACAGTAATGGTGTCAATACAAGTTCAATTTTCAATTTTTAACAGTATTTTAATTTTAATCATATTGGTGTGATGAGTTATGATACACTGCTAACAAAACCACAAAATTATGTAGGAATTCTACTCTTCCATGACATCGATTGCGTTACCGTGACCCTCAATTAATCAAAGTCTGCTGGAGATCATCTTGAATAGTCGAACCCCAATATTTCAAAATATTCAATAACTAAAATTTGTTCCGTTCCCCCTAAGGTTTGAGTTATTGAGATTCCACGTACTTATTATACTAATTAGAAAGTTAGCAGGTTTGACATGACTGTATGTGACTACAAAAGCTTGTTTCTCCAGGAAGGTTTTCAAAGATAATCCACATTGGCGTGACTTATGACTCAGCTCAAGTTCATGAGCCAGAGGGACTATAAAACCTAAGATGCAGACTAAAGATTCATTTGTCTATTTTTTACTAAGGCAAGTAACTATGAGTTTGTCAGTTATTCAGTAAAGATGCTGTTTATTTTTTTCAACGGAGGAAGTTTGATTTTATATGCTAAATAATTCTACCAATTTATTGATTATAGTTATCATTTGTAATAGAAAGTTTATAATTTGTTACTGGTTTTATCTTTCTGTTTGCACCGTAAATAAGTATCTACTTGATCTATAAAGAGAATATAACACAATTCATATAAATGAAATGGGAAAACTATTCTTCAGTTTAACAATCTCATCACATTAATGCTGAGAACAATTTGTAACTGCTGTTCCAATTAGATATACTACTGTAACACAATTATAATAAAATCATAATACAAAATTCTAGACTGGAAATAAACTTATACTACTACTAGGCTAATAATTGAAATGATGAGATTGGTTTTACAATTAACAAAGAGGGTTTATTACTAAATACCCCCGTCGCAGCAAACCTGCGTACTCAGCGAATTTCCAATGCATAATATTTGTCTTAATACCACATAAAGCCGCATACCAAGTTTCATAAAAATATATTCACATATAAGCGATTTTAATTATTATCCATAAGAATAACATTGGTAATGAGTACGTAGGATAGCTGAGACAAGGAACATAAACAATTGGTTTTTATGCAAATATAAATATAATTTAACTAGGCGAAGCCACATACCAAGTTTCATCAATATTCAATCATAAATAAGCGCCATATAACATTTTAGTTATTCTCCATAAGAATAACATGGGGGCTGAGTAAGCAGGTTTGCTGGAACTAGGAACAAAAAAATGGGTTTTTATGCAATTATCAATATAACTCAACCAAGTGAAGCTACAAACCAAGTTTTGTTAATTTATGTTCATAATTAAGGGAGTCATTAAATTTTACTTATTCTCCATAAGAATAACATGGGGGCTGTGTATGCAGGTTTGCTGCTACGGGAATAATCAACAAAAAAATCAATTTTTTGTGCAAATATCAAGTAGAACCTCGGTAAACTGAGCCTCGCTTATCCGAGATTCCGGGTTAACCGAGGCGGTCCTAATATGTGTACAGTATTATAAATTTCAAAGAGAAAGTAACACGCTCAAATAAACGAGCAATTGACAGCGCGCACCTTCACTTAACGCAACCGCAATACGCGCGCTGAACTGTATTGCGTTTGCAAACGTCGGCAGTTGTCGGGGTGGTTCGGCAAAGTTCGTGCGTAGCAGACGGTGCAATTCGGGACCGTCGTCGTTAGTCTGCCGAAGCCGCCATTTCGTGTTGACACTGATTTGTTTACTCAGTTCTGTTTATCGCTGTTAACTTAGCTTGTGCGTGTTAATTAGAGAGATGAGTGCTAAGCGCAAACGTGTCGTTGTGCCTTTAGACTCAAAACTAAATGCGATTCATCGTCTTGACAAGGGTGAGTCGATTAAAACTGTAGCTAAGGACTTGGGTGTTGGTGAGGTTACCGTAGGTGACTGGAGGAGAAAAAGGGCCGAGTTGGAAAAATGGGGTGCTCAAAGGTTAAACGCTAACTGCAATCCGGAGCGAAAAACATTTAAGAAGTGTGAGTACGAAAAAACATCCGAGGCTTTATTCTTATGGTTTTCGGAAATGAGAGCTAAGGGCAGTCCAATAAGTGGGCCTATTTTGCAAGCAAAAGCGCTAGATTTCCACAAATCTTTTGGTGATGGCGAAGAACCCTTTACCGCTAGCGCTGGGTGGTTAATGCGATGGAAGAATCGTTATGGAGTCCGACAGCTTAATATATCTGGCGAAAAACTTTCAGCAAATGACACTGAGGCGACTGTTTTTAAAGAAAAGATTTGCAGTTTGATTTTGAGTGAGGGCCTTACATCGGACCAAATATTCAACTGCGACGAAACGGGCCTTAATTTCAGGATGTTGCCGACTAAAACCTTAGCTGCTCAGCACGAAATATCTGCTCCTGGATATAAGAAAGCTAAGGATCGAGTTACAGTTTTAGGATGTGCTAATGCTGCAGGAAGTTTGAAACTAAAACCAGTCATAATAGGAAAGCCGAAAAAACCTCGTGCTTTTAAAAACTGTAATGTGGACACCTTCCCCAGCACATATCGCAATCAGAGAAATGGATGGATGGACTCGTATCTTTTCAAAAATTGGTTTTACGAAGAGTTTGTCCCAATCGTTGAGGCTTTCCTGAAGAAAAAAAAACTCCCTCGCGTGGCCCTTCTCATTCTTGACAACGCTCCATCGCATCCAGATGCTGATGAGCTAGTGAGCAATGGTATCAGAGCCTTGTTTTTGCCACCGAATGTTACCCCTCTTATCCAGCCTCTGGATCAAGGAGTACTCGAAACTCTTAAACGGAACTACAAAAAAAGGCTGCTTGGAACCCTATTGGAGAAGATCGAGGACGGGATGGGTGTCACTAACGCTCTAAAACTCATCACGTTGAAAGATGTTGTTTACTGGGTGTCAAGAGGCCTGGGATAACGTAAGAGAAGACACGATCAGAAGGTCATGGCGCAAACTTTTCGGAATTGAAAAGGCGGTCCGCAAAGATGCAGCTACTCCAGAAAATCCACCGAATCCCGAAATTGAAGAGCTTGTGGTTCTTGGTAACCACCTCCCAGTAGCTGAGCCCATCAACGCAGAGGACATCACGGAATGGATCAACGGAGATGAGGAGCAGGCCCTGACTGACGATGCAATTATTGAAATCCTGAATTCGCCCGAAGATGATGACAAGTAAGATTTTGTTTTTATTGTTTACCATGTTCAACCATAAGTAATAATCCTACAACTATTTTTTAAGCGTTTGTTTACACACTTGTTGAGTTAAATTTTATTCATCAACCAATCTAAAACTTATTTTATACACTTATAACTACGGTCTATACAGCGTGGTTCAGTAAAAACAATATCATGTTTACAGTGACGAATGTGATGGGCCGAGTGATCGCATCTCACATACGGAGGGACTACGCATGATCGAGGGTCACTGGCCTATATTGAACAACAAGACGACGCTACAACCAATGATTTAGTCTGGCTGCGGCGCTGGCGTAACAAGGCTGCTAGCAGAAGAAGCTCTAACCTTACCCAAAAAACAATCAAAGACTTCTTTGCCAAATAAAATTAATTTAGCTAAGAATTGTGTGTTCAGTTAGGTATTACAGTATGTTTAGTTATAGTATACCAAAATCAATGTTTCGTAAATTACCGTTAACCGTACCAAACCTTTAGCAATTTAGGCTATAGCGTTGCCTCTTTACGTTTTTGGTAGAAATAATGTTTTAAGGATTATAATGGCAATCTTACGATATTTCTTGTATGTACTAATAAACTGAACAAAACTCAAATCATTGTTTTATTTCATGGTTTAAACATATCTTGAGCTATTTATAACCCCAATTACGATTTTTAGGTTACATTCCGTGTTATCCGAGATTTGACGTATCCGAGGTGACCTTGGTCCCAATCAACTCGGTTAAGCGAGATCTTACTGTACTGTATATATAAATTTGAACGAATGGTGTTTTTGTCATCTGGGGACCACAAAACAAAAAATTATCATGATCTCGGGCTTAAGTCTTACTATGAGACCTACGGTAATAGCTTCTTCCCTATAGGGGAAATTCGCTAAAACTAGCTGTTCCCGCAGGCTTCGCCACGCAGATAATTTATAAAAACTATGACAGTTGTGTGAGCTGCATTCTGTAGTTAGCCTGTGGTACTACTACAATTCTAGATCAGCTGTTTGTATTTTCATTAGCTCAAACAAAAATGAATGTCCATAAGAAATACATGGGAACTTTGTCGGGATCTCTGGCGGAGCCCTAAGGTCAGATCAGGATGAAAACCATTTATTTGTTCTATTTTATGCGTAAAGAATCAGTGTACAAAATTTCAGCTCTCTACCTACATGGGAAGGTGGAGAATTATTGATGAGTGGGTCGGTCAGTCAGTCAGTGAGTCAGTCAGCCAGGGCTTTGCCTTTTATAGATATACTAGCTGATAGCTGCAGGCTCCGCCCCGCAAATGATTTATAATAAGATACCCCCGTAGCAGCAAACCTGCATACTAAGCGAATTTCCAATAGATATATAAATGTCTTAATACTACATAAAGCCACTTACCAAGTTTCATAAAAATATATTCACAAATAAGCGATGTATACAATTTTAGCGAATTTCCCCTATAGGGAAGAAGCTATTACCGTAGGTCTCATAGTAAGACTTAAGCCCGAGACCATGATAATTTTTTGTTTTGAGGTCCCCAGATGACAAAAACACTATTCTTTAAATTTATATATATGTATATATATATATATATATCTATATATATATATATATATATATATATCTATATATGTGTCCGTGAATGCGATAACTTGAGTAAAAAACTTCCGATTTTGATGAAATTTGGCTCAAATGTGTAAAATGACATTCATGACTTTAAGTTTGAAAACCAGAAAAATCGGACCATGGGAAGGGGGGTTTATGGGGGTTTTAAATTTTTCAAAAATCAGTTTTTTGCATTTTTCACCCTAAAATTTTTGAACAACTTAATTTTGGTTTAGACCATGTTATAGAGCTTAAAAAAACAAATAATATAGTATTTTGAATTATTAACCTAGGTTAAGTGGTTGCGGAGAAAATCCAAAAAACCTGCTCATAAAATCGCCCATGTTAATCTTATGGGAAAAAGGTTTTTGGCTTTTCCTCAGTTAATTTTAATGTAAACTTCACAGTTGCTTTTACCAATCTGTTCAGTTCCACAAAACAATCATTTTGGTGTTTAAATTGTGATTCTACGCCCAACCGATGCTGAGATATTCCAAGTGCTAAACACAGTACGTTGTCCAATGTTATCCTTATGTAGAATAAATAAAATTTGATATCTCGATTATTTATGAATGTATGTTGATAAAACTTGGTATGTGGCTTCAAGTAGTACTGGTACATTGATATTTGCACAAAAAATTGATTTTTTGTTGATTATTCCCATAGCAGCAAACCTGCGTACTCAGCCCCCATGTTATTCTTATGGAGAATAAGTAAAATGTAATGACTCCCTTAATTATGAACATAAATTAATAAAACTTGGTATGTAGCTTCACTTGGTTGAGTTATATTGATAATTGCATAAAAACCATTTTTTTGTTCCTCGTTGCAGCAAACCTGCTTACTCAGCCCCCATGTTATTCTTATGGAGAATAACTAAAATGTTATATGGCGCTTATTTATGATTGAATATTGATGAAACTTGGTATGTGGCTTCGCCTAGTTAAATTATATATATTTGCATAAAAACCAATTGTTTATGTTCCTTGTTTCAGCAAACCTACGTACTCATTACCAATGTTATTCTTACGGATAATAATTAAAATCGCTTATATGTGAATATATTTTTATGAAACTTGGTATGCGGCTTCATGTGGTATTAAGACTTTACATTTGAATTTGAAATTCGCTGAGGACGCAGGTTTGCTGCGACGGGGGTATTAATTATTCTCTATAAGAATAACATTGGGGCTGAGTACGCAGGTTTGCTGCAACAAGGAACACAAAAAATGGGTTTTATGCTAATATCAATATAACTCAACTAGGTGAAGTCATTTACCAGATTTTATTTATTTATGTTCATAATTAAGGGAGACATAGCATTTAATTATTATCCATAAGAATAACATGGGGCTGAGTACGTAGGTTTGCTGCTGCGGGTGCCTTTGGCAAAAAAATTTTTTTTTGAGCAAATATCAATAGACCACAACCATATGAAGCCATATACCAAGTTTCGTCAGTATACGTTCATAAATAAGCGAGATATAAAATTTTTCTTTTCCTCCATAAGAATAACATTAGACAACGTACTGTGTTTAGCATTTTCAATATCTCGGTAACCAATTAACGTAGAGAAATGATAAAAATACCAAATTGTGTGTTTTTTAAGCTGAATAAAATTATAAAAACTAAAATTTGATTCTTTCAAAAATTACATGTAAAAAATTCAAAAAACCCATTTTTAGGGTACAAAACTCTCCCAAAATACCCCTTTGGATGGAGCGATCTGGCTGGTTTTCGAACTTAAAGTCATAAAAGTTGCTTTACATGTTTATACATGTTTATGTTACAAATTTCATCAAAATCGGATCATTTTTACGATAGTTATCGTGCTCACGGACACATATATATATATATATATATATATATATATATATATATACAGTTTCAAACGAATGGTGTTTTCGGGGTCTGGGTACCTCAAAACGAAAAGTTATCATGGTCCCGGGCCTAGGTCTTACCATGCCGACTACGGTAATAGCTTCTTCCCTATAGGGGAAATTCGCTAAAAACTATTACAGTTGTGTGTGCTGCATTCTGTGGTTAGCCCGTGGAACTACTACGAATCAAGATCAGCTGTTAGTATTTTAATTAGCTCAAACAAAATTGAATGTCAATCAGGAATACATGGGAACTTTGTCGGGGTCTCTAGCGGAGCCCTAAGGTCAGATCAGGATGAAAACCACTTACTTTTCCTATTTTATGCCTAAAGAATCAGTATACAACATTTCAGCTCTCTACCTACATGGGAAGGTGGAGAGTTAGTAATGAGTGAGTCAGTCAGTCAGTCAGCCAGGGCTTTGCCTTTTACAGATATAGAAGATACATAAATGAAATTTTTCATAGACTAACAGAAAAGGTATTCACAAATCAGTTTACAAAAGTGGGGGGAAATTCTTCCGTTGATTTTACTTAACATAAATGTGCTCAGGCTAGACAAAATGTCGGTAGGATCACAGAGTTCTTATTCTCAGGGTGGGGATTTTGTACCAGCATGGATAAATAAATGATATCATATGTAAATACATAATATTCAGAATTCAAAAAAATAATAGTCCAAATGCAGAGTAGTAGTGGCAAAACCAGAAAGTGGGGCCTATTTTAATACGTTTTTCCCATAAGAATAACATGGGGAGCCGTTTTTGGACATTTGCCGGCCCCCGGCCTACAAAAATTTCCTTTTTGGCCTATACTAGCACCCAACCCTTGCCTTTATTAAATACCTTTTTCCCAATCCCCATCCGTCCCCTGTATTTTTTAAAATTAATTGTCAAAATCCAAAAACTAACTCTGGTGTTTATGGTCAAAATAACAAAATAACCTTTTTAAATGGAATAAAACAAGGACAAGTCCCTCTTTAGCAGTTAACACTAGGCCTTCATCTCTTCCAAGTCCTGGTCAAGAAGATTTCTCTCTGTTGCAACAGTGGGGTTCACAAAGCATCATGTATTTCTGGGTTTGAGAGTATACATACACATTTTTTTCACTTTGGCACTTGCCAGCCATAACGCTTTCACATACACATATCTATCTATTTACCGAGATCAATTTAGAAATTTTATATTTATTTATATTCTAAGCATTTGAAACAGCTTGGGGTCACTTATAGGCTATCAAAATATTTAGGCTATCTATATATAATAATAAATATGTTTTTTTATGATCTGATGATAATTATTAGGCTTTATTTATGATTGTTAAATAGCATCTGAAAATTTATATGGGCAATCAACATTATAAATATGGGTTAAAATAATATTCCTGGGGATCTGACATTTTATTTACATGGGCTTATCCAGTAAAATTGTTATTTATACTAGGGGTGTGCGAGTACTTGGAACTTTGAGTTTTCGGCCGAGTATTTTAATACTCAAACTCGACTCGAAGTATTGAAAAATACTCAAAAGTTCGAGCGAGTATTTCCCGCTGATTTCCGGACGATCACTAACGATTGCAACCGTCCAAAACTCTTAGTAACGGCTGCAAAAGGCGATCGCATCACGTAAAATCGGCCGAAAATGACAATCGCTAACGATTTTGACCGGCCAAAACGCGTATTAACAGCGGCTAAAGGTGATCTTATCACGTAAAATTGGCCGCCAATGACGATTTATAACGAGTGCAACCGGTCAAAACGCGTAGTAACGGCCGCAAAAGGCGATCTCATCACGTAAAATCGGCCGCAAATGACGATCGAACCGCGTAATTTCGGCCATAACTAACGATTTCGTCCTCTAATCATGATTATAAGCGATGTCTGGACCGGGTGATATTGGTCAAATGACAACCGGACCGTGTTTTATCGGCCGGTAACGAATTACAAACCGCGTTTTGTTTGTCAATACGTAATCCAGTTTGTACTAGCCAAAACATTGTATTGCTACTCATGTATTAGTTAGAGACCACGTTTACGTTATCAAATCTAGAGTAGTATCCAAATCCCATTACACTATTTTAAACTACGAATGGGAATCGCTCGAAAATACTCAAAACTCAAAAATAATTGGCACTACTCGACTCGATTCAAAAATTCACTACTCGCACACCCTTAATTTATACATATCATGGTTTATGAAACATCTCAAGATTAATAAATTAGATTCAAGAGATGGTTTTTTTAAATAATTATATTTTGAATTTTTATAATTTTAAAATACAATAGAACCTCAACTCCGCTAATCCAAACTATCTTTCAAAGTAGATGACAAAAGTTGTTCTCAAGTTTATTGTAAAAGGAACAAGAAAATTATAAACAAACCATACTTTAAATTACCAAAATTTACTAACCAAAAACCTCAAAACCTCAACTTGTTTGTATTTGAATTGTACTTTTACGATTAATGGTTATTGTTTACAAATTGGCGAAAACCATTATATAGCACCCTATCTCTGACACAAGTGCATGTGACACAACTGACACGGTGCATGTGACACAACTGACACGGTGCATGTGACACAACTGACACGGTGCATGTGACACAACTGACACGGTGCATGTGTTACAACTGACACGGTGCATGTGACACAACTGACACGGTGCATGTGATACAACTGATACGGTGCATGTGATACAACTGACACGGTGCATGTGATACAACTGACACGGTGCATGTGACACAACTGACACGGTGCATGTGTCACTGGCTCATCTGACACTGGTGTTTCCATCCACTGAAATTATTAATTCCTTAACTGTGGCAGAAAACCCCCTCTATCCCTCTTCGCACAGCTGCCACATTGAATTATACTAACCTCCCTAGGAAAATTTCAAACTGGTTTAAAAAACAACCCTTTTAGGTTAGGTAAGACCTGGCGTTTTAATAACTTAAAACTCAACATTTTTTATTACTCCTAGTTATTCCCTTTCGTTTACCAGTTTTAACTGAAAAGGGACAAAATCCCTTTCAATGGTGAACAATGCCTGACAGGTGAATGGCGGTGGCGCTGACTTAATTGCTTTTTTCACAACAGTAAAGAAGAAACAGCGAGGTAACGACACGCTACACTGTGCATCAAATAACCAATACTACTTAACTGGTATTACTTAGCAATGATGAACTGTAATGTGTGATATTGACAAAAACCAATGAAAGTTCTTTGGAATATACAAATACACAAAATCAAACATAATCACAATCTATTACTAAAATAGATTTTTATTGGGAAAAAGTGTCTTTCTGAATAATTAAAAACTGCAGTTAGTACAAGATAGCGGAACTGTAGTACAGAACCATCGCTTTAGTTCATAAAATTATATTGTACTTACATCAGAGTTGATATTTTTCCCTTGTTTTTATGCAACGTTATCACTCCTTAAATTGATTAGCAAAATATCATCAATGTCAATTTATCGCGGTCGGGTAATAGAGAAACTATTTAACTAGCAACGCCAAAAAATACTTGTCGCATTCCATATATGGAAATAAACCTAGAGATTTTGCCGATTACAGTTTGTAACCAGTACTCAAAGATTACTAGAACAAAAACCACTCACAAAGAACCTAAACACCCTCTACCTACTTATTTATGAAATACAAACCCACAAAATACTTTTATGTTTGAAGTGTGAGCAGTGCTAGAAATACGCGCAAATTTCTACACGTGTAAACTTCCGTCAAGCCTGTCGAGAATGCACAGAGATTGTAAAATGGCCATCCTTTTGCATGTTAAATCACCACCATGATTAAGAAGCCCCATGTCGGCTTTAAACTCCAGGTTTTTTGATCATGAGTTTCTCAAAGCTAACCCATAACGGTAGTAATTTTATTCTAAACGCTATAGCCTACAAACGAATCTGACTGATGCTGCACTCTAGTAGAATAATCTGTAACTAATGCCTGTGGGCAACTGCGGTTCTCTCCACTAGGGGCGCAGACTGACTACAAACCTATCTAACACTGCTAGGCCACTGGTCCTGATAGCCGAGTGGGCTAAATCGTGGAACACCTTGGCCAGGTGTTCTTACGAAGGGTCGTGGGTTTGATTCCTGCTCATGACCAAAACTGACCAGACCTGCAACTCTGAATGAGTTAACCGATCTGTGGCAACGTTGGTAGGAGGGTTCAAGTAAAATAAATGTGGCAGGCTTGCTTGGAAGTTGATGTGATTGTTTAATTCTTTGTGAGTTGCACATGGTTAACACTGATTTTGCTACTTTTAGCGAATTTCCCCTATAGGGAAGAAGCTATTACCGTAGGTCTCATGGTAAGACTTAAGCCCGAGACCATGATAACTTTTCATTTTGAGGTCCCCAGATGCCAAAAACACCATTCGTTCAAATTTTTAAATATGTATATATATATATATATATATATTTATATATATATATTTATATATATATTTATATATATATATTTATATATATATATCTATATATATATGTGTCCGTAAGCACGATAACTCTCGTAAAAAAGGTCCGATCTTAATGAAATTTGGTACAAACGTGTAAAGTACCATTTATTTGAACGAGTTCGAAAACCAGACGAATCGCACCATCCGAAGGGGGGTTTTGGGGGGGTTTTGTACCCCAAAAATGGGTTTTTTGGGGTTTCCACATGTAATGTTTATTAAAATCAAATTTTAATTTTCACCATTGAATTCAGCATAAAAAAACAAAAAATTTGGTATCTTGATCATTGCTCTACGTCAATTGGTTACTAAGATATTGAAAGTGCTAAACACAGTACGTTGTCTAATGTTATTCTTATGGAGAAAAAGAAAAATTGTATATCTCGCTTATTTATGAACATAAACTGACGAAATTTGGTATATAGCTTCATCTGGTTGTGGTTTATTGTTGTTTGCACAAAAAAACAATTTTTCATCTATGGTTCCCATAGCAGCAAACCTAGGTATTCGGTCCCCATGTTACTCTTATGGAAAATAATTAAAGTGTTATATATCGCTTATTTATGAATGTATATGGATGAAACTTGGTATGTGACTTCACTTAGCTGAGTTCTATTGATATTTTGCATAAAACCCCATTATTTTGTGTTCCTTGTTGCAGCAAACCTGCGTACTCATCCCCAATGTTATTCTTATGGAGAATAATTAATATTTTAAATATCGCTTGTTTGTGAATATATTTCTTATGAATCCTGTTAAGTGGCTTAGTGTGTTATGTTGTAATTCATTGGAAATTCGCTGAGTATGCAGGTTTGCTGCGACGGGGGTATTTATATATGTGTATATATATATATATATATATTTATATATATGTGTCCGTAAGCACAATAACTCTCGTAAAAGAGGTCTGATCTTAATGAAATTTGGTACAAATGTGTAAAGTACCATTTATTTGAACGAGTTCGAAAACCAGATGAATCGCAACTTTCGAAGGGGGTTTTGTACCCCAAAAATGTGTTTTTTGGGGTTTTCACATGTAATTTTAATTTAAATCAAATTTTAATTTATACCATTGAATTCAGCTTAAAAAAACAAACAATTTGGTATTTTGATCATTGCTCTACGTCAATTGGTTACCGAGATATTGAAAGTGCTAAACACAGTACGTTGTCTAATGTTATTCTTATGGAGAAAAAGGAAAATTGTATATCTCGCTTATTTATGAACATAAACTGGCGAAATTTGGTATATGGCTTGATCTGGTTGTGTGATCTGGTTGTGGTTTATTGTTGTTTGCACAAAAAAACAATTTTTCGCCTATGGTTCCTGTAGCAGCAAACCTAGGTACTTGGTCCCCATGTTATAATTATGGAAAATACCTAAAATGTTATATATCGCTTATTTATGAATGTATATGGATGAAACTTGGTATGTGACTTCACTAAGATGAGTTCTATTGATATTTGCATAAAAACCCATTATTTTGTATGCCTTGTTGCAGCAAACCTGCATACTCATCCCCAATGTTATTCTTATGGAGAATAATTAATATTTAAATATTGCATGTTTGTGAATACATTTCTTATGAATCCTGTTAAGTGTTTTAATGTGTTATGTTATATACTCATTGGAAATTCGCTGAGTATGCAGGTTTGCTGCGACGGGGGTATTTACTTATGTCTACTGTGTATGTGCCAATGCGACTTTGTAAAATGAAAGAAAAATTGTAATTAAAATACACTATTAATCCACTTAAAACACCAATTTTCTATTCCCATTTATATGTTTAAAAGATGATCGGAACTAGCTCGTAAGTCTACGCCAGTGGGTTCAGGCATGGTAATGGATAACGACAGCTCCAGATCTAATGATTCGGTTTTCGGACATCCTACATGGCCATTAGCCTTTGCTACTGGAAGAGCAAAAAATCTGGCTGTACCAGGGGCCTATACAAATAGCAGGTCAGGGGGATTGCATTTACACAAATAAGCTGCAAGTAAAAGAAGCCTCGAGGCACACGACGACAGTGCTCCGACTGCCAGCCCTCACAGGAGAGCCACTTCCAGAGAATTCTGAGCAGAAAACAACTCAGAGTGGCAGGATTCCGAGACCTGTCTGAAAACCAGGCTACGCTAATGTCTCTGTACGAGATGCAGAAGCCAGTTTTTAACGGCAGGTATGTTTTGAAAGTTTTGGCAAAGGACAAGTCTCCATTCCGTTTTGAGAAACAACTTTAGCCATTTAACATTTGTCATGTTACACTGCGTAAACCGTCTCAAATGTCAAAAACAAGATTTCCGATAACGTTAAGCAGTTCATAGCCTCGAACACTATGTCTGTTTTCACTGCTGACACACTGACAACCAGCCAGTCAGCTGGTCTGCTATCAGCCAGTTCTCAACTCCCGCTCCCACTAAATCATGTCAGTCTTAATCAGGTAGCTTGTTTTTCCTCATGTGTGCTTTGTTTATTGGTCCAGTAGACAATGCCTAACAAGGACAAAACTGATAGTACCAATGTGGTTTTTTGACAACTTACTTTTAGTTATATAGCCTAGTACTAGTAATGTATTACTGTGGTAAAGGGAATTTACTTGATGCTTTTACGTTTGAGCAGCTTATTTTTAGTTTGTAATTTATGAAGCCAATCAAACAACGTTATAAGCATTTTAGGGGTGCTCAGGCTACCTGGCCATGCAGTCATGGCAGTTTGGAACTTGACATCTTGTGAGCTGAATCTTCCTAATCTTCCTTAACGATCTTAGGCTTAGAAACCTCAAATTGGCCCAAAAACACATGGCAGTTTGGTAGTTCCCCAGTCCCCCGTGCAACCTTACCCCAGAATTTAAAAATGAACACAGTAAGACTCTTCAAGAAAATTACATGGGGGAACTTAAAAATGTCTGCAGGGAGTCCAGAAAAACAGTTATACCATTGGCCAGGATTCGCTGCCCAGACATTTATTGCTTCATTGATTCTCACCTGGTCTTCAATGACTGACTTCTCCACATATTGTCATGTTGTGTTAGCTCCTAGGATATTACACTTACTCATAGAATCTGAGGACAAGGAATCGACCCGGACGTCAGATCAAGAGGCCGCGGGTTCCTTTTTTGGCATATCCAAAAAAATAAGGGATTGGATTGCTTTCCTTAAAAGTGTTTATTCCTCTCTGTAACACTAAACAAAGTGTTATCAGCATTAAAAGATTTGACAGTACTGTGAAATTCCCCACATGTTTCCAACAGAAGATGTAGAACTGCGTCTTCCAAGTCTTACCAAGAAATCTGTAACAATGATCTCTTGGCTTTCCCAACCAAGATTTCAGCCATTGTTGGTGAGATATCTCTACGTTTCATAAACTCACTGGTATGAATGTTTTAAACAGCTTGTCACATTCTCTAATAAAATGTAATCCAGTGGGTTGAACTAGCAACCTTCCAAAATATTTAAATCAGTCCAGTGTTGAAGCCCAGAATGAAGCCAGAATGAGTGTACATTCGATGCCTGAAACCTCTTCTGAGTGTCTGCTACAAGATGTTAGAGAGGCCAATATACATTACAACAGGCCATATTCTCGACACCAGCACCCTGTGTAGCGAGATGGTCTCAGGCCAACACCAAGATGTTGTTACCAGGTTCTCATTTTGATCTATTTATTTAGAAAGGAGTGCCAATTTCTTATACTCATTAAAATTTCACCCATCTGCAGTTTTTTTGTTATTTTTTTTAAGAAAACTGCTAATTTGTGGCTTCTATGTTACAGTACACTTTCTGTTATCTCAGGTGATCGACCTAGGCTACCTCGGATATTGAAAATCTCGGTATGCTACGGAGGTAAGGATCATTTTTAAATCCTCACAAGTAGAACTTTTTAAACAAGGGATTAAAATAATTTAAATAATCTTTATTATCAAGCATTAAATTTATCTGTATGAAGATGCTTTAACCCTAGCAGTGGCCTAATGTTGAAGTGGGAAATGGCCAAGCAGATTTGGCGATTTTGCAGACCTTTTTTTGAAAATTCGTATAAATTCAACCGTACAGGTAAACCTAGCCAACCTCATATTCATTTTTACCGGAAAGAACAGGGGAATCTAGAAATACTAAAATAATAAAGATTCAGGAAAGTAATTTTTCAGTAAAGTGAAAAAAATAAAAAAAATTGAAATTTTTTTTTATAAATTTCAAAAGCAGCCTCGGTGAAATTTTTTCTACGGATTTTTTATGGAAAATCCATTATATACATTTTGTAGACAATCTAATTCCCTACATAGAAATATATAACATGTTGGGAAAAGAATTTTTTTTTGTAAGTATTAGGGGCATAAAATAATAATAAACGGAAAACCGCAAAAAGCGTAAAATGTACAGTGTTATATTGTGTTGTAAATAAGTCATGTAATATATGTATATACTAATATATATATATACATATTTGTAAAGCTAATGAAGTAAGGAATCCAAAAAAGTCATATAGTTGATAGTAACAAATTATTATCACTTATAAATACATGTAAATAAAAGAATGTTTCGCTATTTTTGCGTATTTTGAACACAAGTTTTTCACAATATTTAGTATATAACTTTTTTACCAAATTTTTTACCCCTAATCCATTATAAATATCTTGTAGTACATTCAATTCCCTACATATAAATATATAACATATTGGGGGAAAAATTTTTTTTGTAAGTATTAGGGCCATAATATTATAATAAACGGAAAACCGCAAAAAGCGTGAACTGTACAGTGTTATATTGTGTTGTAAATAAGTCATGTAATATATGTATATACTAATATTTATATATACATATTTGTAAAGCTAATGAAGTAAGGAATCCAAAGAAGTCATACAGTTGATAGTAAAAAATTAGTATCAGTTATAAATACATGTAAATAAAAGAATGTTTCGCTATTTTTACGTTTTTTGTAAACAAATATTTCACAATATTTAGTATATAACTCTTTTACCAAATTTTTTACCCCAAAACCATTATAAACATGTTGTAGTACATTCAATTCCCTAATTATAAATGTATAATACCTAGGGTAAATTATTATTTGTATATGTGTTATGTAGCAACAAACAAATAGTCGCGGACTTGGCAAATTTGTGAAAAGTAGTATTTTTCAATGAGATCTTTGTAATTTGTATAAACATAAATATTGTCATATTATATCTATTTATTATTACTACAGGTATTTATAAACAATCAAATATATATATATTTACATATACATAGGTTAGTGGTGTGTTATGTACGAGATAACGTGCGGTCAATAGGCCTATATAGGGGTTTACGAAATAATTGTTCTAAATTATATTAGGCCTACCCAATAATGAAAAAGAGTCAACATTACAATTATAAAAATTTATTATAAATATAAAAATCAAACATTTACTATACATAAAAACACATAAAACAAACATAAAACTCACCCTCCCCCTGAAGTCCTCATGTCAATGACTAGTTGTGGTACACATTATATAACACAAATTTCTCACACTTCAGTAATATTTATGCATAATATAATGCATAAAGATTACTGTTATATACACACAAACACTTCACTAACACTAAAACTCCGAAATAATACCTAATTCATAAACGATTCGCGGATAAAAATCACCTAATGCATAGACAAGCATTTACCAATACCGCAATGGCGAACAACAGATCAAAACAAATGACGAATTGTTGAATATCTGACAGCTGTTATGCTAGGAGCAGTGCTGCCATCGGCAAAACTAAATTACTCTACATTTCTTCCTCTTCAAAATAACATATTATATGAGTAGTAACTATAACATACAATGCATATAAACGCGAATTTAGAATTCAACCAATTTGGTCGAATTGGCCATAATACAAAAAAAACGAAAACACCTGTTTTCAGAAAATCATATAACCTGCCCAATCAATATTTAATTCTAAAAATTAATACCAAAAAAAAGCGCAACTCTTCAGCTGTGCATTGGTACCAACCGCATCTTCCTGCGAGAAAAATTACCCGATCTGGGTAATTTCAAAAGTATCGTGTTTTGCCATTGTCAGAGCGTCGGCTGCAGCAATTGCGTTGTACCAAAACTTCATTCAATTTCTAATCGTCGTAACATTGTTATACAGCTGCTACACGATTCATTTATGTAATAAAATGAAAGTTCAGAATGTGATCTTTCGAATGATATATATATTGATGACTTTTGAGTTTATTATTATTGGTTTATTAACGTTACAAAATTTTCTGTAGAATTCGACCAATTTGGTCGATGGCCACAACAGGCGACATAAAAATTCGACCAAATTGGTCGAATGGCCACTGCTAGGGTTAAAAAAATGAAATACTATGTAATTCATAAAATTGTATTGTACTTATGTCAGACTTTCGTTTTCATTTTTTTATGCCCGTTATCACTCCGTCGATTGAATAGTAAAGTATCATAAATGTCAATTTCTCGCAGCCGGATAACAGACAAATGATTCAACTAGCAACACCAAAAAATACTTGTCGCATTCCAAAATATATGTCAGATTTTTTAACCGGAAACTATTTCATTCACGTTTAACACGTTGGCTACCGATAGTTCCTAATACGGGTCACCAGGGTGTTTTCGGTGTACCAAGTCCATTACACAAAACCATCAATACAGACTAAATCATTGTGACCTAGAGCCCACATTTTGTTTGTAGATTTGTATATATGTTTTAGTATTAAACATACATAGATACTCATAAAAGTTGCAAAATTGCATGATTTTAGTGAAAATGTTGATTTTTTTGTCGTCACCTATGTTTGACATCGGTTTGTAGTGAGTATTTTGCAGAAGGCTTTTTATTATACACCCATTGTTACACATATGGACAACAACTCAGGTGATGGGAAATTGAAGAAGAATCAGATATATTGTTTCTTTTTTTTTTCATGGTTCATAACCACACAGCACAGCTGAAGTTATGTCAATAAACCAAATTACAGCTAACTGTCAAACTACAGGGCTGCAAACTGAACCAATGAACAGGACCAACTTGAAAAAATCTATATAAAAAACTGAACTTTCAACCCAAAGGCCAAACGTCCCGCGTACATGTTGTATATTCCTATAGACCGATATGTAACCTCTAAATCAATCCAGTGCACCGAATGGGAGTGGCATTTACCAACAATACCAGTCGTTTAGCTGTGTCCCATATTCTTGACGCTGGTCTATTTGAAGGGTTTTTCTTTAACATTGCGTCTAGCATATGGGACAGTCGGTAGCCAAGTGTTAAAAACAAGAACATTATAACCCGGAGGCTGGGATGGTGACGTACCTGTCCGTTGCGAGGGTTCATGTCAGGTGGCAGGACCCCGGCCATGGGCGGAGGCGGCTGTGTCATGTGGTGGTACAGGAAATGTTCCGAGCCCGGCTGGAAACACGTCACAAGTTACAACTCAACACGTTCAAACTAGATACATTTAATTTAAAATACGCAATGTAGTTGTTATTCATCCTGAACAATGTGCACAAAAGTGTGTCTTGTATAACATCACTGCTCAGCTAGAGATTAATATTTGTTGCTCCCTATAAGATGTTATTAATTTAAAACTTCAATCGTATTACGTATTACTAAATCCAGAAGCACTGCTGGGTGGTATTATCAGGTGGAGCTGTAATACTGACTGAACACAGCCATTAGGAGCTTAAGTTAGAGAGTTTATGAGAAATAGGGGTGTGCGAGTAGTGATTTTTTTAATCGAGTCGAGTAGTACCAATTATTTTCGAGTTTAGAATATTTTCGAGCGAGTATTTGCCATCAGTTGGAAGTTTCAAATAGTGTAATGGGATTTGGATAGCACTCCAGATTTAATAATCTAAACATGGTTTCTAACAGGTGTGGATACAAGGGGGGGGGGTCATAGGGGTCATGATCCCCCAAAACCTCAAACCTTCACGTATATTACCCATTTTTCTCCATAAAGATTATTGTGTACCGACAGTTTATATATTTTTTCACTCATAACCCCTCTAAAATGATAGTCTGTGTCCGCCCCGGTTTCTAACTAATAAATGGGTAGTAGTACAAAGTTTAGGCCAGTACAATTAAACTGGATTACGTATTGACAAATAATTTCCTTATCCCTATCCCCGATCCATCATCAAAAACCATGTTTAAACAACACAATGTTCATGTCATAATCTGTGACTAGGCCTCTGTTTGTAACTCGTAATATTGCCAAAATACCACAGTCCAACCGAACATCACTGACACTGCTTAAAAATCACAGCCTGACCGAAAAACTTCAAAGAAGACCATGATAAAATCAACTACCAACTAGAATATAATGGTTTCTCAACAACATTGTTTATTGCTGTGGTGAGGAGTGTATAACAACATTTTCTATATAACATTGTATAAAGATGTTTTAAATTTTTACAAACACAAACTTAAAAGCTACACAATAACAAATAAAACAGTACACTTCACACTTACACCACATGCCTTAAGACAATAAAAAAAGTCCTGCGTACTCAAGTGATCATTTGACAATGACTAGATGGTCGGTCGTACATTTGGCTCTAACATCTAAATCCGACTCCCAACTAGAATATCACGGCCAAGATTGTAATATCAAAAGAAAGGCCAAGGAAACTAGTAGGTGACATTAACTTTCAAGCAAACCATCTTGTATCTTTTTGCCATAAACTTTCAAGCAAACCATCTTGTATCTTTTTGCCTATCTTATGTCGCTTGAAGCCACATTTAACCTCTTAACTGTCGTGACCGTCATAATCGTCCTCTGCCACTCGGTTGCTACAGCATAATATTGTATTATGGGTTCATTCTCGCATTGATTTTGCAAACTATTCTTATCAGGCTGTGAGGACCCTGGGGGACTTCAATACTGAGAGTTGCATAGAAAATAAGACACTAAGAATTCTCACTGTGTTTGTACTCCTCATACAAGTGGAAATGTGTGCCGATGGTTAAGACCAGCTAAGAAACCGTAATAATCACTAGAGTAACACGAGGAATGACAATCTTTACAGCTTCCCAACACATCATTTGTCACTGTTCGAGAATAAACCAACTTATAGCAGGAAAATGTTCTTGAATCACCTACCTCCAAACCTAAAAACAAGAAGCCTCAAGACTGCCTTGAACCAATGGCTACTAATACGGCCATTTTAATAGAATGGAGGAGTAAATTTAGGGGAATTCCTAAAGCGAAAAGAATTTTCAAGAACGTAAACTTTGCATTTGTAATTTTTGTCTTTAACGATGCAGTGACATTACTTGTTGTAATGTTATTAAAGATGTATTTCGAGGAAAAAAGGATCACTTGACGATAAGGCAATTTAAACCAGTACACATATATTGATCAGTGATTCGAAGGCTTATAACTCATACAAAAAATAAAAATAAAGATGACAAGCGAATCCAGTTACTTGAAGTCAAGCAAATTTCTTTTTACTTTTGAAATTATCTGGCTCATAAAAATGTGGTACTATTAGTTTAAATTGTGATGCCATTCCAGAAGTTAGCTTGTAACAGCTGTTCTTGCTTCTGTATTATGCTTTCACCTGCTGTTCAATGTTCAATTAAATTTATTTCTATTCTTCTATAAGATTACAACTTTGAGAGCCCAGGGGGTGGAGCATTAAAGGTGGATGTTTTCTAAATCCCCAAAAAGCACATCAAGGCATTACACGCTTTCAAATAACACACAAACCATGACAAGACATAATAGTTTCGTCAATAGCCTTGCCACCAAAATTGGCTTATTCTTTCTCTATAAAGAGATTCTGATTCTATGTTAATGCAGTACAGTCCATCTTCTGCTGCTCTTTCATGGCACTTTTCCATGCTTTTAGCGGCATGTTTTGTTAGTTTTTTGGAAACTTGTGTTATTCGCAAAAACAGTTCTCAGTAAATAATGTACACCAATAATGTTTAATTTGACACAAACTAATCATAAAGCTTATAAAAAAGTTTGTTATGACTCCTACATGTGTCAAAATTCATAAAATATCTTTAGGGCTTAAATGTCAATGTTTATCTATTGCAGACGATGGTTTTATGGTAAGGTGATTATATAAACGTGTGGATATTAGTCGCAAAAGTTCATCAGTTCATCCTAGGGTGCAGCGCAAATGTTTTTCACTCTACACAATTCTCCCCCGTGTAACTGATTATACTTTAATCTAATTTTCTGGTGCTTTACACTATTAAATTATAGTAGCTGACATTTATATAACAATTAATTCTATTACATTATTAAAAATGTACAGTTCTAAGCTAATACCAAGTCAGTTAATTATTGAACCACTCTCATGTCATGCCATGCCATGCAGTTAAAGACGTGTTAGATAGGGTAAAAGAACAGGAATGAAAACAGAAGTATAATTGCAATACCATAAACAAATGCATAGCAATACGCATTATAATACAAAACACTGCGATTTTAACCAAATGACCCAAAATTGTATTTCAGATTTGATTTGAAAAATCAATTTTACAAAATAATATCCACATTAAAACTAAATAAGAAAAAAGAGAGACTGCTGGCTAAACAAATTGGTAACATTCCAAAGACAAAAACACTGAAACCGTTACTCCTGCAACATACTTACTTTCATTACTAGAGGGTGAACCTCAAACGGAACATTGTTGACTGACATGGGCATCTTTGCCACCGGATATTTCCACTTCTCCTGATTCTGAAATATTACAAATTTTGCCTATTACTGAAATATTGCTTTTAAAATATTGACTTTTCACTAAATAAAGCCTGCCCCACAGCACTCGAACGTTTGGTGTACTCGCGAATAGTGTGGGAGCTGTGTGAATACTGAATACCGAATTTTTACATTGTTGTAAGCAGTGGTGAATGTTTAGTGAACTTTCGGGAGAATGTTCGGCCGAATATTTGGGCGTTATTCGCTAGTAGTGTGGGACAGGCTTGAAGTGTTTCCAATGTGTATTTATTTTGGAAACAGGTCAATTAAATTTGACTAAATTCAAATATCAGGAATACTTAGGTTTGTGACTCTGATTGTTAATTCTAAGTAAATTGAATTACAAAATTGAAGAGTGTGTCCAGCAGAAAAATCTTAAATTAATAATTTAAGAATCTGCAGGAAAAACCTACTTCTCCAAAGGGATTTTGTAATGTCAGTCAGCCTGTCCATACATTCTGTATTTATGTCTCTTGTGGCTTAAATAAAAGGTTTTCATCAATCTATATCCAAAAAACTCAATTTTCAACTTATGGGAAAAAATATTTTGTGTATAAATTACTCTAATAAAGGTTCACCTTTTATTATCCCGCCAGTTATTCAAACTCTACAGAGAAATAAAAACATTTAACAAAACATAAGAGAAATGAAAACATTTTTTAACATTGTTCTAATACTTGATTTTTGATAATGTACAAAATACCCTCCACCCTCCTTAACTGGCAAACTCGGGGCCGGGTTAATTGACCAGGAAATAATGGGTTTTTGTAATTTATAAACTTAATCAAGGTGGAATAGCTAACTATCATAACAAAACTAACTAACATAACTAACTAACATAGCTAACATAGCTAACATAGCTAACTATCATAACTTTATCGTAGCCATAAAGGTTGGCTACGAACCTTTGCCAGACTATGGTTGTGAGGTTGTGCTACTTGTGGGCGTGAGGCTTGTGGTGGGATAATTTGAATATCGAGAGATCAGTACAAAAATTATAACTAGGCCATCCAAAAATTTGAAATACAGAAATTGCTCAAAAAAGGCTTAAAACCTGTATAATACCAAAGAAAATTTATCATGAGCAAAACATCTTGTTGAATAACTTACTCTTTAAGACAGATGTGAAAAGTCACACAGAACTGCTAAAGAACATGGGTGAGGGGAGTGAGGGGTGGGTGGGTACAATAACCTTAAACATAACCTAGCTGGGTTTGAGATGTGACAAGCAGTTACATAAGAAACAGCTGCAGCTAGTTCCACAGAGCCCGCGGAACTGCTTCCAAAACCAGTTCCAGCTGCAGCTGGTTTAACCTGTAGTGCGCTACTGTTGTTTTCAGAACGGTCCGCTGCAGCTGTTTTTTTGTTTTTTGAATGAAACGTTGCAGCGCTAACAACAACTATAGCTAACTGAATTTTTATCACTAGGACAGTTGGTACTGTTTTCCCTCTCAGAGGATTGGCACTAAATAGTTCCAGTTCCAGTAGCCGCGACAAGCCTATAAGCGTGGTAAAGATTTGAAACTTTGACCTCTTGCCAACTGTACAGCACCTGTTTTTGGGCATTCCCAAAACTGCATGTGTGTGCATGCATATGACTGCATTGTTATACGTTGTAAATAAAAATCAAATCATCCAAAATAAAAATTGGACTAACCAAGTTTTATTTCAGTGAGTATATAGAAAATGCAAGGGTCCAAGCAAAAAACTCAAAGAAGATTTTAAATTATATAAGTTCAAATTGCCTACGTTCCACTGTAATTCCATATTAAACTTCATTTCAGCCTAAATTTTTATCTATAAGTGTGTATTCAAAAGATACAAGTGTTTCCAATATTATTGTGTTTAAGGTTCTTAGAGGTTAAATCAGATAATAATCATAAAAGTTAAATCCAAAAACAGTACTTTGCTGGGTTTTTTCAGTTGGCTAAATCATCATGGTATCATCAAAATAGTCTATGAGTTCTGTTAAGTTGTAGAAATATTGCAATTTTTTACATATTAACAGTTGATTTCACCAAAGCAAAAGTCCTGTTAAAAAATAATGTCCATCTTCTGCAGTAGATTTATCAAGGGGGCTCTCTCTACCTTGAGGCGTTTTGGCAAAGCCCCGCCATTTTCTAAAATATTCTTACCAACAAAATTAAAGGGCAGATATTCTTACGAACACTCGGGACAGATATTATTTACCTAATACTCATGAGATAACAGTTCAAGGTCTTGTTTTAAAGCTATGTAAAATATCTGGCAGGTCTCAGTTAGTTATTTCAAAACAAAAATTGCGTTGTTTGAAATATAACAACTAAATTACAGTTCTTTGTAATGTAATGTGTATCTGTGTTAAAGTTGAAAACATATTAGGACATTTATAGACCCACTAGACTATTTCCATACAACAAAATTGTAACTGTTAACAGCCATAAATTCAGCAAACAAAGTTTGTATGAGCCATGAGCCTATTTTTTCCGAGATGGAGTAACCTTAATGAACATTTGTGATCAATTCTGATCTTTGTCCACGTGTTTCTCTTATAGTCATCATCAAAGTTTCTTAATTAAACCTTAACATTTAGTGCAAAATAAAAATCCTTATTTTACATTAATGGTTACCATTAATAAACATTTATTTTACCCAATTTGTATAATAACAAAGTTCTAACAGACCTACTAACTTGCTGTTCTACATTTTTTTTCTTTTTCTTTTTCTAACATTTATCAGCTTTCCTGCAAAAAAGTTGACAACATCTGAAATGAGGGGTTGTTAGATAGCCATTTTAGTAATTTTTGTCAGTATCAATCCAGATAAAATTAGTTACCTGCACCCAAACCCCAGGTAAAGAAACACTCTAAAATTTTCTAAATTAACAATGTAGGTTAATTAGAGATGATCAAGTAATTTTCAAAACGAGAAATGCTGTTAGGAAGATGATTTAACCCTACACCTTACTGTTGCTGTAATAGAAACCCCAACAATCCACAACCATGGTCTATAACCTCCCAGTACTTACATGGTCTATGACAGTGTCGTCAGTGACTGGCCAGCGAGACTGTTGCTTGAATGTGGGAGGAACGGGGAAGTCTGGGTCAGCCTGTGGTCGCTGGAACACGTATCCTACCATCGCGTCATCCTGCGAGCGAGACAGAGCCTGAGGTCTGGAAGCTTCGGCGTTCACTTGCTGCTCAACATACAACAGGAAATATCAGTATTAATTATCTAAAAAACAAACCGCAGCTATTTTAAAAAAATTAGTATGGGATTTTTTAAGTATCCTGCATAAAAAAGACTATTAATTGGGCAGGATAGTGAAAAAAAAACTGTCTGCTAGCCGAAACAACAGTGTGATGTGTTTGGGCACTAAAGTGCCAAGAGCTTAGGGGTATACCTGCTAGATATCAGGGGCATGGTCCTGTGGGAACCTTACCAGATGGAGACCTTGATTAAGGAGCTAGGGCTGGAAGGGGTGCTAGGAGTAAATTGAGAGCCAGAAGTGGGATCTTTAGGTCACAGGGTAATCTTCCTCCTTTATCAGTATCAGTATCATTAAACAGGTAGAAGACATAGGAAATGTAGAGAAAATTGGGAGAATTCAGAATGGTAAAGTACTCGTGTTATGAAATCAAATGTTCAACATTCAACCGCACATTACTATCTAACAGCATTTAGGCCACCCGATGAGTCCCAGGACACCCTTAAAACTGGTCTCCTGGACAGTTAAGTTGGCCAGTTAGAGGGCAGAGCAGATCCGCCTGTTTGAGGCTGATCGCAGCTGGCACAGGAGCATGGGAGTTGGCCCTGTAAAAGGTCAATTTGGCTGCCTGTCCCATCCCACTCTCTCCTTTGCTGCATATCCTATCCTTCCAGTAACCTGCGCAAAATTTCCGCTTGTGGAAGACGTACCTAGCAGCTTAGCTGGGGTTTCCTAATCCAGCAATGTCAATAACAATAGGCCACCTAATCTTAATGGGATGAGCAGTGTCCCAAAGTGTAGGGTTATGTTCCTGTAACAACAATCCCGCGGGAAGTTGCATCATGATGCTTTATGAGTTACGAGGGTTACCTTAGCACAGGCAGATAATTTCACTTACAGAAGGTACTTGTTGCTGGACTTGCTGAGGCCCGTTGCTCTGACTTAACATTTCCGAATCTCCTTCACCGAGCCACTTCATTTATTGGATATCTGGAACAACAAATAGCAAAGAGTTATATTTTACTATTCAGATGACAATTTTTAAGAGGGCGCGCCAGTCACGAAACTTTTCGCATTTCTACCTGCTTCGCCCATAAGGCCAATGTTAACTTTCAAAGCCCTTTCCTTCTCAACGGATTATTCGATAACGCTGATTTATGACTCATTTTAAAGAGCAAAAATATACCTAGCGATTTCAGTAAGCAGAATTTCGATATCGCAAATAATAATCGATCAATACAATTCCAAAATATTCAATATTTACGATTTTTTTATGCACAAACTATTTACGATAATGAAATTCTGCTTACTGAAATCGCTAGATATATTTTTGATCTTTAAAACTAACCATGAATCAATTTAATCAAACCATAATCAATTTCGGACAAACCATTGAGGAGGGACGGACTTTGAAAGTTAACATTGGTCTTATGGGAGAAGCAGGTAGATGCAGAGGACTGGAGCCCCCTCTTAAGGCATTTCTCGTGAAAAAAGTGTTAAAAACCAGTTTAAAAATATTTCTAACCATCGCTTAAAGAATTATAGCTGAAATCTATACAAGAATGTTGAGGTAAAAATAGTTCTAATCTAACAGATAATAACCTAACTACACCTACACAGCCATCCGCATACCTCTGACCTACTGTTCTGTTCTTGTTTTTGACCAAGAATTTAATTACTTTTACTCAAACCAAAAATGGTTTTGCCGATTGCAGTCTTACAAATAGGATATCTGGCACTGGACTGATGCCAACTCGCGGTCACTTTTAAGAAAAATTTTAATTTAGTATAAAATATCGCTAGGCCTAATTCATATATTTTCTGAGGAACTTGGGACGGATTACAAAAATGTCGCTAATCCAGCAACCTTCATCAGGAAATTTCAAATGCAAATGTGTATATACTTAACTGCCATATAAAGCCAGTAAACAAGTTTAATATGAACATATTCATAGTAAGTGAGGTATAAGCCTAGCATTAACGGCCTCGCGTGAGGCTGTGTGCTGCGTATTGACGTAGAGCAAACATTTAAATACCAAAATGATTTATTCTTAAAGAAGAATTCATTAATAAAAACAATAGTGACACTAATTATGTTAATTTAGAAAAAGTTCAGTTTGATTAGCATAGTATTTTTTTTAAACACAATCTGTGGATTTTCTCTGCAGCTACAAACCTAAATTAATTATTTTAAAAAATACTAAATTAATTGTTTATTTAAGCTCTACAGTTGCTGAAAACCAAAGGGGAGGGATTTTAAATTTTAAGGTGGAAAAAGGTGATTTTTTAAAAGTTGTATACCTCTATAATACCGCCTGCCTATCGGATCATTCTGACTTTCAAACTGACAAGTAATGACTTAATATAGTTTTGCCAAATTTCATAGAAATCGGATGTTTTTTTTAAGTTATCATGATAACAGATACATAATTTACGTACTGTGTTTAGCACTTTGAATATCTCTGCAACAGTTACATAGAACAACAATTAAAACACCAAAATGATTGTTTTGTATAGCTAAACTGATTGGTAAAAAGACATGTGAAGATTTTAATAAAATTATCTGAGGAACATCCAAAACCTTTTTCCCATATGATTAACATAGAAAATTTTATAGACGCGTTTTCTGACTTTTCTTTACAACCACTTAACAACCTAGGTTAATGATTAAAAATACCAAATTATTTGTTTTTTAAGCTCTATAAAATGGCTATAACCAAAATTAAGTGTTTTCAACATTTTAGGGAAAAAATTCAAAAAACTGATTTTTGGGAAATTTAAAACCCCCTTCACATAGTGTGATCGATCTGGTTTTCGAACTTAAGTCATAAAAGTTACTCTACACATCTGTGCCAAACTTCATCAAAATCGGGAGTTTCTTTGAAAAGTTATCGCAGTAACGGACACACATCTATATATATATATATATATATATATACATTTGAACAAATAGTGTTTCTGGCATCTGGGGAGCTCAAAACAAAACGTTATCATGATCTCGGGCTTAAGTCTTACCAAGCCACTTACGGTAATAGCCTCTTCCCTATAGGGGAAATTCGCTAATAAACATTCTTATCACAAATCGAATGACATTTTATTCAACGCAATCTGTCAACGCATCAGCGAGAAACTGCACTTTTAAGGGTTGCTTGCACAAATCGGGGACAAGAAGCAGTGATTTGGGCGCTCATTGTTGTCCCCGACTTGTGCAAGCAAACCTTGAAAGTGCAATTTTCTCGCTGGTGCGTTGACGGATTGTGTTGAATAAAGTGTCATTAGATTTGTGATAAGAATGTTTATCTTTTCCGTCTCTTATAAATTGTTTATAAAATCAATGGTTTGTTTGTTATTTGACTTTAAAATACTAAAACGGGGACCATTTTGAAAATATTTAAGACAACTTAACAATATTTTTTTTATTATTTGCTTCTTTGGTTATTTAAGGAACATTCATAGTTTAGTTTCTGTTGCTTAAATAGTTTACGATATATTAAATTTTTTGTTAAAAATACAAAATGGCGGCTAGCGGCTAAACGGAAAATGGTTCAACTTATGTTTATATCAAATTTTTTGTCCAAATTGATAAATACTACCAGCCCCCGAAGTTTGTAGTGACCCTTTCTGAACACCCTGTATATATATGTCCATCCGTGGGTGCAATAACTCTCGTAAAAAACATCAATTTTTTTTAATTTGGTAAAAACGTGTAAAGCAGCAATTATGACTTTAAGTTCGAAAACCAGACAGATCGACCCATCGTAGTGGTATTTTGGGGGGGGGGTTGTACCCCAAAAATGTTTTTTTTTTTAACCATTTACATATAATATTTTAAAAAGTAAAATTTTATTTTTCACCATTGGATTCAGCTTCAAAAAACACACAATTCAGTTTTGTCATTTCTCTACGTCAATTGGTTACAGAGAATTGAAAGTGCTAAACACAGTATGTTGTTCAATGTTATTCTTATGGAGAACTAGCTGTTCCGGCAGGCCCCACAAATAATAATTTATAAAAGCTATGACAGTTGTGTGTGCTGCATTCTGTGATTACTACTACGTACTACTACTACGTGGAACTACTACGAATCTAGATTAGCTGTTTGTATTGTCATAAGCTGAAACTTAAAAGTGAATGTCCATAGAATAACACAGGATGGGAACTTTGACCCCCGTTGGGCGGAGCCCTATGGGAATTTCTTAAAACCCTTTCTTGGTGAGCACCTAAGACCCAAGCGGAATTTATGTTCCAAATTTAATTGCAATCCGTTCTGTGGTTTTTGAGATTTTGTGATAAGTGAGTGAGTCAGCCAGTGGTATTTGGATTTTATATATTAAGATAAGACAAATTTGATATCTCGTTTATTTATGAACATATACTAACGAAACTTGGTATACGGCTTCATCTGGTCATGGTCTATTGTTAAATGCACAAAAAAGAATTTTTTACCGATTATTAACGTAGCAGAAAACCTGCGTACTCATCCCCCATGTTATTCTTATGGAGAAAAATCGAAATGGTATATATCGCTTATTTAATATGGCATTTATATCGCTTGATGGTATATTGTTGAAACTTGGTATGTGGCTTCACCTAGTTGAGTTATATTGATATTTGCATGAAACCCAATATTTTGTGTTCCTTGTTGCAGTAAACCTGCTTACTCAGCCCCCATGTTATTCTTATAGAGAATAATTATAATGTTATATATATCACTTATTTATGAATAAATATCGATGAAACTTGGTATGTGGCTTCATCTAGTTTAATTCTATTTATATTTGCATAGATACCAATTTTTTTTGTTCCTTGTTTCAGCAAACCTACGTACTCATCCCCAATGTTATTCTTATGGAGAATAATTCAAAGTGTTTATATCGCTTATTTGTGAATGTATTTTTATGGAACTTAGTATACGGCTTTATGTGGTATTAAGACATTATTTGTGCATTGGAAATTCGCTGAGTACGCAGGTTTGCTGCAAGGGGGTATTTAGACTTTGTACGAGTTAATAACTTCTCCTCTACAGGGGAAATTTCCTCAAAATAATAATAAACAAAGTTACACTTAATTCTTAAAATATTTAAGTTTTCCATTGTATGCAAGTAAATGACATGTCTGTCTGCTTTCTCAGCACTACCTTTGAGTGATCCTGTAGCACTAGTATAAGTAACATTTATTTTTCAAATATATATTAATTAACATTTTAATTCATGTTAACTACCTCTGTAGCAAAGCCAGAGAAGCGATTGGGTTTTATCGTATTTTTTGTGGCAGGCATCTACTGCTACAAACAAATAGCCAACACACAAAAGATCCAAACTGGTTCAGAGTACAAGAAGGCCTATTGTTCAACACAATGCTGACTCAATGGTCTTCCTGAATTTAACTTTGAAACAGATTTTATTTGAATAACAATATGTTGCTCTAGTTTTATTGTAACCGCTCTTTACACAAGACACAAGAATACACAAGACACCACACTTTTGTTGTTTTCCATAGAAAGAAGCACTCTAGAACTAGCCTGTACAACTTAATATGATATCCTAGAGATAATTTTTTTGTAATAAAAAAAGTTGGTTTCCTTTTGAAACACAGTTTTCGGGTTTTATTTCAGGTTCAGGGCATTTAAAACCCTCATGCTAAATTCCAGCTTAATTGTCCCAGATTTATAACAATTCCTCCACTATCCTTGTTGATTTTATAAAATGTTTCTGATTGTTTTTATTTTATTTATTACATTTACAAGCTACATAATCAGGCATACGTATACATGTAAGAATTCTAGACCACTTCTAGACTAGCTAGAAACGTGAAATTTGGCCTGTAGGTAGATTATACCTTGTAACCCCCAGGATAATTGCCAAAACTGGAGCTTTTAACCTCCCAAAAAAATATGAATTCCTTAAAAAAGGCTTATTTTAGATTTCTAGTTTTTGAGCTCTAACGGCCAAATAGGATAATATCCTATATAGGATGATATCCTATTGAAAAACAGACACCACCAGGTGCCACAGATTTTGCAAGATCTACAACTTTGGTTTTATGACTTTTTGTCGTATCTCGCTCCCTTCATCCTTAGATAGAGCTTGATTTTTTTAATTTCAGGCAATTTTCTAAGTTTATTGTGGTTCTTAATTTCCAACCACTTTAATTTAATACTTAGAGGCTTTATATTAAGCACACTAGCACACAATATTTTTCCACATTTCTCTTCAGTAGGTAATCTAACCTTTTCTAATATTAAACCCCCTATCACAAAAAAATAAAAATCCTGATGGTTTCATACTTAACAAACTGCTTTACTGACTTCTTTATCTAGCTCTAGTGGCCAAACTGAAGATCCTATCAAAAAATGAAGAACACAACTTGCCACGGATTTAGACGATCTCCAACTTTGGTCCTAGGGGCCATACATATTACGTGACGCAATTAAGGGGGGGTTTAGATCAACATTACGGAACTCACACATATTAACCTTAAGAGCTGGCGCACTCCCAAATCTATTGATACTGTTTCAAATCTATCAAAATTAAAAAATAATCAAACTGATATCTAAATCAAGGTTTTCTAAATCAAGATTTTTTGACGAGCTACTGTTAATAAAATTCCCAAAACCTAGTATTTCAACTGTTAATCCGCTCAAATTTAAATTTCTGCTGTGTGTCTGCTTTCTTAGTATGAGTAGGAGTAATATGTCGGTTTTGCACCACACCACTTATACTTGAGCTAGGAACGTGAAATTTCAAATCGTTAACCTGAGGACAAACAGCGAGAGGGGTCTGTTGCCCCCAGCGAGCGAAGCGAGTCTTAGGACTATGAGATTGGACTAGTTTGAAACCTTAACAATATTAAGGCTCACCTTAAATTTAACAGCAAGTTGGGACTTTCCGTTATGCCTCCTGTGGCATGCTCTATATCCAGATGCATTCTCTACCCCCTTTAACTCAATGCATTGTGCCAAGTAATATGATGATTTAACATTATAGGCTCTTAAGGGAGAACTGAAGTGCACTTTTATATGCAAACATTTGCATACCCGGCAAGAGCCAATTATCATATTTTTAATGAGATTGTAAATCCTCTACTGTACTAGTCAACTGTAACACTGCAACAGGTGCCCGTGCAACCCGCATTCCAGTGTAATGGGAGCTATCAAACAAGCTTGTAATTGTTACAGATATTTGCAACAGTTGACGAACAATCGTCCGGTTGGATTGAAAACAGTGGGTGAGTGACCAGTGGGTTACAGGGGATCTGTTTTGTTCAACTAACTCTATGCAATAGAGGCCTCAGATTTTAGAGTTTCTGAACCAAATTTTGACCTACCACCAGAATTAAAAAGTCTTTATATTGGAGTATGTGGTCAAGAGGGGAGTGCATTATTACCTCAGTCAGGAACTGACTTAGCCCAGAACACGTTCAGTTCATACTGTTTCCCACTGCCCCCTGCGAATTACCTGTCTTAGTTTTAACATCATTGCTAATTTTACATCAGACGTATTTGTAAAGGTTGCCTTCGAATTATTTTCCTCTATTAACCGGAGAAGCAAAGTGTGGGTTAAATCAAATATTGTAATTAATAAGAAAAGTATACAATTACATTTTTATATCAGACTAAAAAATTACACAGCGTGCTGGTTTGGTTATATTAGGTCAGGTAAGGTAAGAGAGTTAAACTTGCAACAAAATTGCATCAGTTTTAAAGCAAATAGAGTCACTTGCACATAAGACAGGCGCAAGTTGACATCTGCAAATTTTCTATTGAACCGCAAGGATCAAATGTAATAATGGATGAAATGCGCTAAGCGACACTTAATATGACATAATATAATATACCTCATTCTTACTTTGTATTTATTTTAATTACTGTATATTGTGTTTGCTGCACTTGTATAGGATGTGGGAGTTTGGTGTGGCTGCTAACGTGTTAAACAACAGAGGATGGAAATACCATAGCCGATACCTATATAATCTTAATGTTCCTATAGTTTTAAATCAATGTTTTTTTTAATCCCAGATCAAGTTTGGAAAGCCGGGATGTAATAGGGTAAGCTAAAAATTTAATAGATAGGCTGGCTTTGTAATTTTGTGTATCATATCTATATTGAGATAGCAAATTATTTTGAATCAGTTAATTTTATCACCAGTTAAATATTTGCATTAGGTACTGTAACAGTAAATTGAGATTAATAAATATTTTTAGTGTAGTAATCCTGCTGTTCTGTTGTTGTTCTGTTTTTAATCGCTACATAGTGAATTGGTGTTGGACCAGACCACCCATATTTACCTGGGGAGAAATTACGGCAAATATGTTTTGTTTTGAAACTTAAATAATATAATTTTAATGCAGGCCATTTCGAAGCAGTCCTGTTGTTTGGTTGACTTATATTTTATGATTTGGTAGCGGAAAGTGAATTGTGATTGGCCTAGTCGGCCCTACTTACTTTGGAATAAGATTAATGTTTTTTTTATTGAAACTTACCCAAGTCAATATTTTTAGTTCAGGCCAGGATGGAGCAATTTGAACAAATTTCCATTTCTACAAAGTGAATATATTTTAGGCTCACTGGGTCCTGATTGGTTATAAAGTACTGATGTTTACCCGATAAGAGGACTTCATTTTGTTTTATTTGGAAAAGGTTGAAATAGACTTGCAATTTATTTGATGTGTGATTCGCTAGTTTCACCGAGATCTGCGGATTTTTAACTCAGACCACGTTAGGTAAAGCGTATAACAAAATTAAATTGCCTTCTTTCAAATTATTAGTTTTTCTTTTGGGGCAATGATGAATCAGTGGATGATTAATAAGAGTGATTTTGCTCAAAGTAAAATATAAGCCAACAAAAGACAATCCTTAATGAATTTGTAATAACATGCCCGGGACTTCTTGGTCGATTTAAGTTATCCGCAGCATTAATTAGGTGTAAGGGGTTTACAACCCCACCTTGAATTTAGCATAATACAGAGGTAGGCTATTTACCATGTGTTTTTTTAAAGGTTTCTATAGTAAGAAACCTTTAAAAAAGAATTGATGGCCCGAAGTTCAATCAGAGAGCAGGCTATCACACATTCAACTTGAACCATCAAAAGCTTTGTACGCATATCGTACCGTTGCTGCAATTATTTACTATTTTGATAATAGCTTTATCAAATTCAATGAAATAACTTGTCATAATATTTATTAGGCTTCACTCACCTTAGTAGACTCGGTGCGATTATATCAGGCTGCTCCAAAGTCAACAATTAACTTAACGCTAATGAAAACACATGGACGTTACCAACACGAAAATCAGACTCTCGCACAACATCTACATTAAACAGATAATTAAAAAACATCCCGCTTCTTCAGGAATTTTAAGGCAGTCTGGATGCCATGAAACTGGTTGTTCGGCGAAGTCGTGATGTGTAGTTAGGAGTTTAACATCCAGACTGCCATAAAACTCAGCGGGTTGTTTTTATCTATCGGCGAAAATGTCAATCTTGTGCAAGGGCACGATTTTCGCGTTAAAACGTCTGTTTGCTTTCCGTGATTGTAACTGTGTTTTCATTAGTGTTAACTGTTGATTTCGGAGTCTGATATCAATTATTGCACAGAATCTACTAAGGTGGGTGAAGCCTAATTAATATCAGAGTAAATCACACCGCACCAAAAATCATGTCATTCAGAAATGAAAGGAAATAACAGTTCTGTTTTATTTAAATAGGTAGCCTATAGGCCTATTGTTTTATGGATTTTATTATCATTTCCAACAGACTGTGTATAAATCAACAATTTACACTTAGCCTTTTTCAAATTATTGAATGTAATTCAAATAGCCTATAAGTTAGGCCTAGATTTTTGTACATAATTACTCTTTATTTCAATATAGGTAGACATACTTAGGCTTACTGCAATCAGATTGCCAATTATTCGTATATTTAACCCCCCACCCCCCTCAAAAACAATTGTTTACTTACAAGTAAAGTGTTAGGCCTAACAAGAAATGTCGGTCAAAATTTTGTTCCAACTTTTACTTCTTATACTTTTCTAAAAAAAAAACCTTTATGGATTTTATTTATTTTCAAAATCTTCAAAATTCTCAGCTGTCTTTTAAAAACAAACTGAATATGTAGGTGAATATTGATAGATTTCATCCATTCTTCTGCAATTTACTACTTACCTAGGTAGGTCTATACAACTTTTTGAAATAATGTCTGCAAAATCACAAAAATAACAGGGGCACCAATTAGTTCACCATTGGGCAGTCGGAGAGTTAACAATGTAACATAAATAAAGCTGCGTTTACACCGGAGTCATTAAAAAATGTTATAAACTTTTTGTTGGCAACATACGTTCCCGCAAGTTAATTACACAGGTTAATAACACAAGTTATTATCAAATGTAATTAACATTTTGTTTTGACTTGAACTTTAATTAGCATTTAATTATTCTCCATAAGAATAACATGGGGGCTGAGTACGCAGGTTTGCTGCTATGGGAGCCTTTTACAAAAATTTGTTTTTTGAGCAAATATCAATAGACCACAACCAGTTGAACCCTTATACCAAGTTTCGTCAGTATACGTTCATAAATAAGTGAGATATTAAAATTGTTCTTTCCTCCATAAGAATAATATTAGACAACGTACTGTGTTTAGCACTTTCAATATCTCGGTAACCAACAGACGTAGAGGAATGATCAAAATACCAAATTGTGTGTTTTTTAAGCTGAATCCAATGATAAAAACCAATATTTGACTTTTTCAAAAATTATATAGGTATAAAAAATTCAAAAAACCCATTTTTGGGGTACAAAACCCCCCCAAAATACACCTTTGGATGGAGCGATATGGCTGGTTTTCGAACTTACAGTCATATATGTTGCTTTCATATATACCAAGTTTCATCCAAATCGGATCATTTTTACAAGAGTTAGTTTCGAACGAATGGTGTTTTTGGGGTCTGGGGACCTCAAAACGAAAAGTTATCATGGTCCCGGGCCTAGGTCTTACCATGCCGACTACGGTAATAGCTTCTTCCCTATAGGGGAAATTCGCTAAAATCAACACAAGTATGGGCTGCAGTTTAATAACAGTCCCGCAAAACAATTGAATTAATATATCGAACGGTACTTTGGTATTATACGGATGCCACCCTAATACAGCGCGCTGCGTCAGTTATGTTAGGATGGGTTATCATAAAAATGATTGTAGGACTTTCCTTGTTTCGTTACGAATCGAATGATACCTGATGAGTCATACTTCAGGCCGCCAAACCCCCTCCAAATAGGCCAAGGTCAGGTCATTGACCGGAGCGCGCGCATCACCTGTCACCGCCTGTATCTGGGTCAGTGTCATGAGTGATTTATTGCCATCACTACGTTACATTTGTTTTCATAATGAGTGACGTTCTTTTGGTGTGAGATTTACCTCGAAATGAAGAGGAAACCGTACGTATTTTTATGATAACCCATCCTAACATAACTGCCGCAGCGCGCTGTATATTTGGCGGAGTACATGTGGCGATCGGGTGTGGCTGTTAGCGGCGGCGACGCATTCAACACGATCCTAGCGGACATCGCTGTCTTTTGGGAGGCACAACACAAAGATCGCTCATCAGAATGATGTAAAATTTGTACAGTAAGTCAATAAAAATACGTTTTTTCGAATTATGTAGTTATCCTTTGTATCCGGTAAAAATTTAACCTCCAAAAATAGTGGCATCCGTATAATACCAAAGTACCTATCGAACTATCGTAATCGACATATTGATAGTAAAAACTATCTAATTAAATTACTCAATGTGTACAAACTGCAATATTTATATAATCATATGATTATAATTGTTATGTTTAGTCTCTATTTGTAATTTGTTTACATTTTTTTTTTAAGAAAATACAAATATCTGACGAACGTTCTAATAGGCTACAAATAACTAGCCTATCGTGATTTAGCCCAAAATGTTTTGACAAATACGGAAACCTGTTTTAAATGGCTTCAGGAGAAGGGACTTGTTCCAAAGAAATCCCGAATGAGAGATATGTCAAGACGAAATGAAGAGGAAAATACGTGGTGAATACTCAGTGAACTTTTTTTGTAGGAAGACAACCAACAAACACAACCTGAGTGTAAATGCCTTCAAACACACTTTTTAGCTTTATTAGTTTTTGTTGTTGTTAGTTTTTTATAAATTAGTTCAATTTTATTACTGTACGTTTCTTGTTGTTTAAGTTATGTGTTATAAAGTTTGATTTAGGCCTATTTAAAATAAAAAATGTTTCTTGTTTGCTTGTATCATGTTTTTATTTATAATTTAAATTTCTTTTAAATTTCAATAAAATCTATTGATATTTACTATGGATATATCGATAGGCTATATTGATTGTTTTCAGGACAGTTATGAAACTGCAGCCCAAGTGGTCCCACAAAAGTTTTCCCGATAAAGATCTAGGCCCTGTGAGTTTTAGGACCAAACCCTTACTCCACTGTTTGACTCAACACATTCTCTATACTAAAACAAATCTTTTTTGTAAACAAAACACACACGCACACATCTGTTTAAGTTACTAGCGTCTACACATTTGTACCTCCACTGAAATGGCATGACGGCGGAACAGTGGCAGAGCGGAGGGAGAAATGTTACCAATATCCTAAATGTGCAGTAGGCCTAACATTTTTTTAGTGTAACAAATGTTATAAACATTCTCGAAATATCTAAGAGTACCTCCCGCCTCTCGGGGGATAACAACATTTTTGTTAGAAACACAGGATTTTTATTGATACCGGTAATGTGAAATGTTCAGTTCAGTTCAGTTCTTTATTGAGCATGTTGACATATAATGTTCCCAAAAAATTCAGCAGCGTTTTTAAAAAGTTATCAACATATGTTATTAACACTTTATTGACTCCAGTGTAAATGTGGCTTTAGACTACAGTGTGGAAAATTATGTTTGCCTTATGTGGAAAACTATGTAACTTAGGCATAAAAATAAGTTTGGCTAAGTTAGGTCTACTTTAATCTTAAACTAACTCACAATTGTATGGCAGAAATATGTCTGCTTTAAATTACAAAATATGGTATCTACACAAATAGCAATGTTACAGACTTATTAACTTAGCACTCTTCGGATCTTCAGTTTGCTATACATTTAACCTACCTAGGCCTATTTGTAACTTGTTCCTCATACATTAACTTACAACTTTGATATAGGCTATAGGACTAGCCTATAAGAGGTTTTGATTCAGTGTTCAGTGTTAACCCAGCTTTAGGCAACATTCCAATACTACATTTAGATGAGCTAAGTGTATGGTTGTCATAGGTCAGGGCCTAAGCCTAGGTCTAAGACACAACCTAGGGATCTATGTTTTTAGATCAAAACATCAAAACAAACGGTTTTACTAGATAATGAAGGTTTTCCTTAAAAACATAATAGGAACGCCGCTTTATTAAGTGATAAAAGATCCAATAATAAAATACCTGATGGGACTTAGGCCTAGGCCTAGGTTTTATAGACCTTGTCATTCTAACCTAGGACAATATTTTCACAAAATGACAATGCATTAAATATCCCAATACATTTCAACGACATTATTTCCAAGACAATTCATTTTTCTGTTGATTATATTTTGTTCCAAACAAATGTAATAACTCAACTACTACATACCTTAACTTATTAAGCGCCAAAAGAAGGGTGACTTCCCTAATTACAGCAGCCGACTTCAGCAGACAAAATCTCACGATGAAGACGTTGAACTTCACGAGCACGAATATGCAATATCAATCTCTAACGAACCTTTAAAATGCCTTTAAAGAAATGTACACGCTCGAACTATAGTACACAGTAGATTAAAACTATTATTTACAAGAGAGAGCCCCCAATATAGGAGGATGAATGAGGGTAAATTACATGAATTACATCGGACTATACATGCGACATCTTGCTTCAGCAACTCGCGGTGCATGCAGGGAAAATTTTGATAACCAATCACCCAGTCATATACATTTTACGATCAGTCCCGTCAAAGATCAACGAATAGCTAGTGTTAAATCAATGTTACCTGTAAAGTTTATTTATTTAATAAAATGTCAACTTTACCGTTATTATTATTATTAGCATTGAATAAATGTTTTATATTTATTCATTATTACTGGCATTGACTATGGTTACAACAAATGAATAAATTGTTGTAACCTTTATTCTAAGAGATAAGCAAAAGAGTTTCCATCCGTATATTAATCCCACAGATCATGTGAATAATCCTGATATAAGAGTCTTAGCTATGCAACAGTAATTAATTATTCATTAGCATCACTTACAGTATCGGATACTGTAGTATCACTTAAGGGTAAGAAATTAATTTTAAAACAAATTAAAATTTGTCCAGATATCTGAACATGAGATGTACTATCATCTTTCATGAGCTCATTTAATTGGTTTATTAAAAATCACTGGCTCAGTGTCTAACCGGGGCCTACAATAACTAAGTTAACCCATTTGTACCATTACCTTCGGGCCGGTACTGATTTTTAGGTTGTGATTCGAATTTTTAGGATGCATGTTTTCCTTTTTTGGAATAGAGATTTTGGAAATGGCGGAGGATAAACCCCGAAATTTAGTTACTAAAACATGGTCACTATCAGTAATCTTTATTCTATATGTATGTAGTAAGCAATCACGAGTCACTATACCTACTTATATGACCTTTTGATATCATATATATTTAGTTTAGTTCCATTTAAACTGCAGGCTCTCTATGCAGAGCAAGATTTAAACATGGATTACATAGGCGCGTACCTATAAGCGGCTCCACAAGAGGGCCGGTACCACACAGAGCATATACAAAAGCCTCAAACCAAAAAAAGGTTGCCAACGACCGACCGACCTGGGCGGTAAGAGCCCGCACCACTGTTGCGCCTATATAAGCCTTCAGCTCCTAAATCCCACCCTGTGTTTTACCATGTTGGTTACCGTGAGAGCAGGGGGGACAGAGGGAAAAACTGAATAAAAAATCCATTTTTCTAGCCCCTGAGCTGCTCCTTTGACTAAATTAAAATATTACCTTCGTCAATCAGCTCATAAAGTTCAGCTCATAACTTTATGAGCTGATTGACGAAGGTAATATTTTAATTTAGTGGGAAAATTGAGTTTATGCTTAAACTAGTTACACCAACAGTAGTGTGGGTTTGCGGGTTTTGCGCCGGAAGTGACGTCATCCGGTCACGTGACCGGAAGTGCTGAGTCATGAAAGATGTTATCTGGGGCTGAGCCAGTGACGTAGGCGGTTTTGTGACGAAATGAGTTAAAGTTCAAAGTTCAAGGTCACGGGGAGGTAATTTTAAAAAAGTACTACCTCGCACGCGTAAAATCCGATTGTGATTCGATAGTTTTAATTCGATAAAATATCGAATGAAAATTATCGAATGAAGCAATCGAATGATACGAGTGCGAGGTAGTACTAATACAAATATTACTTTATTTTTATTTACAATAAGTTATGTTTACAATAATTCATGTTTACAATAGTTCCCCGTTGTTGGTTGTCATCGATGTTGTTGATCCGGACGAGTTGCGGCCATCACTTCGCTTTCTGAAGAAAGACGGTATATACTTCGATTCCTGCGCAGAGTCCATGTTGTTTTTTGATGCGTAAAGTTCCAAAGATAAATCGTAACCGGACGCAATGAGAAGTCTTAACTCTTCATTAAAAACCTCGAGGTCTTGGAAAGTCACCAGATGAATAGAGTCATAATGAATACACCTAATTTTAATGGACATTTTAATACAATGTTTTACGTTTGTGAAGAGCACTCGATGTTCACCAGTCGAGAGCCGGAGGTGTACTGACTATTCGCTAGCTAGCGTTCTGGTATCAAACAAAATGGTGGGGCGGAGAAGATAGCGGACAGCAGATGGCAGGCGGCAGGTGGCAGCTGGTTGCTACTACATTCGCCGCCACAGTAATGCAATCCTTCGGCGTAATTCTTGTAGTTTATCTTGTCGGTTCATTTGATACGTTTTACATCTACATATGCAATAGCTGAAACACTTGCACTTACGACAAGCTTTCCCGTCAACTTGATCGCCTGGTATTTTAAAACATTGTAACTCGCAACAATATGTCTTCAAATTGTTATCGAAAAATAAATTTTTCATAGGTGACACCGACATGTTAGCTGCAGCGTGTGTTAGACAAGACTGAGACTAACTTCACTGCTCCCTCTCTTTTATACCTCTTCATAAGTTAACCCTGAATGAAAGTTCAAGGTCATCCATTTGAATTTAAAAAAAAGCAACACAGCAGTATATAAAATAATATACTGCTGTGTTGCTGTTTTTATTTTTTTTTATTTTATTTTTTTTTATTTGTTTTTATTTTCTTTATTAAACAAACATCTTACAATACAATAAACTTAAGTTTAACATTGATAACTAGAAATACAAACAGAGACATTATGTACAAGGATGCGTGATGTGCAGAGTGAGTTCCGTCGAGTTGTTGCCGCTTACACCGTGTGATACCAAATACAACGTCCCCGGTTGAATATCTCGCAAATCTTCATTTTGTAGCAGTTGAACAAATCGTTTTGGAAGAAATACTTGAAACTTCGGCTCATCTCCTGGAGAGAAAGGTCCTTCGCTCAATGAAACTAGAATTGCTTCTCCATGTGTGGTTTCCACTTTCTTGATGTTATGAATAATGTAGTGTTTTTGTTCTTTTAGTTCTGAACACTTTTTAGTTAGCAGAAGGTCGGATTTTGAATGAGTGTTGAATTGATCAACCAGTGTTTGTAGAAACTGTTGTGATGTCATCTTCGTCAGTGGTGGTTGTGGTGTCTTCTGTGATGTTGCCTCTTCGGAGTCTCGAATAATACTCGTGCCGGAGCGGTGTTGGCTCCTCGTATTTATAGGCCCCGCTACCCCCACCACATTCCGGTTCTTTGCTACCCCCACCACATTTCTGCGTTTGTTCCAAGTAAGCAGCCAAACGATATGCGTTGTGCAATGCGCAGTTTAATTGTCCGTGTTTAGGATCTTTTGCAGCAACACAAATATTACCGAGATTAATGTTAAAGTCCTTACCGATGGTTATATCGAAAACATCACCGTGCGTGTACTTTTGTATCCAGTTCCTTTTTTCTAATCCTCTTGTGTATATATGTGAATATTGTTTGCAAAAGTTAAACATAATACTGTGCAGATTACTGTAGCTTATAAATCCTTCATACCAATGTATGTGATGAAAGTAGTTTGTTATCCATTTGTTTGTACTTTTTGCTTTGGCGTTAAGGTTGTTAAAAGAAAAAGGAGCTTCAAACGTGAATGGGTAAACTACAAATGTAAGCAAGTCTAAAATTACTAATTCCTTGATAATAAACCTATCATCATTATTTCGAAATGCTTGAAATTCTATTACACAAGGCTTTACACTCACTTCTTCATCCCCTCCGCTCATCATGGCACCTAGCAATCAACTAAACTGTTTTCCACACCACGGTAGGTTAAATACCAGGCCGTACAGTTGCAGGCGCGTTGGTGTATATTTAACGTGGGCACCGTCCCCAATAGGCCTACCCCACGTGTGTTCTTCTTTACTAAGTCAAACTTTAGTCTTTTTTAACTTCTTCTTCTTGTGTTTCGTTTTCTTCTTCTTCTTGTTTCTCCGTTTCTTCTTCCTGTGTTGTTTCTTCTGTAGCTTCTGTAGCGATTTCTACAAGTGGTTCAAAATCCTTTAACTTTCTCCACATGCAAACTTCATGAGGTATTCTATTAAAAATAGATGTATCCACAGGTCCGTACACGATGGTGCTATCAGGTTGTTTTTCCAAAGTATCGACCAAATATTCTTTAATAATAGCGCTTGCAAATACCAACTGTCTCATGTACCTTGTAATAGGTTCTGTTGCGTAGTTTAAAACGTAGAATTCTTCACGTGACAGTAGAATCTTATTTTCATGTTGAGTCAAGTCTCTAATTCGCACTTGTAGTTGTCCACGATGTTTAACAATATCGATTTCATTGTCACAATCCAAAAGTCGAATATGTGTTTTCCTTCCACACAAACTGTTAGTTAAATAACATTCTATTAAATGTACATGTTTCAAAAATGACTCCCAAGCATTTTGCGAAAATAAAACCTTTTTTGTTCCATGGTGTAGTATTACTGTAGGGGAATAATCCAATGACTTCATCAATCCAACTGATACACTTTTACTGATGCATGCTGAGATGGGGTAAAAGATTCGCAAAAAAACTTCAGTTAAAATGTGAGGAGGAATATTTTCTTCAACTTTCTTCTTCCTCTTTGGTACTACCTTTGATGGGTCTGCATTACTTTCCTCCTCTCTATCTCTTTTACCAAACTTTAAAAATGCAGTTATTTCCTTGATGATTTCTTCTTCACTAGTATTATCACGTTCCAATAACGGTGCTACCTCTGCATCACCTTGTACAACAGATGGAGAACTCATTTTGTAGAAGATGTTGCCCATGCGACGATAGACGATCAACTGAAGACCTGCATTGTTGCTCCGCTATTTATAGGTTAGCGACAGTGGCGGTGCCGGTGGTGGTACAACGTTTTACAATACCGTCTTTACGATACCAGTCAACGGTGTGTATGTAACAATTTTATCGTGCAAAATTAAACAATACGCAGATGTATTTGCAGGTACGTTTTCTTGAAATTCCATTTCTATTTTTATATCAACACTAGACGATTTTACAGATTCGTTTTGTTTGGAGCAATCAATTACAACAATCGGAGCTTTCGATTCAAACTGTACGGGAGATAGTAGAGGTGTGTTTGTTTTGCCGTAATATGAATTTTGGAACCTAGCGTACATATCGTATAAAACACTGTACCTTTTTTTATCAAAAGAGATATTAAAGTTGTCGTAGGGAAAGAATTGTGAATTCAGGAACACTTTACAGTTTGTTAATTTACAATGGTCAAATTCACCAGCATTTTCAGTTAATATACTTTTTTTCTTTGTTTGTAATCCAAATATTACATATCTCGCTTTTTCCAAATGAGTAGAAGTTTTTACAGTCCATGTATGCCGTTGTGTTGAAGGTAAAACGGGGTATTCATGAAACTCCCAGCTTCTGAATGGTATTACAATGTCTCGATCTGATTTTAACTTTCTTAATAATGTAATCCTGTGTTCATCATTTAGTCGCACATGTGGTACTCTCCAAACAATCTTGTCTAATGTTAGTTTCCAGTCTAAATTGGCTTCAGTTGTTCCAGCAGATGCTTTAATAATATCATTATCGTTTGATGACCTTAATAAAACTAGTTCTTGTTTTACATTTATTATTATTCTTCTGTAATCTTCAGCAAATCCTAAAAGTAATCTTAAAGGTACGTAAAAATCAAAGTTTCCCGAAGCGTCAGGAGTAATTATACTTTTGTCTGGTGCAACCCATCCTGCAACAGCTAACAGATTCTTCTCATTTGGTGTTAAAGACGCTAATCCTTTTAATGTACTGGAAATTCCAACATTTTTTGTTGAATCGACTGTAACTCCTGAAATTTCATATCTAATCTCGTCAAACAAAAATGCCATAGGATTATTTATGAACGGAACAGTGGTTCCAACAGTACCGTCAGCTTTTGTTACTTTTCCTTCAATATATAAATAACTTTCGCATGGAAGAGTATAAATGTCTTGTTGTTGTATAGGAATCCTAATTTCATCGTTATTGTTTAATTTGGACGAAGCGTAAGGGTTGTGCGTGTGATATTCCTTTTCCCATAAGGTCTCGTCGAATGTTGGGCCCTGCGCTATATCTAGTATATCCATTGTTAATGACCTTTAATCCAATTTCTTCTAGAAAACGAATGTTGTCACTTGTTAATCCTTCTACAGCTGATGAGCTACTGACCTCTTTGCTGGTTGGCTCTCTCTTTTTAAATGATAACCCCATTATCTAAGCGGATGATTTTATATGTATTCTTACAGTAATAGCTTCTCCTCGAAAGTCAATAAGGTTTCCGTCTTGATCCACTATGTTCAGCACGATGTCTGAAATGAAACTGGTGTTTAACGGTAGGTACACAAGGTTTTGAGGCTTTTCTACTATCTTGAAACCCGGTGCGACTGATGGGTAGAATGTGTGTAATATATGCCGATTTTCTCCATCTCTGTAGGATCCTTGTATAATGTTACATGTAATGTCTATGCTGTTTACTTTGATGATCGTCACAGTTCTATTCCCAGAATGAGTTGTATTAGGTTCTAATACCTTTGTTTCCTTAGAAAACCCCAATAAACTACCAATTGAACGTTCTTGGCCAAAATCAATATAATACTTAGAAGTAATTTCGGCTTTCATTGTATTGTTATTGCCTTTTATCGTTATATTTTCTTTTCCCATATGTTTTTGTATAACTTCATTTATATTATCAATTTCATAAGCTCCTGTTGGTAAACTGAATTCTTCCAAAGCTGAATATTTTCCTTTATTATCTTTTGTCTTGTAATAATGTATTTTGTTATTAATTCCTTCACTAACGTTTGGAATAGAGTTATATGTTGTTAAATCCAATAATGCGGCTTCCCATAGTCTTCCTTTTTGCAAACGTAGCGCTGGAAACAGAATACTGCGCAAAGTACATGAGTTACCGGTTAATGACACTGTATACGAAGACATCTTAAAGTTGACTAACACTTTTAGCTAAAAAGTCTAAACATAAATGACCGCAAATGGATGTATCATCAGGTTGTTTTCTTGTATAATTGTAAAAAACATTTTCTGCCGCACGAAAGTATTGTTGAAGTTCTTTCGGTGGTGGAAGGTTTCCAAAACTGTCGAAATAATAAATCGTTTCACCAAGTTTCTTGTAACACACCCAATGAGTGCCTAATCCTTCACTATTATCCAAATTTACTATACCAGTCTCATTTTTCCACATTTTAACCGGTAATTCATCTTTCATAAATACTCCTCTAAAAAATGGGATTTTCAAACAAGAAGCATATGTAATCAGTTCTTCATTGGTTAATTCTTTGTTTTTAATTATTAATTGCTCTTTCTTATTTAATACACACGATACGGTCTTAGGTATAGTCCTCCTCCCTTTTTTATCATTGACCATATTGTTGGTTTCTTTTTACCTTTACCACTAGTAGATCGACGTTTTCTTCTGATATTACCTCCTTGTTTCTTAGCGGGTCTTTTCCCACGCCTTCTTCTCTTTCCTCCTCCAAACGTAGTTTTTGCTTTCATTGCTGCTGTTACTGCTAAAGACGATGCTTTTTCACCAATACTCGCGTCACTAGATTTTACTCTTTGCCAAGCTTTCTCAGAAAGTGCTCTATCTGCTATTGATCTATTTTTTGTATCACCAAATTTGGAATACGCTATATCGTGCTGTTTACAAGCCTGATCAAGCTTATTTATTCCAGGATCTCCTCTAGCAAGCCGTTTCTCTAATTTGGTTCCAGGACCACAATATTGATATCCTCCAGGTAAATGTAATTCCACAGGTAATAAATCAATCGCCTTGTTAACTATAGCTCCAACCGGTTTACTTAATAGAGAAAATGCTGTTGATGCTATTCCCCTTCCTCTCTGTAATCTCTCTCGATTATGACTGATGCGTTTAGCCCTCGGCATGACTATTTATAGCCAAACTTACAGTCAGTAGGTGCACTCTATAAATGTTTTACAATGAATGTAATATTAGTCTTGGCTTCTTGTATTATATATACTGTTTAAAATCCATTTATTATATAGAAATGGATTAATTAATTAAATGTAGACATAATAAATAAAAGTAGTAAAAATAGAAATAAGGTGTAATTGAAGATGTTTCAAATGTTTCTCCGCTGGTGATGGTATCGTTGTTTTCGGTAAAATGAATAAAATCTAAATAGTTGTCATGTTCCCTTAGAAACTTGCCACTCAATCGTTGGTAATTAAATAACACATTCCAGTCTAGTTTATCTTTAAAATTGTCAATGTAATTTTCAGAGAGATTTTGATATTTACTTATTACTTCCCAACAGTTATTAAAATTTGATGTCATCTCTACAAGGAAGTTTTCTGAAAACTGTTGTCTTTGTAAAATATGAATCCAGTTAACTCTGTGAAAATAAATTCTTAACATAGTCATTGTGAAGAGGTAGTGTATGGAAAGTTGTTCCCAATCCATATATCTATCAAACCGTTGAACAAAACCATCTGTCAGCACTCCTTGGGGAAATCTCGGCTCTTGAGATATTAAACTCCACGCAGTAATATTGGATTCCATCATCCTCTCTGTATCATCTCTCGAATATAACTGATGCTTTATCCCTTATCATGGGTATTTAAATTCTTTTTTCTCTTATATAATCTTCATCGTTTTCTGTTGGTTCATTAATCACATTCACTTTATCCCCCTTTCCTAATGTCTTGACTTTAGAAGGCTCAGACGGTTTATCTAATTGATTAGGTTTTTCTGGATTGTGTATCTTTTTCCAGTCTAAATAATTGTGGCTGTCAACATCTGAAGCTACAGCTCTTTCTGAAGCCCGATGGATATAATTAAATAAAGCTGCACCAAACCTTTCCATATGTTTTTCATATTCTGTAGTCCATTTCTTGTGTACTATATCAAATATTTTCTTATTTACAGCGTCTCCATCCTGCTCACAATCACCTACATTTGACAATTTTAATTTTTTTACATCATAGCTTGTATCAGTTTCATTCTTTTTGTAAATCGTTAACAATTTTAAAGTCGCTAAATTTACTGCTTCACCATCATAAATGGGATGTTTTATATTGCTTAACCTTTTACCGGAAAATCCCCAATGGTCTTCGTGTACAATCGGGGTTCTTTTATCCATGTATTGTACCGTAACCGCATCAGAAGACAAAAGCGGATCACCAACATTTTGAATTACTTTTCCTTCAAAATTATAATTACCATCAGGTGTTAACGGAAACCCAGCTCTTTTTTCACTATATCCAGATTTTACTCCAAACTCGGAATACCGTCCAAACTTGTCCACACTCATGATGTAACTGAATCGCTATCGTTTAGGTTCTTACTATATATATATATATATATATATATACGTCTACTGAACAATTATTTCTCGTTTTCGCAGTTCATCAACCAAAGCTACCCATTCGTTTTCTAAACCAGTGTGCCCGGCTTCCATAGCTTCGTGTAATAACCTCATTCGATCAACTAACTTATTTATATCGTTGTAATATATTATATTGGTTTTATACAAATTTTTTAATAATCCCCTTCCAGATGTAGTAGGATCAGTTGTTTTTCTTTTTTTATGCAAAACATTTAATTCAGCAGAAGATAAAGCTCTTCTTTTAATTGGAGCTTTATTTGATTTCGAGGGGAAAAGACTAGATATAATGTTTGTGTATTTTATTGACCTGTTTCTATGAATAGGTAGTTCTTTGGAATATTTTTTTCTATGTGCATTTGTATACTCTAGTATATTTTTAAACAATTGTAAATCCTTTTTAGTATATTTACCAGGATTATTTTTAAAGATGAGTTCAAACAAACCTGTTGTACCTTTATATTTCTTATCACCAATAACTATATCATCATTTTCGTTTATATCTAACTTTCTATCTCCAATCATTAATCCTTTATCCTCTATTCTAGCTCCATATGTATGATAATTTCGATTAGCATGTGTGCCATGTAACATTTTTAATGTATATTTTCTTCCAAGTGTTCCTTTAAACATAATATCTGTGCCTAATTTGCTTAAGTTGGATGGGTTGATATCCTCTTCTTCTGCTCTTGTATCTTCCGCACTTGTATCTTCTGTACTTGTATCTCCTGCAATGTTCTTTTCCCTTAAATCTCCTATATCTCCGCTTTCTTCATACTCGTCGCTTTCTTCAGATGTTTGTAACTGGTCAGAACTTTCATCATTCTGAAATTCTTCTTCATATTTGGAAATTGGTAGCATTTTGTCTCCTTCGAAGCGAATTGAAGGTCTTTCCATATTTTGTGCTAATCGCTTTAAAGGTTCAGTAACAGGTTTGAATGTTGTTTCTAAAAATTGCTCTCTTTCATTTATACCTGATTTTAAAGCTCGGTTTTTTTGTCTAATAGAATCACTAAGTGATTTTATTTCCTTTAATAGCTTTTCCTGGTTAACCATCTTCACACCTTGACGACTTGTACAGTAATACCGCTAATCAGTGTATTAAAACGAATTTATCAAAACCTATTCTATAACGACCATCTTTTATAGCTTGATCTTTCATAATAACCAAAAATCCATACTTTTCCGCCCATGCTTTTCCGCAAAGCTCTTTAAACTTTTCAAATGGCATATCCGCATTCACATGATCGTTATATATATGTTTTAGGTTAGTATCATCTTGTTTGAATACAATTAGAATATTTGCATTATCTCTGATAAGTTGTTTTGGGATTTTGCTATAAGTTTGTCCTATATATATGCTGTCGATGTTATTATGTCTTCCCATGGCAAAGTAGTTTCTAATAGTATCCTGATTTTCACAAGATACATCGTCAAATATAAATACAGAATACGGTTTCGCTTCGTTTGGTTGCATAATGCTATCACTAGCGTTAAATTTGTAAAAATTAACATCAGACACATCAGATAGGATTTTATCCAGCAATTGATACTTTGGTTGATGTAGAGACTTTGAAAAAATATATAGGTTACTAAACCTTAATCCCTGCGGATTAGTGATCAAATTAAAGGCAACATTGGTCTTTCCACAGTTTGAGGGGCCACTTACTATACATCGAACAGTGTTTGGAAGTAAACTACCGTGTTTACCATTGTTGATTTTAACGTTATCCACAGTTAAATCATCTATGTTATTAATATTGAATCGATCTTTATGGTGAATAATCTCCATCCTGCTCAAAGGTTAACGATGAAATGAGTTGCTTGTATTAAACCAAGTCCTTTATAGGTATCCATGAATCCTCAGTTTTGTTAAACCCTAACCACCGCACTTTAACTGCGTCCTTTTTTCTTTGTAACACTTTTTCAACAAGATATACATCACCTACTGTTGACTTTAACATTTCATGTCCATAAAATGCACCTTTCAACAAATCTCCTTTGTTATCTTTTAGGATATACGTTTCAGGTACAGTCGGTTGCACTTTATACACTGTAAAAACTTCATTCGTCCAATTGGGAAGGTATTTTTTGGTAAACACTCCCTTATATTTACTAATCCGTACTTTATCACTTACATTAAATTTTCTTGGCTGCATTTTTTCTACTTTAGGCTTTGTATTTTTCTTTATGCGTTTTAATACATCTTTTGCATTTCTTCTATTTACTTTGTTAGGTTTCATACCAATAGTTCTATGAAACCTGTTGTTATAATCATTTATTAATTGTGGTAAAACATCATACCATACGTAAGAACCTCTTTTTGAAAATTGTTTATACAGTGCTCCTTTCAAGGTTTTATTGAATCTTTCTACAATAGCTGCTTTTTTCTCTGAATTTGTAGAATAATGATTTATTTTATATTTATTCATTAACTGTGCAAAGTTTGTATTAAAGTATTCTGTTCCATCATCAGTTTGTAAATGTTTAATTTTGTTTTTATCTCTTTTTATGGCTATTTCCATGGCTTCTGTTACGCTTTTACCAGTCTTGTCCTTTAGAGGCAAAGCGTCTGCAACTTTTGTAAAACAATTAATAATTGTGAGTATATATTTAAATCCTTTGTTTATTCTGCTATGCGGTCGCATTTCAATTAGATCCGCTTGATATAGATCATTTATCCCTTTTATAACAGTATTTCTTCTTGGAAACTTTATTCTTGCAGGTTTGTGTAGTTCATTAATAATCTTCTCCTTCAGGTCTGACATGATGGTTTCACGAAGGCAGCTGATATGGTATTAAATATTCTTTGGTATAAATCTGCTTATATATATATATATATATACATATAGTTCAAGGTCATTTAAAACTTGTGTAAAAAAAGGGGAAACACAGCTTAACATTGCTGTGTTTCCCCTTTTTTTTACGGAAAGGAAAAGGATAAAGGATCTAGGACGATGAAAAGGTTACTCGTCAATAGGGTTGAGGGAGTAGTGGCCGAATGGTAATGTGTTGATTTTGTCTGGAAGTGTTTGTCTTTTGTCGTCATTACAGGATAGCGCCTTTTTAACTTCAGTCACGCTGTACAGCTGATGGTTAAAACTTCTGATGGTGTTGAATTTAGCTGTAATGATGTTATCCTCAAATAAGCATTGCTTGTAGTGTTCAAAATGAACTTTCTTCTTTAAATATAAACTCTTTACACCTTTAGCTTTCTTAATATAGCTATTCTTCTTTTCTTCTTCTTCTTCTTTTTCATTATAGAGTTTCAAAGAATATAGTTTAGACATCAATGCAACAATCTCTTCAAGCAGAACACCATTAGCCTCATCCTTGAATTTGCCTAGTACTTTTTTGTGTATGTCATTGTCGTAGTTTGGATGATCTTTTGGATAATCGGAGAAATCAAAGTCGTTCTTGTAAATAAATGTACGCAAATCTTTATACATGTCCAATGTTACTATGCGATATATGAAAGCGTCAGGGTCCATATATGTAATAGATATATTTTCTCTTCCGTAGAACGCCACCATTTTGTTGTAGTGAAAATCGTACATGTGTGTTTTTGAGATGTCCAAGATTGACATGCCTATATACAAAGGACGATCCATCTTCACACTCGTCTTCTTCATGGACACTGCTACAAGTTTTTCATTAATAATTATAGATGTTCCAAAATTTGGCTGCTGTACTAGTTTCTGTAATTTTTTTGCGTCGGTAACAAGTTTAACATTTTTGTGTCTTCTTTTGTTTTCCAATGTTTTTCCAAATATCGCATTATTCATTAATTTAAAGAAATCTTTTTTGAAAGTCTGATGTAGCTGCTGCTCTTCTGATGGTATTTGAATCAATGTAGGGTTTCAACCAGCATGATTGAGAAAATTCCAAAACTCTATTAATTTTTGTTAGACGTAGTCCTAATTCGATAGCTTGTTGAACCACCCAAAAGTGAGCCACGTAGCGTTGTTTATTATTTAATGTCATCATTAATTTGGGGTGTTTTCCAATTGGTGAAATTTCTGTTTTAGCAAGAAGTGGAAGGTCATAATGAAGATCATGTAAATTTTCTGGGTATTCAAAATCGCAATCCAAAATATATCCAGTGTCACCATGTTTCGGAATTTGTAAAATATCGCCAATAGAGTCGGGATTAATCCATTTAAAGTTATCAAAAGGAAGTGGGTTTGACATTGCCCATCCGTACAGGTTATTTGCATCGAAATATCCTAAATAGGTTGACGGTTTGGTTTCATCGTAATCGGGTAGGTATTTGTTGTTGGCTTTGACATGTCTGGTAACACTTTGGGTCAATCCGCCTCTTACTCCAGCTTCAACCATTAAAACCATGTCAATGTCTGTTAAAAGTTGGAGTTTGCATTTTGTTTCTTTTAACATGGCTTGCCAAGCTAATCCTGGTGAAGTATACGAATGTAGAGGGTCCAAACCGTATGCAGCAAAACAGGTGTTTCGGAATTCTTCCATTACATCACAAAGAAGAGTTACATCTAGTTTGACATAAAGGTCCGAGTAATCTCCTAAGGTCTTCATATCTAACTCGTTCCATACTCGACGTGCGTGTTGATAGTCCTCAAGTGATATTTCCGAATCATTAAGTTTGTTTTAGAAGTGTTCTGGTGAAGGTAGTGATGTTTCATCAAATCTATGCAGTCCATCGATGTAATCATAGGGGAAGACTCCTTTTCGAAGAATCAAATCCATTTTACTATTGGGTACAATTTTGCTTGTTTCTATCAAATCTGTTCTTCTTAGATTTTCAGATAATTTCATGAGGCTTGAAGGCATAAATCTAAATGAATCAACAAACCTTAATTTAATTTTACCCACCTTTTTTGAAAAGCTTATAAATTTTTCCATTGTAGTAGCCAAAACGTCTATTGCTCCATTATCTCTTCCTAGTTCGGGGATTATGAAGTGCGAATCATAACCACTCAGATTGTGCAGAACTACGGGGATAAAATATGGTAGTTTGTAGTTCAAGTTGCAAGCGTTACAGGCTGCACCTCTGTACGCTCCCGTAAGATGATCATGGTCACGAACTTTAACGTTATCCAGTGTAAAGGTGTTATTACACAAATAACACGTTGTTGTTGAATCATAATGTTGAAGTTCTTCTTCTTCCATAGGTGACATGGGTACCTTTGTTCCATACAGTTCTTCTACCTTTGCAGCTATGTCATACAAATCATCGACAAAGTATTTGGCTGCTTCTTCACCGCGATAAATCTTTGGAGAAGATGATAGTCCATATTTTTGAAGATGGTCTTCAGTCAACGTGGATTTAATTAGTATGCAATAACTGTTTGGTGAATGAAGTTGGTATTTGCTTCTTCTTGTAACGTCCTCTTCTTGTTGTTCAAGCGGATGTAAAGAAGACTCGAAATCAGCGTAAACAACAACAGGTACACGGTATTGTTGTATTACTTTGTCAAATTTTATCTGCGCTCTGCTAGGATGCAGCAATTTAATTCTTACTTCATAGTTTCCATTACATAACCGCTGGTGTTCTACTAACCAATCAGACCCTCCCCTTCTTAGTTCTTTGTTCACGTGACAAAAACATCTTTTGCAAATTGTCATCTTTCTTTTATGCTTAGATAATTGATTAGAAACAAGACTTTCAAATTTTTTGATATACACAAAGTGTGAAATATCACCTTTAGTAATTAATAACAAATCGGTATGATCTCTGCGCTCATTTGGTGTTATACGCAAGGGGTACAAATTGTTTGTCGAATCCAATCCGAAGAGGTTGACAGAAGCTGAAGGATTTTGTTTTTCAAATTTTGAAACGTCTGTTATAGCAACAGGGTAAGTCATCCCTTGGAAATTATATCTATGTTGTACTTCTTCATAATAGTGACTTGGTCTTTCCGGATGAATTGTTACATATTTGGCCAACATAGCATATTTAAAACACTCAGTATCTTGATTTTGTACGTTGACGCAGGATAAGGTATTTCTAATCTTTGTTGGTAGAGGAATGTAGCTACTTCCTCGAATTCCATAGCCGTGTTTGTGTACTCTTAAGTCTAGCCCTGTGATGCTTAACAAATTCCATCCAGAGCCTCTTCCTTCATGTTCTTGTATTTTAGTCATTAGCTCTTCAAAACATTCAGATACGATTGAATCAATATCTGACGAAAACATAATAGTTCGGTTTTTTGTTAAAAACCCTCTCGGTGAAGTTTCATTTTGAATGTTTGTAAATAAAGCATCCATTAATAGTCCAAATTTAATAAAATTTAATCTTTTTAATTCATTTTGCAAAGTGTTGCTTACCAATCCTTTTGCGTTATTTAAAAACTCTTCGAGTTGTAATTTTGCATTGTCAATTTTGAAGTGGGTTACTACATTACCCGGAAGTGCTCGGGCATGTAGTTCTACATTTACTGCTGTTGATGCTGAAGGACGGTGAAGTGTAGACAGAGCATGCGTAGAAGTCGATGCAGCTGATGATGTTGAAGGATGATGAAGTGTAGACAGAACAGGCGTAGAAGTCGATGCAGATGATGATGATGTTGAAGGACGGTGAAGTGTAGACATAGCAGAGGTAGAAGGCGATGTTGATGGTGCATATTGAATAACACTAGGTCTGGAATTTTGGTGTTGAGCTAACATTTGATCTATTTCTTTCAATTCTTCTTCTTCATATTCTTCATTTTGGTTTTTGTTATGTTTCAGTTCTTTATGTATCATTAAAATAAATTCATCCTTAAATGAAGACTTGCAAATATCGCAGCGATGCATAATGTAGGTGCGATCTCCACAAGGGTCAAGGCAATAATGAACAACACTGCAAATACCCCTCTATTTATACCCTAGCAAAAGTAATGGGGGTACGTATTACGTTAAGTTTACTATTTTTTTTTTTTTTTTTTTTTTTTTTTTTTTTTGCATTTTATATTTACTATTGTAGCTGGAGGCTACAAATTTCTGTATTTAGGTCAAGGTCATTGAACAAATTTACCAAAACGGGGAATAGAGCAGTAAATGATTTTATATTAAACCATAAACTGATCTATTCCCCGCTCTGTATTTAACTAAGACAATTTTCTCCAACAGAAACATTTGATAAATTTTAAACTCGGATGTGAAGTTGGATTGTACACATTGCATCTTGATCAACTAAAAATTTCATAAAACAATAGGGATCTTCAGTTGTAGATTCATCTTTAACATATTCAATAGTCAACATTGCCGAACGAAGATCTTGTGGAATTACGTCGACTTTTATGAGATGTAAGTTTTATCACATCATCGATATCGATGAGGGGAAAGCTGTAGCAAACGGAGTTTCCTGGTGGGTTCATCATGTCTATATGATAAATATACACTGTTGCATCGTCTTTAAATAGACGTTCCCCCACCATTAAATGTATAAGTTACCCCACTTTTTTAATCATGTAAATGGGTCAAGGTCATACAACGATATTACCAAAACGGGGAATAGAGCAGTAAGTGATTCTCACTATAACCACAAACTGATCTATTCCCCGCTTTGTATTTAAAGTAAACTATTTGAAGACAACAAAAACTTATTCAGATTCTTCCGATGATAATGATGATGATGAGCTCATATCACTAAATAAGCGACGACGAACACAAAAGTTCCCTGTGACTGGATCTAGAACTACATCATCGATATTAATACTGCTTGGAGGGGTTTCACTATCAACAAGGTCCATTTCCTCCAAGCAAAGCAACTGATGATGAAATTCCGGTTCATTATTATCGACATCTTCGTCGTCAGTCAACAGCTCCAACAGCTCCATCTCTCCAAGATATGGTTCACTGCTAGCAAACTCACTCAGTAGTTCAAAGCCACTAAATAGTTCAAGATCACTAAATAGTTCACCTTCCATCTCTGAATCATCATCGTCTTCATCTTCGTTTAAATTTAATGGAATATTTTCAATCAATTCTAGTATAGTCTTCTTAGAAGGGAAAATGTTATCTCTGGGCGACATGATTCCAAGTAGCAGACTGATTTACCACTAATACGAAACCACCTTTTATACATGATTTCGGTGGTGGTGGGGGTAAGTGTTGAAAGTGCAAGTGGTAGGGAAAAGTGATAGGGAAGAGGTATTATTGTAACACAAATGATTAAGTCCTGTAAGTGGGTCAAGGTCACCTTATCCTATTACCAGAACGGGGAATAGAGCAGTAAGAGATTCTTATTCAAACCTCAAACTGATCTATTCCCCGTTCTGTATTCCCCCCCCCCTTTGGCGTTTTATTTAGTTTATGAGGTTGTGTAATAAAGGCACAGTGTGTAGCCTTCTTGTAATAATTGGACAATTTTTTTCTTCAAAGGGATTGGTTTTACATCTATTTTTACTTCTTCTGTTCCACGAATACCCAATCCTTTGACCTGAACATGTTGGTACTCCGTTAACAGTTGGTAAACACGCTGGATAAAAGTATCCGCTTTAGCAGTAGAGTCAATATAGTGGAGGTATACCATGGTAGGTGCTCTCTTGACGCAATTCAGAACCAAAGTGATAATTGTCTCTGTAACATCGGGCTTATATACCCATCGTTTTTTTTTTTTTTTTGTTTTTTTTTTTTGCTTTAATTACAGGTTTGGAACAATATAAAATGTTATATTAATGTTCCATCCTTTATCGACTAACCTTACCATATTACCAAAGATTTTATATAACTTTCTACTGTAGTTTGTTTCAAATGCTTCATTTTCACTACTATAAACTTCACCTGTTGGTCTCCACATGTACAATTGACAACTAACCTCTATATCAAGATACCGTAGCAGTAATCTCCTTACAGCAAGCACCTGATCAATGTTTTCGACCCGTCTGCTAACTATTATAGTTGCTGCAGAGATAGAAGTAGTGGATGCATTCATTTTCAGCAGAGTACTAATTTTTACCAGCGATGTAGAACCTCCTTTATACTTAGTTTAGGTAGTGGTGGGGGTTAGGAAAAGATATTGTTGTGAGAAATAAGAAGATCTTTCATTATTTTTTATCAAACGAATATTTTCTAAGTCCCAAGGTCATTTACACCAGTTGCCAGAACGGGGAATAGAGCAGTAAGTGGTTCTCACTTGGACCGCAAACTGATCTATTCCCCGCTCTGTATTTTAAAGTAAACAATAACTCTTCTCACTATTGAGCAGCCTTTGTTCTTTGAAGCTCAAGTTCTAAGTCTGCAACCAGGCGAAAGTCTGCATCATGCTCCTCCCATTGTTCAGGAGAACGCGGTTGACCACACCACTTAGTAAAGGCGTACCTCATCGCCTCATTGTACTCCTCCAGGATAACATGATAGGGTCTTGGTTGTTGTGTTGTTGACTGCATCGGTGATGTAGTTTGGTGCGGTTGAGACTGAGCACCATTTTCTGCAACCTTATTAATTTTATAAACCTCAGTCATTTCAGCAGCCTCAACAATCGCGTACAACTCCTCTTCGCTAATTTCCTTTCCCCATGTGTTGCTGTTGACGCTCATGACGATACAACTAATAATTATATTCCGAATCTCTCGCTTAAATACCCGCTTACCCCCTCCCCTCTTTACTGTTGAATAATGTCTTTAATATAATATTTCTCCTTTTTCCATTTAAGTTTTATCTTTGACTTAGTACAATATATCTAAGTCCGTTATTTAGGTCAAGGTCGTTGTAGCATTGTAAAAAAAGGTGTGGACAACCTATTTACACTCTGCAGCATATGCTACAAATTGTAAATAGGTTGTCCACACTTTTTTTTTTAATTTGGAAAAGACTATTTTTAATTTGGAATACACTTTTTAATCTTTTTTTATTTTAAATGTTTTCCACACACTGAAACCTGTATCATTTCGAATTAAATAGTTCTGTTTGGTAAGTTCTTTGACGTGGAGGTCCATGCCTCTAGGCAACTCTACATAGTACAATTTACCTTCACATTGAACCACCACCTTTGCAAAGCCCTTTGATTTAACAAAAAAGTATCGTTTATTTCTACAAAGCCTATTAATTCGAATTTTGGTTGGTCTCACTGCTGGATGGGGTGTAGAAAGAGAAACGGTGCCCTTGTGATTTTGTTTTAAATGTGATCTGCATACTTCTTCATTTAAAACACAAGACTTAGCACAACGTTCCCCTTTCCTTGCACCTTTTTTAAAACTGTAGCTGCATCTTGGTGCAGGAAGTATAGACTGCCTTCTCAAGGTTTTTAATTGTTGAAATTTCTCTGAAGGAGATTCGTTGTTAATACAGATCACTGAAGGACGGGAAAGGACACTTACAGAAGGTGTAGAAGGTTTGGTAGGAGAAGAAGAATGTAGACTTGCAGATGGTGTTGAAGAGCCTGGTGTAGAAGGTGGAAGAATGCTTGCCAGCGCCTGCTGAAGAAGCGAAGGAGCTGGTGAAGCCAAAGATGGTGCAGTTGTTTGCTCATCCTTCCTCGGTGATGGAGAAGGTGAGCGAGAAGTAGCCGAAGAAGATGAAGACGACGAAGACGATGAAGAAGATGAAGAAGATGAAGAAGCGGACGGGGGAGCAACGAGGTTTTCTTGAAGTGGTTGCGGTCGTGGTGCAGGCTCCTCAGGAACAATGCATGATAATATTAACGCCTGCCGATGGATGGAAGGAGCTGGCGGAGCAGATGACGGAGCAGGTGAAGAGTGCTCAACCTTCCTCGGCAAAAGTTGCTTCCTACGGTCAGACATCTCGGGAACTGAACTGTACTCGTGATGTGTAAGCAGCAGAATGATTTTACCACTGGTGAAAACCCTCCTTTTATACCCAGTTGTAGAGGGGGGGGGCTTTAGAGGTTAGGGAAGGAATATTGTTGTAATGTTTTACTAAACGAAAATTTTCTAAGTCCCGAAGTGGGTCAAGGTCATCTGAACATGTTGCCAAAACGGGGAATAGAGCAGTAAGTGATTCTCACTTGGACCACAAACTGCTCTATTCCCCGCTCTGTATTAGGAGAAGAGGACTAGCTTAAATCTCGCAATTATAGGCAAATAAACCTGATAACGGAACACTAACCTCTCCCCCGAAAAAATTATTCACCCAACACACAAACGATATAGTCAGTTAACAACAGTCGCGCACTCTGAAACCGCAAGGACGTTCATCACTGTGTAGGCGTCAGAATACTACGAACCGAAGTACAATAATACCTGACCAAGGTCCCCTTAAGTTTATTTCCCCGATGATGTATCCTCCAAGATAAGCAAAATGGTCAGTTAACAACAGTCGCGCACTCTGAAACCGCAAGGACGTTCATCACTGTGTAGGCGTCAGAGTTTTACGAACCGAAGTACAATAATTACCTGACCAAGGTCCCCTTAAATTTAACCAAAAATAAGCAAACTGACTGAATCTGTTTCTCGTGAGTAAGGGTTAAGATAGGTAAAGTCATCCGGTTTGCGCGCCGTAATGACTTAAGGTCGGTTTTCGTGCCATACCTTTTTGTAAGGGGTTAGGAAAGGTGTTTATTTGAGAAACATAATCCCCCCTGAGATATTTAAAGACATAAGGTCGGTTTTCGTGCCATACCTTTTTGAATGGGAGCGTGAAAGAAAAGTACATATTTCATTAGTAAATAAAAAACACTTCAAAAACACTTTAAAACCAACACCAAACTAACTACAGTTAAACTAACTACATTTACTAGCAGCAAACTACAAGCTTTATTCTAACATGCTTAATAATACACAGACATGCCTTAAGCTAAGGTAGCATCTCTAATATATAGTGGTACCAACTCTATACTAGAGATACTATTGCGGACAGCGCGGGCAAACAGCTAGCTAGGCTGTCGGCCTGCGACTGCGAACCCTCTGCGGGCTGCTCCCGCTTTTATAGGAATATATCGGGGGAGGGGGGGGGGAGCTTCGACAGTAGTTTGTTCTAACGCTGTATAGCACACTTTGAATTGCTCCAAGTCCGGTAACTGGGTCAAGGACACGTTAAAATATTTTGTAAAATAGCAAAGGTGTTACCTTTGCTATTTTACTTTGGAAGAAATCTGTACTACGTTTAAACAAGGGAGACTGTTATCCGTTTTACGCAAAACTCCTTGCACGATCTTTTGATAAAATGGAAAAGATTAATGCCGGAGGGCGATTCCCATTCCACCAAAATACAATGCATATCATTTCTATGCAACGGTCTCAGCTCTATTTTTACTTTTAATTTAATGCCTCGAAACTCATAAGTAAGGATGGACAGAAAGGCTTCTGAAATAGCAAGCTCGGAAGGAACAAGCCAAGTGTTTACACCTACAGCTTCCATAGCGATATGATGATTTTTACCACGCTGTTGCAGTATATATTAAATTTCCCCTTCCATAAATTTTGTGCTAAAACGTGGTTGTGTACATTGAATGTTTCTTGAATATTTTCTAAGTCCTAATCTAGGTCAAGGACACGTTGAAGATAAAAGCATTAAGTGTTAAGCAAACTACAAAACATTAAATGTTAAGGAAACACATTCCATCTACAATGTTATTATAAAGCATCAAAATATGGTCAGTTTACAACAGTCGTGCACTCTGAAACCGCAAGGACGTTCATCACTGTGTAGGCTTCAGAATACTACGAACCGAAGTACAATAATCCCCTGACCAAGATCCCCTTAAATATATTTAACTAGCAGCAAACTACAAGCGTTATCTAACATGCTTAAACAAACTAACTAAACATGCAAGGGCGCGGATCTCTTAATTGCGCGTCGGGCCCAACGCACACTTAACAGACCTACGCTGCAGCAGGCACTGCAACCCAGTGGGACGTTCATCGCAACGGGCGGCAGGCTACTGCGAAGAGACGCTCGAAATCTCGGGTTATATAGACGGAGAATGGGAAATCGGGATATTAAGGGGAAAGCGGGATAAGGGATAACCCTGCTTCGTTGCGGGATTTTATCCCGCACTTCCAAGAACATTTTTCCCTCGACCTTGACCTTGACCTTGAACATGACCCAAAAGGGGGGGGGGTCCGTCAGGGGGGGGGGGGTTCCGTCGGGGGGGGGGTTCCGTCGGGGGGGGGGGTCCGTCGCGGGGGGGGGGTCCGTCGCGGGGGGGGGGTCCGTCGCGGGGGGGGGGGGCGGTTCTAAACCAGTCCTCAGCTTTCTACCCATATATGGATAGGGCAAGGTTTCACTTTACGACCTGCTTCACTCTGCCAGCCGCCTCATTCCGGCTTTGGATTGCAACCAGTACACACGTGCTCTATCCAACTCTATCTTATCCATTTTCTTTTCCATCCTATTTACACCATGTCTTCTCCTCTGACTCCTGAAAAACTCCAGCGCTTAAAGGAATCTTTGAAGAGGTCGACGGAAAGAAGGAGCGGGTTTAAGAGACCTTCAACTTTGAAGTCTCTCAAACGGAATCTCCATGGTCATCCGCTGTATTTTGAACAACGACCCTCGACTCAGCCTCGACCTTCTACATCGGCTCAGCCTCGGCCTTCTACATCGGCGGCTCAACCTTTGTCTCCAACACCGACTGTCGATGAGGTGATGCAACGGACAAGGGTGATGGGGCTGAACGACTTGGTGACGCCGTTTGAAGTCTCCAAGGTCGAGTTTCGAAATCTGAAGCGGATGACGGAGTATAAATATGTGGCAACCAACGGGGACCACGTGTTCCTGTTTCAACACACCATCCACTACATCGAGGTGCGTCTGCCGCAGTCTCTCCCACCACCACCTCCTCTGATACCTGATACACAGGAGTTATTCTTAACCAGAAAAGATGGGAGGGTAAAGTGGGTTTTGAAGAATAAAGTTTGAACTGATCCTTATCCCGACCAACCTTCAGCACGCAAACGGTCCTTTTCAGGACCACCCTAAGCATTTCAAGTTAGGGACTTGGCCTGTACATAGGCAGGAGAGTTTGTTTGTGCAGCCCACTTTGTGAAATTTTCTAAGTCCCAAAGTCCTTGAACTTGACCTTGACCTTGAACATGACCCATGTTGGGGGGGGGGTACAAAGTTTTTCCAAAGTATGTCATGTGGGTACTCAAATTACGCGAATTGATCAGACGAACAAGGAGGTGCAAACAGAATTTTGATCCGGCCAAGGGTATAGTAGCAGAAGCGAAAAAACTACAAAGTTTGTCCAAAGTATGTCATGTGGGTACTCAAATTACGCGAATTGATCAGACGAACAAGATGGTGCAAACAGAATTCAGATCCGACCAACGGTATAGCAGAAATAGCGAAAAAACCAATGTTTTCAAGGTTACATACTAATAGCTTCTTTAATATTGGGTTAAAGTATAGCGAGTGGGTACTCAAATTACGCGGGTTAATCAGACGAACAAGATGGTGCAAACAGAATTAAGATCCCAACGGTATAGCAGAAATAGCGAAAAAACCAATGTTTTCAAGGTTACATACTAATAACTTTTTTATTATTGGGTTAAAGTATAGCGAGTGGGTACTCAAATTACGCGGGTTAATCAGACGAACAAGATGGTGCGAATATAATTCAGATCCGACTGAGATTAGGGAAGAAACAGCGCGAAAACAACACTTTCAAGGCCTGACATTAATAAATACTTTGTTTATGGATTAAACTACGACAAGTTATTTATAGTTTAAAGTATAACGAGGTAACGTTGTTGTGCGGGTAGGTCGGGTGGGTATCATACACGCTAGCGCTATATCATTATACTTTTAGCTCTTGCAGGATTAACATCTACCTATAGAGTTTGTGTTATTCTAAAGATGTCACAGTTTTACAGAAATATGACGAAGGTGTCCTTCAACAGTCCGCCTGCCACCACCTTCTACTTCTCCGACTGTGAAGATAGAAGGTCTACGCTGTTAGTGGATTGTGAGCGATTTCGCCGTAGAATACTCCAGGCTGAAACATTCTTAGCAAGTTGTCTGCTACGCAAGATGCATCATATGAGTACATGCAATAAATTAGATCACAGTGACTGTTATGATTGCGTAAAAACAGTGTCGAGCAAGAATTGTTAATGTTTTCAGTTACGGAGCTCCGATCCTCACAGAGTCAGAGCTAGACCCTAAATAATGCATGTCCCGTAGTTATTGTGCGATGTGAAAACTTGGTGGGGGAAACTGGTGTGGTGGGGGGTAAAGGCGAGTGTCTATCCTACATGCTTGTATCACTTCAGTATACCTGCGGCTCTTGCATAGTTCACATGGATTCGCAAATACAAGGCACTACTGTTTCTTCCACATGTTCTTCTTTTAATATTGAGCAAGCTGACAATAAAAATGATGAAATACAAGTACATGAAGTTTCTAGCACAATATCTACTGATGCAGAAGCAATAATGTCATCCCTAATAGGGTTTGACTAATGATGGTGGATGTAGTAGCAACCATCTGCCGCGCACTTGCCACCTACCGCCTACCATCTGTCGCCTGCCATCTGCCGTCCGCCATCTGCTCCGCCCCACCACACTTTTACCCCCACCATTTTGTTTGATACCAAAACGCTAGCTAGCGAGTAGTCAGTACACCTCCGGCTCTCGACCGGTGTACATCGAGCTCTCTGTTGAAATGTCCATCAAAATTAGGTGTATTCATTATGACTCTATTCATCTGGCGAGGCCGCAACTCGTCCGGATCAACAACATCGATGACAACCAACAACGGGGAACTATTGTAAACATGAATTATTGTAAATAAAGTAATATTTGTAATATGAATTATTGTAAATAAAATAAAGTAATATTTGTATTAGTACTACCTCGCACTCGTATCATTCGATTGCTTCATTCGATAATTTTCATTCGATATTTTATCGAATTAAAACTATCGAATCACAATCGGATTTTACGCGTGCGAGGTAGTACTTTTTTAAAATTACCTCCCCGTGACCTTGAACTTTGAACTTTAACTCATTTCGTCACAAAACCGCCTACGTCACTGGCTCAGCCTCAGATAACGTCTTTCATGACTCAGCGCATCCGGTCACGTGACCGGATGACGTCACTTCCGGCGCAAAACCCGCAAACCCACACTACTACCAACTAGGTTAATATATCCATACAAAATAAATCTCATGCGGTTAATCAGCATTTTGCCCCTGTCCCTTATGCTCCCGTGGCAACAAACATCACAACCATAGTCAACACAGGCGTAATTTGGGGGTGACAAGGATCTCCAATATGTATCCCCAATAATTTGAAGAAAATATTATTATAATATATGAAAAGTTACAACAATCACGATAACGACCACGTTGGCCCCTCCATCCAAAATACAGAATTTACGCTTATGAAAATCAAATCCTCCTATTAACAAGTTATATAATTGTCACAGTTTTCAGCTAGGAGTTCTTCAAATATCGTTGGACTGATAAGCGATGGTCTTATAACTGGAGTATTCACAGTGTAACGGTAGTCCATACGGTAGCCAAAAAGGCGGAGGAAATGTACTTGTGAATTGTCATGAGCAGATCCTTCAAATATTTTCGATGGGGGTACCACACCACTGGAGGCATATTCGAGGTGAGGCCTTACAAAACAGCGTTAAACAGCGTCTTCAAAGCTCTCAACTCCCACATATAGATCCAGAGAAACGGAGCGAGAGTTATTCTAGTCAATATTTCCTAGGAGCAATATGAGGCATTACTCTAGCTCAGAGTAAGCCCAGGTATAGATTAATCATAACCCTATGAGTATGTTTTATCTATGACCCAGCTATGTGCGCTGAGTGAACATATTAATAATAAGAGAAGAAAATCTTTGGCTCAGTGTTTTTGATGATCAATATTATTGTGACCCATGGGTTATGATGTATGTAGAATAATTTATTTTTACGCTCCAGACCTTTTTGGGTCTTACCTCACTGGAATTAAAACTTGCCAAATTAATTTATGAAGAAATATGTATCTTTTGGAGTGACGAAAGGTGGTCTAGGTGGTAGAAACTTAGTCCCCTTAGTTTAAATATGGAATTTCTTTAAATTTGCTTGCTTTTGTGATCGGAATCCATATTCTACATGTTGAGTTACAATAATAGGAATCGAAGAAGAATACGTTGTCATGAGGGCACCTTTTTAGCTATATCTCCTGTATTTAGTTGGCCACATCCCCATATATCACACCCTTATGGACGTGTATAAATTGTTGTTCATTGAGTGCAAAGTTTGAGCGGGACCTACGAGAACTAATAATGGGCCTGCACACATTTTTGGTCAAGTGACTGTCTGTGGCCGACTTGCAGCTTTTCATTAAAAGCATTACGAAAACCTGACCTAGCGCCAGTATTTCCCACTTCTTGCACAGAAATCGCAAAAAAATATATGATGGGAATATACATGAAAAAATATGATGAGAGACGGCTCAAATTAAAGGTCTTGATCCCAGGGACTTGGGAAAAATAGCAGTATTTCTAAATTATTACCAGCAAACGATAAATTACATAAACATCCCACATAAGAAAAGCATGGGGATTTAAAAACGTCTGCTTTGTTTGCATTAAAACATGTAATTAAGTGTCTACTGTCTACTTTGTTATAACTAATCCTATACTCTAATATGAGTAAGGTTTACTTGTATGCTTGCTTGCTTGCGACACTGATCTCGAAAACGGCTCCAACGATTTCCTTCAAATAATATTCGAAATAACTCATTTTTGGGATAAAAATAAGTTCTAGACAGGCCTCATCCCCAGGAAAAATCAAATAATGTAAAAAAAACTAAAATGAAAAGTTAAAAAAATTAGCATTGGGCTTATGGAGTCTCAAATCGAAACAAAAGAATTGTAACAGCTGTTCATAATCAACCAGAGAACTGTCAAAATAATACTAATGTTGTTTATGATTGGCAGTGGCTACGTACACGTCCGACGTGAGCCGCTACTGTTCACGTCCGTTCCAAATTATGCACCGTACGTTACTTTTCCTGTGATTTTTAAAACAAATTGAGAGCCAGAAAACCTCCTAACCTAACGTAACCTAACCTATCCTAACCTAACGTAACATAACGTAACCTAACCCAACCTAACCTAAGCGGTCGCGAAGTGAATTTGCCCTTACACTGGACGTGCACGCAGTCACTTCGTTTATGATTATTAACATGTGGTTTCCTGAGAGCAGAGATTAAAAGATTTCAGTGAAGATTACATATATATGTATATGTAGTCAGCAATCACGAGTCACTATACCTACTTATATGACCTTTTGAGATCATATATATTTAGTATTTATACTCCATACCACAAATACATAAGTATGTATTTACTTATTTACATAAGTAACTAACTCTTACTTATGTAAAGGGTTACTCTTACTTACTTATGAGAGGGTTTGTGGAAAATGGTGGTATTATGGAAAATTTCTATTTGGTGGATTTGTTTCAGATACCAAAGCGGATAGAGTAGTGAAATAGGTCAAAGGAACACCTGGAGTGACCTTAAAAATGTAGAAAAGAGGCAATTGACTTATACAAATCTGATTATCAGTAGGGGGAAGTGGTGAAATATTACTGCAAGTAATACAAAACTGAGGGAAGGCCAGTCAGTAAACAAACTGACTGGCCTTCCCTCGAGCAAAGCTCGGCCCCCAGGTACTCTAGTCTAATTTGTGAAATATATCGTTTTATTTTCCAAAAGAAATCAGATGAAGCAGACTATTAGAGAAAGGTTGGGGTCTATGGCCCCTTCAAGCCACTAGTAATAGCATAGAGTCTATGAATATTTTCAAACATATGTTTCCTATTAACTTCACTACTAACTCTAATAACTCTAATAACTCTACTAACTAATAACTCTAAGATATGAAAACCTATTAAATAAGTAGGCTAAGTAGGCATTACCTGTTCTACATCGTTGCCTCCAAGCTGACGGCAAACACGAGCAACCTCACTCTCACGTCCGCTCACCATCAGATAACGCACTCGACTGATCGTAAGTAATCCGATTTTGACGAAATTTGATATAAACGTGTAAAGCAGCATTTACGTTTTTAAATTTGAAAACCAGACAGATCGACCTATTCGAAGGGGTATTTTGAGGGGGGGGGGGGGTTTGTAGCCCAAAATTTTTTTAGTATTTTACATATAATTTTTGAAAATGTCAAATTTTAGTTTTGTTTCCATTGAAATCAGCTTAAAAAGACGCACAATTTGGTGTTTTGATCATTGCTCTACGTCTAATGGTTACAGATATTGAAAGTGCTAAACACAGTACGTTGTCCACTGTTATTCTTATGGAGGATAAGAAAAATTGTATATCTCGCTTATTTATCAACTTATCCTGATGAAACTTGGTATATTGCTTCATATTATTGTGGTCTATTGATATTTTCACTAAAAACAATTTTTGGCCGATAGTTCCCGTAGCAGCAAACCTGCGTAATGCAATTTTTTGCGTAAGTGTAGTATTCTATATAAATACAAACTTACTTCATTTAGAAATAAATTGTTTGCACAATAAGCATTTATCTAAGCCATAACCAATTATATTATAAGGGAAGGTCAGTGGGATAATTTATAAAATTATTTGGGGTAAATGAGAGGCATCTGGGGTAATTTTGTGCTAGTTGTAGGGTAATGAGAGAGTTTCAAGTTGGCAACACTGGTTCCACGTTCCAGTCACTAAGCCTGATGAGCTCTATCTATATAGATATAGAGAGTTCAGTGGCCAGTGGTTCCAGCGAGCTGGCGAGCTTGAGTCGCTTGCAGTATTACCACTTTTAGGGTAATTACCCTTTTTTAGGGTAATTTTACTGGTCTTAGGGTAATGGAGTTTTTAGGGTAAAATCTAGAGCCTTTTAAATTTAAATTTATATGTTTTGGCAATGTAAAATGGGTTTTACAGGAATTAAAACATTTACACTAAGTGCTGGGTAAATTAATAGTATTATAAAAGAGATATAACTAGCATGTGCATCCTATATATCCTATTCAGTATTAGACTAAAGATGCATATGTAATCACAAAGAACACAAAGTTAATTTTCGAAACAATAAAATTGAGGCACATTATGTGTCCAAAATTGGGCACAGCATAATAATATAGAAACCCCTAAACAGTAAAAATGTAACAGGTTAATTTGTTTAAATATAGGTTGTTAGATTTACAGCGCTCTTGTAGAATATAATATGTTTACTGAGGATTGTCTCTATTTTGACACATATTTGTATGAATGAATGGACTAAATTTTATTTTATGCCTGTGAAATCCCCATGGTGAGCCGGGTGAGCGCACATAAAAACATCACAACAAGGCATAACATGTGTAAATTTGTATGATGTAACGTATTGCAATTAAACCTATTGATCTAATCAAATAGTAATAAGATGACAATCATATTCTCTAGCATTATTATCATAGATTAAACATATTTGTGGCATTCTTAATATATTTATTATTATTTAGAAGAAAAAAAAACATTAACAAATTTGTACAACTAAAATAAGTTTATAAAAAAATCAAGTTCTCCCACCAACTGTTCTTAAGCAGGTTTCTATTATCAGCGATAACAGCACATTATGTATAGCGCTGAATAAAATTATTACATCAGATTATTTATTTGAATATTTTTAACATATTTCGTTTTATGTGTGATATAGGGCCAAAGACGAAAATTAAATACTATGTTACCTTACTTTGTATGCCTTAATCATATTTTAAAACCAATCTCGAGTGTATTTTGAGCTTTTATAGAAGAAAATCAACTCTTAGGGTAATTTTCGGGTAATTTACAAGAAGTTTAGGGTAATTTAGGGTAATTTCATCACACGTTTAGGGTAACATTTAATCTACCTGGTGGCGTGGTGGCAACACTGGTCGCTTGAGTTGTTGACGTGTTGACGTAACGACCGTTTACGCGCAGTCCATGTCGAAGCTGTTGCGCATGCGCACCAGCGTTGGATAGGTGTCACTGTTACATCTAGTATTTACCTGTTCCTTTGTGCGTTCCACAGTTGAATAAAGTAACAGTGTGTAATGTAGCAGTTCTCGATTCTTGGTTATCCTATACAATGTCAAATCAAAGTTTTCATCCTGTTTCTTGATCTAAATATACTTTTGTTGCAAAAATTGCCACCAGTGTCTCTTTAAATGATTTTTTAGAGACATTTAGGCAAGTTAGCCGTTAAAAAACAACAATATTTATAGGCCTACCTAAACTGAGTTTTATATATAAAGTTTTTGTGTTTTATTTGAAGTTAAAATATAAAGCTTGTTTGTTCTATAATACTTTATAGTATCTATTCATTTTGAAACTGTGAAGTCCTACTCAAATTAAATATGAAGACAATTCAAACAAATAAGTGTTGCAGGCATATTTAAGTTTTTTACTCATAGTAGACATTTTCTATTGACAATTATTAAATAGGCTGTTGTAAATATCTATTATGGTTTGCTGTTGCAAGAGAATCCTGCACAATACACCTGGTAATACACTAAATAAAACCTGGAGCCTATTTTATAAACATTTATAAAATAGTTTTTATTGTATAACATTCGATGCCAATGATCAAATATAAAAAATAACCAAGGGCTAGACGACTAGTGGCTCAGTGGCTGTCAAGTTCACAGGTACGTAAAATCGGTTACTTTCAACTATAGCAGTAACTGTTACTCGGCATTGGCGGCATCCACGGAAGGAACGGTTACTTTAAAATATAGCAGTAACTGTTTCACGGAATATACTGCGCGTAGACGTAGACGGTCGTTTGACGTAATGGAGTGATTGATGGCCGTGTAGCTCAGTTGCCACTTGCCAGCTGTTCATTCGGCGATTTCAGGTTAGGTTATATTATTTTCTATATTTATTTTACGGAAGTTCAAATTTTTAACATTGTCATTATTTTACAGTCTTATCCTAGTTTTTATAGATCATATTCAAATAATAGTCTATAGATCTGACATTATTTATTTAGCATAAAATGCCTATCCTTTGATTTAATTCGATAAGAACTCACTAGGGCCCAATTCCTATAGTGTAATCAAGCTCTTAAGTTTATTACTCAGCAAATAGCTTCTGTAACTATAAATTTCTTCACTTATTGTGTCATACAAAGACCAAGAACAACATACAATTTATATATTTCATCATGAAACTCTTTAATTTCAAGAAAATTAATGAAATATTAAGTTAGTATTGACATGGGCCGGAAATATTCTCAGTGAAAAGAAACTTATAAAATGACAATATTTCCTTGCCCAGGAAATTTTCCCAATGCCCAGTTATTGATCGTTTTAATGCTTATTAACGGGAATTATGGAGTAAATATGACCCCAACAAAATCGAGGTAAATTTGCATGTTTCTTATAGATTTTGACCTGAAAAACACGATAAAAGTAATTTTTTTCCGCGGAAAGACCGTTTTAATGGTGGAAATAGTAAAACAAACTTGGACGATTCCAATTTCTTCTGCCGACAAGTGGTTTGAGGGGAGGACCGTTTGAATTGCAAGGTGGAACTGGCTGCAAGAGATTTCCAATAATAAATCGCATAAATACCGTTTGATCAATCATTATCCACTAGAGATAATTATAATTTGTTCATAAAATAACTAACTTATACGTCATTAAAAAGAAATAACAACTTTTAAGATGAAAACTAGCAGTACATCTACTAGCAGTAATTAAATAAACACTATTAACGTCCATTTTGTTATTTTTTCAGCTTCGTCGCAGATTTTTCTACTTGGAGCAGGTTTGCCAACACAAAACCTTGATTATGGCTCAACTGCACCTGTATTGTTTAGTAGTATTATGATTACCTAAACTAACCTAACCTAAACTAATTAGGAGTATAATACCAAAGGACAGTGGAACCTCGATAACTCGAACCTCAGAAGGGAACGGCAAAAATTCGAGTTATCGAATATTTTGAAATATTAAGGTTCGACTGACCAAGGTGATTTTCCACAGACTTCGACTTATTGAGGGTCACGGTAACACAATAGATGGATCAAGGAAGGGTAGGCTGTTATCCTTACATAAGTTCGAGCTATGTATCATACCGTATAATTATTATTATTAAAATTAAAATAGATTTGAACAATTTTAAATGTCTAAAATAAGCCCGGAAATATATTTTCACCACACTACGCTGTAATCACCTGTTTTCGGAACGTCATTTGAATACCGAAAGTAGAGTTCTTCCGTCCAAGGGCCGAAAGTCAGCTGATCTATATTTAGTCAGTGTTGCCAACTTTTTTCCAAGCGTACACGACATTACCTGGTTAATACGTGCATACTATTTTGTGTTCTTTGGTTGAAACACTGGAACAAATAACAATAAAATTCAAAACATTGTATTGTCGATGATTTGTTTATTGGTTACGGTAAATGTTTTTAGACCGAGATTGCATGAGGCCGCTCGTGTTTTATGACCGATCACACTTAACCCATTAATAATTGTAGTATGGTCAAAAATAGCGTCCAAACCTCTGCCGAAAGGGTTTTGCATAGCCCTCGAACGATTTATGACCTCGACTTCGTCTCGGTCATAAAACACGATCTCGGGCCAGCAAAACCCCACTTTTGGCCCTTGGTGCAAAATATACTAGTAAAGCTTCTTTGGTTAACGTAGTAGAGGACGAAATACTTCTTTCAGTGAAAATATTGTACAGGAGGAAAGTAAACAAATAATGACTCACAGTTTGGTATTTTAGTGATGTTTTGCCCGTTCGACCACTTCCTGTTTATTTTCTAGACTTTTTTGCTCACTTCTTATCACCTGCCCCAAACAAATCCCTTCCCCTTACGGAAGTCAGTTCTGACCAACTACGCATCAATTTCATTTAGCTGAACATTAATGTGTAATGTAGGCTATTAAAATAATTTTCAAAACTAAAAGGGAACAAAGCATGATAACAAATAAATTTGCAGAGTATTGTTGTAATTAGGGTGAAGCAGAACAACACTCTTTTGTTTTAAAGTTGTCGACAGTGTTCACAGGTGTTCCCAACTGCTTCCCGATGTCACTGTTTTTATTTCCTGTGTCAATAGCCTCAAATAGTCTTGAACTTCTCCTCATGGGGTAGAGTTTTGCCAACACGTGTTATCAAACTGCAAACACTTCAGAAAAAACCTAAAAACTACGTTTCACGTACTACATCCAGAACCTCTGAACTCACACTAACGACTCGGAACACAAATCTAATCAAATCAAAACCATTTATTTAAAATATATTTATAATTTATAACAATATGAGACTGTTTCTTACTTACGAAATCCTCACATAGGTGAAACCCGTGCGTGAGGATGAGTGTGTTTGATATGCGTGTTGCTCATCGACATAAATTTGTCGGATGTTTTACCGACACCAGGAGCACCCGGGAAAGAGATTTAGTGGAGAGAGAGGGTTGAAATTTTCGGCTGCAAAGTCACTGGAGGTTTGATGAATGAACAACTTCGACTTATAGAGGTTCTCTAGTCAATACTTCGACTTAGAGGTACGGAAATTGTACATATTCGAGTGATAGAGGTTCTACAGTTAAAACTTCGAGTTATAGAGGTACGGCGACAGGCTAAGAATACTGAAAAAATTCAAGTTATCGTGGTGTTTCCTGGTAACCCTTCCACTTATAGAGGTAAAATAACATAGCATTAGGTAGGCAAGTTCAAGGGAAATGACAAAAATTTGAGTTATCAAGGAATTTGACTTATTGAGGTTCGAGTTATCGAAGTTCCACTGTATACTTATATTCGGGTGGTTGGCTGGTGGGCTTACCACAGGTACTTATTAGGTTAACTAGCGTTGGGTTAGGTTAGGTTTGTTAGGTTAAGTGTGGTTTGTTGGGTTTGTTTTTGTTTGTTTTGCCATCTTAGGTACTGTTGGCCTTCCAAGTACCTGCTCCAAGTAGAATAAACGGTATCAGGAAACTGACACATACTTTCTCCCTTTTAGCCAAACTTTAATGACAAAAATATTTGTTATTTACTAAATATAGAATATGAAGTATAGATAAATGTACAGAAAATTGTCTAAAATAGTTGTTTTCAGAAATATCCACCCAAATTGCTTTTTTGGAGGCACTATAGAGTCCGTTGCTACACACAGTAGTTTTGAGAGGGGAAATGCCCCCTTGCCCCCCCCAGGGTTAAATAGCAACACATTTCGAACATCATCTGTTGGTCAATGCTAACTTGACCTGCATATCAAATGAAATTGATCAGTAAATAAGAGAGAAATAGTTATTTTTGTATTCCCCATAAGAATAACATTGGACAACGTACTGTGTTTACCGCTAAATGAAAATTTCAATTTTCTCCGCAACTAGCAATCGTAGAATAGTAATTTAAAATACTAATTAATTTAGTTTTTTGAGCTCTTTTTAATGGTGAATAGTAATCTTTTTTAACATTTATGATTTTTTATGAAAAATCCAAAAAACTGAATTTTTGATGTTTTAAGTCCTGTAATTTCTGAACCCGCATTTTTCCAGAAATGCGGGTGGTGTCATTTTGTTGGAAACCTAAAGTTCTACAAACCACGAAAGTTTAATCAAAATCGTTAGAGCCGTTTTTGAGAAATTTGGATTTTTCATGTTTTTTGGCGGTTTTTGGGGGATAATTACCCTTAAAAATCAAAAATTCAAAAAAATGAAAAAAACGCCTGGAGATATCGTGGATTAGTACCTACACGCCAAATTTCATAAAAATCGGCCCATAGGTTAGGGCTCTAGCTCTGTACACATCCACACAGACACACACACACACACACACACACACACACACGGACACACACACACACACACACAGACAGACATCACGTAAAAACCACTTTTTTGGGTTCAGGGAGCACCAAAACGAATATTTCCACTGACAACTCAAATTCGAAAATTTGTACGAAAACAATACTTTCTCCATATACTATGTACAGGGGGAGAAAGTAAAAATCTGCCCCAAAGCTGAAAAAAATAACAAAATGGACGTTAATAGTGTTTATTTAAGTTTGTACTGCTAGTTTTCATCTTAAAAGTTGTTATTTATTTATTTTTACTGGCGTATAGTTACTTTATGAACAAATTATAATTATCTCTAGTGGATGATGATTGATCAAACGGTATTTATGTGTTTTATTATTGGAAATCTTTTGCTGACAGTTTCCGTCTTGCAATTCAAACGGTCCTCCCCTCAAACCAGTAGTCGGCAGAAGAAATTGGAATCGTCCAAGTTTGTTTTACTATTTTCACCATTAAAACGGTCTTTCCGCGGAAAAAGATTACTTTTATCGTGTTTTTCAGGTCAAAATCTATAAGAAAAGTGCAAATTTATCTCAATTTTGTTAGGGTCATGTATACTCCATAATTACCAATTTAGCTAGTAAACAGTCAATGTACTTATAGTTAAGTGGAGTTTACACTAGGCATCCAGCAGTTGCGTGAGTTTAATTTGCATCCTTCTTGCAAATGTAAACATTAAGATGCATAAAAGTTGCTCTTGCAAGGAGGACTCGCATGCATTTTTTGTTTGCTTGGTTAATATCTTTTTGGACCTCGGATGAAGTATAACTGGATCACGCCTTGCAATGCTAAGGAGAGCCGAAAACCGTGCCGTCATAAAGCCCGCTGGGTGGGAAAAGAGTCTATATCCGCAAGACCCCAATGTCAAACGACGGAACAGTGCTTCACTCAAACTGACATTTAGGCTAACCACAAAAACTGAAATACAGTAATAATTTTAACTTTGCATGGAATTTCACAACTTGAAATTGAGAATCAAACAGCATGCATTACAGTTTTTGAGAATTATTATAACTCAGATAATTTTAATAATTAGTTAAACACGGAATATGTTTAGTCCTGATTGAGAATGAGGTAAAAATAAACGGTATCAGGAAACTGACACATACTTTCTCCCTTTTAGCCAAACTTTAATGACAAAAATATTTGTTATTTACTAAATATAGAATATGAAGTATAGATAAATGTACAGAAAATTGTCTAAAATAGTTGTTTTCAGAAATATCCACCCAAATTGCTTTTTTGGAGGCACTATAGAGTCCGTTGCTACACACAGTAGTTTTGAGAGGGGAAATGCCCCCTTGCCCCCCCCCAGGGTTAAATAGCAACACATTTCGAACATCATCTGTTGGTCAATGCTAACTTGACCTGCATATCAAATGAAATTGATCAGTAAATAAGAGAGAAATAGTTATTTTTGTATTCCCCATAAGAATAACATTGGACAACGTTATGTGTTTACCGCTAAATGAAAATTTCAATTTTCTCCGCAACTAGCAATCGTAGAATAGTAATTTAAAATACTAATTTATTTAGTTTTTTGAGCTCTTTTTAATGGTGAATAGTAATCTTTTTTAACATTTATGATTTTTTACGAAAAATCCAAAAAACTGAATTTTTGATGTTTTAAGTCCTGTAATTTCTGAACCCGCATTTTTCCAGAAATGCGGGTGGTGTCATTTTGTTGGAAACCTAAAGTTCTACAAACCACGAAAGTTTAATCAAAATCGTTAGAGCCGTTTTTGAGAAATTTGGATTTTTCATGTTTTTTGGCGGTTTTTGGGGGATAATTACCCTTAAAAATCAAAAATTCAAAAAAATGAAAAAAACCCCTGGAGATATCGTGAATTAGTACCTACACGCCAAATTTCATAAAAATCGGCCCATAGGTTAGGGCTCTAGCTCTGTACACATCCACACAGACACACACACACACACACACACACACACACACGGACACACACACACACACACAGACAGACATCACGTAAAAACCACTTTTTTGGGTTCAGGGAGCACCAAAACGAATATTTCCACTAACAACTCAAATTCGAAAATTTTGACGAAAACAATACTTTCTCCATATACTATGTATAGAGGGAGAAAGTAAAAGTAGTACGCGAGGAAATATTTTATTTGTTGGTCAGTGAAAAACTTTCAGTGGGAAAGTTGTAGATAACATTCCAAAGATTAATTTGTATTCGAACAATTTTTTTGTACGGCTAATTGTTATCGGTACAAATTATTTTGAAGATTGGATTTCTTAGGATTGCGCACTTCCACAAAATCCACTCTATGAGGAAGTTCACACTGAATTCGAGAGGTGGGAGTACTTGGAAAGAGTGAACGATCTAGACTGTGGAATTCGATTAATATAGTGCTATTTGTTTATGTTTTCTATTGTTTCCCTTCATTAATAAAAATACCTAATCTTTAATCAAACAAATGAGGTATTTGTTTTATTACAAACAATTTGAATGTGTTTTGAGTGACAAACAACGTTTAGAACAATCCAACAGTCACTAACACACTGAATTTACTGAATGAATAACAGTGGGTGACAACGGTCATCAGATCCCAGGTGCATTTGAATAACTTAGATAAAAATGGAAGTTCCGGGAAACTCACGGTCTGGAAAAAGTTATGGCCATGGAAATAAACTGTGGGAAAAAATTATATTAATGATGTATTTGTTACTCAACTTTGTTACTCAGCAAATTACAACGATGTATAATAAGACGTTAATTTATGAAATAAATTATCTTTTTTTCAGAGAGATGTCAACTGATAAAGTAATACTTGTCACTGGTGGGACTGGTCTTGTCGGGAGAGGAATACAGACTATTGTTGAAAATGAAGAAAAGAAAGAAAGCGAAAAATGGGTGTTTGTGGGATCAAAAGAAGCTGACTTGAGGCAAGAATACACAGAGACTAAGACTAAGTTAAGCTCCCACTTAACCCTTTCAATTCCAAGGTCCAGGGAACTAAACATTTATTGAATTTTTTTGTTGCAACCATTTGGTAGCTGGATATCTAAAACCCATGCATAAAGTACCAACATCCTGTTAGCAAGAACTTACAATCAAATAGTTACTATAACAACTAAGTGGATTCTCGGATATTTTAACGAATATAAAAACATTAAGTCGAAAAGATGTTTGATACATCAGCTATTAATTAATTACCTATAGAGCAAAAATTTATATTTACCCTCAAAATCACCAGAACCAGAATTGTCACTTTTGGGTGGGGAATTGTTTTTTGCCTCGTACCAAAAGGGTTAATGCTCTAACATATATTTTTCTTGGGCTATGTGAAAAATTTGTTTGGGGCCATACGTATATTACGTGCCACACTTGAGGGGATGGAGGGGGTATGGCTCAGCCTTATGCTGTTTTATGTGGGGGAGGGGGGGTTTGTTCAATGTTCAGTAACTCGTACATTTTACCCGTAAGATCCGGCTCACTCTGGCTCCGACTCTCACAAAAATATTCAAATTGGTATCTTAATCAAGGATAAAAGGGTACAGATAGTTATATAACAAATACTACCATCATATTATTGTAATACAGTGGAACCTCGATTAGTCGAACCTCAGGGGGAATGGGAGAAATTCTAGTTATCGAATATTTCAAAGGATCGAGGTTCGACTTATCAAGGTGATTTTCCACAGACTTCGACTTATTGAGGGTCACGGTAACGCAATAGATGGATCGAAGAAGGGTAGAATCCGTACATAATTTTGTGCTTCGTATCATAAATAATCATAATAATTATTATCTATATTATTAAAAGAATTTCTCGATTTTTCTTTGCAGCATATCGACCCCTAGAAATTTATTTTTCTTAACATATTTGGTATCAAATTAAAGCTATTTCTCTCTAGATGTGCCTTTTTTGGGATTGGAAAATATCCCATGAAAAGCCTTCGTCCAGGAGGCTTTTGAAATTTAAGCGAATGTGCTACTATCTGTTGTTAAACCTGTGAACTTTTTCCAATTCACATTTGTTTATAACAAAACATATGGTGATGATTTGATCGAGTTCTTAAGTTTGATCACAGAATACAGCACTTGCATTTATTTATTTGTTGAAACTGGTGTATAGTTATAAGTAAGTTGATTTTCAAATAGGCTAATTCATTTAATTTCTTGAAATATAGATTTTTTGGAGGAAAAAAGAGTTCAATTTTGACCACGAAGAAAGGTCAATTTTCATAAGCATCTCTTAGGTATGGGGTCACCTATAGATTTAATATACGACAACTAGGGGTGTGCGAGTACTCGAAACTTCCGAGTTTTCGGCCGAGTATTTTAATACTCGAACTCGACTCGAAGTTTTGATAACTATTCGAAAGTTCAAGCGAGTATTTCCCGCCGATTTCCGGACGATCGCTAATGATTGCGACCGGCCAAAACGCGTAGTAACGGCCGCAAAAGGCAATCGCATCACGTAAAATCGGCCGAAAATGACGACCACGAACGATTTTGACCGGCCAAAAACGCGTAGTAACGGCCGCAAAAGGCGAACGCATCACGTAAAATCGGCGAAAATGACGATCGGACCGCGTAATTTCGGCCGTAACTAACGATTTCGTCATTTAATAATGATTATAAGTGATGTCTGGACCAGGTGAAATTGGCCAAATGACAACCGGGCTCTGTTTCATTGGCCGGAAACGAATGTCAAACCGTGTTTTGTTTGTCAATATGTAATCCAGTTTGATTGTACTGGTGAAAACTTTGTACTGCTACTCATGTATTAGTTAGAAACCATGTTTAGGTTATCAAATCTAGGGTGGTATCCAAATCCCATTACACTATTTTAAACTATCAACTGATGGCAAATACTCGCTCGAAAATACTCGAAACTCGAAAATAATTGGCACTACTCGACTCGACTCGATTCAAAAAATCACTACTCGCACACCCCTAACGACAACCAAGACCTTATGGCAGACACCATCATAGACAAGGCTATCTTGTGCCCTACGAATGAGCACTGTGCTGAGATAAATTTGGCCGTTCTTTCTAATCTGCAATGTGAAAAACGAGAATATTACAGTTTTGACTCAGTAAAATCAGATGATGCTGATGAACAGCTTAAATTCCCTACAGAGTTCCTCAACAGCATTGAAATTTCAGGCCTTCCAAGACACAGATTAGTATTAAAAGTCGGAGCAATTGTAATGCTGTTGAGGAATATCAACACAGACAAGGGTTTGATTAATGGTACCAGGCTCAGGGTTGTCAAGATGTTAAATAACACGATTGAATGCGAAGTTTTAACAGGGACAAGCCAAGGAGTGAAAGTGGTAATTCCTAAAATCAAACTGTCTCCTTCCGAAGCATTGCTTCCTTTTAGGATGGAGCGTTTCCAATTCCCGCTTACAATAAACAAAGCACAAGGTCAGTCTCTTGGTCAAGTCACAGTATACATACCAAAACCCGTCTTTTCCCACGGGAAACTCTGTGTCGCTTTAAGCCGTGTCCGATCATTTAATGGAGTGAAGGTTTTCATTCAAGCTTCAAAAGGATAATATGTTACTTCTAGCCAAGAAATTGTAACAGACAATGTTGTCTGGACAGAAGTTCTGTAAATTCTTATCCATAACACTATATGTATTATAATAAAGAAATAAAGCAATTTCGTACTTATACTACAATGGATTTTTCTAATTAAATTTTCACTTTTTCTGACTGTTGTTTGTATGCATATTTAATTTTTTAATGAAAAAAGGGAAATAGGGAGTTATAGAATTATGGTTAACTAAAATCAGAGTTTGTTTAAAAATTTCAAAGTAAATATGTTATTTAATTTAACATATTTAAATAACATACGAATACAGATTACTCTATATTCTGCTTGATCGTTTGGGTGTATAACATTTTTAGTCAACGAAGAACAGAAATTAAAAATAAATATCATTACCATACTTATTTTGAAGTCACGAAGTGACGCTGGCTGCTAGTTACAATTAAAAAGGATTTGAACAATTTTAAATGTTTAAAATAAGCCCGGAAATATTTTTTAAAGCTTCTTTGGCTAACGTAGTAGAGGATGAAATACTTCCTTCAGTGAAAATGTTCTAGAGTAGGAAAGTAAACAAAAATAATATCTCACAGTTTGGTATTTTGGTGATGTTTTGCTCGTTTGACCACTTCCTGTCTATTTTATAGACGTTTTTTGCTCACTTCTTATCACCTACACCAAACAAATCCCTCCCGCTTACGGAAGTCAGTTCTGACCAGCGTTCTGACCAACTATGCATTGATTTCAATTCAGCTAAACATCAATGTAGTGTAGGCTATTAAAAATAATTTGCAGAACTAAAAGAGAACAAAACATGATAGGCTGACAATTAAAATTGCAAAGAATTGTTGGAATTAGGGTGAAGCATTACGACACTTATTTTTGTTTTAAATTGTCGACAGAGTGTTCACTGGTGTTCCAATCTGCTTCCCGATGTCACTTTTTTAATTTCCTGTGTCAACAGCCTCAAATAATCTTAAACTTCTCCTCATAGGGTAAAGTTTTGCCAAACTGCAAACACTTAGTAAAAACACAACCTAAAAACTACGTTTCACGCACTACATCCAGAACCTCTAAATTTGCACAAACTAAAGACACCGGACACAAATCTAATCAAATTAAAACCATTTTATTTAGGCTAATAAAAATATATAATTTAGGGCTACAACAATATGAGACTGTTCCATGTTTATGAAATGAAATCCTTGCATAGGTGGCACACATGCGTGAGGATGAGTGTTAGATATGCGTGTTGCTCATCAACGTAAATTTGTCGGTTCTTTTACCGACACCAGGGCACTCGGGAAAGAGATGTAGTGGGGAGGGAGGGTTGGAATTTCTGGCTGCAAAGTCACAGGAAGTTTGGTAAATCACTTCGACTTATAGAGGTTCTCTAGTCAATACTTGACTTATAGAGGTGCGGTGACAGGCTAAGAATACTGTAAAAATTTGAATTATCGAGGTGTTTCTTACTAACCCTTCAACTTATAGAGGTAAAATAACGTAGTATTAGGTAGGCAAGTTCAAGGGGAATGACCAAAATTTGAGTTATCAAGGAATTCAACTTATTGAGATTCGAGTTATCAACAGTAAAACTAAATACATTCCGGTACCATGTTTTGAGTAAGTTCTGTATTTCTTTGTTTTAGAATGTAAAATCATGACATGATACAATATTGCTCAGTGCCACCCACATCTTTAACTTTGAATGTTTGGTTCTTGTAAATATAACTTTTGACATGATCAAAAAAGGATATTAAAATAAAGTCATTAAAAGTTCAATAAAAGTTAATTTAGTTTAAATTCATACTCAAAATTTCTAATAAAATTGTGTTTGAAAGGTTTAAAAAGCTGTTTTAAAGTCTACTACGATTGAGTTAGGCCATACGTAACACATGGGGGGATGCTCAAGTTACGGTGTGTTACATGGGGGATGGGGGGGGGGTTGAAATGACAAAAAAAGTGTTAAGCCTATGTAATATATGTATGGCCCCTTTTCCCCTTTGTGCACGAAGGGTACATTTAATTAGCTTTTGAATCTGCCACCTAAAAACATAGTTAATTACTGTTTAAGAGATTGTACCGATGCGGGCTCTGTATACGGTTTGCATCTGACATGTGGTGTAACCTGGTGGACACAAATGGAACTAGAATCTAGATTATACACTGTAATACCGACAGTCTGGCTGAGTGGTCTAAGGTGCTAACCCTCAGCGAACAGTAGGACTTGGATTGAGGTTTTGAATCCCATCTCAGTTGGTGCTTTCTTTGTGCAACTCATGGAGAGTTTACCTGTCTGTGGTAGAGTTATTGGGAGGGCGAACTATTAGCAAATATTCTACATCTCTGTTTCAAGCTGACGAGATAGGTGAATTCTCTGTGTTGCACATCTGATCAGGTGTTTTGCTACTTTTTACCTATCCTTAGTTAGGCTACTTACCTTATCCTTAATTTGGCTATTTTCTTACCTTAATTAACGCAGGAAAATCATACCAAAGTTTTTTTGTGGTTTTAAACTCCGAAATAGAAGGCAGCTGTTAAGCCATGAGATATATGTACGAAGTATAAGATATATGCTTACTTTTTTTCAATAGTGCAGTATGGAATTGAACTTTGGGGTTTAGCTTCAGATGCAGATAAAGTTTTTAAAATTCAAAAGAAATGTTTAAGATTAATGACTTTTGCATCTTGGAGGTCTTCCTGTAAGCCTATTTTCAAAGAACTAAAAATTTTAACACTTCCAAATTTATATATATTAAAGATTTTATTAATGGTAAAATCAAACTTTGCAACATTTTCAGAGGAAAATGTTGACCACAGATATAATACAAGATTTAAAAACAATTTTCAATATCCCATACATCATCTGAAACTTATTGAGAAAACACCTATGTATATGGGGAAACGAATTTACAATAAGTTGCCCGTTAAATATAAAAACTTAATAAAGACTAACTCGTTTAAAAAGGAACTAATAGATTTTTTGTTGGAAAAGAACTATTATAATGTTAATGAGTATTTATCTGATCCTGATTTTAAAAATTGTACATAGTTTAGTAAGGGTTTATTTGAAGGGTTTATTTGTAAGCTTACAGTATGTCTGATTTTGTTAGTGTAAGTACCAATTATAAGTAGTTATTATGATAAATTATTATTGTTTTGACAATGTCACCAGTTTTTTTAGCAATGCTAATTTGTAAACGTATTGTGACAATAAAATATTTGATTTGATATATACCTATCCTTAAATGTGTGTGTGTGTGTGTCTACCGAAGCAAGATTTTTTTATAATTTTTAGAGTTCAGACATTCAATATATTTAAAAAAATCAACAAAACAATGCGGATTCAACCAATCCATTCATAAGCTTGGCGCTCAAAGGGTTAAAATGTTGTAACTTAGGCTACATTGTACGTAATTGCATATTGGTGTAGTCTATGCTGTAAGTAGTACAAGCTGCGCTGAGCTCTGGCATATGTCAGAGGGGAAGGAGGGGAGAGGCAGCAGCGGATGGGGGCAGCATTGAATAATACTGTAGACTCTCAGAAATTCGGGAATCACACTTATCCGGACTCCCGGTTATACGAACCGATGATTTTGAATTTTGTAATAATTTATTTTTTTGCAAATAAAAAACAAATAAAACAGAAATTCACAGTTTAGCACCTCCAGTTTTCACGCGATTATCCCACATTACACAGATGTCACGTAGTTTGCATTGTCAGGCGCTCTGTTTCCGTGCCTTTATCGGTGTTTGTTATTGCTTACGTACCCGGTAAACTGCTCCGTTCAGGTCTTCTCCTGTCGATGACTTATCACTAACGATGTAAATCAGTAGACCAGTGACAGTTTTCATTACAGTATACTTTGTTTATTAATAACAGTGTTATATTAATTCTTTACAAATGTACATGCATTTCAATATTTTCTGTTTAAACTACAGTTTTACCACGTTTTCAAGTAATAAATGTATTACCTCTAATAATCCTACCTTTTTTGTGTTCCGACCATGATCTCAGTCCCGTTGGTGACGGATTAACAAGGTTCTACTGCATTAGGCCTACAGAATGTTTATAACTTTCTTCTGGAAGCTCTCGCTTGTATTAGCACATAAACATATAAACACATATTGTCATAATTGTTCACAATAAAAGCGGAATTGATGATTCATGCCCACCTCCAAGAAATCTATATTTGTCTAAATCCGTACCAGCCGTCTGCCACAATAGCCCGGATTTCTGAGAGTCTGCTGTACGAAAAAATTGTTTTATGGTCTAATTTTAAAAGGATTCATTTTGTGTTTTTGATATAGTGTGGTCATGTACAAAATCATTTGAGGCCTATATGTTTATTTGTATTACTTGGAAATGTATGTAATTTTAGTAGCCATAACTGTTACGAATTGACATCAAAATTTTGAAATTTTAACGTTTAAAAATACTTTTTCACTGCGTGAAAAAGTCTTTTTGTTATGATTTTTTGTTTACGGTAAATATTTTGGTGGGATTCAAATAACAAAATTAAGCTTATGTGGGCCTGACCCATTTTTAGGGTCAGGCCCTTATGTAAATTTACCAAGTAAAATCCACAGGTAATTTAAACTATTTTTTGTTATATTAAATGTAGGACTATCCCATTATAAAACATGTATTTTGATTCATAGTACAATCACTTGGAATATAGGCCTAGTTTTAGTTTGTTATTCTTTTCAGAGATTATCAGCAAACAAAAGAACTATTTGATAAACACAAACCTACTCACGTGATTCATCTGGCAGCAATGGTTGGTGGATTGTATTACAACATGAGTCACAATCTAGACTTCTTCGTAAGTAAGTTTTTTAATAATGATTAAATCAATTATTTCTAAATGGATTCAATGTAATCGAATGTGTGTATTCGAAAATGTAATCAATAAAATAAAAGAGCAACAGTATGAAATTAGTTTTAACAATTTAGAGTAAACCTAATAGTTTCAGCTTATGTATCAAAAGAAAGTTATTTTCAGGTTGCTTATCCAATGAAGAAAATCAATACCGTATAAGTTATTATTAGTGAATTTCCTTTGGAAAGTGAACTATTAGCATGACCCGCACGGTGAAACTTAAGCCCAGGACCACCATAGAAGTTCCTAACGTGACCCCCTGAACATGTTTTGGGGGTTCGTTCAAAATTGTATATATATATATATATATATATATATATATGTATATGTTTGCACTCTAGAGGTCACATTTTTTGTCCGATTTACTTCAAATTTGGTAGGGACATTCCTTTCTGTAATCAGTTGGACAAACTCTGAACTCTTTTTTGGGGATTAATCTTTCAAATTTTGATTTTTTGGGTCCAAAAAGGGTCAGAAAAGCCCTGTATGTAAAATTAATGCATCTTAAAAGATGGGAATTAGTGAGGCAAGAGTTTTAAGCCCTCTCTCGTCATTCTAGCATACATATTTACCGAGTTATTAAAGAAAATGTGCTTTGACTAAACACAGTACGTTGTCTTATGGGAGTTTTACATTATAAATGCATGTTATTCATTTGTTGGTGTACTTTTATCATCCCCAGCAACCTTACGCATCAGAACAGCCAAAAATCACTGTTTTCAGATTTCAATAAAAATTGGAATAAATGTATGTTGTTACACTGATTTTTAGTTTTCAAAGTTTTTATGTGGAAATTCACTTCCCTCACGTCAGCGTGCTGCGTGCGAACTCGTTTTCCTTTTTTTAAAAAAATATTTTAAAATAATTTCCCCTTATAATAGTTGGGTAGTTCTCTTAATCCCATGGTTTAATTTTATTGGCTCCATCTGGCAAAACAAATAATATTTTACTCCTACCCAACAACCCGAAGGATTATGACTTACTGTAGGGCCTATTAAAAATCTGTCATAATCATCAACTTTATTATCAAAATAATAATTAGTTTAATATCTTAAGTTAAGCTAATTAATTTACTATCAGTTACTATTGTGAACGGTTTAGAATAATTTTAAAACACCATTCAGCTATTTAGAGTAATGGAAATTGAAATACAACATGTTGTGAGTCAAGAGGCCTAATTTATTTTAATTTTTTTTTTCAGAGGAATAACATGAAAATAAACGACAATGTCTTGCAAGCCAGTTTTGAAGGTGGAGTTGTTAAAGTTATATCTTGTTTATCTACATGCATATTTCCCGATAAGACAACTTATCCGATAGATGAAACTATGGTATGTAAAAGTGTCACTATTCAAAATTAACTTTTCAGGAGTTAGTATATTACGCTTTGTCCATAACTCTTAAGATTATTAGGGTTAAAAAAATTATTTTAAATTCTTGTGATATTGCATATTGCACTTCATTATCTGTTAGTACACAAATTTAGGCTCCACGAATAGTATGCCAATAATAGACTATATGGCCTACTTTTAGAAACTAAAAATAACCAAACCTAAACAAGTGCATCAGTGTAAAACACTTTATATTTCAATATATCCAGGATTCATTTTTGTAGCTCATTGTTGGTAATGGCGAGTTCTTTAAGAAATTATTGCAATCATTTGCCATCACAGGCGGTTTGTCTCAATCAGTGATGGCGAATGTCTACAATCATTTCTTAAATAGCCTAACACATTCAGTATTTGTATTTATTTATAAGAACATAGATTTTAAATTAAATAAACATCCATGTAAAAGAGTTGAAAATGTTGTGTATTTAGTCTAAAACTTGAATGCAATAACTCTAGAACTGCAAAAACTTGTAATTTTATGTTTTTGGACCCTTTTAAAAATGCTAAAAGTTGTGATTGCGAATGTTTAGTCCTGATTGTTGTACAATATATTAATAATCTATTCGGTACTTTTGTATTATACGGATGCCACTATTTTTGGAGGTTAAATTTTTACCGGATACAAAGGATAACTACATAATTCGAAAAAACGTACTTTTATTGACTTACTGTACAAATTTTACATCATTCTGATGAGCGGTCTTTGTGTTGTGCCTCCCAAAAGGCAGCGATGTCCGCTAGAATCGTGTTGAATGCGTCGTCGCCGATAGCAGCCACACCTGATCGCCACATGTGCTCCGCCAAATATGTGTCCAGATGATGACGCGCAGTTCCTCTTTGCCTTTTATTTCTCTACTTGGCACTCCCCCACATACGTTCAACTTGTTATGAAAACAAATGTAACGTAGTGCACGGCAATAAATCACTCATGACACTGACCCAGATACAGGCAGTGACAGGTGATGCGTGCGCTCCGGTCAACGACCTGACCTTGGCCTATTTGGAGGGGGTTTGGCGGCCGGAAGTATGACTCATCAGGTATCGTTCGATTCGTAACGAAACAAGGAAAGTCCTACAATCATTTTTATGATAACCCATCCTAACATAACTTTCGCAGCGCTGTATAAGGGTGGCATCCATATAATACCAAAGTACCATCTATTCATCCAGATTCTTCCCCCAAACATGTTTTCCAATTAGAGTTTGTAGTCAATTAATGTAGTCAAGTATGCTTTTGGCTTATTGATTACGAAATTTGTCTTTTGCCAGTTTAATGGTAATTTTGAGTTACATAATACGGTTTTTGCCAATTTTCCATTTATTCTTTATGCCTAACAAATATATATTTGTGTAATCAGCATTAAATTTAGCATCTTTAGGCCATTTTAAAACTGTAAATTGTGTGAGTTTTACAATCTTTATAAGGCACGCACCTAAGTGAAGTTGCAATTTCGGTAACTTAATAAAATTCTTCAGGTTTGGTATTGTCATAAAACTAATTGCAAGTGTTTTATAATTAATTAAGTTACACTTTAACCAGGTGTTCCTTACTTAGCTGAAACAATCAGTACCAAGTTGACAAAGGTCAATTCTTTAATTGTATTGTTTTTACAAATTTAAACAACAAATCTTGCAAAATGGGAAGGAATGTTTTAGCATTTTGGCAGAAATGGTCAGCGGGTTTAGGGTTAAGTTAACGAAGCATAAATTAAATAGCTCTAATTACAGATAATTTAAAAATACAGTTACTACCCCTAGTTGGATTGATTTATGTAACATTTTATTCTGCCTACTGTACAGAATTAGTGAAATTGCCACATTCATCATAATATTACGATAACCCTTATGTTTTAAGCAGCAAGAAGTTAACCAAAACTGATTTTCAGGTACACAACGGACCACCCCATTGTTCCAACTTCGGCTACAGTTACGCCAAGAGGATGATAGACGTAGCGAACCGAGGCTACCATGAGCAGCACGGTAGGACGTTCACCTCCGTTATACCGTGCAACGTCTTCGGGCCTCATGACAACTTTGATCTGCAGGCCAGCCACGTGATACCTGGGCTTGTCCGGAAGCTGTATGACATCATGGAACATGGTGGGTGAATGTTAAATACAACTTGTCAGTGGTTCTTAACCTTCTGTAAGGTGCTGACAGGAGGTTTCTTTTGTGTCTTTTTGATTTTATTCGTGATAAATGTTTTTCCGGTGACAGCAGCATACCCAGCGTTATACCTCACGCACATCTTTCTAGGAAGATTAAACAATGCTATTTTGCTGTTTGTATAGTTGTCAGTGAGCGCCTTGACTTAGTTGCATGCTGGACGAATCCTCTGTGAGCGCCTGACCATGCTGTTTTCCCGGACGAAAAATCCGAGCTTGCCCGGCTGTGTTGTGAATTATTCGCGTTTTTATTTTGTTATGAGTTTTAAACAAACTTTATTTTAATGACTTATTTAATTTCCTGTTAAATGGATGAAGAAGATTAATTTCGAGGATCTTTGCAAGTGTAGAAAGAGACCACTATGAAACTATAATTAGTGATAATTTATATTTTCTTTATTTGATTAGATTTAGCCCTATAGTTTTTTTATTTGATTTTAAATATATTATGAAAATTCATATCCAATAACGTGTTTTGATTTTACTATTATAGGCTCTAATCTATGTTAGAAAAACTCTTTAGATATCTGAAATTGCAATTTTTAGTAGTTTATTGCAACAGTTCATAAATTATGTAAAACATAATTATATGATAAACATATAAAAGATAAATAAGTAGGCTTATAGCAATAATTATGCAACAAGGTACAAGTCCCAGATAGGCTATATAAAATTTAAAGTGCCCTCATAAAACTCGATTAGCCCTATGTATAACTTTAATATCTACAGAGTGTCTCACGTAAGGTGTCTCAAACCGATTGCAGACAAAACAATTGACCTAGAAAGATGAAATAAAATTATTTCCCACTAAATCGACCCCAAGGAATAACGTAAAAATATTTATAATTTTATAAAATCTGGTGAAAAAATTGTCAGAAGTAGAGTCCTAGCATTTTTACACTATTTTTTTACAGACAATCGAAGATAAACAAAATGTAGGCAATTTATTTCCCTATGTGGAAATGTGTTTGATTTATTTGAAAACATTTTGTTACCCGAATTACGGAAACCGGGGAAAATCAAAAAACTTACACTTTACATTTGAAAAATAAAAACCAAATCAAAAGTATAAAAGTAATATACTAAAACTGTTATATCACTAAAGGTGACATTACAGGTATTGGAAATAATGCACTTTTGTACAAAGTAATAACTGTTTTTATGGCTTTTTATGAGTTGAAAAACAAAATTTGAGTTTCGTCGAAAGCCAAAATTAGTTATTTGAAGCTAGATCTAATTTTTGTACTTTATTATAATATAACAAATGGTACATATGTTTATAGTAAATACACCTCTGACAAGAATATATATATATAAATATATAGTATATGAGTATATATAGTATATATGTATATATATATATATATATATATATAGAGAGAGAGAGAGAGAGAGAGAGAGAGAGAGAGAGAGAGAGAGAGAGAGAGAGAGAGAGAGAAATATGAACAAATAAAGGTTCCATAAGCACATATTGATTTTTGAACCTAAATTTGTAGCATAGGCCTAGCCTGAGCAAAATCTGCAGAGGATACTACAAACCATAAAATATAAACCTATCATATGCATACTCTTTTTGTTCACAAAAAAACAGAGAAATGGAATAGATTAAATTAAATAAAACACGATTGGGTAGATTTTTAGATTAAGTCAAAAAAGTGAAAATTTCCAAATTGATTGTAGGCCTAACCTGGAAAATACTCACATTTTCAATAACGCACAATTGAACACAAATAATAATATTTACCCATAGTAACACACACTACCCCGACAAGACACTTGTTTATCACTAAATCACTAACATGCGACAGTAAAATACGGACCTACTCGCACTAAACAGTCACACATTGAATTTGGCTTGGCTAGCAGAAAGAATCTCTAATTTGTTATTATTTACACGAGTCACCTGACGCTCCATACAGAAAGGCACCGCTACAAAGAGGAAGAACTTTTTCTTGGCTTCAAAGAGGTATGTGATTCACGTCACGCTAAATCAATTATCGACCTATATTTCATTACAACAACTTATAACAGGTAAAGTGTATGCTATTATTCGTCATTAGAAAAGGTGGCAATTGCTTTATAGGTGCTGTGGGCAATTTCACTATAATGTATTGGTAACACTGAAGGCATGACAGCCATTCGTCGACTGTTTGTGATCACCTTTAGCAGTCGCAAGTCAGTATAATAGCTCCCATTTACAGCTATATTACAATACCGACAGTCGCCTATTATAATAGGGGCCTAAGTGTAAGATGCTAAAGTCTGATTACCATCTCAAATAAGTTAAATTCCCCTTTAAATCAGTAAATTGAATACCAAAAGTTAATAGTTTACTCTAGGAGAAGAGCTGAAACCATTGATACTATCCCTTTTATAAATAGGCCAAAGAAGAAATGGTTTCAGTGAAGAAATAAGTTGCTGCTTGGTAAACCAACTCCAATCCTCCATTGATCTTAAAGACCAGCCAAATTCAGAATATGGGTCGATTGAGTAGCTTAAATTGCTGATTCAGTTCAAAGTATTTGTTTAAAAGACAAATCTTAAAATCAAAATCTTACATCTTACAATCAAAATTTAAAGAAAGAACTCGTTTATTAATTCTTATATTATCGTGAAGCAACAATGGGACTTATTCCAAAACGTTTACAGCCACATATGTGTGGGACGCTTATCAAAATTAATCTTTTCGAACATCCTATCAAATTTATTACATTTAAATAAAACACAAGATCAGAATACAAAATTAATGATAAACAGCCAGTTAAATATTAGCAAAGGCCAAGGTAGAGAGAGTCACCACCACTAACCCTTGTAAAGCCCTGAGAGAAAGAGAGATTGTTTTATTGCTGATGCTGAGCCGAGGACATTTCTCACCTTTGTAAATACTCTAACTAGCCTAGAATTTCAAGTGTAATATATTATCCCCAACTTTTTGTAATCCAATAATGATAGCCCCTGAGATTTTTAATATGCAGATATGTAATTTTGTAAATAAATAGGTATACTTGTTCATTGTATCAGCATGTTATTTGGGGCGTAACTCGATTGGTAAAACGGGCAAGTCAAAGTGCAGTCAAGCAAACAGGGGTACAGTCAGTTTCAGAACTAACGATAACTCGATTGGTAATGGCTAGGCCTGCTACGTCTGCCGAAGTCGTTGGTTCACCCCTCCCGCAAGTATTGCGTGAAGAGTATTGTGGACATCTCTTCACAGGGACCACCAAAATATGTATACAACTGTTGAATAAAGCTGTATAATTTTTTCCCATTGGATCCGGAAAATAATCACCTAATAATTTAATTTAATTAGTAAAACATTAATATCCAGGTTTGAAAACTTCTATACAGGCTTTGGCATCCTGCCAAGTATCACAAGTATTGAAGAATGCATGGCTTTATATGGTTTATGTTCCATTGGCGAGTTTTGTTATGTTTACAAACAAATTTACTAAGTTCCCTCGGCTTTTAATGGAACTACGATTACAGTTTATATTCCACTGGCGAGTTTTGCTATGTTTCACAAATAAATGCATTACATTGTATATTCCCTCGGCTTGTCATGGAGCTGCGATGCCGAACAATCGTCCCATTAGGTTTTTAGGGGGTTCTGAACGAGACTGTACTTGAGCCTAATTTTGTCCTTTTCGCATGGGTGAACACTGACTGCGTTACCAATTGAGTTTTCCCTGTTATTCGTGTTAGCAGAAGCCACCATTTTTTATTTTAGCCTAGGAGCTAGGAAGCATCTATCACCAAAGAGTAACAAATCAAACAGTTTAGAAGTATATAGAGGATAAAGGTTAAAGTAAAACCATAAAAGTGAAATAATACACTATAAAGGTAGAAGTACAGTAGGTATGTATTTATTTATTAAGACAAACATTAGCACAAACAATAAATAATAATAAAATAATAGAGGAGGGAGGAAGTTTTTCATTATTTACCTTTTAGAAATAGGCTAAGTATTTTGCTTTATCTTTATCTTTTATACTTATATGAATACGTGTTATAGCCTATACAAATCTTTTTACTTGTAGTTGATTTTCATCCATTTGCTTAGTTCCATTTTTAAAATTTTATATTTTTCATGTACTTTAGGTTTTTATGCTTATAATGCTTATAAGGTTATAAATTGATAATTTTCTTCATAAGAAACTTGTTTATGCAATAGTTGAACTGATAAAGTACGTTTTTATTTAAAAATGTTGAGTTTTTTTTAACCCGGAAGAATCCTCCTGGAGCGCCCAATGGTGTGATTTGTAAGCGCTCTCTGGAGGGTTAAACTTTACACATCCCTATTTCAAAATTAGAGATATAATGCACCACCCCTAATATGTGAATGTATTTACCTTGAATGATACATTGTCATTTATTTAAGCACTGTTGTGTTGTTGTCAGCTGGTAAGTTGGTATACTGTAGAAGTAAATTAACTTTATTTTTCGACGGTTGTATAGAAAGTAATAAATTGGGATATTACCAGAATTTATCCAATAGTAATAATTTATTGTAAATCTCAATGGAACTATAATTAAAAAACAAAAATAAATAAATAAAAGTTATAGTGATACAATTTTACATTGTTGTGTGTTTTTGATACACATACTTAATTTGAAAATTTTCTACATAAACGGTGAAAAACTGAAAATGGTGGTCAGAGCAATACACAGTTTCTTAAGTCACATGTTGCGTGTTGTTACAATGAAACAAAATACAATAAATTACATCTTGCAAAACTACAAAATATATTTACACTTATCAGAATAAGTTTAGGACGGTTACTACAAACATGACAGTAAATATAAGAGATGGTACAAGGCAATCGATTAAACAACTGAGATAAACAACTGAAATGAAAGATATCAAAGAAAATTCTCATGGGTTTAAAGTCGTATTACAGTTACTTTTCTATAATTGGACACTTTTCACTTATAATAAATAGAAAACCTTAGTCTATTCTGAAAAATCCAAGATCACGATAGGAAAACACCTAAGTATCCACATGCAATAAATAAATCACTGTTTTTGTAGCCATAGTTTCTTCGTCACTACTTTTAGCGAATTTCCCCTATAGGGAAGAAGCTATTACCGTAGTCGGCATGGTAAGACCTAGGCCCGGGACCATGATAACTTTTCGTTTTGAGGTCCCCAGACCCCAAAAACACCATTCGTTCGAAACTGTATATATATATGTGTCCGTGAGCACGATAACTCTCGTAAAAATTATCCGATTTTGATGAAATTTGGTATAAACGTGTAAAGCAACATTTATGACTTTAAGTTCGAAAACCAGCCAGATCGCTCTATCCGAAAGGGTATTTTGGGGGGGTTTTGTACCCCAAAAATGGGTTTTTCGAATTTTTTACATATAATTTTGGAAATAGTCAAATTTTAGTTCTTCCCATTGGATTCAGCTTAAAAAAACACACAATTTGGTATTTTGATCATTTCTCTACGTCAATTGGTTACCGAGATATTGAAAGTGCTAAATACAGTACGTTGTCTAATGTTATTCTTATGGAGGAAAAGACAAATTTTAAATCTCGCTTATTTATGAATGTATACTGACGAAACTTGGTATACGGCTACATCTGGTTGTGGTCTATTGATATTTGCTCAAAAAAACAATTTTTTGCCAAAGGATCCCGTAGCAGCAAACCTGCGTACTCAGCCCCATGTTATTCTCATGGAGAATAAGTAACATGTTATCTGCCTTCGTTATGAAAATAAATTAATGAAATTTGGTATGTGGCTTTACCTACATGAGTTATATTGATATTTGTATAAAACCCCATTTTTGTGTTCCTTTCTTTAGCAAACCTGCATACTCAGCTGCCATGTTATTCTTATGGATAATAATTAAAATGTCATAAATCGTTTATTTATGAATGTATATTGATGAAACTTGGTATGTGGCTTTATGTGGTATTAAGATACATATATATGCATTGGAAATTCGCTGAGTACGCAGGTTTGCTGCTACGGGGGTATTTTGCATTGGATTGCTGATGTGAATATCAGTTCAACTGCAACCCAGTCCTTTTTGTAGGTTATCTGAGTTAATTTTTTGTAGGCTCACATATACAGCCTTATATTTTAATTTGTTTCTTTCTAGTCTAATTGTAGTTTGAAAATGAATATGAACAAAATATAGATTCCTATCAACATTTGGATTTAAAGTTTCTCAAATGTGATTGTATCAAAATAATTAGACCCAGCAGTTCAAATTGAGCTGAAACCTCAAGTAGTTCTGTTGGTGAGGTAATTTATTTTTAGGTTAAGTTTATTTATTTATTTTTGTTTGTTATGATAATTGTGAGCTCATCCTCTTATGGGATAAAAGAACGAACTCTGAGTTTATTTAGTTCTTGAAAAGTTACAATTTAGCAAAACCGTTAAATACACAATTTGTCTTGTGTTTCAGGCCAAAAAGAGTTTGTGGTTCTGGGGTCAGGAAAGCCCCTCCGCCAATTCATTTACTCTCTTGACCTGGCTCGTTTGTTTCTCTGGGTGCTCCGCCACTACGAGTCTGTCGAACCAATTATACTCTCAGGTACGGTATCTTTTGGAAACAAACCCTCAACCACTTGCTGTGCTATAGCTTAAGGGGCGGGAATTTCTATTACAGAACAAATATATCATGCGCATTGGGCTTTACACACAGAGGCAAAACTAAAATATCATTAATAAAAATACTCGTAACTATTAGCAAAACTTCAATTTAATTATTAATTTCTTTCTTGTCACTAAAATACATTCATTAACACGTTCGCTGTGCACGAAAAATTTTGAATTTTTCGCGGATGCTGAACAATATTTATTGTTGATTTACTTTCCTATGACGAATAGAAGACTGACCATGTGGTTTAATAGCATTCCAGATCTTTAGTTTAGCCACTGATGACGTCATAAAGGTCCGGTCGATTTTGGGACCGTAGCACCCGTTGCGTGTACACACATAGTTACAATCACATGAAATGACAGTCACAATGTTATTATTTGGTAAAAACCTACTATACTGATAAATATTCTTATCACTATAACTTATATACAATATTTACACTATAAAACCATGATAAAACAATATATAACGCCACAGGAACACAACTCGAAATAAGCAGAACAATGCGCCAAAAAATGCACAAAATACGCAGCCGATACAAAAAGTAAGCCGCTCGACAACACAACGTGACCCGCACTACACACAGACAGTAAATCACCTGCCCCAAACAAGTGATGGGCTCACACTAACTGGTTTAGTTACAATAAAGAGCGGGAAACCGTTTCGGGCCGTGCGGCGTGCACGCGCAGCCAAGGCCAATCGAGACAGACGCCGGATCTGGAAACTGATGCCGCCCGGCAACACTACGGGACCCCCCACCCTACACGCTCACAACATATCACGTGAATCGACCAGGTGCTCAGCTCAGACTGACTGGTTTAGTTTCAAAAGAGGCATGTCCCGACATGTGGACACAGCGTGCGAAATGATGCAAGGATGTCCCGATATCGGGACATGCGCAGCGAACGTGTTAACATTATAAAGGTACATTATAAAATGTATATGGAATGCTAATATGTAAACACTAGTTATCAACTTAGATGTGTTTCAATTTTAATCGGCCTATACAATAATTGAACCTAAACAAATTGGCCTTGACCTAGTAGGCTTTAGCTACAAAAAAATAACAAAATATATATGATAGGCCAATTTGTGAATTTTATCAGATTAAATGTGATTTAATTTTAATATGGTCTAATTGAGCTAATCTATCTAATATATAAAAATCAATGTTCGTTCGTCTGTCCGTTCGTATTTTATGCGCTGCCATACCGTTCATCTGATTGCTTTGAAATTTTGCTTAGTAACACAGGTTAACCCTGGGAAGGTTATAGGCCATTAACCGAAGTCCTAGGACATTAGGGCTGTGCCCCACTGGATTTCAAAGTTTCAGCGTTAATCTTATGGAATAAAGGTTTCTTTTGATTTTATCAGATGATATCTATAACTTAAAATATTGTAAACAGCTCTTTATCACTATGGAAATAAAAAAAAAACTATTTGAATGGCAACTCAAACTCTTTTTTCAATAGGCGAGTGAGCGTAGCGAACGAGCTCATCCGGGAGGTGAGTGAGCGAAACGAACGAGCTAATCCAGGAAGCGAGTGAGCGAAGCGAATGAGCTAATCTGGGAGGCGAATGAGCTAATCCAGGAGGCGATTGAGCGAAGCGATCAAGCTCATAATGAAAATGAACGAGTATTTGACATAAAACAAATTCAATGCCTCTTCTGTGGCAGCAACGCGCCGGGTACCAGCTAGTAATATCTATAATATTATAAAGAAGAGGTGGTTTCTGTCTGTCTGTCTGTCTGATGTTCCGGGTGAACGCAAAAACTACTGAACCGACTGGGCTGAAACTTTACACAAAGGTAGATCTTGAACCCATGCAACATATAGGCCTATTCACTTCCTTAAAATCCCCTCGGGCTACGCCCCGTGAACGTCCTAAGTTCCAATGTTTACATTTCAGAAGAAAGTATAAACATTCAGAAACTGTAATGCGAACAGCTGTGGATACTTCCATTTGACAGCTTAAAGAGCAGAATCAATAACTAAACTATAACTGTTTAATAAACAGTTACTAAACTATTTAGTATATTTAGTATTTAGTTACTGTTAACTAAACTATAACTAAATAATAACTGTTTCAAGCTAACTAAAATGCAAATTGCATTGACTAAAGAACGGGTAGAGAAAGCCCCTGTGCGAAGAACGGGTATGTCAGCTAGTTATAAATAAGAGGTAGTTTCTGTCTGTCTGCTGTTCTGGGCAAACGCAAAAACTACTGAACCGACTGGGCTGAAACTCTACACAAAGGTATATCTTGAACCCGAGCAACACGTAGGCCTATTCTCTTCCGTATAATCCCCTCGGGCTATGCCCCGTGAATGTCCTCTAGTTTCAATGTTTCATTTCAGAAGAAAGTAAACATTCAGAAACTGTAATGCGAACAGTTGAGGACACTTCCATTTGACAGCTTAAAGAACAGAAGCAAGAACAGCTGTTTCAAGCTAACTAAAATGCAAATTGCATTGACTATAGAACGAGTAAAGAAAACCTCTGTGCGAAGAACGGATACATCAGCTAGTTACAAATAAATGGATTTTTAATACCCCCGTCGCAGCAAACCTGCATACTCAGCGAATTTCCAATGGAGATATAACTGTCTTAAAACTACATAAAGCCACTTACAGTACCAAGTTTCATAAAAATATATTCACAAATAAGCAATATATTATACAATTTTAATTATTTTCTATAAGAGTAACATTGGGGCTGAGTATGCAGGTTTGCTGCATCAAGGAACACAACAAATGAGTTGTTGTGCTAATATCAATATAACTCATCTAGGTGAAGTCATATACCAGTTTTTATTAATTGATATTCATAATTAAGGGAGACATAGCATTTAATTATCATTCATAAGAATAACATGGGGCTGAGTACGCAGGTTTGCTGCTACAGGAGACTTTAGCAAAAAAAATTGTTGAGCTAATATCAATGGACCACAACCAGATGAAGCCGTATACCAAGTTTCGTCAGTATAACTTCATAAATAAGCGAGATATGAATTTTTTATTTTCCTCCATAAGAATAACATTAGGCAACATACTGTGTTTAGCACTTTCAATATCTCGGTAACCAATTGACGTAGAGGAATGATCAAAATACCAAATTGTGTGTTTTTTAAGCTGAATCCACTGGTGAAAACTAAAATTTGACTATTTCCCAAATTATATGTAAAAAATAAAAAATAAACATTTTGGGGCACAAACCCCTCCCAAATACCCCTTCGAATAGAGCGATCTGGCTGGTTTTTGAACTTTAAGTCATAAATGTCGCTTTACACCTTTATATAAAATTATTTTCACCAAAATCGGATAATTTTTTCGAGAGTTATCGTGCTCACGGACTCATGGTCCCGGGCCTAGGTCTTACCATGCCGACTACGGTAATAGCTTCAAGCCTATAGCCTATAGGCTATTGTAGCCTATAGGGAAATTCGCTAAAAACAAAATTAATTCAAATTAAATAGAAACTTCAGAACTCAGAAGAAAGTAAACATTCAGAAACTGTAATGTGAACAGCTAGCTGTGGATACTTCCATTTGATAGCTTAAAGAGCAGAAGCAAGAACAGCTGTTTCAAGCTAACTAAACTGCAAATTTCCATAGAATGGGTAGAGCAAAAACCTGTGCGAAGAACGGGTACATCAGCTAGTATGAACATAAATGTGTGCTTTCAATGTAGATGTACTAAATTTGGAATATTGGCTGTGGACATGAAGGCCTATATGTAAATTCGAATGTGTTAATTTAGAAGTATGAGTTTTGTAATGTATTTAAAACATCAATGATTAAAAGTTTTATCAAATATTAAATGTAATATGTGTAATTGAGTTTTAGTGAAGCCTAATTATAATGAATTTAATATAAAATAACAGGCCTTAGTCTATTGCAATGATTGTTTATTTAATGAAGGAGCAATAAATGTCTAATTATTTGAGCTTAATTTTAACATAAATCCTTCGTGCAACGTTAATTAACCTACGAATCCAGTAAAAATGGATTCTTGTTATTAGAGTACACTTAAAAAACTTCAAGAAGAAAGTTACATCATTACCACGCGTAAACTTAATTATCGATTAATGGTTTATTGTAAAAGTATATGATGTACTTCTGCCAGTTAATTAAATCAAGACTTTTAGGTGAATACCGTCAAAGATTGTTTGTGTTCTCTTGAACCAAAAATATTTAATTTTCTTGTTTTACTATTTCAAATGTTTTCCTACTAAAAAGGACCAATTTTTTCTTATCTTTAATTGCAGAGTGATTTTGCCTCTCTACTCAGTACAACCGTTGATTTTAAATACAGAATAGATATCCCAAGACTGGTTAATTTTTGAAGCCAGAAAAATGTACCAGCTGGTCCTCTAATCAGACAATTATATCAGCTGCGTCCGAAACAAAACTAACAAACCCGTTTTTCCTACAAAAAAATCCCGTTTTATACCTTTAATTCATCTTAACAAATCCCTTTTTATCCCGCTTTTAATCTGAAATCATTGATATGTTTCCCGCTAGATTGCAGAATAAAATAGTTTTCTATTTACTTTTACTAGCTACTCTCATTTAATTGTATCCTACTAATTATAAATTATAAATAATAATTCTATTAATATTATAAATTTGAAAGTTTGGATGTTTGTTTGGAAGTATGGATGGATATTTGTAGTTCCATCACGAATAAAATAATGGACTGATTAAGCTAAAATTTTACCTGAACATAGCTTACACATCACATTAACATAAAGACCTGATAATGACCGCATCCAACCTTAGTCTCTTCCCCACGGTTCCTGTAAGTTCTAATGAAAATCTTACGGGAGGATATCATTTATAAAATTATCAGCTGTAGTTGTTTCTCTAAACAAAGATTTGATAGTGCTGGTCAGGTTAATATTTTTAATGTGTTTTAATTTGTCGTGAGCAGGTAACAGCTAGTAATATTATAAATGTGAAAGTTTAGATGTATGTTTGGATGTATGGATATTTGGAGTTCCATGACGCCTAAACTACTGGACCCATAACCATGAATATTTCACTATAAATCGTAACATTAATCCATCATCTCAATATAATTTAAGGCTTTTCAAAACTAAACCTTTTTATGCTTGGTATGCAATATCTTTTCTCAATTACCATCAAATATTAAATATATAGTTAATTTAAGTAGATTTAAGAATAAATTAAGTCATATCTTATTTATAAATGCTACTACAATCTGCCAGAGCATCCTTGAGACCTATCACATCCACCTTTTCGTTACCGCTACAATCAACACCACCCATCGCGTCGTTTTCACCTGATTGACAGGGTCAGAAGACAGCCTTGTAGAAGATAGATTAAAATTTGCCGGGTCCCATGCCAGCTGATCTGCGGGACGTACAAGGGAGGCAAAATTGGTGTTTTTATCCCGCATCCCGTTTTAATCCCACGGAGCGTTCGAAAGTCCCGGAAACGAGATAAAAATCCCGCAAATTGAAACATTGGTTGCCAGCGCCTTCTCTTGAGATGGTGTAGCACTAGTTTCATGGTTTACTTTTCAGTTACAGATCGGCCATAAGCTCAGTTATCTATTCTGTATTCAATATCAATGCTACAACTAAGTGAAATAGGACAAAAATGTTACTATGGTTTAAATCTTTTATGTTGAGATTTTGAGTGTGTTTTCTTAGAAATGAAAAATATGTGAATATTTTGTATTCAAGCAATAGAGCCATATAGTATAGCCTACTATTTTAGGTTGTAAAATAATAATATTACAAATATGTATAGGAACATTTATGGCATTCCGAATGAATATGGTATAAAACACTGTGTTTTGTTTCAGTTGATGAGAAAGATGAAGTCTCAATCGCCAAGCTCGCTGATCTTATCGCAGCTGCTTTCAATTTTGATGGCAAGATTGTTTTTGATTCCTCCAAGGCTGATGGGCAGTACAAGAAAACGGCAAGTAATGCGAAACTTCGCTCCTTACTGCCGGATTTCAAATTCACTCCTCTCGATCAAGCTATACGAGAAACAGTAACATGGTTTAAAGAACATCATTCTAATGCTAGGCTGTAGTTAAGGGTTATTTATAAATATATATTTATAAAAATATTTGTACCATTTACTTCCCTAGAAAAACTAATAAATAATGTTCTACATTGCTTTGTAATACAGTAAACGCCCTCTTAACCGCTCTCCATCGGGCCGAGCCCTGAGTCGGATAAATAAAAGGACAGTTAAAATGAATAACACCTGGGTATTGTTATATTACGCACTAAAAATTATATAACTCAAAACGACTGTCAGGATAGGGTACCATGATGCAAAATCACTTACGATGGAAACATATGATTGACTGGTTGTGACCTGAACGTTTTTACGGTACAATATTGGGACTTTGGCTGCGGCAGCTTATGTGAGTTATTTCCTGGAGAGAGGGCGGTTAATCCGATGGGGCGGTTAAGAGGGCGTCTACTCTATGGTTAGATTTACCCTTGAAACTTTTGTTATAAATTTACTGGTCTGGTGGAGCTGGAAATCGGTAGGATGATAACCAATACACTCAAGATTGCTCTCAGATTGTAAGATGGAGACTTACTCAAGATATAAAAAACAAAGTGGTTTCAAATTACCTTATTGTCTCAAGTTCGATTTTCCGTTGTAAAACTACAACTGTTCTCAACGCTTCCTCGCGCCATTCACAAGTAGTCTGCCATTAAGTCATCAAACTAAAATCACATCACTTGGTCAAATCGATGGCTTAATTAATTTAAAAGTGCATACACACAAAGACACGGACACGTACATCTTGACATTTAAATAATTGGTACGGGCGTTTGTGCGGACAGTCACAATGTTCTTTCCACTACTTTATAATGCTGTCACAGTTGCTGCACGGTGACACTGAGGGCGACGACAGAAGCGGTGACGGTGACAAGGTGAACTTTGTACTCGTGGCCTTGGACTCGTCCTGCAGGTGTTATCAGCTAATAGGCTCGTCTGATGAACTTGAGTTTCAGTAGTTTTATAGAAAATGAGATGTGAGCTGTAGTTTTGTTTATAATTTAAAACCTTATTACGGTCCTGTTTGAGGGCCTTAAATATGCCTTAATGGCAGACTATTTGAGAATAGCGCTATGAAACGTTGGAACCAGGTTGTAGTTTTACAATGGAAAATTGAACTGGAGGCGAAAGGGTAATTTAAAACCACTTTATTTAGTCAAACCAGTTCAAGGGCAAACATAGTGAGTATACAAATCTTATAGAGCTCCGCCACACTGGCCCTGAAATTTTACACATCAATCCATGGACATAAGTAATTACTGAACGATCGCGGGGACTGTTTTTAGAAAGATATCTAATAAACAAGAATCACATAAGTTTACTTACATTCCACAAATTCTTTCGGACTCTCTGGCCTCATTGGCGTTCAAAGTTCTAATGTTTATAATAATGTCCAACAGTTCACAAATTATGTTGACAAACATTTAATAGCCATAGTTAAGTAGGCCTATAGAAATATTATGTAACGAGTTATAAACCCTGGATAGGCCTATATAAAAAATGAATGTGCCCTCATAAGAACTTAACTAGGCCCTTGCATAATTTTCATGTATATATAAAACTGTCTTTTATAAGATTTATAAGGCTATTCATATAGTATATATGTACCAATCATCTCATATAAAATATTTCATAACCTTGTCCAATAATAGTGTAAACTACTTCAAACACAAATATTAATGAAATCTGATCTAAAATATAATATTACCAAGCCAAAATTTTATACAGTAATCTCAGTTGAAATTTAAAGTGAAATGTCAATTGTGCTGGAAGTCTGAATAAAGATCATTGTATTGTTGTGTATTGTTGTGTGGATGATGATCACAACTCGCTCTCTTCTAAAATGACTGGTCTAGGCGTTAGATGGTAAATGTGAGCCTTTACTCAAACTAAGTAAATTCCCACTTAAATAGTGTATTGGACATTAAAAGTTCAATCTTTTTAAATTAGGAGAAGAGCTGAACCATTAAGATCATCCTTTTTTAGCGAATTTCCCCTATAGGGAATTAGCGAATTTCCCCTATAGGGAAGAAGCTATTACCGTAGTCGGCATGGTAAGACCTAGGCCCGGGACCATGATAACTTTTCGTTTTGAGGTCCCCAGACCCCAAAAACACCATTCGTTCGAAACTGTATATATATGTGTGTGTCCGTGAGCACGATAACTCTCGTAAAAATTATCCGATTTTGATGAAATTTGGTATAAACGTGTAAAGCAACATTTATGACCTAAGTTCGAAAACCAGCCAGATCGCTCTATCCAAAGGGGTATTTTGGGGGGGTTTTGTACCCCAAAAATGGGTTTTTCGAATTTTTTACATATAATTTTGGAAATAGTCAAATTTTATTTTATCCCATTGGATTCAGCTTAAAAAAACACACAATTTGGTATTTTGATCATTTCTCTACGTCAATTGGTTACCGAGATATTGAAAGTGCTAAACACAGTACGTTGTCTTAATGTTAATGTTATTCTTATGGAGGAAAATAAAAATTTTATATCTCGCTTATTTATGAACGTATACTGACAAAACCTGGTATACAGCTTCATCTGGTTGTGGACCATTGATATTTGCTCAAAAAGAAAATTTTTACCCAAAGCTCCCGTAGCAGCAAACCTGCGTACTCAGCCCCATGTTATTCTTATAGAGAATAAGTAACGTGTTATCTGCCTTCATTATGAAAATAAATTAATGAAATTTGGTATGAGGCTTTACCTACATGAGTTATATTGATATTTGTATAAAACCCTATTTTTTGTCTTCCTTGCTTCAGCAAACCTGCATCCTCAGCTGCCATGTTATTCTTATGGAGAGTAATTAAAATGTCATAAATCGTTTATTTATGAATGTATATTGATGAAACTTGGTATATGGCTTTATGTGGTATTAAGATACATATATATGCATTGGAAATTCGCTGAGTCTGCAGGTTTGCTGCTACGGGGGTATTTTAATTATACCAAGCAGCAATGGTTTTCAGCGAAGAGAAATATGCAGCTTGGTAAACCAAATCTAAACCTACATTGAGTTTATAGACTAGACAATTTCAGAGTTAGGGTGGATTGAGCAGCTCTAATTACTGATCCAGTTCAAGATATTCGTTAAATAGACAATCCAAATTAAAAGAAAGAACTCATTTAGTAAATTTTTAACATCAGTGAATTCAAACAGAATTTATGTCCAAATTGTTAAAAATCATGTCCGCCTACATGTTGGGGATGCTTAGCAAAATTCAGTTTTTGAGCATCATATTAAATATATTACAGTCAAGAGAACATGGACAGATCAGATCAAAATTTTAATGATATAGAATCAGTTTTATATTAACAACAACCTAGAAAGAGAGAGATTCGCCACCACGAACCCTTTCTTTTAACGCCCTGAGATTAAAGAGACTTTATTCTTACTGCTGAAGCTGAGCCGAGGACATTTTATGCTGTTGTAAATATTAATTATCTCATAAATTCAAGTTATTATACCATCCCACCTTTGTATCATCCAATTTGTTAGTCCCCTGAGAGAAGTTTTATATGCTGAAATGTAAATTTTGTAAAATAAATATGTATACTTGTTCATTGTATCAGCGTAGTCTTCATTTGTGGTAGAAGTAGCTATCTTGTTTTATAGTATCTTAGAGTCTAGGAAGCGTCCAATGCCACAGAGTACTAAACCAAGCAGACTAGCAATACATAGAGACAAAACTCAAACTTAAAAGTGGAATAACACTTTCAGGTAGAAGTAAGTAGGCCTTTATATATTTATTAACAAATAACAGTATATTATAAGTGTAGGTAACAAATAAAAATACCCCCGTCGCAGCAAACCTGCATACTCAGCGAATTTCCAATTAATTATAACATAAACATTAAGCCACTTAACAAGATTCATAAGAAATATATTCAAAAACAAGCGATATTAAAAATATTAATTATTCTCCATAAGAATAACATTGGGTATGAGTACGCAGGTTTGCTGCAACAAGGAACACAAAATAATGGGTTTTTATGCAAATATCAATAGAACTCAGCTAAGTGAAGTCACATACCAAGTTCCATCCATATACATTCATAAATAAGCGATATATAACATTTTAATTATTTTCCATAAGAATAACATGGGGACCGAGTACCTAGGTTTGCTGCTACGGGAACCATAGGCGAAACATTTTTTTTTTGTACAAACAACAATAAACCACAACCAGATGAAGCCATATACCAAATTTTGTCAGTTTATGTCCATAAATAAGCGAGATATACAATTTTTCTTTTTCTCCATAAGAATAACATTAGACAACGTACTGTGTTTAGCACTTTCAATATCTCAGTAGCCAATTGACGTAGAGCAATGATAAAGATACAAAATTGTTTGTTTTTTTATGCTGAATTCAATGGTGAAAATTAAAATTTGATTTTAATAAAAGTTACATGTGGAAACCCCAAAAACCCATTTTTGGGGTACAAAACCCCCCTTTGGATGGTGCGATTCGTCTGGTTTTCGAACTCGTTCAAATAAATGGTACTTTACACGTTTGTACCAAATTTCATTAAGATCAGACTTTTTTTACGAGAGTCATCGTGCTTACGGACACATATATATATATATATATATATATATATATATACATAAAAATTTGAACGAATGGTGTTTTTGGCATCTGGGGACCTCAAAATGAAAAGTTATCATGGTCTCAGGCTTAAGTCTTACCATGAGACCTACGGTAATAGTTTCTTCCCTATAGGGGAAATTCGCTAATTGAAAAATAGAATAAAGGAAGAGAGGTGAGAGAGGGTTTCACATGCACCAATTCTGTACCAAGCCGATTTAATGTAAATTTGGCTCTTTCAGCTTTTGCTTATTGTCTAACACAGGAAAATGAGATTTTACTCGGTTGCTGAACATAGCACTGAGATTTGTTTACAATTTGATCATATCAGTGAGTACAGATTAAGTGCTGGGGTATTGTCGATATTTGGCTTCTCCGATTTGCAAACCATCAATCTGATCCACAAGGTTCTTCAGACCGAGAAGCCTGAATACCTCAGAAAAAGCTGATGTGTCGGCATGAAATTAGTGAGAGAAGTACTCGACGGAATAGCCTACTGCACCTGCCAAAGACAAAATTGGAAACTGGGAAAAAGGGTTTTAGATATTTTGGTCCAAAAAGGTATAACGCTTTGTCATCTTCGTTAAGAAATTACAGTTGTCGTAAGTTAAAAAAATGTGTAAAGGAAATGTTTATTTGAGCGATGCATGTACATTGTTTTAGTTTTATAAGGATTATGGGTACTTTTGTATTTGTTTGATAAGAGTTGTAATGAAAAGCAGAGTTTTACTTTAACGCTTACTTAATAAAGACATTATTTATTTATTTTTGATTAGGCATACATATGCATGGGAAATTTGCTGAGTACGCAGGTTTGCTGTGATATGGAGTTATTTTATAAGTTGTTTAGGTTGGTAGGGTTATGTAAAATCCAAGTTGCTGTCACTCCACACCCTTTGCTCCCGCCACCATCTTGGAAAACTAACAACAATTATTGGCAGTTTTTGGCTATATCTCGTTTTGTCAAATACTATATGATTACAAATATTTTTTACAACATTTTCTACAATATTTGTCATCAAGTTGCCAATATTTACTGTTTGTTTTGATTTTACACTTTATTAATACTGTATTACTTCCTTAGAACACCCCTTAATATGGTCTATTAAGTATTTAATTGCCTATAAGACATTCATTATTATTACTATTACATTTTTAAGCCCTAGAAAGATGAAGGAAAAACAAAAAAATTGTAATTTTTGCGAATTCCTCCTATAGAGAAGAAGGTATTATCGTAGGTGGCATTGCAAGATTAAAAAAGCCTGAGACCTTAATAATTTTAAGATTTGAGGCCCCCAGGTTCCATAAACACTAGTTGTTCTAAATCACACTCAGGATATATCTGGGAAGGGAATTATGGTGTTTAAAATGTTCAAAAATCAGCTTATTGTGTTCATACCCCATAATTTTAAAAATATAATATTTTGGTTTTGACCATTTTGTAGACCTTAAACTAACAAATAATCAGGCATTTATATTCTAAAACCATTGGTACTCCTGGTCAAAATTATCATTGATTCTAGGAATTTTTACAAATAAATTAAAAATATCAAAGGTAATTCCTGTCTTCAGTAAAGGCGATTTTAAAGATTTTTCTTGCTAACAATCAATTTCCTTATTCTTGGTTATTTTCTAAAATATTTTTGAAAAAAATTGACTACATTAGTAAAAATATCTAGAGTCAAACAATTTGTTAGATGGAGAGCAGCATGGCTGTAGACCTGGAGAGTCAGCTACAACAGGGGTGGAGTTGATATAAACATAGTTGATTCAATTGACAATAGGGAAAACGTTGAAGGCATTTTTTTATCGTCCTAGCCTTTGATAGTGTTTCTCGTTATATCTTGATTGGAAAATTAATGTCACTGGGTGTACAAGGAAAGGAATAGGCTTTGTTTTCCTCCTATTAAAAAAATAATAGCAGTATGTAGAAATAGAACATATGGAAAAAGGTAACTATTGAAACTACCTAAAGAAACCTCAAACAGTCAAGTCTAGAAGTACCTCAAGGGTCAAATTAGGGCTTGATATTATATTTAAGCGTTAACTGAGGGGGCTTGCCTCAGAAGGCTTTGGTTCAGTGTGTCTCTATGCAGACGACACTATAATATTAAAGGCAATTCTTTTAATAGTATAAAAATATCATATAACCTTGATATTTAAAAAACATAAACAATATTTTAGTTCAAAATAATCTCTTATCAAATGCCAACAAATTAAACATTTTATTTTTCTTTCACAGACAAAACAAAATCCACAAATTAAAATCAGTAATGAACTTTTAATAAAAACAAATGAGACAAAGTTCTTATGACTCACAGTAGATGAAAATTTATCTTGGAGCAAACATGTTGAAAATGTGTAATAAGTAAAACAGCATCAGGAATTTATGTGTTGTAACCAATGGTCAAAGATAAGTGATATTTATACATCATAACAAACCCTTTGCTACTCTCTAATTCAGTCACACATATGCTGTGGAATGTGAATCTATAAAGCTAAGTCTAAGAAAAAATTATATAAAATTCTTCTTAAAACAAAATAATAAGAATCATTTATGCTGGCTTAATAAGTTCAGATCCTGTAAAACATTTATTTGTGCCTTTATAAATTCTCACTGTTTACAGCCTGCATGTTCTTGAACCAATCAAGTATGTTAAGGAGCACAACAATGATTGGTTGTTTGAAACAAACCACCAGGATAATATCATAGATTAAGTATACTCATATAATATCCTAAATAAAGTATTTTTTATAAACATGAGAAACTGGTTTTTTTTTCACAATTCCCAAATGATATTAAAATAAAAGAGAACAAAATTGCAATACAATATATTTATGTTAATTTAAACATAAATTGAAGCAATATTTGATTGAAAATAACACATTTGTATTCATTATCAGAGTTACCTTGAGGACTCCATACAAAATTTAATTGATTTTATTCAGTAATGTTATTTTTAAACTTAAAAGTAGGCTACTCAACTGTCAATTTCAAGATTTACTTATACAGTAGAAAACTCTTGTATTCTTAGTTTTACTGACTATTCATATACATTGTAAATGTACATACAATTGAATAAAGGATATTTTGATTTAATTTGAAGGTACATATAAAAAAATTCAAAATCTATTCAAGTTTTAAAATATTTTAGAGCTAAATTGACAGTACACATTATTTTTATGAACATTACTATTTACTGAACCGATAAGAGTAGAAACTTGGAAGGAAGATCCATCGCTGCAAACCAATTCGGGCCCACCCCCTGCCAGGGTCTCCAAAGTCCCCTTGTTCTTATGAGTGAATTTCCTTTAGAAAGTGAACTATTAGCATGACCCGCACGGTGAAACTTAAGCCCGGGACCCCCATAGAAGTTCGTAACGTGACCCCCTGAACACGTATTGGGGGGTCGTTCAAAAAAAAATATATATATGTGTGTTTGCACTCTAGCGGTCACATTTTTTTGCCCGATTTACTTCAGATTTGGTAGGACGTTCCTTTCTGTAATCAGTTGGACTAGTTCGTTGGGCAAAACAATCAGAAAACTTTAAACCCCTTTTTTGGGGATTAATCTTTCAAATTTCGAGTTTTTGGGCCCAAAAAGGGTCAGAAAAGCCCCAGATGTAAAATCAAAGCATAGAAAACCATGGGAATTAGAGAGGTGAAAGTTTTAAGCCCTCTCTTGTCATTCTAGCATAAATATTCACCGAGTTATTAAAGAAAGTGTGTATCGAACAAACACAGTACGTTGTCTTATGGGGGTTTTACACTAGGAAAGCCTGTTATTCCTTTGTTAGAGTACTTTTACCATCCCCAGCAACCTCACATCTACTTTCAAGCCTGTCTGGACCTTCTCCTAACCTTATAATGCGCAAAATTGTATTCCCAGCTTTGCAAGTAAATTAAACAAGGAGTATCAGAACAGTAAAAAAATCAATGTTTCAGATTTCAATAAAAATTGGACAAATGTATGTTTTTACATTGATTTTGAGTTTTAAAAGTTTTTATGTGGAAATTCACTTCCCTCACGTCAGCGTGCTGCGTGCGAACTCGTTTTCATTATCTTTATATGTACTGAACTGATTGAGCTGAAATTTCCTATGAAGATAAATGTAATAAACTAGGTATCACAAAACCCTACTCCTTTTCCAAAAATTCTTTGGGGCTCTGCATTCCGACTTTTAAAATTCTTACGTTAGCCATATCACATTTACCTGCTACTGGACCAGGAGAGCTGGAAATGCCCTCTGGCAATCAAACTAACATATTCATTGTATATGAACATTATTATATACTGAATCGATTGCATGGAATTTGTTTAGGAAGATTTCTAATAAATCAGAACCATACATAAGCTTACTTACATTCCACAAATTCATTCAGGCTCTGCCTCATTGGCGTTTAAAGTTCTAATGTTTGCAGTTACGTACCAAACTGATTCAGTTGAAATTTGACAGGAATGTAGCTAATACTCAAAAAAATACTCCGCTTCTTTTATTTAAATAACAGCAAACCCTGTGAAGTGAACACTAATTTCAAAGGTCTTGAGAGGCTGAGAGCATCAAGAAAATTAAAATCCGATTACCAGGAAAAAGGGCGGCTGTAAACAAATTTAATGTAACTTGTACCTCACTTGTACACTGAGTGTACTGAGTGTACTTGTACTTGTAACTAGATACAATCAATTACTACGTCTTGCAACACTAAATATTTGTATACTGACTTACATACAAAATGATAAATATACATAAATGATGGATGATATTTTGAATTGTTGTGAGATGTAATTTATTGTATCTCGTTTAAAGTTTAAAAAGAAAAAGAAAAATTGTCAGTTTGAGACTAAGTTCAAAATTGTATTAGTTTGTAACAAAAGTTTGTTCTGCAAGTTTGTAAAACCACTGAAAAATATATATTTTGCCCATGTGCATTTTCATTTTATTTTGTATTGCACTTTACAAAAAAATATGAAAATCATTTTAAAACAGCAAAAAAAGGCTATTAGAATTATGCTAAAGCTAAAATTTAATGATTCGGCAAGGGATCCCTTTAAAAGTTTGCAAATCTTTACTGTTTTCAGCCAATATATATTTGAATCTATTCTCGCATCAAAAATATGAAAAACTCAACTTGAATATTAAATTAACAACTCATCCCTATAATTCCAGAGGAGAAGTTATCAAGCCCCATAGGCTAACATTAAAAAAAAATCAACATAAACGTAGGGATGGGCTCAACCGGCGAAACTGCACAACCGTTGTGTTCACAACAGTTGCGCTACAACAACCGTTTAACTAAACGGTTGTCTGCAACAGTTGAACTTGACGTTGCACTGTGTATTCACACTCGTACAGAAGGCAGTGCTAGCATTGAGAACTGCCTCCGCACAACCGTTTAGTTCGGCAACAGTTGAACTTGTCGTTGCGCTGTGTATTCACACTCGTACAGAAGGCAGTGCCAGCGTTGACAACTGCCTCCGCACAACCGTTTAGTTTGGCAACAGTTGAACTTGACGTTGCGCTGTGTATTCACACTCGGACAGAAGGCAGTGCTAGCGTTGACAACTGCCTCCGCACAACCGTTTCGTTCGGCAACAGTTGAACTTGACGTTGCGCTGTGTATTCACACTCGTACAGAAGGCAGTGCCAGCGTTGACAACTGCCTCCGCACAACCGTTTAGCTCGGCAACAGTTGGACTTGACGTTGTGCTGTGTATTCACACTCGTACAGAAGGCAGTGGCAGCGTTGACAACTGCCTCCGCACAACCGTTTCGTTCGGCAACAGTTTAACTTGACGTTGCGCTGTGTATTCACACTCGTACAGAAGGCAGTGCTAGCATTGACAACTGCCTCCGCACAACTGTTTCGTTCGGCAACAGTTGAACTTGACGTTGCGCTGTGTGTTCACACTCGTAGAGAAGGCAGTGCTAGCGTTGACAACTGCCTCCGCAGAACCGTTTAGTTCGGCAACAGTTGAACTTGACGTTGCGCTGTGTATTCACACTCGTACAGAAGGCAGTGCTAGCGTTGACAACTGCCTCTGCACAACCGTTTAGCTCGGCAACAGTTGAACTTGACGTTGTGCTGTGTATTCACACTCGTACAGAAGGCAGTGGCAGCGTTGACAACTGCCTCCGCACAACCGTTTCGTTCGGCAACAGTTTAACTTGACGTTGCGCTGTGTATTCACACTCGTACAGAAGGCAGTGCTAGCATTGACAACTGCCTCCGCACAACTGTTTTGTTCGGCAACAGTTGAACTTGACGTTGCGCTGTGTGTTCACACTCGTACAGAAGGCAGTGCTAGCGTTGACAACTGCCTCTGCACAACCGTTTAGTTCGGCAACAGTTGCTGCTTCAGAACCGTTGTAAAAGAACCGACGCGTTTTTTTTCTCGCCTCATCCAGTCCCTCAACAAAATATAAAGTCATATGTCTTTGGTAATATATGGGAAACGTATGTTTAAATACATTCCAAAAAGTATAAAAGCTGATAAGAGCTTGACATTTAAAAAATTTTTGTAAATGATCTAATAACTAAAGCTTTGATTCCTTTGAAGAGCTTTCCACACCTCTCTAAATCTAAACCTAAATAACTTTGATTTATAAGTTTATATGTTAGATAAGATTATTTTGTTAATGTAAATTAAGTGTAACATTTATTGTACAACATGTGCAAAAAATTCAAAAAGATTTATGACTATGACTATGGTGAGTTATTGGTTGTTTTAAGAAGCTTTAAAAGAAAAAAGCTTCCAAACGTCAGTTTGTAACTTAAATATACATAAGTTTACTTAGCCAGTTGGTTTATTAGGCGCTGTGGGAGACAAATAAAATGTTCAAAGAGATTTTATAGATCCGCGTTTACAATCATAGTTTAATATAAAAAACATTTTAATAACTTTTTTCTTAAATATAAATAACATTTTAATAAAGTTCTCGTATCTATCTGTCCCTGGTCTCAATTTTAAGTAAAGCAATGTTTTTGTTTGTGCTAGAATTCATCCTACCCAATCTAATGCCACAGTCTTTAAGCGACTACTTTATATACAAAGGGTTGTAATTGTTTGCTCCTTAAATAAATTAGATTAATGTTTTATTCCAACCCATTAACTTTTGCATTTGATAGTTTATTTCAGTAAGCATTTGCATATTTGCTGATGGTTTGATGATAATAAACATTCTAACTTATGAGCACTTGCTTTTCCAGGTCAACCAATTATGTCTGCAGTTCCTTTTTTAATTTTCATCCCCAGCGAGACTCGCAGTGTTTGAGCCTAGCTTACAGGGCAAGGTGGCAACATGTTAAACACTCTCTTGCTAATAAAGTTTTCAAATCTGTTGGCATAAAATGCTGGGTCTTGGACTGAAAATTCATCACCGTATTTAAAACGTTTGAAAAAATGTTCAGTCTTCTTAAATAATCTGTAAGTCTGTAAAATGTCTATGATTCCCACAAACACTGTTAGCTTTTCTCCAAGGCCTGTCCACGCTGGGATTCCACTCTTTAACATACTATTCCTAGCTGTTGAATCATCCTGTGGTTCACATGGAATATGTTTTCCATCCGTAGAAGAATCACTACTCTTCTCTTTAGCCTGGTCTTCGTAATGGACACCTAGCAGCAAACTGTAATCCATAATTTTGAAACTTTGTAACATTAAGGTATCACTTTGGATGGACTTCATGAGCTTTTTGTAGTCATCCACTCTCAAATATATCCCTTGAGGATGATGATTTTCAAAATCGATATCCTTGTAAGTCAGAGAAGGCTTTAGCAATTCATCTTCAGTAAGTTTTCTGTGGGTGGTTGAACCTTTCAGATCATATTTTTTGTTTATGTGGATATTGGGAGGCATGAAACTGTTCATTACTAGTAAATGTAGGCTGGTCATTATTGATTGCTTGTACCGGAAAAGGCCGTAGAATTTTGGTAGTAGTGTAGCTGGGTTTTGATATAAGTTCAAAATGTACGCTGGAAGTAGCCTTTGTAGTAAATCAACTTCATTCAATTGGACTGTTTTGGCAATCAAATGTTTGTTTTCTGACAGATACAAACCAGATCCACTACTACCTGGGTTTGGTAATTCAATTAATGGAACTCGGCAAAATGTTGCCATGAAATTCTCCTCTTTCATGCCAAAAAAGTCTCTCAGATATCTGAAAGCAACCGGAGCGTATGTGATGAAAGTAAACTTTGGCTTGTCTCCTGTCATTCCTGGCATATTTGATGTAAAAGACTTGTGTTCAGCAACTGTGAAATCCATCATGAGCACATATCTTTGAGGCTGAGACGATAACGAGCTAATGGATTGTTCAATACCAAGCTGAACAGACTCCATTGAGTGTGGATTGTTTCTCTTTGTTTTTCTTTCTCTTTGGTCTGATTTGGGGGCTTTTTTGTCATCATGGCCTGGTTTGGGGAACTTTTTGTCATTTTCATGAACTGATTTGGAGGCCCTTATATCATTTTCACTATGTTCGACGAGGTTACTTAGGCAAATCCATGTCTTTGTTATCTTCCGTACATCTTCCGAGGTTTTTGATGTGTCTGCCTGCAATCTACTCGATAAGGCCTTCATAATGCCCAAACTCATCATTGTGTAAATATCTACTAATTTTACACTATCCCAAAACTGTTTTTCCATTTTCCTTACTTCGTGATCCCTAAACTTACTTCCATTGATTGTGGGTTTGCTCAACTTTTGAACAGAGAATGAATCTATGTTAATGACACATTCTGGAGTAATCTTTTCTCGTTCCTTTGAAAAGTTGGGAATTTTCAACCAGAACTTGACTGTATTTTGTCCTTCAAATGAATAACTGACAGGCACAGGCTCAGATTTTTGTTCATCAGAATCTTTTATATAAATTTTGAACTTAACAGGGTTTTTGAAATATATTTTAGCCTCAACAACACAGTTTGTGAAATACTCACTTTTTTCAAAATTGATACTTATTATATCACCCACCTTCGGCTCGATGCTGGTTTCCATTATGCAGAGAAAGAAGGGGTCACGATAAGTGGAGTGTTGCAAACGAAATGATTCTAGGGGCCAATCATTTGTTCCTATATTTTTTCGAAAGCTTGGAATCTTGACTGTAACTGGAATAATTTCAGATAATTTTGGCCACATTTTGGAAATAAAATTGTGTTCTTTTGAATTGTCAACCTGTGTCGTAACTTCATCGAGAACTCTGTTGATAAATTGCTCATCTAAACCACAAACTTCCACAACCAATAGCACTGTCATATGGAATAAAAGAGCACATGCGAACTTTTGTCCAGGCATTTGAATAGTAGGAATTATCATGTAATGACAACTATTAGAACATTAAACCAACTGCTAGAATGTGGTAAGCTATAGTTGTTTAATTGCTCCTAATATTTGTATTGTATGTTACGTAATCAAAATTAGCAAGTAATATATCACGCAGGTGGTTTAAAATTGCTAACCAGCAGAGTGGAAAACAAGACCAAATATAGAGAGTAACCAACACATAACATAACGTTTTCAACCTATGATAATACCTTATAATATTCATTTTAACAAACCACCTTAGTTATAGTTATGAATTACAATGGATAAAATAAATTTTATTAATTAAGGTTGACTCCAGCCATGTACAATTGTTTAACAATTATATCCAGAACTGTTGTGTTCCTCTTTACGTTTCCTGAAAACAAGTTTATCTTATCAAACTATATAAACACTGGAACGCGCGCTGCATGCTCCAAAAACGGTCCGCCGGCCGGCCAATCGCCATCTTGGTTCAGGGCAGAAGCCGGGCGGCGTGCATTGCATCTGTATAGCGACTCGCCTCTCACAATTGTTATTTGACGTTTTAAACCTTAATTTAATTAATGGAGTTACCTTTTGCATTTATTTTTTGCATAATAACGGTCAACTACTAATAACTTCATGTCACAGTTAATAAACTATCCGTTATAAAGATAATAATAAGGGACAAAACAATGCATTATCGTCATTTTACCATAAATCTTGGAATAGTTATTGTGTAAAAGGAGATGAAACGTCTAAAAACAAACAAGATATAATCTTTATTATTTTTCTACTGTATATATCCTCTTATAGTACTAAACTTTAACCCTTTCAGTGCTAAGCTTCTGAAAGGAGTAGTTGAATATGTGATGTTTTGTTGATTTTTTTAATATATTGAACGCCTGAACAGTTAAAATTAATAAAAACGTGCTTCCGCTGGACACACACAGTAAAGGATAGATAAAATGTAGCAAAACACCTGATCAGATGTGCAACTCACAAAGAATCCAACCATCCCGTCAGCTTGGACCCGAGCCGTCCACCGTTTGCTTAAGGTCCGCCCTCCCCTTCAACTCTGCCACAGACAGGTGAACTCTCCATGAGTTGCACATAAAAACCACCGACTGTGACGGGATTCGAACCCTCGATCCAAGTGTTACCCCCGGCCGGGAAGGTAACGCCTTAGACCGCACAGCCACTGGTCAGGCTAGCAGCTGCAGTGGATCAGTTGGTATTATAGAGACTAGGCGCTGGACGAGGTAGTTCAATTCGTGTCTACCAGGTTTCACCACATGTCAGACTCAGACTGCAGACTGAGCGCCTAACGGTACAATCGCTTATGAAGCAGTAACAGTGTTTATTGATAACAGATTCAAAAGACGATATATCGGACCATAGCACTGAAAGGGTTAAAATATATAGTTTAATCATAATATTTTATATTTTCAAATTCAAAAATATACAAACTATAATTTTTGGCGTAAAGCAAAAGAATATGTCTCAACTACACTCAAAAGAATAACATTTTATGTGACAACCATTACGGGTTTAGACAAGAGTTCAATATTTCAGATGCTTTTTTGACGTGTGCAAGTATTTAAAATATTCAAGAATGGGAAATGCCCGCCCAATGTTAATGTTCCTTGATTTTAAAAAAGCGTTTGACTCAATTGACAGAGATAAGTTATTAGTGAAACTATACGCAATTGGAGTCAGAGGCACCGCCCACGCGGGGTTCAGAAGCTATTTCTCTGAAAGGTTTAACGAGTTTGTGTTTTTGTAATAATAACAGTGACGCTACGCACAGAGAAATCAAAATTCGAGGAACTTAAACTGTAATAAATATAAATTTGTAGTAAAACTAACTACTGCAACTACAGAACTGTAATAAACTACATTAAATCCAACCCTAACCATAAAATATTCAAAGAAAATTATAATAGTGTGTATTAGTATTTGTTGGCTGAACCAACAATACCGTATGGTTTTATTCAATTTTTAACTTTCCTGTAAAATGATACTCCACTGTCTTTCTTATATGTGGAAGTGCAGTTATATGCAGAACAAGACCTCACCATGATTAGTCTTAATAAGTAATACTGCGAAAAAAAATTAAAATTGTCAATAAAAGGTTGCTTGGCCGAGTGCCAAGCAACCTTTCCCACACGTGAGCCCTTTGCGCACTAGGCTTCTGGACGTCTTTTGCCCCTTCACAATATGGCGGGCGCCTGGTGCGCCAGACCGTTTTTGAGTCTCGCCGCCCTCCTGAACGTGCGTTCCAGTGTTTATATATAGTTCAATGGTTTATCAGCCCTGTAGTATGCTACTGCAAGAATTCACACTATTTCTCTAGAATAATATTCTGCCCAGTGTGTGTAAAATATAGCATAAGACACAGTGTGTGTAAAATCCTAAATAGCATGAGACACAATTGTTTGGTGAATAAGTGTTGTCCCAGTCTTAAATACCACCAAGACAAAGAAACCCCCCAACCCACACCAGCAGGTGAGCAGGTGTTTTGGCTTTTTTATTTTGTGGTACTTTATAAAGTACAAGAAGAGAGTGAGGTTTCAACTATTACATAAAATACAATTAGTATTGATCTTAGACACAACTTTGTCTACTCTTTAATGTTAATAACTCAGCCACAGTGGACAACATATAATAACCTAAAATAAGAACCCATAATAAAATAAGAACCCATTGTATTATAAATAAAATGCATTCAATTATAGTCACTAGTCAAAGATCTTTATTCATAATATGTACATTTTTGTTGTACAATGAACAGTGTCAAATGAGAGACAGAAAAAAATAATAATACAAAAAACATGACAAAATAATTCAAACAACTACTTATACTAAAAATGACAAACATGTGATAAATCACTTTATGTTATATCCATTATACGTTATCCATGGGAGGTAGAAAATTCTTCGAGTATATAGTGGATTGTTAAAAAAGTACAATTTTAGTATTTTTAAACTTTCTATATTTAGTTTCCTTTTTATTTCCTTAGGGACATATTTAAGAAATTGTTGTCCTGCATAGGTTGGTTTTTTCTCAAAAAACTTTAACTTATGTGGCTGTATAATTTAACCAGGAGGCAAGTCAGCGAAACGATCGAGCTCATATTGAAAATGAACGAGTATTTGAAATAAAACAAATTCAATGCCTCTTCTGCAGAATCAAACACTGAGCATGGCTCGGTCCCCCGGTACTATATATATACAGTTTTGAACGAATGATGTTTTTGGCATCTGGGGACCTCAAAACGAAAAGTTATCATGGTCCCGGGCCTAGGTCTTACCATGCCGACTATGGTAATATAGCTTCTTCCCCATAGGGGAAATTCGCTAAAAGAAACAATTTTACAGCAACGAATGATGACACCAAATATATGTGCGTTCCATTTAATTCAAAAATGGAAAAAGCAATAAGACGTACTTTCAAAAACTCCAACTTAATAATCTATACCTATAAAAGGCAAAGCCCTTACTGACTCACTCATCAAGAATTCTCCACCTTCCCATGTAGGTAGAGAGCTGAAATTTTGTACACTGATTCTTTAGGTCTTAAATAGGACAACTAAGCAGTTTACACGCCGGTATCTCTATAGGGCTCCACCCCACAGACCTTCAAAGTTACCATGTTATTCTTATGGAAGAAAGATTTGTTTTGATGATATCAGATGACTAATTTAAAATATTGTAAACAGCTGTTGCTATTCTACACAAACAGTAAAACCACGGTAGAACGTTGATTTATAATTCTTTTGAACTGGAGTAAGCCAATAATGTTAAAAATGGGCGAGTGTCTTGCAAACTCTACATTACCACCTGTTTCTTTAAAATTTTTTACAAACAGCTGTTATTATTCATTGGTTTGTTTATGTTTATGATCTTTATTTTGTGTTGTGGTGTTACAGGTTAAAAGCTAATTTATTGAATTTTATGGTATTTTAGTTTTTTTGTTTTTGTCATGAATACACAATTTTAGTAATATTTTAATTTTTATTGGTTTCTTATATATATATATATTTTTTTTTTTGTTGAATGTTTGATATGGATACAAAATTACCACTACCTATTTGGAAAAACAGACTCACAGTTTAGAGTTATTCACATGCCTCCAGATGGTTCGTGCCTCTTTCATTCTATATGCTATTCAGTTTATGGAAATAATTTCTACAGCGATCAAGTAAGAGAGGAAATTGTTAACTATGTTTCGACTAATTGGGCAAAATTCCAAATTTTAACTCATGATGTTAAAGGGGATAATTACATCTCCCCTGAACACTACCGTCGCGAGATGTTGAAACCATCAACTTACGGATCAGCATGTGAGTTGATTGCCGCATCTGAGCTCTTCCACTGCATATTCAGAGTGTACCATGATGGTCATTTACTCCAGAGCTTTGGTGTAGAGGGAACAGCAACTGATCGTATAAATTCAAACGGGGCGAAGCCCGTGGGTAACTGCTAGTAAGTTATAAAACCAAAAATAAAGCATTTAACCTTATCAACTCTAAAGTTACAAAGAATGAAAATATTCAAGATCAGTACAGTAAGTCTGGCATATTTGGCAGAATTACTTGTAGCGAATGTGATAGCTGTTATATCGGCCAAACTAGAAGAAACTTTAGAATTTGATTTTAAAGAACATTTACAAGCCCTGAAGTCAAGAAATAACACTACTATGAGATCCAATTATGCAGAACACATAATGAATACAGGACATGAATATACAAATTTAGAAGAAAACATATCAGTTTTGGAGGACGAAAAGGGCAAGAACAACTTAATGTAAAAGAAGAGATGCATATATACTTAAATAATAAGGATCAAAAAAACAAATTTTAAATACTATGCAAAGACAACAACACCCTACCTTCGAAAAAATTGATGAAATAAGAACTAAAAGAATGTAGGCTAACTTAACGTAGTATATACAAATAAATATTTTATTTTATTGCTACCTTTATATATACACAATTTTACATTTAGTGATCATATATTTATTTTATATGTTTATATTTATTTTATATTTTCATATGTTTGTAATTAATATAAAAGAAAATTAGTTGAGGTTATGTGACTCTGAAGATGGCCATTAGGTATGGTTGAGAGTAGTTAGTCTGAATAAAAATGTTTTTAGAAAAGGGTACTTGTTAGTAATGTTTAAAAAAATAATATATATATATATGTGTTTTTGGCATCTGGGGACCTAAAAACGAAAAGTTATTATGGTTCCGGGCCTAGGTCTTACTATGTCGACTGCGGTAATAGCTTGTTCCCTATAGGAGAAATTCGCTAAAAGAATATAAATGCAAATAATTTTAACTATATAAACGGATTCTTAAAATAAAACTTTTCACTGAGATCAAACGAATGGTGGGATGTCCAACACAATAATGTTACTAAAATGAATCATTTAATTATTTCCTTTTAAGCGAATTTCCCCTATAGGGAAGAAGCTATTATCATAGGTGGCGTTGTAAGACTTATAAGCACGAGACCATGATAACTTTTTGTTTTGAGGTCTCCAGATGGCAAAAACACTATTTGTTCAAATTTATATATACAGTATGCGCCAAAATAAACAGTACTGAAAATGTAAAATTTTATTTGACATAGCTTTGCCAACATTTTTTCATAGCTTTACCATCATATACAAGTAAAATGAAGCAAAATCGGTTAAACTCGGTAAATAACATGTTCAATGTGACCTCCCTCCGTTCAGTTTGAGACAACACTCATACCGTTTTTGAAGGTGTTGCATCATTTTGGTGAAGAGGGGTTGTTCCATGCTCCTTATACACGTTTATTTTTTTCCTTGAGTTATACGATGGTGGCTGGAAGTTCCTCACCTTCGAAATTTTTCAACAACACTAATAATCACAGCATTACTAGTCGGGTTTGTGTGAAAATGTTCCTGGAAACGTTATGCAGTGTGTGACAAACTTGGCCCACTTGCACGTCCGATTCCGTATGAGCGAAAATAATGCTGTATGATAAAAGATTTCTCTGCAGTAGTTAACATTATGTCGGAAAAAACTAGCCTCAAATAAGAAATAAATAATAAACAAGAAGATGTGGCATCAATGAAAAGTTGACACAGCCGATCGAGAATGCAACTACAGCTGATTCAGTTTCAGTACTGTTTATTTTGGCGAATACTGTATATACTAGCTGTTCCCGCAGGCTTCGCCCCGCAGATAATTTATAAAAACTATGACAGTTGTGTGTGCTGCATTCCGTGGAACTACTAAGAATCAAGATCAGCTGTTTGTATTTTCATTAGGTCAAACAAAAATGAATGTCCATAAGAAATACATGGGAACTTTGCCGGATCTCTGGCAGAGCCCTAAGGTCAGATCAGGATGAAAACCGTTTAGTTTTCCTATTTTATGCCTAAAAAATCAGTGTACAGAATTTCAGCTCTCTACCTACATGGGAAGGTAGAGAATTAGTGAGTCAGTCAGTCAGTCAGCCAGGGCTTTGCCTTTTATAGATACATAGATATATGAATGTATATGTATGTAAGAGAACTTAAACAAATCTGATTTCGATGAAATATGGCTCAAATGTGTAAAATGACATTCATGACTTTAAAATTCTCCAAAAGTAGGTTTTTTGCATTTTTCAATTTTAAACACACTCAATATTAGTTTTGACCATTTTATAGAGCTTAGAAAAAACAAATAATATAGTGTTTGAATCATTAACACGTTCAGCCCGATGTGTACCACCGGTGGTAAATGTAGAGTTTTTGAAATGATTACAAATACGATACAGCAAACAGTAATCTGAACAAAAAAACGGAGCATTATTTTTCAAGAACATAATTCTGACAACAAATTACACGTGCACCACCGGTTGCCACGGTGTGTCTCTATAAACTTAAACCACGAATACATAGTTTAAATATCTCAGCAAAACTCCGAATGCACTTTAAACAGGCATCAAATCAAATGGAAACAGTGCGCCACGGGTGGTACACGTCGGAGTTTTGGAAAGTTTGCCTTGCGCCACCACTGGTAGCGCATAGAAGTGGTCGGGATTTTTGGGAAGTTGAAAAACTGACTATCATTTTCCATCGGGCTGAACGTGTTAACCTAGGTTACGTGGTTGCGGAGAAAATCCGAAAAATGTGTCTATAAAATTTCACAAGTTATCTAAGAGAAAAAGGTTTTTAGCTTTTCCTCAGTTAAACTTCACAGTTGTTTTTACCAATCAGTACAGATCTAAAATACAATCATTTTGGTGTTTAAATTGTGATTCTACGTCCAACCATTGCAGAGATATTCAAAATGCTAAACACAGTACGTTGTTCAATGTTAACCTTATGGAGGATAATTAAAATTTATATCTCGATTATTTTTGAAAGTATATTGATGAAACTTGGCAACAAATCTGCATACTCATACTCAGCCCTAATGTTATTCTTATGGAGGGTAAGTAAAGTTTTATATATCCATTCATTATGAACATAAATTAATAAAACTTGTATGTGGCTTCACCTGGTTAAGTTATATTGATAAGTGCACAAAAAACATATTTCTTCTCTTTCTTGTTGCAGCAAACTTGCGTACTCAGCCTTTAATGTTATTCTTATGGAGAATACATAAAATGCCATACTGTATACCTCTAACATTTATTTATAAAACATTTGTATTTATAAAACATTTATTTTGATGAAACTTGGTAAGTGGCTTTATGTGGTAGTGAGAAACATATATATGCATTGGAAATTCGCTGAGTATGCAGGTTATTTAGGATTCAGCTTCAAAGGTCTTCAGCTTTAGGTCTTCAAAGTTACATTGTCGCATTATTGGATATAAAGATTCTGGTTGATTAGAATCACATGAAAAATGTTCAGTATTTGAGATCAATAGGTTTACTGAATAAAATAGTAATATAGCATATACAAATATACAGTACATATTTGTATATATTTGGGTATATATTTGGTTGACCTCAGAGAGAACGAAATTCACCTGGCAAAGGTGTATTAGTATAGAAAATTAATTAAAACTACAAAGGCGTATAAGGGAAATTCGCTAAAACAATAATATACCCTAGGTGTTATACATTATTATGTAGATAATCAAATGTACTACAAGATGTTTATATTGGTTTGGGGGTAAACAATTTTGTAAAAAAGTTGTATTCTAAATACAGTGAAATCTTTTTTTCCAAATACGCAAAAATATCAAAACATTCTTTTATTTACAAATATTTATAAGTGATAATAATTTTTTACCATCAACTTTATTAGCAACTTTTTAGGATTCCTTACTTCATTAGCTTTATAAATATGTATATATCATCATTAGTATATACATATATTACATTACTTATTTACAACAAAAAATAACACTGTACAGTTTAGGCCCTACACATTTTTCGGGTTTCCGTTTATTATTATACTACGCCCCTAAAACTTATAAACAAATTCTTTCCCCAACATGTTATATATTTCTATGTGGGGTATTAGATTGGTTACAAAATGTATATAGTGAATTTTCCACAAAAATCTGTAGAAAAAATTTCACCCAGGCTGTTTTTGAAATTTCAAAAAATTCTATTTTTTATTTTTTTTCACTTTAATAAAAAAATTTTCCTAGATCTTTTTTATGTTAGTATTTCTAGATTATCCTCTTCTTTCCGATCAAAATGAATATAAGGTTGGCTAGGTTTACTTGTACGGTTGAATTTATACAAATTTTTAAAAAAAGGTCTGCAAAATCGCCAAATTTAGCCTGCCATTTCACACTTACACCATTGGCCACTGCTAGGGTCAAACACCTTCTAAAACTGTGATACTGCGCCGCACACACAGCTGTAAGGCGACCAACTTGGGGGGTTACCAAATTCCACAAAAATCCTTCCAAGAAAACATAAGTTTACAAAAATATAAGTTTTTAAGGAGTAAGGCGGCTTTTGAACCTCACTTTCAGCAGACGATTTTGCTTAAAAATGCAACAATCGAGAGAAAACCCATCCCTAAGCAATCAAAACAATCGATAAGTGGAACCTCTCCAGAAAGAACATTTCGGTAGTTTTAACCTCTCGCAATCGCGCATCACTAGGAAATATTATAAATAAGGAAGGTGTATCAGGGTAAGGGGGATTGCATCAGGGTGAAATTAAAAGTGAATGTCCATCAGAATAACATAGAAACTTTGCTTAAAATCCCTTCTTAATTACCTACATTATGGGAAGAGTAGGGTATACTATACATTCTCAAGTTTGTGATTTCTAGGTGTAGGGGTTGGTCCTCATGGTTGAACGATTCTATTCACAAATGGATATGGAAGAAACAAGGAAGGTGTATCAGGGTAAGGGGGATTGCATCAGGGTGAAATTAAAAGTGAATGTCCATCAGAATAACATAGAAACTTTGCTTAAAATCCCTTCTTAATTACCTACATTATGGGAAGAGTAGGGTATACTATACATTCTCAAGTTTGTGATTTCTAGGTGTAGGGGTTGGTCCTCATGATTGAACGATTCTATTCACAAATGGATATGGAAGAAACAACAACACACTTTCAGGTGTTTTCATACATTTCCTTTATTAATAGACACGTTATACAGTATATCAATACGTAAAATACAAGGAATATGAAAAAGTATGAATGTAAAAATATTTTAGTAAAGGTAAGATCAAAAATGAGATCACGTTACATACACGATAAACCAAATCTAGTTTGGCACATGATAAGTACAGTGATGTACAATAAAAACAACACCTTACTATAGGTACTATATCACAAAAATTATTTTGTTCACAATATCAAACAGGAATATTTACAGCTGCCATAAAACAGCTGACATTTACAGTTTTAATCAAACAACAGTCTAAACATAAATTTGAAAAAAAACTGCTTATTTACATTTAAAAATATAAGTTTTAAGACATATACTAAATTTAAAAAACCAGGTTTTTGAACAATATATTTATTTGTTTAAACATGAAGTTCATGATCTATATCTAAAATTCAATAGTAATGTATTTTTTTAATTTCCAGATATTTTATTCCTTAAATTCTCTTCACACCCCAAAGCAGGGGAGCTAGAAACCACATTTGCAGCTACAGTAACAATAACAGTGAATTGTCAAATGAACATTTATTAAATACCACAAATAGTGTTTAATATTTGTACTGTATATTTTTTATTGAGGCAAATTTTCTATTGATAGTTATATATTAATTTTGTATTTCAAGCTACCAGAAGGAATTATGTATTCATAATAATTTGATAGTTTATTTATTGTTTGTTCGTTCAGTGTTCACAGATCACTTGCTCATGACATGTCACAGCAATCGATGTCTTAAGGACTGGAAGTATTACGCAAGAAAAGAGTGAGAGTTAATGACTGTATCAGCACATAAAAACACATTTGTTCAGTCGGTTGGAGCTTTGCTTATGACATGTTACAGAAATCTACTACATTCCATAAGACAAAACGGACTAAAAATCAAGCAAGCGATAAGAAAATCAAGCTGGGTGCAAAACTTGAATAGCTCAATACAGAGAGAGTTTGCCTGAACAAAAGATGATGTGCAGCACCAAAACTATAAGACTCCAAGCAGTTGGCATTTTTCATGACTACAAAAAGACTAATTTTAACGAATCCAAATTAATTCCGCCTACCAGATACACGTCTAGGTTTAAAACCACAGGCAACATACATTTTATAATACATTTTACACCATGATGCGATGTAGATAAACCAAACATACATACAAGAAGGCTTCTATTTTTTATATTTTAAATTTGAAAAATAAAATCCCATTTTTTCATGACAAAATTTTGATTTCAATGGCGCTATTGTCAAATACCCACATCCAAAGATTTATAAGTGTTGTGTTTTAAGAATCTTCATTTTTCAAGAATAACAATAAATATCTTATTTGACTTGGTCAGACTATATCATGTCATATATTTACAGAGTAAATTATGAATTAAGATTATAATGTAAAATTTTAAATATACATTAAAATGACTACTTTAAAATGACTACTTAAAGCATGAATTGCTTAAACATCCTGCCTAGTCTGATCCAAACAAACACAACTAACAAATAGTTCATAAAAAGTAAAAAAGTAGTTATAAGATTAAATATAAAACTAACCTAAAAAATAAATACTAATTATTAATAATAATATTTCCTTCTATTATTGTGAGATGTCTAGTCAGCCAACTAGTAATCAATGGGTTGAAAGGAACGTTACCCCCTCCTCTATTCATATACTGTTAAGTGACAAATAAACTAGAAACTGTCAATGAGAAGTAATGTATCAGCAAAGTTCGTACATACTTCGGAAAGGTCTGTGCAATCAATATATTTAAGGTTTTCTAGCTAAGCGGAAGAGCCCTCGTAAAAACAGCTGTAAGGTCACGCGATCACCAATCCAATCTGTAGTGTTGCTGGAAACACGATATTTATTGAACGAGTGCCATATTTTCCTCATCATTGTAATTAAAATAAACATTGTTTAACTGCTTAGGGTACAAACACACAAGATGCGGCATGGCACGGCGCGGCGTGGCACGTCATGCGAGCGTCAACCTCGCACACAGCGGCGAGTCTTGCGCATTTCTCTTCCCTCAGTGGCAAAGATAGTAGTGAGCAAGTTGGATCGTATTACTAAAACGTGTGTTTGGGGTTTAGTATAAAGAACAACTCTAGTAAAGAGAAAACAAAAAATCCAACCCTCTGTCCTATTGATAGAAAAAAGGAAAAATCACAAGAATTGATTCAAATCCTGAGGAATTCTCAAATTATTCAAGCCACTTCAGCATCTAAAATTTAACTACGAAGATAGATCTGTTTTGCCCTAAACTACAAAACAGTTTCGGCAAAACAATTTCTATTAAATTTATATTCCAATCTCACTTTTATAGTTCTAATATTTAACTTTGAATGTACAAGTTAATATCAATAACATAATTTTAAATTATATTACACTTAAATCATCAAAAACAAAATCCATTTACTTTGAAAGTAAAAACTTCCGTCGCTGAATGCTTATCAATAAAAAAATAAATATTAGGCGGCTTTTGAAAGTTTTTCACAGACACAGACATGACGGATATTTATAAAACGAACAAAAAACTAAATTGTATATTAGTTTTTGCTTGTTATATTGGCTACTCCAGATGCAGTTTGCAGTTTACCACTGATTAGAAAAATGGTGATGACGGTAAAGTTGGAAAATAGTGTAATTATTCACTTTTTAGCATCAAATTAAATTTTCAAGCACTCACCATCCATTGCAAGATGCGTGATGAAAAATGAAACTCAACTGTTCCAAGTGAAGACACGCCGTGCCGCGCATTGTGTGTTTTGCCCCACTGTCCAACATGGATTTGTTTTTGATGCGCCGTAATGCGACACGCTGTGTCGCGCCGCGCCGCGTGCTGTGTATTTGTACCCTTACATACTTTGATCAGCATTAAGATTTTATGAATCTAATATATTGTTTTGATTTATTTGTATTATTAGATAAATGAATTGAGGGTTTAAATTTTTTCTGCATGTCCAGTGGCAATTTAAACATAGATTTACCATTATTATCCCCTGTAAGGTTGGCAACACTTATAGTCTGTTGTGGATTTATGCATCAGCTGAACGACCTCGCAGGACATCTTTGCTGCGAACACTACTCTATGAAAATAATCATACCTAGACTGAAAGCTTTACAAACCTTGATGAATCAGTGTTTAACGATCAGTTATCATAAAATATTGGAATAAAATACAAATCAAACCACTCCATCCAATGGCAGAACTAAGGAGGGATTGTGGTGAGGGTGCCTTATCCCATGCCACCCCTTGTTTACCAACTGGCTACCAAGTCATCTCCATGTAGTACATTATAAATTATATAAAGAAGCGATATCCTTCATGGAAGGAATTTGAGTATTGAAAGTGAGCAAATATAATTTGCGAGGAACTAAAAAATAAAGACAAAGTAAAAAACTTTATAAAACACCGGACAGGTGACGAAAATATATAATATTTATACTAAAGTTATCAATGGCTGACTTGCCTTCAAGTAAACATTCTTTAATGAAGACCATGAGTGTTATTTCCAATCTAATGTATTAGGCCAAAAAAAATGTGTATAGCCTATATATTTTGAATAGGCTCCTTGATAGCCTATATTTCAATATATCTATTACATGCGTACTTCAAGTTTTACCCATTGGCCTACTGCAGTTTCCCTGAGAACGCTCATGGAATTCCTATTATTTTGGCGCTTTCAGTCATGATCAGGACTTCATTACCATTACAAGGCTCACGACTTAACTCGATCTCCTACTTGATCTATATTTTCAGATTCACTGATTTACGGTGATCCTCAATACCAAAAAGATTTAATAATACCAAACACAACCTCAAAAGCACAATATATTTATTTTGTGTGTATCATTTCCTTGTCACACACAAGTTAGCCAACTTACTAAACAAAATTGCGATGAAGATAAAGCAGATTGTCGGAAAACAAATATTCCCAGGAAGTGCTCCTGCCTTGTGGCACAGACAACTATAAAACACTACAGAAGGTTGATAGAATAGAATAAAGGAGAAGGGTTGCGCTCCTGTGGCAGCGCCATGAGTAGGATAGCCGTGAGGGGAGGGAGGGAGCGGGGGGGAGTGAGGAAAAGTCGTGTCTCCGTCCCCGTTAGGGATGGCAGTGGGTATGCCCGAATGCACCCCCTCCGAGTGATCTAGCGGCACCCCCTCCGAGTGACCTAGCGACACCCCCTCCGAGCGAACTAGCGGCACCCCCTCCGAGCGACCTAGCGATACTAGCCATCTGAACTTACCGTTTTAAACGCAACTGCCGTTAACACGGTTTCTTATGCAGTAATTTATGGTTTCCTGTGCTTGTGGTAGACCTATATCACAAAACTACGACCAATGATGCATAAAAGGACAGCACTGTCAAAGACTTCTAAAGTGCTTTTAAGGCTTTATGAAAAGCTTCGTCGAAGTAGGCGAATGGGTCACTGAAATATTATTTTCTTGTATGGAAACATATAAAAGAAAGCTGAGAAATTAGGAAAGCTCACTGTTAGGTAAATCGGCTAATCGTTTCCACCTCACTTCTCCAAACTTGTTATCTGTATCTGACAGGATTCAACGACCCCTAATCTTTTTTCTTGGGTTTCTTGGGGTTCCTGCTCCTGGACTTGGCCTTGCACAGAGGGCAGATGGGAGCGTTGCGGTGGATCTGCTGGTGGCACGACAGACACGACTTCATCGGCGGAGGCTGTTGCCTGCGGGAAGAAAACATCATGTTTAGTTCTTCTTCTTAGAAGCTGTTATGGTGCATAAGTACTTTCTCTAATTTTTAATTATGCTTAGTTTGAACAAAGTTGTACTCATGTTAATTATTCAAGAAATGAATTTATTCTTATTTATTCTTTGAGTAGGTATAGGGTTGTCATAATTTTTCTGAGTGAAATTGGGACACTGACTTCCCGCACCAATTGGGGGGGGGGGGTTCAATTAGAAACACTCCATAAAATGGAATATTTCCCAATACTGACGCATAAGTACTTACAGAATGTGGAGAAAGCACATAAAATAATCAATTGCAGTTGCTTTTGTACTCACTGTTGATAGTGTAACAGCAATTTTGGAATGAGGATCCATTAGTAAATTCAGTTTATTGGTACAATCTATAAAGATGTGAACGATTGGTGGTGTTTAACAAACAAATATGTAGTTGTCAGCTCTGCAGCGGCAACTAAAGTTTCTTCGTGAGAATATTTTGTTATTAGAATATTTTGAAGAGGAAGCTCCTCTCTTACCAATGGAATGTTTAATTGATTTGATATGAAGACTTATGTTGCAGAATGAGCAGTAGGCTTCTTCATCCCCCTTTTTTATAAAAGTCCATTCTTTCAAATAATCTTATATAAAATCTGCAATCTTATAGATAGTGCAGTTCTGCTAGATTGCTCACGTGCACGTAGGACACAAGAGCTGCTGGGTTGGATCGCTCATCGCTCGTATCGCGTCGCTCACGTAGGACACCGCCTTATGTGTAAAGAAGAGTATGCTCTCAGTACCTAACTTATAAACATTTCCCAGATTTTTAATAGCTTTATGAGTTCCCATGTCGCGACGGTGCGTTACCTGAAGGTGGGCGCAGGGCCGGGCACGGGGGGCATCGGTCGGTGGTGGTCTATCTTGCTGGAGCTCGGCATCAGCTGCAGTGGCGGTTGAACCGGCGCCAGGAAGGCCGAGGCCGCCGCCTGGTGCGCATGGGCGAAGCTGGTGATGGTGGCGTTCTCCGGGCGCCAGTCAGCCTTGAAGTGCTTCTCAAAGTAGCTCCGCGCAAACATCCTGCAACAACAACACAACTCACAACTTTAGTATTAGCCAACTCAAAAGACAAAAATTATAAATTTTTTGGATTTTATATAACTGAAATAAATGTAATTAACTAAGCAAAATTAAAAATTACAACAGAATCATAATTACACTAGAAAACAATTCATCGCTCGACATCAAATTCACAGAACCATCAGATGAAAATTCAGCCCATAGATGACAGAAAGACACACAAATAAAATTTAAAAAGTATAACAATTTGAATTAAATGGAAGTAAATACATAAAAAGTGAAAGAAATTCTAAGCATTTACCTTTATTTTCGTTGGACAAATTCTTTACAGACGGAATATTAACATAAAAAACAAAGTAGACAACACAGCCATAGTGTATTAGAACTTTGATTTTTTGGAAAAGCCTACACATTTTAAAATTGTTTTTGTCAAATACATATTACTATTGTTATTATCAGAAGGCCTAACTGACCGGAAGAAAAGTGACTGGGTCAAAACATTTTTAATACCTTTGACACTTATATGAAGTACATACATTAGACAACAAAGAATACACAGTACAACAATACACAAAGACAAAAACAATATTCAGAAGGCTCTCAGAAATCCGAATCACACTCATCTGGACTCTTGGTTTCCCGGACCGATGATCTTGATTCTTTTTTTTTAAAGAACGAAAAATGCAAATAAAAACGAAAAAAGGAAGTTTACGGTTTAACCCCTTAAGTTTTCACATGATCATCCCGCATTACACCAATATCATTTAATTTGCATTGTCAGGTGCCTCTGTGTTTCCGTGTCATTATCGATGTTTTTGTATTGTTTGTACGTAAACATATCCGGTGCGCTGCTCTGTTCATATATTCTCCAGTCGATGACTCATCACTGTCAAAGTAAATCAGTAGACCGGGGACAGTTTTCATTACAATATTCTTGATTTTTATGATTTACAGTGTTACAATAAATCTTTACAAATGTACATACACTCAATATTTTCTGTTTAAACTACAGATTTATCACATTTTCAAGTAATAAATGTGATCATCTGGTAATCCGACCTTTTTGTGTTCCGACCATGCTCTCAGTCCTGTTGGTAACGGATTAACGAGGTTCTACCGTATTATTACAGAGTGTAGGTATCTAACTTTCTTCTGGAAGCTCACTGTTGTATTAGCTCATAAACATTACACATATTGTCATAATTGTACACTATAGAGGCAGAATCGATGATTCATGCCCACCTCCCAAAAAATTCAGATTTTTCTAAATCCGGACCGGCCGTCTGCCACAATAGTCTGGATTTCTGAGAGTCTACTGTACTATGTTAGTATAACTTTACTCATTTTAGACTAGAAATCACACACTGAAACTGTTTGAAGTAATCTGGTTTTCTTTTTTTTTTTTTATCAGAGCAGAAAACCAGCGTTTTTAAACAGTTTTTAAAAATGCCTCATAACCTTGTAATATATATATAGATTTAAACAGCTGTTATCTACAGGCTTCGCCCCGCATATGATTTATAAAAAGTACCGTAAACCAGGCTAAACCCGGACACTTTTTTAAGTTTTTTAGGTTAAAGTGCCTTTCAAAGAACGATGTCACCAATAAAAACCATACCATTGTAAAGTGTATCATTTACTATATCCCTGTACCTTTCTATGTGTTAGATTTTATTATAAAATAAATAAAAGTGTCCGGCTTAACCTCCACAAACGGTCTAACCCCGGACACTGACCTAAATATCATTATAACGCCTAAACTAACCTCCGCTGTCCGTAATAGGACGGTGTTTTGAGGTCTGCAGATGCCTTTGCACTAGTCAAAGGCTTAAAAATGAAATAACAAACAAATTAGTATGGGTTGGGATGAATAAAGAATATTGTTATGTTACGTTTTTAGCTGTTTCTTCTTTTCAACTAAAATAAAACTTAACAAAGGCAAGGGGAAAAGGCGTTTAAAATGAAGATTCAAACAAATAATAACACAACTTATATATATGTAAAGGCATTACAAAGGTAACTATTGTTACGGTATACAGGTAGGTACAGGTAGGTTTAAACAATGGGCTTATGAAATTGTACAGCCTGCAAATTTGTTTTTGAATGAGAATGACACAAGCCGATCGTTCTTGTAGTTAAACTTTGGCGGTTCCAGCCTCCAGACGTCTTTAACTGCCTGTTCAAGGACTTTGGCTCTATCGTCCATTTTCGACGATCTCACAATAATTTTTAGTTGATCTCACAATAATTTTTAGTTAACTTCACAATCAATTTTAATGTCAAACACAGATACGTATTATGGGTAACAACACAATGGGCAGTTACGGTGGAAAGTCTGCTTTTCACGTCAGTAAGGGCAGGCGCTAGTAGCAGCAGCCGGCCCAACAGTCACATCCACGGAGTATTAGTAAAATGTCCGGGTTTGTACTGGAATACTTAAATGTGATATTTTTTTTAAATATGTGTTGCATACAGCTTTAAACAGCATGGCATTATGCACTCTTAAATTTCGGATAAAAATTTCGTGACAAAAATCGGACAAACTTGATGAAAATTACAGGTCTTAGTTAGACATACATTTTTTTTCGAAAAGTCACAAGTTGGTATACAGTACCTGCAACAAAAAAAAAAAAAAAAAAAACGATCCTACGCAGTTCTAACCTATACAGATGTGTAGAGCGTCTTCTGCTGTATACGAATGAATGGATAACGATCGACTTAACAACTATGCAGGTTAGTTTAGAAATATTTATGTTTAAAACATGCACATCGTGTCCGGGAACACCCCCTCTGTCCAGGATTAGCTGGTTTTATGGTAAGACAGTTGTGTGTGCTGCATTCCTTAGCACAAGGAACTCCTACGAATCAATATCAGCTGTTTGTATTTTCATCAGCTCAAATAAAAATAAATGTCCAAAAGGAATACAAAGGAACTTTGTCGGGGTCTCTGGTGGAGCCCTAAGATCAGATCAGGATGAAAACCATTTATTTTACCTATTTTATGCCCAAAGAATCAGTATGCGAAATTTCAACTCTCTAGGTAAATGGGAAGTAGGAGAATTTGTGATGAGTGAGTGAGAGAGGGCTTTGCCTTTTATGCAAAGACTAAAACTAAATCCTAGCATATATCCTAGCATACGTTCTGTTTACAAAAATCGCCTGAGTGTATTCCATTCCAGATGTGATGGTGTTCTCGTGACAAAAACCCCACATAATTTTAATATGAAAATGTTTTTTTAGGATTTCAACATGTGCTAACATTTCAAAAATTATCAAATTCCCTCAGAGCTTTGCTTTATTGGCCTTAACAGTATGGCAGACTATCATTTCATCTAGTCAGGTGATTATACAAACATGTGTATGTTAGCCATAAAAGTTGTATCAGTTTCTCTATGGAATGCAACGCAAACTAAAATGTTTTTCACTCTATATGCAGTGTAACTGGCATCGTCAAACATAGTTAGTTCTAAACCGATATACACAATTAAGGAATTTAAATACCCCGTACTCAGCGAATTTCCAATGCATGTATATGTTTCTCACTACCACATAAAGCCACTCACCAAGTTTCATAAAAATACACAAATAAATAAGTGATATATAGCATTTTGTTTATTCTCTATAAGAATAACATTGAAAGCTGAGTATGCAGGTTTGCTGCAACAAGGAACACAAAATATGTGTTTTTATGCAATTATCAATATAACTTAACCAGTCGAAGCTGCATACCAAGTTTTATTAATTTATGTTCATAATTAAGGGAGACATTATATTTTACTTTTTCTCCATATGAATAACAGGGGGGCTGAGTGTGCAGGTTTGCTGCTGCGGGGAAAATCAGCAAAATTTGTTTGTGCAAACATCAATATACGAGTAATAGGTAAAGCCACATGCCAAATTTCATCAACATTCATTCAGAAATAATCGAGATGTCAAATTTTAATTATTCTCTATAAGGATAACATTGGACAACGTACTGTGTTTAGCACTTTGAATATCTCTGCAACGGTTGGACGTAGAATCACAATTTAAACACCAAAATGATTGTTTTGTAGAGCTGAACTGATTGGTAAAAGCAAATGTGAGGTTTGCATTAAAATGAACTGAGGAAAAGCTAAAACCGTTTTTCCCATAAGATTAACATGCAAGATTTTATGAACACGTTTTTTGGATTCTCTCCGCAACCACTTAACCTAGGTTAATGATTCAAAATACCATATTATTTGATTTTTTAAGCTCTATAAAATGGTCAAAACCAAAATTAAATATTTTAAAAATTGTATGGTAAAAAATGCAAAAAACTGATTTTTGGATAATTGTAAACCCCCATAAAACCCCCTTCCCATGGTCCGATTTTTCTGGTTCTCGAACTTAAAGTCATGAATGTCACTTTACACGTTTGAGCCAAATTTCATCGAAATCAGATGTTTTTTACTCAAGTTCACGTGTTAACGGACACATATATATATATATTTGCATATATATATATGTATATCTATATATATATAAACCCATAAACCGATCGATTTGGTTTTCAAACTTAAAGTCATAAATGTTACTCTCCACATTTGTGCCAAATTTCATCAAAATCGGGTGTTTCTTTCAAAAGTTATCGCGATAACGGACACACACACACACACATATATATATATATGTGTATATATATGTGTATATATATATAAATTTGAACGAATAATGTTTTTGGCATCTGGGGATCTCAAAATAAAAATCTGTCATGGTCTCGGGCTTAACTCTTACCATGCCACCTACGGTAATAGCTTCTTCCCTAAAGGGGAAATTCGCTAGCTTCAATCAATAGTTGTCCAAAGTGGATTTCAATTTCCGATATATCTGCACACACTATAGAAACGGCAACAAAGTCTGCATAACACTTATAAATAACTTAGCTTGGTTTCAAGCAATAGGTCCAATAGTAAACTTTACTACTTTCTATGATATGGTCATCACACAAAACTACAAAATCCATACAAAATATCTATTTCTTTCCTCTAAAAAGTTTACTATTCCACAATTGAAATGTCTTGAATAGGTTTTTAAAATTCTCTCTTTATCTAAGTATTTTTGATTTTATTGTTATATTAACAAAAGACAAATAAAATAGTGAGACAGATAATAAGTCTCTTAATAGTAAATGACAACCTTAAGGATCTTGAAATTAGAAGCAACAAACAATCTTTTTACATTATTTCTCAAGGGTGTTTATATTTTGTCAGTAGGCTATCTTCCATAATACTTCATCAAAATCAATAATTGAGCCATCATTTTCAAGATTACCTTCACTGCTAAATGTGAAAAATAATCAAACAATTCAAAACCATAAAAATGATAAGTTAATGTATTCATTTGTCAACGTACTGGTGGCACCATCTTACAGCGACAAGTTCAACAAACTCAAAACAAGTGTATTAATGTGCTAGCTGTGAAGGGCAATTCTAGTAAATATGTTGCATTTCTTACTCAGGTGTAATTAATCCTTGTTCTTCTTCATGAAGTTCGGGAAGTCTTTCAAGCCCAAGATAGTCACGTCTCATACGATCTATTTCCAGTTTCAAAGGTCTATAATCTTCGTGCACACGTCTCGCTCGATCGATGCATCTACCTCGGGCTTCTTCAGCTTTTTTTATTACATTCTCCATCTGAAATATTATTGGCTAAGTTTAGTTGATTAAATACCAGAAAATGCCACATGGGAACATTGAATCCTTACATTGAATTATAAAACTTTGCAACAAACCTCGTTCTACATAAAGAATAAATACAATTCTAGTGGGTTAGGCCTGTTTATTGTATTGCTATGCTATTTTCTTTTTGTTTAATGTTACAATAGTAATAGCCCTGGATTACCGTCAAGGTTTAAAGTGGTTTATTCATGGTTTTTTGGCGGTATGTAAAGTGGCATGAATGGTCTCCAAGTGCTGAGACAATGAAAAGTAGTTTTGGACATTACTAAAATAAGAATAGGTCTAACAGTAAATTATTAGTATGACTAAACTAATCACAACAATTGTAGTAGGTTTAAATATTATATTTATTTGCTGAAGACCAAAAATGTGAAGACAGTTAATTCTATACTTAATATCATAAACTTTACCGCATTTATGTCAGCATGGATTTGTCTGAGTTCTTCTACATGCGCCATTTTCTCTTGCATTAGAAGTTCCATTTCTTGTTTGTATTCTGAAAGACATTTTTCCTCTTGCTCAGAGGCTTCGACTTCTTGAACAATTTTTCCTTTCAGCTTCTCAAGTTGTAATGTTTTTGATCTGAAAGTAAAGATAATTTAAGCTAAACTAATACCAACCCTAACAATTATTTTTTTCTTAAATACGGCAGTTGAAAAGTTGCATTTAGATTACAATTTTTACTTGTCCATCTCCAGAATACTAAATATGTTGGTTCTCACGTATGTTGATTGGCAGAGTTTTAATTATGAATATGTTATTTCTTAAACTGAATTAAAATATTCAATAATAAAAGGGAGTATGATTAAGACAATCTTAGTAATTAGTTTTTTAACCCTAAACGACCTAGGCTAACCTTACTTTTAATTACTGTGAAATGGCGTTTTAATTACAGATCAACATCATCATCATTGTTGCGGACTAGGAAACCCCAGCATAGCTGCTAGTCACATCTTCCACAAGCGGGAATATTGCGGAGGTTACCGGGAAGATAGGATATAGCAGGAAAGGAAACGGTTGGATGGGACGGCAGCCAAATCGACCCTTCAGAGGGCCAACTCCCGTACCCCCGTGACAGCTGGGATGTGGCTCTCAAACAGGGGAGAGCCCTGTTTCCACATTCTGCCCTCCAATTGGTCAACTGAACTGTCAAGGTATCCATGTACAACAGCCAGGGACCATCCAATCTCAGGTTAGCAGGATGGGGACCAAACCCGGAGATTCTATTCCTAGCCGCTGCAAATGTAGGGACCAAAGGTGAAAGGGAAGTTTGTCATAATGGACAGCCAAAAGACTTACCATATGTGATGACAACTTCAATTGCTTTACCCAATGTCAGCCTCAAAACTGGTATAGACCAGTTTTAAGGTAGTCCTGGGAATTACAGATTAAAGCTTCAAGAAGAGTAGGGCTAGTATCAGCAACTACCAGTAGGTCTGATAAGAAGTGGTGTTAAGGTGCATAACTTCTGTGCAAGGGGTAAAAAAGTGTAGAGCTGGGTTTTCCTAGGCGCGGAATATTTCGGCAGCGGAGAGCGGAACGCGGAGAGTGGAGTACACTGGCTTCTCCTCATCATGTAATCAAATGGCGCTATTTTCTTAGACAGCGGAATTGTTCCACGCCACGCTGCAGATTAACTTTGTCCGCTCCCGGAGCAGAGGAGTCCGCTCTCTGCCGCAGAATAGTGTTAAGGTTATACCGGTGTCCTGTAATTTTGTGTTATTACAGAATGAGTTCGGGTAAATTTAGGGCGTCAGATGATGATAAACTTATTGAATTAATACAAAGCCACCCAATATCTGGAGTACGGCAGGTCAAATAACAAGCAGATAAATATAAATTGTTACAAAAATAAATGTACTTATAAAAAACCCAACATTTGTTATGTACTGTACTGTGGTTGTATTAGCTTAAAAATATGCAGTTTTGTTGTGTTTTAAAGGTAAAATCTGAATTGCTTAAAACTGAAAAACAAATTACAACCTTTCCTTTTTGTTCTTACATATTACAAATATGGTATATGGCATCTTCAAATTTAAAGCATCTTTGTCATACACTAATAGCATAACATATTATTTAATATAAAATATGGAAATAGGCTATTGTAATTTTTACATCAAATTATAGTTTGCACATTGGTTTTAGCTCTACGTGTAACTAATTTTAATTATTTCTATACGACAATTGGTTGAGGAGATCTTGAAAATACTAAACACAGTACGCTGTATGTTGGTAGACCTACTTTTAAGAACATATTATTTTATTTTATTGCCCTTGGTGTTATCCCTTTAACAGTCACAACCAATATGAGCTAGGTTATTCCGCAGTTGGTCGCCGGAAAAGCCCGGGTCTAGGAAAATAGAATGCCGCTGAGCTGAAACTACGAGCGGAGAATCTCCATGTTCCGTGCTCCGCTGCCGAAAAGTTCCGCGCCTCGGAAAACCCAGCTTAAGGACTGAGCTTGAATGTGTCAAGGACAAAACTGAACACGATTCAAAAATCACTTCATAATTAACAATCTAAAATAACCACTTACAGGAAAAAATAATACAGTAACCAAGAAAACTGTCTGGAAAGTAGGCACTATTTACCTGGAAAACACTTTGAAACTGGCTCACCACATCCACAGAGGTTATGACAATTGATTTAAATTGCTACAAAACCAGTTTTCTATGGGTAGGCTATATAAGCTCTTGATTTCCCCACAATTCCCCTTTCACAAAAAGTTTTCCAACCCTCTTCATAGACTGAATAGAGATAATATAACAAGGCTCCACTCTTACATTCAGGAAAAATCTGCATCACCGCATGGAAATACACTGATGACGTAGGGAAAAGCAGGGTTGCAGAGATATGCAGAATTTCAGTTCTCTATTATCAACATACTCTGTGGCATTTGTTAGAAGAAAGTTAATACAGTCATACATTTTAGAATTGTTAATAGGTAATATTTCTGTCTAAAGTTGTTGTAGTTTAAAACAAATTTGGGTACTTTGGTATTATACGGATGCCACCCTTATGCAGCGCGCTGCGGCAGTTATGTTAAGATGGGTTATCATAAAAATGATTGTAGGACTTTCCTTGTTTTGTTACGAATCGAATGATACCTGATGAGTCATACTTCCGGCCGCCAAACCCCCTCCAAATAGGCCAAGGTCAGGTCGTTGACCGGAGCGCGCGCATCACCTGTCACCGCCTGTATCTGGGTCAGTGTCATGAGTGATTTATTGCCGTGCACTACGTTAAATTTGTTTTCATAATGAGTGACGTTCTTTTGGTGTGGGATTTACCTCGAAATGAAGAGGAAACCGTACGTATTTTTATGATAACCCATCCTAACATAACTGCCGCAGCGCGTTGTATATTTGGCGGAGTACCTGTGGCGATCGGGTCTGGCTGCTAGCGGCGGCGACGCATTCAACACGATCCTAGCGGACATCGCTGTCTTTTGGGAGGCACAACACAAAGACCGCTCATCAGAATGATGTAAAATTTGTACAGTAAGTCAATAAAAGTACGTTTTTTCAAATTATGTAGTTATCCTTTGGATCCGGTAAAAATGTAACCTCAAAAATAGTGGCATCCGTATAATACCAAAGTACCCAAATTTGATTGTACATTTTAACACTTTGAATCTGCCAACAACAAAAAATAATAAAAAACACTGTTAATTACGATTCTGGCAATGTACTCTTGAGAGCTGTCTGCAGTCTGCTTCCAACCTGGTAGACACAAACGGAACTAACTCGTCCTAAATACATGGCCTAAAATCTGACACAGTCTGATACAACTGCTAGCCCGATAGATTGACTGAGCGGTCAAAAGCGCTCTCTCCCCGACAAGGGGGTAGTGCTTGGATCGAGAGTTCAAATCCTGTCTCAGTCGGTGGATTTTATGAAAAGTCTGTGACAGAGTTGAAGGGGAGGGCAGAAGTTAAGCAAACGGTGGATAGCATGGGTAGAAGCTGACGGGATATGTGAATACTTTGGAAGTTGCACATCTGATCAAAAGTTTTGCTACTTTTTACATAACTTATCCTTACAGTGTGTTGTCTACCGAATGCATGGTTTTTTACAATTTCAAGTGTTTAGATGTCCAATAACTTAGCCCATCTTTTAAAAATGAACACAGATTCAACCAATCCAGTGGCTTGACGTGCAAAAAGCTTATAAATAAATAACTTAATATTTAACTGCTGTAAAGTGAAATCAAATTCAGTTTCATAGGCTTAAGAGGTTGGATTATTTTCAACTGATATTTTGTTATTGATACAATTGAGATTTCAATCAAATGATTTTGAAGTATATTATACCGGTAGCGCTATTTTCTCTATATTTCATATTGCCTAGATGTTTTTCTAAGCCAGTGAATGGTGAGAACGACCTCCAATAGTGAAATTTTATGATTTTGTAAGGATTTCCAACTTGTATAGTGCGCTGTGGCGGTTAGTTAGGTTACTACTGTAACTTAAAATATTTATGAATAACAAAACCTGGGCCTACCTCAATATAAGTTAACAAACGCTGCTCATTGTTCCATGTAAGTTATTATTATTTAAAATTACGTGTTTTACCCCTAGCCGTGGCCGTCCGACCAATTTGGTCGGATTTTTATGTCGCCTAGAATGGCCACTAACCAAATTGGTCGGATATGACTGAAAATTTTGTAATGTTAAAAAACCAATAATAATAAAGTGATCAATATATATATATATATATATATATATATATATATATATATATCATTCAAAAGATTACACTCTGAACTTTAATTTTATTACATAAATGAACCGTGTAGCAGCTGTATAACAATGTTACGACGATTATAAATTGAATGAATTTTTGGCACAGCGCAATTGCTGCAGCCAACGCTCTGACAATGGCAAAACACAATATTTTTGAAATTACCCAGCTCGGGTAATTTTTCTCGCAGGAAGATGCAGTTGGTACCAATGCACAGCTAAAGAGTAGCGCTTTATGTTGGTATTGATTTTTAGACTGATATAACTGGTATTGATTGGACAGGTTATATGATTTTTCTGAAAACAGGTGTTTTTGGTTTTTTGTATAATGGCCTATCCGACCAAAGTGGTCGGATCAGAAAATCGTGTTTAGGCCTATATGCAGTGTATGTAGGGAATCCAATCCCGGGATCCCGCCCAATTTTACAGTTTCTTCCATCCCGGGACTTAAACATCAATTCCCGGGATTTTCGGGATTGCTAAATTGTCTCAAGTTAGCAATACAGATGATGTTTCTAACTGATGTAACCACAATAAATCGCTATAGAATCACTTTAATAAAGTTATAAATCAAAACTTCTTGATTTGATTTGTTTTTTCTTTTTTATACACTATATTTTAATCCAATTTCTTAGTCAGTTGAAACAATCAGATTTTACCTGAATAGGGTAAGTGATGTTTGACAGATAATTATGCCTTTGTTATGATGATTGATCTTTTTTTATTTTTACTAAGAACAAATTTAGTTTGTTTTGATTCTAATATAAAAATAAATAAATTCATTGAAATAACAACATTGGATTTTTTTAAAGTATTATTTACTCGATTAATTTGAGATTGTTTACTAATTGTTACATGATATTATTATGAAATTACTGTGTTTATTGAAAGGATAGATTTGGATCTAGTTTTGTTTTATCAAGTAGGATAGCATACGAAACTTGTCTTAGTAATAAGTTAATAATTTCATTCAGCTGCAGATGGAGCTACATACAAAAATGTACTGCTACTTCTACTTTTCAGGTGGAAATAGGTTTACAAGGTGGATAATTTTTGAAAGAGTTTTTCTGTCAATTTAAATACATATCATAGTGTTAAAAATGATATGCAATCTTGAGTTGCTTTATTAGTTTATTGCATACCAGAAGCCCTACCAAATGTGAGACCAAACGTAATAGTAATAATAGTATAATACAGATTGTTATCTTTCACCATTGATCATTTGTGCTATTTTAATAATTGTTTTGTATTTTTAATAAAAAAAATAGTATTCATTTACTATAATTATTGTCAACATATCCAAAGAACACTTGATCACATATTTTTCCAGGCTTTTTGTAAATTATGGCCAATCCCGGAGTTGGTCCCGGGATTGTTTTTCCAGTCCCGTAATCCCGGGAGTGAAAATATCGTCCGGGGTTGGATTACCTAAAGTCAGTTGTGTAAGAGTGTTTTAGTTATTTATTTAGCCGAATTTACGCAAAAATGGATTGTAGTGACATTCGGGGTATCTTGAAGAAAGTATTAGTGACATTGATGACGATTTAGAGGGTTATATATAAGCAGTTATATTGAGATGAACGACTTTCCTGATGATGTGTTATAGGCTAATTGGATTATTTATCTGGTAGGCCTAGTGGTGAGTTATATATTTATATGTATATTTCTATGTATAACATGTTATATATTTCTACGTAGGGAATTAAATGTACTACAACATGTTTATATTGATTTGGGGATAAAACATTTGGCAAAAAAGTTATAGGTACTAAATATTGTAAACATTTTTTCAAATACGCAGAAATACCAAAATATTCTTTTATTTACATTTATTTATAAGTGATAACAATTTTTACGATTAACTTTATGACTTTTTTGGATTCCTTACTTTATTAGCTTTCCAAATATGTATATATGCATACATGTATTAGTACCTATATACATATATTACATGACTTATTTACAACACAAACTAACACTGTACAGTTTATTCATATTTCGGGTTTCAGTTTATTATTATATTATGCCCGCTAAAGCTTACAAAATAAATTCTTTCCACAAAATGTTATATGTTATTTTCGATTTTTTCATTCGGTTGTTTTTGGCCCCACTTATGAAAGTCTACCCACAATATTCAATTTGGACAACTGTTCACATGAAATATTGATTAGCCTACTCAAAATATAACTAAACCGCTAGATTGAAATATCAATAAGTAGGTAGGCTTAACTAGGCTAAATCAAAATATCGGTTGAAAATAATCAAACAGCATATGAATCCATACCCCTGAAATCCTACAAACCCTTGCATTGTGCCTTTGTGCAGGGGTAGACTGAAGGCTTGAAGTCACATGACACGGAAGATGTCTTTCCGACAAATTCAAGACGTTCCTGTAAACAGAAAAATCAGGCCAAGGGCCTACTGAAAAGAAACCTGAATAATTTACCCATCCGCCTAGCCTAAGACAGACCCAAGTTATACCATCACAGGCCCTGTAGCAAGGCTAACTTAGCTTAGCCTAAACAATAATAATTTTAAGATCAACTAATGTTCTGAAGTTAATCATTACTTAAAACTTACTTGATTTCTTTAATTGCTTCTAACTTAGCTAAAATATTCCTTTCATTAGTTGTAGTCATATTGTTAAAATAACAAACTTCTTCTTCGACTAAAAAGTCAATCACTAGTTGGATTGGAGCCTAATTATTCGTCACACGTTAACATTATTTTTAACACAACATGTAAAACAAATCATCTATTTCCACAAAAATGTATATAATACTTAGCAAAATGAATTAAATAATTCAGACGAAAATGAACAATTATTCTTCTGTAACGCTATTGTTTACAGTTCATTTAACCTCTCGCCGTTCCTTGTTCCTTGATCTATCGTCCTCGTCCACTCAGGACTGTCAGGGTCAGGACACAGACCAAAGACCCGCTAACTCGGTGGAGGAGGAATATCGAAAACGACCTTTCATATATTTTTAGAATTGATTATAAATCTTTAAGCGAATTTCCCCTATAGGGAAAAAGCTATTACCGTAGGTAGTATGGTAAGGCTTAAGCCCGAGACCATGTTAACTTTTAGTTTTGAGGCCCCCAGATGCCAAAAACACCATTCGTTCAATTCAAATATATGTATATATACAGGTCGTTTTCGAACTCTCTTGACAAAATTTATAGATTTGTTCCTTCAATACAAACATAACACTTGAATAAAGGTATGCATTATAAATGTCGGTCTGTGTGTGATTTTAGTGAATTTCCCCTATAGGGAAGAAGCTATTACCGTAGGTCTCATGGTAAGACTTAAGCCCGAGACCATGATAACTTTTCATTTTGAGGTCCCCAGATGCCAAAAACACCATTCGTTCAAATTGTTATATATATATATATATATATATACTGTATATATATATATATATATCGCTTATTATATGTGTGTGTGCGAGTGTGTGTGTGTGTGTGTGTGTGTGTGTGTGTGTGTGTGTGTGTGTGTGTGTGTGTGTCCGTAAGCACGATAACTCTCGTGAAAAAGGTCCGATCTTAATAAAATTTGGTACAAATGTGTAAAGCCCCATTTATTTGAACGAGTTCGAAAACCAGACGAATCGCACCATCCAAAGGGGGGTTTTGGGGGGGTTTTGTACCCCAAAAATGGTTTTTTTTGGGGTTTCCACATGTAATTTTTATTTAAATCAAATTTTAATTTTTACCATTTAATTCAGCATAAAAAACCAAACAATTTGGTATTTTGATCATTGCTCTACGTCAATTTATTCCTGAGTTATTGAAAGTGCTAAACACAGTACGTTGCCTAATGTTATTCTTATGGAGAAAAATAAAAATTGTACAGTATATCTCGCTTATTTATGAACATAAACTGACAAAATTTGGTATATGGCTTCATATGGTTGGGGTTTATCGTTGTTTGCACAAAATACAAAATTTTCACGTATGGTTCCCGTAGCAGCAAACCTAGGTAATCGGTCCCCATGTTATTCTTATGGAGAATAATTAAAATGTTATATATCGCTTACTTATAAATGTGTATGAATGAAACTTGGTATGTGACTTTAATTAGATGAGTTCTAATAATATTTGCATAAAAACCGATTATTTTATGTTCCTTGTTGCAGCAAACCTGCGTACTCATCCCCAATGTTATTCTTATGGAGAATAATTAATATTTTAAATATCGCTTGTTTGTGAATATATTTCTTATGAATCCTGTTAAGTGTTAATGTGTTATGTTATATATTCATTGGAAATTCGCTGAGTATGCAGGTTTGCTGCGACGGGGGTATTTACAAATAGTTTGATAACTCGAGTTCTATTAAGATAGAATCTGCAAACTTAATTGGTACACGTGTACTTTAGTAGGTGACAGAGTTTAATAAAACTTACACCGTTTCAAAATCGCGGCCATTTAAAAAGTGCAATGCCAAATTTCACAAAAATCGTTAAAACTAAAACTAATAATTTGATATATATAGTAAAACATGGAGAATTTAAAGGCGAACCAAACGACATACCTTAGTCGATGAAATCGGGTGATAAATACCCGAGTAATTAATTTGTTCGTGATCAATAACACCTTATTTGGGCATTACTATCAAACTAAAATGGTCCATCGTCTGTCCTCGTGAGGGTGGCGGTGGCCAAAAACTAAGCGCGTGTTCTGGCGAAGATCCGTAAGGATATCGATCTGGGCACTGTACTACTTGTGTTTGGTTTAGGGTAGATAAATTAAATAAGTTAATAAATTATTTTAAATAAAATAAAAAAAGTAATAATTAGTAACAAAACAATAAATTTAAACTAAAGTTTGTTTTTTGTAGTTAGCTTGCCGGTACAGGGTAATATTTGCAGGTAAAGTCTTGTGCTTTACCTGGCTTGGAACCTGAAAAGGAGCGATGCTAGATTTTCATGTAAAATCTGGACTTATATGTAATATTACTTCCTTGTCTTCTAAATCGTGGTCTGTAACCTCTGACTGGGAGACAGGAGGGAATTTACCCCTCCCATTTTGGTGAAAATACAGATTGACATGAAAGAGTCAATGATGAAAGTCTTCATTTGCCCAGGAGCCAAGCCAAGTAGAGCATCTTTCTCTAAGAAGTAAGTAATTTGTTCTTTACCTACAAATATTTAATTAATACACCAAGCTTTTTTTAATAATTTAGGTCGTTAAAAGTTTTATGCTGGAAACTTTTTTGCTGGTAAAAAAAATAATATTTTTAATTAAATTTCGGGGTTTAATTGTGTTTTTAGGGTTGCTGAGTAGGTGCTTGGTGTCCTAAATGCATGGTGGTGTGTACGTGAGTAAAATCAAAGTTAAAGAATTAAATAACTAAATTAAATACTGACAATAAATAAGACTTAGTCCAGTCAAGGAAGCAGGTGTAGAGTGCGTGAGAAGGTACCTAAGCGAAACTTTAGAAACTTTTTTAGTAATTTTTAGCTGTCATTAGTCCATTGGTTATTAAGTATAAAGGTATGCTTACCGCTAATTTGAGTATTTATTTCAAACGGCAAACTGAGTTTGTTTGTAAACAACAAACTGTGTTTACATTGTACTTCGAATAATTATCTTCCTACCTAGATCTACAAATTTAGTTTCTGTTTGACGTATTATTTACGAAATTGTATCCATATTTGGGAATTATTATAAAATGATTTACTTTATAGAAATACTCCGTATGTTTCTTTGAGAAAAATGTATAGCCCAAAAAGATTATGAACTGGTGGTAGTTAAGATTCTTACCACTTAAACGATTTTTATCGTTATCGATTGCAATATTTTCATGAAAAATAAACGGTATCAGGAAACTGACTCATACTTTCTCCCTTTTAGCCCATTTTTGATGAATAAATTACTATTTATTTACTAGATAATATAGAATAGAAAGTACGGACGAATGAACAACAAATCTTGTAAACAAGTTGATTTCAAAAACATCCACCCAAATCCCTGTTTTGGAGGCACTACAGAATCCATTGCTTCACACGTGGTTTAAAGAGGGAAAATGACCCTTATTCCCCCCTCCCCCCCAAAGGGTTATTAAGGGGCAACATATTTCGAATTTCCTCTGTTGGTCAATGCTAACTTGACAAGCATATCAAGTTTGAACGAAATTGATCAGTAAATAAGAGAAAAAAAATAGTATTTTATGTATTCCCCATAAGAATAACATTGGACAACGTACTGCGTTTACCGCAAAATGAAAATTTAAATTTTCTCCACAACCAGCAATCGTAGAATATTAATTCAAAATACTAAATTGTTTAGTTTTTGAGCTCTTTTTAATGGTGAATAATATTTTTTATATTCAGGTTTTTTTTATGAAAAACCCAAAAAACGTAATTTTTGATGTTTTAAGTCCTGTAATTTCTGAACCCGAATCTTTACAGAAATGCGGGTGGTGTCATTTTGTTAGAAACCTAAAGCTCTAAAAACGAATAAAGTTTAATTCAAATAAAGCCGTTTTGAGAAATTTTGATTTTTTGGTTTGGGTTTTTGGCGGGTTTTTGGGGATAATTACCCTTAAAAATCAAAATTTCAAAAAATGAAAAAACTCCTGGAGATATCGTGGATTAGTACCTACATACCAAATTTCATAAACATCGGACCATTGGATAGGGCTCTAGCTCTGTACACATCCATACAGACACACAGACAGACACACAGACATTACTTAAAAATCACATTTATGGGTTCAGGGAGCACCAAAACGAATATTTCCACTAACAACTCAAATTCGAAAATTTTGACGAAAACAATACTTTCTCCATGTACCATGTATAAGGGGAGAAAGTAAAATGAATGGATAAAATGGATTTTTTTAATTTGTAAATTATCCGAAACCTCCAAAGAATTACAAATTAAGAACATCTTTTGCAGTCGCAGAAATGTATAACTTGATAATATTGTCTCAAATAAAATAGAATTAATGAAGATTTTGTTTTCTGTTCTAATTTGTCTTTTGAACATTTAAATCTGTATGGCATTGGGTTATCATAGCCTAAAAATCATTTCCAAAACATATTTTACTCTGGAATAAGTAAAAACATCAGGGAGGATACTTATAGGAGTTATAGGAGGATAGGCGTTTACTTTTAGGGTTATGTTGTACATTGGCTTTGGCGGATGTACTAGCCGAACCGTTGCAGTTTCGCTAAACTATGATAGTTGTGTGTGCTGCATTCTGTGGTTAGCCCGTGCAACTACTAGGAATCAAGATCGGCTGCGTTAGCGAATTTCACCTTTGGGGAAGAAGCTACTATCATAGGTGGCATGGTAAGACTTAAGCCCAAGACTATGATAACTTGTCATTTCGAGGTCCCCAGATACCAAAAACACCATTCGTTCAAATTTATATATATATATGTGTCCGTAAGCACGTTACATCTCGTAAAAAGGTCTGATCTTAATGAAATTTGTCACAAATGTGTAAAGTACCATTTATTTGAACGAGGTCGAAAACCAGACGAATCACACCATCCGAGGGTTTTGTACCCCAAATTTTTTTTTTCGGGTTTTCACATGTAATTTTTATTTAAATCAAATTTGAATTTGTACCATTGAATTCAGCTTAAAAAACAAACAATTTGATATTTTGACCATTGCTCTATGTCAATTGGTTACTGAGATATTGAAAGTGCTAAACACAGCACGTTGTCTAATGTTATTATTATGGAGAAAATAACAATTTTATATCTCGCTTATTTATGAGCATAAACTGACGAAACTTGGTATATGGCTTCATCTGGTTGTTGTTTATTGTTGATTGCACACAAAAAAACAATTTTTCGCCTATGGTTCCTGTAGCAACAAACCTAGGTACACGGTCCCAATGTTATTCTTATGGAAAATAATTAAAATGTTATATATCGCTTATTTATGAATGTATGTGGATGAAACGTGGTGTGTGACTTCACTTAGATAAGCTCTATTGATTTTGAATAAAAACCCATGATTTTGGGTTCCTTGTTGCAGCAAACCTGCTTACTATCCCCCATTTTATTCTTATGGAGAATAATCAAAATGGTATATATCAAAGCCGTAGCCAGGAAAATCTTTTGGGGGGGGTTGGGCTCCGCGGTTACAGGAAGTAACTTCCAAACTTTCATTTTAACGCAATTCTTAATATAATCTAATGTTAAAGTAAGATTTTTGAAGTTTTAAATATTTAAATAGTACTTATATATTATATATTATTATTATTATTATTAAATAACCCAGAAAACACAACAATAATCGTATCAACTAAATTCTTCTTTCTTATTTTTATTTCAAGCTTGCCAACTTAAAAAACATACTTTTGAACGTCCTTCTATGTCACTACTAACAAGATATAACAACATAAAACGGATATTTTTCAACACAATAAATACCAGAGTTTCGTTGTCGGCATATTTTCACTCAGTCCTCAGTCTATAATGATAGAAAGTGGTTGGTACAAGAAAAAAACTAAGGTATATGGAAATTGAAAAATCAAGTTTTAATGATTACAGATAAACTAAACACGTTCTTGTAAGAAAGATACTTCATTTACAAAACAAAGTTAAGCCTCCGGTTCTTTTTTTGGAAAAACTATTAATTACATCTTCCGTCGGAATTTCTCTCTCCCTGTGAACGGACATCAGTGCTAAGCCACTCAGACGGCTTTGACCACAAGAGTTTCTTAAATAAATTTTCAGCCTTCTGAGGGTCGAAAAGCTACGTTCGGGAGTGCAGGTGGTCACTAGAAGTGTGGAGAAAATATTAAGCATAATAAATATATTGGGGTATAAATCTTTGTTGCATTCTCCTAAGCTTTCAATGGCACACGTAGGCCGGTCAATTTCCTTTTTCTTCCCCCAGTAGATTTTCCATAAATCGAATTCAGCTGGTAACATTTCCAACTCCAAGTCAAATTTATTTTGGTAAATCTTGAAACTGTCAAGGTCTAAAGACTGGATCGTACAACAGACAGATGGCAACAAAGAATTAAGACCTGCAAATACGTCTTTGTATTCCAGAAATCTTGAATCTAGCTGGCAAACAAAGTCATCAAGAAGAGGAATGGCTACTGCGATCCTAAAATACTTTTCGGGATCGGTTGATTTTCACTGTTTTGTTTGGTTTTACTTACCTTAAATACTGAGCATTTATATCGTCGTATAAGTCAATTAAACAGACGACACAAAGCTTTAGGAAGACTAACTGTCACTATAAAAAACTGTAAACTGCACAGTGCACACACGATCAGCCGAATACGTCCTGATGAGTGAATTGACAGGTTATGTCAAATTCCCGTTCATTCGTTCACACTCCCCCGCGATCCCTACGACAACGTGGCGTCCGCACAGCTGACTAACTACGACCGCTACGACTTTCGTTATGACTTGAACGAACAAAATTAAATAAACAAATAAGTAAATTTGTATTTCCTTTGTTTTTAAGTTTATTCCTTGTCATCATTAAATTTTCAAACAATTTGTTATGATAAAATTCTTCACATTTTTTGTTGGTCTGTTTTTTTATTATTTATCTCAAAATTTCGGGGGGGGGGTTTCGACCCCCTGACCCCCCCCCATTGGCTACGGCCTTGGTATATATATCGCTAATTTATGAATGTATACTGATGAAACTAGGTATGTGGCTTCACCTAGTTGAGTTATAATTATATTTACATGAAAGCCCATATTTTGTGTTCCTTGTTGCAGCTTACCTGCTTGCTCAGTCCCCATGTTATTCTTATGGAGAATAATTAAAATGTTATATATCGCTTGTTTATGAATGAATATTGATGAAACTTGGTTTAATTCTTCACCTAGTTTAATTCTATTTATATTTGCATAAACATCAGTTGTTTGTGTTCCTAGTTTCAGCAAACCTACGTACTCATCCCCAATGTTATTCTTATGAAGAATAATTAAAATCGTATATAACACTTATTTGTGAATATATTTTAATGAAACTTGGTATGCGGCTTTATGTGGTATTAAGACATATATTTTTCATTGGAAATTTGCTGAGTATGCAGGTTTGCTGCGACGGGGGTATTTTAATTTTCATAAGCTCAAACCAAAGTGGATGTCCATAAGGAAAACATGGGAACTTTGGGACCCCGCGGGGCGGAACAAAGGGGTCCTGTAATGTCATAATAGGCCCCCTACCGTTTCTTAGCAAGCACCTATAGAGCCAAAGAGGAACTTATATGTCAAATTTAAGCTCTGTAGGCCTTATAGTTATAGAGATTTCGTGATAAGTCAGTCAGTCAGTCAGTGATACTGGTATTTGGATTTGATTTATTAAGATATACTGGTGTGGCTAGATGTTTAAAAGAGAGGTGTGTGCATGATCAGCTGATGTGACGTAGATGGATTCGCTGCTTTTGCAACCAATATAATGGCTGCAAATATTGCTTATATAGTCGCTGAAATGTCAGTTTTATATTCTATCTTATGCTCCAAAAGTTAAAAGACATCGTTTATTTACTATTAATGTGTGTGCCCATTAACGTCCCATCAACTGATCATGCATACACCTCTCTTTTCTTTTTAAACCTTGGTGTTGTAGTGCCGAAGTTAGCGCTCATCGGCGAAAAATGGACTACAACAGACAGCAGTGCTGCTCATCACTTCTGCGGTCGCCGCATGTAGCTGCAAGCGCTAGTGTTCTTCAACAAGTCTAATGAAATAATCTACGTGTTTTAGGGTAAAACTTACATTAAATAATTAATTAGAATTATTATAAGTGGTTTTTACCACTAGTAGTTTTATAAATAATTTCAAGCTTGTAGGTACGTTACTTGTTCCGTTTTGTTTTATAATAGGGCCTAATTAGTTTACTTTACAAACTAACTCTCAATGAAAAGAAAATTTTAAAGCTGTAAGTGGTCCTTAATTTCTGTATACTTCGTCAGCCCATACCATAACGCGGTATATACCATAAGAATAACATTGGATTTTCTGAAAGGTGTCATCGACGCAAGTTGAAGGTGCCTAATTATAGTGATTAATATGATAATACAAGTTTAGATGGGTGCGGTTACGTCCGCTTACGACACTGGCTAATAATGGCTAGAACCCTGGCCGAACTAGCTGGTACTTCATGTTGATACTCGATACTATCGCGATCCTTAGAAAATAGTCTTATAAAGATAATTATAAATACCACATCATTTATGTCATGCTTTCTGACCTCTTGCTTAACAGTTAACATATCTTGCCAATAAAACAACTTTAATGTGTTAAATTATTTTTATCAAGAATCAATAATGACTAATGAATAATGGTGAAAGTGGAGAAAATAATAATTTACGATTTATATATTTGTATTCTCAGTACCACAACCCAAATTTACTTTTTATATAGCCAACAAACTTTTTCTTGACTTGATGGCCCTTTCTTCACAATGGCTAGCCATCAAGTAATCTCTGTACAATGCTCGTCGATTAATTAAGAATAAGCAATATACCGGGTGTCCCATAAAGGCCTCCCCCTCTTAACTTTTGAAGGCCAGTACATTTTCAAACAATCTTTGGAAAATGTTACTAGCATAAGTCAAAGAACTCTTTAGGTACGGTTTTTAAATCAGAAAAACTTTCTAATTTTATCTTAACTGTATGAGATTTACGTAACAAAATGGTCAGTTTTCACTGAGTTTAACCCCAAATAAAATATATATAACAATAATTTAAAAGCCTAAAATAACTTTGTTAACCTAGTTCATTTCATGAGAAACATTTTACCGTTCAGCGGAGGTCGCTAGGTGCTTTAATAGCCTCATAATTTTAGTAATACGGAGGTGTGTTTTTCAGCCGTTTGGCAAAGGTTTAGAGCCCTCTTAACTTAAACCGTTTCAAAATGGCGGTCATTTAAAAAGATGAAATGCCAAATTTCACAAAAATCGTTAAAACTAAAACTAATAATTTGATATATATAGTAAAACATGGAGAATTTAAAGGCGAACCAAACGACATACCTTAGTCGATGAAATCGGGTGATAAATACCCGAGTAATTAATTTGTTCGTGATCAATAACACCTTTGGGCATTACTATCAAACTAAACTGGTCCATCGTCTGTCCTCGTGAGGGTGGCCGGTGGCCAAAAACTAAGCGCGTGTTCTGGCAAAGATCCGTAAGGATATCGATCTGGGCACTGTACCACACGTGTTTGGTTTAGGGTAGATACATTAAATAAGTTAATAAATAATTTAAAAATTAAATAAAAATAAAATAATAATTAGTAAAAAACAATAAATTTAAACTAAAGTTTGTTTTTTGTAGTTAGCTTGCCGGTACAGGGTAATATTTGCAGGTAAAGTCTTGTGCTTTATCTGGCTTGGAACCTGAAAAGGAGCGATGCTAGATTTTCATGTAAAATCTGGACTTATATGTAGTATTACTTCCTTGTCTTCTAAATCGTGGTCTGTAACCTCTGACTGGGAGAGAGGAGAGAATTTACCCCTTCCATTTTGGTGGAAATACAGATTGACATGAAAGAGTCAACGATGAAAGTCTTCATTTGCCCAGGAGCCAAGCCAAGTAGAGCATCCTTCTTTAAGAAGTAAGTAATTTGTTGTTTACCTTCAAATAAATAATACACCATGCTTTTCTTAATCATTTAGGTCGTTAAAAGTTTTATACTGCAATCTTTTTTACAGGTAAACAAAACATATTTTAAATTAAATTTCGGGGTTTTATTGTGTTTTTAGGTTGCTGAGTAGGGGCTTGGTGTCCTAAATGCATGGTGGTGTACGTGGGTAAAATCAAAGTTAAACAATTAAATAACTAAATTAAATACTGACAATAAATAAGACTTAGTCCAGTCAAGGAAGCAGGCGTAGAGTGCGTGAGAAGGTACCTAAGCGAAACTTTAGAAACTTGTTCAGGGTGCTTAGGGAGTGAACATGCTAAAATTTCTGATTTCTACGAAGTGAGCCCCCAACCCCCGTGAGGGGGGGAATGTCCAAATTTAGGGTTTTCGGATTGTATCTTGACAACGGTGCTTCGTAGAGAAAGGATTAGATAATAAATTAAAGTTAATGTAACTATTTAAAATTTAAATATATACCTTTTTTCGGATTCCTAACCGTTGTAGAGGAATACAAGAAAAACAGTTTTTTTTCTGAAAATAAAAATGTATTAAAAAACTTAAAATGTCTGTAGTTGTTAATTGATTCAAGATGAATTAGCATTTTATCTATATTCTAAAAGGAATTTAAATTCTCCACAACATTCTTCAGGTTAAGTTTGTCCTATGCTTATGAGTTTAGACGTTATGGAGGAATGTTTGATGAAAAATGTGAGGTAAAATGAATTTTTTCTAAAATCTCTACCTTTTGAGAGCGTGTAGATTGACAACGGTTAGGAATTCGAAAAAAGGTATAGAATCAAAGTTGTAGATAATTGCATTAGCTTTAATTTATTATCTAAAATATTTTCTCTACGACGCACCGTTGTCGAGATATAATCGGAAAACCCTAAATTTGGATCACCTCATAGACGTCAGGACTTTTGGTATGGTCACTCCCTAAGCACCCTGAACAAGTTTCTAAAATTTCGCTTAGGTAACTTCTCACGCACTCTACACCGCCTTTTGGACCATTCGTTGACTGGACTAACTTGTTCAAGGAAATTTTAAAAGGTTGAAGCTGGAAAATATGTGGAGTAAACTAGTGAAAGTGAAGTGATGAAAACTAATTGAATTTTTTAACAGAACTAAATAAACAGAGATTTAGTAATTTATTTGAGGTCACAGACTATTTTGTACTTGCAGTTTTTTTTAAGTGGCATGAGGTGGTACAGTGTGGTTTAAGTTTAATGGATAGCACAAGAATCTCCACTACAAATATATTTCTTCCTTAAATTTAAAACAAAAGCTGTGAAGGTTAAAAAAGTGTGTATCATTAAAATATGTTGTTGTAATTATTTCCATTTTGAATTACAAGGGGACTCTAATTCAAGTTAAAACGTATTTCTGACCTTTTAAAATTAATTATGTACTGCTGGAGGTATGCCAGAAGCCTCATTTAAAAAAGGTTTTTTATAAGTGGTATAGCACTTTCGCCGCAAAAGGTATAGTCTGTACGAGACCGACTCCGGAGGGGGATGTTCTCATCCGGCTGGGGAAGGGCTCGGATAGAAAAGCCTTCGATCTGCGGTTCTTGAAGCCGCTGTTAGACCAACAGGAAGCGTCGTTGGGTCGTTGCCCCAGACAAACGGGTGTCTGTAGAGGTGAGGGACCTCGATTCCCTCTCTGTGACTTCCAAGTCGCGGAGGCTTTGGACAAAGTTTTCGGTGGGCCCAGTGACACAAGAAAAGTCACTGTAAGCTCACCAAACAAGTGGAAATTGAAGATGGCGGTCCTTGACCATTCTGAGGGACCGGTCACTAAGCTTCTCAAGCTTATTTGGCCATCTTCGCTAATGGTATATACATCGCTAATTTATGAATGTATACTGATGAAACTAGGTACGTTGCTTCACCTAGTTGAGTTATAATTATATTTACATGAAATTCCATATTTTGTGTTCCTTGTTGCAGCATACCTGCTTGCTCAGCCCCCATGTTATTGTTATGAAGAATAATTAAAATGTTATATATCGCTTATTTATGAATGAATATTGATGAAACTTGGTATGTGGCTTCACCTAGTTTAATTCTATTTATATTTGCATAAACACCAATTGTTTGTGATCCTTGTTTCAGCAAACCTACGTACTCATCCCCAATGTTAATCTTATGAAGAATAATTAAAATTGTGTATAGCACTTATTTGTTAAGTAACTTAAACAACAAACTTACTTCACTATCAATAGTAGTATTCAATATATCAATAGTAGTAGCTGCTAATATGGTTAAGTCCGTATGTTTCGACTTTATATTTTAATGAAAATTGGTATGCGGCTTTATGTGGCATTAAGACATATTTTTCATTGGAAATTAGCCGAGTGTGCAGGTTTGCTGCGACGGGAGTTTATTAATTTTCATCAGCTCAAACCAAAGTGGATGATCATAAGGAAAACATGGGAACTTTGGGACCCAGCGGGGTATGGGAACACAGGGGTCCTGTAATTTCATAACACCGTTTCTTAACGGCCAAAGAGGAACCTATATGTTAAGTTTCAACTCTGTAAGCCTTATAGTTATGGAGATTTCGTGATAGGTGAGTCAGTCAGTCAGTGGTACTGGTATTTTGATTTTATTTATTAAGATATACTGGTGTGGCTAGATGTTTAAAAGAGAGGTAGGTGTGTGCATGATCAGCTGATGTGACGTAGATGGATTCGCTGCTTTTGCAACCAATATCATGGCTGCAAATATTGATTATATGGTCACTGAAATGTCAGTTTTATGTTCTATCTTATGCTCCAAAAGTTAATAGACATCGTTTACTTACTATTATTGTGTGCCCATAAACGTCACATCAATTGATCATGCATACACCTCTCTTTTCTCTTTTAGCGAATTTCCCCTATAGGGAAGAAGCTATTACCGTAGGTCTCATGGTAAGATTTAAGCCCGAGACCATGACAAATTTGTTTAGGTCCCCAGATGACTAAAACACTATTCGTTCAAATTTATATATATATATATGTGTGTGTGTGTCCGTGAATGCGATAACTTGAGTAAAAAACGTCCGATTTCGATGAAATTTGGCTCAGATGTGTAAAGTGACATTTATGACTAAGTTCGAAAACCAGAAAAATCGGGCCATGGGAAGGGGGTTTATGGGGGTTTTAAATTGACCAAAAATCAGTTTTTTGCATTTTTTACCCTAAAATTTTTAAAACACTTAATTTTGGTTTAGACCATGTTATAGAAAAAAAAACAAATAATATGGTATTTTGAATTATTAAGCTAGGTTAAGTGGTTGCGGAGAAAATCCAAAAAAACCTGCTCATAAAATCTCCTATGTTAATCTTATGGGAAAAAGATTTTTGGCTTTTCCTAAGTTAATTTTAATGTAAACTTCACATTTGCTTTTACCAATCAACTCAGCTCCACAAAACAATAATTTTGGTGTTTAAATTGTGATTCTACGTCCAACCGTTGCAGAGATATTCAAAGTGCTAAACATAGTACGTTGTCCAATGTTATCCTTATGGAGAATAAATAAAATTTGATTTCTCCATTATTAATGAATGTATATTGATGAAACTTGGCACGTGGGGGCACGTAGTACTGGTATATTGATATTTGCACAAAAAATTGATTTTTGTTGATTATCCCCGTAGCAGCAAACCTGCGTACTCAGCCCCCATGTTATTCTTATGGAGAATAAGTAAAATATAATGACTCCCTTAATTATGAACATAAATTAATACAACTTGGTATGTGGCTTCACCTTGTTGAGTTATATTGATATTTGCATAAAAACCCATTTTTTTAGTTCCTTGTTGCAGCAAACCTGCTTACTCATCTCCCATGTTATTCTTATGGAGAATAATTAAAATGTTATATAGTGCTTACTTATGATTGAATATTGATTAAACTTGGTATGTGGCTTCACCTAGTTAAATTATATTTATATTTGCATAAAAACCAATTGTTTGCGTTCCTTGTTTCAGCAAACCTATGTACTCATCACCAATGCTATTCTTATGGAGAATAATTAAAATTGTATATATCGCTTATATATGAATATATTTTTATGAAACTTGGTATGCGGCTTTATATGGTATTAAGACATATATTATGCATTGGAAATTCGCTGAGTACGCAGGTTTGCTGCGACGGGGGTATTAAACCTTGCTGTTGTAGTGCCGAAGTTAGCGCTCATCGGCGGGCGGGAAATGGACTACAACAGACAGCAGTGCTGCTCATCACTTCTGCGGTCGCCGCATGTAGCTGCAAGCGCTAGTGTTCTTCAACCAGTCTAACGAAATAATCTACGTGTTTTAGGGTAAAACTTACATTAAATAATTAATTAGAATTATTATAAGTGGTTTTTACCACTAGTAGTTTTATAAATAATTTTAAGTTTATAGGTACGTTATTTGTTCCGTTTTGTTTTATAATAGTGCCTAATTAGTTTACTTTACAAACTAACTCTCAATGAAAAGAAAATTTTAAAGCTATAAGTGGTCCTTAATTTCTGTCCCATTTGTCAGCCCATACCAAAACGCGGTATATACCATAAGAATAACATTGGATTTTCTTAAAGGTGTCTTCGACGCAAGTTGAAGGTGCCCAATAATGAATTAAAGTTATGTTTAGACGGTTACGGCTAGGTCCACTTACGACACTGGCTAGAGGCTAGAATCATTTAGAACCCTGGCCGAATTGGCTGGGTACTTCATGTTGATACTCGATACTATCGCGATCCTTAGAAAATAGTCTTATAAAGATAATTATAAATACCACATCATTTATGTCATGCTTTCTGACCTCTTGCTTAACAGTTACATAATATGTCGCCAATAAAAAAACTTTAATGTGTTAAAAGATTTTAATCGATAATGAATAATAGGGTGAGTGGCTTATGTGCTATTAATATACATATATATGCATTTGAAATTCGCTGAGTATGAAGATTTGATGCTATGGGGGTATTATAAAATGTTAATACATGCTAGACAGAAGAAATTACATGAAACATGGGTGTTATAACAGGTAAGGACATCCTGTGCAGCCAGTTATCAAACTATATAAAAAATACCTCTTACGAAGGTATGTCAAAATACCCCCGTCGCAGCAAACCTGCATACTCAGTGAATTTCCAATGGAGATATAAATGTCTTAATACTACATAAAGCCACTTACCAAGTTTCATAAAAATATATTCACAAATAAGCGATATATACAATTTTAATTATTCTCCATAAGAATAACATTGGGGCTGAGTACGCAGGTTTGCTGCAACAAGGAACACAAAAAATGGGTTTTTATGCTAATGTCAATATAACTCAACTAGGTGAAGTCGTATACCAGTTTTTATTCAGTTATGTTCATAATTAAGGGAGACAGAGCATATAATTATTATCCATAAGAATAACATGGGGGCTGAGTACGCAGGCTTGCTGCTACGGGATAATTATGCAAAAACAATTTTTTGGAGCAAATATCAATAGACCTCAACGAGATGAAGCTGTATACCAAGTTTCGCCAGTATACGTTCATAAATAAGCGAGATAAAAAATTTTCTTTTCCTCCATAAGAATAACATTAGACAACGTACTGTGTTTAGCACTTTCAATATCTCGGTAACCAATTGACGTAGAGGAATTTTCGAAATACCAAATTGTGTGTTTTTTTAAGCTGAATCGAATGGTCAAAACTAAAATTTGACTTTTTCAAAAATTATGTGTAAAAAATTCAAAAAACCCATTTTTGGGGTACAAAACCCCCCCAAAATACCCCTTTGGATAGGTCGATCTGTCTGGTTTTCGAACTTAAAGTCATAAATGCTGCTTTACATATTTATACCAAATTTCGTCAAAATCGGATCATTTTTACGAGAGTTATCGTGCTCACGGCACACACACATATATATATATATATATACAGTATCGAACGAATGGTGTTTTTGGGGTCTGGGGACCTCAAAACGAAAAGTTATCATGGTCCCGGGCCTAGGTCTTACCATGCCGAGTACGGTAATAGCTTCTTCCCTATAGGGGAAATTCGCTAAAACTGGGCAAAGGAAAGGTACATAGTAAAGAAGTAGGACACAGCGGAATATAAGCACACACCGTAGTGATAAATAACAAAATTAGACGCTTCAAAATAAGCCCAAAAGCATTATATATATATATATATATATATATATATATATATATATATATATATATATATATAATATTATATATATCATATAATATATAATAATATACTGTATATTACAATGCATATTAAAAATAACAGAGTGATTAGGGCTACTAATATGTGCGTTTTAAGCATAATTTTATAAACAGAGTACCTTTTTGGTTTTAACATAATATGTTTTATTAGAGCACTAGTTTCAAACATTTAGGTCATAGTCATGTCTTATTTTTGTAACCTCACATAGTTCAAATTGTTAAATGGTAAACAAGCCAAGAATTATATGTTAAAATTAAACTTAGAATATGGGAGATGTTCTTGAATATAATATGTTGTTGTCTTCAGGTATATAATATGAAATTATTGCTTTTATCCTTTTTTTATATGACAAATTTTGTCGAAGATCGTATTTCTTTGACGTATGTTCATGGTCATAATGCATATATATATATGTATGTAGGTTTGCTGCTACGGGTACAATATAAAAATAGTGTTTTGTAAATAACAATAGTCCACAACTAGGTGAAGCCACATATCACGTTTCATCAATATACATTCATAAATAATCGAGGTATAAATTTGTATTTATTCTCCAAAAAAAATATATAGGATATCTTACTGTGTTTAGCACTTTGAATATCTTTGCAACGGTTGAAAGTAGAACAAGAATTGAAACACCAAAATGATTGTTTTTTAGCGACAAACTCATTAGTGAAAACGAATGTGAAATTTTCAGTACATTTAACTGAGGAAAAGTTAAATACCTTTTTCCCATAAGATTAATATGGGACATTTAATGAACACGCTTTTTGGATTTTCTCCGCAAACACTTAACCTAGTTTAATGATTCTAAATACAGAATTAAGTATTTGTTTTTTAAGCTCTATAAAATAGTCAAACCAAAATTGTGTGTTTTTTTAATGTTAGAGTAAAAATGCAAAATTTGTTTGAACATTTATTTCCCAATAAAACCTCTTTCCCACGGTTCGATCTTCCTGGTTTTCGAACTTTAAACTATGAATGTCACTTTACACATTTATTTGTGCTAAATATCATCAAAATCATACGTTTTATTTCAAAAGCTATCGCGTTCTCGAACACATTTGATAAATATATATATGGAGTACAATACCCCTATAAAACCCCCCTTTGGATAATATGATCCGTCTGGTTTTTTAACTCGTTAAAATAAATGCTACTTATTTACACATATGTGCCAAATTTCATCAAAAGGAAAATGGCGGGCAGCATGTAGGCTTCATTTTGAGACCTCTAGATATATTTAACTCGATGGTTAATTCTCTTTATTATAAGTTGCAAGCAATATGTTAAATTAATCGTTGCAGTTATACCGCAAAAAATATATAACAAAAATATAAAACTAATAGCTATCTATGTTTTAATAACGTAAAAAGCTACTATTTCCCCGATACCTATATTCAAACTTTTCAGATGGAATTGTTGTTAAAAACCTGAAATTGGTCATTGGTTATAAGTACAAAGGTATGCCTGCCGCTAATTTGAGTATTTATCTATGCGTCCTTTCAGCACACAATTAATAATTTGAATAAACTACGATAACCGGAATCACATTATTTTAAACATTTACCCACGTCCATTTTACAACACCTGCTTGTTACAATACTTTGTTCTTATGAACGTGAAACAATATTTTACTGCTTCAAAAACTATTGTCCGGCAACGAGGACAAAAGGGACCCCCCCGCTTCGTCATCCCACCCAATCATATCGCTGCCGATATCGCGACGTCCTAAAAACATCGACGCTTCCGGCAGATACATCGCGCACAGTTGGTCCAATGTTAGGTCCACTGTCCCAGTACCCCGTACCCATCCAAAGATTTGGAAGCCTTTAGTGGTACTAATGAATATACGAACACTAAGAAGGTCAGTTAATGTTAAACAAATTCACACAGCTTCGGTCTCGGAGTGTGCAGCGAAGTTCTTCACTACAAGAGTTACCGTTAGCGTTTACAATAACGTCATGCGTGCAATGGATCAGTTGCTGTCTCTCTCGCGTTATCTCTCATTTAAATGCAGAAATACATTGAATTGGTGATTTTTTGTGCTGGCCTTTTTTCCATAGGACCTGACTTTTTTTGCATTTATATGTATTCATTGGTGGTACCAAAGATTACACATGCTACGTAAAATAGATATTGCAACTTACGACAATTTTGTGCCAAGTCGTTTTTGGATGGGACATGGGACCATCTTCACGTAGTTGGGTGGTCCCTCAACAGAGGCGCCCTCAACAGGGGACCCTCATTTTGCCCTCCAGCAGGTCAACTCAACTGACAGGGTATCCATGTACAACAGCCAGGGACCATCCATTCTCAGGTTGGCAGGAGGGACCAAACCCGGAGACTGTCCCTAGCCGCTGCAAATGGAGGGACCAAAGGTGAAAGGGAAGTTAGTCATAATGGACAGCCAAAAGACTTACCATATGTAATGACAACCTCATTTGCTGTACCCAATGTCAGCCTCAAAACTGGTATAGACCAGTCTTAAGGTAGTCCTGGGACTTTTGGGAGGTTTTGTACCCAAAAAATGGGGTTTTTGAATTTGTTACAAATAAATTTTGAAATAGTCAAATTTTAAATTTCACCATTGGATTCAGCTTAAAAAAACACACAATTTGGTATTTTGATCATTCCTCTACGTCAATTGGTTACCGATATATTGAAAGTGCTAAACACAGTACGTTGTCTAATGTTATTCTTATGGAGGGAAAGAAAAAATTTATATCTCGCTTATTTATGAAAGTATACTGACGAAACTTGGTATACGGCTTCACCTGGTTGTGGTCTATTGATTTGATATTTGCTCAAAAAAAACTTTTGCCAAAGACTCCCGTAGCAGCCAACCTGCGTACTCAGCCCCCATGTTATTCTTATGGAGAATAATTAAATGCTCTGTCTCCCTTAATTATGAACATAAATGATTAAAAACCGGTATACGACTTCACCTAGTTGAGTTATATTGATATATTGGCATAACAAACTATTTTTTGCGTTCCTTGTTGCAGCAAACCTGCGTACTCAGCCCCAATGTTATTCTTATGGAGAATAATTAAAATTGTATATACAGTATTGCTTATTTGTGAATATATTTTTATGAAACTTGGTAAGTGGCTTTATGTAGTATTAAGACATTTATATCTCCATTGTAAATTTGCTGAGTATGCAGGTTTGCTGCGACGGGGGTATTGTAATGGTTTGTGTATTCATTGACTGTACGCAACTACTGCACCGGCCTGGCCGGCCCGTCGTCGTCGTCATATCTCTAGTTTGGAGGCGCAGATCTGTCTTTAATGTACCATAACTTTATCTTTTTACTACAAATACTATTGCTTAATTTAAAATAACAGTGTCTCAGTTAAGCTAAGGAGCACTGTGTAGAAAAGGTTTTATTGATGTAAACATGTGTGAATAAAAATCTTCAAACATTACAAGGTTACAGTGATATAATAAGCAAGCATTTTATGATAAGCCGGTTATGATAAGCGGTTTGATAAGCTGGTAATGTTATGATAATTTTTCTGCATTGGATTTTAACGTATAGAGAACCCTTAACAATTTAAGAATCTTACAAGTTTTGAAAATTACCTTTACTTTTTGTGGTGTTGTTGACTTTTCTGATTTCGGGATTCTCATCGCTTTATACCACAAAGTTTGTTTCTGGATTTTTAGTTTCATGCAATATCTTATTATGAACTCACGTTGAGGACTGCATGGTTGGTCAACTGCTAACCATTCACTGGCCACTTGAGTTATTTTTGACCTATATAGCAATATCCACAAGAGTATTCATTACTTCATGTCTTATTTTGATAATGTCAAAGTGTTGTTGAAACAAGGTCAAAATTAGGTCAGTGACTTGGACCATAAGGGAGGAGGGCGCGGTTAGGTGACTCATATCATATTTAGTTTTGAATGAGCGTTTCAAGATTAACAGCTCATTCGGTTCATCAAGCCGCAGGTCTTGCATTAACTCCGAGCGGCAGCGTTGGCAAGGAAACTTATTATTGAGGATGTACACTAGATATCCAGCAACGTAGGCCTACCTGATTTGATCAGAGAGATGTAAACGTTGTTGATGGCCGTGTTTTGGCTAAAATAAAGCTAGTTTTTATTTGTATTCAAATGAATCGTGGTTATTAATTTATTATTGTGTGAATAAATAATAATTTTTGACTGGACTTAGCCTTCAAAACAACATGAACAAATAATGTTAATCTTTCAAAATTTTCAGTTTTGTGTAATTTAACAGTTAACAGGGTGTTTTTATCCCCTGCTGTTAAGACCACGCTCCCCCGTCGGTTATATTGGATTGATTCTCCATAAGCGCAATGCTAACTAAACATCTATTTAGGGCCCATATTTTTATTTAATTTTCAATCTGATTTAGGTAATTTTTTTTACTACTCAAAATAAAGTAAAGAGTGATTTTTGCGAGTAAAAATTCGCAAAAGTGTTACAGATTACCAGAAAAATTGTCAAATTTTAAAAAAATTAATTTTTTTATTAAATATTATAATTCATTTTGAAAATATGAAAACGGACCACAAGTCCGTGGTTCTAATTCTCGCTCCACGTATTCTTATCCGTCTGTCTCGGAAAGTCGCTCTTGTTTTATTGGCTTCCGATTTGACTGCGGTGATGGTGTAACCGATATCAAAGTACCTTCTACGTATAGCGTTTTAATTAACATTACAACACTATATAATGTATAATTTAATATAATATTTGTGACATGTAAAAAGGAAATAATTTATATAATACTAGCTGTGTACCCGTCCTTCGTACGGGTTGTATATAAATGGTAGATTAACTAAAGCAAACAACAATCCACATTATTTTACACTATTAAAATTACATTTTACACGTTTAATGTACAATTAAATCAAAAGTTAACGAAATATACTGGCAGATAGTTCGAGTCCTGTCGAGGAACTCTGTTGGTTAGTAAACGGCGTGTGGTTTGCGACTCCAAATCGGTACACGTAACACTTTGGATTCGCTTTTATAAATAAAATAACTCAAGTACAACAAAAAATATCGGGAGGGGGGAGGGGGGAGCATAAATATAAAATCGGGGGGGGGGGGCGAAAATAAAAATCGGGGGGAGAGTAAATGTATAAAATCGGGGAGGGGGGCAAAAATATATAATGGAGGGGGGGACATAAAATAAAAATAGAATACCCCCGTCGCAGCAAACCTGCATACTCAGCGAATTTCCAATGGAGATGTAAATACTACATAAAGCCACTTCCCAAGTTTCACAAAAATATGTTCACAAATAAGTGATATACAATTTTAATTATTCTCCATAAGAATACCATTGGGGCTGAGTACGCAGGTTTGCTGCTAGGGGAGCCTTTGGAAAAAATTGTTTGTTTTTTTTAGTAAATATCAATAGATTACAACCAGATAAAGCCATATACCAAGTTTCGTCAGTATAAGTTCATAAATAAGCGAGATACAACATTTGTCTTTTCCTCCATGTGAATAACATTAGACAAGTCAAGTACTGTGTTTAGCACTTTCAATATCTCGGTAACCAATTGACGTAGAGAAATTATCAAAATACCAAATTGTGTGTTTTTTTAAGCTGAATCCAATAGTAAAAACTAAATTTTGACTATTTCAAAAATTATATGTAAAAAATCAAAAAACCCATTTTTGGGGTACAAAACCCCCCAAAATAACCCTTCAGATGGAGCGATCTGGCTGGTTTTCGAACTTAAGTCATAAATGTTACTTTACACGTTTTTACCAAATTTCATCAAAATCGGATCATTTTTACGAGAGTTCTCGTGCTCACGGACACACACACACACACACACACACACACACACACACACACACACACACACACACACACACACACACACACACACACACACACACACATATATATATAGATATATAGATATACATACAGTTTCGAACGAATGGTGTTTTTGGGGTCGGGGGACCTCAAAACAAAAAGTTAACATGGTCCCGGGCCATGTCTTCCATGGGACCTAGGTCTTCCCCTTTCCGACTACGGTAATAGCTTCTTCCCTATAGGGGAAATTCGCTAAAATCGAAGAGGGGGGGAGCAAACTATAAAATTTGGGTTGGGGAAAAAATAAAAATGGGGGGAGCAAAAATATAAAATTGACTGGGCGAAAAATATAAAATCGGGGGGGGGAATATAAACTCGGGGGTGGGGCAAACATAAATATCGGGGGGGGGAGCTTAAATTATAAAATCGGGGGGGGCAAAAAATACAAAATCGGGGGGAGCAAAAATATAAAATTGGGGGGGCAAAACAATATATAATCGGGGGGGCAAAAATATAAAAGGGGGGGACATAAAATAAAAATATAAAATCGAAGAGGAGGGGTGGAAAATATAAAATTGGGGGGAGAAAAATATAATATCGGGGGGGGGGGAGCTTATAAAATCGGGTAGGGGTCAAAAATATAAAATGGGGGAGGCATAAAATAAAAATATAAATCGAAGAGGGGGTGGGAGCAAAATATAAAATCGGGGGTGAAGCAAAAACAAAATCGGGGGGGCAAAAATATAAAATCGTGGGGGGTACAGGAAGTATCGGTAAAAATTGTTTTTTGTGCAAATAAGAATAGACCGCAACCAGATGAAGCCACATTAATATTTGTTCATTAATATAAATTATAAACAGCACAATTTAGTCATGAATTTAATTTTTAAGGCTCACGACATTTTAAAACAAGGTAACTATATAAAGTGTACAATAATCAGCTATTATAATATTGTATCTTATACTCTAATATGAGTAAAGTTTGCTTGTGTTTTTGCTTGCTTGCCTGCGCCACTGATCTCAAAAACGGCTCCAACGATCTCCTTCAAATGTGCAAAATAACTAATTCCTGGGATAAAAATAAGATCTAGACGGGCCTCATCTCCGGGAAAAATCAAATAATGTAAAAAAAAACTAAAATGAAAAGTTGACAAATTTAACATTGGGCTTATGGAGTTTCAAATAAAAACAAAATAATTGTAACAGCTGTTCATAATCAACCAGGGAACTGTTAAAGTAACCAACGAAGTGACTACGTACACGTCCGATGTAAGCCGCTACCGCTTAAGTTAGGTTAGGTTAGGTTATATTAGATTAGATTAGATTTGGTTAGGTTAGGCTAGGTTAGGAGGGTTTTGTTATGTGTCACTGGCTCTCAATCTGTTTTAAAAATCACAGGAAAAGTAACGTACGGTGCACATTTTGAACGGACGTGAACAGTAGCGGCTCACGTCGGACGTGTACGTAGCCTCTGCCTTAAAGTAATACTCATGTTGTTTATGATTATTAACATGTGGTTTCCTGAGAGCAGAGATTAAAAGATTTGAGTGAAGATTACATATATAGAGTAGTAAAATAAACCAAAGGGACATCTAGCTGTAAATAACAACTGGAGTGACCATAAAAATGAAGAAAAGAGGCAAATGAGTTATACAAATCTGATTATTAGTAGGGGGAAGTGGTGAAATATGCTCCAAGTCATCTAAACAAACAGCCTGGCCTTCCCCCGAGCAAAGCTTGGCCCCTAGGTACTTAAAGATCTATTTAAGGTTGCGGTATTGTTGACAAATGTTTTATCGTCACAAAAATAGTAGGTAACAAACAATATTTCATGTTTGAGTACAAATTTAGTTATCAATGACAAACATATTTTTTTACTCGTATTGTTACAACAAATTCCTAGGTAAACAATTTTGTAGTAGTGATCCGTGTCTGTCGCGTCTCAAACAAAACTGGGGAAATCAAGTAATGCTGTCAAGACGAAAGAAATTGCGAATTATTTCAGAGTTACAGGAGACTTCAACTAGTCGGTTAAACGGCTGCTCAACTAAACCAGAATCAAACAAGGTAACTAGTCGACCAGTTTGTACGATTAGACTAGTGGATGTTTGGAAGTATTTGAGTTAGACACAAGTCAATAGTATAAAATAGTCGATAGTCCCATCACTACTGCACAAACCTTTACAAAGCATACCAAATCAGACCTTTACCTTGCTGCCAATTTATAATTTTTTACTATCACCACGTAATGAACTGATTCACTCTTGAAAGTGAATTTACAATACAGAATTTTCACTAGGCTGTTAATAGTAAATTTCAGTACAAGTCACAAAAGGGCTCGAAATCATTTTAGGGCTCGAAAATGCTATCGAGCCCCGAAATAGGACTTTTGTGACGAGTAGTGAACGATACTTTTCATCACGATGTAAATAACCACCCTAAACTTTTCTAATATTAATTTTCCATAAGTAAACACAACACGGCTTCACAATTCATTTCATTTCATTTTAGTGTTAAAGTCAGCTGTTTGAACATAGAATTGTCAAAACAAACTAGTATGGTCTGCCGTTACACTTTAGACGCATAAATGAGCGAAGCAGCAGTTATGTTTATGTGTTGTTAAAGGGACAGATTCAGAGATCCAAAGATTCAAAGATCCTCACACGTCAACCGAAGCTTATTGTGTGTCCCTAGTACGTTAGTATGGCAAACCAATGCCCGTACCCTTTACGAGATCCAGGAGTTTTTTACCAATACTAGCGTCCCTTTCATCACCTGGTTGCTTACAACCAAACAGAGCCCTTCTCCTTGCCCCGAGTCTCTCGCAGTCCAGTATGATGTGCTTGGCAGTCTCTTCAGACTGATTGCAGAGCCTACACACCTGACTTTCATTTCTGAGTCCGAGAGTGTGGAGATGTTTCCTGAAATGGCCATGTCCAGTTATCAGAGCAATCAACTGCTTAACCCGACCTCTGCCCAACCTCACCAACCAGTTAGTGAAGTAAGAGCTAGTATCTGCTAGCAGCCTTTTGCCAAGTGCTTGACCAGTATGACCTTGCCATTGCTGGCGATGTAAGTCCCTGGACCATTTGTTTATTGTGTGAAAAGCAGTTGTTTTGCTTATGCCACAGCTTGGCTCTGGACCAAAGAATGGCATACCGGAACCTCTTTTAGCAAGCTTATCTGCACACTCATTGCGACCTATGCCTACATGGCCAGGTACCCAACCAAGATGCACCGAGTTGCGTGTCGCGAGTTTGCAGAGAGTGTTGTAACATTCCCACACCAATTTTGACTTGATTTCGTTGGAGTCGAGAGCCTTGAAGGCAGCCTGACAATCTGACAAGATTACTATATGCCTGTCTCAATAGCGTCTGGCAATGCCTAGATTGGCACAAACCATGATGCCACAAATTTCTGCTTGAAAAATAGTACAGTGTTGTCCCAGACTTGCACAGAGTTCTGTTCTAGGTGATTCACTGTACACCCCGTAGCCAGATTTTCCTTCAATGAGAGAGCCGTCCGTGTACCAGACAAGGCTGCCCTTACTGGAATAGGGCCCTTCCTCAGATGTCCACTCTTCTCTGGAGCAGAATCCAACAGAAAAAGGTTTAGTGAAAACCATCTCCGTACTCATGACATCTGATGTCATATCAAGCACAGGGTTTTGAGCAACAGCTTTGGTGATGGTGCAATGGCCTGTTCCAGACAGGCCTTCCCTCCATTGGCCTGCGACTTTTAATCGATAGGCTGATTTCCGTGCTTCTGCCTTGATGAAGATATCCAAAGGCAGTAATCCAAGAGCAACTTCGAGAGCTGCTGACGGGCTACTCCTGAAAGCTCCAGTGACTAGAAGTGTGCCCAACCTTTGTAAACTTGTGAGTTTGGCTATGGCTGTAGTCTGGTTCACCTTTATCCACCAGACTAGTGATCCATATGTGACTTGAGGCCTTATTACTGCCTTGTACAGCCACAGCGCTATGTGAGGCTTGATCCCCCACGTGGAGCCTACAAATCTCCTGGACGTCATGAGCGCCCATTTCGCCTTATGCAGTGTATTATTCAAATGATCATTCCAAGTCAGCTTAGAATCAATTGTCAGCCCTAGGTATTTGACTGTACCTGATACTTCAAGCCGTGTTGGTCCAAGTCTCAGCCTGGAAAGAGACTCCAGGTTCTTTTTCCTTGTGAACGGAACAACTACTGTCTTTGAGGGGTTTATGCTTAGACCCTCTCCAAGACACCAGACATTGACATATTGAAGATTGACATTCATGACATCAGCAACAATATTCGTGAACCTTCCCTGTACCATTAGGACTATGTCGTCTGCATAGCCCTGGACAAAGACGCCTCTGCTAGTGAGCTCACGAAGGAGACCGTCCACCACCAGGTTCCACAGAAGAGGCGAAAGTACACCTCCCTGCGGACAACCCCTCGTGGGTGCGATCACTATCGATTCACCTTGAAGATCGTCTCTAATCCGCCTGGAGCAGAGCACGGTCTCAATCCACCTACATACAGCAGACTCAAGACCACGCCCACGCACCGCCCGGACCATGGCCGTGTAAGTGACATTGTCAAATGCACCTTCAATGTCCATGAAGGTGCATAGAGCGATTTCCTTAGCAGCAAGGCTGTCCTCCACCCTGCTAACAAGTTGATGCAGGGCAGTTTCGCAGGACTTACCAGACTGATAGGCATGCTGGTTTCGATGGAGAGGAGTACCTGAAAGCACTCCCTTTCTTAGATGTCTTTCTACCAGTCTCTCCAGCGTCTTCAAGAGAAACGATGAGAGACTGATAGGCCGAAATGATTTTGCAGTTGAGTAGTCTGCTCTTCCTCTCTTGGGAATGAAGACCACCCTACTGAGGCGCCAGGCTTGAGGAATGTGCCCATAAGCCAGACTTGCTCTGAAGAGTTCGCACAGGAGGACCAAGAGAGCTTCCGGTCCTTGCTGTAGCATTGCCGGTATGATACCGTCCCCCCCCAGGAGATTTGAAAGGGCCAAACTTGCTGATGGCCCATTTAACTTTGGAAAGTGTGACAATCCGTCTGGCTAAAGTCCAGCTTCCGCGATCAGGGACAATATACCACTGGAATTGAAGGAAGTCTCAAACTTCTCCTTGAGACTCACTTTCCGGATTGCATTTTTGAGAGTAAGCAGCAGTTACAACGTTAAAGCGCGAACAAAGAAAATCTACGGGGAGGAACGCTACATTTAGTAAACAAACTTAAAATAATTTAAACAAAACAGTGACAGTTTTTAACAGTTGTTTATTTAATTTAAATGAAGTAGTTAAAACATGTGACATAAACCAAATAAAATATTTCTTCCGTTACAATTAAATGTGAACTTTAAGATCCAATGGGCGTAAACCTAGGAGGAATTTTGCAAATCTCTCTAAAGAAAAACTTTCTTCTCGGTATCACCTAGCTACTAGCCAAATTTCATATCAATCGGTTAAGCCATTACACTGTGATGCCATTACAAGGAAGTGACAAAGTGAGCGAAAGAGAGCTTCGCTCAAGTTAGGTAAATGAAAATTGAAAAACTATTTAAAAACCTAGTTTTTAATAAGCTAAAAACATTACATAGGCGACTACATTTTTAACGATCAGACAGAATCTAGTCTCAAAATTGAGTATAGGGTTTAAATCATAGTCAGTGTCGGATATCACTGTCTTATCACGGAAATTTAGTATCAATTATAAGGTCCCCTCGACTTGCGTCGTGGAAACCTGTAAGAAAATCCAATGTTATTCTTATGGTATATACCGCGTATTGGTAAGGGCTACCGCTCAACTTTGGTATGACGGACGCGTTATAGCCTTAACATTTCCTTTTCATTGAGAGCTAATTTTTATCAACAACTAATTAGGTTCCATTCTACAATAAAACGGAACAACTAACATATTTATAAACTTTAAGCTATTTATAAAACTAATAGTGCTAAAAAATATTAGGAAAATTGTAATTAACTATTTAATGAACGTTTTACCCTAAAACTAGCTGAATCTTTTGTTAGAATTGTTGAAGAACACTAGCGCTTGCAGCTCCGTGCGGTGACCACAAAAGTGATGAGCAGCACTGTTGCCTGTTGTAGTCCATATTCCGCCGACGAGCGCTAGCTTCGGCCTCACACCAACTGTACCACCCATGAATACATTAGTGATGGGAGAATTGAATACTTTTAAGTGTTCGAGAGCAGTGTATTCGAATACACCCAAGTATTCGAATACGTATACGAAAACAAAATGGCGACGAACGACCGCTGGAAAAGTTTGAAGCCGGAAAATTTAAATAATATTGTTTTTGAATAGAAATATGGACTAAAAAATTCACAAACACACTAAGTTTAAGTCTTCGATATTCTTTAAGCGTTATATTTGAAGTTAAAAGAGTAATTTTGAGAAAAAAGGAAAATAGTTGAATAATGAAAATCGTGTCCGGTAATGATGTATTTATATATCAAAGTATTTTTGTAATTGTAGTTATTTTCTTATTGTAATGTGGACTAACATTTATATCTTTAAAAATATATTAAAATAATTACACTATTCTAATCAATTATTGATTTTTCTACACCTGTAGCCTGTAGCCTGTCTTCAAGATTCGTGACTTTATTCAACCATTATTTATACATTTTACTATAGGCCAAGTAACAAATGGTTTCTTATTCTAAGTCTTCTGGAGGCGTTGCGTTGTCCTCTGGAGGCGTTGTCTTCTTGAGGCTAGCAAACGAGGCTACATGACAATAGACAATAGTTAATCCAGCATGTGAAAGCGAACAAAAAAGAAAGTAAGAAATAAAAACTTATTTCTTTCCTTTCTAGACACACGAAAGTATTCATTTCAAAAGAATTCGAATACATTGAATTGCATCCGAATATATGAGTACTCTTTGTGTATTCGATACTCCATCATTAGAATACATACGAACACTAAGAAGTCAGGTCTTATGGGAAATATTCAGCCAAAAAATTCACCAATTCAATGTAGCTCTGCACTTTAATGAGAGATAGCGCGCGAGAGAGACAGCAACTGATCAATTCCACCACGTATGACGTCATTATAAACGCTATTGTTGTAGTGAAGAACTTCGGCTACAACATTCCGAGCGGTAAAAAATGTGTCTGAATTTTTTTAACATTAACTGACCTTCTCAGTGTTTGTGTATTCATTGGTACCACTAACGGTTTCAAAATCGTTGGATGGGGACGGGGACAGAGGCCCTAACATTGGCCAAACTATGCGCGATGTAGTATCTGCCGGAAGCGTCGACGCTTGTATAGTCTGTCCAAACAGCCGTGCGCCCTGAAGGATTAGGACGACCCTCGCTCCCCGATGCGCAGGCACACTCACACACGCGGCCCGGCCTACCTGCCGCTAATGGTTCTTCTATGAATCACCAACTAGCCCTTGTGCTACAAAATCACATTTTTCTAACTGTTAACTTTACTTAATTTTCACTCTAACTTAAAGAGCAGAAGCAAGAACAGCTGTTTCAAGCTAACTAAAATGCAAATTGCATTGACTATAGAACGGGTAAAGAAAATACCTGTGCTAAGAATGGTACATCAGCTAGTTACAAATAAATGGATTTGTAAAAACAAAATTAAGTTAAATTAAATATAAACTTCAGACCTAAAAAAGTAAACATCAAAAGTAGGATTTTAACCCGAGACCGCATGATCGTGAATTCTTATATCACTTTCGTTCTCTCTTGCCATGATTAAATTCTCCGTTAGTCAAAAAGAACACCGTTATCGCGTTGGTGAGTCGGGAATACCTTACTTCTTAATTCCCTAATAATTTGTCTAGGGAACAACATTGTTATTTCTTAACCGATTTTAACGATTGAAACGTCAAATTAAAGGGATTTTCCTGTAGGTTATTTCAAAGGAACTGGGTTTTCCTTTGCGCGTCTGTGCTCGTTATAATGGTCCCAAAATGTCCTGAACTTTATTCTTATGGAAGATAGATTACCTTTTGTTTTAATTAATTCAATTTAATTTAGATAAATACCCCCTTGCAGCAAATCTGCGTACTAAGCGAATTCCCAATGCATATATATGTATCTTAATACCACATAAATCCACATACCAAGTTTCATCAATATACAATCATAAATAAACAATTTATGACATTTTAATTATTCTCCATAAGAATAATATGGCGGCTGAGTATACAGGTTTGCTGAAACAAGGAAGACAAAATATCGGTTTTTATACAAATATTAATATAAACCATCTAGGTGAAGCCACATACCAAGTTTTATTGATTTATGTTCATAACTAAGGGAGACATAATATTTTACTTTTTCTCTATAAGAATAACATGGGGGCTGAGTACGCAGGTTTGCTGCTACGGGAAACATCGGTAAAAACTTTTTTTCTGCTAATGACAATAGACCACAACCAGATGAAGCCATATACCACGTTTGGTCGGTATACGTTCATAAATAAGCGATGTATAAAATTATTCTTATTCTCCATAAGAATAGCATTGGACAACGTACTGTGTTTAACACTTTTAATATCTCCATAACCAATTGACGTAGAGCAATGATCAAGACACCAAATTGTGTGTTTTTTAAGCTGAATCCAATGGTGAAAAATACAATTTGTCTTTTTCAAATACTATACGTAAAAAATTCAAAAAATCCATTTTTGGGGTACAAACCCCCCCCCAAAATACCCATTCCGATGGATTGATCTGTCTGGTTTTCGAACTAAAGTCATAAATGTTGCTCTACACGTGTATACCAAATTTCATCAAAATCGGGCACTTTTTACGAGATTTATCGTGCTCACGGACACAAATACATATATATATATATATATATATATATATATATATAAAGTTTTTAACGAATGGTATTTTTGGGGTCTGGGAACGACCCCAAAACGAAAAGTTATCATGGTCCCGAGCCTAGGTCTTACCATGCCGACTACGGTAATAGCTTCTTCCCCATAGGGGAAATTCGCTAAAAGGCTGAGTAAAATATCCCATGATAAACTTATATGGGGGAAAATGATGAAGCTATTTCATTCATAACCTCACTGTTGTTTTTAACAAAAACGACTACTTGATTGTATACGATGGAACTAACGATTTCAACCATGGACATTGCAAAACTGGACTTCTAGACTCTCTTAAAAACCTGTTGGGTAATACAAAACACACAAATTTAAGTGTAATTGGGATTCCATATAGATTCAACGATAAATCCTTAAATAGTTGCATTCCGCAAACCAATGACCATGTCTATGACAAAATCTCACCTTACGACCATGCCTACTTTCTCTCTCTTGATTCCATTTTCAAGTCCAAATAAAACACCAAATTTGGTCTTCATCTCAAAATAATTTAGGAAAAAGAATAGTAGCCATGTACCTTCTTGACATGATACAACTGGGGACGATTCATAACGTAAGGGTGCATAAAGTAAAGTAGCTATTTTTTACAGTTTTGTTATGTAGTTGATTTCAAATCGTTAATTTTCAAAACGTCCAGTTCCTAATTATAAAGTGTTAAATATATAGTGTTTCACAAAGTAAAGTTCCATAGCGTAAAGTTATCTTAATATAGTTTAATTTAAAATGCGTTCAAAACGTAAAGTTTCATGAAGTAAAGTAGTTATTATAATTTAAATAAAATATGTGAGTGTTTCACAAAGTAAAGTACCATAACGTCCAGTATTTAATTTTTAGTTCTATTCGGAGTTAGAGTTTCATAAGGTAAAGTTTCATAACATAAAGTTTGTATTTTTAAAAACCACCTGTTTCAAAACGTAAAGTTTCTTAACGTCAAGTTAACTAACTCACTTCAGTTCGATCCAATTTCAGTACACGAGAATGTTCCAAAAAGTCGAGTTTTAAAATATTGAATTTAATTTAGTAATCTATTTTCATAACGTTGACACATAAGGTAATGTACAACCCGCTCCAGACATTGTACTGCGTGTTGCCTTCCACAAGTTGCAGGCGGTCCCGAGCACGTGGAGGATCTGTCGACACAGCGCGGCGACCGCGGCGTGTCAATAAATGCCCAGTCAATAAATGTTTTGTGTCTGAACTCATTTTGGTAAAGCTGATTTTTTCTCAGTTGATAGACTATATTGAAAGAATTGTTTTTCTCAAAAGTCCCCTAAAATCCCCATTGTACTTCCCCTCCTATCCCCCCCTCAAAGCTCGAAAATGTAGACTTTAAAGTTTACGAGTATAACTTTTTAACAAAACGTTGTTTAGGGTTAACTCTTTTACAGTTCTGTTTTCCGATAAATATGCTATCATTTTTATACGTATACTGTTTACGATAATTCTAATAGTTTCTCCATAAATTAACAAAATAAATAAAAAATACCCCCGTCACAGCAAACCTGCATACTCAGCGAATTTCCATTGCATAATATATGTCTTAATACCACATAAAGCCGCATACCAGGTTTCACAAGTTTCATAAAAATATATTCACATATAAGCGATTTTAATTATTCTCCATAAGAATAACATTGGTAATGAGTACGTAGGTTTGCTGAAATAAGGAACACAAACAATTGGTTTTTATGCAAATATAAATAGAATTTAACTAGGCGAAGCCACATACCAAGTTTAATCAACATTCAATCATAACTAAGCGCTATATAACATTTTAGTGATTCTCCATAAGAATAACATGGGGCTGAGTAAGCAGGTTTGCTGCAACAAGGAACAAAAAAATGGGTTTGTATATAATTATCAATATAACTCAACCAAGTGAAGCTACGTACCAAGTTTTATTAATTTATGTTCATAATTAAGGGAGTCATTACATTTTACTTATTCTCCATAAGAATAACATGGGGCTGAGTACGCAGATTTGCTACTAAGGGAATTATCAACAAAAACTCAATTTTGTGTGCAAATATCAATATACCAGTACTACGTGAAGCCACATACCAAGTTTCATCAACATACATTCATAAATAATCGAGATATCAAATTTTATTTATTCTCCATAAGGATAACATTGGACAACGTACTGTATTTAGCACTTTGAATATCTGCAACGGTTGGGCATAGAATCAAAATTTAAACACCAAAATGATTGTTTTGTGGAACTGAACAGATTAGTAAAAGCAAATGTGAAATTTACATTAAAATAAACTGAGGAAAAGCCAAAAACTGTTTTCCCATAAGATTAATATGGGAGATTTTATGAGTAGGTTTTTTGGATTTTCTCCATAACCACTTAACCTAGGTTAATAATTCAAAATACCAGATTATTTGTTTTTTCAAGCTCTATAACATGGTTAAAACCAAAATTAAGTTTTTTAAAAATGTTAAGGTAATAAATGCAAAAAACTGATTTTTGGACAATTTTAAAACCCCATAAACCCCCCTGCCCATGGTCCGATTTTTCTGGTTTTCGAACTTAAAGTCATGAATGTCATTTTACACATTTTAACCAAATTTCATCGAAATCGGACGTTTTTAACTCAAGTTATCGCATTCACGGACACACACACACACACACACACACATATATATATATATATATATATATATACATATACACACATATATATATATATATATACATGTAAATATATATAAATTTGAACGAATAGTGTTTTTGGCAACTGGGTCCTCAAAACAAAAAGTTATCATGGTCTGGGGCTTAAGTCTTACCATAAGACCTACGGTAATAGCTTCTCCCCTATAGGGGAAATTCGCTAAAAACGTTATTTTAATTCAAAATAAGTGGGTAGGTCATTAGTAAAATTTTCAAATTAAGGGTTTTTCTAAAGCTTCCTAACGTAAGGAGAAAAATTATTTTGGATAAAAGAAACCGTACAATACCCAGACTGGAATCTGAAAAGTGTGAAACTGCAAATAGTTAGGTAGAAATCTGTAAAATAACAGGTTGATTGAGGAGAACAAAAAGGTCTTCAAGTGTAAAATAAGCATGACCCTGTTTGGTGGTGGCGCGGCGTTAACAAAAATGTGAGGATCATTCAGTCTGGGGTAGGGCGTACCCTTAATAGGAATAGGTAAGACTAAATGAATACGATTTTTATCTTGTACAAAAGGTGCAATTCAAAGCAGTAACGTGCATGTAGGATTTCCTGGCTTATGGGTCAGAGGTTGTTTGAGATTTGTTTTGTTGCCCTTTATTTGTTCCCCTTATCCGTTTAGTACCTGTTTTGTCCAAGGTGCTAGAACATATTATCTACAATCAGGTAAGCACTTTCTTTGAAGTAAATTATCTATTTAATGATCAATTTGGCTTTAGAAGTCCACTGTGGATAAAATTGATGCCATCCATGGTCAAAGAAACCATATGGTCAAAGAAACGCCTATGAAAACAGGGATTTTGCCTGCGTACCCTTTATTGATCCGAGCAAGGCCTTTGACTGTGTCGACCATGATGTGTTGCTCCAGATGCTGGAATTTTACGGAATTAAAACAATGCTTTCAATCTTTTTAGATCATATCTTATAAACTGAAGACAGACAGGACACTCTGGAGCAGTTTCCCCGAATAATTTGAAATTTGTTGTAGTATAAAAAAGTCACGATATAATCACTAATTACTATCATTTTGTCGCTCAAACAAAATACTCAAACTACGCTTATGGCCGAGACCCTGAATGGAGCTGTTTTACTGGAGGCCGGAGGCCGCTGCGTAGCGGGGTCTGGGCTTGCACTGCGATGCGAGGATGTTGAAGCCGCGCCAGGCGCCAAGCCCGCACACTTGGAACACTACTTTGGTAGGTGGGGGCAAACTGGCACTGGCAGGCGGTGGCGATGGCTCTCCCCTGACAGCTTTTAGTTCGCCCAACGGCCGCCGCAAATGGCGCTACAGTATTAGTGCATTTGAAGGCGCTGAAAATAACCATATTGGCCTTGACTCATGCCGGCTCTTAAATACCCATTGGAGCATAGCCCTAAAGAAGTGTTAGAATTGAGAATACGCCTGATGTGTTATTCTGATTTGTAAGATTTGTTCATGATAAATTGAAGATAATTTTCTCATCTGGTTGTTGCGTCATGGAGTCACCTACATAAAAACGCACATTCAGATTTTTAACATTAAAAGGAATAAGGATAAATAAACACACTGTATGTTCGCACTCTATCCAGGGGCGTCGCCCTGGTGGGAAGGGGAGGAGCCACCCCCCCAATAATCTTGAAAAGTTTAAGAGTTGGGAATATTGGGTATTTCAGACCGTGAGTTGGGAAATTTTCAATTAAACCTTGTTTAATATTAAACCATAAATTTATACAAAATTGTTTCAAATAAACAGGCAAATCTAAGATTTGTTCTTAACACTGTTAAAATGTTGAGATGAGTAATTTTATAGGTTTAGTTTCGCTAAAGGTATCTATAGTATACAGTGAATCGGGTCGTTTTGGGGGTATTTCAATTTCTTCCTTAGTAGTGAATAGTTGTCTAACCTGGTCTAATGCATGCATCGTCTGTCATCTTAAAGGTACCCGGTCGCGGTTAAACCACAAAGTAGGGAAGTTGTGTTTGATGAAATGGTGCAATAATGATTGTTTTATTGTGTTAGGTATTTGTTTTGGGTGTGATTCATAAGATAATTATTCAAATAAGTCAAACTTGATAGGTACATCTCTATGTTATAATACTTCTAAGCCTATTTTCAAGTAAATGCTAATTTGATTTTCTTATTATTGAAGCTCATTTTAAGGTTATAATTAGAACCAAAGGTAGCCTAGATAAAAATTGTTTGCTCTTGCACAAGATTTTTTTGTTAAAGAATGCGAGCCTGTGAGAATCAATGACATTTTTATTTGTATTTCTTGTGAAATACGAGTGACTGTCGCCTAGCCTGGGAACCCAACTATTTTGCACAGTTTTTAGCGAATTTCCCATATAGGGAAGAAGCTATTACCGTAGTCGGCATGGTAAGACCTAGGCCCGGGACCATGATAACTTTTCGTTTTGAGGTCCCCAGACCCCAAAAACACCATTCGTTCGAAACTGTATATATATATATATATATATGTGTCCGTGAGCACGATAACTCACGTAAAAATTACCCGATTTTGATGAAATTTGGTATAAACGTGTAAAGCAACATTTATGACTATAAGTTCGAAAACCAGCCAGATCGCTCTATCCGAAGGGGTATTTTGGGGGGGTTTTGTACCCCAAAAATGGGTTTTTCGAACTTTTTACATGTAATTTTTAAAATAGTCAAATTTTAGTTTTCCGCATTGGATTTAGCTTAAAAAAACACACAATTTGGTATTTTGATAATTTCTCTACGTCAATTGGTTACCGAGATATTGAAAGTGCTAAACACAGTACGTTGTCTAATGTTATTCTTATGGAGGAAAATAAAAATTTTATATCTCGCTTATTTATGAACGTATACTGACGAAACTTGGTATACGGCTTCATCTGGTTGTGGACCATTGATATTTGCTCATAAAAACAATTTTTTACCCAAGGCTCCCGTAGCAGCAAACCTGCGTACTCAGCCCCATGTTATTCTTATTGAGAATAAGTATCGTTTTATCTGCCTTCATTATGAAAATAAATTAATGAAATTTGGTATGTGGCTTTACCTACATGAGTTATATTGATATTTGTATAAAACCCCATTTTTTGTGTTCCTTGCTTCAGCAAACCTGCATACTCAGCCGCCATGTTATTCTTATGGAGAATAATTAAAATGTCATAAATTGTTTATTTATAAATGTATATTCATGAAACTTGGTATGTGGCTTTATGTGGTATTAAAATACATATGCATTGGAAATTCGCTGAGTACGCAGGTTTGCTGCTACGGAGGTATTTTCAAGTGGAGTGGTATGAAATACGTAATACCCCCGTTGCAACAAACCTGCATAATCAGCGAATTTCCAACGAATATATAACATAACACATTAAAACACTTAACAGGATTCATAAGAAATATATTCACAAACAAGCGATATTTAATATATTAATTTTTCTCCATAAGAATAACGTTGGGATGAGTAAGCAGATTTGCTGCAACAAGGAACACAAAATAATGGGTTATTATGCAAATATCAATAGAACTCGTCTTAGTGAAGTCACAAACCAAGTTTCATCCATATACATTCATAAATAAGCGATATATATCATTTTAATTATTTTCCATAAGAATAACATGGGGACCGGGTACCTAGGTTTGCTGCTTCGGGAACCATTGGTGAAAATTGTTTTTTTGTGCAAACGATAAACCACAACCAGATGAAGCCATATACCAAATTTTGTCAGTTTATGTTCATAAATAAGCGATATATACAATTTTTCTATTCCTCCATAAGAATAACATAAGGCAACGTACTGTGTTTAGCACTTTCAATATCTCAGTATAACCAATTGACGTAGAGCAATGATCAAAATACAAAATCGTTTTTTTATGCTGAATTCAATTGTAAAAATTAAAATTTGATTTAAATAAAAATTACATGTGAAACCCTCAAAAAACACATTTTTGGGTTACAAAACCTCCCTTCAGATGGTGCGATTCGTTTGGTTTTCGAATTTGTTCAAGTAAAGGGTAACCTACTTTACACATTTGTACCAAATTTCATTAAGATCGGACTTTTTTACGAGAGTTATCGTGCTTACAGACACACATATATATATATATATATATATATACAAATTTTAACAAATGGTGTTTTTGGCATATTTACTTTTTACATGTAATTTTTGAAATAGTCAAATTTTAGTTTTCCGCATTGGATTTAGCTTAAAAAAACACAATTTTGTATTTTTATAATTTCTCTACGTCAATTGGTTACCGAGATATTGAAAGTGCTAAACACAGTACGTTGTCTAATGTTATTCTTATGGAGGAAAATAAAAATTTTATATCTCGCTTATTTATGAACGTATACTGACGAAACTTGGTATACGGACGGCTTCATCTGGTTGTGGACCATTGATATTTGCTCATAAAAACAATTTTTTACCCAAGGCTCCCGTAGCAGCAAACCTGCGTACTCAGCCCCATGTTATTCTTATTGAGAATAAGTATCGTTTTATCTGCCTTCATTATGAAAATAAATTAATGAAATTTGGTATGTGGCTTTACCTACATGAGTTATATTGATATTTGTATAAAACCCCATTTTTTGTGTTCCTTGCTTCAGCAAACCTGCATACTCAGCCGCCATGTTATTCTTATGGAGAATAATTAAAATGTCATAAATTGTTTATTTATAAATGTATATTCATGAAACTTGGTATGTGGCTTTATGTGGTATTAAAATACATATGCATTGGAAATTCGCTGAGTACGCAGGTTTGCTGCTACGGAGGTATTTTCAAGTGGAGTAGTATGAAATACGTAATACCCCCGTTGCAACAAACCTGCATAATCAGCGAATTTCCAACGAATATATAACATAACACATTAAAACACTTAACAGGATTCATAAGAAATATATTCACAAACAAGCGATATTTAATATATTAATTTTTCTCCATAAGAATAACGTTGGGATGAGTAAGCAGATTTGCTGCAACAAGGAACACAAAATAATGGGTTATTATGCAAATATCAATAGAACTCGTCTTAGTGAAGTCACAAACCAAGTTTCATCCATATACATTCATAAATAAGCGATATATATCATTTTAATTATTTTCCATAAGAATAACATGGGGACCGAGTACCTAGGTTTGCTGCTTCGGGAACCATTGGTGAAAATTGTTTTTTTGTGCAAACGATAAACCACAACCAGATGAAGCCATATACCAAATTTTGTCAGTTTATGTTCATAAATAAGCGAGATATACAATTTTTCTATTCCTCCATAAGAATAACATAAGGCAACGTACTGTGTTTAGCACTTTCAGTATCTCAGTATAACCAATTGACGTAGAGCAATGATCAAAATACAAAATCGTTTTTTTATGCTGAATTCAATTGTAAAAATTAAAATTTGATTTAAATAAAAATTACATGTGAAACCCTCAAAAAACACATTTTTGGGTTACAAAACCTCCCTTCAGATGGTGCGATTCGTTTGGTTTTCGAATTTGTTCAAGTAAAGGGTAACCTACTTTACACATTTGTACCAAATTTCATTAAGATCGGACTTTTTTACGAGAGTTATCGTGCTTACAGACACACATATATATATATATATATATTATACAAATTTTAACAAATGGTGTTTTTGGCATATTTACTTTTTACATGTAATTTTTGAAATAGTCAAATTTTAGTTTTCCGCATTGGATTTAGCTTAAAAAAAACACAATTTTGTATTTTTATAATTTCTCTACGTCAATTGGTTACCGAGATATTGAAAGTGCTAAACACAGTACGTTGTCTAATGTTATTCTTATGGAGGAAAATAAAAATTTTATATCTCGCTTATTTATGAACGTATACTGACGAAACTTGGTATACGGACGGCTTCATCTGGTTGTGGACCATTGATATTTGCTCATAAAAACTTTACCCAAGGCTCCCGTAGCAGCAAACCTGCGTACTCAGCCCCATGTTATTCTTATTGAGAATAAGTATCGTTTTATCTGCCTTCATTATGAAAATAAATTAATGAAATTTGGTATGTGGCTTTACCTACATGAGTTATATTGATATTTGTATAAAACCCCATTTTTTGTGTTCCTTGCTTCAGCAAACCTGCATACTCAGCCGCCATGTTATTCTTATGGAGAATAATTAAAATGTCATAAATTGTTTATTTATAAATGTATATTCATGAAACTTGGTATGTGGCTTTATGTGGTATTAAAATACATATATATGCATTGGAAATTCGCTGAGTACGCAGGTTTGCTGCTACGGAGGTATTTTCAAGTGGAGTGGTATGAAATACGTAATACCCCCGTTGCAACAAACCTGCATAATCAGCGAATTTCCAACGAATATATAACATAACACATTAAAACACTTAACTGGATTCATAAGAAATATATTCACAAACAAGCGATATTTAATATATTAATTTTTCTCCATAAGAATAACGTTGGGGATGAGTAAGCAGATTTGCTGCAACAAGGAACACAAAATAATGGGTTATTATGCAAATATCAATAGAACTCGTCTTAGTGAAGTCACAAACCAAGTTTCATCCATATACATTCATAAATAAGCGATATATATCATTTTAATTATTTTCCATAAGAATAACATGGGGACCGAGTACCTAGGTTTGCTGCTTCGGGAACCATTGGTGAAAATTGGTTTTTTGTGCAAACGATAAACCACAACCAGATGAAGCCATATACCAAATTTTGTCAGTTTATGCTCATAAATAAGCGAGATATACAATTTTTCTATTCCTCCATAAGAATAACATAAGGCAACGTACTGTGTTTAGCACTTTCAATATCTCAGTATAACCAATTGACGTAGAGCAATGATCAAAATACAAAATCGTTTTTTATGCTGAATTCAATTGTAAAAATTAAAATTTGATTTAAATAAAAATTACATGTGAAACCCTCAAAAAACACATTTTTGGGTTACAAAACCTCCCTTCAGATGGTGCGATTCGTTTGGTTTTCGAATTTGTTCAAGTAAAGGGTAACCTACTTTACACATTTGTACCAAATTTCATTAAGATCGGACTTTTTTACGAGAGTTATCGTGCTTACAGACACACACATATATATATATATATATGTATACAAATTTTAACAAATGGTGTTTTTGGCATATTTACTTTTTACATGTAATTTTTGAAATAGTCAAATTTTAGTTTTCCGCATTGGATTTAGCTTAAAAAAAACACAATTTTGTATTTTTATAATTTCTCTACGTCAATTGGTTACCGAGATATTGAAAGTGCTAAACACAGTACGTTGTCTAATGTTATTCTTATGGAGGAAAATAAAAATTTTATATCTCGCTTATTTATGAACGTATACTGACGAAACTTGGTATACGGCTTCATCTGGTTGTGGAACATTGATATTTGCTCATAAAAACAATTTTTTACCCAAGGCTCCCGTAGCAGCAAACCTGCGTACTCAGCCCCATGTTATTCTTATGGAGAATAAGTATCGTATTATCTGCCTTCATTATGAAAATAAATTAATGAAATTTGGTATGTGGCTTTACCTACATGAGTTATATTGATATGTGTATAAAACCCCATTTTTTGTGTTCCTTGCTTCAGCAAACCTGCATACTCAGCCGCCATGTTATTCTTATGGAGAATAATTAAAATGTCATAAATTGTTTATTTATAAATGTATATTCATGAAACTTGGTATGTGGCTTTATGTGGTATTAAAATACATATATATGCATTGGAAATTCGCTGAGTACGCAGGTTTGCTGCTACGGAGGTATTTTCAAGTGGAGTGGTATGAAATACGTAATACCCCCGTTGCAACAAACCTGCATAATCAGCGAATTTCCAACGAATATATAACATAACACATTAAAACACTTAACTGGATTCATAAGAAATATATTCACAAACAAGCGATATTTAATATATTAATTTTTCTCCATAAGAATAACGTTGGGGATGAGTAAGCAGATTTGCTGCAACAAGGAACACAAAATAATGGGTTATTATGCAAATATCAATAGAACTCGTCTTAGTGAAGTCACAAACCAAGTTTCATCCATATACATTCATAAATAAGCGATATATATCATTTTAATTATTTTCCATAAGAATAACATGGGTACCGAGTACCTAGGTTTGCTGCTTCGGGAACCATTGGTGAAAATTGGTTTTTTGTGCAAACGATAAACCACAACCAGATGAAGCCATATACCAAATTTTGTCAGTTTATGTTCATAAATAAGCGAGATATACAATTTTTCTATTCCTCCATAAGAATAACATAAGGCAACGTACTGTGTTTAGCACTTTCAATATCTCAGTATAACCAATTGACGTAGAGCAATGATCAAAATACAAAATCGTTTTTTTATGCTGAATTCAATTGTAAAAATTAAAATTTGATTTAAATAAAAATTACATGTGAAACCCTCAAAAAACACATTTTTGGGTTACAAAACCTCCCTTCAGATGGTGCGATTCGTTTGGTTTTCGAATTTGTTCAAGTAAAGGGTAACCTACTTTACACATTTGTACCAAATTTCATTAAGATCGGACTTTTTTACGAGAGTTATCGTGCTTACAGACACATATATATATATATATATATATATATATATATATATGTGTATACAAATTTTAACAAATGGTGTTTTTGGCATGTTGGGACCTCAAAATGAAAAGTTATCATGGTCTCGGGCTTAAGTCTTACCATGAGACCTACGGTAATAGCTTCTTCCCTATAGGGGAAATTCGCTAAAAGGACTGTAGACAGTCATTTTGCCCAAACTAGAAAAATACTGGCAAACAGAAACATACAAATTCAGATTCAACATAGTATGTTTCCCGTTTTTAAAGGAGAATTCTATAAAAGTTTGTTTTGATGTTGGCCTACCACTATAAATAGCAATGCCAAAGTGATTGATGATTCTCTAAGTGCAAATTTGTTGAAGTGTTTATTGAACACAATTTAGACATTCTATACAAATTATATATTCCTGAGGTGACTTTATTCTGCATGATCAACGTAGAGATGAAATGACAAATTTTCATCTACAATCAGACCTAAAAATGTAGAATTAACTTTTTTCAAAGCTTGATAATTAATTGTTATTACAGTATCAACAGAGGGTTTACTTTTTCCTGCTTTGAACATATTATAATGATTAGTTTTACTTGTATTTAATAATAATTTATGATTATTCAAACAATTGTTTATGTCTGTTAGACTTTGAATACCACTATTTTCCAAGCACCATTGGCACTATTGGTTCTTATGGAGTAAAAATCCAACATGACCGCCATGTTCAATGCCCTCTTAATTAATTTTCGCCTTAAGTATGCATTACATGTTTCATTGTCTTAACAAGCTATAATAATAATAATAATAATATTATTTATGGTTAGCAATGTAATTTACAACAAAATAGTTCATTTAGAGTATGGGGAAATATTTTTACCAGGTTATTAAGTTAAGTGACAATGCAATTATAGGGATGCAGTTTAAGATGATGAAAGGAAAGGAAAGGGGTGGCAACTAGGGACAAAAAAGGTTTAAAGAGAGGGATCTAAATGTTGACAAAACTGAATAATATTTATATTTATCCAAATTTATAAAATATATTAATATTAATATTTATAAAATTATGGCTTTGACAGTAAAGTTTTAATAACATTTTTATTTACAACCCTAAATTTTGACTATACCACTTGTTAAGAAGTTGGTTTGTCTTGTTTCAGGTTAGCAAGACATTTGTTCGTTCATTGGGATACATTTTTTAAAGAAACAATGGAAAAAAAGGATTTAGATAAAGCTTTTGTTATCCTTGGGAAGCATCAGAATCCGACGATGATGAGAAGGTGGTGTTGTCAGTGGTAAGATTTGGATCAAATAGTCTAGTAGTACCTAAAAATGTAATCTTATCTAAAGAATGTTTGAGTAAATTTAAGCTTTGAATATGTTTACAAGGGACTTATAGCAGTAGGGGGTATTGGACAGGTCTGCGTGCGGAGGGGGTGCGGGAGTCACGTCACAGTTCCCCATTCATTTGTATATGAATGACTCCCTCCCCCTCACGACCACCCGCTGAGCGAGCAGGGTCAATGACCTGAGAGGGGAGGGGGTCATTCATATGCAAATGAAGGGGGGACTGTGACGTCACTCCCGCACCCCCACCGCACGCAGACCTGTCCCAATACCCCCTACTAAGGGCTTCTTGAATGTTATCTATGTCCAATGGGGGATCAAATAAATAACCCATTTATCAAATTAACTTTGATGATCAAAGTCTATACAGAAGGTAGACATTTGCTGCAATGTCTGCTTTTACAGGTTTGTGGAAACGACCTCGCATGCCCATTATAAAAGAAAATTGGACTACATCGTCTGAAGATTGACACTACTCTAGAGAATAAGAATAATAGACCTGGGCCTCCACTATTGACCTTTTTTGATGGTTTCACTTTTGATGTTTTGATTTTTAATGAGACATTTTGAATATAGAGAATAATTGTGAAACTTTTAAACTCCACCAATGATAGAAAGTGCTTCCCTATCTACCTGTGCATATCTACGTTCTGATCGTCTCATCGTTAATGAAATAAAACGCAATTGGAACTTCGTTTTTGCCTTGAATTTGACTTATCACACTGGCAATGACATACGGAGATGCATCACAAGTGAGTATGAGGTGATAGAAGGATTGTAATGGGCCAATACTGCATCAGAAGAAAGTAGTTTTTTGAGATATTAAAGGCAAGTTTATGTGATTCGTTCCACTGCCATTTAAAATTGTTGACTTACAGACAATGTAAAGGTTCTGCAAAATTGCTTTATTAGGTAAGAAACAATAATAGAAATAAGGTAGCCCTAAAAATGCTTGTAATTGTTCCTAATTGTTTCACTTTCAGGGTAAATTCTGTCAGAAGAAACCACAAATCATAAAAAATCTACTGAAGTGGGCATTAAGAATATTTTTCAATTTGAAAGATAATTAATGCTTTCTTAAACGGACACATAAACTACATAAATATTTAGATGACGAGGGATTGGGGTTTACGAGGGTTAGATGAATGGTTACTTCATCAAAAACTACTTCAATTAGGGGTTTTCTTTTAATGTAGATTTTGTAGCTAGAAATTAATTTGATTGATTTTTTTAGGTAATAAATAAAGACAAGTCCCCAACAGTCTCATTAAATAAAGGAGTCATTGTTTCTGGGGAGGCTTCAGAGTCAGAGAGCAAAAATGAGGGTAAGACCCAGTTAGATTTATTTAGTTTTAATTATGCTTTAAGATCTTTGTTCTATATTTGAATAGTAAAAATTTAAAATTACTAGTTTAAAATAAAAATAAATAAATTGAACCTAAGATTTTTGTACTATTGGTTAACCCCTTCACTACCAGCTGTTACACACCATGATATAGAGGTGTCACAGTGTTGTAAGGAATGAGTTAACACCACCTATTTTAATATGTATTACTAGCTGGCCCGACAGACGTTGTCCTGTCCTAATGTCATTGAATTCGTTTTATGTCAAATACTCGTTTATTTTCAATATGAGCTCGTTTGCTTCGTTCACTCGCCTATCAAAAAAAAAAAAGAAATAGTTTACGTCCTATTCTCATACCTATCGAATATACACACAAAATGTCATAAGAATCGGTCAAGCCGTTTCGGAGGAGTTTTGTTACAAACACTGTGACACGAGAATTTTATATATATTAGATATGTATGGCTATCTCACATAATCTAAAAATTCATATTTCACAAATTTGCAGTATTTTGATATGATAAGGTTTAATTGCAACTCTCTGATCTCAAAAATAGCCCCACAAATCTCATTCAAAAGTTGTAATTAATTTATTTCTGGTTAAGAATAAGGCAGGTCTCATCCCCAGGAAAAAATCCAATTATGTAAAAAACAAATATGAAAAGTTAAAAATATTACGAGGGTTTTTTATTATTTTCCTCCGATAGTTCATAAATAAAAGGCAAGTGGATGTAAAAAAATTATTTTATTACCAAAAGATAGGTTCAGTTACATTTACTTTTCCACATAGTCACCGTAACGATTGAGGCATTGTCGTACCTGTGTACCAGCTTTTCAATACCATCTTCCAAGAATAGTGCTGTCAATGTAAAAGAATTGTGTCATGACATTGTCTGTATGATCACACAGCGTAAATGCTGGATAAGCAGTAATTGGGTAATGTTTACATGATGGACCAAACGCTCTGCCACTCCCAGGCTAAGATCTGGTGTTAAGATTTAAAAATGTTGTTACTGCACTGATGTGCATGACGAAGGTGATCAAGGACCAAATCTGTCGCTACAGAAAACCTTGTTCAAAGACTTGATAAAGGGGTTAGAGAAAACTGTAGTTTCACTCTAACCTCTCTTTCACACGAGCAACCTTTTTCCGCAGCGGGTTTTTCTAATGTGAATTTTTCCCATGCGGGTAGATTAGGTGCTCTGTTCACATGAATGGTTCGTCCCGTAGCGGCTAGTAGGTATAACAGATCAGAGGGCAGTGTAGCTGAAGTTGTGGAGCCGTCAACACGGCAAGCGATATTACTGGCCTGATAATTTCGTACCTCCTGTACAAGAAAAACGAGTTTGCATGCAACACGCTGACATGAGGGAAGTGAATTTCCACATTCAAAACTTTTAAAACTCAAAACCAGTGTAAAAACATACATTTTTTCCAATTTGATTAAAATCTGAAAACATTGATTTTTTGGCTGTTCTGATGCTCCTGGTTTCATTTACATGCAATGCTAGGAATACAATTTTGGCATTATAAGGTAAGGAGAAGGTCCAGTCAGGCTTGAAAGTAGGCGCAAGGTTGCTGGGGATGATACAACTACACAAACAAATGAATAACATGCTTTTATAATGTAAAAACCCCGTAAGACAATGTACTGTGTTTAGCCGATATACATTTTCTTTAATAACTCGGTAATTATTTATGCTAAAATGATAAGAGAGGGCTTAAAACTTTCGCTTCACTAAGTGTTTTATAAGTGTTAATAAATGTGTAATTTTACAAACCAAACAGATACATTCGTCGTCATAAATTAATTAAACAACCACCTCTACCTAATAGAATTGACGTGTCATCAACCATGTTTCAAAATGGTTTAATGTGATAAATGTAAATAAATAACAGTTATTACTTTTCCCTGTCAGATCATAGATTAAAGCTAAGAAGATCTCTAGATAAGTAGCTAACAAATAAATGATAATGATTTCATTCCAGTTTGTAACTTTGACAGCAGTTACTTGCAGTTTACTTATAAAAAATGGGAAATATATAAATTTACTGTCTAACAAAACATGTCGACTTTCCTGTCTTTCCTGAGTTTGGCGTTTCAAGTTCGTGAAAGATAACTTTACACCTTTAAAGTTTAAATTTGTAACTCTTTATTTTACTCAGGAGAAGCTGTTTTTTAAATTCAGTATCCTACAATAATAACGGGATTGCTCTTAATATTAAAAATAATTTAGTCCAATATAAAATATACCTCGTGTTCTTATATGAATTTAATTTTAGCGAATTTCCCCTATAGGGGAGAAGCTATTAACGTAGGTCTCATGGTAAGACTTAAGCCCGAGACCATGATAGCTTTTTGTTTTGAGTTCCCCAGATGCCAAAAACACTATTCTTTCAAATTTATATTTTATATTATATATATATGTGTGTGTGTCCGTGAATGCGATAACTTGAGTAAAAAAGTCCAATTTCGATGAAATTTGGCTCAAATGTGTAAAATGACATTCATGACTAAGTTCGAAAACCAGAAAAATCGGACCATGAGCAGGGGGGTTTATGGGGGTTTTAAACTGTCCAAAAATCAGTTTTTTGCATTTTTCATCCTAACATTTTTAAAAAACTTAATTTTGGTTTTGACCAAGTTATAGAGCTTAAACCAACAAATAATATAGTATTTTGAATTATTATCCTAGGTTAAGTGGTTGCGGAGAAAATCCAAAAAACCTACTCATAAAATCACCCATGTTAATCTTATGGGAAAAAGGTTTTTGGCTTTTACTCAGTTTATTTTAACGTAAACTTCACATTTAATTTTACCAATCTGTTCAGTTCCACAAAACAATCATTTTGGTGTTTAATTTGTGATTCTACGCCCAACCGTTGAAGAGATATTCAAAGTGCTAAACACAGTACGTTGTCCAATGTTATTCTTATGGAGAATAAATCAAATTTGATATCTCGATTATTTATGAATGTATATTGATGAAATCTGGTATGTGGCTTCATGTAGTACTGGTATATTGATATTTGCACAGCAAATTTATTTTTTGTTGATTATTCCCGTAGCAGCAAACCTGCGTACTCAGCCTCCATGTTATTCTTATGGAGGATAAGTAAAATGTAATGACTCCCTTGATTATGAACATAAATTAATAAAACTTGGTATGAAGCTTCACTTGGTTGAGTTATATTGATAATTGCATAAAAATCCTTTTTAGCAAATTTCACCTTAGGGAAGAAGGTATTACCGTAGGTCTCATGGTAAGACTTAAGCCCGAGACCATGATAACTTTTCATTTTGAGGTCCCCAGATGCCAAAAACACCATTCGTTCAAATTTGTATATATGTACGTGTGTGTGTGTGTGTGTGTGTGTGTGTGTGTGTGTGTGTGTGTGTGTGTGTATATTAGGGATGAGTCGATACCAAAATTTATTGTTTCTCGATACCGATACCAGAAAAATCTATTCTCGATACCGATACGATCGATACCTACAATTTTTCAGTACCTATAGTTGTTAAACCTATTGTTAAAAACAGTTTCAAATTTGTGTAACCATTTAAAATTATTTAGTAGCATTTTGTCATTAATTATTAATACAATTTGTTAATGCAATTTTTTATATAATTTAATGTTAATGTCTCTAGTCTCCTATAGTAATACAGAAAAACAACAAAACTATTTATTATAAATTCATAATGGGGAAAAACTTGGTTGTAAGATAATGTCTCAAAGAAATAATGTTGGTCAGCCGACTGATTTATTGCTTTCAACCAGACCCTACCCCTCCCCTCCCATCGCTCTTCCTTCCTTATGCCAAGGTAAGATTTTTTCCGGCGACCCAAACACTCCCCGTGCCTTTTTTTGCGCGGGTAAACGGCGGAAGTATCCCTTCCCATGCACTTTGTCCTGCGGGTAAACGGCGGGGGTATCGATGTTATCGGTATCGACATTAAACGAATGAATCTCGATACCGATACCAGTGTCCAAGAATCGGTGGTATCGATAATCGGTACCGAGAATCGACTCATCCCTAATATATATATATATATATATGTGTCCGTAAGCACGATAACTCTTGTAAAAAAGGTCCAATCTTAATGAAATTTGTTAAAAATGTGTAAAGTACCATTTATTTGAACGATTTTGAAAACCAGACGAATTGCACCATCTGAAGGGGAGTTTTTGGGGAGTTTTGTACCCCAAAATTGGGTTTTTTGGGGTTTCCACAAGTAATTTTTGTTTAAATCAAATTTTAATTTTTACCATTGAATTCAGCATAAAAAATTTGGTATTTTGATCATTGTTCTACATTAATTGGTTACTGAGATATTGAAAGTGTTAAACACAGTACGTTGTCTAATGTTATTCTTATGGAGAAAAAGACAAATTGTTTATCTCGCTTATTTATGAACATAAACTGACAAAATTTGGCATATGTCTTCATCTGGTTGTGGTTTATTGTTGTTTGCACAACAAAACAATTTTTCACCTATGGTTCCCGTAGCAGCAAACCTAGGTATTTAGTCCCCAAGTTATTCTTATGGAAAATAATTAAAATGTTATATATAGCTTATTTATGAATGTATATGGATGAAACTTGGTATGTGACTTCACTAAGATGAGTTCTATTGATATTTGCATAAAAACCCATTAATTCCTTGTTGCAACAAACCTGCGTACTCATCCCCAATGTTATTCTTATGGAGAATAATTAATATTTTAAATATCGCTTGTTTGTGAACATATTTCTTATGAATCCTGTTATGTGTGTTAATATGTTATATTCATTGGAAATTCGCTGAGTATGCAGGTTTGCTGCAACGGGGGTATTTGGGTTCTAAAACCTATTTATCTAAATTCATACCAGATGTTTCAATTTATACACAACCACTTAGAGCTCTAACAGAGAAAGATGCTGCCTGGGTTCGGGATACACAATATCGGGAATCGTTTAACAAGTTAAAGCAAAAGTTACAAAAAACTCCAGTGCTCCGTTATTATGATCCCAATTCTCCTGTAACTCTTTCGGCGGATTCAAGCAGTTATGCGGTTGGTGCTGTCATGTTGCAATCCGGGCAACCTGTAGCTTATAACTCTAAAGCACTAACTCCATCACAGCAAAACCACAGTCAGCTAGAGAAGGAGACATTTGCGATTCTAGCTGCTTGCAAAAAGTTTCATGAGTATATTAGGGGACGCAATGATTTGCTTATTAAATCAGACCATAAGCCTCTTGAAGCCATCTTTGTAAAACACACCTTTACTTAATAGGGATATGAACATATATATATATATATAAACAATAGATAGATAGGGAGTTATTTGTTTGTTTACCTTGTTACCTTGATTTTCCTCCGTTACTGCATTTTATTTTGATTGTAGGGTTTGCTATATGGATAACCTAACAGCTGTTCTTGGCTTAATTAATTCTTCACATCTGATAATTATAACAACAATTAATGGCTGTCTATACTACAAATAATAAGACTGATTTACAATACAATGACTAGATTTATTAATTGGGTTGACATTTAAGGATAAAAAAAAAGATTCACAAATTATTGTATACAAATATAGGGGATTAACCTTAAGATATTTATTATTTGATACACAGAATGCTCAGGGTTTACACAGTGTTTATGAAATCTACAGGGGGGGAACTCGTGCGGCGAGAATGACTGTCTGTTCTTGTCTTAGGAAAAATATCCTTTATTTTTAACTGAATGCTTAGTTATAATATTAATTTTGATACATCGTAAATTTTGCCAATGAGGATCTCAGAAATCAAAAGTTTTTAATGCACTGTTATTGGCTTCTTTCAATCTTGAGGAAATAGGTAGGTTAAGCCTTGAAACTTTAGTCTATTGAAAAATTAATTGATAGAAAAATATAAGTCCAGAGAATTAGTCTTGAGGTTGATATTTTTAATTTGTTTTAAAGTATTTTAAAATGCTAGAAACGATATTAGGCTTGAAAATTAGACACCAATTAATGCTTGCTGCAATCTACAAGGTAAGTTGGAGTGGTCTCACCATAGTCTTATATTATTCATCACTGGCATTTCTTCTTGGCCTTGCAAATGGGTTAAACCTTGCCAGTAACTCTTCTTATCTAACAAAAAGAGTGGATTGTTGGGTCCACTACACTTATTTACGGGGAAAATATTAATTTTGGGTAGATGCCCACAAAAAAGTTATCACTTGGCCATCATATTTTGGAAACTAATTTTAAAATTGTATCAGCATGGTTCTCAATAATGTCAGTCACAGCCATATGTTTCTGAAGTTCTTGTAGACACTGTCACTTGTTTTAAACACTTGTACTATATCAAATTGAATTTGGAGTGAGATCAATTTTGAAAAGTAAATAAAATCAAATAATTTGAAGCAGTTTACATGAATGAATTAATGAACCTTCTTATTACCTAGATACAGTTTATTTATTATATGGTAAATTTAAATACATCAAATCTATGAAATGTTCCATCTTTAAGAAACCTTTGCCACAAGCACCTCCCAGAATTCAATGAATGTGTATGGAAATTTTGCCTTACAGGCCCAAAGTGGTGTACAAACGAGGTTGCGAGCTTCATTTGGCTGACACTCTGAGTTGAGATTGTTATAATACCAATCAGGATGATGAACCTCACAGTTTTGACATTCAGTCAATCATTCCAATGACTGCTGATACGGTGTCTAGAATTAGAACTGATATTGAGAAATGCAATGAGCTTTCAAAATTAAAGGGAATAATACTAAATGGATGGCCTCATGATCAAGTTGCTGTTGGAAAGGAATTAGTGAAGTATTTTACCTTCAGAGAAGACTTAAGTTGTTATGATGGACTCTTATTTAAAGGCAACCGTTTAATAATTCCTAATGAAATGAAAGTGGAAATAATGCTGAATATTAACCGTCCTTACAAAGGTATTCAAAGTTCTCTTGACATAGCACGAGACTACGTATACTGGGTGAACATGGAAAAAGATATAGAAGAATACATGTCAAGATGCAATGTGTGCAACAAATATCAGCGAGATAAACCTCAAGATGTTATTCTACAAGAAGAAGTATCTAAGAGGCCATGGCAGTACATCGGAGCTGATGTTCTTGAATATGAGGGAAATGATTTTTTAGTAGTGGCAGATAGTTACTCCGGCTATTATGAATGTGAACAACTAAGAAACAAAAGCAGTGCCACTGTTGTAACACAACTGAAGAAATACTTTGCAGCTCATGGTATTCCAGATGAACTGAGAACTGATGGAGGGCCTTGTTTTGCCTCCGCTGACTTTAGCCATTTTGCATCTGAATGGAAATTCCATCATAGAATTTCATCCCCTCACTTTCCCAGATCGAATAGTTTGGTGGAAAGATATGTCCAAGAAGGAAAGAATTTAATCATACAAGTGTCAAGAGGAACAATCTGACATTTATCTTGCGCTTCTCCACCATCGCAATACACCAAGAGGTAATCTTGGATCGCCAGTTCAACGGCTAAAGAGTAGGAGAACCAAGACTCTAATTCCATCAACCAACCAACACCTCATCCCAACTGTCATAAAAAATGTGTCAAACTGACTAGAGAGGATTAAAAGAAGGGAGAAGTTGTCTTGTGACAGAAGGAAAAAAGAGCCCGAGGAATTCAGAGTTAGAGAAAACGTATTCTTCAGGTTAAAACCAAAATATTGGTTACCAGCAAGAGTAGTAAAAGAAGGTCCAGAACCACGTTCTTACGTAATTCAAACATGTTATGGACAAGAATATAGAAGAAATGTTTGGTTCCTTAGGAAAGATAAATCATTCCTTGTATCAAATAAAAAAACAGAATATGATTACACTCCTCCTACAACACTTCATCTATATTAAGACGCAGTCAGAGAACCAAGATTGCGCCGAATCGCCTTGATTTGTATAGGAGGGATGACAGCAAAGTCACAAGTGTCATATGTTTTATTTATTATTATTATATGATTTATGTTATTGTTTTGTTGTTTAGCTTTGATTCAGTCATTGAATTTTATCTTGAGAATACATAACTGTTTTATCTGAAACCCAATGTAGTTTTTATTTATGTTAATAATATACTGACAACACCAAAAAAATACAATTTTTCGGTTTAAAAATGTAAGGTTTAATCAGATTAGAAAAATAGCTGATAAATGCAAATTGTCAAATCATAAAATATTTCAGCAATGTTTAAATACATTAATATTATGGGATAGTTGTATTTGTTTTTTTATGTTGTTATATTAATCACAGATTTAATGATGAGACATTTAAAATTCTGTTGCAATTTGATAGCCCATGTGTGTAGTATACACAAATATTTAGCTTAAAATTCTTATCTCCTAAACTACATTAAATGCAATTTGATGATCAGTTTTCATCAAACAATATTTTAAGTGTCATAGTTCTTCTACTATGATATATGATCATGTTTTTGTAATGGACATACCTAAAAGTATCTCCATTTTAGCGAATTTCCCCTATAGGGAAGAAGCTATTACCGTAGTCGGCATGGTAGACCTAGGCCTGAGACCATGAACTTTTTGTTTTGAGCCCCATATGCCAAAAACACCATTCGTTCGAAACTGTATATATATAAACTGTATATATATATATATATGTATGTGTCCGAGAGCACGATAACTCTCGTAATCAAATATAACAGTTAACAAAATAATTAAAATTAATTTAACGTAACTCTTAAATAGTTTAATGTGACTTAAACTATTACCATTTGCAGTCGAAGTATTAATACTTTGTTAAACTAAATTGAAGGCAGGAGTTTCCAATGAGAATCTTCGTGACGGGCAGGCCAATACTAGCGCTCCTGTGGCGGCCCCGAGCGATACCTTGTCATAGTTCTAAGTCTCGCCACAAGAGCGCTAGCTTGAAACTCCAGCGCACCAGAAATAGAGCAATATTTCATCAGTTTTAAAAGATGGAATACTGAAGCGTTCGTTATTCATATTTTCTAGTTTATAATACGTTAGTTAATCACTGTTGGCAATTTGCTTACATTTTGTGCGATTAAATTTAAAGTGGAAAATAATCAACTAAAACTGTATTGTTTGAAACAGATTGTCGTCAACGTGGTCTGCAAAATTAATAAATTTGTGCTCAATAATGCAATAATTACTTTTATTAAATTAATACTCAAGCTTTTATCCTTCGTGGCAACGCTCGTAATCCCAGTACAATGATGTTATGACGTTAGAAAGTGTATATTCTGTTAATTTAGTAATTCTACTAAATCAACAGAAACACTTTATACTGTATTTTCAAAATTTGTGTATATATGGAACTATGTATAATAAATTGTTTAAATGTTTTACTGTAGTGTATGACCTATCATCGCATATTTCAGGTAAATCGGTCAAGCCACATCTTAATAGCAATATTATTCACAAATTAAAAGCCAGAGGTGCAACCCCCTAAAGCATTTTCGAAACTTGAGCAGGCCTAATGTATTACTGGTTCATAGGCACTGTGGTGAATTAGCTATTTTAATCCAAAATTGGCTAACCTGATGGGTTATTTGTATACAATTCACTGTTGGTGAAGGTGAGTTTATGTTATTTAAGAGATTATTGTGGACATTTTCCATCACTAATTAGTAAAAACAAGTTTCACGACGTTTCGGGATCTGGAATCTGATGGACTGACCTGAAGACGGGATCAGATTACAGATCCCGAAACGTCGTGAAACTTTTTAAAAATAATTTTGGAATGGGAATACAAGTCCAAATGCTCAATTTCATCGAATTACCTATTTTCCTATAAAATAACATCATTCGTTCAAGCAAATACTTTGTGTTAATTAATTTGCATGGGAATACTAACTAAGCCCAACGTAGCAAGGCAATAACGGATTTTTTAAAAATACGAGTAAATCTATGAGTGATTGTCCCGTATTACTATTATTTCTACTAAAAACTCAGCTCAGTTGGACAGGTAGTTTGTGGGTTGACATAGGAATTGTGTTGGCCAGCGTAGGGCGAAGCCCCAAAGGACTTTTAAATGGGGATTGGCCAATGTGTGTCTTTAGGGAGATAGCAACTTGTCCTACTAAATGTCAGCCCAATTTGAATCACAAACACACATTTTCAGCTGTCAAAACGGGGAGACTTCGGTTCACATCGTATTATAAGGTCATTCGGTTAACTTTCGACCATCGTATTATGAATTATCGATTATCTTACTATTTTAGACGGTCGTTATAGTAGACTAGCGTATAGAGGATCATCAGCGCTCACTGTTTGATTAATTTTAACATTTCACAATGTCCGTCATTACGGAAGATCAGTGAATTCATAGGCGGACTCACAATCGTGCGGTCTCGGGTTCAAATATCACCGTTGTTGGGTTACTTTTTCCGGTTCGATTCTTTCTTTTGTTGTTTCCTTTTGAGGTTTGGATTTTTTTTAAATTTTACTTAATTATTAAAAATACTTGTTGTTTTCAGTATTTTTAATGTGTTATACAATGAACAGCCACCATGCTCTAGGGTCAGGGTAGTTAGCTTAGGTTACCATAATTTTGTAGTTAACTGCAGTACAACTTTATGTTATTTTTACACGTATATCCATTTGTAATACTTTACAAAACAAAGAGCTACTACGAAAGTAAATATTTCATACTACGATCGTCAAGTCCATATCGAACCGAATTAGATATTAATCTGTTGTAAACTGAAGGCTATTCACACACAATGGGGTTAATATATCCTCGTTGCTTACACATACACGTGGTATGTTATCAACAAGTGATTTATTGAAAACAGTGACTAAATAGCCATTGAATAACAACTGCATATAATGGACACATTTATCACCCACGATACTAATCAAACATCACCGAGCATGGCTCCATCTCCCCGGTACTGCAGGTATTATTCAACCATAACGACGAATGTGGGAAAAGATTAGCGTTATAGTTCTTCAATCTTCAATGCGAATATCACGGCAACATTGGCATGATGCCCTATTGCCTATTGAGATTGCTGTCTACTGCCACATAATAATTTAATTAATATCTAAACAAGGGATAACCTTGCAGTCTATCAGCATTGACTATAGATACTGAAGATACATTTATCACCCACGATACTAATCAAACATCACCGAGCATGACTCCATCTCCCCGGTACTGCAGGTATTATTCAACCATAACGACGAATGTGGGAAAATATTAGCGTTATAGTTCTTCAATCTTCAATGCGAATATTACAGTACACTTGGCAAGACGCCCTTCAATTTTAAGAAATTGCTGTCTACTGTGTCTACTTACTACCACTTAATATTAAACATATTACCCCCGTCGCAGCAAACCTGCGTACTCAGCGAATTTCCAATGCATATATATGTGGCTCACTACTACATAGAGCTACTTACCAAGTTTCACAAAAATACATCCATAAATATGTGATATATATAGCATTTTATTTATTCTCCATAAGAATAACATTAGGGTTGAGGACGCAGGTTTGCTGCAACGAGAAAGATAAGTAATATGTTTTTTTTACAATCATCAATATAACTGAACCAGGTGAAGCTATATACCAAGTTTTATTAATTTAGGTTCATAATTAAGGGAGATAAACAACTTTACTTATTCTCCATATGAATAACATGGGGGCCGAGTATACAGGTTTGCTGCTACGGGGACTATCAACAAAAAACTTGTTTTTTGTGCTAATATCAATATACCACAACTAGTTGAAGCCACATACCAAGTTTCATCAATTTACATTCAAAAATAATCGAGATATTGAATTTTATTTATTCTCCATAAGGATAACACTGGACAACGTACTGTGTTTAGCACTTTGAATATCTCTGCAACGGTTGGGCATAGAACAACGATTAAAACACCAAAATGTTTGTTTTGTTGAGCTAAACACATTAATAAACAGAAATGTGAAGATTTAGTAAAACTATCTGAGAAAAATCTAAAAACCTTTTTCCCATAAGATTAACATAGGACACTTTTTTTGGATTTTCTCCGCAACCACTTAACCTAGGTTAATGATTCAAACTACAAAATTATTTGTTTTTTTAAGCTCTATAAAATGGCTGTAACCAAAATTGAGTGATCTTAACATTTTGGGGTCAAATTTGCAAAAAGTCGATTTTTGGAAAATTGTAAACCCCCATAAAACCCCCTTACCATAGTGCGATCGATCTGGTTTTCGAACTAAAGTCATAAATGCTACTCACCACATTTGTGCCAAATTTCATCAAAATCGGGTGTTTCTTTCAAAAGTTATCGCGGTAACGGACACACACACACACACACACACACACACACACACACACACACACACACACACACACACACACACACACACACACGCGCACACGCACGCACGCACGCACGCACACGCGCACACGAATAATTTGAACGAATAGTGTTTTTGGCATCTGGGGACCTCAAAACGAAAAGTTATCATGGTCTCGGGCTTAAGTCTTATCATGCCCAAGCTACGGTAATAGCTTCTTCCCTATAGGGGAAATTCGCTAAAAACTAAACGAGGTGTAAACTTATTGTCTCTCAGGCTTTCAGGTTCCACAAGTAGAACTTGAGAATCTTTTATAAAGTAATGTTATCTAATGAGCTATTTAACTAGCACGGTGAGGGTGAAACTAAACAGTTCTTATAAATTGAGGACTAGTTATGATCTTCAAATTTTCAAATACACTTATGTTTGAGAGCTAGTGTCGACTTGAACATCAGCGGCAACAAGAAATTAGAAAAGACGTAATAAATGCGGTACCACTATGTAAATATTAGTCTCTAAAGGTTTTACGTACAGAGCCAAAATTACGTCATAATAAATGATTATTTAATTGACGTTTTATCTATAATTCGTTACACTTAACAAGAGACTCTTTAATGACGAACACTAGCGCTCAATGCTTCGTGCGGCGGCCGCAGAAGTGACGAGCAGCACTATTGGCTATTGCCGTTTTCAAACACAGCAAAACATGATGGCATACGTGCCCTGATCACTTTGGACAAGACTGACTATTCTAATTTAACGCTCATTGCATGAATATTTTGTTTGAATATTCATGAATTTATCCATATAATGAGGCACTCTTATCCACAAGAGAGGTTGTTGTGAGCTTTTGTCCATCAGTTGCATGACATCTATTGAGGTTGACTGAAGCCCGGCTAGTCTCTTTATATGTTATAACAACACAACATCGGTCGGGGTCGATTCCTCCTCAAATCGGTATTAAGGAAAATTAAAATAACAATAACGTAAGAGTAGGCAGAAGTACTAGAAACATTAAATCTGGTAGGCTAAATTAATTAATAAACTATGTTACATACAAGATAATGACTATAAACTGTAATTCGCAATAAAAGGGGACCAAAACACTGTGAGCTATACAAGCAATAATCAAAGTCGGAAATGGTTTAAAAGGCTTGAGTTATCCTGGTACTAATATACAAATACATAATCCAATTCATACATTGTTGGTACCCCACAGAGTCTCTGTGCTGTGTACTCACAAACACACAAAAATCTTGTCATAGTGCACAAAAAGTCGGCGCCCAGCAGTAGCGCTAGCTTCGCTCTAATGCCGCCAGTGCTGCCATAAACATTTGTTCAATGGATGACGGCGCTAGTGCCGCACCTATCTGCTTTTAGTAACAAATATACTCGGATTTATTAAACTTACCTAAAAATGGTTACAAGTCGTTTCTTGAAATAATTGATGTTTTGTTAACTTACAAAAAATTAAACGGTACAATAATTAGCAGATTTACAATCGTACATCCATTATTTGTTTTGCCAAATCAATATTAACTATTTACCATCTCACTGAAGATTATTTGCACTGTTTTATACTTAATACTTTTACGCTCAGTATCTAATTAGCGTAAGCTGAGTTTATAACGAAACTTTCTCAAGAAAGGATCGGAGCCTACGGTTCTGATCCACTTAACTCTAGATTTGAGGTATGTTGACTTCACTGTGTTAATAAAGGATGTACAGGAATCTAGTCGCGTCAGCACCGATGCGGAGACTGAGACTGCAAAGGACTGTTCAAACATTGAATCAACATTACAATCACATTTTATTTGAACACCAATGACTGATCTTGTGAAGAAAGTTAGGTATCTCTTTGTTCAAAATTGTCGTGCATCATCGTATAGTATTATTCATTTTGTAAGCGGCTGGTCTGAATTGTTTCACGCATGACAAATGCAGTTTATCATACATCCTAACATCACTATTGATTTTCCTTACATCTGATATGTACTTCCCGCATAATTATTTTATAAATTAACCACTCACATTTTATTTTTCCATATAAAGCTATTAGGAAAGTTATTTTTCAGTTTTAAATTCAACTGACGCATTGTGGTCAAATGAAGGTTATGTCTTAATTAGTTCCTGGAATCAGGAGCGTAATCGTGTGGTGGGGGGTATATATTTCCTCCGCAAAATCTGGTAAAGTAAGGGAATATATTTTACACTACTTGCTTCAAGCAATGGAAATTTATGGAAGTAAAAAACTCATTAACTCATTGTTCCATATTTTACACATATGCAAAATATTTGTGAGCTATGATAAAAACCTGTTGCTAAGTCAACGTTTAGTCTTAAACACCTTCTGTTGTTGGCTTTTATTCTATCAAGCGTTTGGGTAGTATTATGGTTTCACAATTTGAATATGTTGGATTTCTATTTTAGATTGTTGTTCTCAAATTGTTCGTCTCTATTCAATAAATTTTAAATACAGGTTAATTGTGAGGTTATGTTCGCCTCTGAGGAACGTCATCCACTCAGTGAATGCAGTCGAGGGAACTATGTTCAAACACAACCTGTAATATAAGTTCCTATCTTTTTGGGCCTTCACTATCTAAAATTATGGGCTCAAAGTGACAATTTAAATTTGCTCTGAAAGGAGTTAGCCTCTGTGAAAGTTGTAAAATGGGGGGAATAGAAAAGATTCATTTAGTTTTAAATTAGTGAATTATTTTCCCCCCAAATGTTAACACTTTAACAAAGCCCCGTTGGCTTAATATCTGGGCAATTGAAAAAATCATAGTCATAGTTAACAAATGTATTAAAAATAAGTCCTGTTGAAATAATTACAGCCGGTGACAAGAGTTATATTTAGTTAACCGTTCATTTAAACATACCATAAACAGATAATCAAATATAAGGCCATTCATCATAGCCTATCTATAAACTATTTTTAGAAACAAAAATAAATTTTGTTTAGTAAAAATAGGAAGAAAAATAAATGCTACTGGCGTGTTTATGCAATCATTAAAAATTTATGAAAATAATACAACATTAACTAAATAATACCAAATGTAGTTATTCGAGTTTTGTTATTGAAATTTGTTTTATTCAGTAAGTAGGATACAAAGGGTGCATTTATAACTTACGCTAGTTACGTCATTTCACATAATTTAATGGGCAGCGACTCAGGCGCTAGGATCTTTTATGTTGGTCCCGGGCTTAAGTATCACTGTACGGTTTATTCTCACAGTTATCTGTTTCATAGGGTATTCGCTATGAAAGTAGCTATATCTGTTTCAAACGGTATTCGCTATGAACGTAGCTATTTATTAGTACATGACAGTACATGGCTAATCAGGTCACTTAGGATAAATCCTTAGTAACCTTTTAAAGAAAACCAATGTTATTCTTATGGATTTACGTGGTCGTGATATTCACGGCATGGTAAGACTTGAATTACTTCCTTCAACTTCCAAGACCACTTTAAATAGAAACATTTTAATACCTTTGAGAAGTAAACTTTTAGAAATCATTTTTAAATACTTAATCAAATATAACAGTTAAAAAAAATAATTAAAATTAATTTAACGTAACTCTTAAACAGTTTAATGTAACTTAAACTATTATAATTTGCAGTCTAAGTATTAATACTTTGGTTAAACTAAATTGAAGGCAGGAGTTTACATTGAGAATCTTCGTGACGGGCAGGCCAATACTAGCGCTCCTGTGGCGGCCGCGAGCGGTACCTTGTCATAGTTCTAAGTCTCGCCACAAGAGCGCTAGCTTGAAACTCCAGCGCACCAGAAATAGAGCAATATTTCATCAATTTTAAAAGATGGAATACTGAAGCGTTCGCGATTAACTTTAAAGTGGGAAATAATCAACTAAAACTACTGTACTGTTTGAAACAGATTGTCGTCAACGTGGTCAACGTGGCAAAATTAATAAATTCGTGCTCAATAATGTAATAATTACTTTTATTACATTATTACTCAAGCTTTTACCCGTCGCGGCAACGCTCGTGATCCAGTACAATGATGTTATGGCGTTAGAAAGTGTCTGATAATTTAGTAATTCTACTAAATCAACAGAAACACTTTGTACTGTATTTTCAAAATTTGTGTTTATATGGAACTATGTAATAAATTGTTTAAATGTTTTTTCTGTAGAGTATGATCTATCATCGCATATTTCAGATAAATCGGTCTAGCCACATCTTAATAGCAGTATTATTCACAAATTAAAAGCCAGAGGTGCAACCCCTTAAAGGATTTTCGAAACTTGAGCAGGCCTAATGTATTACTGGTTCTTAGGCACTGTTGTGAATTAGATATTTCAATCCAAAATTGGTTAACCTGATGGGTTATTTGTATACTATTCATTATTGATGATGGCGAGTTTATGTTATTTAAGAGATAATTGCGGACATTTTCCATCACTGATTAGTAAAAACAAGTTTCACGACGTTTTGGGATCTGTAATCTGGACTGACCTGAAGACGGGATCAGATAACAGATCCCGAAACGTCGTGAAACTTTTTAAAAATAATTTTGGAATGGGAATACAAGTCCAAATGCTCAATTTCATCGAATTACCTATTTTCCTATAAAATAACATAATTCGTTCAAGCAAATACTTTGTGTTAATTAATTTGCATGGATATACTAACGAAGCCCAACGTAGCAAGGCAATAACGGATTTTTTAAAAAATACGAGTAAATCTATGTGTGATTGTCCCGTATTACTATTATTTCTACTAAAAACTCAGCTCAGTTGGACAGGTAGTTTGTGGGTTGACATAGGAATTGTGTTGGCCAGCGTAGGGCGAAGCCCCAAAGGACTTTTAAATGGGGATTGGCCAATGTGTGTCTTTAGGGAGATAGCAACTTTTCCTACTAAATGTCAGCCCAATTTCACAAACACACATTTTCAGCTGTCAAAACGGGGAGACTTCGGTTCACATCGTATTATAAGGTTATTCGGTTAACGTTCGACCATCGTATTAACTATCGATTATCTTAGTATTTTAGATGGTCGTTATATTAGACTAGTGTATAGAGGATCATCAGCGCTCACTGTTTGATTATTTGTAACATTTTACAATGTCCGTCATTACGGAAGATCAGTGAATTCATAGACGGACTCACAATCGTGCGGTCTCAGGTTCAAATATCACGTTGTTGGGTTACTTTTTCCGGTTCGATTCTTACTTTTGTTGTTTCCTTTTGAGGGCTGAATTTTTTATATTTTACTTAATTATTACAAATACATATTGTTTTTTCAGTATTTTTAATGTGTTACACAATGAACAGCCACCATGCTATATGGTCAGTGTAGTTAGATTAGGTTACCATAATTTTGTCGTTAACTGCAGTACTATTGTATGTTATTTTTTACACGTATATTCATTTGTAATACTTTATAAAACAAAGAGCTACTACGAAAGTCGATAGTTCATACTACGATAGTCAAGTCGATATCCAACCGAATTAGATACTAATCTTTTGTAAACTGAAGGCTATTCACACACAACGAGGTTAATATATCCTCGTTGCTTACACAGACACGTGGTAAGTTATCAACAAGTGATTTATTGAAAACAGTGACTATAAATAACCATTGAATAACAATTGCATATAGACATATTTATCATTCACGAAACTATTCAAACATCACCGAGTATGGCTCCGTTTCCCCGGTACTGCAGGTATTATTCAACCTTAACTACGAATGTGGGAAACGATTAGCGTTATAGTTCTTCAATCTTCAATGCAAATATTACGGTACACTTGGCAAGACGCCCTTCAATTTTTTGAAATTGCTGTCTACTGTGTCTACTTACTACCACTTAATATTAAAAATAAAAACTAAACGAGGTGTAAACTTATTGTCTCACAGGCTTTCAGGTTCCACAAGTAGAACTTGAGAATCTTTAATTAAAGTATTTTATCTAATGAACTATTTAACTAGCACGGTGAAACTAAAGAATTCTTCTAAATTGAGGACTGGTTTTCATCTTCAAATATTCAAATAACTTATGTTTGAGAGCTAGTTTTGACTTGAAAATCAGCATCAACAAGAAATAATAAAAGGCCTAATAAATGTGGTATCACTATGTAAATATTATTTTTTAAAGGTTTTACGTGCAGAGCCAAAATTACGTCATAATAAATTATTATTTTATTGAGTTATTTATATAATTTGTTACACTAAACAAGAGACTCTTTGATGACGAACACTAGCGCTCAATGCTTCGTGCGGCGGCCGCAGAAGTGAAGAACAGCACTATTGGCTGTTGCCGTTTTCAAACACAGCAAAACATGATGGCATACGTGCCCTGATCACTTTGGACTGGACTGAGTATTCTAATGTAACGCTCATCGCATGAATACAAATTTTGTTTGAATATACATGAACTTAACCATCTAATGAGGCACTCTTATCCACTAGAGAGGTTGTGAGCTTTTGTCCATCAACTACATGACATGTATTGAGGTTGACTGAGGTTGACTGAACTACGTCTCTTTGTATGTTATAGCAACACAACATCGGTCGGGGTCGATTCCTCCTCAAATCGGTATTAAGAAAAATAAAATAACAATAACGTAAGAGTAGGCAGAAGTACTAGAAACAATAAATCTGGTAGGCTAAATTAATTAATAAACTATGTTACATTCAAGATAATGACTATAAACTGTAATTCGCAATAAAAGGGGACCAAAACACTGTGAGCTATACAAGCAATAATCAAAGTCGGAAATATTTTAAAAGGCTTGAGTTATCCTGGTACCAATATACAAATACGTAATCCAATTCATACATTGCTGGTACCCCACAGAGTCTCTGTGCTGTGTACTCACAAACACACAAAAATCTTGTCATAGTGCACAAAAAGTCGGCGCCCAGCAGTAGCGCTAGCTTCGCTCTAATGCCGCCAGTGCTGCCATAAACATTTGTTCAATGGATGACGGCGCTAGTGCCGCACCTATCTGCTTTTAGTAACAAGTATACTCGGATTTATTAAACTTACCTAAAAATGGTTACAAGTCGTTTCTTGAAATAATTGATGTTTTGTTAACTTACAAAAAATTAAACGGTACAATAATTAGCAGATTTACAATCGTACATCCATTATTTGTTTTGCCAAATCAATATTAACTATTTACCATCTCACTGAAGATTATTTGCACTGTTTTATACTTAATACTTTTACGCTCAGTATCTAATTAGCGTAAGCTGAGTTTATAACGAAACTTTCTCAAGAAAGGATCGGAGCCTACGGTTCTGATCCACTTAACTCTAGATTTGAGGTATGTTGACTTCACTGTGTTAATAAAGGATGTACAGGAATCTAGTCGCGTCAGCACCGATGCGGAGACTGAGACTGCAAAGGACTGTTCAAACATTGAATCAACATTACAATCACATTTTATTTGAACACCAATGACTGATCTTGTGAAGAAAGTTAGGTATCTCTTTGTTCAAAATTGTCGTGCATCATCGTATAGTATTATTCATTTTGCAAGCGGCTGGTCTGAATTGTTTCACGCATGACAAATGCAGTTTATCATACATCCTAACATCACTATTGATTTTCCTTACATCTGATATGTACTTCCCGCATAATTATTTTATAAATTAACCACTCACATTTTATTTTTCCATATAAAGCTATTAGGAAAGTTATTTTTCAGTTTTAAATTCAACTGACGCATTGTGGTCAAATGAAGGTTATGTCTTAATTAGTTCCTGGAATCAGGAGCGTAATCGTGTGGTGGGGGGTATATATTTCCTCCGCAAAATCTGGTAAAGTAAGGGAATATATTTTACACTACTTGCTTCAAGCAATGGAAATTTATGGAAGTAAAAAACTCATTAACTCATTGTTCCATATTTTACACATATGCAAAATATTTGTGAGCTATGAAAACCTGTTGCTAAGTCAACGTTTAGTCTTAAACACCTTCTGTTGTTGGCTTTTATTCTATCAAGCGTTTGGGTAGTATTATGGTTTCACAATTTGAATATGTTGGATTTCTATTTTAGATTGTTGTTCTCAAATTGTTCGTCTCTATTCAATAAATTTTAAATACAGGTTAATTTTGAGGTTATGTTCGCCTCTGAGGAACGTCATCCACTCAGTGAATGCAGTCGAGGGAACTATGTTCAAACACAACCTGTAATATAAGTTCCTATCTTTTTGGGCCTTCACTATCTAAAATTATGGGCTCGAAGTGACAATTTAAATTTGCTCTGAAAGGAGTTAGCCTCTGTGAAAGTTGTAAAATGGGGGGGAATAGAAAAGATTCATTTAGTTTTAAATTAGTGAATTATTTTCCCCCCAAATGTTAACACTTTAACAAAGCCCCGTTGGCTTAATATCTGGGCAATTGAAAAAATCATAGTCATAGTTAACAAATGTATTAAAAATAAGTCCTGTTGAAATAATTACAGCCGGTGACAAGAGTTATATTTAGTTAACCGTTCATTTACACGTACCATAAACAGATAATCAAATATAAGGCCATTCATCAAAGCCTATCTATAAACTATTTTTAGAAACAAAAATAAATTTTGTTTAGTAAAAATAGGAAGAAAAATAAATGCTACTGGCGTGTTTATGCAATCATTAAAAATTTATGTAAAGAATACAACATTAACTAAATAATACCAAATGTAGTAATTCGAGTTTTGTTATTGAAATTTGTTTTATTCAGTAAGTAGGATACAAAGGGTGCATTTATAACTTACGCTAGTTACGTCATTTCACATAATTTAATGGGCAACGACTCAGGCGCTAGGATCTTTTATGTTGGTCCCGGGCTTAAGTATCACTGTACGGTTTATTCTCACAGTTATCTGTTTCATAGGGTATTCGCTATGAAAGTAGCTATATCTGTTTCAAACGGTATTCGCTATGAACGTAGCTATTTATTAGTACATGACAGTACATGGCTAATCAGGTCACTTAGGATAAATCCTTAGTAACCTTTTAAAGAAAACCAATGTTATTCTTATGGATTTACGTGGTCGTGATATTCACGGCATGGTAAGACTTGAATTACTTCCTTCAACTTCCAAGACCACTTTAAATAGAAACATTTTAATACCTTTGAGAAGTAAACTTTTAGAAAACATTTTTAAATACTTAATCAAATATAACAGTTAAAAAAAATAATTAAAATTAATTTAACGTAACTCTTAAACAGTTTAATGTAACTTAAACTATTATAATTTGCAGTCTAAGTATTAATACTTTGGTTAAACTAAATTGAAGGCAGGAGTTTACATTGAAAATCTTCGTGACGGGCAGGCCAATACTAGCGCTCCTGTGGCGGCCGCGAGCGGTACCTTGTCATAGTTCTAAGTCTCGCCACAAGAGCGCTAGCTTGAAACTCCAGCGCACCAGAAATAGAGCAATATTTCATCAATTTTAAAAGATGGAATACTGAAGCGTTCGCGATTAACTTTAAAGTGGGAAATAATCAACTAAAACTACAGTACTGTTTGAAACAGATTGTCGTCAACGTGGTCAACGTGGCAAAATTAATAAATTCGTGCTCAATAATGTAATAATTACTTTTATTACATTATTACTCAAGCTTTTACCCGTCGCGGCAACGCTCGTGATCCAGTACAATGATGTTATGGCGTTAGAAAGTGTCTGATAATTTAGTAATTCTACTAAATCAACAGAAACACTTTGTACTGTATTTTCAAAATTTGTGTTTATATGGAACTATGTAATAAATTGTTTAAATGTTTTTTCTGTAGAGTATGATCTATTATCGCATATTTCAGATAAATCGGTCTAGCCACATCTTAATAGCAGTATTATTCACAAATTAAAAGCCAGAGGTGCAACCCCTTAAAGGATTTTCGAAACTTGAGCAGGCCTAATGTATTACTGGTTCTTAGGCACTGTTGTGAATTAGATATTTCAATCCAAAATTGGTTAACCTGATGGGTTATTTGTATACTATTCATTATTGATGATGGCGAGTTTATGTTATTTAAGAGATAATTGCGGACATTTTCCATCACTGATTAGTAAAAACAAGTTTCACGACGTTTCGGGATCTGTAATCTGGACTGACCTGAAGACGGGATCAGATAACAGATCCCGAAACGTCGTGAAACTTTTTAAAAATAATTTTGGAATGGGAATACAAGTCCAAATGCTCAATTTCATCGAATTACCTATTTTCCTATAAAATAACATCATTCGTTCAAGCAAATACTTTGTGTTAATTAATTTGCATGGATATACTAACGAAGCCCAACGTAGCAAGGCAATAACGGGTTTTTTAAAAAATACGAGTAAATCTATGTGTGATTGTCCCGTATTACTATTATTTCTACTAAAAACTCAGCTCAGTTGGACAGGTAGTTTGTGGGTTGACATAGGAATTGTGTTGGCCAGCGTAGGGCGAAGCCCCAAAGGACTTTTAAATGGGGATTGGCCAATGTGTGTCTTTAGGGAGATAGCAACTTTTCCTACTAAATGTCAGCCCAATTTGAATCACAAACACATTTTTCAGCTGTCAAAACGGGGAGACTTCGGTTCACATCGTATTATAAGGTTATTCGGTTAACGTTCGACCATCGTATTAACTATCGATTATCTTAGTATTTTAGATGGTCGTTATATTAGACTAGTGTATAGAGGATCATCAGCGCTCACTGTTTGATGATTTGTAACATTTTACAATGTCCGTCATTACGGAAGATCAGTGAATTCATAGACGGACTCACAATCGTGCGGTCTCAGGTTCAAATATCACGTTGTTGGGTTACTTTTTCCGGTTCGATTCTTACTTTTGTTGTTTCCTTTTGAGGGCTGATTTTTTTATATTTTACTTAATTATTACAAATACATATTGTTTTTTCAGTATTTTTAATGTGTTACACAATGAACAGCCACCATGCTATATGGTCAGTGTAGTTAGATTAGGTTACCATAATTTTGTCGTTAACTGCAGTACTATTGTATGTTATTTTTTACACGTATATTCATTTGTAATACTTTATAAAACAAAGAGCTACTACGAAAGTCGATAGTTCATACTACGATAGTCAAGTCGATATCCAACCGAATTAGATACTAATCTTTTGTAAACTGAAGGCTATTCACACACAACGAGGTTAATATATCCTCGTTGCTTACACAGACACGTGGTAAGTTATCAACAAGTGATTTATTGAAAACAGTGACTATAAATAACCATTGAATAACAATTGCATATAGACATATTTATCATTCACGAAACTATTCAAACATCACCGAGTATGGCTCCGTTTCCCCGGTACTGCAGGTATTATTCAACCTTAACTACGAATGTGGGAAACGATTAGCGTTATAGTTCTTCAATCTTCAATGCAAATATTACGGTACACTTGGCAAGACGCCCTTCAATTTTTTGAAATTGCTGTCTACTGTGTCTACTTACTACCACTTAATATTAAAAATAAAAACTAAACGAGGTGTAAACTTATTGTCTCACAGGCTTTCAGGTTCCACAAGTAGAACTTGAGAATCTTTAATTAAAGTATTTTATCTAATTAACTATTTAACTAGCACGGTGAAACTAAAGAATTCTTCTAAATTGAGGACTGGTTTTCATCTTCAAATATTCAAATAACTTATGTTTGAGAGCTAGTTTTGACTTGAAAATCAGCGTCAACAAGAAATAATAAAAGGCCTAATAAATGTGGTATCACTATGTAAATATTATTTTTTAAAGGTTTTACGTGCAGAGCCAAAATTACGTCATAATAAATTATTATTTTATTGAGTTATTTATATAATTTGTTACACTAAACAAGAGACTCTTTGATGACGAACACTAGCGCTCAATGCTTCGTGCGGCGGCCGCAGAAGTGAAGAACAGCACTATTGGCTGTTGCCGTTTTCAAACACAGCAAAACATGATGGCATACGTGCCCTGATCACTTTGGACTGGACTGAGTATTCTAATGTAACGCTCATCGCATGAATACAAATTTTGTTTGAATATACATGAACTTATCCATCTAATGAGGCACTCTTATCCACTAGAGAGGTTGTGAGCTTTTGTCCATCAACTACATGACATGTATTGAGGTTGACTGAGGTTGACTGAACTACGTCTCTTTGTATGTTATAGCAACACAACATCGGTCGGGGTCGATTCCTCCTCAAATCGGTATTAAGAAAAATAAAATAACAATAACGTAAGAGTAGGCAGAAGTACTAGAAACAATAAATCTGGTAGGCTAAATTAATTAATAAACTATGTTACATTCAAGATAATGACTATAAACTGTAATTCGCAATAAAAGGGGACCAAAACACTGTGAGCTATACAAGCAATAATCAAAGTCGGAAATATTTTAAAAGGCTTGAGTTATCCTGGTACCAATATACAAATACGTAATCCAATTCATACATTGCTGGTACCCCACAGAGTCTCTGTGCTGTGTACTCACAAACACACAAAAATCTTGTCATAGTGCACAAAAAGTCGGCGCCCAGCAGTAGCGCTAGCTTCGCTCTAATGCCGCCAGTGCTGCCATAAACATTTGTTCAATGGATGACGGCGCTAGTGCCGCACCTATCTGCTTTTAGTAACAAGTATACTCGGATTTATTAAACTTACCTAAAAATGGTTACAAGTCGTTTCTTGAAATAATTGATGTTTTGTTAACTTACAAAAAATTAAACGGTACAATAATTAGCAGATTTACAATCGTACATCCATTATTTGTTTTGCCAAATCAATATTAACTATTTACCATCTCACTGAAGATTATTTGCACTGTTTTATACTTAATACTTTTACGCTCAGTATCTAATTAGCGTAAGCTGAGTTTATAACGAAACTTTCTCAAGAAAGGATCGGAGCCTACGGTTCTGATCCACTTAACTCTAGATTTGAGGTATGTTGACTTCACTGTGTTAATAAAGGATGTACAGGAATCTAGTCGCGTCAGCACCGATGCGGAGACTGAGACTGCAAAGGACTGTTCAAACATTGAATCAACATTACAATCACATTTTATTTGAACACCAATGACTGATCTTGTGAAGAAAGTTAGGTATCTCTTTGTTCAAAATTGTCGTGCATCATCGTATAGTATTATTCATTTTGCAAGCGGCTGGTCTGAATTGTTTCACGCATGACAAATGCAGTTTATCATACATCCTAACATCACTATTGATTTTCCTTACATCTGATATGTACTTCCCGCATAATTATTTTATAAATTAACCACTCACATTTTATTTTTCCATATAAAGCTATTAGGAAAGTTATTTTTCAGTTTTAAATTCAACTGACGCATTGTGGTCAAATGAAGGTTATGTCTTAATTAGTTCCTGGAATCAGGAGCGTAATCGTGTGGTGGGGGGTATATATTTCCTCCGCAAAATCTGGTAAAGTAAGGGAATATATTTTACACTACTTGCTTCAAGCAATGGAAATTTATGGAAGTAAAAAACTCATTAACTCATTGTTCCATATTTTACACATATGCAAAATATTTGTGAGCTATGAAAACCTGTTGCTAAGTCAACGTTTAGTCTTAAACACCTTCTGTTGTTGGCTTTTATTCTATCAAGCGTTTGGGTAGTATTATGGTTTCACAATTTGAATATGTTGGATTTCTATTTTAGATTGTTGTTCTCAAATTGTTCGTCTCTATTCAATAAATTTTAAATACAGGTTAATTGTGAGGTTATGTTCGCCTCTGAGGAACGTCATCCACTCAGTGAATGCAGTCGAGGGAACTATGTTCAAACACAGTAATATAAGTTCCTATCTTTTTGGGCCTTCACTATCTAAAATTATGGGCTCGAAGTGACAATTTAAATTTGCTCTGAAAGGAGTTAGCCTCTGTGAAAGTTGTAAAATGGGGGGAATAGAAAAGATTCATTTAGTTTTAAATTAGTGAATTATTTTCCCCCCAAATGTTAACACTTTAACAAAGCCCCGTTGGCTTAATATCTGGGCAATTGAAAAAATCATAGTCATAGTTAACAAATGTATTAAAAATAAGTCCTGTTGAAATAATTACAGCCGGTGACAAGAGTTATATTTAGTTAACCGTTCATTTACACGTACCCTAAACAGATAATCAAATATAAGGCCATTCATCAAAGCCTATCTATAAACTATTTTTAGAAACAAAAATAAATTTTGTTTAGTAAAAATAGGAAGAAAAATAAATGCTACTGGCGTGTTTATGCAATCATTAAAAATTTATGTAAAGAATACAACATTAACTAAATAATACCAAATGTAGTAATTCGAGTTTTGTTATTGAAATTTGTTTTATTCAGTAAGTAGGATACAAAGGGTGCATTTATAACTTACGCTAGTTACGTCATTTCACATAATTTAATGGGCAACGACTCAGGCGCTAGGATCTTTTATGTTGGTCCCGGGCTTAAGTATCACTGTACGGTTTATTCTCACAGTTATCTGTTTCATAGGGTATTCGCTATGAAAGTACCTATATCTGTTTCAAACGGTATTCGCTATGAACGTAGCTATTTATTAGTACATGACAGTACATGGCTAATCAGGTCACTTAGGATAAATCCTTAGTAACCTTTTAAAGAAAACCAATGTTATTCTTATGGATTTACGTGGTCGTGATATTCACGGCATGGTAAGACTTGAATTACTTCCTTCAACTTCCAAGACCACTTTAAATAGAAACATTTTAATACCTTTGAGAAGTAAACTTTTAGAAAACATTTTTAAATACTTAATCAAATATAACAGTTAAAAAAAATAATTAAAATTAATTTAACGTAACTCTTAAACAGTTTAATGTAACTTAAACTATTATAATTTGCAGTCTAAGTATTAATACTTTGGTTAAACTAAATTGAAGGCAGGAGTTTACATTGAGAATCTTCGTGACGGGCAGGCCAATACTAGCGCTCCTGTGGCGGCCGCGAGCGGTACCTTGTCATAGTTCTAAGTCTCGCCACAAGAGCGCTAGCTTGAAACTCCAGCGCACCAGAAATAGAGCAATATTTCATCAATTTTAAAAGATGGAATACTGAAGCGTTCATTATTCATATTTTCTAGTTTATAATACGTTAGTTAAGCACTGTTGGCAAACGTTTTATGCTTTGCTTAAATTTTGTGCGATTAACTTTAAAGTGGGAAATAATCAACTAAAACTACTGTACTGTTTGAAACAGATTGTTGTCAACGTGGTCTGCAAAATTAATAAATTCGTGCTCAATAATGCAATAATTACTTTTATTACATTAATACTCAAGCTTTTACCCGTCGCGGCAACGCTCGTGATCCAGTACAATGATGTTATGGCGTTAGAAAGTGTCTGATAATTTAGTAATTCTACTAAATCAACAGAAACACTTTGTACTGTATTTTCAAAATTTGTGTTTATATGGAACTATGTAATAAATTGTTTATATGTTTTTTCTGTAGAGTATGATCTATCATCGCATATTTCAGATAAATCGGTCTAGCCACATCTTAATAGCAGTATTATTCACAAATTAAAAACCAGAGGTGCAACCCCTTAAAGGATTTTCGAAACTTGAGCAGGCCTAATGTATTACTGGTTCTTAGGCACTGTTGTGAATTAGATATTTCAATCCAAAATTGGTTAACCTGATGGGTTATTTGTATACTATTCATTATTGGTGATGGCGAGTTTATGTTATTTAAGAGATTATTGCGGACATTTTCCATCACTAATTAGTAAAAACAAGTTTCACGACGTTTCGGGATCTGTAATCTGGACTGACCTGAAGACGGGATCAGATTACAGATCCCGAAACGTCGTAAAACTTTTTAAAAATAATTTTGGAATGGGAATATAAGTCCAAATGCTCAATTTCATCGAATTACCTATTTTCCTATAAAATAACATCATTCGTTCAAGCAAATACTTTGTGTTAATTAATTTGCATGGGAATACTAACTAAGCCCAACGTAGCAAGGCAATAACGGATTTTTTTAAAATACGAGTAAATCTATGTGTGATTGTCCCGTATTACTATTATTTCTACTAAAAACTCAGCTCAGTTGGACAGGTAGTTTGTGGGTTGACATAGGAATTGTGTTGGCCAGCGTAGGGCGAAGCCCCAAAGGACTTTTAAATGGGGATCGGCCAATGTGTGTCTTTAGGGAGATAGCAACTTTTCCTACTAAATGTCAGCCCAATTTGAATCACAAACACATTTTTCAGCTGTCAAAACGGGGAGTTTTCGGTCTCATCGGATTATAAGGTCATTCGGTTAACGTTCGACCATCGTACTAGGTGTACGCTCATTCTTCCCGTAAGAGGATGAACGAAGACTGAATTTTTAAAGATATGTAGGCAGGTACTGGATTGGTAACACTCTTCTGTTATCCGTTTTAACTCCACAACAGCAAGAACAGATAATTAATAAACCAAACATTTTACTAATGGAATGGTAACACCATTCCCATATCCGTTTTAACTCCACAACGGCAAGAACAGATAATTTAGGACTAATGTAAATCAAAAATACTACTGACTACTGGAGTGGTAACACCCTTCTCATATCCGTTTTAACACGATTAGTACCTGGGGGGCCCAGCTTTGCTCGGGGGAGGGCCAATCAGTCAGTTTAGATGACTTGGAGTAATATTTCATCACTTTCCCCTACTGATAATCAGATTTGTGTAACTCATTTGCCTCTTTTCTACATTTTTAAGGTTCCTCCAGTTGCTATTTATAGCTCAATGTCCTTTTCATTTATTTTACTACTCTATATATATAAAATCTTCACTCAAATCTTTTAATCTCTGTTCTCAGGAAACCACATGTTAATAATCATAAAAAACATGAGTATTACTTTGACAGTTCCCTGGTTGATTATGAACAGCTGATAAAATTCTTTTGTGTTGATTTAAAACTCCATAAGCCCAATGTTAATTTTTTAAACTTTTCATTTTATTTTTTTTTTACATTATTTGATTTTTCCTGGGGATGAGACCTGTCTAGAACTTATTTTTATCCCAGAAATTAGTTATTTTGAACATTTGAAGAAAATCGTTGGAGCCGTTTTTGAGATAAGTGTCGCAAGCAAGCAAACATACAAGCAAACCTTACTCATATTAAGAGTATATGATACCTGGGGGCCGAACTTTGCTCAGGGGAAGGCCAGTCAGTTTGTTTAGATGACTTGGAGCTTATTTCACCACTTCCCCCTACTGATAATCAGATTTGTATAACTCATTTGCCTCTTTTATACATTTTTAAGGTCACTCCAGTTGTTATTTATAGCTCAATATTCCTTTGATTTATTTTACTACTCTATGTATGTAATCTTCTCTCAAATCTTTTAATCTCTGCCCTCAGGAAACCACATGTTAATAATCATAAACAACATGAGTTCCATGTGGTTCCATAAAATCAGATAATAAATCCTTTGAATGAAGAGTACATGTAGAGTGGTCATATCCAGAATGACTCAAAGGTGCATTATAATAACAACTGTTGTGACCTCAAAAATGCTCGTTAGTAGGGTACATGGTGAAAAACAACTCCAAGTCATAAACAAGATTGACCTTTCCCTAGCAAAGCTCAGTCCCAGGTAGTACTTAAACTATATGAGTATAACTTTGAGAGTTCGCTGAAAAATTTTGAACAGCTGTTATGACTCTTTTGCTTTTATTTTAATCTCCAAAAGCCCAATGGGATTTTTTCAATTTTCCATAGCGGCTTTTTACATTATTTGATTTTTTTGGGGGATGGGACATGTCTAGAACTTATTTTTAACCCAGATATCAGGTTTTACAACACAAGTAGTTGGAAGGACACATTAGTTATTTTTTAAGAAAATCGTTGGAGCCGTTTTTGAGATAAGAGTTGCAAGCAATCAACCAAACAAGCGAGCATGCAAACCTTACTCATATTTTCCGCTTATGGAAATAACTCATATTATAGTGTAGGATAGGATTAAGTCAAAATAATTCAGCATTTGTATTGATTGACTATAACATATTTTTAATCTTAGGCACTGTTATGTGTAGCCTTCTTGTTCTGCTACTACTACTTATGTTACCATAAACGAAATGCAATTAAACTCTGTTTGACTGTCAAATTTAAAACTCAATTTATTTCAATTTCATTAATCTGTCAATTACAGTAATGCAGACCGAGTGTTGCTGGGCCCAAAAACACTCGTGGATCTCTGATTTAGTGTTGGGTTGCTTGAATGAAAAACTGATTGCAAGAAACTATTTTATTTAAATCTAAGAAAAAAAACATTACAACATATACATGCCTAAATCAGAGCCGGAAAAGAGTATTTTTAATTAATCTGAAATGGATCACCTTAGAGGTTATGGCTTTGGTCGATCTCTGGCCTTTTTAGTTTTAATATTTTTTTGTATTTTGTATTTTAAATAATCAAAAGCAGTTCTCAAGAGAAAGTATCAAGTTGCGGTAATCAGGAAATCCTAGTTAATCGAATGGTGGTTCATAAAAACAAGCGAGTGATCGGGAATAAATAATAATATTCTAGTCCTCCTAACTAAACCTCCTGACCTCTGACACACTCTCCTCCTATATCATTTTACCACCAAATAAAATTACACATTCGAATGATTCATGATTAACTTATTAAAATCTGTTGTGAATCCTGATTTGAGCTCTGAACTGCAAATTAATTAATTTTATACTCTTTTTTTTAAATCAACCAAACAGTAACACCCTATTATATAAGTATTAAATTTCCTAGAATTTCGGATTCTACTCAATTTCCAGCTCTAACAATTATTTTAGATTTGAGACAATGTTATTAAATTTAAATATTTTTCAAAAGTATTCCTGCTTAAATATAAATTAATTCCTCTACAGCAATTATGTTTTCAAGTTAAATTACAATAAATAGAGTTGCGTAAAATTATCTGCGAATATGAAATTACATCAAATAAATTAACAATGATATATGAATTCAAACTTAACAGTTAATAAACATTGATCAGTACCAATTATAACATGTGCTCTGGTGAAATATGACCAAGTATGTAAAACAAATAAATATTACTTACATGACCATTGTAGAAAATTACATACACAATACGCACACAATATAAATACACTGTAACACTATTAATGCACTAAATACTAATAATACCAGTTGTTTAATCCCCCCCAAAATAACGACAAGAACGGCAGTGTTAAAACCTGCTCTTAGCACGTGTAATTTTGAAAAAGTTTGATAAATTAATTTATACGAATGCGAGATTGTACCGCGAATTTCGGCCTTTTCTTTAAAATAATTCGCGAAATAGAGAACGTATGGGATGCACCCCGTTAACAAATCGACGAACTTTTAGAATTGGCAAAGAAACGCGGTATTAATTTAGAAAAAGGTTTTAGATGCTGTTACGCCGAATTGTTCCGAGCTAAGAGAACGAGTAGCCGCGGTCGTTCAGTTTTATGAGCGAGGCGGGTCACGTGACTGCATTCTTATCAGGTCCTCCTGTACGCGTTAGTGTCTTCTAGATGTTTCCGATATGGCGGCAAGTTTGAGTTTGAACTTGTAACAGCACATAGAATGTACACGAGACAGGGACAATGATTCTGGATTCTAGCATGTTTGAAGTTCTGCATACAGACGGCCAGGGCTGAATTTAGGTCTGTACAGGCTCTGGTCTACACCCTAAATGCAAGTGCGGGCCCTTACCAGCCCGGCCAACTTTCCTGTTTGATTTATATAATATAACCTACGCTTATATCAGGCTCTACAGATGGCGTTGTGCAGTTACTTAAATTTCAAATTGCTAAAATCCGTATTGCTGCCTAGTGTATATTAACGTTGTCATGGAAAGATATTATTAAGTGATTTTCATTATCTAAATACATAAAACAAAGTCGGGATTGTATGTCAGTTATTTAGTTTCATCAAACAGCTGTTATAAGGACGATATCTAAACATACTTGAAAAGCATATAAACATATGTTTATTATAGACATAATAAATCTATTTGAATAGCAACTCATTTTCAATACCGAAGCAAGCTCTATATAAACATAGGCAAGTGAGCGTAGCTAACGAGCTCATCTTGAAAAAGAACGAGAATCTGTGACATAAAACAAATTCAGTGACATGAGGAGAGAATAATGTCTGTTTGACCAGCTAGTAGTACTCAACCCGAACGCTGACCCGAACTCCCGAACGCTTACCCAAGGATCATCTTTCCTCCATAAATTTAACAAGGCAACTTTTAAAGCCAGCGAGGCGGAGCTTTAAGGTCGGGGTTAAAAGAAAATAACAACAATTTTTTTTATAATTGAAAATTTTCTAAAATTACTAAAAAAGGTGTAAATAATAACAAAGACAATTTTCCTGTGTGGTGGAGGTCTATGGTTTAGTAGGGCGGCGTATCAAACGTGGGGACATCTTTCAGGAGATGCTGCTTTAACAAAATAAATCCAACGAATCATACGTTAAAATTAAAAGTTGGGAGTGATAGTAAAGGCAGAGCCCTGAGGGAAGAACAAAGAGGTATCCATAATATTTTGGTACCCAACAACGTAGTATATAGGTCTGGAGCAGTTTTGAGGAGCCGCTTTCGAAATCTTTGGAGTTTTTATTTGGTGGTTTATATTAGGTTTCTAATAAAATATACCACCTGATTTTTTAGAAAAATTTGGGTTCAGAAATTACAGGGCTTAAGAGATCCCAAACTTCAGTTTTTTTACCTTTCTTAGTACCATAAACTTTAAATATTTTGAGCAGGTTTCAACAGTTTTATCTCATTGCCATAAAAAGCTCTAAAAGATGAAAAATTAGTACTCCAATCCACACACGGTTAAACTAGTATTTCGTTAGTAGGCTATTCGGCTAATGGTTGTGGAGAATATTTCAATTTCCATTCAGCAGTAAACTAAGTATATTGTCCGATGTTATTCTTATAAGAAATAAAAAACATATATCTCTTGTATACTTATTAATTTTATTAAAACTTGGTGTGTTAGCATAGGCCAATAGAGAATATTCGTCCCAGGACAACCTTAAAACTGGTCTATACCAGTTTGGATGCTGACATGGGGTACAGCAAATGAAATTGTAATTACATATGAAGTTTTTTGGATGTCCATTATGACAAACTTCCCTTTCACCTTTGGTCCCTCCACTTACAGCGGCTCGGGGCGGAAACTCAGGGGTTGGTCCCCAACCTGAGAATGTATGGTCCCTGGCTGTTTTACATGGATACCCCATCCGTTGAGTTGGCCAGTTGGAGGGCAGAGCGGGTCCACATTGAGCCTGATCACAGCTGTCACAAGGCACGGGAGTTGGTACTCTGAAAGGCCAATTTGGCTGCCTGTCCCATCCCACCCTTTCCTTTCCTGCTATATCCTAACCTTCTGGTAACCTGCGCAAAATTCCCGCTTATGGAAAACGTGCCTATAGCAGCTATGCTGGGGTTTCCTAATCTAGCAACAATGAATAGAGAATATGCGGAATACGTTTCCATCTAACCCTGGAGGGTGAGGTGGAGCAATTAACCTCTTAAAACCACTGTGTGTACCTAGCAAATTAGATTAAACTGATTGCGTTTATTTGATCACATGTCCTAGCTCCTGTTCAGGCTTTTTTAAGACTCGGCCAATGACTAATATATTTTTGGTACCGGATGGTTTTCGACGAGTTTTAAATATATAATCTGAGAGAAAAGTTGCCAATAATTATTAGACCTATTAATTTCCAGCTCCAAAATCAGGGGGTTAAACATACATAAATATACTTGTTTTAAACCCATTTAATGTAAAAAAAGGTATTCAATGATTTATTTATATAACAGTATCTTATAAAATTCATACCTTAAATTTAAAAATGTTTACATCATTAATATATGTTAGTTTGAATTTAAATACACAAGCTACTGAAATCGCAGCACGAGAGATTTAAAAGCAAAATCCAACGTCTACATTAATGACAATTTTTCAGGAGGGCAATCTGTCTACACCGTAATTAGTTGAACAATGTAGACGGTTGGGATTACGGAGTTTTGGACATCTTGATTGTTTATGAAAATCAATATTAACCACAGAAAATGCAAACAAATATAAACTGTAACCAGACTATTTTACTGACCGGTAGATTACAAAACTTTAATCCCATGTCATTAGGTCACAGTGAGGCTTATTTGGTACATTACATGTAATAAAGATAGTTTGCACGTATGATAGTTTAGTAAGTCTGCCATCAAGTAATTTGTTCACAATGTAAAGAAACTACTATAGGTCTACAACACGCTTGATTATCAATCACAGTCAGTCGTGTTACAGAGTTATACTGTCCGAGTAATTCAAAAATTCCAAAACCTATTGTATTAATTTATCATCACTAGTCCAAACACTTAGCTTTTACATCGAAGTTTTTCAGTAAAAAATAAACTAATAATAAATCTAAATAGTTATAGGCTAAGTATTGTTTTTTAAACACGACAAAACACTATCAATTTACATAACACTCACATTTTAAACTATTTCGAAATAAAAAAAATTGATGGAACAAAACGTAACCAAATCCATAGTTTTGGTTATGTTTACATTTGAGTAATTTATAAACAAATATGCAGTGTTTCCACTCTACGGTAAAAATATGCCACGCACTGATACAAAATATCCCACTTTATCCCAGACTCTCCCTTATAGTATCCCTCGTCATATCCCACACTTTCCCACTGATTTGTTAAACATTGCAACACAATTAATGTTAAATATTATATGATTATTGAATAATGTATTAGTACAATATTTATACCGTTATATAGAGCTTATTTAGATCTACTAATTACCTATAGGTATTTTACATTTTAGTACCTCAAAGGATGTTGAGCAATGCGACATAGGTTAAATGATACGGTGAATTAACTAAATTAAATAATTTATTTACGTGAGAGGTACTAATATTTTTAATGGTAGTACTAAAGAGTACGAAGTAGGTACTAAATAATGGCAAATAGTTTGCTTGTTAATTCCAACATGGCTCGGCCAGCGAAATTGACATGATTCAGTGTTCGTTCTGTGACGTTTATAAAATCATAATAGGTGCGGACAGCGAGGTTAAAAATGGGAAACCCCACAACTGCCAGTACGGCGAGAAAATCCACTAGAAGTGCTACTGCTAAGGTGCTCTGGTCGTAAGTTGTAAGCAAACTAGCAGACGTAATGCCGATTCCAAAAAAATCCCACTTTATCCCACAATCCCATTTTATCCCAAAAACAGTCAAAATATCCCATATAGGGGATAAAAATCCCTCAAGTGAAACACAGACAAATCCCAGCTGACATTTTAAAGACAACCATAGTCAATAGCTTACTACGAAAACCAATTCAACTATTGAATATCAAACATTAAAATTAGTTTTAATAATTATTAATAATCCAAAATAAAATACAAATGCTGTGTTAAAACATCCCTTTGGTATCCCAAATGACTCCTTCAAAATTTCATTAAGAAATGTTTTACAGTTATTTAGTATTTCGATAACACACCCACACACACACACACACACACACCCACACACCCACACACGGCCACTGAAACTTCTTCATCAATACAGTGATTCACTTCGTTCATCAATTATGAACTATTGATTATCTTAGTATTTTAGATGGTCGTTATATTAGACTAGTGTATAGAGGATCATCAGCGCTCACTGTTTGATGATTTGTAACATTTTACAATGTCCGTCATTACGGAAGATCAGTGAATTCATAGACGGACTCACAATCGTGCGGTCTCAGGTTCAAATATCACGTTGTTGGGTTACTTTTTCCGGTTCGATTCTTACTTTTGTTGTTTCCTTTTGAGGGCTGAATTTTTTATATTTTACTTAATTATTACAAATACATATTGTTTTTTCAGTATTTTTAATGTGTTACACAATGAACAGCCACCATGCTATATGGTCAGTGTAGTTAGATTAGGTTACCATAATTTTGTCGTTAACTGTAGTACAATTGTATGTTATTTTTTACACGTATATCCATTTGTAATACTTTATAAACAAAGAGCTACTACGAAAGTCGATAGTTCATACTACGATAGTCAAGTCGATATCCAACCGAATTAGATACTAATCTTTTGTAAACTGAAGGCTATTCACACACAACGAGGTTAATATATCGTCGTTGCAGACACGTGGTAAGTTATCAACAAGTGATTTATTGAAAACAGTGAATATAAATAACCATTGAATAACAATTGCATATAGACATATTTATCACTCACGAAACTATTCAAACATCACCGAGTATCCCCGTTTCCCGTTTCCCCGGTACTGCAGGTTGTATTCAACCTTAACGACGAATGTGGGAAAAGATTAGCGTTATAGTTCTTCATTCTTCAATGCGAATATTACGGTACACTTGGGAAGACGCCCTTCAATTTTTTGAAATTGCTGTCTACTGTGTCTACTTACTACCACATAATATTAAAAATAAAAACTAAACGAGGTGTAAACTGATTGTCTCACAGGCTTTCAGGTTCCACAAGTAGAACTTGAGAATCTTTAATTAAAGTATGTTATCTAATGAACTATTTAACTAGCACGGTGAAACTAAATAATTCTACAAAAAAAAAAGTTTAATAAATTTGTGCTATATAATAGGTTAATGAACTAACACAGTGAAACTAAATTGAGCACTCGTTATCATCTTCAAATTTACTTATATTTAAGAGCTAGTTTCAACTTGAACATCAGCGGCAACAAGAAATAAGAAATAACGTGATAAATGCGGTATCACTATTTAAATATTAATTTTTAAAGGTTTTACGTACAGAGCCAAAATTACGTCATAATAAATTATTATTTTACTGACGTTTTTATATAATTTGTTACACTAAACAAGAGGCTCTTTAATGACGAACACTAGCGCTCAATGCTTCGTGCGGCGGCCGCAGAAGTGAAGAGCCGCACTATTGGCTGTTGCCGTTTTCAAACACAGCAAAACATGATGGCATACGTGCCCTGACCACTTTGGACTGGACTGAGTATTCTAATGTAACGCTCATCGCATGAATACAAATTTTGTTTGAATATACATGAACTTATCCCTCTAATGAGGCACTCTGATCCACTAGAGAGGTTGTTGTGAGCTTTTGTCCATCAACTACATGACATGTATTGAGGTTGACTGAGGTTGACTGAACTACGTTTCTTTGTATGTTATAGCAACACAACATCGGTCGGGGTCGATTCCTCCTCAAATCGGTATTAAGAAAAATAAAATAACAATAACGTAAGCGTAGGCAGAAGTACTAGAAACAATAAATCTGGTAGGCTAAATTAATTAATAAACTATGTTACATTCAAGATAATGACTATAAACTGTAATTCGCAATAAAAGGGGACCAAAACACTGTGAGCTATACAAGCAATAATCAAAATCGGAAATATTTTAAAAGGCTTGAGTTATCCTGGTACCAATATACAAATACGTAATCCAATTCATACATTGCTGGTACCCCACAGAGTCTCTGTGTTGTGTACTCACAAACACACAAAAATCTTGTCATAGTGCACAAAAGGTCGGCGCCCAGCAGTAGCGCTAGCTTCGCTCTAATGCCGCCAGTGCTGCCATAAACATTTGTTCAATGGATGACGGCGCTAGTGCCACCCCTCTCTGCTTTAGAAACAAGTATACTCAGATTTATTAAACTTACCTAAAAATGGTTACAAGTCGTTTCTCGAAAGAATTGATATTTTGTTAACTTAAAAAAATTAAACGGTACAATAATTAGCATATTTACTATCGTACATCTATTATTTGTTTTTCCAAATCAATATTAACTGTTGACCATCTCGCTGAAGATTATTTGCACAGTTTTATACTTAACACTTTTACGCTCAGTGAAAATTTAGCGCAAGCTGAGTTTATAACGAAACTTTTTCAAGAAAGGATCGGAGCCTACGGTTCTGGATCACTTAACTTAAGTTTTGAAGTATGTTGATATCAGTGTGTTAATACAGGATGTACAGGAAACTAGTCCCGTCAGCACCGATGCGGAGACTGAGACTTCAAAGGACTGCTCAAACATTGAATTAACATTACAATCGCATTTTAATTGAACACCAACGACTGATCTTATGAAGAAACTAAGGTATCTCTTTGTTCAAAATTTTCGTGCATCATCGTATAGTATTATTCATTTTGCAAGCGGCTGGTCTGAATTGTTACACGCATGACAAATTCAGTTTATCATACGTCCTAACATCACTATTGATTTTCCTTGCAGCTGATATGTACTTCCCGCATAGTTATTTTATAAATTAACCACTCACATTTTATTTTTCCATATAAAGCTATTAGGAAAGTTATTTTTCAGTTTTAAATTCAACTGACGCATTGCGGTCAAATGAAGGTTATGTCTCAATTAGTTCCTGGAATCAGGAGCGTAATCGTGTGGTGGGGTGTATATATTTTCCCCGTAAAGTAAGGGAATATATTTTACACTACTTGCTTCAAGCAAAGGAAATTTATGGAAGTAAAAAAACTCATTAACTCATTGTTCCGTATTTTACACATATGCAAAATATTTGTGAGCTATGAAAACCTGTTGCTAAGTCAACGTTTAGTCTTAAACACCTTCTGCTGTAGGCTTTTATCCTATCAAGCGTTTAGGTAGTATTATGGTTTCACAATTTGAATATGTTGGATTTCTATTTTAGATTGTTGTTCTCAAATTGTTCGTCTCTATTCAATAAATTTTAAATACAGGTTAATTGTGAGGTTATGTTTGCCTCTGAGGAAGGTCATCCACTCAGTGAATGCAGTCGAGGGAACTATGTTCAAACACAACCTGTAATATAAGTTCCTATCTTTTTGGTCCTTCACTATCTAAAATAATGGGCTCAAAGTGACAATTTAAATTTGCTCTGAAAGGAGTTAGCCTCTGTGAAAGTTGTAAAATGGGGGGAATAGAAAATAATCATTTAGTTTTAAATTAGTGAATTATTTTCCCCCCAAATGTTAACACTTTAACAAAGCCCCGTTGGCTTAATATCTGGGCAATTGAAAAAATCATAGTCATAGTTAACAAATGCATTAAAAATAAGTCCTGTTGAAATAATTACAGCCGGTGACAAGAGTTATATTTAGTTAACCGTTCATTTAAACATACCATAAACAGATAATCAAATATAAGGCCATTCATCATAGCCTATCTATAAACTATTTTTAGAAACAAAAATAAATTTTGTTTAGTAAAAATAGGAAGAAAAATAAATGCTACTGGCGTGTTTATGCAATCATTAAAAATTTATGAAAAGAATACAACATTAACTAAATAATACCAAATGTAGTTATTCGAGTTTTGTTATTGAAATTTGTTTTATTCAGTAAGTAGGATACAAAGGGTGCATTTATAACTTACGCTAGTTACGTCATTTCACATCATTTAATGGGCAACGACTCAGGCGCTAGGATCTGTTATGTTGGTCCCGGGCTTAAGTTTCACTGTACGGTTTATTCTCACAGTTATCTGTTTCATAGGGTATTCGCTATGAAAGTAGCTATTTAGTAGTGCATGGCTAATCAGGCCACTTAGGATAAATCCTTAGAAACCTTTTAAAGAAAATCAATGTTATTCTTATGGATTTACGTGGTCGTGATATTCACGGCATGGTAAGACTTAAATTACTTCCTTCAACTTCCAACACCACTTTAAATAGAAACATTTTAATACCTTTGAGAAGTAAACTTTTAGAAAACATTTTTAAATACGTAATCAAATATAACAATTAAAAAAATTAATTAAGATTAATTTAACGTAACTCTTAAACAGTTTAATGTGACTTAAACTATTACAGTTTGCAGTCTAAGTATTAATACTTTGGTTAAACTAAATTGAAGGCAGGAGTTTACATTGTGAAATTTCGTGACGGGCAGGCCAATACTAGCGCTCCTGTGGCGGCCCCGAGCGGTACCTTGTCATAGTTCTAAGTCTCTCCACAAGAGCGCTAGCTTGAAACTCCAGCGCACCAGAAATAGAGCAATATTTCATCAATTTTAAAAGATGGAATACTGAAGCGTTCGTTATTCATATTTTCTAGTTTATAATACGTTAGTTAAGCACTGTTGGCAAAAGTTTTATGCTTTGCTTACATTTTGTGCGATTAACTTTAAAGTGGGAAATAATCAACTAAAACTACTGTATTGTTTGAAACAGATTGTCGTCAACGTGGTCTGCAAAATTAATAAATTCGTGCTCAATAATGCAATAATTACTTTTATTACATTAATACTCAAGCTTTTACCCGTCGCGGCAACGCTCGTGATCCAGTACAATGATGTTATGGCGTTAGAAAGTGTCTGATAATTTAGTAATTCTACTAAATCAACAGAAACACTTTGTACTGTATTTTCAAAATTTGTGTTTATATGGAACTATGTAATAAATTGTTTAAATGTTTTTTCTGTAGAGTATGATCTATCATCGCATATTTCAGATAAATCGGTCTAGCCACATCTTAATAGCAGTATTATTCACAAATTAAAAGCCAGAGGTGCAACCCCTTAAAGTATTTTCGAAACTTGAGCAGGCCTAATTGATGAACGAAGTGAATCACTGTATTGATGAAGAAGTTTCAGTGGCCGTGTGTGGGTGTGTGTGTGTGTGTGGGTGGGTGTGTTATCGAAATACTAAATAACTGTAAAACATTTCTTAATGAAATTTTGAAGGAGTCATTTGGGATACCAAAGGGATGTTTTAACACAGCATTTGTATTTTATTTTGGATTAATAATAACCATTAAACCTAATTTTAATGTTTGATATTCAGTAGTTGAATTGGTTTTCGTAGTAAGCTATTGACTATGGATGTCTTTAAAATGTCAGCTGGGATTTATCTGTGTTTCACTTGAGGGATTTTTATCCCCTATATGGGATATTTTGACTGCTTGTGGGATAAAATGGGATTGTGGGATAAAGTGGGATTTTTTTGAAATCGGCATTACGTCTGCTAGTTTGCCTACAACTTACGACCAGAGCACCTTAGCAATAGCACTTCTAGTGGATTTTCTCGCCGTACTGGCAGTTGCGGGGTTTCCCATTTTTTAACCTCGCTGTCCGCACCTATTACGATTTTATAAACGTCACAGAACGAACACTGAATCATGTCAATTTCGCTGGCCGAGCCATGTTGGAATTAACAAGCAAACTATTTGCCATTATTTAGTACCTACTTCGTACTCTTTAGTACTACCATTAAAAATATTAGTACCTCTCACGTAAATAAATTATTTAATTTAGTTAATTCACCGTATCATTTAACCTATGTCGCATTGCTCAAAATCCTTTGAGGTACTAAAATGTAAAATACCTATAGGTAATTAGTAGATCTAAATAAGCTCTATATAACGGTATAAATATTGTACTAATACATTATTCAATAATCATATAATATTTAACATTAATTGTGTTGCAATGTTTAACAAATCAGTGGGAAAGTGTGGGATATGACGAGGGATACTATAAGGGAGAGTCTGGGATAAAGTGGGGTTTTCGTATCAGTGCGTGGCATATTTTTACCGTAGAGTGGAAACACTGCATATTTGTTTATAAATCACAAAAAATGTAAACACGTTTTCAACTATGAAGTTAGGTTATGTTTTGTTCCATACATTTTGTTATTTTGAAATAATTTAAAATGTGAGTGTTATGTAAATTGATAGTGTTTTGTCGTGTTTAAAAAACAATACTTAGCCTATAACTATTTAGATTTATTATTAGTTTATTTTTTACTGAAAAACTTCGATGTAAAAGCTAAGTGTTTGGACTAGTGATGATAAATTAATACAATAGGTTTTGGAATTTTTGAATTACTCGGACAGTATAACTCTGTAACACGACTGACTGTGATTGATAATCAAGCGTGTTGTAGACCTATAGTAGTTTCTTTACATTGTGAACAAATTACTTGACGGCAGACTTACTAAACGATCATACGTGCAAACTATCTTTATTACATGTAATGTACCAAATAAGCCTCACTGTGACCTAATGACATGGGATTAAAGTTTTGTAATCTACCGGTCAGTAAAATAGTCTGGTTACAGTTTATATTTGTTTGCATTTTCTGTGGTTAATATTGATTTTCATAAAAAATCAAGATGTCCAAAACTCCTTAGTCCCAACCGTCTACATTGTTCAACTAATTACGATGTAGACAGATTGCCCTCCTGAAAAATTGTCATTAATGTAGATGTTGGATTTTGCTCTTAAATATCTCGTGCTGCGATTTCAGTAGCTTGTGTATTTAAATCCAAACTAACATATATTAATGATGTAAACATTTTTAAATTTAAGGTATGAATTTTATAAGATACTGTTATATAAATAAATCATTGAATACATTTGTTTACATTAAATGGGTTTAAAACAAGTATATTTATGTATGTTTAACCCCCTGATTTTGGAGCTGGAAATTAATAGGTGTAATAATAATTGGCAACTTTTCCCACAGGTTATATATTTAAAACTCGTCGAAAACCATCCGGTGTCAAAAATATATTAGTCATTGGCCGAGACATAAAAAAGCGTGAACAGGAGCTAGGACCTGTGACCAAATAAACGCAATCAGTTTAATCTAATTTGCTAGGTACACACAGTGGTTTTAAGAGGTTAATTGCTCCACCTCACCCTCCAGGGTTAGATGGAAACGTATTCCGCATATTCTCTATTCATTGTTGCTAGATTAGGAAACCCCAGCATAGCTGCTATAGGCACGTTTTCCATAAGCGGGAATTTTGCGCAGGTTACCAGAAGGTGAGGATATAGCAGGAAAGGAAAGGGTGGGACGGGACAGGCAGCCAAATTGGCCTTTCAGAGTACCAACTCCCGTGCCTTGTGACAGCTGTGATCAGGCTCAATGTGGACCCGCTCTGCCCTCCAACTGGCCAACTCAACGGATGGGGTATCCATGTACAACAGCCAAGGACCATACATTCTCAGGTTGGGGACCAACCCCTGAGTTTCCGCCCCGAGCCGCTGCAAGTGGAGGGACCAAAGGTGAAAGGGAAGTTTGTCATAATGGACATCCAAAAAACTTCATATGTAATGACAATTTCATTTGCTGTACCCAATGTCAGCATCCAAACTGGTATAGACCAGTTTTAAGGTTGTCCTAGGACGAATATTCTCTATTGGTCAATGCTAACCCACCAAGTTTTAATAAAATTAATCAGTATACAAGAGATATATGTTTTTTATTTCTTATAAGAATAACATCGGACAATATACTTAGTTTACTGCTGAATGGAAATTGAAATATTCTCCACAACCATTAGCCGAATAGCCTACTAACGAAATACTAATTTAACCGTGTGTGGATTGGAGTACTAATTTTTAATCTTTTAGAGCTTTTTATGGCAATGAGATAAAACTGTTGAAACCTGCTAAAAATATTTAAAGTTTATGGTACTAAGAAAGGTAAAAAACTGAAGTTTGGGATCTCTTAAGCCCTGTAATTTCTGAACCCAAATTTTTCTAAAAAATCAGGTGGTATATTTTATTAGAAACCTAATATAAACCACCAAATAAAAAATCCAAAGATTTCGAAAGCGGCTCCTCAAAACTGCTCCAGACCTATATACTACGTTGTTGGGTACCAAAATATTATGGATACCTCTTTGTTCTTCCCTCAGGGCTCTGCCTTTACTATCACTCCCAACTTTTAATTTTGATTTTTTTTTTTTTTTATGATTCGTTGGATTTATTTTGTTAAAGCAGCATCTCCTGAAAGATGTCCCCACGTTTGATACGCCGCCCTACTCAACCATAGACCTCCACCGCACAGGAAAATTTTCTATGTTATTATTTACGCCTTTTTTAGTAATTTTAGAACATTTTCAATTATACAAAAAATTGTTGTTATTTTCTTTTAACCCCGACCTTAGAGCTCCGCCTCGCTGGCTTTAAAAGTTGCCTTGTTAAATTTATAGAGGAAAGATGATCCTTGGGTAAGCGTTCGGGAGTTCGGGTCAGCGTTCGGGTTGAGTACTACTAGCTGGTCAGACAGACATTATTCTGTCCTAATGTCACTGAATTTGTTTTATGTCAAAAATTCTCGTTCTTTTTCATGATGAGCTCGTTAGCTACACTCACTTGCCTATGTTTATATAGAGCTTGCTTCGGTATTGAAAATAAGTTGCTATTCAAATAGATTTATTATTTCTATAATAAACATATGTTTATATGTTTTTCAAGTATGTTTAGATATCATCCTTATAACAGCTGTTTGATGAAACTAAATAACTAACATACAATCCCGACTTTGTTTTGTGTATTTAGATAATGAAAATCACTTAATAATATCTTGCCATGACAACGTTAATATACACTAGGCAGAAATACGGATTTTAGCAATTCGAAATTTAAGTAATTGCACAACGCCATCTGTAGAGCCTGATATAAGCGTAGGTTATATTATATAAATCAAACAGTAAAGTTGGCCGGGCTGGTAAGGGCCCTCACTTGCATTTAGGGTGTAGACCAGAGCCTGTACAGACCTAAATTCAGCCCTGGCCGTCTGTATGCAGAACTTCAAACATGCTAGAATCCAGAATCATTGTTCCTGTGTCGTGTACATTCTGTGTGCCTAAGAGTAAAAATATGTTATAGTCAATCAATACAAATGCTGAATTATTTTGACTCAATCCTATCCTACACTATAATATGAGTAAGGTTTGCATGCTCGCTTGCTTGGTTGATTGCTTTCAACTCTGATCTCAAAAACGGCTCCAACGATTTTCTTAAAAAATAACTAATGTGTCCTTCCAACTACTTGTGTTGTAAAACCTGATATCTGGGTTAAAAATAAGTTCTAGACATGTCCCATCCCCAAAAAAAACAAATAATGTAAAAAGCCGCTATGGAAAATGGAAAAAATCACATTGGGCTTTTAGAGATTAAAATAAAAGCAAAAGAGTCATAACAGCTGTTCAAAATCTTTCAGCGAACTCTCAAAGTTATACTCATATAGTTTAAGTACTACCTGGGGCTGAGATTTGCTAGGGAAAGGTCAATCTTGTTTATGACTTGGAGTTGTTTTTCACTATGTACCCTACTAACGAGCATTTTTGAGGTCACAACAGTTGTTATTATAATGCACCTTTGAGTCATTCTGGATATGACCACTCTACATGTAATCTTCATTCAAAGGATTTATTATCTGATTTTATGGAACCACATGGAACTCATGTTGTTTATGATTATTAACATGTGGTTTCCTGAGAGCAGAGATTAAAAGATTTGAGAGAAGATTACATATATAGAGTAGTAAAATAAATCAAAGGGATATTGAGCTATAAATAACAACTGGAGTGACCTTAAAAATGTAGAAAAGAGGCAAATGAGTTATACAAATCTGATTATCAGTAGGGGGAAGTGGTGAAATATGCTCCAAGTCATCTAAACAAACTGACTGGCCTTCCCCCGAGCAAAGTTCGGCCCCCAGGTATCATATACTCTAATATGAGTAAGGTTTGCTTGTATGTTTGCTTGCTTGCGACACTGATCTCAAAAACCGCTGTCAAAACGGGGAGACTTCGGTTCACATCGTATTATAAGGTTATTCGGTTAACGTTCGACCATCGTATTATGAACTATCGATTATCTTAGTATTTTAGATGGTCGTTATATTAGACTAATGTATAGAGGATCATCAGTGCTCACTGTTTGATGATTTGTAACATTTTACAATGTCCGTCATTACGGAAGATCAGTGAATTCATAGACGGACTCACAATCGTGCGGTCTCGGGTTAAAATATCACGTTGTTGGGTTACTTTTTCCGGTTCGATTCTTACTTTTGTTTTTTCCTTTTGAGGGCTGAATTTTTTTATATTTTACTTAATTATTACAAATACATATTGTTTTTTCAGTATTTTTAATGTGTCAATGAACAGCCACCATGCTACATGGTCAGTGTAGCTAGATTAGGTTACCATAATTTTGTCGTTAACTGCAGTACAATTGTATGTTATTTTTTACACGTATATCCATTTGTAATACTTTATAAAACAAAGAGCTACTACGAAAGTCGATAGCTCATACTACGATAGTCAAGTCGATATCCAACCGAATTAGATACTAATCTTTTGTAAACTGAAGGCTATTCACATACAACGAGGTTAATATATCCTCGTTGCTTACACAGACACGTGGTAAGTTATCAACAAGTGATTTATTGAAAACAGTGACTATAAATAACCATTGAATAACAATTGCATATAGACATATTTATCACTCACGAAACTATTCAAACATCACCGAGTATCCCCGTTTCCCGTTTCCCCGGTACTGCAGGTATTATTCAACCTTAACTACGAATGTGGGAAAAGATTAGCGTTATAGTTCTTCAATCTTCAATGCAAATATTACGGTACACTTGGCAAGACGCCCTTCAATTTTTTGAAATTGCTGTCTACTGTGTCTACTTACTACCACTTAATATTAAAACTAAAAACTAAACGAGGTGTAAACTTATTGTCTCACAGGCTTTCAGGTTCCACAAGTAGAACTTGAGAATCTTTAATTAAAGTATTTTATCTAATGAACTATTTAACTAGCACGGTGAAACTAAAGAATTCTTCTAAATTGAGGACTGGTTTTCATCTTCAAATCTTCAAATAACTTATGTTTGAGAGCTAGTTTTGACTTGAAAATCAGCGTCAACAATAAATAATAAAAGGCCTAATAAATGCGGTATCACTATGTAAATATTATTTTTTAAAGGTTTTACGTACAGAGCCAAAATTACGTCATAATAAATTATTATTTTATTGAGTTTTTTATATAATTTGTTACACTAAACAAAAGACTCTTTAATGACGAACACTAGCGCTCAATGCTTCGTGCGGCGGCCGCTGATGTGAAGAGCAGCACTATTGGCTGTTGCCGTTTTCAAACACAGCAAAACATGATGGCATACGTGCCCTGACCACTTTGGACTGGACTGAGTATTCTAATGTAACGCTCAACGCATGAATACAAATTTTGTTTGAATATACATGAACTTATCCATCTAATGAGGCACTCTTATCCACTAGAGAGGTTGTTGTGAGCTTTTGTCCATCAACTACATGACATGTATTGAGGTTGACTGAGGTTGACTGAACTACGTCTCTTTGTATGTTATAGCAACACAACATCGGTCGGGGTCGATTCCTCCTCAAATCGGTATTAAGACAAATAAAATAACAATAACGTAAGAGTAGGCAGAAGTACTAGAAACAATAAATCTGCGGAAACAATAAAACATAGCGAATACCCTATGAAACAGATAACTGTGAGAATAAACCGTACAGTGAAACCTAAGCCCGGGACCAACATAAAAGATCCTAGCGCCTGAGTCGTTGCCCATTAAATGATGTAAAATGACGTAACTAGCGTTAGTTATAAATGCACCCTTTGTATCCTACTTACTGAATAAAACAAATAACAAAACTCGAATTACTACATTTGGTATTATTTATTTAATGTTGTATTCTTTACATAAATTTTTAATGATTGCATAAACACGCCAGTAGCATTTATTTTTCTTCCTATTTTTACTAAACAAAATTTATTTTTGTTTCTAAAAATAGTTTATAGATAGGCTATGATGAATGGTCTTATATTTGATTATCTGTTTATGGTATGTTTAAATGAACGGTTAACTAAATATAACTCTTGTCACCGGCTGTAATTATTTCAACAGGACTTATTTTTAATACATTTGCTAACTATGACTATGATTTTTTCAATGGCCCAGATATTAAGCCAACGGGGCTTTGTTAAAGTGTTAATATTTGGGGGGAAAATAATTCACTAATTTAAAACTAAATGATTCTTTTCTATTTCCCCCATTTTACATCTTTCACAGAGGCTAACTCCTTTCAGAGCAAATTTAAATTGTCACTTTGAGCCCATAATTTTAGATAGTGAAGGCCCAAAAAGATAGGAACTTATATTACAGGTTGTGTTTGAACATAGTTCCCTCGACTGCATTCACTGAGTGGATGACGTTCCTCAGAGGCAAACATAACCTCACAGTTAACCTGTATTTAAAATTAATTGAATAGAGACAAACAATTTGAGAATAACAATCTAAAATAGAAATCCAACATATTCAACCATAATACTACCTAAACGCTTGATAGAATAAAAGCCTACAACAGAAGGTGTTTAAGACTAAACGTTGACTTAGCAACAGGTTTCCATAGGTCACAAATATTTTGCATATGTGTAAAATACGGAACAATGAGTTAATGAGTTTTTTTACTTCCATAAATTTCCATTGCTTGAAGCAAGTAGTGTAAAATATATTCCCTTACTTTACCAGATTTTACGGGGGAAATATATATCCCCCACCACACGATTACGCTCCTGATTCCAGGAACTAATTGAGACATAACCTTCATTTGACCGCAATGCGTCAGTTGAATTTAAAACTGAAAAATAACTTTCCTAATAGCTTTATATGGAAAAATAAAATGTGAGTGGATTTATAAAATAACTATGCGGGAAGTACATATCAGCTGTAAGGAAAATTAATAGTGATGTTAGGACGTATGATAAACTGCATTTGTCATGCGTGAAACAATTCAGACCAGCCGCTTGCAAAATGAATAATACTATACGATGATGCACGACAATTTTGAACAAAGAGATACCTTAGTTTCTTCATAAGATGAGTCGTTGGTGTTCAATTAAAATGCGATTGTAATGTTAATTCAATGTTTGAGCAGTCCTTTGCAGTCTCAGTCTCCGCATCGGTGCTGACGGGACTAGATTTCTGTACATCCTGTCACACTGTACACACTGATATCAAAATACTTCAAAACTTAAGTTAAGTGGACCAGAACCGTAGGCTCCGATCCTTCCTTGAGAAAGTTTCGTTATAAACTCAGCTTGCGCCAAATTGTTACTGAGCGTAAAAGTTTTAAGTATAAAACCGTGCAAATAATCTTCAGCGAGATGGTCAACAGTTAATATTGATTTGGAAAAACAAATAATAGATGTACGATTGTAAATCTGCTAATTATTGTACCGTTTAATTTTGTTAAGTTAACAAAACATCAATTCTTTCGATAAACAACTTGTAACCATTTTTAGGTAAGTTTAATAAATCTGAGTATACTCGTTACTAAAGCAGAGAGGGGTGGCACTAGCGCTGTCATCCATTGAACAAATGTTTATGGCAGCACTGGCGGCATTAGAGCGAAGCTAGCGCTACTGCTGGGCGCCGACTTTTTGTGCACTATGACAAGATTTTTGTGTGTTTGTGAGTACACATCACAGAGACTCTGTGGGGTACCAGCAATGTATGAATTGGATTACGTATTTGTATATTGGTACCAGGATAACTCAAGCCTTTTAAAATATTTCCGACTTTGATTATTGCTCGTATAGCTCAGTGTTTTGGTCCCCTTTTATTGCGAATTACAGTTTATAGTCATTATCTTGAATGTAACATAGTTTATTAATTAATTTAGCCTACCAGATTTATTGTTTCTAGTACTTCTGCCTACTCTTACGTTATTGTTATTTTATTTGTCTTAATACCGATTTGAGGAGGAATCGACCCCGACCGATGTTGTGTTGCTATAACATACAAAGAGACGTAGTTCAGTCAACCTCAGTCAACCTCAATACATGTCATGTAGTTGATGGACAAAAGCTCACAACAACCTCTCTAGTGGATAAGAGTGCCTCATTAGATGGATAAGTTCATGTATATTCAAACAAAATTTGTATTCATGCGTTGAGCGTTACATTAGAATACTCAGTCCAGTCCAAAGTGGTCAGGGCACGTATGCCATCATGTTTTGCTGTGTTTGAAAACGGCAACAGCCAATAGTGCTGCTCTTCACATCAGCGGCCGCCGCACGAAGCATTGAGCGCTAGTGTTCGTCATTAAAGAGTCTTTTGTTTAGTGTAACAAATTATATAAAAAACTCAATAAAATAATAATTTATTATGACGTAATTTTGGCTCTGTACGTAAAACCTTTAAAAAATAATATTTACATAGTGATACCGCATTTATTAGGCCTTTTATTATTTATTGTTGACGCTGATTTTCAAGTCAAAACTAGCTCTCAAACATAAGTTATTTGAAGATTTGAAGATGAAAACCAGTCCTCAATTTAGAAGAATTCTTTAGTTTCACCGTGCTAGTTAAATAGTTCATTAGATAAAATACTTTAATTAAAGATTCTCAAGTTCTACTTGTGGAACCTGAAGGCCTGTGAGACAATAAGTTTACACCTCGTTTAGTTTTTAGTTTTAATATTAAGTGGTAGTAAGTAGACACAGTAGACAGCAATTTCAAAAAATTGAAGGGCGTCTTGCCAAGTGTACCGTAATATTTGCATTGAAGATTGAAGAACTATAACGCTAATCTTTTCCCACATTCGTAGTTAAGGTTGAATAATACCTGCAGTACCGGGGAAACGGGAAACGGGGATACTCGGTGATGTTTGAATAGTTTCGTGAGTGATAAATATGTCTATATGCAATTGTTATTCAATGGTTATTTATAGTCACTGTTTTCAATAAATCACTTGTTGATAACTTACCACGTGTCTGTGTAAGCAACGAGGATATATTAACCTCGTTGTGTGTGAATAGCCTTCAGTTTACAAAAGATTAGTATCTAATTCGGTTGGATATCGACTTGACTATCGTAGTATGAACTATCGACTTTCGTAGTAGCTCTTTGTTTTATAAAGTATTACAAATGAATATACGTGTAAAAAATAACATACAATAGTACTGCAGTTAACGACAAAATTATGGTAACCTAATCTAACTACACTGACCATATAGCATGGTGGCTGTTCATTGTGTAAAACATTAAAAATACTGAAAAAACAATATGTATTTGTAATAATTAAGTAAAATATAAAAAATTCAGCCCTCAAAAGGAAACAACAAAAGTAAGAATCGAACCGGAAAAAGTAACCCAACAACGTGATATTTGAACCTGAGACCGCACGATTGTGAGTCCGTCTATGAATTCACTGATCTTCCGTAATGACGGACATTGTAAAATGTTACAAATCATCAAACAGTGAGCGCTGATGATTCTCTATACACTAGTCTAATATAACGACCATCTAAAATACTAAGATAATCGATAGTTAATACGATGGTCGAACGTTAACCGAATAACCTTATAATACGATGTGAACCGAAGTCTCCCCGTTTTGACAGCTGAAAATGTGTGTTTGTGAAATTGGGCTGACATTTAGTAGGAAAAGTTGCTATCTCCCTAAAGACACACATTGGCCAATCCCCATTTAAAAGTCCTTTGGGGCTTCGCCCTACGCTGGCCAACACAATTCCTATGTCAACCCACAAACTACCTGTCCAACTGAGCTGAGTTTTTAGTAGAAATAATAGTAATACGGGACAATCACACATAGATTTACTCATATTTTTAAAAAAATCCGTTATTGCCTTGCTACGTTGGGCTTCGTTAGTATTCCCATGCAAATTAATTAACACAAAGTATTTGCTTGAACGAATGATGTTATTTTATAGGAAAATAGGTAATTCGATGAAATTGAGCATTTGGACTTATATTCCCATTCCAAAATTATTTTTAAAAAGTTTCACTACGTTTCGGGATCTGTAATCTGATCCCGTCTTCAGGTCAGTCCAGATTACAGATCCCGAAACGTCGTGAAACTTGTTTTTACTAATCAGTGATGGAAAATGTCCGCAATTATCTCTTAAATAACATAAACTCGCCATCATCAATAATGAATAGTATACAAATAACCCATCAGGTTAACCAATTTTGGATTGAAATATCTAATTCACAACAGTGCCTAAGAACCAGTAATACATTAGGCCTGCTCAAGTTTCGAAAATCCTTTAAGGGGTTGCACCTCTGGCTTTTAATTTGTGAATAATACTGCTATTAAGATGTGGCTAGACCGATTTATCTGAAATATGCGATGATAGATCATACTCTACAGAAAAAACATTTAAACAATTTATTACATAGTTTTATATAAACACAAATTTTGAAAATACAGTACAAAGTGTTTCTGTTGATTTAGTAGAATTACTAAATTATCAGACACTTTCTAACGCCATAACATCATTGTACTGGATCACGAGCGTTGCCGCGACGGGTAAAAGCTTGAGTAATAATGTAATAAAAGTAATTATTGCATTATTGAGCACGAATTTATTAATTTTGCCACGTTGACCACGTTGACGACATACTGTTTCAAACAGTACAGTAGTTTTAGTTGATTATTTCCCACTTTAAAGTTAATCGCACAAAATTTAAGCAAAGCATAAAACGTTTGCCAACAGTGCTTAACTAACGTATTATAAACTAGAAAATATGAATAACGAACGTTTCAGTATTCCATCTTTTAAAATTTATGAAATATTGCTCTATTTCTGGTGCGCTGGAGTTTCAAGCTAGCGCTCTTGTGGCGAGACTTAGAACTATGACAAGGTACCGCTCGGGGCCGCCACAGGAGCGCTAGTATTGGCCTGCCCGTCACGAAGTTTCTCAAAGTAAATTCCTGCCTTCAATTTAGTTTAACCAAAGTATTAATACTTAGACTGCAAACTGTAATAGTTTAAGTCACATTAAACTGTTTAAGAGTTACGTTAAATTAATTTTAATTAATTTTTTTAACTGTTACATTTGATTACGAATTTAAAAATGTTTTCTAAACGTTTACTTCTCAAAGGTATTAACAAGTTTCTGTTAGAAATTGGTGTTACAAGTTGAGAAAGTATTTCAAGTCTTACCATGCCGTGAAAAACACGACCACGTAAATCCATAAGAATACCATTGGTTTTCTTTAAAAGGTTGCTAAGGATTTATCCTAAGTGGCCTGATTAGCCATGTACTACTAAATAGCTACTTTCATAGCGAATACCGATTGAAACAGATATAGCTACTTTCATAGCGAATACCCTATGAAACAGATAACTGTGAGAATAAACCGTACAGTGAAACCTAAGCCCGGGACCAACATAAAAGATCCTAGCGCCTGAGTCGTTGCCCATTAAATGATGTAAAATGACGTAACTAGCGTTAGTTATAAATGCAACCTTTGTATCCTACTTACTGAATAAAACAAATAACAAAACTCGAATTACTACATTTGGTATTATTTATTTAATGTTGTATTCTTTACATAAATTTTTAATGATTGCATAAACACGCCAGTAGCATTTATTTTTCTTCCTATTTTTACTAAACAAAATTTATTTTTGTTTCTAAAAATAGTTTATAGATAGGCTATGATGAATGGCCTTATATTTGATTATCTGTTTATGGTATGTTTAAATGAACGGTTAACTAAATATAACTCTTGTCACCGGCTGTAATTATTTCAACAGGACTTATTTTTAATACATTTGCTAACTATGACTATGATTTTTTCAATGGCCCAGATATTAAGCCAACGGGGCTTTGTTAAAGTGTTAATATTTGGGGGGAAAATAATTCACTAATTTAAAACTAAATGAATCTTTTCTATTTCCCCCATTTTACATCTTTCACAGAGGCTAACTCCTTTCAGAGCAAATTTAAATTGTCACTTTGAGCCCATAATTTTAGATAGTGAAGGCCCAAAAAGATAGGAACTTATATTACAGGTTGTGTTTGAACATAGTTCCCTCGACTGCATTCACTGAGTGGATGACGTTCCTCAGAGGCAAACATAACCTCACAGTTAACCTGTATTTAAAATTAATTGAATAGAGACAAACAATTTGAGAATAACAATCTAAAATAGAAATCCAACATATTCAACCATAATACTACCTAAACGCTTGATAGAATAAAAGCCTACAACAGAAGGTGTTTAAGACTAAACGTTGACTTAGCAACAGGTTTCCATAGCTCACAAATATTTTGCATATGTGTAAAATACGGAACAATGAGTTAATGAGTTTTTTTACTTCCATAAATTTCCATTGCTTGAAGCAAGTAGTGTAAAATATATTCCCTTACTTTACCAGATTTTACGGGGGAAATATATATCCCCCACCACACGATTACGCTCCTGATTCCAGGAACTAATTGAGACATAACCTTCATTTGACCGCAATGCGTCAGTTGAATTTAAAACTGAAAAATAACTTTCCTAATAGCTTTATATGGAAAAATAAAATGTGAGTGGATTTATAAAATAACTATGCGGGAAGTACATATCAGCTGTAAGGAAAATTAATAGTGATGTTAGGACGTATGATAAACTGCATTTGTCATGCGTGAAACAATTCAGACCAGCCGCTTGCAAAATGAATAATACTATACGATGATGCACGACAATTTTGAACAAAGAGATACCTTAGTTTCTTCATAAGATGAGTCGTTGGTGTTCAATTAAAATGCGATTGTAATGTTAATTCAATGTTTGAGCAGTCCTTTGCAGTCTCAGTCTCCGCATCGGTGCTGACGGGACTAGATTTCTGTACATCCTGTATTAACACAGTGAAGTCAACATACCTCAAATCTAGAGTTAAGTGGATCAGAACCGTAGGCTCCGATCCTTTCTTGAGTAAGTTTCGTTATAAACTCAGCTTACGCTAATTAGATACTGAGCGTAAAAGTATTAAGTATAAAACAGTGCAAATAATCTTCAGTGAGATGGTAAATAGTTAATATTGATTTGGCAAAACAAATAATGGATGTACGATTGTAAATCTGCTAATTATTGTACCGTTTAATTTTTTGTAAGTTAACAAAACATCAATTATTTCAAGAAACGACTTGTAACCATTTTTAGGTAAGTTTAATAAATCCGAGTATACTTGTTACTAAAAGCAGATAGGTGCGGCACTAGCGCCGTCATCCATTGAACAAATGTTTATGGCAGCACTGGCGGCATTAGAGCGAAGCTAGCGCTACTGCTGGGCGCCGACTTTTTGTGCACTATGACAAGATTTTTGTGTGTTTGTGAGTACACAGCACAGAGACTCTGTGGGGTACCAGCAATGTATGAATTGGATTACGTATTTGTATATTGGTACCAGGATAACTCAAGCCTTTTAAAATATTTCCGACTTTGATTATTGCTTCTATAGCTCACAGTGTTTTGGTCCCCTTTTATTGCGAATTACAGTTTATAGTCATTATCTTGAATGTAACATAGTTTATTAATTAATTTAGCCTACCAGATTTATTGTTTCTAGTACTTCTGCCTACTCTTACGTTATTGTTATTTTATTTTTCTTAATACCGATTTGAGGAGGAATCGACCCCGACCGATGTTGTGTTGCTATAACATACAAAGAGACGTAGTTCAGTCAACCTCAGTCAACCTCAATACATGTCATGTAGTTGATGGACAAAAGCTCACAACCTCTCTAGTGGATAAGAGTGCCTCATTAGATGGATAAGTTCATGTATATTCAAACAAAATTTGTATTCATGCGATGAGCGTTACATTAGAATACTCAGTCCAGTCCAAAGTGATCAGGGCACGTATGCCATCATGTTTTGCTGTGTTTGAAAACGGCAACAGCCAATAGTGCTGTTCTTCACTTCTGCGGCCGCCGCACGAAGCATTGAGCGCTAGTGTTCGTCATCAAAGAGTCTCTTGTTTAGTGTAACAAATTATATAAATAACTCAATAAAATAATAATTTATTATGACGTAATTTTGGCTCTGCACGTAAAACCTTTAAAAAATAATATTTACATAGTGATACCACATTTATTAGGCCTTTTATTATTTCTTGTTGATGCTGATTTTCAAGTCAAAACTAGCTCTCAAACATAAGTTATTTGAATATTTGAAGATGAAAACCAGTCCTCAATTTAGAAGAATTCTTTAGTTTCACCGTGCTAGTTAAATAGTTAATTAGATAAAATACTTTAATTAAAGATTCTCAAGTTCTACTTGTGGAACCTGAAAGCCTGTGAGACAATAAGTTTACACCTCGTTTAGTTTTTATTTTTAATATTAAGTGGTAGTAAGTAGACACAGTAGACAGCAATTTCAAAAAATTGAAGGGCGTCTTGCCAAGTGTACCGTAATATTTGCATTGAAGATTGAAGAACTATAACGCTAATCGTTTCCCACATTCGTAGTTAAGGTTGAATAATACCTGCAGTACCGGGGAAACGGAGCCATACTCGGTGATGTTTGAATAGTTTCGTGAATGATAAATATGTCTATATGCAATTGTTATTCAATGGTTATTTATAGTCACTGTTTTCAATAAATCACTTGTTGATAACTTACCACGTGTCTGTGTAAGCAACGAGGATATATTAACCTCGTTGTGTGTGAATAGCCTTCAGTTTACAAAAGATTAGTATCTAATTCGGTTGGATATCGACTTGACTATCGTAGTATGAACTATCGACTTTCGTAGTAGCTCTTTGTTTTATAAAGTATTACAAATGAATATACGTGTAAAAAATAACATACAATAGTACTGCAGTTAACGACAAAATTATGGTAACCTAATCTAACTACACTGACCATATAGCATGGTGGCTGTTCATTGTGTAACACATTAAAAATACTGAAAAAACAATATGTATTTGTAATAATTAAGTAAAATATAAAAAATTCAGCCCTCAAAAGGAAACAACAAAAGTAAGAATCGAACCGGAAAAAGTAACCCAACAACGTGATATTTGAACCTGAGACCGCACGATTGTGAGTCCGTCTATGAATTCACTGATCTTCCGTAATGACGGACATTGTAAAATGTTACAAATAATCAAACAGTGAGCGCTGATGATCCTCTATACACTAGTCTAATATAACGACCATCTAAAATACTAAGATAATCGATAGTTAATACGATGGTCGAACGTTAACCGAATAACCTTATAATACGATGTGAACCGAAGTCTCCCCGTTTTGACAGCTGAAAATGTGTGTTTGTGAAATTGGGCTGACATTTAGTAGGAAAAGTTGCTATCTCCCTAAAGACACACATTGGCCAATCCCCATTTAAAAGTCCTTTGGGGCATCGCCCTACGCTGGCCAACACAATTCCTATGTCAACCCACAAACTACCTGTCCAACTGAGCTGAGTTTTTAGTAGAAATAATAGTAATACGGGACAATCACACATAGATTTACTCGTATTTTTTAAAAAATCCGTTATTGCCTTGCTACGTTGGGCTTCGTTAGTATATCCATGCAAATTAATTAACACAAAGTATTTGCTTGAACGAATGATGTTATTTTATAGAAAATAGGTAATTCGATGAAATTGAGCATTTGGACTTGTATTCCCATTCCAAAATTATTTTTAAAAAGTTTCACGACGTTTCGGGATCTGTTATCTGATCCCGTCTTCAGGTCAGTCCAGATTACAGATCCCGAAACGTCGTGAAACTTGTTTTTACTAATCAGTGATGGAAAATGTCCGCAATTATCTCTTAAATAACATAAACTCGCCATCATCAATAATGAATAGTATACAAATAACCCATCAGGTTAACCAATTTTGGATTGAAATATCTAATTCACAACAGTGCCTAAGAACCAGTAATACATTAGGCCTGCTCAAGTTTCGAAAATCCTTTAAGGGGTTGCACCTCTGGCTTTTAATTTGTGAATAATACTGCTATTAAGATGTGGCTAGACCGATTTATCTGAAATATGCGATGATAGATCATACTACTATGTTGATATCAGTGTGTTAATACAGGATGTACAGGAATCTAGTCCCGTCAGCACCGATGCGGAGACTGAGACTGCTAAGGACTGCTCAAACATTGAATTAACATTACAATCGCATTTCAATTGAACACCAATGACTGATCTTGTGAAGAAACTAAGCTATCTCTTTGTTCAAAATCTCCGTGCATCATCGTATAGTATTATCATAGATTAAGCATACTCCTTAGCATACTCCTAATTTTGGAATGGGAATATAAGTCCAAATGCTCAATTTCACCGAATTACCTATTTTCCTATAAAATAACATCATTCGTTCAAGCAAATACTTTGTGTTAATTAATTTGCATGGGAATACTAACGAAGCCCAACGTAGCAAGGCAATAACGGATTTTTTTAAAAATACGAGTAAATCTATGTGTGAATGTCCCGTATTACTATTATTTCTACTAAAAACTCAGCTCAGTTGGACAGGTAGTTTGTGGGTTGACATAGGAATTGTGTTGGCCAGCGTAGGGCGAAGCCCCAAAGAACTTTTAAATGGGGATTGGCCAATGTGTGTCTTTAGGGAGATAGCAACTTTTCCTACTAAATGTCAGCCCAATTTGAATTACAAAAACACATTTTCAGCTGTCAAAACGGGGAGACTTCGGTTCACATCGTATTATAAGGTCATACGGTTAACTTTCGACCATCGTATTATGAACTATCGATTATCTTAGTATTTTAGATGGTCGTTATAGTAGACTAGTGTATAGAGGATCATCAGCGTTCACTGTTTGATGGTTTGTAACATTTCACAATGTCTGTCATTACGGAAGATCAGTGAATTCATAGACGGACTCACAATCGTGCGGTCTCGGGTTCAAATATCACGTTGTTGGGTTAATTTTTCCGGTTCGATTCTTACTTTTGTTGTTTCCTTTTGAGGTCTGAATTTTAGCGAATTTCCCCTATAGGGAAGAAGCTATTACCGTAGGTCTCATGGTAAGATTTAAGCCCGAGACCATGACAAATTGTTTTTAGGTCCCCAGATGACTAAAACACTATTAGTTCAAATTTATATATATGTATAAATATATCTATATATGTGTGTGTGTGTGTGTGTGTGTGTGTGTGTGTGTGTGTGTGTGTGTGTGTGTGTGTGTGTGTGTGTGTGTGTGTGTGTGTGTCCGTGAATGCGATAACTTGAGTAATAAACTTCCGATTTCGATGAAATTTGGCTCAAATGTGTAAAGTGACATTTATGACTTCAAGTTCGAAAACCAGAAAAATCGGGCCTTGGGAAGGGGGGTTTATAGGGGTTTTAAATTTTCCAAAAATCATTTTTTTGCATCTTTTACCCTAAAATTTTTAAAACACTTAATTTTGGTTTAGACCATGTTATAGAGCTTAAAAAACAAATAATGTGGTATTTTGAATTATTAAGCTAGGTTAAGTGGTTGCGGAGAAAATAAAAAAAAACTCATAAAATCGCCCATGTTAATTTTATGGGTAAAAGGTTGTTGGCTGTCCTCAGTTTATTTCAATCCAAACTTCACATTTGCTTTTACCAATCTATTCAGTTCCACAAAACAATCATTTTGGTGTTAATTGTGATTCTACGCCCAACCAATGCAGAGATATTCAAAGTGGTAAACACAGTACGTTGTCCAATGTTATCCTTATGGAGAATAAATAAAATGTTATATCTCGATTTGAAGGTGAATATAAAAGCTGAAATAACAGAAACAGCTGACTAACTATCTATAATATTAATACGCAAGGTTTTTTTTCTTCACACTTATAACTCGATAACGCCTGAACGAATTTTAACGTTTGAGGTGTCAAACTAAAAGTATTTTTACAAAGATTTTCCAATACGTCTCAGAATTATAAGAAAGGGCGTCACCTAATACAGTAATGGGCTGAATTTTTGGAACAGTGGCGCCATCCGACGGCGGAAGTTTAAACTACGTTTTGATTGAAAGTACGTTGTCATCTGTTTTAATATAAGATTTTTTTTTATGTTTGTTTACAACTGAACTAACCTTTTTTGCGTACAAACTTGCTCGGATTTGAGCAACAGGACAACTAGTAGAAATCAATGCAGTAAAAGCTTTCAATGAGTAACAAAACTTTTGTACTCGGGTCAGTTTGTTATTAATTGAATTAATGCATGTATACATAATATTACATCAATAATGTAAAAGTAGCAAAAAACTGGCTACATATCCGCTTCATCTGCTCTAAAAATGTAGGGCGCTTCAGCTAAAGCTACTTTTTTCCAAAGTAGCGGCGCTACAGCCGACGCTACTAAAAAAGTAGCTCACTACTGTAGCGCCGCTACTTGTAGGGCGCTACTTCCCAACACTGTGTAAAAGTAGTAAAGATATGTATTTTTGTACTTTATTAAAAATCTTGATAAAGGTATAAAGAGTAAAATCCGGACAATTGACGCTGTAGTTGTATAATGTAAACGAGTTCGCACGCAGCACGCTGGCGTGAGGGAAGTGAATTTCCACATAACAAACTTTTAAAACTTAAAATCAGTTTAAAACATACATTTATTCCAATTTTTATTAAAATCTGAAATTATTGATTTTTTGGCTTTTCTGATGCTCCTGATTTCAATTACCTGCAATACTGGGAATACAATTTTACGCATTATAAGGTTAGGAGAAGATCCTGTTAGGCTTGAAAGTCGGCGTGAGGTTGCTGGGAATGATACAAGTACACCAACAAATGAATAACAGGCTTTTCTAATGTAAAACCCCCATTATTGGTCAATAGACATTTTCTTAAATAACTCGGTAGATATTGATGCCAGAATGGCGAGAGAGGGCTTAAAAGTTTCATCTCATTAATACCCATCTTTCTACATGCATTCATTTTACATTCGGGGCTTTTCTAACCCTTTTTGGGCCCTAAACCTCGAAATTTGAACGATTAATCCCCAAAATATACCCCCGTAGCAGCAAACCTGCGTACTCAGCGAATTTCCAATGCATATATATGAATCTTAATACCACATAAAGCCACATACCAAGTTTCATCAATATACATTCATAAATAAAAGATTTATGACATTTTAATTATTCTCCATAAGAATAACATGGCGGCTGAGTATGTAGGTTTGCTGAAGGAAGGAACACAAAAAATGGGATTTTATACAAATATCAATATAACTCATTTAGGTAAAGCCACATACCAAATTTCATTAATTTATTTTCATAATTAAGGGAGATATCACGTTACTTATTCTCCATAAGAATAACATGGGGCTGAGTACGCAGGTTTGCTGCTAAGGGAGCCTTTGGCAAAAATTGTTTTTTTTGAGCAAATATCAATGGTCCACAACCAGATGAAGCCGTATACCAAGTTTCGTCAGTATACGTTCATAAATAAGCGAGATATAAAATTTTTCTTTTCCTCCATAAGAATAACATTAGACAACGTAATGTGTTTAGCACTTTCAATATCTCGGTAACCAATTGGCGTAGAGAAATGATCAAAATACCAAATTGTGTGTTTTTTGTAAGCTGAATCCAATGGTGAAAACTAAAATTTGACTATTTCCAAAATTATATGTAACAAATTCAAAAAACCCATTTTTGGGGTACAAAACCCCCCCAAAATACCCCGATAAGTTCGATCTGGCTGGTTTTCGAACTTAAAGTCATAAATGTTGCTTTACACGTTTATACCAAATTTCATCAAAATCGGATAATTTTTACGAGAGTTATCGTGCTCACCGACACACATATATATATATATATATATATATACAGTTTTGAACGAATGGTGTTTTTGGGGTCTGGGGACCTCAAAACGAAAAGTTATCATGGTCCCGGGCCTAGGTCTTACCATGCCGACTACGGTAATAGCTTCTTCCCTATAGGGGAAATTCGCTAAAAGGGGTCACGTTGGGAACTTCTATGGCGGTCCCGAGCTTAAATGCGGGTTATGCTATTAGTACACTTCCATAGGCACTGATCAGTTTTAACGATTAATGAGCCTCCGTAGAGGCTGCCAAAAATTGCCGATGTGGACGGTATTTCACGTCCCCATGGCGGGGTATTGGTAAAAGTTTTCAATAAGCAATAATCGCACCTCAGTTTAACTTCATTGGTTACGATATTGCCACTGCGCAAAGTTAATATCACAAGGACCAGCGAGGGTCCGGTTAGACCATTGCATTTTCTTACAAGTGAGAGGTAGTTTATTTATAAGAGTATTTTAAACAATATTATTGAAATAAATTTAAAAATAGTTTTTAGAAACATTTGAAAACAATTATTAAAATTCATAATATGAATTAAATCAATCAAAACTACAGCCCAGATTAATTGTATGTATCAATACGATTTAAAGATTATTATTGTTGTGGATTGGTTGTGATGGAAAAGTCGATACTAGTGCTCGCGTGGCCACTATGAGCGGTATGTTATTGTAGTACACAGTTTGGCCACAAGAGCGCTAGCTTTGTCTTCACGCTGCTGCTACTGCTCCTAGCGGCGGGCGTTAGTATCACACACGCACATTATTGGAAATAGTAATGCAATTAATACGCAAACACTAAGAAGGTCTAATGTAAACAATTTATACACCATTTTTACTCTTGGAGCGTGGTAGACGATGTCCAGCACAAAAACAGCGCATTGTAGTGTGACGTCATCTGGAGGCGGAAGCGCGGCACCAATGTATTCTGAATATCCTATGTGAAGGAGTGGGGGACAATGGGTAGTCAGAATACTTCGGTGACGCGCTTTTTTAGGAACGAGTTTGCACAATGGGAAACTTCAGCGGTGGTTATAGCCCATCCAAAAATTCAGGTCGGGATCAGAACGTCTACCCTCCCTCCATCCCCACCACACTGTTATCGTTGATAGGGACGTCATCTATTTCTTATAAATGTACATTGCTAGCGAATTTCCTCTAGGAAAAAGATGCTTTGGGTTTTGCTACTGTCTGTCACAACCTTCCTGCGTTTAGTCTTGAATCGACAACATTGAAATTTATCCAAAATGGTGCGATCTGTCTGGTTTTCGAACTCATGAAAATAAATGCTGCATTACACGTTTATACCAAATTTCATTCCGATCGGACCATTTTTACGAAAGTTATCGTGCCTACGGACTCATATATTAATTTGAACGAATGGTGTTTTTGGCATCTGGGGGCTTCAAAACGAAAAGTTATCATGGTCCCGGGCCTAAGTCTTACCATGCCACCTACGGTAATAGCTTCTTCCCTATAGGGGAAATTCGCTAAAAATGACTATAAACGGTAATTCGCAATAAAAAGGACCAAAACACAGTGAGCTATACAAGCAATGATCAAAGTTGGAAATGTTTTAAAAGGCTTGAGTGAGCCTGGTACCAATATACAAATACATAATCCAATTCATACATTGCTGGTACCACAGAGTCTGTGTGTTGGGTACTCAACACAAACAAATATTGTCATAGTGTTCAGAAAGTCCGCGTCCTGCAGTAGTGCTAGCTTCGCTCTAATGCCGCCAGTGCAGCACTATTGTCCATATTATTAACTATTTAATAAATATAGCAACAGAGGCCTACACACATAGGGCCTATAAACAAATTGTTCTATGTTTTATAGCCTAACAACATTATAAATAGACTGGGTAACGTAGTGGTTATCATGCTCGCTTCATAACCTGAAATTCACCAGATAATCCTATCAAAATCTGAAAATTGTGTAAAGGTTCGATACTGGAACCAGTTGTCATTTGCCATTCAGCTACAAAGGGTTGACCTTACATAGCAATAAGATCAAAAATGCCATTAGCGTTAAAAATCGCAACAAAATAATTGCATGGTTAGGACTATTGTGAGTTAATATTCATGTCCTTATATTTTTATTTTTGATATGTCAACGTTTTAAGTCATTTAATGTGCGTATATAATTTTTATTTTACTTTCTGATTTAAAGTATATTTTACAAATATCGATAATGCGCTTACCAGACAAAAATGTTTTCGAGGGTAATTTACGGCTAAAAAGGGTAATTTTGCCGGAAGTCGAGGGTAATTTTCAAATAGTGGTCGAACAACACTGGCTGCCATAAACACTTGTTCAATTGACGATGGCGCTAGTGTAGCAAGGATCGTAGAGCTTTCAGACCAGGTGTGCTGAGTCTATCTATTTAAGGTTTTCTACGCTCCCCCGTCATAGTTGATTGATTCTCCATAAGCGCAATGCTAACTAAACATCTATTTAGGACCTACATTTTTATTTAATTTTCAATCTGAATTAGGTAATTTTTTTACTACTCAAAATAAAGTAGGCCCTAAAGAGTGATTTTTGCGAGTAAAAATTCGTATATGTGTTACAGATTACCAGAAACAAATTGTCAAACTTAAAAAAATTCATTTTTTATTAAATATTAGAATTCATTTTCAAAATATCTTCAACAATAATCAACCGCGATAATAATATCTTTCAATTGACACCAAAATCAAAATGTTATCTCAATAGATAAGTGAAAAATTGGGGTCTGAACTTAACATTATTCTAATGGGCGATAAAACCAATATGGCCGACAGGGTAGCGTGGCCTTAACCGGAAGAGACCTCGTAAAAACGGCTGGAAGGTCACATGATCACCAATCCAATCTGCAGTGTTGCTGAAAACACGATATTTATCGTACAAGTACCGTATTTTCCTCATCAGCGTAATTAGTGAATTTCCTTTGGAAAGTGAACTATTAGCATGACCCGCACGGTGAAACTTAAGCCCGGGACCGCCATAGAAGTTCCTAACGTGACCCCCTGAACACGTTTTGGGGGGTCGTTCATAATTTTATTTATATATATATATATGTATATATATATAATTATATATATATATATATAATTATAAAATTATATATATGTGTGTGTGTGTGTGTGTGTGTGTGTGTGTGTTTGCACTCTAGCGGTCGCAATTTTTGTCCGATTTACTTCAAATTTGGTAGGGACGTTTCTTTTTGTAATCAGTTGGACAAGTTCGTTGGTCAAAACAATCGGAAAACTCTAAACCCCTTTTTTGGGGATTAATCTTTCAAATTTCGAGTTTTTGGGCCCAAAAAGGGTCACAAAAGCCCCGGATGTAAAATTAATGCATGTAAAAAGATGGGAATTAGTAAGGCGAAAGTTTTAAGCCCTCACTCGTCATTCTAGCATAAATATTTACCAAGTTAATAATGAAAATGTGTTTTGAATAAACACAGTACGTTGTCTTGTGGGGGTTTTACACTAGAAAAGCCTGTTATTCCTTTGTTAGAGTACTTTTATCATCCCCAGCGACTCACGCCTACTTTAAACCCTGTCTGGATCTTCTCCTAACATTATAATGCGCAAAATTGTATTCCCAGCTTTGCAGGTAATTGAAACCAGGAGCATCAGAACAGCCAAAAATCAATGTTTTCAGATTTCAATAAAAATTTAAATAAATGTATGTTTTTACACTGATTTTGAGTTTTAAAAGTTTTTATGTGGAAATTCACTTCCCTCACGTCAGCGTGCTGCGTGCGAACTCGTTATAATTAACATTGTTTAACTGCTTACATTCTATGATAAGCTGTTATTTTACGAAACTAATATTAGTCAATGCTAATATATTGTTTTAATTTATTGTTATTATTAGATTAATTGATTAAGGGTTTAAATTTTCTTTCTGCATGTCCAGTGACAATTTAAAAATAGCTATACAATTATTATACCCTTAAGGTTGGCAACACTTTATGGTATGTTGTTGATTTATGAATCAGCTGGACGCCCTCTCTGCTTTTAGAAACAAGAATACTCAGATTTATTAAACAAGTTACCTAAAAATAGTTACAAAATAGTTAATTCTCGAAAGAATTAATGTTTTAAACTTAACAAAATCAATCGGTACAATAATTAGCATATTTACAGTCGTAAATCAAATTATTTATTTTTTCCAAATAAATATTAACTATTGCCCATCTCGCTAAAGATTATTTATATAGTTTTATACTAATTACACGCTACTTGGGGCTGCTGGTGGGACCGGAGCTTCTGCGGGCTAACCGAAAAGTGAATTTTCTCGCTTATTTGTGGTCCGATTTTGATAAACAAAATACCGTTGGATTTAGTATTAAATTTTTGTTATAAGGTAAAGTTTTGAAAAATGTAGTTTTTTTATTATTTGACTTTAAAAACTTTAAATGGCTGCCATTGTGAAAATAAAAATGCAAATCAAACAAAAAATTTCTAAATTTTCTTTGATGTTTAATAAACGTCCGTGCAAGGTTTGGTTATTTTAGCTAAAGTAGTTTTTTAGATATAAATTTTTTGTAAAAAATACAAAATGGCGGCTAGCGGCTAAACGGAGGATTTTTCGACATAATATGTTAGGAGGACAATTTTTGTTCAAATTGATGAGTACTATTGACCCACGAAGTTTGTGACATTCTTTAATGACCAACCTGTATATTCCTGGCCTGCATGAAACAGTATAAGTTTTACATTCAAAATACCAAAACTGCTTATTTTAAGTGAAGGTAAACTATTACTGTGTTTTACTTGTGTATTGTAAAATACGAGCCTCTGTGGCACTTTTTATTTTTGTAAACGGGACATTTTTGGACTAGCCAATTAAAACATAAATATATATTTAACATTTTTTGTTTCAAGGTTTTTTTTGTCAGAGTTTCGGTTTGGCCAGTACAAGGAAACGTTTAGGTAAATTTCAATGTTGTCGATTCAAGACTAAACGCAGGAAGGTTGTACAGACAGCAGCAAAACCCAAAGCTTCTTTTTCCTAGAGGAAATTCGCTAGCAATTTACATTTATAAGAAATAGATGACGTCCCTTTCAACGATAACGGTGTGGTGGGGATGGAGGGAGGGTAGACGTTCTGATCCCGACCTGATTTTTTGGATAGGCTATAGCCGCCGCTGAAGTTTCCTATTGTTGCAAACTCGTTCCTAAAAAAGCGCGTCACCGAAGTATTCTGACTACCCCTTGTCCCCCACTCCTTCACATAGGATATTCAGAATACATTGGTGACGCGCTTCCGCCTCCAGACGACGTCACGCTACCATGCGCAATAGCACACCTTATTTAAATCCACTTAGCGCCCAACAACAATTTAGCTCAAGCTGAATTTTTAACGAATCTCTCTCTAGAGTGGATCGCAGCTAGCGGTACTGGTCGACATAGCATATGTGTTGAAGTTTGTTGACTTCAGTGTATTAATACCGGATGTACAGGAATCTAGTCCCGTCAGCACCGATGTTGAGACTGAGACTGCAAAGGAGTGTTCAAACAATGAATTAACATTACAATCACATTTTATTTATTTTATTTGAACACCAATGTTTTATCTTGGTGAAGAAACTTAGGTATCTTGGTTCAAAATTGTCGTGAAACATCGTATAGTATTATTCATTTTTTGCAAGCGGCTGGTCTGAATTGTTTTTCCCATGACAAATGCATTTCATCATATGTCCTAACATCACTATTGCATTTCCTTACATCTGATATGTACTTCCCTGCATAATCTATATCTATAAAAGGCAAAGCCCTGGCTTACTGATTGACTGACTCACTCATCACTAATTCTCCACCTTCCCATGTAGGCTGAAATTTTGTACACTGATTCTTTAAGCATAAAATAGGAAAACTAAATGGTTTCCATTCTGATCTGACCTTAGGGCTCCGCCAGAGACCCCGACAAAGTTCCCATGTATTCCTTATGGACATTCAATTTTGTTTGAGCTGATTAAATTACAAACAGCTGATCTCGATTCGTAGTAGTTCCACGGGCTAACCAAAGAATGCAGCACACACAACTGTATTAGTTTTATAAATCATTTGCGGGGCGAAGCCTGCGGCTATCAGCTAGTTATTTTATACATTAACCACTCATAATTAATTTCCCCATTTAAAGCTATTAAAATTTTTTTTCAGTTTTAAATTCAACTAACACATTGCAGTCAAACGAAGGTTATGTTTTAATTAGTTCCTGGAATCAGGAGCGTAATCAGGTGGGGGGGTATATATTTCCCCCGAAAAATCTGGTAAAGTAAGGGAATATATTTTACACTACTTGTTTCAAGCAATGGAAATTTATGGAAGTAAAAAACTCATAGATCCGTATTTTCTACAAATGCAAAATATTTGTGAGCTATGGAAACCTGTTGCTAAGTCAACCTTTAGTCTTAAAACACCGTCTGCTGTAGACACCTTTTTGATTCTTGAAGCGTTGTAGACGATGTTCTGTATTAAAACAGATGTGACGTTAGCTGTGTGTTTATTTATAACTCCATATTATGCGTGCAATAAATCAGCAGTTGTCTCTCTCGCGCGCCATTTCTCATTTAAGTGCAAAACTACATCGAAAAAGTGAAACTTTAGCTGCATTTTGGACATAAGCCCTGACTTTCCTAGCGTTTCTGCATTCACTGTAAACACTTAAGACGGCAATACCTATAATCAAAATGCAGTCAAATGTGTCACCAGTTCCATGTAGTTCTGCACTCAAAACGGGAGAGACAGCAGCTGATGGTTCATTGCAAATAGAGTTATTACAAACGTACCACTAACACTTTCTTTTGTTTTTGTGCTGGACATCGTCTACCACGCTCCAAGAGCGTATAATGGTGTATACATTTTTTATATTAGACCTTCTTAGTGTTTGCGTATTAATTGCATTACTATTTCCTATAACGTGCGAATGTGATACTAACACCCGCCGCTAGGAGCAGTAGTAGCGGCATGAAGACAAAGCTAGCGCTCTTGTGGCCAAACTGTGTACTACAATAACATACCGCTCATAGTGGCCACGCGAGCGCTAGTATCGACTTTTCCATCACAACCAATCCACAACAATAATAATCTTTAAATCGTATTGATGCATACAATTAATCTGGGCTGCAGTTTTGATTGATATAATTCATAGTATGAATTTTAATAACAGTTTTCAAATGTTTGTAAAACCTATTTTAAAATTTATTTCAATAAAATTGTTTAAAATACTCTTATAAATAAACTACCTCTCACTTGTAAGAAAATGCAATGGTCTAACCGGACCCTCCCTGGTCCTTATCACATTAACTTTGCGCAGTGGCAATATCGTAACCAATGAAGTTAAACTGAGGTGCGATTATTGCTTATTGAAAACTTTTACCAATACCCCGCCATGGGGACGTGAAATACCGTCCACATCGGCAATTTTTGGCAGCCTCTACGGAGGCTCATTAATCGTTTAAACTGATCAGTGCCTATGGTAGTGTTCTTATAGCATGACCCGCATTTAAGCTCGGGACCACCATAGAAGTTCCCAACATGACCCCTTTTTTGGGGATTAATCGTTCAAATTTCGAGGTTTTGGGCCCAAAAAGGGTTAGAAAATCCCCGGATGTAAAATGAATGCATGTAGAAAGATGGGTATTAATGAGATGAAACCTTTAAGCCCTCTCTCACCATTCTAGCATCAATATCTACCGAGTTATTTAAGAAAATGTGTATTGACCAATAATGGGGGTTTTACATTAGAAAAGCCTGTTATTCATTTGTTGGTGTACTTGTATCATTCCCAGCAACCACACGCCGACTTTAAAGCCTAACAGGATCTTCTCCTAACCTTACAATGCGTAAAATTGTATTCCAAGCATTGTAGTTAAATGAAACCAGGAGCATCAGAAAAGCAAAAAAATCAGTGATTTCAATAAAAAGGTTGAGTTCGGCTTGGTTTCGGTTGAGTTTGTATGTTTTAAACTGATTTTGAGTTTTACAAGTTTTTTATGTGGAAATTCACTTCCCTCACGTCAGCATGCTGCTTGCGAACTCGTTTACATTATACAACTAGGGTAAGTTCGGGAGAGATGCCACACATTTTCAAAAACCATTATTCTAAAGTCCATGGTGCACACAATTATAAATAAATAGTTGTTATGTTAACACAATAAAATGTATTAAGTGGGTAATGGGTTATTATTAAATTAAAAACTGTATATTAAGTAGAAAAAATTTATTTCTAAAACTTTGCACTGTGGCGTCTCACCCCATGGTGTCAGGGGTGATGCCACACCCTTCGGGAGAGACGCCGCACCTCTTAAAATCGTAAACAAAAAATTACAATACCAGTAAAAACATTGTTAATAATAGTATTTAATCACTTTTTTTTTTAGGTATATAAAAGAGCTAAAAATATATATTTTGCATATAGAAAAAGATCTTTAAATATTGTAAACAAAATTTTGTCAAATTAAAATAATAATAATTGGACAATATTTAGTCTTTTTTCTTTCTATTCTGACGACCACAATCGACACAAAATTCTTCAAAAATAGTGCAGTCTTCATGAAGCCATCTCTTGCATGTTGCACAACGCAACCAATCACATTTCTTGGAAGTTGAAGAGTAGTTTTCATCGCATTCCTTGCACATATCCAACAGTTTGTCAACTTCATTAGTTTCCATTTTACTCTTCTTACAGCTCTTAGGGACCTTTATTTCACCAAACAAATTCCTTTTCTTATTTTCCGATTGTTTAGCTCGTTGTTCTTTTTTTTCTTTGTTCTCTATTAGACTGTCACGATTCGATTTGGATGTCAGAAGTAGTGCACCTTTACTTGCCTTTTTAACTTCTTTCATTCTGGGAACAGGCGAAATTTCGTGGAGAATTTTTGTTGGCGTTTCCGGTTGAAGTTGTGACCCATTTTGGCTGGTAGATGGCTGTGGATCAGATTGAAGCTGAGTAGTGACGGATGTTGTCGGCCTTAGTTTTTTGGACGTGGCTCCCTTGGGATTATGGCCTCTGCAGAAGGTGTTGTAGAAGGTTCCTTTATTATATTGTCAGAAACCGAGAAAAAATGGTCTGGGATTGCTTCTCTGTCGAGGGGAAAAATCCCTGTAGACTTGAAACCAATGGTGCCATTTCCAACAGATGCAGATCGGTTCCACGCTTTGCAGATTAAGGGTCCCACCTGATATCTAGTAAGTCTTCTACCAATATTTTGTTCTACCCAAGTGTTGCTCTCAGTTTTAAAGTAGGCCTTAAAAGGGGCAAAGAAAGATTTATCGAGAGGCTGCAAAGCGTGGGTTGTGTGTGGCGGAAGGCAAATCAGTGAGATGTCATTCTCGTCGGCAAGCTCTAAAAGAGCGATGGAAGACACGTGTGAGCAATGACCGTCCAGGATTAAAATATTTCTTCCCGGAGCCTTTCTGGGAATGAAAATGTCCTTAAACCAGTTGTAAAAGAGGTCAGTGTTTATGTACGCAGATTTTGGATTCATAAACACGTTTGATCCAGGAGGCAGACCGTCTCGAAATTCAGCTTTTAAATTTTTGCCTTTCAATATGATAACTGGTGGTAGAAATCTGCCCTCAGCTGAGCAGCAAACAACCATACTAACGGTTTCACCCTTTTCCGCTGTTGTAATTTTATGGACAACCTTGGCACCTTTTTTTGCTACCACATGCCCAACTTTGTTGATCAGTTGAACTCCTGATTCATCGACATTGAATATATTTTGGGGCTTTTTCTCGAGTTGGTATTCTTTAAGCTCCTTTTCTAAAATGTCATAAAACTTGGTTGTTGCCTCTCTGGTCAGCCCCATACCTCTAGCCATAGAAAGTCCTTCTGCTTTTCGAATGGTTAAAGTAGGGTTTCTTCTAAGGAATGACCAAAGCCAATCATATCCTGCAAGTTTTGTTTCTCTGTTAAAACGGTGGTCTATCTTCAACGCTTCAGCGAACTCGAATGCCAAACGTCTAACAGTAGTTCTATCAGGACAGAATCCAGCATCACACAGCCTGTTGATATGTTTCACAAGCCGCTCTTCATTTTCGGGCCCAAGAATGCCTAAAAAACCCATTAAAAATTAGTGCACAACAATTTTTTTTCAAATTGTGCACCATGGACAATACTTAATACCCAAACATAAACCAATACATTAAAACAATACCTAGTAAATGCAAAATTGCTTAGGCAAATTAAAACTGGCTGTTGTTTCACACTTACAAGATGGCCCAAGTGAAGTTGACGTAGTATTGTTTGATGCTATTCGCCTTTTTATGGTTCTAGCAGGGACACCATAATAGCGTTCGGCCTCCCTCAACCCTATTTCTCCGGCTTGGTATCTAGTTATGGCCTCATTTAGTTGTTCGATGGTCCACTTTCCTCGTGGTTTAACACCAGGCTTCCTTTTGTAACGTGTTGGCATTGTAACTGTAAGTTATTAAAAAATATCAGTAACGATAAAAATAAAAATGTAAATTTGTGACTAACATTTTACATGATTTAAACTGCAAATTATCGTAAAAACATGTTTTTTAAATTATTAAACACGTTTCGTTGCTTGGTTTATTCGTGTAGTAAAAATTTATAACATCAAATTATGACAGTAAGTTATCTTTATTATAATAATTCAGAATAACAAGTGCGGCATGTAACCCTGACTCGGGAGTGTGGCGTCTCTCCCATTTAGTACGGGTGAGACGCCACACCCTCCCTCTTGCCGCCATTAGCAGCAAACAAACCAAAAACCGACTCATAACCTTACTAGAGATCTCTTTGTTTACTATCCATTCGACTTCATTAGAATATTTAAAATATTGGCTCTTAATAAATCCAAAAGTGAAGATTAAGAAAAACTTTAGAGTGTGTAATGCGAGTCTTACCTTCGATTTTAGCCTGTAGTCAGTAAAATATTCTCCACAATCACATAAAAACAGTTTTCCTATCAACACAGACGTCCAACTGAGTAGCCGGGCTGGTCTGCGCTACGATCTAGCGGTTGTCTTATGAACTACAAGGGGTGTGGCATCTCTCCCGAGTGTGGCGTCTCTCCCGGACTTACCCTACAGCGTCAATTGTCCAGATTTTACTCTTAAGACCTTTGTAAAGATTATAACCTTTAATAAAGTACAAAAATACATATCTTTACTACTTTTAAAGTGTTGGGGAGTAGCCCGCTTCAAGTAGCGGCGCTACAGTAGCGAGCTGCTTTTTTAGTAGCGTCGGCTGTAGCGCCGCTACTTTGGAAAAAGTAGCTTTAGCTGAAGCGCCCTACATTTTTAGAGTAGATGAAGCGGATTATGTAGCCAGTTTTTTGCTACTTTTACATTATTGATGTAATATTATGTATACATGCTTTACTTCAATTAATAACAAACTGACCCGAGTGCAAATGTTTTGTTACTCATTGTAAACTTTTACTGCATTAATTTCTACTAGTTGTCCTGTTGCTCGAATCCGAGCAAGTTTGTACCCAAACAAGGTTAGTTCAGTTGTAAATAAATATAACAAAACATCTTATATTAAAACGGATGACAAGGTACGTACTTTCAATCAAAACGTAGTTTAGACTTCCGCCATCGGATCCACTGTTCCAAAAATTCAGCCCATTACACTGTATTAGGTGATGCCCTTTCTTAAAATTCTGAGACGTATTGGAAAATCTGCGTAAAAATACTTTTAATTTGACACCTCAAACGTTAAAATCCGTCCAGGCGTTATATTGAGTTATGACTGTGAAGAAACACCCCCTTGCGTATTAATATTATAGACTAGGGGCTTGTAGGGGCAAAAGCCCCTAAAAAACCAAAATACATAAATTTTTTATCAACCTTCATTGGTCATTTATAAATAAGCACTGATTTTCTAGCATTATAATATAATATTATTATACTGTCTTATGTTTTTAATAAAATGTCCATTCCTAAACAACTATACATTGCTGTAGTTTAAAAGTAAACAAACTGATTAAGTACAGCTGGTATCAATATCAAAGGCTAATTTAACTCTGTGGCACAGCTGTTTTAATTTCAAAAGATGTAAACAAATTAAACCCCATGTTGTTTTAATGGGAAAAGTTTTATTCTGTTGCGAATTTATGGTAAAAAAATAAGAAAAATGAATAGTTTTCCCTCAAAATTCACGTCAAGACCTTTAAAATGATACCCCTCCCATCCTTCTACGGCCATCCAGTCACTCACAATTTCTTTACAAAAATTTGACTTACGGAATTATATATAGAGATAGTCAGCTGTTTCTGTTATTTTAGCTTTTATATTCAACTGTTTTTTTTTTTTCAATAGACTGCCACCAGCAGTGTTGACACTTTGAGGGTAATTACCCTTTTTTAGGGTAGTTTTACTGATCTTAGAGTAATTTGAGGGTAATGGAGTTTTTAGGGTAATTTTATGGAAAAATCTAGATCCCCTTATAATTTAAATTTACATGTTTTGACAATGTAAAATGGGTTTTCCAGGAATTAAAAAACATTTATATTAAGTGCTGGGTAAATTAAAGTATCATACAAGAGATATTACTCGCATGACATCCTATATCCTATTCATTAGACTAAAGATGCACCTAATCACTAAGAACACATAGTTTAATTTTCGAACAGATACAATTGAGGCACATTGTGTTATGTGTCCAAAATTGGGCACAATGTAATAATAGAAACCTTAAAACAGTAAAAATATATCAGTTTAATTTGGTTAAATATAGGTTGTTAGATTTACAGGGCTGTTGTAGAAAATATGTTTACTGAAGATTGTAAGACTGATATTTTGACCCATATTTGTGTGAAGGAACTTATATTTTATGCCTGTGAAATCCTCATGGTGAGCCAGGTGAGCGCACATAAAAACATCACAACATGGCATAACATGGGTAAATTTGTGTGATGTGGTGTATTGCAATGAAACCTATTGATCTAATCAAATAGTAATAAGATGACAAACATATTCTCTGGGCATATTATTTAGAAAAAATAAAAATAACATTAACAAATTCGTACAGCTGAAATAAGGTTATAAAACAATAAAGTACTCCCAACAACTGTTAACAACATGTATCAGTAAGTTTCTATCAGCGATACCAGCACATTAATTATAGCGCTGAATACAAATATTACAACAGATAATTTATTTGATTGCTGTAATACATATTTCGTTTTAAGTGTGATACCGTATCCAAAGAGGAGTAATAAATGCTATGTTACCTTTTGTATGCCTTAATCATGTTTTAAAACCAATCTCGAGTGTATTTTGAGCTTTTATAGAAGAAAATCATCTCTTAGGGTAATTTACAAAAAGTTTAGGGTAATTTCACCACACTTTTAGGGTAAAATGGTTAGGTTACGTTAGGTTAGGTTAGGAGGTTTTCTGGCTCTCAATTTGTTTTAAAAATCACTGGATAAGTAACGTACGGTGCATACTTTGGAACGGACGTGAACAGTAGCGGTTACGTCGGACGTGTACAGCCTCTGCCTTCAAATAACATAACCAAAACATTACCTCAATCTCTGACCTTATGCAAAATTAAATACCCCCGTCGCAGCAAACCTGCATACTCAGCGAATTTCCAATGAATATATAACATAACACATTATAACACTTAACAGGATTCATAAGAAATGTATTCACAAACAAGCGATATTTAAAATATTAATTATCCTCCATAAGAATAACATTGGGGATGAGTACGCAGGTTTGCTGCAACAAGGCACACAAAATAATGGGTTTTTATGCAAATATCAATAGAACTCATCTTAGTGAAGCCACATACCAAGTTTCATCCATATACATTCATAAATAAGCGATATATAACATTTTAAGTATTTTCCATAAGAATAACATGGGGACCAAGTACCTAGGTTTGCTGCTACAGGAGCCATAGGCGAAAAATTGTTTTTTTGTGCAAACAACAATAAACCATAACCAGATCAAGCCATATACCAAATTTCGCCAGTTTATGTTCATAAATAAGCGAGATATACAATTTTTCTTTTTCTCCATAAGAATAACATTAGACAACGTACTGTGTTTAGCACTTTCAATATCTCGGTAACCAATTGACGTAGAGCAATGATCAAAATACCAAATTGTTTGTTTTTTTAAGCTGAATTCAATGGTTTAAATTAAAATTTGATTTAAATTAAAATTAAATGTGAAAACCCCAAAAAAACACATTTTTGGGGTACAAAACCCCCCAAAAACCCCCCTTCGGATGGTGCGATTCATCTGGTTTTCGAACTCGTTCAAATAAATGGTACTTTACACTTTTGTACCAAATTTCATTAAGATCGGACCTTTTTTTACGATAGTTATCGTGCTTACGGACACATATATATAATATATATATATATATATATATATATATATATATATATATATATATATATATATATATAATACATATCTAACAATTTGAACGAATGGTGTTTTTGGCATCTGGGGACCTCAAAATGAAAAGTTATCATGGTCTCGGGCTTAAGTCTTACCATGAGACCTACGGTAATAGCTTCTTCCCTATAGGGGAAATTCGCTAAAACTTGCAATAAAATAACACGTAGATATAGACTGCATTTACTATATATAAACCACACTTCACAGGGTACTTTGTTTTCTGTTTTTATTTTGCTTAGTATATTATGGCAAGTAAAATACAAATTAACGATGACATTAACGTTGATATAGAAGCTGGCCCTTTTGGGCATACACTAAGCCCTACCATGACCGTCCAAGAACATTTTTTTAAACTTTAGAAAGATAAATAAAAAATGTTATTTTTTAGTGACATGTAAGTTGTGTTTGAATTGCTACCTAACTGTTTCTTTAAATTTAACATCTGATATGAATCCTTGTATCGAGGTTAATTCTTTACAATTTTGACCAAGGCCAAGGCCACTAGTTAGTTGGGATATTTGAGAATTTTCCAATATTGTAAATACCAATGTTTTTTCAATAGGCTACCACCTATGACCTATGTTATAGTTATACATACAAGTAGGCCTATAGGCCTAGTATTTGTAAATCGTGAAACTAGTCTAATGTAACTTAAGACTTTGGTACCTAACCTTTGATACATTTTTCAATAGTACATTTCGCACCAAGGGCCGACAGTGGGGTTTTGCTGGCCCGAGATTGTGTTTTATGACCGAGACAAAGTCGACTGAACTTGTAAACCTCAGTCTTGGGAGAGGCAACCAAACAAAGAATAAAATGAATATTTTGTGATGGAACGTGAGATGGCCAAAGGGTGGTTTAAAATATACATCTATGGTTACTGCAAAGAAGTTTATGCAGCTAATAAAGTAAGAAACATAAAAAAATAGGCAAAAAGAAAGCATGTTGTACCCATGTCTTGTTAGTCCAAGGTACACATAATATTTGTTATCTTGGTCTTTCTTCTTTATATTTAAAACTGAACAGTTTATGTCATGGTAAGTCTTTTAACCCTAGGTCTGGCCATGCCTGGTTTTTTACTATTGAGCCGTCTGGCCATGGCAGATTAATCTGCCAATGCATGTGGGCCCCAGCTGTACAATGGCAGACAGTCTGCCAATTGGGTCATTTTTTTTCAAATGCTTATAACGCATTGAAAATGATCCAGAAACGTAATAATATTGATACCATTCTAAAGAGGAGATTGTAAACGTTCATTTTCGTACATGCAGTAAACCTCGTAGCAGTAACAGATCAATATAACTGCTATTTTAATTTGAACCAAATTTTGCGCGCAAAACATTTTTCACTCGCGAGTGGCAAAATCTCGTAAAACAGCTGTTCTTCAACAAAATCGTAGTGTCTGTATTTTTGCCCAAACAGGAAGCGGTTGGTACCAATGGAAACAAAATGAGTTCTTCTTTATTTCCGTAATAAGATCTTTGTCATATGGCTTCAGGAAGTCTGACAAATAATTTTTGAAATCAGCTGTTATTGAACGATGGTCAAAATTGTCATTGGCAGAAAATACTGCCAATTAGAAATATTATTTTCTATAGCTCTATGGCTTATTTAGCGTGTTATGAGTTATACCAATGTGAAGCCAAAGTTCTTCCTCTATGTATGGTGCCTGTCAGGATTGAGATACACAAGCTGAACATGTAAACAAAGTTGAAATTTCTGTTGTCTCGTTTCTATGTGCGCATTGATTGAGAGTAGGTTTTATAAATCGGTATTTTATTATTGCATCTTAGTGTATTAGTTGTAAACAAGTGTATTTTCGTGTAGTGTGTTAGTAAATAGTAATATTTCTCCATATTATTATGGGCAGATATTATTATTTATGTTAGAAATGTGTGTTTGGAAATGTGGAGTGTTTTACAGACCTAGGTCTAGAATGAAATAGTATTCTAGGCCTAGGTCTGTAAAACACTCCACATTTATGTTCCAAATGTGCGTTTGAAAATATAAGTGTTTTCAGATCTAAATGAATCGAAGCCGCATGGGCGACCGGTCAATAGACAAAATGCTAAACGAACAAATTGATACGGATAATACAGATAGTGAAGGAGTGCTTGTCGATGTTGAAAAATAAATCTGTGCGTCTTTCGCCACAAATGATTATAGAACCATTATTTTATAATATTTCTCTATACATATGCATATATTCTTGTTCAGAAATATATTTCCTATAAATACATGTACCATTTACCATATTATAGTAAAGTAAAAAAATTAGGCCTACCTTCGAATAACTTATTTTGGCTTTCGGCGAAACTGAAATTTTTATTTTCAAGTCATATAAAGTCATCAAAACAGTTATTACTTTGTACAATATGGCATTATTTCCAATAAATGTATTGTTACCTTTAGTAATATAACAGTTTTGGTATATCAATTGTATACTTCTGATTTTATTTTTATTTTTCAAATGTACAGCGCAAGTTTGTTGATTTTCCCCGTTTTCTGTATTTTTCCCAGTAACTCGGATAAAATAAATTTTTCAAACAAATCAATCACATTTCAACGTAGGGAAATAAATTGCCTACATTTTCTATATCTTCGATTGTCTGTAAAAAAAATAGTGTACAAATGCTAGGACTCTACTTTTGAAAATTTTGTAAAAAGTTTTTTTTTAACAATTTGCAAAAAAATACCAAAAGGGATTCCTTTTATATTATTATATTATGAATCTCCTTCTTTTTCTGAACAAAACAAATATATATATGACTAGGTTATCAACAGTAGTTTAGGCACTGCGAATTGTTTACAAAACCTCTGCAAAATGGCAAAATATGAGTGACAATTTAGCTACTAAGCCTAAATCACCAGTGACTTTTTTATCGCTGCTGGCATTGGCAGATTAATCTGCCAATGCCAGATCTAGGGTTGCCAAGAGCATGATAACTTGTTGTTTTCAGGCCCCCAGATCCCAAAAACACCTTTTATCCAATTTATTATATATGTGGCTGTAGACACTATAACTTTCGTAGAAAACTTCCGATTTTGATGAAATTTGGTACAAACGAGTAAAACAGTATATATTTTCATGAGTTTTAAAACCACTAAATTAGACAGATTTTACCATCCAAAAGGGGTTTTGTACGCCAACAATGTATTTTTTATTGTTTTGTTAATGTAGAAAAATCAAATTATAGTCAGGGCTGCATTGAGGCAATTAGGGGCCCGAGAAAACAATTCTGTGAGGGACCACAGGGACCCCTATTTTTACAATAGGCAATTTTTGCCTATCTTTGTTTTCCCTCGGGCCCCTTGAATTTGGGGGTCTGGGGCAAAGTGCCCCGGTTGCCAACCCCCTTGTGGCAGTCCTGATTATAGTTTGCACCACTAGTTGTAGCTTTTAAAAAACGTAGTATATTGAATCATTGCTCTACATCAATCGGTAACTGAGATATTGAAAGTGCTAACTCAGTACTTTTTCCAATACTTAATTTTTTGAGGATAATTAATTAAAATAGCATATTTTCTTATTTATGAACATAATATACTGTTGACATTTGGTATGTATGGCATCATCTGGTTGTGGTTTATTGATATTTTTATAAAACCCCATATTTTTGGAGCCTGTGGCAGCAAACCTGCATCCTCATTTCTAATGTTGTTTAAGGAACATTTGCATTTCTCAATTTTGTATGAAATATATTGAAAAAAAAACTTGTCATGCCACTTCATTTAGTTGTGATGCATTGATATTTGTAAAAAAAAAATTGTGGTCCCTGTTGTAGCAAAGCTAAAGCTGTGTACAGTTTGGGTCATATTGCTTGGCGTCTGGTTAGCGTATGCTCTGGAATGACTTTTTGCCTCTATTTGCCTTTGTACCGTTAGTGTTACAGTATACTTTTGTGAACAGAAAGCAAAATTAATTAATTAAATTTTAAAACATTGGTTTTGGTTATTTTTGTTATAGTCTGATTTTATTTACGAGACATTTGAGTTGGTTCTCGCCTTTCCCAGGCATCAAGCAAACTGTACTCAATTTGAACGTCATTCTTATAAATAGAATAATCGAATGCCATGTCTCACATATTTATGAATATATTTTTATGAAACTTGGTAAGTGACTTCATGTAGTAGTGAGGTATACGTAATATATATATATATATATATATGCACTTGAAATTCGCTGAATAAGAAGGTTTGCGGGGACGAGGGTGTTTTACATTTTTAACTTCTTCTACAAATTTTATATGTATATAGAGTTATTGCACAATGATAACTTATTATTGGGATATTTATTTACTTTGGAAAACTACTCAAAATAATATATTTGAGTTTGGATTTTACGGAACTGGGCACTGGGCTTAGACATTTCACAGGAGGAAAGAGGTAGGACACCGCTAACTCACCTTATGAAAGAATGGCGAGTTGAACAGAAGACTAAAAACAAAAACACACATAAATCAGTAATATTTCGGCCAGCTGTGTAAGTTTTAAAAAGGCTACACAGCTAGCCGAAATATCACTGATTTATGTGTGATTTTAGTTTTTCTTTCATAAGGTGAGTTAGCTGTGTCATATCTCTTTCCTCCTCTGAAATGTATTTGAGTTTGGTCAGTTTTTGTTTTGGCAAAATAAATTATACTAATTAAACTAGACTTAATATTTTCTAGACTATTTTTCTTGTAATCAGATCTTTTCTAGCACATTATAATTTGAAAAGTATAAATTTAAGTTTTGACGAATCTTAAAAAACCTTATTTCATAATTGAGTTACAATTAAGTATAATGTAAAACCAACAACTTTCTTAGTAAATTTAAATTCAAATTAATTATATTGCCATTACAACTTTTTACGGTCGGTAGCAACTAAATTAAATATAAAATTCAATTTTTAAGATAATTTTTTACAAATATTAAAATTACTAAATTAAATTTTAAATAATTAAAAGAATTATAAATATAATAATAACCTAGTTTAACTTCTATTGTTATTGTTAAATTTTAATTAATATAAATTTAACTAGGCCTATTTATTTCACTATAATTTTGACAATGGTCTATGAATTCATCAACACAGTAAAAAGCATTTGATATCAAAAATTGCCTTAATTTATTTTTGAAAGGTCGTAAATTCTGTTCAGTTTTTAAAATTGGCGGTAATCTGTTGAGAAATTTAGACCCAGATTCGGACAGTAAATTTTGAAATATATTTAGTCTATGATGTGTTGGCCTGAAATATTGATTGTATCTCGTATTATAATTATGTAAATAACTTTTTTATTAGCATATTACGTGTTGTTATTACTAACGGGATGTCAAAAAGACGTCTTACAACACTTAAGATATATTTACACTTATACTTATCACATACAGACGGTAAACATATATAAAAGATGGTACTAGGCTATCGATTTCTACCAGTCATACCAGACATCATCAGGGAGTTCTCTCATTGGCCTGATGACGACTGGTGTGACTGGTCGAAATCGATAGCCTAGTACCATCTTTTATATATTTTTACCGTCTGTATGTGAATCAGTATAAGTGTGAATATATCTTAAGTGCTGTAAGACGTCTTTTATTACATCCCGTAATTATGTAAATCACATCCTTTTTTTAATCTACATTTATAACGTGCAAAAATTGTGGTTTCTAAAATGTAAATAGAAGGAAGAGTAAGTAAATCCATCCTTTTGAAGATGTCTCTGCAAGATTGAGTCATTTTTAATTTGAATATTATCCGCTAAACCTCCTTTTGTAAAATAAATAACCTTTTAAATTCTGTTTCCGTACATTGTCCCCAAACTATGATGCCATATGACAAGTGAGAAAATACTTACCATGTTCTATTCTAACATAAAAAAAAACTGACATGATAATACTTTGGTCAGTTTTACTAACCACATGAAAGTCTTAAAATGTTGGGTAAAATTAAGAAAACTATTTTTTAGATGAATTTAAATTTATTTTTTATTTTACAATTAACAGTTAGTTATTTGCAATATCTGTCTGCTTTCATCTTGCTTCTTCTGTCAAGGAGAGTTTCATGCAACGTTCCAGTTTTCTTAGCCTTCTTCAGCTCAGTTTTGTCTTCTGTGTTTATTTTCAACTTCTTGTCTTGGAATTTCTGAAACTTTCTCCTGAAAAAATAAGCAATAGAATTGTGAAATATATTTTGTTATTGAACATGTTCCCTGCCAACCCTGGCACTCACCTGTAAGAGTGTGGGACACGTAACAGTGAAGGTGATAAAACCAGAGAAATTTGCATGTTTAAACCTACAATGCTATTTTACAAGATTTTGTTATGCTAGAGAAAATGGTTCTATTCACCACTGATTGGGATTGTACAGTGATAAGTCCCGGTGAATGATGTCATAGTTGTTTTTCTGGTTAATGATCATTACGGCTGAATACAAACTACTGGATTACAATGGATTGGTGCATAGACGTGCACAGAGTCCGGTCAGCGTGGGTGCCGGAACCAAAAAATGCGCCCCCCCCCCAAAATCTCGTTGCTCTAAGAACTTATTTAGACACCAAATAATTGAATACTTCAATTATTGTATGTAATCTAACAGTTTACTCCTCCTTGACAACAACATGTGTTAATATTAGTCAATGCAATACATATTGTGTCTGCACAGAGGTGTTTAGTTTACAAATTCAATAATGTTACTTGTTTTATCTTATGAAAAAAATCTAGATTATGCGCGGGCCGGGCGGCAGCACGTTACTCTGATTTCTCGGTAAAAGAGTGTATCTGAAAGTTTTAAAACAGTACTAGTTGTCCTGTTGCTTGAATCCGAGCATGTTTGTACCCAACGAAAGGTTTCTTCAGTTGTAAACAAACACATCAAAACATCTGATATTAAAACGGATGATAACAACGAACTTTCAATCAACACGTAGTTTAGACTTCCGCCGTCGGATAGCACCACTGTTCCGAAAATTCAGCCCTTACTGTGTTTATGTGATGCCCCTTTTTTAGAATTCTGAGACTTATTTGCAAATTTACGTAAAAACACATTTAATTTGGCGCCTCAAACGTTAAAATCCGTCCAGCCGTTATTGAGTTATGACTGTGAAGAAAAAACCCCTAGCGTGATAAAAAAAATATAGATAACAATTAGCAATCAGCTGAATTAGGGTAACAAGCACTAAATAAAAGCCAAAATACAAGAAAATATCATCTCATTATTGATTTTTCCTCAGAAAACTATACTTAGTTGTACTATACCTAACTGATGATAGCGATGGAAATATATTATTTAAATTGATATTTTTATATTTTTAGCGAATTTCCCCTATAGCGAAGAAGCTATTACCGTAGTCGGCATGGTAAAACCTAGGCCCAGGACCATGATTACTTTTCGTTTTGAGGTCCCCAGACGCTAAAAACACCATTTGTTAAAAACTGTATATATATATATATAAATCTCATACGGCATTTGGCTGCCTTTCATGGTGAAAACCGCATTTAACATGGCGGCCAGTGCACTTGGCTGCCATATCCGGCCGCCAAATGCACATCACATGTTAAATCAACTGAGGAAGCCGGCAGGAAGAAATCCTGAAGATTTGAAGAGGCAGCCAAATAACATATTTTTGATAGGTGTATGACAAAATGTAGTTCGCCATTCTACCACATGGAACGCTGCTGCTTTTAAAGGATACACCACGAGTATGCTCCTATAAATAATTGCCGTGGACTCGGCAGCCTAAAAGTGGCAACATTGTTAAGATGAATACGCATCCCGATTATAAATTTTTTCCGCGCAAGTGGCAGCCAAAACACATCTGGCCTGACTCACTTGCAGATGTTCAAAGATTGTTATCTTCCATCATAATTTTCTTTACTCACTCGAGGCCCGGGATATTTCCGAGCCTGCATACTTCCCGCCCACTTGTCTGTGAATCGGTTAGACCACTCAACGCTTTCCAAATAAATCATACATTTGCATGTTCTTATTGCTCACACAGTGAGAGTCAACAAATTTGAGCAGTTTGATTATTTTCCTTGACTATGTTCTGTTGAAATCAATATAAGTTGAACGTATTTGCTCCAAATCGTTGGAGTTTCCGACTAAACCTGCTTCATTTGTATCGGTAATGTAGATTCACAAATCACATTTTTAGGTAAAATACCGTTTACTTCAATTTGTAACAAATATATTACTATAAGCGATTTATACACGAACATTCTACAATAATATAATGATTTATGTTCTGTTGAAATTAATAATAACCTTGGAACAAATTACGTATACGAGGTGTAACTAAAATGTAGCACTGGCTATATGTTTTAAGATTCTACACCCAAATATAATAAATGTGGAGGATAATAAAATGTATTTGAAAATATTCTACATGGTAGGACAGAATCAAAAAAACTATCAAATAATTGATATGTTGAGGGCCAATCCTTTACTCTGATATGAGCAATGTCTGTCTGTCTGCAAAATTTATCTCGGAATCCAGCGGAACAATTTGTTCAAACTTTGGAATTAGATTCGTTTGGACCTAAAAGTACGATTGGTAAAAACCTCAGCCCCATGGAAATTCATATTTGGTTAAAAATCTCATTTGAAAATGGAAAATTGTAATATTGGACTTATGGAGTTTCAAATAAAAAGAAAAGAATCATAACAGCTGGGAATAAATTAACCGGTAAACTGTCAAAGTAGCAGTTAAATAAGGTAAAGTATCAACACATGATTTCTTGAAAACAGTGACCAGACCCATTGAATTAAGATTGTTTATAGACATATGTTTCACCTACGAAACTAATCAAATATCAACGAGCATAGCTCGGTGTCCCCGGTCCTAAATTGTCTCTGTTTAGATGTATAATAAGCTGGCCTGTCCAATAGTTAGTGCGTAGAAATACTTACTTCGATATGGGATAACTGATTAAACAACCGTTTTTGTTTGTAAAAATATAAAATTAAACCAAATTTTGAAATAACGGTAATAAAAACTTGATTGTCTAAGGGAAAACTAATTAGCTTAGTTATAACATTTACAGGACATCTTAACTATTCAGTATAGTTGTAATCTTGACTCTAAAATGTGTTTGAGTTTTTTCTTATTCTCCCTATAGGGCTTACAAAGTTGTATAACTAATAGTGGAGACCGATATTTTCAACATTTTCTGCAACCGCTATTCATGTTATGCTTGAGCATCATGTACTGCTACTACGATGTATTATATTTTATTTCCTCTTAATTTTTGTTAACATTCCACTAACTAAACAATGATGATAATAGTTTTCATTATACAGTAATCAGCACGAATTGTATTTACATATCACGGCTGCAAATAGTAAGCAAGTGCAGTAAGAAAAGGCAAATTCCCGGACAAGGCAAATGGCCGAGATGCAGTCGCTATCACCACCACCATAAACTGCCTTCGAGTATCAAAGATGAGAGAGAAGTTTATGGCCTTAAAAGAAACCACTGAAGTGTCACAAACTCGGCCGACCGGACTCAGGTAGGTGCCCGTTTGTACAAGGAGGGGGCACTTGCCACTGAGACCTGGGACCTGACCGACGCGACGTCCTCGTCTACACTCTACCTTGTGCATACTGCATACTACACCTGCACAGGTGGATGGTGTCAATTTGAAGAGGGTCAATTTTTGCTCTTGAGGTGTAAATGGTTAGAACAACTTTTTCAATTGTTTAATAACTCTGATCATTACCTTATTACGTGTTGTTATTACTAAGGGATGTGTGAGAAAATTGCTTACAAGAAATTCCATTACGGTAAATGTATATACGAGGTAATACGAGGCAATTAATCGACTTCAATAAAACATGAGAAAGTTATCAGGCGCAATTTAAAATCTTAAATAAAATGAGATTTTCACATTTGGCCTCTTTAATAATTTACGTTCCAAATAAACATACAGCGAAGAAGAAGCACAAAAAGGCCTCTACATTTATTTAGTTTTAAGACTTTTTTCATGAAATCCCGTCAATTTTAAAGTCCTAGTAATGCTTTTTCTGTTTTAACGACAACCTTAGACCGTATAGCCGCAGAGAAGTAACATATTACTTCTCTGTGGAATAGCAAATTTGGCAATAGCTACATTTAGGCTATTTTAAATCAATAACCTTATTTTATTGTCTCTTGTAATTCGAATTTTGCCCCATTATTGTTCATAGTTCCAATTTTAATCTTATGGGAAATATATAATGATACAATGATATAATGATATTAAATATAGTGTGTGATTACCATGGTAATGGTAAGTAAAATGTAAGTTGGTTTTATAACTACATTAAAACCCCCTTCGGAGGACGGGATACCAGCTAGTAAATAATAGAAGAAGTAAATTACTATATTATAAGTGGCATAAAGGGCCATCGTAGGTCCCGGCCATGGCCCAAACCTTGCTCTAATATTCTGCCTCGTCTGATTTGTTTACTCTTTACATGCTAATGAAAGTAAAACAATATAAGTAGGAACACGTGTCAGTTCGTAAGTACATAGAAATTTAGGCGGACTTAGTAACATGTTATAATATAAATAAAGCAGACGTTTTTAAATCCCCATGCTTCTCTTATGGGGGATGGTTTACATGATTTCTCGTTTTCTAATAACTGTTAGAAATGCTGCTATTTTTCCCGAGTCCCTGGGATCGAGATCTTTAATTTGAGCCATCTTCGATCACCCTGCAATTTGCAAAACTCCAACAATTTTGACCTACAAGTTTCGCTTACAGAATTACATATACAGATTACTTTTATCATACATCGTCGATAAGACTATTTAGTTTAGGCGCTACAAACCTTGCCAGATAATGTCTAATTTGAAAACTTTGAAGTCACTTGATTGCTCATCGGTTCAAGAGGAACAATCCTAAATTTCGTTCACGATTTTTGGAAAAACCAATCAAATTTATATACCACTCCCTAAAAATACTAAGAAATAATTTACAACAGTTAAAATTATTTGTTTGATATTCTTTGTGCTAGCGCAACTTACATTGGTAATATGATTATAGGTAATATGATAATTTATTTATTTTATGATTAGGATAAGGACTCCATTCACCTCTTAGCAAAAACAAAGAAGGTTTTAAAGTGTATTTCTTGAACTTTAAATGGTCTTCGTTCAAAGATCTAATCAAGGGGAAGTTGGATTTGCCCCCTTTGTATCTGGTTTTTGGTAAGGAGGCAAATCTGAGCAGTTTAAATAACAAAATCAATAAACTTTTAGCTGGCATTAGATTAAATAAACATAGAGAGGTCTAGTTTGCGGAATTAATTTTCTTTCTTTCTTCTCTTTAATATGATACGCAACGTGTTAGGGGTTGGAATAACGCAACGTGTTATTTTTGCAATAACAGTTCATTATTGATGCAGTCATATGACTTGGATAAATCACAGAACACAGCAGCTGCATTCGAGGCTGACAGGGTCCTATTTATACAATCAGAAAGTTTTGTTTGTGTATTCTTGTTTTTTCTTAAACCAAATTGATTTTGATAGAAGAAAGAGCTTTTTCAAGATATTGACTTAGGCTATCATACATGACTCTTTCAATGATTTTTGATATAAACAGGTCGATAGTTATTTAATTTGGAACCCTTTTTATAAATTGGAATAAATTTCCCAAATTTTAATTTTTCTGGGAAGACACCATTGCTAATGGAAAGGCTGGTAATGTTTCTCACAACAGGTGCCAAAAATAGAGCATTGTGTTTCAATATTTCTACTGGAATTCCACCCCAGCCAACTGATGACTTGTTTTTTAGATCTTTTGTTATTTTATATACATAATTCTCAGAAATATTTTCAACTGTAAATTCAGGATTTAAAAAGTCAACTAAGAGGTATTAATTTTGACCATGAAAAGTAAACGGGATATATATTAGTATTCAATAGTTATATTTTATATAAAGTTAAAAAAGTTAGTTAGCTAATCTTTTACTTTTGCTTTTTATTCTATTTTTATTCAACCATGTATTATTTTAGTTTTAAATATACTAAAAATCTGTTACAATGTCATAGTGTTTTTATTTTAAACTAATTCTAGTCTGGTTAATCGAAGGTGAAGTATAATTAATTGACTGTAAGCATGCTTAAAATTGTATCATAAACTTTAATGAATGTTCCATATAAGTTACACGAAAAATACATTAATGGTTTACGCCCTGTTTAATAGTGATTTTTTACAAATATTGTCTGTACAATGGAATTATTCCCACATAGACTATCCGTGTGCGTGTGGGAATTCACATAAGCCCTCTCACAATTAAAACTTAAAAACCTTAATATATAATTCTGTAAGCGAAATTTTGAGGTCAAAATTGTGGGAGTTTGACAAATCGCAGGATGATGGGAGACGGCTCAAATTAAAGGTCTTTATCACGGAGACTCGGGAAAAATAACAGTATTTCTAAAACGTTACCAGCAAACGATAAAATACGTAAAATACCCCCCATGAGAAAAGCATGCGGATTTCAAAACGTCTGCTTTGTTTACATTAATAAATGGTTGTCTTTGTTTACGAACTAACATGTGACCCTTCTTAATCCGCGTTTACACTATACAACTTTTTTTATAAACTTGTACAATCAATTATAGTAATCGATTTGAACATGTTTAAGAATGCAATGAAAAATATTAAACAAAGTTGTACAACAAGCGTGTTTTACAACAGGTTGCAGATTTCCCGACCGGAGTTGGTAAAGATCAAAGGAAATTTGTGTTTTACAAACCTTATATATAAATTTTTGCACTCTAGCGGTCACATTTTTTGTCCGATTTACTTCAAATTTGGTAGGGAAATTCCTTTCTATAATCCGTTGGACACGTTCGTTCGGCAAAACAATCGGAAAACCGTAACCCCCTTTTTTAGGGATTAATCTTTCAAATGTTGTGTTTTTGGCCCAAAAAAGGTCAGTAAAGCCCCGGATTTAAAATGTATACATTTAATAAGATGGATATTAGTGAGGCGAAATTTTTAAGCTATCACATCATTCTAGCACAAATATTTATCGAGTTATTAAATAAAATGTATATCGACCAAACACAGTGCGTTGTCTTATGGGGGTTTTACAGTAGAAAATCCTGTTATTCATTTGTTGGTGTATTTTAATAATCCACAGTCACCTCAAGCCTATTTTCAAGCCTGACTGAAACTTCTCCTAACCTTCTACTGAGCAAAATTGTATTCCTAGTATTGCAGGTAAATGGAACCAGGAGCATCAGAACATAAAAAAACAATGTTTTCAGATTTTGATAAAATTTGGTAAAATCAATGCTTTTACACTGATTTTGATTGTTAAAAGTTTTATACGTGGAAATTCACTTCTCTCACGTCAGCGTGCTGCGTGCGAGCTCGTTGTATTTTACAATGATTTTTCAAATTTTGTCCCAAATAAAAGCGTCCTCACTCGTCGCTTGAAACAATCATGACGACTTTAGTTTTTTGGGCGGGCTTGTGATTGAAACATGTTCGATAATTTTTTAGTGCATAAAATTAATGTTGTACGACAACAGTTTTATAAACACAAGTTCAAGTTTAATAAAACCAAATTTGTATTAAACATGTTTGACAAACAAAAGTTTATAAAACATGTTTTATAGTGTAAATGCGGCTTTATATTTTTTATTTTTCTCAGCATTTAAAGAGTAAACAAATTAAATAAGGCATATATTGGAGAAAGGTTAGGGGCAATGGCCCCTTCAAGCCACTAGTACGTTATAATTCAATGAAAACGAATAAGCTATACTTTGGAACGACAAAAGTATTAACAACTTACTCTTTCGTAATTTGAACAACACAAATAAGGAAAGTATACATGATAAGCATTGAAAACAAGCAAACTACCGCAGGACAGTGTTTAATCTTATTAAAATAAACTAAGCCATTAAGTGTTTAGTAATTGCAGTTAGTTTAGTAATTTATTTATAAGAAATTAAAATGGCGGGAAATATATCTTTGAAAAACTCGACAAGTTTTGACTTGAGATAATAACCACTATAGCCTATATCAGAACCACTTAATTCAACTACAATCTCTCTTAATCTTGTAGTGAATACTGGCACTCATTGTCATTTCCAAGGTAATTTGTATGCAGATTAAATAAATCTACAGTCTCGGATGATAAAGGCCGTCCCAGCAAGCAAAGAATATAAATAGAGGGGCTACGTTTATCCAACAAGCATTATGGGCAGTGAAGCCAATTCCCTGCCGCTCTTGCGGGCAAGTCCCGGGCACTGCTGCACACAGCTGCAGAAAACGAAATATATGATGATTAGACACACTTATAGTAGATAATATTTGTTAGTACTCCTCAATTTTGATAAGCTTAAAAATTTTAAATCTATTCTATTGTATTTTTAATAACTAATAATATTTGAAGAAATTATTAAATTAACTATTAAAACATGGAAAAGTGAGTAATAGAGGAATATTTTTATTGTTTGGTCAGGAAAGTTTTGTAAGCGACAAAGTTTGAGAGCTTGAGTTAAATCATAACATATATTTTTTTGACAAATTTACGATCAGTGGAAAAAATAAGTTTGAAGAGGTAGCATCAATTGTGTTGCGGCGACGCTCGAGCGCTGCCACTACGAGCTGCCGCGTGTCGCCTCGGCCCGTGCTTCTCGACGTAAACACAACGCAATGTGCTCTCTGTGTCATTCATTAGTGTAAGAGGATGTTCAGGAGTGTTATATGAATGATTGACTTTGACATGATTTTTATTCTTTACGAATGGGTTTATTTATCCCTATCGCTCTGGTCTGTAGGACAAAAAAATGTCTTAGGAAATACTATCCATCCGAAAATTACATTAGTGTTAGAATTGTCAAGCAACATAAGAGAATTGAATACTTACTTGCTTAAATACTTGGGGTTTCCAACTGGTATTGGCAATATTTGGGCAGGCCATTCGTTAACGAGTTTTAAAATATACAAGTAACAAAAACCATACTGTAACCATACTTGTTTTTTAATAGTACAAGTCTTAATTGCCATAATTTTAATCTAAGGTTTATAATTAGATTAGACTGTAAGCGAATAGCATTAGATTATACAAGCTTGATCCGGACAGTCAACATTGCATTGTATGCAACTGTATGCTCAAGACGCGCGGGACTCAGATGACTCACCGCTCTCCCCTCCACTGATTGGGGCACACCACCGATATTCGCGTGGCTTCACCTGCCGCGCCCGCTGTCCTCTCTATTTCTATTCTGTGGCTCTGTGGGCCACAATATGTTCAATATGTTTAGGTTTGCAAACGTTAAAGTTCTTATAACATTGCCCATGGTACCGGCTCAGCCGCAATTAAATCAATTACATATAAAAGCCTGGACTTAATTACAGGCCCATAACTTACAGGCCCAATCATAATTTCTATCATCACAAGCATTAAGGAGCGTTTGCTTTATTTAAATCGGTGAAAGATCATGAATTTGGTTGGTATCTAGAAGGAAGTTTTAGGGAAGACACCGCTTTTTATCCACATAACAAACAGTCATGCTTGCCAACAAAAGTGGTTTCTATAATTCTCTGAGAAAGTGATACGATTTAGAAGATTGCGAATTTTCCGCATTAAAAGCTGCTTTAATATTGCTAGGTCTGATATAATTTTTCCTGAATACAAAATGTACTTTTACCATAACAACATTAGCAAGTAACTTATGGATTTAGTCTTTTCTATCTATACTCCGGCATCTTTGACTTCCTTATTACATATTATGCAAACACTGTTCAAATCAGTCATTATTATTAGCTTTTGGTTATAAGGTGTGCCTAACTGTAAAGTTAACAGTTCAGATTAAAAAGTGTTTACCATTTTTAAAGGTTTCCTTCCATTTTATTTCCCTCGTTCAACAATCCATGAAATTAGCACAACTATCAGCATTTCACTGCACTTGGCACAACACAACCGAAATCCTGTACAAAAAATAAAACGTTATAACGAAACACAAAATGCCAACGAACCGCTCAATGCAATGGTTAACTGAACACTAAATTGACAAGACCCACTGTTAACGATGAATACAAACCTTATAAGATGATGTTATTAATGAACATATGCAGTATTCAACAAGCAACGTAGGGAGGGCAGTAAACAAAAGTATAAATATGCAGTCCGACTCATGCTAACAGCCAGAAGCGCCTGAGTCACTACGATACGCGGCGCAGCTAGGCCCGGCGTGGTGTCCGGTACGTTAATCGCTCTTTATGAAGCCATCATGTTAACAAATATATTTACTAGGCCCATAATTTCAAAGCTAATTAAATTATTTATAGTTTTTGTGATAAAATTCAATCCCATGAAGCAAGGATAAAATTAGTTGAAGTTACCTTTTGTTTTTCGCAGTGGCAGTTGTTTTTATATATTTAAGAATTACGGTGAAATTAAGCAGTCTACATAAAAAGTGTATACAACTTATTTTTTTAGAATAATGTTAAGCGTACATTAAAATGTTCATTTTTTCACATTTTTGGCGCGAATTTCGGCTATTTCGTATATACAAATTTTACAAAAGAGGGTACTATTATTGTTTTATAACAAGAGTATAAAAATGTGAATACCTGGGCCAATCAGACCATAGATCAACGTAGGTTAAAAATTAGCATAAATCAAATTATTTCTGAACACTCTTCCCAACATTAAAAATATGCACGAACTAATTTGTACCATTCTCACTTATCTCACTATTCTGTCTTGAGACTCTTGAGACGAGACCATATATATTACTTATCAGTTGAAAGTATACAGGATGTTGAAAAAAAACATTCAGGACTTTGGGATATGATTTCTCATACAAAAATAAAGAAAAAAGTTCATATAAAGCTATGTCCTAAAACGTTTAGTTTTCCGTCTATCTTGCTGTTATGTGTTTTCCATTTAATGCGGCATATCTTAGGAAAGTATGATGATATCAAATCCAAACTTGGTACATATATTACATATAATACGACCCATTTTGGCATGAAATATTAAGATTCTACTTTGTAATATTTTAAAATGGCGGCTATTTTTGTTTTCAAAGCTAAATATCTTTAAAACTGTAATATTTAGGAAAAAATCTGTAAGAATAAAAAAGCTATGTCATAGTGTCCTCAACCAATGAAGTGAAGATATTGGCTATAGGATTATAAATAACTGATGAATTGTGATTGTTATAAGTTAAAACATTTTTTTAGTGAAAAAATGGCAAAAATGCGTGTTTTAAATTATAAAAATCACGATATCTCAGTTATTTATTATCGTACACCTAATATCTTCCATTGTTTTTATGACAGAATGACCCAAGTTTTTTTACAGTTTTTTTTTCGTAAATATTACCGTTTTTAAGATATTTAGCCTTGCAAAACAAAAATGGCCGCTATACGAGGTGGAGGGGATTACATTGCGTCAAAATTTAAATCTACTTATAAAATATCAAAACGAACACAAGAATTTTATGGAATCCATGGAATTGCGATATTAATCCAGGTACAAAAATCTATTTGCCTAAAGGTTCATCACTGTTTGAGGAAAAAATATGTTATTCCGTTCCCCTGAAATAGAAATTATATATCAAATTGATTTCGTTTCAACCTTGGTTGGGATAAACAAGCAAAGCCTACCTACAACAAAATAGCACTGAAGGGCCTTATGTTTCCGTAATTATTAGGTTTATTATTTCCGGACATTCTTACCCCTTTATATATTATTTATACCTAGATTAGTTTTATAAGTAGAGAATATAATTATATTAGAACTACACTAATCCGACTTTAGATGGTCTGACTCCTCGCTTACCGACCGTGCTGTTATCGGTGTTAGACGTAAACAGACCACGTAAAACAACCACTCACGCAACTAACTTTCTACTTATGATGTATATAATTTAAAATGTTGAACAAGTCAATATAAAATTAATAATAAAATGTTATATATTTTTATTTGACCTGAGATTGTTCATGATGCAATGAAATGTGTCAGTATCTAACTACTTCAATAACGAAAGACGTTCTTGTGCTGCCATTCCAGTGCTTTGGACAATGATAACAGTTAGGAGATTTAAGATACGAAATAATACATTAATACAAGTTAAAGCAGCGAGAGGAGAGCTAATTTGTCCATTATGCTCGTAACGTTTCCATGAAGATCGTCAAGACGAATTGGCAACAGTGGTGGCAGCGAAATAACGCGAAATATTTATGAAGTATCATAGCTGGCAGTCATTTGACTGCTAGACATACATGGAGCGCCGAATCAAATGTAAACTTAGGGCAGTCAAATTACATGGGTTTTGATACACATAGTTACAATAAAAAAATTATGAAAATAAGTTAATAGTTATATTAATAACGTAATTTTGAGTAACAATACACGTTAAAACTTAAACATACTCTAACCTTTGAGGTGGCAGCTACTTAACCGAAATTCGTACGGCAGCTGAATAGATAGTGAGATTTATATATATATATATATATATATATGCGTGTGTGTGTGAGAGAGTGTGTGTGTCCGTGAGCACGATAAAAATAATCTGATTTTGACGAAATTTGGTACAAACGTGTAAAGCAGCATTTATGAGTTTACTTCGAAAACCAGACTGATCGACCTATCCAAAGTTGAGTGGGTTTTGTACCCCAAAAATGTGTTTTTGAGTTTGTTTACATATAATTTTTGAAAAAGTAAAATTTTAGTGTTTTCTATTGGAATCAGCTTAAAAAGACACACAATTTGGTGTTTTGATCATTGCTCTACGTCAATTGGTTACAGAGATATTGAAAGTGCTAAACACAATACGTTGTCCAATGTTATTCTTATGGAGACTAAGAATAGTTTTATATATCGCTTATTTATGAACGTATACCAACCAAACCTGGCGCATGGCTTCATCTGGTTGTGACATATTGTTAATTGCACAAAAACACATTTTTACTGATAGTTCCTGTAGCCTCAAACCTGGGTACTCAGCCCCCATGTTATTTTTATAGAGAATAAATAAAATATTATGACTCCTTTAATTATGAACATAAATAAATAGAACTTGGTATGTGGCTTCAACTAGTTGAGTTATAAAAAACATTTCACGAAAACCCATTTTTTGTGTTCCTTGTTACAGCAAATCTGCATACTTTGCTCCCGTGTTATTCTTATAGAGAATCATTAATACCCCCGTCGCAGCAAACCTGCGGACTCAGAAAATTTCCAATGCATGCATATGCTTCTCACTACCACATATAGCCACTTACCAAGTTTCATAAAAATACATAAATAAGTGATCTTATGGCATTTTATTTTTTATGGCTGAGTACGCAGGTTTGCTGCTACAAGGAAGATAAGAAATATTTTTTGCCATTATCAATATAATTCAACCAGGTGAAGCTACATACTAAGTTTTATTAATTTATGTTCATAATTAAGGGAGATATAAAACTTTACTTATTCTCCATAAGAATAACATTAGGGCTGAGTATGCAGGTTTGCTGCTAAGGGGATGATCAACAAAAACTCATTTGTTATGCAAATATCAATATAACAATACTAAATGAAGCACATACCTTGTTTCATCAATATACATTGATAAATAATGGAGATATCAAATTTTATTTATTCTCCGTAAGGATAACATTGGACAACGTACTGTGTTTAGCACTTTGAATATCTCTTCAACGGTTGGACGTAGATTCAAAATTTAAAAACCAAAATGATTATTTTGTGGAGCTAAACTGATTGGTAAAAGAAAATGTAAAGTTTACATTAACATGAACTGAGGAAAAGCAAAAAACCTTTTTCCATAAGATTAACATGGGAGATTTTATGAGTAGGTTTTTTTGGATTTTCTCCGCAACCACTTAACCTAGGTTAATAATTTAAAATACTATATTGTTTGTTTTTTAAGCTCTATATTATGGTCTAAACCAAAATTAAGTGTTTTAAAAATTTTAGGGTGAAAAATGCAAAAAACTGATTTTTGAAAAATTTAATTTCCCCATAAACCCCCCTTCCCATTGACCGATTTTTCTGGTTTTTGAACTTAAAGTCATAAATGTTACTTTACACATTTAAGCCAAATTTCATCGTAATCGGATGTTTTTCCCTCAAGTTATTGCATTCACGGCCACATATATATACATACATATATATAAATTTGAACGAATAGTGTTTTTGACATCTGGGGACCTCAAAACAAAAAGTTATCATGGTCTCGGGCTTAAGTCTTACCATGAGACCTACGGTAATAGCTTCTTCCCTATAGGGGAAATTCGCTAAAATGGCATATATAGCTTATTTATGAATGTATATTGATGAAACTTGGTATGTGGCTTCACCTATAGTTGAGTTATATTCATATTTGCATGAAAATCCTTATTTTGTATCCCTTGATGCGGTAAACCTGCGTACTTAGCTCACTTGTTATTTCTTCTACATGGGGAATAATTAAAATGTTATATTTAGCTTATTTGTGAATGCAAGAAACTTGGTAAGTGGCTTTAATTGGTACCAAAAAATATAATTGGAAATTCGCTTAGTACGCAGGTTTGCGGCAATGGGGTTATTTTAATTTTTCCATTGCTTATGGTGCACCCAAAGTGATAAGTAAACAGCATTCAAATAAAGAGCGGTATAAAAATACTACTTATATTTATACTCCAATTGGACTAATTATGACATTTACTTTTCCTATAAATCTCCGCCTAACAATGAATAAAAGCATACACGCGAAAGGGTATTGTACTTTTATCCGGCACTTGGTTTCCAAGAAATCTGCCGATCGTCACAGGAAAAAGTCAGACGACAGTTCACGTTTTGGAAATCGATTTTAACTGAATTTTGCATTAATAAATACTACATAACTGTGTTACAATAATACTCCCAGTATTACTATTAAATCAAAACTTACATATTATTTTGAACTTACTTCTTACATTCCAGTTAATTTGTTTAACATACCATATTTATTTAATTATCTATTTTGGCGCCCCCCTCAAGCCCTCTTTGTAGCTACCGTGGGTGCCAAGGCACCCACGGCACCCACCATGCGCACGCCTATGGATTGGTGTGCTGTCGTCAGCTATTAAACATCGACCATAGTATAAAACAACCTATAAAGCATGTTATAACGTGTTAGATTCAGTTTTACTTCTTAAAAAATAATTAATACAAATTATTTATAATAGGCTTTATTTAAAAGAAGTTATAACGAAACAATTATAATGGACTAAAAAAGTTAAGATTAACTAAAAAAATAACTATTAATTTGAAAATATTGCTATCATCAATATGTGGTTTTAAACACCCATTTCAATTATAGATCATCGCTGCTAAATAGTCGAGGTTATGTTTACCTTTTCAAGTTCAAGGTTGAACAGGTAAACAAAATTCATGTCAATCGCATAACATTTAATTACAGACAGATCTAGTAAAAGCAATATACTCACACATAGTTTTCCTCGATCTGTGACAGATTACCCTTTTCCTCGACGGGGACCTGGTTGTCGTCGTCAGACGCCAAGACGGCTGCTGTACGGACCTGGAGGATCTGGTCGGGTCCCGCAGTCTTGCTGAGAGCTACCAGATGTTCGTCTTCTTCCCGCACGGACATGAAACAGCTGGTGCAGCTCAGCAGCGCTAGCTTGCCATCCTGCAACATCAACCACCTGTCAGTTGCTTGCAAACACAATGTAGCAATCCTGACCGAGAATCATAACGGAAATAACATGCAGCGATAGTTAACTTACGTTTTTACAATTTACACACTAATTCTTACCTAGAGTATTGCAAGAGCCATCACCATTATTATTTGTTTAACTTTAAACTAATTAGTGAATCCTATATATTAAAAAAACTTTTGTAAAAACTAAAGACAGCGACCCTGACCGTTTTACTGGGTCGATTTGCATGATTATTTTTTTAGATTACAGGTAATTATGCCTAGATATGTCATCACACATCCAAATTAACATATCGTCAATGGGCTTTGCCCCAGTGGCTCTTAAAGTTCCCATGTTAATCTTATAGAGGAAGATAGTTTACATCAGATGATTACTTAAAACACATGTTCATTACATAAGAGGGTTCATTTGGTTTGCCAAAGAATAATGCAGCAAAAAATACAACTCCTTTCTTTTTCTCCTATCTACAAGTATTTATATTTTTCTTAGCATCATCTTATATTAAAAAACTTTTGCCAAGACTAAAGACAGCGACCCTGACCGTTCTACTGGACCAAATTACTTGATGTAAGTCTCATTTTTGTTGTAACTACCTCTAGATGTGTGATCAGACATTGAAAAAAGATTTTGTTCACTTGGCTTTTCGTTACGCTTATTTTATTGTTTTTGCCAATTTTTTAGAAAGAGAACAAAAACATTCTGGCCGATTTACCTAACCGATTTTATTCCCACATGGTTCAATTTGTTCAGAAACATGTGTAGATTCATTTTGAGGCAATTATGGGTAACTTCTTTAGGGGGGACTTAGAAATATACTTATTACAATGACACCTAAGTACACATGGGCCAAAGGTTTACGACAGCGAGCCTGACCATACTAATGGACCGATTTAGCTTATATATGTCTTATTTTATTTGTAACTACCTCTGTTTATGTGTCATTGGACATTGAAAAAAAGTCATATCTGATTTTCTCTTTTCGATTAATTTGTATTTGTATAGTGGATTCAAATTATAGAAATTAACATAAGTGTTTTCACAAAATTATATTTAAACCGTCTGATAATAATTATAGTATTACATGTCATCCATTCATTATTTAGTGATAATTTTCCCATTATGTGTTATTTATATTAAGTTTCCCTATCAATGTGTTAATTAATTAAGTTCCCATAAATGTGTATTTGTATTAATTGCCCTATGTTCATGCCCAATAATAATCATCCTTATCACCACTCCTCAGAAAAATCATTACCCTCTACGTATTTAATGTTTATTTATCTGTGCAATTGTAAAATAATATGTATTTCATTAATTAATCACCAATAATTATTCACAGCCTATCCACATCTAATAGCCTACTCACTTAATTTAATATGTTTGCTAATAACAATATTTTAGATATAATTTATGTGAGAGGATTGCAATAGAATTAAAATTTAATATAATATACTTTTCAAAAATAGTCCTTAAGGAATCTAAATTACAGTGACCAGTGTTAACAATTGTGTGTACCATGTGCTTTCAACAATGGACCATGCTTCCAGACCTCATCTCTGCTAGATCTTCCTTCTTGTTCCAGATGCCATAGTGTTAAGACCTAAAATCTGTGCAGGACACAGTTCCTATTTAAATTCACCCAGTATGGCCTAAGTTTTGAATTGCTTAGTGCTCATTTATTAGGGACTCATTGCTCAGTATAATACCATTTTAAATTCATTCCCTTTTCTTTGTTTTATCCCCAAAAATTGGTATTGAGCGAAGAACATTTTAAGCTGCTTGGTAAACCACTTCCATTGTGTATTCTATTAGGGACTTGAAAGAATACAGACATTTAATAGAACAAGTCTAATGTTCTGAAAGTTAAATTAACATCAAGAGTATATTATTACATTGAACTATCTTTTCTAAATTTAATTTGAGTATTTTAATCATCAGTAAATTCAGTGAAAACCATTAGACTTTCCTTTTGGACAACACCAAAATTTATCATTGTTGCAATTTGTAAACAACATAAGCCTAATTGGACTAAATATTCTTTCACCTATAATTTCAACGTTATTCAAGTCAGCACGATACTTCCCCCTGAGAAAAAGAGCCCTCATTTATAAAAGAACCCCATTTAGAATCAAAATATGAACATTTTAGTTTTAAGCCTACATGTATTATTGCCATCCATCTTCTAGCCTAGGCCACTCACTGTAACTTTCCCCAGAATTGTAGATTATTTGTAAATCCCCTTTGATTGATAACTTTTTAAAAACACAATTGTTAATATTAGATAAATAAATATTATATTGTTCCTCTGTAACATTGTATTTAATTCAAATAGTTAAAATACATTTCTAGAAATTGTACACCTACCTTCTGTTGATATCCAGATTAATGACAAAACACATTCTACTCACTACAATAAACCAAAGAAGACCATAGGTAGAAATATATTTATTGATAAGTCAAGTAAGAGCATTTGTGAGCTATATTTAAATAGCCTAGTGAATTTTGTAGGTAGTAACACTCATTATTGTGAAGACAAGCTAGGCTTAGCACATGGTAGCCATTGTCACCGACCAGATAGCGTCACTTTTATATCCGCATTTCCCGATCACATCCGAGCAGATAATTAATTAAGAGTTAATAATTTAGACTCATAGAATCATAAGTTAAGTAGTAACAAGAAAGTAAATAAGATAATTATCAGCTGATTATTATTTGTTTTGAAGGTTACTATGGCATACTTTTAAATAACAGCTGATAATTTAGCCATACAAAAAATATTTTTATCCTAATCTCCCTTCACTAATCTTCAGATTTATTAAAAACTAATAAATTCAATATGAAGTCCTCCTTATTATGAGCAAAGCAAGCAAGCAGCGCTTTGCGCTGCACGGGGTTACTCTAGTTTTCTATTAAAAAAATGTTTATTGGGAAAAGGTATACTTCAAACCTATGGATGTCAATATCCTACTTATGTTCGAAGATGCACATTGAGACTTCACCTGTTGTATAAATTCAAATTCATTTCATTGCCATTACAACTTTTTGCAGTTGGTAGCAAATAAATTAAATATAAAAATACAATTTGTAGGATAATTTTATAAATATTACAATTACTAAATAAATTTTAAATAGTTAAAAGAATAATAAAGATAATGATAACCAAGTTTAACTTCTATTGTTATCGGTACATTTTAAATTAATAAAAATGGAAATATTTAATTCACTATAATTTTGTAGGATAAATAAAATACGTCTTACAACACTATAAAGTATATTTACACTTATACTGTACTTATATACAAGACGGTAAAATATACACAAAAGATGACAAGGCAAGGATGATGGCCTTGTATAATCTTTTGTGTATATTTTACCGTCTTGTATGTAAGTACAGTATAAGTGTAAATATGCTTTATAGTGTTGTAAGACGTATTTTATTTATCCTGCTTAGTTGTAAGAACACGTATCATGCTAATAAATAAATTACTATAATTTTGACAATGGTCTATAAATTCATCAACACTGTAAAAAGCATTTGATGTTAAAAATTGCCTTGATTTATTTTTTGAAAGGTAGTAAATTTTGTTCAGTTTTTAAAATTGGCAGTAATCTGTTGAGTAATTTCAACCCAGATTCGGATGGTAAATTTTGAAATATTTAGTCTATGTTGTATGTGTCTATGTGTGTTTAATTGTTTCACATTTAATAGCACAAATATTGTTAGTACAAATTCAAACTAATCAATATTACATATACACACACTTCACTTAATTAAACACAACATTTTTCCCTAGGCCAATGTTTTTAAATTGTAACGTTTGTACGTAAAGAATCTTATATATTAATACGCTAACGCGATTTTTGTTAAGAGAACTCCTTCGTTATTTCTGAACCGATTTTAACGATTGAGGTACCAAAATATTCACCCTGATTCGTAGTTGTGCATAAAGGTTTTCATTTCTAGATACTTTCAATCTGAAGGGCACGGGCTGCCCTAAAAGTTTGTTATTTGCCCATAACATTAACATGGGGAATAATTGTATTTGAATTGCAGCTGTTAATACATTAAGGACAGGTTATTAGCGATACCAGATGTTACAGGCGAGGAATGTATCTATCTATCTAGATAAAATAAGTTTATTTTCTATATCGCTTTGAGCAATAAAATGTTGTTTGCAACAGAGATGATTAAATTGTTGTTAAAATTTGTTTATCCGTCAGTCTGATTATAAGCCAGTTTTTTCCGCATTTCAAAAAAAAATACTGAATTAAATTAAAATAATATTTTGCCCATCAGAATACAATTCGGCTGATATGCCCTTTTGTCCGGCACTGCTATAAAGTTGATCTTAAAAGGGTAACTCAACTTTTCACTGCAGAATGCACCATACTTGTTCTAATGAGCATTTAGTCAGCTAATTATATTTGATTCTTGAAAGACATGGTTTTAGGTGAGGTCTTTTTTATTTATATTTGATCGAAGAATGGAGGAAACACGTCTGCTTTACTACACTACAAAGGTATGGTAAACCATATAAAATAACGGCACGGTAATGAATCGTTGGGTACACATGAGCCCTTTGGGTACACATGAATCGTTGGGTATCATGAACACATGAGCCCTTGCAACATGGTATTTAGAGATCAGTTTGTCTAGGTAGTCATTGTGATTATATTACTGAACATTCAATGTGTTTTTAAGTCCACCATCTATAAGTCCAACAAACTACAGGAGTTATTGAGCATATATTTGGAATAAGATGGGATCCATCCCAAAAAACAGTTATGATCTTATTCTCACTCTAATATGAGGTTCGGCCCAAACGACTTCAACATATCCATGTTAGTTATATACTTACTAAACCGAATGAGCACATATTTGGTAGAAAGACAGCACATATTTGGCAATGCAATGCAGTCAGAAATGGGCCTATACTTTCCATCCCTTATATCCTTTGAGACTTATCTACTCCGTCGGCTTTTACAATTTTAATGTATTCGTCACTGATGTTAGTAGTTAACTCAACTGATTGAGCATAAACATGTTAGGAGGATAGTTAATACATCAGGATAAAACCTTTGCCTACTCCTGCTCCAAAAGTGCTTTACCAAATGTTGGATCAATCAAATTTATGGGTTAATAAATGCGTTATAATCAGGCCACATCCATGAAAAATGTATTATTGTATAGAAAGATATTCAAAAAGAATTAACATTGGGGTTAGGGTTAAGGTTTGTAAATAAAAACAGGAGAATCATAACAGCTGTTCAAAAGCAACCATTCAATTATAAAAGTAGCACTCACTTGGTAAAGTATCATGTGATTTTTTGATGGGGGGGGATTAGAACCAATGTGTACACAACTTTAAATATACAAGATTAGGTTATGTATAAATTTCAAGAACCATTCAAACTGAAGATTGAATATAAAACGAATATGCCCAAAATGAAAAGAAGTGAGCAAATAAGCAAAGCAATTATGCTCAAATTGGACCGTGAATATAAGTAGGCCTACTCTAGGCATTTTTAACAAACTGACTGGCTTTTTGAGCAAAGTTCGGTCCCCCAGCTGTTTTAACAAATGTAACTAAACATTGCACTGTGATCGCGAGCAAAGCCGCGACGGGCTACTAGTATTAATATGTTTAACAATGTATTGGAATTTACAACAAAACTGTTAATTCATTGGGAAATCTTTGACTAGAATGACATATATAGGTCATAAGTACATCTTAATTTATGAAATAAATATATATAAAGGGCCAAGACTGGATGAAATGCAAAAAATAGCTAGTCTTCTGACCTGTACGTACAAGAGACTAGACATTCACTACACAATTTAATCATAACCCTCACAATGAACTCACGGTGTTTACTTTTTTATTGAATAACTTTCATGTTAACAGTAAGTCAGGGGCGTCCATAAATTACGTCACCAGCTTTTGTCTATTCTATATAATCATCCTACCATTATAATTCGATACCCTCCCTTCCCTTTTAAAAAATGAATCATGAAATATTTATAAAATAAGTTTAAACTATTTTAAGTTGAACTGTTTCCCGTATGCTGATAATAAAAACACTAATACCTGTGAATATTAACCTTTTTCATTACAAACTTGAACTAAATTGCTATTTTAAAAACTGAAAAAATTATAAAATTATAGCAAAAAATAATACACAACAATTTACACATGACGCCGGAATATCTTGACCTGTGAGAACTGTTTTCAGTTCAAACAGTGGGAGGAGAGCGGGATTTAGATATCGGTCTAAATCTATCATCTGTTGTTTCCATCATCAGATTGTTTCAGTCAATTAATCGTAGTAATGTTGTTGTTGTGTAAACAACAACCAGCAACAGCACAACAGAAGCTCGAGATGACCCAGCTGGTTATCTCAGTCACTCCGGCAGTGAACTAAGCCACAGGTCAAGATATTCCGCGTGAAGGGTGATAGGCATACCCAAACTCTGTGTGATACAGTGTTGATTAACCTGTTAATACATGTTTCTCAAATGTAAAATTTGATAGATAAAATGACAGTTTGTAACATTTAACAACAAAAATCAGTAGCAAATTGGGAATTATATTTAAGGTTCCTTTTTCTGATAACTGCTTTTGATAAATATTTTTATTTCCTAGAATTTTATCCAGGTTTTTTAGGCTACTTCTAGTGAAATTAGTTAAAAATGAACAATTAAAAAATTATGTCGAGTTAAACATTTCTCCCCAACATCATCTCACCATAATTTTAACACCCCCCTTCTTTTTATAGCCGTAATTTATATACCGCCTCTTACCTGGAATATAGGTTCCCACTGCTCCAAAGGTCCTATTGCGTCAGACCGGCCAGTCACTGTTCCGTCTTTGTGAACTCCCAGATATTTACCGTATCCTGATTTGAATGCTACTTTAGTTTCACTAACGTTGATCGCTGTTAGAACTTCTTCTGGTAAAGGCCCTTCACCTGTAACACGCAATTATATTCAGAACTAATACCAGTGACCCTATTTTATAATTACAAAAAATGGTTATGCTTCAAGGCCGACTAAAGCAAGCTATAAGTGCGGTTGGTAGCACGGATTGATAATGACAAACTAGTTGTTATTTTACTTATGTCGTCAATCCAAGTTTGTTTATGATGAACGTGTTTCGGCGCTAGGCCATCATCAGTATCCATACACTATACACTATATTATTCATGAAATCTGCGTTGCGTAGGTTTAGTAGCAAACTGCGTCATGTTGATAAAAAAACGAATATTTACACACATTAAGAACGTATACACGACTAACAAAAATACTACTATAATAAAACCTCGTGCGCACGGGTAAGGAATCCGGCTCGGAACTGCGGTGTCACTATCTCGGCGGACCTCCTGAACCTATTGGACTCCGACCTGTGACGTTGTAATCTGCCATCCTTGTCTCTCTGTTTGTCCTTTTAATAATATTCTCATATATCGGACTGGCGTCAGAGTGGATCCTTTCATTCAAAATGTTATACCCAAACGGGACAAACGGACAGATCTTTTAATTTAAGATACAAGGAACATACCAGTGAGGTGGAAAGAAACAAAAAGGAAGCAGGGAAAACAATTAAATCAAAATATTCGGAACACTTAATTGAGAATGGACATAAATGCACAGGTATAAGCACAAATTTGAAAATTTGGGCCAGAGAGAAAAAAGGACAGCGGCTCGATAGACTGGAAGAGGTAGTCATTTATCAAAGTTTTAAAAAAGATGGGTATAACATTTTGAATGAAAGGATCCACTCTTGACGCCAATCCGATATATGAGAATATTATTAAAAGGACAAACAGAGACAAGGATGGCAGATTACAACGTCACAGGTCGGAGTCCAATAGGTTCAGGAGGTCCGCCGAGATAGTGACACCGCAGTTCCGAGCCGGATCCCTTACCCGTGCGCACGAGGTTTTATTATAGTAGTATTTTTGTTAGTCGTGTATATATTCTTAATGTGTGTAAATATTCGTTTTTTTATCAACATAATGCAGTTTGATGCTAGACCTACACAACACAGATTTCATGAATAATCTAGTGTATAGTGTACGGATGTTGATGATGGCCTAGCGCCGAAACGCGTTCATCACAAACAAACTTGGATTGACGACGTAAGTAAAATAACAACAAGCTATAAGATTTGTGAGAAAGTAAGCTATTTAATTATTCCTAACATTATTAGGAGCTTTACCCATAAAAACCACTTTTCGCCTCCATTTCTGTATCTACAGATATGGTAGCCTACTGCTTAAAACAAGTCATTGGCTGTTTTAACTTTCTAATAAGTGATAAGTTATTAGTTTGTGATAAGTTTTATTTCTAAAACACGATAAAAAAGGATGACAGCAAGCTTCATTTTACAGAAACCAAATTAAATGAAGAAATACAAGAATACAACTTGAAACTTAAAGATATTATAGTATTAATTTAGTGATACTCATACCTTAATGATTGTACCTACCATCTTTATGGGGTGGTCCCAAAGTGAAGAGCCCATTATCCAATGCTGTTACATAGGTTTGATTCCCAAATTCAATTGCAACAGATCCAGTAATGCTCCTTATGAAATCAACCTTACCCCATCCTCCTGTGACAAAAAACAACATTTAAAAATTATTAGGTATTCTCTCGGCAGATAACTCTAAATTTTTATGACAACAAACAGATACCTTATCTACCTCTTTTACTGCAAACATACATAAGCAATATATTCAATGAAGTTTACCTAAACAGCAGTTGAACCTTAAACTGAAGTATCAGGCTTTTTTTTCAAAATCTTAAATTATTAAACATTTTCATACACAGTTTAAAATAATTCAAATTGTTTCCAAAATGAATCAGATTTGTTTAAGAAAGTATACGTGGATCACAGGTTTGTAGTAAATTAATGATCGAATTTAAGGTATCGGAGAAATATACATATCCAGGGCCTGATTAAGAGGTGTGGCGCCCATAGGCTTGAGTTGATTCGGCGCCCCCCCTCCCCCCATGACTATTAAAGGAGGATGTGTGTCACCGTAGCTTAATTTTGTGGAGGCTCTGTGTGTTAAGGGGATACCAGCGTCAGGTATCTTTGGCTATATTTCTTTCCAACCATTGAGTGGTGGCCAAAACTCAGGGGCGCCGCTGGTATCCCCTTTAAACATATTTTCTGATCTTAAGGGTCCTATATCCCTCGCTTTCAGTCCCATCGTAAAAGACGGCCGGATCGTGTAACATCGGCCATAAATAACGATCGCACCGTATAACAACGCAGCTGTAAATGACGATCGCACCACGTAATATCGGCCGTAATGACGACCGAACCATGCACTAACAACTTAACAGATCACTGAACGATGTGATAGTATGTAATTTATAATCACAATGTTTGCCTTCGGTCTTAAATAACGATCGCACCAAATTTTTTAAATAAATAAAGACGATCGCGCTGCTATCCACCGAAACAGCTGACCGGACCACAAAATATCGGCCGTAAATAATGACCCCATCGCGTATTCACGGCCGTAATTGACAATGGCACTACGTGATACAGGCCAAAAATAACGATCGCACTATGTTATATCGACCGTAAAAGACGATTACACTGCAGATGACCGTTTTGATGATATAAAAACCCTTCCCGAAATAATCCCGAGGTAAAGTAAATCCCGCCCAAAAAACAGGATATTTTTCCCTAAAAACTTCCCGAAATTTCGGGATGTGTCCATCCCTAATCACGAGCTGCGGAACAACTAAACTGACCTGTCAAACTAAGCACCAAGCAGGTGTGGGGATGGGAAAGAGCGTGTGGATCTAACATTTCCTTTACCAAATTGATCATCACACTTCCAAGGTTTTTTATAAAAAATTGCGCCCCTATGGCGCCAGCGCCCCTTGACTGACTGGCGCCCTAAGCTGCAGCCTAGTTAGCCTAATGCAGTGTTTCTCAACCTTTTTGTGCCTGCGTACCACCTGATGCTTATTAAATTCTTTGGCGTACCACCCAAACTCATACATACCCCCCACCCACCACCGGGCCTCCACCCTTTAGAGATACAGCTGGAGAGAGCCTAGGACCTAGGATATTGTTTCCTTTTTAACATGTTTCGCTATAATTAGTGGTGTGTGAAAAAATGAAAGACAAATTTACAACAATTAGAAAAATTCTATTTTAGTTGAATAAACATAAATTCGAATGAACATTATAGTTCGAAGCTATACAAATATTAATGTGATTATAAATTAACATAATAATATAAGTAAACTAAATTTTACAGTTTGAAACTAAAAACTGCTAGCTGCAGGTTTTATAAACAAAGTTGAATACAATAAAATTGGGGAAAAAATTGTTTCAACTTCACACTTAAACCGCAAAAAGAAAGTTATTTTGCTTTTCTACAAAATTAATTAAAAACTAAAACAATAAAAATACAAAATGACCAATCTAATAAATATTGATACAGCAAAAAAGGTTGTTAATGGGAAACTTGTTGTTGTTTCTTGCTCAGGAAAGACTCAATGTCAGGACTAATTGAACTGATCTTTAACCTTAAGTCGTTCTCTACAGATAGTCTGTTTCTGTACTTGTTTTTAACATATATCAATTCCGAAAAGCCTCGCTCACACAAATAAGTAGTCAAAAACCTAACCAAACACTTTAGTACTTGAGGAAAAAGATCAGGATACTCGTTTCTTGTTGTCATCCAGAAAGATATGAGACTTTTTTCTTTAAAAGCGTCTTTCATCGTACTATCACATGTAAGCTCAATGAAACTCTCTTTATCTTCTATAGTTGGTGGCACGTCTTTCAGGGAAAACGGATTTCTAATGCAGTCATCACTTGTAGAAGTAATGTCGGGGAAGTACTTCTCAAAACTCACTTTAAGAGTGTTTAAATGGTCCACAATATCTGTAAGAAGTGTATCACTTGGAGTCAATTCATTTTCTTGCAGCCACGATGACAGAGTTGAGAAAGAAGATATGTCCTTTTGTTTAGTTTGCTTGACGAAGAGGTCTAGTTTCCTCAAAAATGATTTGATCTTGTCTTTAACTGAAAAACTTGTTTCATGTGCTCCTTGAAGACCCATGTTTAAAATATTTGGTCTGGAGAAAATATCGGAGAGATAGGCTAGCCTTTGAAGCCACTGCTCGTCTACAAACATGGACTTCATGTCATTTTTGTCCTTTTCAGATAAAAATAGTAACACCTCAGACCTCAATTCAAATAGTCGAGTCAATATGTTCCCTCTTGAAAGCCATCTAACTTCCGTGTGGAAGAGTAGATTTTTAAAAATGCCACAAGTATCTTCGCACAGAATTGCAAACAATCGCGAATTTAATGCCGAGCCTTTGATAAAGTTGATAACCTTCACGGCATCTTGCAAAACCTTACTTAAACTTCCAGGCATATTCTTAGAGGCAAGAGCTTCTCTGTGTATCATGCAGTGCGTGGCTTGACACTGTGGAGCAATCTTTTTAATTCTTGCCACAAGCCCAGTTAACTTGCCATACATAGCTCTGGCACCCACCAACACATTTTGACCAAGGCAGTCCTATTTTGGTCAAGTACTTGTCAATTAACTCAAATATATTTTCAGCTTTAGTGTTAGTTAACAAGGGTTTGCAGAACAAACAATTCTCCACAATTTCATCTTCATGGTCAAAACGAATAAATACTAACAGTTGAGCCATGCTTGTTATGTCAGTGCTCTCATCAATTTGAAGAGAAAAAAATGTGCATTGCTGCAGGTACAGGGCCAGCGTTTCTTCTACATTTAGTGCCATGCCATCAATCCTTCTTTGACTGTAGAGTTAGACAATGGAATTTTTTCTATTTCCTTTGCTGCCTTCTCTCCTAACACTGTGTTAACTATATCCTTTGCGGCAGGCAAAATAAGAGATTCGCCAATGGTATGCGGTTTCCCATTCTGCGCAATTCTTAAACTAACTAGATAAGATGCTTTCAATAAATTAGTATCTGTATGAGTACAATTTCTCATACAAACTGATTCTTTTTTCAATTCTGTTTGCTTCCTTTTAAAAAATTCAATGGGTCTGTCTTCAGTTTCAGGATGTTTCGTTGATTGGTGTCTTTTCAATAAAGACGGTTTCAAGGATTGATTGGAGAGGCATTCTTTACAAATTATGCACTGAGGAATGGGACATGATTTTTCAGTCCCAACCTTTACAGTAAATCCTAATTTCAAATACGCATCAATATATTTACGGGTTGGAGGAGTTTTAAACTTATTACTTGATTTCGAATTGGAACTGGAATAAGTTGAAGGGACACCTTCAACAGAAGTTTTTGGCTTTTTATTTGAGATGGAAGCGTCAGGATTTGAGGTGGACGCCCCACTAACTAAAAATCTCTTCATTTTAGGTCAAATATACAGTTACAAAAAATAGCAATTATAGTTACCAGTCAACAGTAGGCCTATCTAAGTATTAAACATACTCATAAAACAACAGTACTCTTATTTAACACTGCACACACCACTACTCTACACTCTACACAAGGCAACAGTACTCCAAAAAGTTCTACTCATGAGAGAAAATTTACTGACTTACGTTTCCACACTCTACATCTACACATGAACAAATAACTGTCACGACACAAACTATTTCGACAGATCACGGTGCTTTACCGAACGAATACACAGCGCGTGTTCCGTTCACCAGTGTTACTAAGTGATAAAATTCTCTGTGGATATGACCACATAAATTTTCCCTCACGTTTCAACATTTCTGCGGAGCGTGTCTCGTAACTTGAAATAGTTCAAAGTAAATCTTCAACTTAAAATACTTCAAGTTTAGACGAGTACTGGACACAAAATCATTATGGGCCATTCCATGTCAAATCATCCAGCCAAATTACAATTTGACACCCAAGTTCTCAGATTTTTATGAAATTTTGTATACATTAAGTGTGTACAAAAATAAGAAAAAATGCAAAGTTTCACCAAATTCCATTAAGTAGTTTCAGAATTATAGTCGTTTAAAGTTTTAGAAAAATGTAATTTCCAATGGCAGTATGAGCGGGAAATCAGCTTGTATGTTTCCACGTTTTTCTAAATAAAATTTATATTTATGTAGCTAGAGGCTTCAAACTTTATGAATTTGTCATAAATTTAATGGAGAATCAGATTATACTATAAGTGTTGGCATTATAACTTTTCATCATTGTTTAAAAAATCGTATAACACAAAAATTATAGTTTTTTTCAAATTGTGACGTTTATGTAAAAAACAATCTTTGGCTAAAATCTCTCTCCAGATACCCTAATACAACCATATATCACTGAAAAGAGCATAACATTTCCTTTTAAATGGTGAAATAATATTTGTGGGTTTACGTGTTCTAAAAGTTTTATTACAATGTAAAGTTAATAAATAAATTTTTGAATAGCGGAAAAGGTATTTTCATTGACAAAGACAGAGTTTGTGGTAAGGATGTTAGAAAGTCAATAATATCTTATAAAATATAGGACTATGGAGCTAAAATCATATGTAATACAATTTGCATGGCATATTTTGTAATAACATAAGGCTTACTGTTGGATATAACACATTTACAACAAATAATTTTGTACAGTATGATGTAATTTTGAATTTAAATGTATACCCTTGTTAGCCTACGTATTACTGGAGAGCTGCATGTCAGTCTCAAAAGGTGAAATAATATTTGCAAGTTGTAGCATTACAAGAGTTTTAATACAATATAAAAATATGAAATGACATGGCTTAAGTGCTCCTTTTTTACCTCAATACTGAGGGTGTACTGATTTAGCTTACATTAAACAACCTCGTGAATTTATGATACCTACACAAAATATACAATATTTACATTTCATTTAGTTACCGCACTGGTTTACTTACTTCTTATCCAGATTTTCGTGGGAAAATTCTTCTGTTGTACAAAATGATAGTATATCTTCAAATTGTGTTAAAAGTTAAAAATTGTTAAATAGTTTTTAAAGGTCTTGGCTTGGTTCGAAAGTAACTTGAAATGTAAGTAAACACAATCACTGAAACTTAAAACTGATGACCGTCTATAGTGATATTTTAAAGTTGTCCCAGGCTGTGTTAATTTATTTTTGAGAGTCAGAATCAATCTTACAAGTTCAATCCCATTGTGACGTTACCACTGGAGGTTTTACTTTACAAAGGAGATGAGGTGGTGGTACGGGACAGTTTTCTTCTTTTTGAGGCCAATAAAAGTTTTCAGCTGTACCATGAGGATTGCATAAAGAGGATATTATAATCCCCTTCTTCCTCATTAATTTGCTGAACCATTCCAATCCACCAGTTGCTTTCATAAACCCAGGCAACAAAGGAACGGAGGTTAGGTTCAATCATTGGTCCTGATGGGTTAAACATGTTTTTTCTTAACACGTTGGCTGCTGTGGGCCCCGATCGGTTTTTTTTCTTAACATAGAAACTTATGCAAATTTCATGTTTAAACATGTTTGCAGCAGCGAAAGTGTTAAACAGATAACAGAGCCTGAGCTCACTCTTTTTGCTATGATTTCTTCTGACGATGCAGGCTGGAAAAAAATTAAAACTTCTTGTTCCAGTTATGCTTTGCCCAGATTCGAAACGACTACTTTGGGTTATTCTGATATTTTCAATATCTTCTTCACTCAAAAAGAAAAATTTTATTTTTGAAAACAGATTATGACAAAGTGTGAACATTTGCCAAGCATTTACAATCCGTTCACTTGCTTTTGAACTTTGGAGGTTTCTCTGTATTAGTTCTTTTGTCTTGCCCCCGATTCCGTCACATACAGTTTTTCCATGACTTGTTGCATGAAAAGACCTTCCATAACTTCCATGAAAATTTTCCATGACTTCCTTTAAGTTGAACATTTTTTCATGACAAATTCATCATGGTTTTAAAATTTTTATACTGTGCACTGCACCCATCAGTAATGTATTCCACTCTGCCAACTGATGGAAATGTCAGCTTAATTAAATCAATCGTTTTTTCTTGGACAGAGAAGACAAATGGTACATCGTGTCTTAGGTCATCAGAAATGAAACACTATGATGTTTCTAGTACCACAATGATGTTTTAAGGTACCATCTCCATTTTTAGAATATATTACTGAACTGAACAACTTAAATGGCTCCAGTGGTATGACTGTACTTAATTTTGAAGAACAAAATTATAATTCTCAGCGAAATCCATTAAGACCAAAACTTCATCAAATCATTTCATATTTTTATATTGTATTAAAACTCTTGTAATGCTACAACTTGCAAATATTATTTCACCTTTTGAGACTGACATGCAGCTCTCCAGTAATACGTAGGCTAACAAGGGTATACATTTAAATTCAAAATTACATCATACTGTACAAAATTATTTGTTGTAAATGTGTTATATCCAACAGTAAGCCTTATGTTATTACAAAATATGCCATGCAAATTGTATTACATATGATTTTAGCTCCATAGTCCTATATTTTATAAGATATTATTGACTTTCTAACATCCTTACCACAAACTCTGTCTTTGTCAATGAAAATACCTTTTCCGCTATTCAAAAATTTATTTATTAACTTTACATTGTAATAAAACTTTTAGAACACGTAAACCCACAAATATTATTTCACCATTTAAAAGGAAATGTTATGCTCTTTTCAGTGATATATGGTTGTATTAGGGTATCTGGAGAGAGATTTTAGCCAAAGATTGTTTTTTACATAAACGTCACAATTTGAAAAAACTATAATTTTTGTGTTATAAGATTTTTTAAACAATGATGAAAAGTTATAATGCCAACACTTATAGTATAATCTGATTCTCCATTAAATTTATGACAAATTCATAAAGTTTGAAGCCTCTAGCTACATAAATATAAATTTTATTTAGAAAAACGTGGAAACATACAAGCTGATTTCCCGCTCATACTGCCATTGGAAATTACATTTTTCTAAAACTTTAAACGACTATAATTCTGAAACTACTAAATGGAATTTGGTGAAACTTTGCATTTTTTCTTATTTTTGTACACACTTAATATATACAAATTTTTATTAAAATCTGACACCATGGGTGTCAGCCCCTGGATGATTTGGCATGGAATGGCCCTTATTCGTTAATATAAATGTGCTTGGAAAACGGGAATCTTAAAAATAATTTACTTTGCTAAGTTGGTACGAAATTTCTTTAGCTAGTCAAAGGTGCTGCTACCTATTGGAGTCTCTCAAAACTAAGTGGAAATGCATTGTAACGCAGAACTGTGCTGGCCAAAACAGACGTCGGCGTCACGTCGATCAGAAACGCTTTTTTTAATTTTTCATGCATTTAATTTTTTATTTCTTCCTTTGTCTCTCACGTAACACCTGAAATGCTCTCGCGTACCACCGGTTGAGAAACACTGGCCTAATGGTTAATCATATCCTGTACATATCCATAGCAAAGCCCATATAGTTCGTAGTCTTTTAAAAATTTGGTCCTAAACTTATCTCATGGCATACCAAAAAAAGCTTAGTCAGGAAGATTTGAGAGGGGAAAAACATATGATCTGATGGTCAATACCTACATTAGTGACTAAAGCTTTCAGAACTTTCTTTTTTATTGACTACGATTATTTCCTGCATACTTACGAATAAATAGTAGTCTTTATGAGCTGAATGTTCACCTAGTATCATCGGTCCTGCCGATAAGATGTTACAAGTGTCAGGTCAAAACTCACTGAATCCACAATGCCAAAATAGATTTTCATTAAAAGATAGACAACCTGCTTGAAGGTCCATGGACCTAAACTGTAAAATAATTATCAATTGTATACTACATACCATGTTTTACTTTATCTTCATCTTCCACTGGTTCAGCATCTTTATTTTTATCTTTATGCTTATGCTTCCTTTTCCGTTTTGAACTAAAATAAAGCAAACAAATGAAAACGAATAAACTGATGAACAAATAAATAATACATTTTACATTAAAACAGTGCTACTTAGAAAGTTCATACTAAAGTATATGTACTCAAAAGCTAGGAAGAGACCCACAAATGAATATAAATCTAGGGCTTAAGAGAAGCGCCATGTCTGGTAACTTATCACAGAAACAGTGGCACAACTAACACATATGGTTAAAATTGTAGAGCCTAAACATTAAACTAAAATAGGAAAACCTGGTAAAATATAAATTTACTCAATGTGACATTTGTCTATTCTTGTACAGGATAAATAAAATTTAGGCATAGGCTACCTAATTTGTTATGGATACATTTTCATAAAATTGGCTAAACAACGGGTTTATCTAATATCGACTGATTTTTACATAAACACCAGTTTACTAAGAAAAAAATTTAAGTTGCCTAAATAGCCTATATAATTTAAAAAGTAACATATTTCATAAACATCCTGCCCTCAACTGAAAAAAGTTTGAAAGATTTGAATTAAAATATTGATTTTTAGGGGTATTCATTAATAAAATCTACCCTCAGTTTGCATATTTACTGCAACAGGGGTTGTTATATTGATAATCAGCTGATTTAATAAAACTTTTAAATTTTTATATTTATGTTGAAGCTAGAATTGCAGTTAGTTTTTGGTGAATGTATGTTTTTTTGTGAATTACAAAAATGAGTTTAACGAGAAATGTTTTCCTTTTATTTAAGTAGTTTTATAACTAAAACATGGTGTCAGGTGTGTACAAAATTGTAAGAAATAATAAGTAGTACATTTTACCATAATGGATGAAGAACAATTGGAGGAAATAGTTGACAGGGTAGTCAATGCAAAGTTATCTGCTTTACAACAAGAAAATTATCAACTAAAAAGAGAAATAGCAAGTGTTAAAAGTAACAAGATGAGTATATATAAAGATAAATCTGCGGTAAAAATAGCAAGACACATACCGTTACCTAATCCTCTAAAACTTGATGGGAATGTTAAAGAAAATATTGAGTTCTTTAAGAAAATGTTTGAAAGCTATGAAATTTCAACTGGCCTTAAGGAGGAAGAAAATGAAATTCAAGTATCTACACTGATGACTATTATTGGCGATGAAGCAGGTAATGTCATAAACAAGATCGTAGAAAACATAAATAATGAAACAGCAGAGTATTTTTGATATCTTAATACAAAAATTAAGTCCTGAAGTTAACACTATATATGAAAGATATATATTTAATTGTATGACACAAGAAGAAAATGAAGCATGTCAGGATTATTTTTTACGTTTAAAATCACAAATAAAACTATGTTCCTACAAAATCGTGGAAGAAGAACTAATGCTAGATAAAATTATTTGTTCCATCAAGGATATGAGAATGAGGGAAAGGTTATGGATGAAAAAGTCATTAAAACTGAGTGATGCGATCCAATTCTATAGAAGTGATGAAGAAATGAAACAGCAATTAAGTAAGATGCAAGCTACTCCAAATGAAATCAACAAGAAAAAATTTAAAGACCATCAAAAATAACTAAAATAAGACACTATTTAAAAATAAGTGTTCTTCCTATGGCAATGACTGGCATAAAAGTATTGCAGATTGTCCAGCTAAAAGTAAAGATCGTTATGTTTGCAACAAATATGGGCATTTTGCAAATGTTTGCAAAATTAAAGAAAGAGTCAATGAAATTTCACACTAAGAAAAGGAGATTGAAAATAATGTGTTAAAAATAGAGCACTCAAAAAACAAAGGAGTGTTCTGTACTCTTCAAATTATTAATAAAAACAGCAAAAAAACAAGATGTAAGTTTCCAACTAGACACAGGTGCATCATGTAATATTAAAGGCGAAAACACACTGAAGAAAATAATGAGTAAAGAACAACTAATTTTAAATGAATGTTCAACAGCACCCATACTAGAAGCTTTTGGGGGAACTGAAATCAAATCAAAAGGCACAACTAAGCTAAAAATCAGAAGAAATAATAAATTGTTTACATTGGATTTTGTTGTAGTGGAATATGACCACTGTCCAATGTCGTCGGCAAAAGCGTGTGAGACACTTAAACTGATTCAATACTGTAATAAACTAAGCAATGACGAACATGCTCAAAATAATATCCCAAACAGTACATCTAAAATTATTAACGATTACAGCTGTTTATTTGAGGGACTGAATAAAATAAGTGGTGAGGTAGACTTGGAAGTCACTAATGATACAATCACTCCAATCACACAAAGCCCAAGATGAATACCGATAGCAATACAGGACGATTTAAAGAAAGAGTTACAAGATATGGTTGACCAAGGTGTTATAACTGAAGAACCAGGATACACAGATTGGATAAGTAATATAACAATGGTGAAGGAAAATGACAAATTAAGAATTTGCCTCGATCCAACTTACCTCAATAGGGCACTGAAAGACACAAAACAGCAATTACCGACACTTGATAAAATGTTACCAGAATTGAAATGTGTTTTCTACTTTGGATGCTAAGAAAGGGTTTTGGATTTTACAGCTAAGTGAGCAAAGCAGCAAAGTGACTGCCTTCTGCTTTTTGGACACCTTTTGGAAAGTTTCGCTATTTACGTCTACCATTTGGAATTTCTAATGCAATGGAAATATTTCAAAAGCGGATGTTAGAGATTACGTCAGGACTGGAAGGGATTTATGTACTAGCAGATGATATACTGGTAGTAGGATATGGCAAAACAGAGTATGATGCACAGAAAAATCATGATGAGAATCTTAGAAATTTACTAAACAGGCTAAAAGAGTGTAACGTAAAACTTAACAAAGACAAAGTGAACCTATGTAAGAAAGAAATTAAATTTTACGGACACATATTAACCAAGGATGGAGTTAAACCCGATGAAGATAAAGTATCTGCCATTGTTAATATGCCTCCTCCACAAAACAAACAAGATGTTTTGCTTTTTTTGGGTATGGTGACGTATCTATCGAGGTACATACAAAACGTATCAGACATGTGAGCCACTGAGGAAAATAGCAAGAGGAAATGAAGAGTTTACTTGGCAAAATGAAGAACAAAACTGCTTTGAAAGATTGAAGAATATGATAGCAAATGCAACACTACTTAAATACTATGACCCACAGAAACCTGTAACAATTCAAACTGATAGTTCTTCATTCACATTAGATTGTGCGTTGATTCAAGAAAATACTCCTGTTGGTTTTGCTTCAAAAACATTGACACAGGCACAAAAGAACTATGCACAAATTGAAAAATAAATGCTGGCTATCGTGTTTGCGTGTAATTGTTTTGATCAATATATTTGTGGTAGGTCAAATGTAATTGTAAAAACTGATCACAGCCCACTTGTCATTTTAAGAAACCCCTCCTTAAGTCACCAAAAAGACTCCAAAATATGATCTTAAGTCTACGAAGGTATAACATCATTATTAAGTAGAAGTCGGGAAAATAAATTTTCTTAGTAAACACCCTTTCAAGAGCTCCAGAAAGTGTTGAAAACCAAGAGAAACAATTGGACATATATGAAATCAATAAAATCATGAGATCTTTTGATGAGATAAGCAGAATAAATTACTTAAAAATGGAATTGACTATATTGAAAACAGAGTTGTGCAGGTTAGTGACAAATCCATTGAAAAAATCATAAATGAAACTGAAAGGTATGAACAATTAATGAAACTAAAGAATCAAGTGTTATTAGGGTGGCCTGAGAAACAAAATTTACTTCCAGATGACTTAAAGTATTTCTGGAATTACCGAATGGATTTTACTGTTGAAGGAGAAATTATTATGAAAGGCTCCTACGAAATTATTACTGTGAGGCTGTTAGTTCCTACAACTTTACGGAAAGAATTCCTAAGAAAAATTCATAGCAGTCATTTAGGCATTTAAACTACCAAAAAGTTGGCAAAGGAAGCTTTATTTTGGCCAAACATTTTGTCTGAAATAGAAGATACAGTAAGAAACTGTGAAGTGTGTAATAAATTAGCTACCAACCAAAGACACATTGAGATGAAATCACATGAAATTCCAAAGTTTCCATTTGACATAATCAGTATGGATGTATTTGAGATCAACATAAACAGCAAGAGTAGGAGATTAGATTCTTAGAACAACAGACCACTTCTCAGATTTCTTCGAAATAGATGAAGTTCATGACTTAACTTCAAAGTCAACAATACTGATATGCAAACGAAACTTCAGCAGGTATGGTATACCAATCAAGGTTGATAACAGATGGTGCTACAAATTTTAGTTCAAGCGAATTTGAAAAATTTAGTAAAGTGTGGGAGTTTACACATATAATATCTAGCCCGCATTACCGACAAAGTAATGGAAAAGCAGAGTCATCAGTAAAGATTGCTAAAACACTTACTAAGAAAAGTATAGAAGAAAATGAAGTCTTTTAATAAAATGCTTTTGTTATCTAGAAACACACCAAATAAGGCAAATATGAGCCCTGGTAAGAGACTTATGGGTAGATGGCTGAGATGTCAAGTGCCTAACCAGAAACAAAACAATGATTAAGAAATTATGAAGCCTGAAGATGATTAGAACAAACTGAAACAAAATAGTCAAACAGTGGCAAAATACTACAACAGAAAAACAGTGAACGGGAGAGCATTAAGTGTAGGTGAGCAGGTTTGGTGCAAAAAACGACCAGAAGATGATATATGGGCAAGAGTAAGGATCATTTTAAGATACAGGGAACAGTTCATATCACGTGCAGGATCAAGAAGGAGCTGTATACCGAGGAAATTAAATGTTTATAAAGCCAGACCACAATAGAAAAACCAAAGTAGTACAACCAGCAACAACCAGTTCTATTCCATCACGACCATGATTAAGTAGCCATGTTAATAATCAGATGGTTCCTCGTCCAAAAAGAAACATCAAACTTCCAAGTAGGTTTTCTGATAATGTATTATATAAATAATATGTTAACTTTAAAGAATAGGGGATGTTACATTGATAATCAGCTGATTTAATAGAATTTGTACATTTGTTTATGATGAAGCTAGAATTGGAGTTAGTTTTTGGTGAATGTATATTTTTTGTGAATTACAAAAATGAGTTTAACAAGATGTTTTCCTTTTATTTAAGTAGTTTTATATAACATAACTAAAACAGGGGTGATTGTTATGTAATTATTCAATGTATGTTCTCATGATCATGTAAATGTACTGTACTGAGTTGTTTTATCTGACAAACTGCCGTCTTGGAAGCCCCTAGACATGTTGACCTGACTCGGCACAAGTAGTTCATTAAATCGCTGCTAGAGAGCTCTGTAAATGCAAATAAACAGAACCTGATCAAAACACAAGGATACAATCGTTTTAACGATTTAATAGCCTAAAAATTTAATACCAATTTGAGGGGTTTGGACTGCTTTCCCTAAAAGCCTTTGCATTCTCTAAACAAAATTAATCCGTTGGTGTTGAAATAAGAAAATAATGTAAATTATAATTTATTTTAGCTACTGGTATGATATATCTTAATATTGTTATAAGGCGCTGACGCAACTAGGGCGTATTTTAATGCAAAAATGATGAAGAATGGGTGAGATGCCTTGTGTAGCCTTGTTACTGAAGCCCTGTTTCCATTCGCAACATGAGTCTTCGCAAGGGACGGTAACATTTTACCGCGAGTTGTTCGAATGGAAACATCTCGCGAGGCAGGTTTCATCGCAAAAGACAACTCAAACCGGTCCCAGACAGTTTTGCCCCGGACATGTTACCGTCACATGAGCCCCAGGTTAATGGAAACGGCCTGCAACCTGTCTCCGGTGCAACATTGTCCAAATATGGCCCAAAACCACTTGACCGGATGGAAATTACGTTGCCAGCAATTGAAATATCAGCTGTTATTCTTTTTTTAACAGTGGTTCAGTAATAATTCTTTTAAACGGGACCATAATTAATTGCACTTTTAATAATATTAGATGTGTCAATCCTAATTGTACAATAGTAAACTTATTTCATTATTTTTGAATTAAAGCGGTGTATTACAGTACAAAAACTGTCAACTAACCATGAATGTAGTTTACTGGTCTCCTCAAAGACGTGTACTGGTTTAAATATTGTAAACTTTCTCTATTAAATAAAAAATTGTTTTTTTTTTGCATGCATAGTACAGTTTTAAGTTACGTATACATGCAGGGAAGAATTGTATTTATTCATTGCGTACATAAAATAATGTTTAGTTTAGTTTAACTTTTAAACAAATTAACAAGTGTACTCTATGTTCGTAAAACCATTTAGTTTCATGTATTTATATAGGTATTTGTTTCTAAATTAATTACATTCACAAATAAAAACAAAACCTATGTTAGAAAGAATGGTCAAATCGTAAATATGTAGGCTACTACATATACATCACAAGGCCGCCAAAAAGCGCCACGAAACATGTTGCAGCGACGTATTGGAAACGGACTCGGTACATCCGGTTACAAGTGATGCGTCATGTCTGTCCTAATGGAAACGGGTCTGAAAAACCCACGTGAAACCTGCGTCAGTTGTCACATGAGCCCGGAACTTGTCAGAATGGAAACGTACCTTGTCTAAGACAAAGTGCATCTTTAGCCAGGATCATTAATTAATAGCCCAATGACCAATGGTAGCTGGAAAGAACCTTCGTAACATTTTCTCAGGATTTTGCTCAAGATCGATTTGGCGAACTTTATATTATGAAGCGAGCATGTTAAACACTGTGCTACCTAGCCAATTGATAAAACAAATGAGGGTTTTAAACAAAAAATAAATAAGTTAGGGTGGTTATTTGGTGAGTTTGACATGGGTGCTTATTACGTTACGTAATTTGGGTTGGGGTAAGGTTTATCAAAGGCAATCAGCCTTAGTTTGTTTAGCTATTCCAAGCAGGGGTGGATCCAAGGGGGGGGGGCAGTAGGGGCTAACTTCCATTTTAGTATATAACACATTACTTAAATCCACGTCTTTCACCTAAAAGCATCTTACAAAATCATGGATATTCCCGAGTATCGCGAAGTTGTTGCCGTTGTCAGGTTAGGTCTGATTTGTGTGTAAAACCGCCTAATCCGTTGCTAGGCAATAAAAGTCCATTGGCTAGGCTAGAAGCAAAAAGTTCCTCTAATTATATGTAATGAAATAAGAGGAAACAAAGATTAAATTGTGAATCCCCCACAAAAATATTGAATAAGAGATGTACTGTTCAAATAGCCCGTGGTAGACGAGCTTGGACAGGGGGACGCTGCCGTATGACCTCATCCTACGTAGGATGAAAAGTCCCCGAGCAAACGACCCCTCTAATCCTTGGATATGCTCGCTCCAACCGAGCCCATCATTCAGCCTCACCCCTAAAAAGTCAGCAGTTTTTGATTGCTTAGTTTGGTCCTTTCCTATGAATAGGTCCGGAGTCCTATTATTTTTTTAATTTTCTTTGAACTGTTCGAAAACATAAATTTTTTTTGTGAATTTAGACTGAGTTTGTTTGCTTCAAAAAATTTAGAAAGGTCTGCTATTTTTTCATTTGACTCACTCGCCTTCAATAGTATCAACATCCTTCCCCCTCATGACCAATGTCGTGTCATCGGCAAAGAGGTAGATGTCGGACTCTGGAAGGGAGTTGGTTATATCATTAATGTAAACCAAAAACAGGAGAGGTCCCAGCACGGATTCTTGCGGAACTCCGCTTGTGATTTTTTGTGGAGTCGACATGACATGACATTTTTAATTTTTGATTTAGATTTGTCTTTAAATTCTGTAATTTGGTATAGATTTGTCATGCTCATGCACGACTCGATCCATTTGAAGACAGGTCCTGAGATGCCAATTGAAGCCAATTTTTCCAAAAGCATGATATGATCGACACAGTCAAAGGCCTTTGATAAGTCGGCGAAGCAACCCACCACTGTCTCTCCATTTGTAAAGTCAATCAAAGCCAATTTTGTAAATTTATTTTTCCTGAAACCATATTGTGTATTACAGACAATATTGTTCAAATCAATGAAGTCAGTAGGTTGCTCTGAAACAACTTTTTCTATTAATTTTGAGAATGACGGAAGAAGCGAGACCGGACGATAGTTAAGCTTTCCCGGATTCAGTTCTGTCTGCTTTTTTAAAAGAGGGTTTACTTTAGCTATTTTACAGTTTTTGGGGGAAAAAACTTGTTTCCAGCGAAAAATTTACTAAGTAGGTAAGTGTGTCAATTGGTAATAACATTTCTTCTTTACAAAACTTTAAAACATTCATACTAACGTCGATACCACTTGATTTCTTCGGTTCTATTTTGGAAAAAATTTCATCCAGCTTTTACGGAGCGATCTGAGAAAAATATGCTATCCTACAATTACTATTTTTCTTAGTAGGAAAACCTGAAAATTGATGATTTTTGTTGTTGCCATTTACTAGATTTGATACATTCACAAAATAAGTTATATGTAATTAAGTTATATGTTTCTGCAACTTGACACGGATCTTCTATAATGCTATAATTTACTTTCAGGGTTATGTTATGGCTGGATGGCTGCTAATTTTGTTTTGTTCTTAAACTATTTATTACATTCCAAGAAGTCTTTGGTTTGTTTTTTGCCATTGTTATGCTTTCATGCACCCAGTTTAACTTTCCTAGCTATATTTAATTTCTATAGTTCTGTATTAATACTGTTTTTGTATTAACACTGTTTCTGTAATAATAATTAAAGCTTGATTTATATAGCCTTGGATAAAAACTAACCTGGATTTATCCCCTTTCAACTTAATCTTCTTTCGAACCAATTCATATTCAGACATAGTCGACATTGTTTTCTTTCGTATTTGACCTCTGTAAAATCAAACTGAACCCTCTGAACTACAAATTATTGTGTGAATCAAACAAATTTATTCTGAGAGTAAGACACTACATTGCCTAATCAACCCTCACATTAAATCCTTTTTTCTAAAACATAACATAACCTTGCCTTGTATTGGGATAGGACATAGGATAACTAAATAATAAACAGAAACTGACAATTGAATGAAAAAGACAAAACAAATATCTTCTTCTTATTCTCGTATTTGACAATGTGGTTGCGTTCAGAGCACCAACTGATAGGACGGGTTAAATACATTAATATATAACTATATAACTAGTTTTTTCCATACATATATTTATCTATACAATGTTGTAGTTAGTCTATAATAAAGCCAAACCATCTTTATTGACTAAAGTAAGAGGCACGTAAGTTGGCACACGAGTGTGCTATTCATTTCAACCACTTTTTGTATACAGTACTAGTTACAAATATTATTGGACCACATCTGCCGCTTGTTTAAACATTTTTCACACTGTCAGAAGTGTTTGTTTACAAATAAATTGTTGTTGTTGTTTTGTTTGTGAAATTATTTTAGTTATTATGAGGTAAAAAATGAATTATTTAGAAAGAAAATGACTTTAATTCAAGTAAAATCATCATTCCACAAACAAATTTATGATAAAAACAGTTAATCCATTAATCTAATAATAAAAATAAATCAAAACAATTTATTTTCATAAAATAACAATTGATAGAATTATGTAATTAGTTAAACAATGTTTATTTTAATACAATGATGAGGAAAATATGGTACGCGTACGATAAATATCGTGTTTCCAGCAACACTGTAGATTGGATTAGAGATCACGTAACCTTACAGCATAGACTAAAGTTAGTCTATGCTTACAGCTATTTTTACCATGTCTCTTCTGGTTAGCTATAAAACCTTATTTATATCGACTGTACAGGCTTTACAAATGTGCTATGGACCTTGCTTGGTTACAGCCAAGCAATACAGCAACAAGTATAAATACAGCTCATGGACAACTTTCCGTACAAAGTATTACAAATTTTTCTCCACTTATCTTCCAAAGAAATAATTGTGTGCCTCGTATTGCATTTGCCACTGTTTATTTTTACTTCAAGCAGTTTATCAGTGGCATTTATTGAAGATATTAATTTAAAAATGCATACATAGGGACATCTAAAACGATAAGTTACTCGACCATGGTTTTTTTTTCAAAGCAATAATCTTTAAAACCTAACAGAAGTACATGATTCAAATAGGCCTATTGTTTTAGTTTACTGTGAATTTGTATGTTTAGTATTAATTTTCGGTTATTGTATACTTTATCTCTCCAACAAAACAAAATAATATAGCTAAAATGATTTAAAAGAACGCGTTATTCGACTGGCGGTTATGGGCTTTGTGCCGGCAGTGACTCCTCTGCTCAGTGAGATAGCGGCGTTGCCAGCTCGAACGCCGGGGCCTTCTTTAAATGCAGTTATGGCCCAAGGTCCGTAGATACTTTGTACAGGTTTGCTGAGTCGATTTATTTAAGGTTTTCTACTTAACTGGAAGAGACCTCGTAAAAACTGCTGTAAGGTCACGTGATCACCAATCCAGTCTGCAGTGTTGCTGGAAACAAGTTATTTATCGTGCGCGTACCATATTTTCTATATCAGTGTAATTATAGTAGAAATTATGTAATTAAAATTAACATTGTTTAACTGCTTAAATTCTACGATCAGCTGTCATTTTATGATACTAACATCTAATATATTGTTTTGATTTATTTGTATTATTAGATCAACTGATTAAGGGTTTAAATTTTCTTTCTGTATGTTTAGAGACAATTTAAAAATATCTGTACCATTATTATACCCTTTAGGTTGGCAACACTTTATAGTAAGTTGTTGATTTATGCATCAGCTGGACGCCCTCGTATCGTAAGAAGTCGTAAGACATTTTTGCTGCGAACATTGGAACATACTCTTCTCTTATGGAAATAATCATACCTACCTGGTCTGAAAGCTCTATGAACCTTGGCTATGGCCAAGCTTGGCGGGCGTTGTCAAGCTAAGCTAGTCAAGAGCCAAGTTGTTATTGTTGGAAAAATGCATCACATCAATAACATAACCTACAATGTTTTTTACGTCTAATTAATTTCAATTTAACGTTACATTTTTAAACTAAATCTACGAGTTTATGGAGGTTAAATGAAACTGAAAAACGTTGGACATTGGCGACATTGTAGCTTTCAAAACAGTTTAAAAACTGGACCATGATTACAGCTTAGAACCTAATAACTTCTGAGAGTTGGTGTGGTTAAGCCTTTTAATCGAGATATAATATTATGTCAGGCTTCATTTGTGTTCATGTTGGTAATGTATAGCCTAGTATTTGCAGTTATTTTAAAATAACTAGTAACAGCTTAGTTACCTCTTAGTAACAGGCGTGATGAGAGTGCCTGATAACTTGAGGCTTACCAGTTGTATATATGGGTTTGCACTCTAGTGATCACATTTGTTGTCCGATTTACTTTAAATTCGGTTGAGACGTTCCTTTCTTTAATCAGTTGGACAAGTTCGTTGGGCAAAGCAATCGGAAAACCCTAACCGCCTTTGTTGGAGTGTTGAATAGGCCTACTCAAAAGTTCGATTTTTGGGCTCAGAGAGGGTGAAGAAGCCCCGGATGTGATATCAAAGCATGTCAAACAATATATTGCACTAAGCGATAAATGATAAGCCCCCTCTCATATTTTTAGCACAAATATTTAACGAGTTATCAACCCGTTACTGTAGTAATTTTTTATTTACAATAACCTATGACAGTCTCGGATATGTGCTGCACTCTAGTAGCAAAATTTGTAACTAATGACTTTGGGAAACGACGGTTGTTAGTAAATGCTTGAATTCATGTTACAGGTGCTGGTCAGCATTCAGAGAGTTTGAGGAATAAATATGAACAGCTTTGTCAACAAGCAAGCAAACATGTAAGTAAAAACAGGTATTTTATTTATAACAAGCTTAATGTCCATTACACATGAGAGTGTTAGTTGGCGTGTTCCTAGGCAATAGCGAATTAACTTTCTAGTGGACAAACATGCAGTTGTATGTAGGCCTATTTAATAATGCACATTTTAGTGTGCTTCTTGAGTTTCTTGATTTTAAATTCTTGATTTCACACATCCAGTGAGCCTAATGGGGATTTAGCGCTTTCATACCGACCCTGCTAGTCCGGTTTTGAGCCATGTTTACATTATTGCGCAACAATCTAAACATGGCTCCAATAGTACCATTCAAAATTAACGCTGCAAGTGCTAAAGGTTGCTGTCTTAATCAATAAACTGTTGTATGAAGTTTGAGGATCCCCATTGCCAGCTTGTATCTTACTGTTGTGTGTAGTGTTAAGGGTGTGATTTTTTGTGTTGACAGTTGCTACAGTGTAGAAAATCACTTAGGCCTATTCAAAATTCAGGGGACAGCCAATTTATTTAGAATTAAAGGAAGTTTGAAATATCGAGAGTTTGAATTATAGAGGTTATGGTGAATGAAATTTGAATTATAGAGGCACAATTTTATAACTTTAAATTTAAAAATTAACCTTGAATATCAGTAGTATTTTCAATAGTGACAACAGCTGAAAAAACGTTGTCCCCAATATCCTTTTACTGTCCCACAAATGTACGGTTAGTTTCAATCGAACGCCGAGCTTCTTTTGTTGTGACGAAATGAACATCTCGTTAGTTACCGTTGTCGTCATTGTCGTCTGTACCTGTCTCCGTCTTACGCATTAGTTTGTGTGATTCCAGGGAGCCCAGTTGTTCTACTTTTCCTACTTTTCAGTTGGAAAGTAGGAATTATCCTACTTTTGGAAAAATCATCCTACTTTCCTACTTTTCAAGCAGTTTATAAGTTATGTATTTTTTTACAGAGCGGGTAATATTTTTAATTTTACGAGCAAACATTTTAACAAACAAAGCTGGAATCCAAAAAGATACTTTTATTGTTGTTAACAAACAATTTTATTTTATGCCAGAAAATATTTTGTCGATATTGAATGTTAAACTCAACAATCCATCCACTTAACATTCACTGCTAAAAAAAAGTTTATAGGGTCCCGTGGGTGCTAAAAATTGTTTATGTTGATTTACCTGGGTGTGTTTATATACAGGAAATGATGTCCTTTTTGATCAAAAAGCTTTTTTTTCACCTTTTTTAGCTATCATTATTTCCGGCCCGCGCCGGCACGTGATGCGCACTCCGGGAACGTTCCACACCCCCCAACATTTAGTAATATTGCTAAAAAATAACTAAGAAATGTAAAAAAAACTATTGCATTTGTAGGGGAATAAACTACAACAACTAGTTATCACTGTAAAATAGTTATGTAAAAACAAATAGGCTTATGCAAACACATATGTATAACCCTCCCAGCACCCAAATGTTTCAGTTTATTTGTGCCAATTGCCGAAACAATTTACAAGCAAGTACGTCATATTTTGCTCTTTCTTTGATTTTGATTGTCTTTTCCCTCTATACCCTCTATTCCTCTATTCGGGTGTATGTGTCTGGTTACGTGGTAGAGGTCTCGCTGGGGATACCACGTAACATGGTAGGTGGGATCTGCACCAGTACATGTCGCTAAATGCGGCGGAACTCGGCACTAACCTCATTCTCGTAAAGAACAAGTCATCACCAAATGGCGCAAGCAGTCTTGGATCATTTCGTTGACTGCTGACAGCTAAGTGGCTGAATGTAATCGAGGCGGACCTACTCCCCGCCGGCGCGGGGCGCACATCTGGAGCCCGGGCTGCATCACACGCCGGCGCGTGACCCGCACTGAATGTGTTAAGATGAATTTCTCCTTGGTAGGAAAGAAGTTCTTCGGTTAGGTTAGCTTTCAACCAATCAGACACAAAGCATAACACCTAATAGTCAGTTTTAAGGGCAGTTGTTTGTTATGGTGGGCAAATTTTGGGGTATTGTGAAAATCAATATACCAGTATTGAATAGTTTCAAAAATTGGTTTTTAAAAGGATTTTTAAATGACCATTTAACACTCCTAATTATGTGTTTAACCTCAAACTCGGAGTCAAGAAGTTGCATAGTTTTACTCTAATTATGAATCTAAATTTTATTGCAAAGTTCGCGACTTTAAATGAAAACAGATTGTCGAAAATTCCAGCAAGAAAAGTAATAGACAAAAACATTTTTTGGTGTAGGAAATGGAAAAATATAGCACAAAAGCATAATTTGGAACTCAATTTTGATATGGAGGCGGCAGAAGAAGTGTAAGGTCAAATGATAAATATAGTTCAAGCAGAAAAGGCGGCATATCGCGCTTATTGTGAGGGACGCGCAACAACAGCCCAGTTTCACCTACAAAGTCTCGACGTGGACCTTGACCTGGGCCACAGAAGTTACTTGACTGATAATTTGAGTATAGATGTTATCTCGTGGGTTATCAAGGTACGATGGGAGTTAGTTGACCTGAATTATAAGCCTTGGCTAAACAATAGGAACCTTTTGTGCTCGTTATGCAATCGCCGAGAAAGCAAAACTGTTTTTCACTTTGTTGCCGTCTGTCCAGTTTTAGCTAACAATAGAAAATATTGGTTAGGTAGTACAGGTCTGGCTCACGAGGAATTTCATTTGTTTATAAATGGGAGGGATTGGCGGAGATTGCACTGAGAAAAATTTAGTCCTTATATACGTGAGCGGCTCACATAAATAAAAGGGTTTGCGGGTTACTCAATGCTGCCAGGACTTGGCTCAATGCCAGAGCATTGAGGCCGCCTCACGTAAAAGCAGGACTAAATCTGCTAGTATACTAGTTTCGTCACGGGCTCTGACGTCATAACAGCCAGTGGCAAATCCTGCCTAGCATGGGGTTGCTCTCTTAATTGCCGGGCTTTGACTCTGCATTCCCTACCTTACATTTTGCATTTACTCTTGTTATTTACTGCATTTACCCTTCTACTCACTGCATTTACCTCTATATTCACTGCATTTACTCTATTTTCTACTGCATTTGCCCTCCTATTGCCTGTATTTACTCCTCTATTCCCTGTATTTTCTAAGAATCTCATGTAGGCCCTAATGTCTGCACAATGATTGGTATTTTAAGTGAGTTTGTTGTGATATACATTGCATTTTCCCTGCATTTACACAGTGCAACACAGTGAAAATATGTTTATTGTATAGTATTACTTGGAACAAGTTTTGTAATTACATATTCTTGTTCAATATTTTAATAGTAAATAGTCTGCAAATAATACACTAAACCTGTGTAATATACCCGGCTTTTTATTTTACTAGAATTTAATCAGTAAATCCAGGATTGTTTTAGTGCTTTACCCTTCTTCCACATAATCAGTAATTAAAATTACAGTGCTGGGTTATGAAAATACCTTTATTTGCCTTCAAAGTCACCTATGAACCACTTATGCATAGTTTAATGTTTCTTGTAAAATATACCCTTATTGTAATTACCTGTACAATATACCATTCATTTTTAGCGAATTTCCCCTATAGGGAATTAGCGAATTTCCCCTATAGGGAAGAAGCTATTACCGTAGTCGGCATGGTAAGACCTAGGCCCGGGACCATGATAACTTTTCGTTTTGAGGTCCCCAGACCCCAAAAACACCATTCGTTCGAAACTGTATATATATATATATATATATATATATATATATATGTGTCCGTGAGCACAATAACTCTCGTAAAAATTATCCGATTTTGATGAAATTTAGTATAAACGTGTAAAGCAACATTTATGACTTTAAGTTCGAAAACCAGCCAGATCGCTCTATCCGAAGGGGTATTTTGGGGGGGTTTTGTACCCCAAAAATGGGTTTTTTGAATTTTTTACATATAATTTAGGAAATAGTCAAATTTTATTTTTTCCTTTTGGATTCAGCTTAAAAAAACACACAATTTGGTATTTTGATCATTTCTCTACGTCAATTGGTTACCGAGATATTGAAAGTGCTAAACACAGTACGTTGTCTAATGTTATTCTTATGGAGGAAAATACAAATTTTATATCTCGCTTATTTATGAACATATACTGACGAAACTTGGTATACGGCTTTATCTGGTTGTGGACCATTGATATTTCCTCAAAAAAACAATTTTTTGACAAAGGCTCCCGTAGCAGCAAACCTGCGTACTCAGCCCCATGTTATTCTTATGGAGAAAAAGTAACGTGTTATCTCCCTTAATTATGAAAATAAATTAATGAAATTTGGTAAGTGACTTCACCTAGTTGAGTTATATTGATATTAGCATAAAACCCCATTTTTTGTGTTCCTTGCTTCAGCAAACCTGCATACTCAGCTGCCATGTTATTCTTATGGAGAATAATTAAAATGTCATAAATTGTTTATTTATGAATGTATATTGATGAAACTTGGTATGTAGCTTTATGTGGCATTAAGATAAATATATATGCATTGGAAATTCGCTAAGTACGTAGGTTTGCTGCTACGGGGGTATATATATATATATATATATATATATATGTGTCCGTGAGCACGATAACTCTCGTAAAAATGATCCGATTTTGACGAAATTTGGTATAAACATGTAAAGCAGCATTTATGACTTTAAGTTCGAAAACCAGACAGATCGACCTATCCGAAGGGGTATTTTGGGGGGGTTTTGTACCCCAAAAATGGGTTTTTTGAATTTTTTACATATAATTTTTGAAAAAGTCAAATTTTAGTTTTGACCATTCGATTCAGCTTAAAGAAACACACAATTTGGTATTTCGATCATTCCTCTAGGTCAATTGGTTACCGAGATATTGAAAGTGCTAAACACAGTACGTTGTCTAATGTTATTCTTATGGAGGAAAAGAAAATTTTTTTATCTCGCTTATTTATGAACGTATACTGACGGAACTTGGTATACAGCTTCATCTCATTGAGTTCTATTAATATTTGCTCCAAAAAATTGTTTTTGCATAATTCTCCCGTAGCAGCAAACCTGCGTACTCAGCCCCCATGTTATTCTTATGGATATTAATTAAATGCTCTGTCTCCCTTAATTATGAACATAAATGAATAAAAACTGGTATACGACTTCACCTAGTTGAGTTATATTGATATTAGCATAAAAACCCATTTTTTGTGTTCCTTGTTGCAGCAAACCTGCGTACTCAGCCCCAATGTTATTCTTATGGAGAATAATTAAAATTGTATATATATCGCTTATTTGTGAATATATTTTTATGAAACTTGGTAAGTGGCTTTATGTAGTATTAAGACATTTATATCTCCATTGGAAATTCGCTGAGTATGCAGGTTTGCTGCGACGGGGGTATTTTTAGTATTCAACCACCCCAAAAAATCAGGGATAGTAAGAGGGGGCTTACACCAAAGTAAGAATTAAAAGTGCACTGATTACGGATTGGTTGTGAAAATACCTTAATTTTCCCTACAAGCCCTGATAATGCAGACTTATCATTACTATCCCTTTTTGCATGGTGCCTCTTGACTTTGAGGTGTATCCTTGCTACTACGTGTACAGTTTTTGCTGTGTTATATTAAAATTTAAATAACAAAAAAATGGAACTACACAATTTAAAGTACAGTAGCAAGGTTTTACACCTAAGGCTGCAAGTCAAGCAAGCAACCTGAGAAAAATAATAATTGCAAGGAAAATAATTAGGTAGATAATAGGTAATTCAAAGTAATTTAGCTCAGAAACTGAATGATTAAAATCCACTTACATCAGGGGACTCCAGTAATAATATTTTTTAGTTTGTACTTTTTTGCTCCTAAAGACCAATGTTAAAATTTGGGTTACTTAACGATTATTCCAAAATCATGTCTCATTAAAAATAACATCAAAAATAACTAATTTAAGTTCACTAACCCAGTTAAGAGTTTTGATAACAGAAGTTGTGTTATTCTTTAAACAATTTGCTACTGTTGAATATTGTAAAATTTGATAGAACTATTTTTACTTGTAACTTTCTATATTTTTCGATAATTTGTTGTAATAACTGTTAATGGCAGCAACTGATTTTGCTTTAGGCTTATTGCTTTTAAATCGTATGATTTATAAACATATTGACTTCAATAATTGTTTTTGTGATTTATACTTTTATTTTAGTGAACTAAAGTAGCAAACCCATAAGGATGGTAGTATTAAAATTAAATATGTACAGTATTTTTGTAAAAACATGATCAATCAAATCAGTTGTGTGGTTTATGATTGAAAGTGAACTAATTTTAAGTGGTGAAATGAAACAAAACACCAAAATAAAGTTATTTTACACCTCTTCTGACTCTTAAACATGACATAAAAGTAATATATTTTAATTCCGAAACTGAATTAAGTATTTCTTGCAGCGTCGTCGGGAGTAAAATAAGAAAGAAGACGTATTTTAAAATAGTTTTTGTCAAATTTATTTCCAAACCTTAAAAAATTTGGTGTACGTTAAATAGAAAATACCCCGTAGCAGCAAACCAGCGTACTCAGCGAATTTCCAATGCATATATATGTATCTTAATACCACATAAAGCCACATACCAAGTTTCATCAATATACATTCATATATAAACCATTTATGACATTTTAATTATTCTCCATAAGAATAACATGGCGGCTGAGTATGCAGGTTTGCTGAAGCAAGGAACACAAAAAATAGGGTTTTATACAAATATCAATATAACTCAAGTAGGTAAAGCCACATACCAAATTTTATTAATTTATGTTCATAATTAAGGGAGATAATACGTTACTTATTCCCCACAAGAATAACATGAGGTTGAGTACGCAGGTTTGCTGCTACGGGAACTATCGGCCGAAAAATGTTTTTTAGTGTAAATATCAATAGACCACAACCATATGAAGCAATATACCAAGTTTCATAAGGAAAAGTTCATAAATAAGCGAGATATACAATTTTTCTTATCCTCCATAAGAATAACATTGGACAACGTACTGTGTTTAGCACTCTCAATATCTCTGTAACCATTTGACTTAGAGCAATGATCAAAAGACCAAATTGTGCGTATTTCTAAGCTGATTCCAATGGAAGAAACTAAAATTAGATTATTTTTAAAATTATATGTAAAAAACTAAAAAAAAAACATTTTTGGGGTACAAAACCCCCCCAAAATACCCCTTCGGATAGGTCGATCTGTCTGTTTTTCGAACTTAGTCATAAATGCTGCTTTACACGTTTATACCATATTTCGTCAAAATCGGATGAATTTTACGAGAGTTATCGTGCTCACGGACACATATAAATAAATATATATATTTATATATATATATATATATATATATATACCGTTTCGAACGAATGGTGTTTTTGGCATCTGGGGACCTCAAAACGAAAAGTTATCATGGTCCCGGGCCTAGGTCTTACCATGCCGACTACGGTAATAGCTTCTTCCCTATAGGGGAAATTCGCTAAAAGTATATTTTGACATAACAGTACGGTAGTTTACTAAAATATTCTAAGAATTAAAAAATCCAGAAGTCTTTATGTTGTGAGAAAGGACATAACAAAGTAACCATGTGATAAATACATACAAAAATAACGTGTAGTACGACCAAAACACAGGAAACTATGCATTCACTAACACAACACACAAACACCTCAACATTTTTGTAAGGGAACCGTTAACTTCACAAACTGGGGAACTAAAACTAAAACTAGTCGAATCACAATTGCGATCGATAACTGATGAGTCAACTGGTTATTTTATAGCATTTGACGAAGCTATGAGCGCATCTGAAAGGTGGAATAAATGTGAACTAAATTAAGGAACAGTCTGACTACATTCACCAATCCTTTACCTGATTTTCTAATAACTATGACGTCACATGCATACTTTCAGTAAAATAATGGTAAATACTCTGACATATGAGTAACTCTGCCGGTTGTAGTGTAATTGCAGTGGAAAAGTACGTATAAGGAATTCGAATTGAACAGGATGAACAAGTATTAATTAGTAAACTTTATATCTCCCTTTTTTGTTGATTTGGAAATATTTTTTATCTTTGGTGGATTTTTAAATGAATTTTGGAAGTAATGAAGTGATTTCCAACTACAAATTTCGTTTAGAAGTTGTCCCAATCAAGTTGTTTGCCATTTTAGCGAATTTCCCCTATAGGAAAGAAGCTATTACCGTAGTCGGCATGGTAAGACCTAGGCCCGGGACCATGATAACTTTTCGTTTTGAGGTCCCCAGACCCCAAAAACACCATTCGTTCGATACTGTATATATATATATATATATATATATATATATGTGTCCGTGAGCACGATAACTCTCGTAAAAATTATCCGATTTTGATGAAATTTGGTATACACGTGTAAAGCAACATTTATGACTTTAAGTTCGAAAACCAGCCAAATCGCTCTATCCGAAGGGGTATTTTGGGGGGTTTTGTACCCCAAAAATGGGTTTTTTGAATTTTTTATATATAATTTTGGAAATAGTCAAATTTTAGTTTTTACCATTGGATTCAGCTTAAAAAAATACACAATTTGGTATTTTGATCATTTCTCTACGTCAGTTGGTTACCGAGATATTGAAAGTGCTAAACACAGTACGTTGTCTAATGTTATTCTTATGGAGGAAAAGAAAAATTTTATATCTCGCTTATTTATGAACGTATACTGACGAAACTTGGTATACGGCTTCATCTGGTTGTGGACCATTGATGTTTGCTCAAAAAAACATTTTTTTACCAAAGGCTCCCTTAGCAGCAAACCTGCGTACTCAGCCCCATGTTATTCTTATGGAGAATAAGTAACGTGTTATCTCCCTTAATTATGAAAATAAATTAATGAAATTTGGTATGTGGCTTTACCTAAATGAGTTATATTGATATTTGTATAAAACCCCATTTTTTGTGTTCCTTCCTTCAGCAAACCTGCATACTCAGCCGCCATGTTATTCTTATGGAGAATAATTAAAATGTCACAAATCGTTTATTTATGAATGTATATTGATGAAACTTGGTATGTGGCTTTATGTGGTATTAAGATACATATATATGCATTGGAAATTCGCTGAGTACGCAGGTTTGCTGCTACGGGGGTATTTTCCATTCCATTGTAAAATTCAACTATGGCCTATCGAGTCGTTATTTGTGCTGTTGGAATTTACTTTATTGAAGATGCATTACATTTTCTAAAGAAGTACACCTGTGATCTTCATGAAGCTTGTGTACGTCATTTTAACACGAAGCACAAATCTGCAATCGTGCGGAAGGTTGGCTCTTTTGTGACTTGGATTCATGCTCCAAGACTTCATGTTGCTATGAGGGAAGAATTTAAAGATATGTCCAACTCTGATGGTAGCTGTACTCTGAAATGTAACTGTCTATGTGATACTTCCTGTGAAGAACCTAAAAGCTCTGTGCATTTAGAGAACCAGATTGAGGAATTAGAAAAGGAATTGCTACGGTACGTATAAGGAATTCGAATAAGGACGGCGAGTCCTGCGTACGTATTAAGGTCTATTACTCTGCACCGTCTGTGAGCTAGGTCCTGACACAAACCTCTAGTACGTGAGCCAAGTCCTTCTTTACATACTGCGAGTACAGATTCTGCGAGTCTGAGGACTTGGGGTAAAAATTATGCTTTTCTGTTATGAGATTTTTCTCAGTGAAGGGAATTTTATGAAAGATGCATGGAAATACAGATGGGCTCTTATAAACAAATTTAATTTTCAACAAAAACAAAAACATACGGTATATATAATTAAAACTATGTAATTAATTTGTCTTTAAAACTAATGTTTCCATATTGGTTAGGTTAACTAACAAAGCGGAATACTATTGTCATATTGATTGAAATATATAAACATATAAACTGATATGTCAAAACAATTTGATTATGTAAATTATAAATTGGTTATTCATTTATAACTTTAGATGAAATATACTCTTTTAGCGAATTTCCCCTATAGGGAAGAAGCTATTACCGTAGTCGGCATGGTAAGACCTAGGCCCGGGACCATGATAACTTTTCGTTTTGAGGTCCCCAGACCCCAAAAACACCATTCGTTCGAAACTGTATATATATATATATATATATATATATATATATATATATATATATATATATATATATGTGTCCGTGAGCACGATAACTCTCGTAAAAATTATCCGATTTTTATGAAATTTGGAATAAACATGTAAAGCAACATTTATGACTTTAAGTTCGAAAACCAGCCAGATCGCTCTATCCGAAGGGGTATTTTGGGGGGGTTTTGTACCCCAAAAATGGGTTTTTCGAATTTTTTACATATAATCTTGGAAATAGTCAAATTTTAGTGTTTTCCATTGGATTCAGCTTAAAAAAACACACAATTTGGTACTTGGATCATTTCTCTACGTCAATTGGTTACCGAGATATTGAAAGTGCTAAACACAGTACGTTGTCTAATGTTATTCTTATGGAGAAAAATAAAAATTTTATATCTCGCTTATTTATGAACGTATACTAACGAAACTTGGTATACGGCTTCATCTGGTTGTGGACCATTGATATTTGCTCAAAAAAACCATTTTTTACTAAAGGCTCCCGTAGCAGCAAACCTGCGTACTCAGCCCCATGTTATTCTTATGGAGAATAAGTAACGTGTTATCTGCCTTCATTATGAAAATAAATTAATGAAATTTTGTATGTGGCTTTACCTACATGAGTTATATTGATATTTGTATAAAACCCCATTTTTTGTGTTCCTTGCTTCAGCAAACCTGCATATTCAGCCGCCATGTTATTCTTATGGAGAATAATTCAAATGTCATAAATCGTTTATTTATGAATGTATATTGATGAAACTTGGTATGTGGCTTTATGTGGTATTAAGATACATATATATGCATTGGAAATTCGCTGAGTACGCAGGTTTGCTGCTACGGGGGTATATATATATCTATATATCTATATATATATATATATATATATATATATATGTGTGTCCGTGAGCACGATAACTCTCGTAAAAATTATCCGATTTTGATGAAATTTGGTATAAACGTGTAAAGCAACATTTATGACTTTAAGTTCGAAAACCAGCCAGATCGCTTTATCCGAAGGGGTATTTTGGGGGGGTTTTGTACCCCAAAAATGGGTTTTTTGAATTTTTTACATATAATTTTGGAAATGGTCAAATTTTAGTTTTTTCCATTGGATTCAGCTTAAAAAAACACACAATTTGGTATTTTGATCATTTCTCTACGTCAATTGGTTACCGAGATATTGAAAGTGCTAAACACAGTACGTTGTCTAATGTTATTCTTATGGAGGAAAAGACAAATTTTATATCTCGCTTATTTATGAAAGTATACTGACAAAACTTGGTATACGGCTTCATCTGGTTGTGGACCATTGATATTTGCTCAAAAAAACAATTTTTTGCCAAAGGCTCCCATAGCAGCAAACCTGCGTACTCAGCCCCATGTTATTCTTATGGAGAATAAGTAACGTGTTATCTCCCTTAATTATGAAAATAAATTAATGAAATTTGGTATGTGGCTTTACCTAAATGAGTAATATTGATATTTGTATAAAACCCCATTTTTTGTTTTCCTTCCTTCGGCAAACCTGCATACTCAGCCGCCATGTTATTCTTATGGAGAATAATTAAAATGTCACAAATCGTTTATTTATGAATGTATATTGATGAAACTTGGTATGTGGCTTTATTTGGTATTAAGATACATATATATGCATTGGAAATTCACTGAGTACGCAGGTTTGCTGCTACGGGGGTATTTTATTTTTTTGTTACTCTATCAGGAGTGTTTAAAAAAAATTATATACATACGCTTGTTATTTTGTACACGGTATATGGTATATGTAGGTTTGCTGGAAATCAGATTTGTTAAGTTATTATTTTATTTTTATTTTTAAAAACTTTAGGAAAATATAAAAATACAGTGAAATAGTTATGAAAAAGGGACTATACTTTGTGTGCCAACCAAACCGACAGCCATTGGAGGCTATGGTTTTCAGTGCTGGTGAGGATAAATTAACAGATGAACTTTACATTAATATAAAGCTGTATGCTATTTTCTATGTCCATAATTTTGTAAAATAAAGCACTTTTATTTATTTCTTTTTCTTTTCTTTTAATTTTGAGAACTATTGTGAAAGCCTAAAATTGTCATCCATTTGATGTTCAGAATAATATAACCCATGTGTTTTGGTTTTTATAACCCAGCTTGCTTGTATTGAATGCAAAATTAAACGGTATCAGGAAAACTGACACATACTTTCTCCCTTTTAGCTCAACTGTAATGAATAAATTATTTTTGATTACTACCATAGAATATAAAGTACGGTAGGAGGTACAGAAAATCTTCTAACTAACTTGTTTTCAGAAATGTCTACCCAAATTCCTTTTTTGGGGGCACTACAGAATCCTTTGCTACACACAGTGGTTTTACAAGGGAAATATCCCCTCATCCCCCCAGGGTTAAGGGCATCATATTTAAAATATCCTCTGTTGGGCAATGCTATCTTGACCTGCATATCAAGTTTTGAAGAAATTGATCAGTAAATGTGAGAGAAATGGTAATTTTTGTATTCCCCATAAGAATAACATTGGGCAACATACTGTGTTTACCGCTAAATGAAAATTTCAATTTTCTCCATAACCAGTAATCGTAGAATAATAATTAAAAATGCTAAATTATTTAGTTTTTCAGTTTTTAAATGGTGATAAGTAAATTGTATTTAAAATACATGTTTTTTTATGACAAATAGCTGATTATACTGGTTTCGCCCGGGTAAAAACATAAATTACTAATGTCAGCTGTTTATTTGAATAACATTAAATAAATAGCAGAAAACTGCAACCTTATGGTCTCATTTGATTAACATTGGACTTTTGGATGTCCCACGGGGAGTAGCCCTAGAGGTTTTAGAGGAAACTGAGTGTCAGGTACAACAGCTGTGGCCTAAAGGAACCTACTCTGAAAATTTCATGCCTTAACTCCTCGTAGTTTAGCCGTACGGCGATCCACACACAGACAAGAACTTTGCTTTATTTATATAGATAAAAAAAAACAGAATTTTTGAACATTTTAGGTCCTGTAATTTCTGAACCCTAATTTTTCCAGAAAGGCGGGTAGTGTCATTTTTTTGGAAACTTAAAGCTCTACAAACCACTAACTTTTAGTTTAACCGCTTGAGCCATTTTTAAGACATATAACTTTTTCTTGTTTTTCAGTACTTTTGGGGGAAAATAACCCTAAAAAATTCTAAAGTAAAAAAAATCTGGAGATATCGTGGCACATGGGCAAACACACACCGACAGACTTCACTCAAAAATCACTTTTTGGGTTCAGTGAGCACAAAAGAAAATATTTCCACTAATAACTCAAATTCAAAAATATGGACGAAAAAAATACTTTCTCCATACACTATGTATATCGGGGGAGAAAATAAAATTGCAAATATTTTCAGTAAAAATCTTAAAATATTTATAAGTTTCCATTTTGTTTTTATATCATAAACTAGGGGCTTGAAGGGGCCAAAGCACCTAATTTTGCTCCGATAGTCTCTTTTACTCTGACTCTTTTACTCTTTGCATGCTGGGGAAAATAAAACAATATAAGTAGGAATACATGTCAGTTTGTAAACAAAGTAGTCATGTAACCACATGTTTTAATGTAAACAAAGCAGACGTTTTTAAATCCCCATGCTTTTCTTAAGGGGAATGTTTTACGTTATTTCTCGATTGTTTGTAACTTTTTAGAAATACTACTATTTTCCCCGAGTCCCTGGTATCAAGACCTTTAATTTGAGTCGTCTTCCATCATCCTGCAATTTGCCAAACCCCCACAATTTTGACTTAAAAATGTTGGCCACATTGGTTGGGGGTACAAAAAATGATGTACAAAAATGATATATTTAATAATTATTTAAAGTGTAATAGCAAATAAATTATTATATTGTTTAAGAATTAGGTTTGACTTTAGTATATTTTACATGCTGGTGTGTCTCAACTTTGCGAATTCATCCTACTTTCGTCCTACTTTTGTCTTACTTTTTTGCCAAAAAGCCCTACTTTTCAGGGCTCTAAAATCGCTGGGCTCCCTGTGATTCAACAGGCTTGTTTTTTGCTCTAAATTTGAATTTCAGAGGCGTATGGTACCAAAAAAAGTCACAAAGCCTGTAAAGTCAGGGTTGACTTTGAATGCCCTTTGAGTGCTAAGCTTCTGAAAGGAGTAGTTGAACCTGTGCTGTTTTGTTGATATTTTAAATGTATTGAACACCTAAACAATTCAAATTAATAAAAACGTGCTTCCGCTGGACACATACACACCCAGTAAAGTTAGGTAAAAAGTAGCAAAATACCTGATCAGATGTGCAACTCACAAAGACACACACAGACAAGCCACCACCCATCCCATCCCGTCAGCTGGGACCCGAGCCGTCCACCGTTTGCTTAAGGTCCACCCTCCCCTTCAACTCTGCCACAGACAGGTGAACTCTCCATGAGTTGCATATAAAGACCACCGACTGTGACAGGATTCGATCCCTCAATCCAAGAGTTACCCCCGGCCGGGAAGGTAACGCCTTAGACCGCATCTGATCAGACTAGCAGCTGTAGCGGACCAGGTGGTATTAGAGCTTAGGCACTGAATGAGGTAGTTCAGTTTGTGTCTACCAGGTTTCACCATATGTCAGATTCAGACTGCAGACTAAGCGCCTAACAGTACAATCGCAGTAACAGTGTTTTGAAGCATTTACAGTGTTTATTGATAACAGATTCAAAAGACGAAATATCGGTCCATAGCAATGAAAGGGTTAAGAGGTAACGTTTCGAATTACAGCAACAAAATTTGAATTCTAGAGCCCCGAGTATAAACATATTAAAATTTTAGAGGCTAAATTATGCGTGAAAAAACTTTGAATTATAGGTATGTTATTTTTCGAATATTAGAGGTTTTCTGAGAGGAACAGACAAAAGTTACAAATTATCTTAGAGGTTTTCGAAGTATCGAGTTTCGAATTAGTGAGGTTCTACTGTATTTGGTTTAAATTGGTTTGATAATACTAAAACAAATTAGGAAAAAAAATAAAAAAAAATTTATTAAGTACTAGCATTGACTATAAATACTGAAGTAGACTTCTCATTGCCATTATAAAATGTGTCCCTAGTTAGCGAATTTCCCCTATAGGGAAGAAGCTATTACCGTAGGTCTCATGGTAAGATTTAAGCCCGAGACCATGACAAATTTTTTTTTGTAGGTCCCCAGATGACTAAAACACTATTCGTTCAAATTTATATATATGTATATATATATCTATATATATATATCTATATATGTGTCCGTGAATGCGATAACTTGAGTAAAAAACGTCCGATTTCGATGAAATTTGGCTCAAATGTGTAAAGTGACATTCATGACTTTAAGTTCGAAAACCAGAAAAATCGGGCCATGGGAAGGGGGGTTTATGGGGGTTTAAAATTTTCCAAAAATCAGTTTTTTGCATTTTTTACCCTAAAATTTTTAAAACACTTAATTTTGGTTTAGACCATGTTATAGAGCTTAAAAAAACAAATAATATGGTATTTTGAATTATTAAGCTAGGTTAAGTGGTTGCGGAGAAAATCCAAAAAAACCTGCTCATAAAATCTCCTATGTTAATCTTGTGGGAAAAAGGTTTTTGGATTTTCCTAAGTTAATTTTGATGTAAACTTCACATTTGCTTTTACCAATCAATTAAGCTCCACAAAACAATCATTTTGGTGTTTAAATTGTGATTCTACGTCCAACCGTTGCAGAGATATTCAAAGTGCTAAACACAGTACGTTGTCCAATGTTATCCTTATGGAGAATAAATAAAATTTGATATCTCCATTATTAATGAATGTATATTGATGAAACTTGGCACTTGGGGTCACGTAGTACTGGTATATTGATATTTGCACAAAAAATTGATTTTTTGTTGATTATCCCCGTAGCAGCGAACCTGCGTACTCAGCCCCCATGTTATTCTTATGGAGAATAAGTAAAATGTAATGACTCCCTTAATTATGAACATAAATTAATACAACTTGGTATGTGGCTTCACCTTGTTGAGTTATATTGATATTTGCATAAAAACCCATTTTTTTAGTTCCTTGTTGCAGCAAACCTGCTTACTCATCTCCCATGTTATTCTTATGGAGAATAATTAAAATGTTATTTAGTGCTCACTTATGATTGAATATTGATTAAACTTGGTATGTGGCTTCACCTAGTTAAATTATATTTATATTTGCATAAAAACCAATTGTTTGTGTTCCTTGTTTCAGCAAACCTGTGTACTCATCACCAATGCTATTCTTATGGAGAATAATTAAAATTGTATATATCGCTTATATATGAATATATTTTTATGAAACTTGGTATGCGGCTTTATATGGCATTAAGACATATATTATGCATTCGAAATTCGCTGAGTACGCAGGTTTGCTGCGACGGGGGTATTTTGGGTATGCAAGGATTGAAAGAGGTCGTAGTTTACACCAATCACCAACAGAGTGTACTGCTGTCAACTATTACTTATCCTCTCAAGGAAGGGATAATACAACAGTTGGTGTGTCAGGAAGCAAACATAAGTTGATTATTACTTGCTTTCTGGGGTGGTAATATTTTAAAAGTTAACGTAAATAACTAAAATAAATATTTGACAGCAGCACAATCTGTCGGTGACCTAATCAGACTACTTCAGTTTTAAATTCTAGCATACACTAAAAGTGGGACAGCTGGACCATATGGATAGGATGTCTCCTTCAGTATTATAATCAATGGTACTAGCCTAGCACTAGCCTATGTTTAAAACCCTTGAACTGTAGAGGTAAGGATCCTATCTAAACTTTGTACTCATGCATTTTTATTATTGTTATTCTAATGCTTTTGTGTGTATTGTTTGTGATAGGGAGTCGGTGTCTTGAATAGAGGCGGCTCTGCCTTAGATGCAGTGGTCGAGGCCACAATGGTCCTGGAAGACTCTCCACTAACCAACTCCGGGTTCGGCTCAAACCTGAGCTGGACCGGCCGAGTGGAGTGTGACGCTAGTGTCATGAACGGCGAGAATCTGTCGTTCGGAGCTTGCGGAGCCGTGGCGGGGGTCAAGAACCCTGTAGTTCTGGCGAAACACATTTGCGAACAGCAACTCGTCACATTACCTCTGGGACGTGTTCCTCCCAGGTAGTGTCAAACATCTGATGCCCTTGTTCTTGAGCAGAAAATTACTTGTAATTACTTATAAAATGTGATGATACAATTAAATGAAATGCACTTGGGTGGAATATTAGTGATGGGAACAACTGATTGAAAACAACCGATTCAATCGGTTGCTGTCCCAATAATGATTGAAAGTAGTCATTCCCAGTCTTAGACCTGAAACCAGTCACACTGATCTAGGCGGTTGTTTTATCAACCGACTGAAATAATTCGTTTGGAGTGATACCAACTTAAAACAGTCAACAGGGGTTTAACGGTTGTTTTTAGAGTTACGATTGATACCAGTCTTAAACTGCAATTGTCGGTTGTTTTATCAACAGACTGAAACAAGTCGTTTACGATGGTATGGACTGAAATCAGTCTACATTTTCTACAAGTTTCAAACAGTTTGTTTTCTTGACACTGACAACCATTTCGTATTTGTTGTGTTTTCAATCTCATCCCCCCCCACAAGACTAAAGACTGAGCTCTTCTCGTTCGTGTCTCAACATGAAACTCCCCCCTTCCCCCTCCCACAATAGGCCTACACTTAAAAGTGGAATTATGGCGAGCGGTAACTTTCTAACAATTGTTATCCTACAATACTAAGCAAGACTTTAAATGCTTATAAACAAGTATGAGAAAGTGTACTCGAGGAATCAAATTCTGTTGTAAACCTGTTAAGGGGACAAGTTGGTGGTAGGACGTTTAAAAATAATTTATTGAAAACAAACAGCAGGATGAGGATGACAGGATGACTGGACACAGGGGCGGATCTAGGAATTTGTTGAGGGAGGGGGGCGCACGTGAGAATTTAAATTATTTATGGACAACATTTTTGCTATAAATAAAATGAAAATGAAGCTGTTATAGGGTTTAAAACAAAACCAATTACAGTACTTACCGTAAGATAGTCTGTTTATTTCATGAAAGAAATAGAAAACACTAATTCATGAATTTATATGTATTACAAACTGATATAACCAACTAAACTAATCCGGTTATTTACATCGGATTATTGAACAAACTAGAAGTTCTATAGACAATTTTTCTAATAACTTTTGAATACCAACTAATTAGCTACAACTCTTTCGCTATTTTTCTACCTCAAAATTTAAAAAAGTTTGCGCTTACTGACTTTTTCATGTCACGCTCTTACAACATTTTAATATGTTTCATTATTAAAAATTAAAAATAATTTTAAACTAATATATATTTATACCGTTATATGCGGCAACTTATACAGAAAAGGAATGTATAAGTTTAACTGTAGTTTTATTATTCTTAAGAGGTCCAGGAGCGTGTAAACGACAGGGCGCTCACCGCTTGGGATTACTCTCTCTTCTGCCGTGTCCAACACTTTTGGTCTAGGCTGATAATTCAGTTTTCTGCTCATTTTTGAGTCAGACAGATCGCGAACGGAACTGTTCGGTGGGGGGAGGGGGAGGGGGATGAGACATTCCTCTTGTACCTCACTAACTTTCTTCCCCTCTCGAACGAGGTGCATTTAAAGACTTCAGCGCTGCCTGCCGGAAAGAATTGTAATTGCCACTGAGGCGTACGCTACTCCCATAAGAAAGCGACCTCTGATTCTTTATTCTCTATGACCTAGTGGGTCTTAGAGATGGTAATGCCTTAGAGTACCTGAAGAAAATGACGGTCAACAAAAAAGCCTCACTTTTTCACCCAGACAGGACCTCTAGATATATAAAACTCGTTGAATCTGTCTAACTATTGATCCGGTTCAGGTACAGCCGGTTTACGTTTTCAAACATACATATAAGGTGGATATAACCCGATAAAAAAAGATTAATCTATAATTATTAACGAATAATTATAGGACAGTTAACTGCCACAAAATAGTTTAATCATATAATTATTTTTGTTGACTCATCATTCGGTTTGTCATCCTCTGACCAGTGTACCACTTTTGAACATAGGAAATCTAGAGCATTATTGTTGATGAGAGTCATCTCCAGTAACACCAATTGGCCTTGGTTAAAACCATAGACTGTCTATGTTAAAGCTAAAGTTAAACTAAGCGCAGGACCGGAATTAAGCATAGGCTACTTAGGGGCGCGCCTAGAAGCCCGCACCCCACAGATCCCATTCAAAAGCCTGATACAAGCAAGAAAAAAAGGTCACCAAGGCCCGCCCCACTGGTTGAGTTGAGCCTAGGGGCCCACGGCTCCTAAATCCGGTCCTGACTAAGTGCTAAGATTACTAAAACTGGGATTATTTCGGGTATACAGATTAATTTCCAGGTAAACATCTGACCATTACCAAGAAATTACCTGGTTTTCGGGTATTTGTAGCTTCGGGCGGGGATTTTGTTGGGATTACTACAAAATAAACGGGTAAAAGCGAGATTTTATAGGTAGTTTGCAGGTAAAATAGCAAACCCAGTCTGGCAACACTGAAGGTAGAAAGCTAAGGTTTCAGAGAAGAAGACGATTGAGGAAGACTGCAGGGCTGCACACCCGCCGCGCAAAACGAATATGCTCTCCAACGGCGTTATACGGTAGTTGTTTTTGGAATTTGAAATTTGCAAATATTGAAAACAAAATCGAGGACAGCGACAGACAGCGTCACACTATTACCCATTATTAAACATTTTCTGAGTCCAAGGGGGGGGGTCGCAAATGGGGGATGGCGGGAGTGATAGACGGTTTGGTTAGGTGTAGTAGATTTCAGTCAGTTGTTCATTCGACTGAAAAAAACCGAATGAATTTTTAAAAAATCGACTGACCAGTCGATTGTTATTTTCAGTCGGTTGTCCCATCACTATGAAATATACAGAAGGTATTATAACTGATGCATTTCACAAGGTGGGTGGCCATACGACGCTTTTTGAACAGGAGAGTCTAATTACTTTAACGCTTAGAGGGTGTCCCGGCGATTCCCTAAAATGTGCTGTTTTTAGCAAATCAATGAACAATATACGTAAATAACTGTGAAGCCCATTTTTTGCTAAAATATATTTTTTGTCACAGTTTTATAAGGCTTGCTTCCAATTCAAATTTTGACAGTAAAATGTTCTTGACTATCCAAGTTAGTATCTTAGATGTTCATAAAAAATTCATCTGTAAGATAAGTAAATTGACCTGTTGTTCAGTTTTCAAGTTTGTTTTAATAAGGTTTAAATAACATGATCTTTGTTTTAACTTCACACATAATTTCTAAAGCTATTTAGTTATATATAAGTTGTATAGTCCCTTCCATCCTAAAATTGACTAAAATGTGTTGTTATCCTTCAACATTCTCATGGGCTCCGTTTATACATTTAGGCACCCATTGGGATGGTTGTTTTTGATTAAAACATTTATGGCCACTCTAACTTTAACCTAAACGTCATTGAATTATTTTATTAAGTATCACATAGGCCTATACAATTTATATAAGATATAACTACGGTACCTTTAATATAAGTTCTCATTTAATTACATATCAATTTATCAATTAGATCATAGATCTCGATCGGCTACTGATCGATAATCCTGCTGACAGTTTAGTTCAGGCTGTGTTTCTTTTTCCAAGTGCTATAGGCTTGAAAACGGCTGAAATTCATTGGCAGATTAGCGAAGTGTATGGTGATAGCATAATGAGCGATGGAATAGCACGCAAATGAGCTAGAACATTTAAAGACGGCCGCATAAATGTTTATGATGGGGAACGAAGTGGGTGATGATCTTCTGTCATAACAGAAAATTTGGTGAATAGGCTAAATTAAAATTGAGAACATAGGTTTTATGATTTCTCTCAAATAAAGACGTGTTCTTTATGCAATTGTGATCGAACGACTGAATTATCAAAAGTTATGCTCACACTGCAAAAGTGTTTACTGAGGTGCACAAAACCAAGCGTTTAGGGAGTGTTTTTACTTTTCTTGAGCACTTGGAGGAAGGTGATTTTTTAAAGCCAAACTGTCAGAAGTGACAAAAGGCTTCTTGACACTTGAAGAAACTAAACAGATATCGATGAAATTGTTAATCGTATGTTCTCTTCCTTTTTTAATCAACTTCATGCGCCAAATCTTCAGTAGTGAAAGAAGGTCGCCCACTTTGTTCCTCGTCATGAACATTCGTCCAACGTCTAGTCATCTTTAAATGGTCTAACTCATTTAAGTACTATTCCATCGCTTATTATTTTTTCACCACACACTTTGGTAATCTGCCGATGAATTTTAGCCGCTTTCACACCTTTTTAGCACTCAGAAATTGAATCACAGCATGTACTTCATAGTAAGCATCACCATTTTGAATGCTCACAAACAAACGTTTGTTGTACTGCGCCCCAAGCTTGCCAACAGATGCAGGTACGCAGCACAGGATACTAACTCAGCACTGCAACGGCGGGATTCAAAAACAGTACTTTAAAAACACGCCTCATATTTATGGCTGCTATTATTTCTTCTAAGACAAATTTTAATTTTTTTTGCTACCTGGTCTGGCTGCCAGCCACATTAGGCACAATATTTTTGGGTTTACTGTTCTTTTCTAACTGTTATGTTGAACAGTCAGTGAGGTGTTAATGGTCACATCAGTCTGTTGGCAGGTGAGGGAGCACTAAGGTATGCAGTGGAACACAACATCACCACTGTGGACCCTGATTCGCTCATTAGTGGTCAGTATTGATACGTTTCACTAAGCAATAGGTATTAGTCATCCAAAAGTTCAACTAACAATGATAAAGGGAGGTGTACACTAACCCTGCATGTACTTGTAGTGCCTTAGATAGAGAGAGAATTCTTTATTTCGAGATCATGAAATGAGACCTGAAATAGTGTCGGATAAAATCTTAGCAAAAAAAAAATAGTAAGTCACTAAGATATATACAGGGTGTCTCTGAACACTCAACCAACCTTTTCAGGTATTATTCCTGGATAATAGACAAGCCAAAATATCATATTTAAAATTTCGAAAACTCAAAATTTACTCGTATAGCCGCCATTTTGTTTTTTCACATGGGAAATTTTAATTTGAGAACGGCTAGTTATAATTAAATGAAATTTGGTATTTAGCTTTATTCCCTAAAGACCTAATTTCAGAAAAAATATTATTTTTTTACAATCATTAATTTCAAAATGGCGGCTGCCTAAAAATTTCAAACGTAAATATCTTAAAAACCGCTCATAGTAAAAAAATTACATTAATTACGTTTTATTTAGAGAATTTAATTGCAAATCTAATGACACCAAATTTACGGAAATCGGTTCATAAATAACGGAGAAAATCCATTTTTAAGATATTGCATTCTTGTCAATATCAACTGTTATCATGTGACATCGCTGCTAGTGAGCCACGTCGATCAGCTGTTTCAAGTATAATTCCACTAAACAGCTGATTGATCAATGTATTGTTAAAATTATTACAGTTTCCTGTTACAATGTGTCTTTTTCCTGTATGTTGCTTATTGTTAATCAGTGTGCTGCTTTTTAATAGTAATCTGTACTAGGGAAAAGGTTGGTAGAGAGTTCAGAGACACCCTGTATATGTTGTAGTATATAAGATAGGTTGTAGATGTCCTTTTCAATTTTGCTTGTCTTCCCAATTTAAGAACTCGTCTGTACTGTAAAAAGGTCTTGAAACAAGCCTCATAAATAATTTATTTTTAAGGAGTTCCCTACACAATCTTTCACAGTATGAGGAAGGACATTAAAAAGTTTTGACCTAGCATAAGTTGGTTTACCCTCATAGTATTTTTGCTTGTGAGCTGGCAAGTTGAAATTGTCACATTTCTTGTATCATATTGGTGAACATTCTGATTCCGAGAAAGTTCACTAAAAGAGGCTAGGAGAATTACTTCAAAAATTTAAATATTTACAACTGTTAGTACTTCCAAAGCTATAAAATTTTCTCTACAACTGTCATGCCAATCTATTCCAGAGATTATTCAAACTGCCTTTTTCTGTAAGATTAGCACTCGACAAAGATTATTCTTACAAGTTGCACCCCAAGTAGCAATGCCATAACATAGCTTACTCAAAAATAGCATGGTAGGCTGTTTTTAATGCTTCATGTGTGCTTACTGATTTTATTCTTTTTAAGGCATAGAGGGAACTACTGAGTTGCTTGCAGAGTATATCAATGTGGACGTCCCAAGGTAATGATTTGTCAATTGTGACCCCAAGGTATCTGGTGGATTTAACAGTTTGAAGTTCCGGAAGACCATAAGTCTCATGATCCTTCTTCATAAAATTAATTTGCACTGTTTTTGATTCATTGAATACAAGATTGTTTTTGTGACAGTAATCAACTGCAAGGTTAAGGGCTATAAATGTATTGATTTCCAGATCTTCTATTGATTTTTGAGACGAGAGCAAGACAGTGTCATCTGCATATATGATAGTGTGGCTGAAAGGGTCGATAAAATTAGGTAAATCATTAGTAAACAGAATGAAAAGGATTGGCCCAAGAACTGATCCTTGAGGTACTCCTCTAGTCACTGGTAAAATACTTGATCTGAAATTAGTTTGTTGACCACGAATAACTTGAGGGGTTCCAACAAGCTGACTTTGTTTATTAAGGTAGTTCTTAAACCATTCCAGTACATTTCCTTGTATTCCAAGAGAAAATAGTTTTTTTTATGATAAGCTATGGCTGAGGTAATAAAACGCCTTACTTAGATCCAAGAAGATTCCAATGATATATTCACCATCTTCTAGCTTGTCTATTATGTGCTCTGCAAGGTCTACAAGAGCAGTTTGTGTAGATTTTAATGGTGAAAACCAATGCTGCCTCTCTGTCATGAGATTATTCAGAGTCAAATGTTTTAATTCTCTTTCTAAAACTATGTTTTCCAGTATCTTTGAAAATATAGATATAAGAGAGATAGGTCTGTAGTTTCCAATGCTATCCTTGGGCTCATTCTTGTGTAGTGGTATAACTTTTGCTACTTTCATTTTTGCTGGAACTACACTTGTAAGAAAAGAATATCCCAGCCAACTCTTCACAGCAGAATTTGACTATTTTTGATGATGGCCTGTAGATGGTTTTATTTTTAGCTCGCCTATAACTTTCTTTAACTCTTCAATAGTAGGTAGATAAAAAAATAATAATGGATATTTAATGACCAGTTGATTTTGTATGTGATGATAAAGTATTTTCAGAGTCTTTTACGTGATTATTTTCTAGTGTTTTGTCGGCAATGGAGACGAAATAAGCATTGAAATGGTGAGCGATATTGGCTCCTCAATGAGTTTGTTATTAATCTCAAGTCGTTTTATATCGCGTCCACAGGAAAATTTATTTTTCCTTTCACTGTTGATTGTGTTCCATATAGCCTTTGATTTATTTTCAGCAGTATTAATTTGTTCTGCACTAAAATCTTTTCAAATTGATTTAAGTTTGCCATCATATGATTATTTTTAAGTTGTAAGATTCTCTTTTTATTATCCTCAGTTCTATCTGAACAAAATTTCATTTCAGCTTCAAGGAATTTCATTTTTAGGTGACGAGCTTCAAGGTTACAAAAATTATAGTTCTTTCTATAGTTATTGTTCATGTGAGACCTTATAAGTGGACAAGCTTCATCAAGAGCCATCTTAATAATACTAAGAAAATTATTGTATGCATCTTCAATGTCCTCATAAACATTAGTCCAGTTTGATTGAGCTAGATTTTCAACAAGATTTTCAACTGATAAGATTATTATAGCTTAAGTGCCTTCTGACTGTAGATATTAAGGTATTTTTGTTTATGGGAACATTTAGTTCACAAAGTTGACCAGAGTGGTCTGAAATACCAGTATGAATAACATCAATGGTGATGTCTTGCATTTTTTCAGAAGTGATACATACAGTATCTATTGAGGTGTTTGAACTGCTTGTTATTCTTGTAGGTGGAAGTGCAATTCTTTCAATGTTATAAGAGAGAGTAGGACATCTCTAAACTGAACATTCATGTTACATTGATTTGTGGGATCTATGTTAATGTCACCCACGATTATAATGATACAGTTGTGGGTTGGAAATTCATTTAAAGCAGTAGAAATAACTGGCAATGCTTCACTTACTGCTTCATTTTTCTGCAGTAGAGGTCTGTATATGCCCAAAACATAACATTTTGTTTTCCCCGATAGTTGTATTGAAATTGCAGATATCTCACAAACAAAAAGCGTTCCATATTTAGTGCTAATACTTCGTTTTCTAAACTACTGTGTTTAAATATTGCAACTCCACCCTTCACTTTGTGTTCCCTGCAAAATGATTAAACTAATTCATAGTTCATTGATCGAGTGTTAGACATTTTTTCATGGTTTTGGCCAAGTTTCGTTATGATTACTAATTTAGGTTTAAGTGAAAGAAGGTGAAATTGTTACTTATTATATCAACATTTTGGTTGAAGACAGTTAGTGTTTATTTCCTGATTGGAGGTTCAGCAATTTTTCTGGTTGCTTTGGTATTCCATTTGCTTCTTTTAGCGAATTTCCCCTATAGGGAAGAAGCTATTACCGTAGGTCTCATGGTAAGACTTAAGCCCGAGACCATGATAACTTTTTGTTTTGATGTCCCCAGATGTCCAAAACACTATTCGTTCAAATTTATATATATGTATATATATATATATATATATATATATATATATATATATATATATATATATCTATATATCTATATATATATATATATATCTATATATGTGTCCGTGAATGCGATAACTTGAGTAAAAAACGTCCGATTTCGATGAAATTTGGCTCAAATGTGTAAACTGACATTTATGACTTTAAGTTCGAAAACCAGAAAAATCGGACCATGGGAAGGGGGGTTTTAAATTTTCCAAAAATCAGTTTTTTGCATTTTTTACCCTAAAATTTTTAAAACACTTAATTTTGGTTTAGACCATGTTATAGAGCTTAAAAAAACAAATAATATGGTATTTTGAATTATTAACCTAGGTTAAGTGGTTGCGGAAAAAATCCAAAAAACATGCTCATAAAATCTCCCATGTTAATCTTATGGGAAAAAGGTTTTTGGCTTTTCCTCAGTTAATTTTACTTTAAACTTCACATTTTCTTTTACCAATCACTTCAGCACCACAAAACAATCATTTTGGTGTTTAAATTGTGATTCTACGTCAAACCGTTGCAGAGATATTCAAAGTGCTAAACACAGTACGTTGTCCAATGTTATCCTTATGGAGAATAAATAAAATTTGATATCTTGATTATTTATGAATATATATTGATGAAATTTGGTATGTGGCTTCATGTTGTACTGGTATATTGATAATTGCACAAAAAATAAATGTTTTGTTGATTGTCCCCGTAGCAGCTAACCTGCATACTCAGCCCTAATGTTATTCTTATGGAGAATAAGTAAAGTTTTATATCTCCCTTAATTATGAACATAAATTAATAAAACATGGTAAGTAGCTTCACCTGGTTCAGTTATATTGATAATTGCATAAAAACTCATTTCTTATCTTCCTCGTTGCAGCAAACCTGCGTACTCAGTCCTAATGTTATTCTTATGGGGAATAAATAAAATGTAATAAATCACTTATTTATGAATGTATTTTTGTCAAAATTGGTGAGTGGCTTTATTTACTAGTGAGAAACATATCAATGCATTGGAAATTCGCTGAGTACGCAGGTTTGCTGCGACGGGGGGTATTTTGATAAGTTTTCTCTAAACAAATATTTCTAGGCTTACTGTTTGGAGTTATTGGTACTGACTGAAGAGTCGGCATGAACAATTCCTTGTGATTTTATCAGATGTAATAAGCACTGAGTTTTTAAAAAGTGACACATCAGTACTTGCTGTAGTTAGGTGGTGAAAAACATTTTCGTTTTTTACCTCATGGATATATTTGTTGAAAAATGCCTCCAAATTCTCTTCTTTTCTTCTAATTTTTGCATTACATGGTGGAGATGTACACAGTTGTAAGGGTTGTTTATTTATGTGAGCGCATCCTTTTAATCCGATACCTTTGACTTCCAAATTGTTTATAGGTTTATTAGCTTTAACAGGGGAAGGTTTTATTTGAGCTTTATTGGTATCTAAGTAATTAGTTTTTGATTCATTCAGACTTTTCATTTGAAATATTACATGATTGAGTTTTGGCTCAATTTTCGACATTCTAGCTTCAAGTTCAGTAGGAACCTTTGTCATAGGTCGATCCTTTAAAGTACTTTTTTGTATGTCTGGTTGATATCTGTGATCACGTGTAGGAGTTACGTTAGCAGTATCAATTCATCTTTGACGTGAAAATACTTTATATTTAACATACGATTTTCTAGACTGTCTCAGGTCAGTAGAATCTTGAACCTTTTTTGAAATTGACGAGTGTTGATAAGTAAAAATAGAATTTAAGCTGTCATTTAAATTTATTTTATTTAGTTTTTGCAATATAGCTTTAGAAATATGTAATTTACCTGTTTGATTTAAATGAAAGCCATGCTTGGTAAATTGGCCCCTCCTTAAATGTTGAAGATCAATTACAAAATATGAACTGTACCTGGCTTCTTTAATGTATTTATTAACCTCAAAAATCTTGGCATTCAAAAAATGCCATTTTGGTAGATCATATCTATAAGGTACAGTTTTTTACAAAATTAAGTGTGTCTTGATGTGTCCTAAGGAAATTATTCATATCGTGAAACACTGGTCCAATCTTATTTAATGCAGCATTATTAGCACCAGCAATGATTACATTACAGAGGACATTTTCAGGATTTGTTTGCTTCACATTAAAAATCACTTCATTAAACAATGCTCCGGGTTTACACGTTGGCAATATTTTTAAACTAGGACATAAACTTAAAAAGGTTTCTGGGAGATCTCCCCATACTATCTGAAAATACCTCTATGTAAATTCTTTTGGAAAATGGTTCATATATTCTTTGCTTTTTTAGTTTATTAACTTTTTCTAAGTTACAAAGATCTTCACTTCGTTCAACTTTATTAACGCTTAAGGTTTTATTATTGTCGGATTCATGAATTTTGATACTATTGCAATATTTATTGATATTTGAGAATAGGCCTGTTTTATTTATTTCTAATGTTTCATGAAATTTGTCATCTGTGACGTTTTTAATGAATGTTGAGTTAATTGTTTTATTATTGAAATAAATTAGCATTTCTAAAACAGCTATAAGATATTGAATTTGAATTTAGAAAGATATTAGCTATTTGTGATCTTTTTGAAATAACGGTGTGGTCATTTAGCCTTATATCAAGTGTATCAGATAATATACAATTAGACTCAAAATTTTAAATATGAACTTACACTGCTTCTACCGTTATTAGTAAGAACACACCACAGTCAACTGAATTCTGTTGTTGAGGAGTGATACATTCTACCATTGATACGTTATTATAGTCCTTCTTCAGATATTTGGATAGTTTTACTGCAGTCGTTTTTGCGTGAGAAAAATTATTAGATCCTTTTAATTAATCATAATTGTGAATTGATGACGAGTGATATCATAGATTAGTAGACTCCAGTGCGTTCCACCAGTCTCCCATGAATTACAGTTGTTCACTGGAATAAATTTAAAAGTGCATTATGAAGATCATAAAGGTCTAAAATGCTGTTACAATCCTCGAGCATCTTTATAGCTTGACTGAAGGTTGGGCTTAACAAGCAGAAAGTACTGTGATGCAAAACCAAGTTGTTCGTGAGAATATCAAAATAATTCCAAATATCAACATCATCGGACCCATTAAGTTTGCACACTTCATCAAATTCTCAACATTAGTGTTTTTTATTCTAATTTCTTCTACTTGCATTTTATCTATATATGATGAATTAATGCTCAAAATTTCTTCACTTTTACTTTCTTCTACATAAGAATTATTAACAGTATTATTGAATGTTTGCGAATCACATCCCTATGTGATGCTTTTATAAGTGATTGAAGGCGCCGAAAATACTTTTTACTGTAAGGACATTCTAGGGAGGAACTTTCATTAGTAATAGAGCCATGATTCTGTTTGACTTCACCACATAAGAGAATTAATGTTAGCATTATTCTGGCCACATTAATATTTAAATTTCCTTCTTTCATTATGTATTTTGTTAGATTGTGTCTACTTGTATGCCTTCCTTTAGTTAGTTTAATAGCTGTTATAGTGTTTAGCTGAGAAAATTTAAGGTATTTGTAAGATTCATATTCGACATTGGTAATTTTAATTTTCAATTCCACTGAATATTTAGCTTATACAAATTTTATAAAAACAAGTATCATAAAGAATGTAATAAGAGTTTTGGCTTTTTATTAGTGAATTTCCTTTGGAAAGTAAACTATTAGCATGACCCGCACGGTGAAACTTAAGCCCGAGACCACCATAGAAGTTCCTAACGTGACCCCCTGAACACGTTTTGGGGGGTCGTTCAAAATTTTATATATACATATATATATATATATATATATATATATATATATATATATATGTGTGTGTGTGTGTTTGCACTCTAGCGGTCACATTGTTTGTCCAATTTACTTCAAATTTGGTAGGGATGTTCCTTTCTGTAATCAGTTGGACAAGTTCATTGGGCAAAACAATCAGAAAACTCTAAACCCATTTTTTGGGGATTAATCTTTCAAATTTTGAGTTTTTGGGCCCAAAAAGGGTCAGAAAAGCCCCAAATGTAAAATTAATGCATGTAACAAGATGGGAATTAGAGAGGCGAAAGTTTTAACCCTCTCTCGTCATTCTAGCATAAATATTTACCAAGTTATTAAAGAAAATGTGTAACACAGTACGTTGTCTTATGGGGGTTTTACACTAGAAAAGCCTGTTATTCCTTTGTTGGAGTACATTTATTATCCCCAGCAATCTCATGCCTACTTTCAAGCCTGTCTGGACCTTCTCCTAACCTTATAATGTGCAAAACTGTATTCCCAGCTTTTCAAGTAAATGAAACCAGGAGTATCAGAACAGCCAAAAAAAATCAATGTTTTCAGATTTCAATAAAAATTGGACAAATGTATGTTTTTACACTGATTTTGAGTTTTAAAAGTTTTTATGTGGAAATTCACTTCCCTCACGTCAGCGTGCTGCATGCAAACTCTTTTTTTATAAAAGTATTAAACAAATAGAATGAATCATATGAAGTCAAATTTAAACAAATATAATACCAAAATAGGTTAGTGTTCAATTAAAAGAATGAAAAGTATTACCCAGATTATTAAACTTATATAAACTTTGATATAGTCTTCTTCAGGAGATTTAGATTAACCATTTGTAATACCACAATTACTTGATATTTAACTAAATTGATAAATTAATAGTAATATCTGAAGAGAATATTAGCAAGGTTTCAACGACAAACACTATCAGCCGATAGACGTAGTATTGTCTTGAACCCTTACTATGCTTTAAGAGTATTGGATAAGTAGAAATTTACTCTCTCTTAGAAACATCCTCTTAAGAAGTATTAAGATATTAATCATAAAATAATAAATACCCAGTATATCTTTAAAGCGAGCTTAAATATTATTTGTACAATCTTCTAATAGTATTGTCTTGATCCCTTATATCTTGTGTCTATTTGTATTTATATTAATTCTTGTTATCAAAAGTTTAATTTTACTGTTATTCTTGAAATAGGCCTACTTAAAGTACCAGTAGTTGATTTTGTATAGTTTTTGCATTATATGTGTTGTACTGATACCAAAATATTACCTATTTATCTTACAATAGAACCCCGCTAAGTTTAATTAAACCTCGGATAGTCCGACTCCTTGCATAGTCCGACCGTGCCGTTATCGGTGATTGTCATTGTTTACATATCTGGTGCATCGCTCTGCCGTACAGGTCTTCTGTTGATATAAATCACTAGACCCTGGGGACATTTGATACAATAACATTAAATATGTAAAACTACTTACCCTACATTTAAATATTTTATATATTATCCAAACATTTTAATATTTATAGTATTATCATGTTTTCATGTAAATAAATGTGTTCCTCTGATAATCCAAACTTGTTCTGTTCCAACCATGCTCTCGGTCCCATTGGTGACGGATCGTGGGGTTCACTGTATTTATATGTTGTATTACTACCTATATAAATTAATGATTTCTCGTAGAAGTAAATAAATACAAAAAAATAGTAAACTTGCCTTTTTCATTTTATAACAATTGTAAATATTCACAAAGTATTTTCTTTATTGTCACAAGATGTTAAACAGATCATAATCTACATTTTAAGCCTCAATAACACTTTTAAATTTGGCCTATTTTAAAGGTTTTAACTTGTTTGAACATTTTCTTGTTACAGCGAAAGCATTCAAAACTTATATACAGTGCAAAAAGAGATTGGCTCGGTATGATAAACATGTCTCGAAAAAGATGAAATGTGACGAAGAAAGCGCAGATAAGGTTAGTAGTAACAACAGTGGGAACTAACTATAATACAAGTTTGTTTTAGCGAATTTCCCCTATAGGGAAGAAGCTAATACCGTAGGTGGCATGGTAAGACTTAAGCCCGAAACCTTGATAACTTTTCGTTTTGAGGCCCCCAGATGCCAAAAACACCATTCGTTCAAATTTTGTATATATGTATATTATATTTATGTGTCCGTAAGCACGATAAATCTCGTAAAAAAGGTTCGATCTTGATGAAATTTGGTACAGACATGTAAAGTAGCATTTATTTGAACCAGTTAGAAATCCAGACGGATCAGACCATTCGAAGGGGTACTCAGGGGGGTTTTGTACCCCAAAAACAGATTTTTTGGGTTTTACATGTAATTTTTATTTAGATCAAATTTTAATTTATACCATTCAATTCCCCTCAAACAAACAAACAATTTGGCGTTTTTCTTATTGCTCTACGTCAGTTGGTTACCGAGATATTTAAAGAGCTAAACACAGTACGTTGCCTAATGTTATTCTTATGGAGAAAAATTAAAATGTTATATCTCGCTTATTTATGAACATACACTGACGAAACTTGGTATATGGCTTCATCTGATTGTGGTCTATTGTAGTTAGCACAAAAACACACATTTTTACCGATGATTCCTGTAGAAGCAAACCTGCATACTCAGTCCCCATGTTATTCTTATGGATAAAAAGTAAAATATCATATCTCCCTTAAGTATGAACATAAAATAATCAAACTTGGTATATGGCTTCAGTTAGTTGAGTTTCATTGATATTTGCATAAAAACTAATTTTTCACTGATGAATCTCGTAGTAGCAAACCTGGGTATTCAGCCCCTATGTTATTCTAATGGAGAATAATTAAAATCTTATACATCGCTTATTTATGAAGGTATATGGATGAAACTTGGTATGTGACTTCACTTGGTTGAGTTTTATTAATATTTGTATAAAAACCCATTATTTCACGTTCCTTGGAGCAGCAAATCTGTGTACTCATCCCCAATGTTATTCGTATGGAGAATAGTTATTATTTTATATATTGCTTATTTGTGAATATATTTTTTATGAATCTTGATAAGAGGCTTAAAGTGTTATTAAGACAATATGTGCATTGGAAATTCGCTGAGTACGCAGGTTTGCTGCGACGGGGGTATTTTAATGTATATTAAAGTATTTTAAAGAAAACTAGTAGAATGTGTACCCGTTCTTCTTCGCACGGTTAACAGCTGTAATAAAAACACATATTTCAGCTGTTGGAAATTAAATACCTTTAAGTGTGTTACAACTAATCCCTGTTCTTTATATTTGTACCCTCAGGGAAAATTTGTCAAAAAACTAATATTTTTCCTCCAATTTGCTCACCGAGACCTTTTGTTCAAGTATAGGGTTGGTGGGTGTCAGACTTATGGTTTTCTCAAAAGTTCCTGGGTAAATGAGGCTTTATACAGGGTGTTCGGAAAGGGTCATTAGAAACTTCGGGGGCTGGTGGTACTGATCAATTTGAACAAAAAATTGTATATAAACTTAGGTTGAAATATTTTCCGTTTAGCCGCTAGCCGCCATTTTGTATTTTTAACAACAAAATTAATATCTCGAGAACTATTTAAGCAACAGAAACTAAATTTGGCACATACGTTAAATAACCAAGGAAGCAAATAATAAAAATTAATATTAAGTTGTCTTATATATTTTCAAAATGGTGCCTGTTTTAATATTTTAAAGCCAAATAACAAACAAACCATTAATTTTACAAAAAAAGATACAAATTCTTATAAGAAATCTAGTGACACTTTATTCAACACAATAGCGAGAAAATGCACTTTTAAGGTTTGCTTGCACAAGTCGGGGACAACAATGAGCGGCCAAATGCACTGCTTCTTGTCCCCGATTTGTGCAAGCAAACCTTAAAAGTGCATTTTCTCGCTGATGCGTTGACAGATTGCGTTGAATAAAGTGTCATTAGATTTGTTATAAGAATTCTTATCTTTTTTGTATCTTGCAATTTTTTTATAAAACTAATGGTTTGTTTGTTATTTGGCTATAAAATATTAAAACAGGCGCCATTTTGGAAATATTTAAGACAACTTGATAATAATTTTTATTATTTGCTTCTTTGGTTATTTAACGTAGTACTGTAAGGGTTCAATTTTTACACCCCAGTTTTTTGTTAATGTTATTAAGGAAGATTGAAGTTAATTTCTCCAAAGAGTTAGTTTTATTTATTTTCCATCATCGCTAGTAACCTCGGGCGGCAGAAAGTTAGTTTTGAGGTTAGGTTCTAACAGCGACCAAGGCCGAGGCAGTTAGCGCGGGACCTGATGTTGCCGCCACCGTGTCTCGATCCAACTGTAGAAACGGGTTTCTGCGCATGACAGGCCGAGACAGGTATCAAAACCAAGCGAGCCGCCGCCAGCCAGCGAGTTGTGCCTGTGATTTCCGCTTGGATACTCGTCTCCCGAAGTAAGTACTGTGCTATACCGACTTGATGCTTGCATTGTGATAAGAGTACAGTATACGATCGTTAGGCTTGAGAGTCATTGGTAACAATTATTACCCGATTATTATTTTGAGTAAACAATTGAATATATATATATTTTCGGATTGGAATAAAATGTCATTGCCAACTTGGTAAAATTATAAGGTTGATAACAGCTCAGAAAGTTAATTTGACTAGATAAATTTACTTTGTTCATGTAGTGGTGAAAGGCTATTACAGTATTTGCTATTAATAGCCATGGATTGAGAGTTTTATAAATGTACTGATCGCCCTAGGCTATTGCACTGCTGATTTATTTACTGGTTATTTATTGATTGATTGCTGCACTGTTAATAGATTGCTTAATACCGGGATTTAGGTACAGCCTATACCAGGTGAGCCATTGTTTATACACATATTGAGAGAAGTGTAGTAATTTATTGGTGGCAGTAATAATAGTGTTCCTGGACTTGTTATTTCACTGTTGCGTTCCGACCCTCATGATGGAACGCCTATAAAGGCCTATAAAGGTCATACAACTATACCGTTCGAAAGTGGTTTAGCCCGTGATAGAACAATCGTTTGGGCGACAGCGAACCCCGAGAGCTTTGTTTTAGCGAGTATACCTAACTATATTTTTAGTACAACCCAAATCGAACAGTAAATAAATCCTAGCCTAGATAAAGGTGATATTGCATTGTGTAACGTGTCTCTGAAGTATCCTTTAACCCATCACCACCTATCCTGGTTGCTAGAAGTATATTCAGCATCCTATTTAGCCGTACAGGCTATCTATCCTAATACCGGCCACTCGTTTCTTGGTTTTTGTAGGTTTTAGAATAGCGATCGAGGTGTTTCACGGGTAAATTAATATTTAGGAATACTAGGCTCTCCTTACGACCCGCCCACACCTATCCTGGTTGCTAGAAGTATATTCAGCATCCCAGTTAGCCGTACAGGCTATCTATCCTAATACTGGCCACCCGTTTCTTGGTTTTTGTAGGTTTTAGGATAGCGATCGAGGTGTTTCACAGGTAAATTAATATTTAGGAATACTAGGCTCTCCTTACGACCCGCCCACACCTATCCTGGTTGCTAGAAGTATATTCAGCATCCCAGTTAGCCGTACAGGCTATCTATCCTAATACCGGCCACCCGTTTTCTTGGTTTTTATAGGTTTTAGGATAGCGATTGAGATATTTGATGTAGTTGAACTTACTTTAGGCGTATTAGACGTTCTCTGCGACCCATTCACCACCTATCCTGGTTGCTAGAGGGATACTCAGCATCCTGTTTAGCCGTACAAGCTATCTGTTCTAATACCGGTCACCCTTTTCTTGGTTTTCCAGGTTTTAGGATATCGATCGAGGGGTTTAGTGACATTGATGGAATTTTGGTGCGTACCGTACGTCCCTTCAACCCGTCAAACCCCATCCTAGGTTGCTCGAAGTATATTCAGCATCCTGATTAGCCGCGCAGGCTATATATCCAAATTCCGGCAGCCAAGGTTATTGGGGCGTCCCGGCTGAAGATAGTGGAAGAGGCGCTGAGCGATTTACACGTCCCGACCGTTGAGGATTCAAAATTTAATTCAACATAGGGTAGCGATGATGAGGCACATTTGACGAAATTTGATTTCGAAACTTCCCTCCTGAGTTACCCTATAGTTTTTTTTTTTACACATTGAAGAATAAAATTGACACACGATAGACCGATTAAATCGAGAGGGATTTGTTGCCACCGTGTGGGAACAAGTAAATCGAGTTAAACCACGACCCCTGGATTTCCAAACCCAGCTAGGCTGAGTCATTCCGAGCAAAGCGTGAAAAGAAACAATAGCACTGAAAATCCCTCACATATTTATGGCGCCCGAACAGGGACTACTGTGAAAGTAGTGTACGTACGGTATTTGAAAAAAAAGAAAACTTCGAGAATAATTTTATTTTGACAACGGCAATGTCTTACCATCTAGAGCGTTTTCTGAAACCGTTCAGACTACTTCTCGCCTTCCATATCATAGAGCACGATGACGCTGGTAAAGGCCCTTCCACAACGACCTCTAAAACCACTCCTGCAACGATCACCTCAGCAGTAGTGTCTACTGAAAGTTTGATTACGACGACGGTACCAGTGTTGACCTCCACTTTTTCCACGACAACAGAATGAGTTAGTTGGGTGTATAATTTGTCTAAAACTCAATTACAAGCCGAATTGACTAGGCTAGGGGCACCTGTAGAAGGAAATACCCAGCAACTTAGGGCCGAGCTTGTCCAACTAGTGAGACAGGGAATTTCGAGAGCGCAAACTACTGAGCCTGGAAAGGAATCTTCAAAGGAGACGGACGAAGATGCTCGAAGCTATAGCGAAGAAATTATTAGACCATTGGAGCTTGAAGCGGCTAGTATACGAGAAATGTTAGGTTTGCCTCCAAACGCAAACTTTGATGAGGTTAAACGTCTTTTGACCAAGACCTCAAGGACAGCACTGTCAAGTGGACTTCCAACTGCCAAGTTTAATTTAACAACTTACGATACATGTCCAACGTTAGAGTTTCCCGGAAGACACACTTTGCCGAAGGTATCCTTGGAAGAGCAGAGACATCACTATCCAATGCATACACGATACGGTAACCCATCTGAATACCGAGTTTCAGAGAGAGAGTATGTGTCTCCACAGCAGTCCGCACTGGATTATACTTCCAGATATACCCGAAACAATGAAGAACATCGAAGAGAATCGCAGATATACAGGGTGTTTTACCTGGCGATGAAGAAGCTGATAAATTTTTGAGTACGGCCTCGTTGTGTAATATGGTCAGAAAATGGAATTTACGTTTTGACGGAAAAAGAGATGCAGACGCTATATCCTTTTTGGAACAATTACATGAGCTGATGGAGTCCTATGACGTCCTGCCTGAGAAGATTCTTAAGGCGTTACCCGAATTGTTGAAAGATAGTGCACTTCTATGGTACAGGAACAACCGAGAGTTCTGGGCAGCATTCACTGACTTTCTGCGAGATTTTCAAATCCAGTACCTCCCTCCTGGTTACCTGCTCCACTTAGACGACGACTCAGGGAGATGGCGAAGTTTTTAGACAGTATGTGGTGACTATATCTACGTTAATTCGACGGCGAGGAGGTTTCTCAGAAAGCCAGAAGTTAGATCGGATATATACCAACATGCATCCGAACTACAAGACTTACGTCAGAAGACGAGACTTTATAAATTTACCCGGCCTGATAAAGGTAGCCGAAGAGTACGAGGCTTGCTTGAGGGAAAGGATGAACTATAGACCCCCACCAGGCCCAGCTCAAGCACTAGTACCCAAAACCGCCTTCCAAGGAAAGGGCAGGCCAAACTATAAGGCTCCTTACTACACCTCGATTGTGTCAGGAAACGGCTCACAAGTCCTCGAAAAACGCTCCGATAATTGTGAGAATATTAACAAGAGCTTTCAGAGGGTCAACTTCAGGGAAGAAGTCCCACATCAGAATAAGGACTATCATAGACCAACTGGACGATGGGAGTCTAAGGGTGGCAATCATGAGCGTTATGGCAGCACTGCGGTGGGAAGGAGGTCGGCCCCTAAGATTTGTTGGAATTGCGACAGGATCGGACATCTTTATAAGGACTGCAGGACACCAAGAGTGTTGAAGTGTTTCAATTGTAAAAAGGTTGGTGTCAGGACGACCTCGTGTGACTGTTTGAGGCAGGGAAACGAGAAGAGGACAACGGAAGAAGGAGGTCGCCGGAGTCCGAGGCCCGATCAAATGTAACGACCTCCCCTTTCCAGTTAGGCACCGTGAGAAACCAGAGCATGGGCTCAGGGAAACCAAGGACCGACCCACGACCATACGTAAAAGTCACTCTATTTGGCCGAGAGTACGATGCCCTGATAGATACTGGTTCCGTCATATCCCTGATCGATGAGGAAGTGGTTAGTTTCTTGGAAGACAAGGTCCAGCCTGAGTACAAAGAGTTTAAAGTATCTATGGCCGATAACTCGGAAGTTCTGCTAGACAAAGTTTTTATTTTACCAGCCGAGATACTGGGCTCCATCTCCGAAGTAACCATGGCGCACCTCCCTAATTTGAATACACGAATTATCTTAGGCATGGACGTCATAGAGTTGCTAAACTTGATAACGATACGTCACGAATGCTCGAATGAAATAAAGGACAGCTCTGATGTAAGTTGCGTAACAAAGGCTTCTGAATCCAACGAGACTTCACCAGCCAGTTTGCCTATTCGTGAAGTTAGTCCGTCACAGATTATGAAACTTGACGAAATGTTGAAATCAGAACTGCCAAAATTCGACGCTATGGCTGGGCGAACATCTTTGGTCGAGCATACAATAAAACTTAAGAACAAAGAGCCAGTAAAACAGCGATACTATCCTAGGAATCCAGCAATGCAGCAGGTCATCGATGAAGAGGTAGATCGCATGTTGTCTGAAGGTGTAATTGAGCCATCGTCAAGCCCGTACTCGAGCCCTGTGGTACTTGTAAACAAAAGTACGGGGAAATACCGTTTTTGAATTGATTTTCGCAAGATCAACCAAATAAGTGAGAAAGATGCATATCCGTTACCACAGATCAATGCAATTTTAGAGAAGTTAAGAGAAGCTAAGTTTATTTCTACTCTGGACTTGAAACAGGGTTACTGGCAAGTCCCATTATCTAAAGAAAGTCGGCCGATTACAGCGTTCACAGTTCCAGGGAAGGGTTTGTACCAGTTCGTCGTCATGCCATTTGGACTCCACTCTGCAGGTGCAACCTTCCAGAGATTGCTAGACAGAGTTATTGGACCCGAACTGGAACCAAAAGCGTTTGCTTATTTGGACGACCTTATTATTGTTAGCAAGACTTTCAAGGAACACCTGGCATTGCTGAAGGAGGTGTTTAGACGTCTAAGGGAAGCCAGATTGAAGCTGAATCCTGAAAAGTGTCAGTTCTGCAAGCGGGAGCTCAAGTACTTGGGCCATATAGTAGATGATAGAGGGATTAAGACCGATCCAGAGAAAATCCGAGCCATTCAAGAGTTTCCTGTCCCAAATTCAGTACGATCGCTACGTAGCTTTCTTGGATTAGCATCATGGTACAGGAGGTTCGTAGACAACTTTGCCAAAGAGATAGCTCCCCTCACGAAATTATTACGGTGGAACTGGACTGATGAGCAACAAGGCGCTTTTGATGCTATGAAGCGCAAACTAGCAACAACTCCGATATTGGCCTGTCCAAACTTTGAATACCCGTTTTGGTTACAAGTTGACGCCTCCGGTGATGGGCTGGGAGCTGCCCTGACCCAGAGGATTGATAAGAAGGAATTCGTCATCGCTTATGCAAGCAGATTACTATCAGACAGTGAAAGGAAATTCACCGTAACAGAGCAAGAATGTCTGGCACTTGTTTGGGCAGTAAAGAAGTTTCGACCGTACCTAGAAGGGTACAAGTTTATTGCTGTGACAGACCATCAAGCACTGAAGTGGTTGATGAACCTCCAACAACCTTCGGGACGATTGGCGAGATGGGTTCTCGAGTTGCAACAACACGACTTCGAAATTCAGTACAGGAAAGGGACTTTGAACAGGGTTGCCGACGCCCTTTCTCGCTATCCAGTCGGAGACTTGACCGAACCACAAGTGTGTTCATATGAGATAAAAGATGGCGAATCACAGCAAGATGACGGGAAGGATTGGCACCAGAGGATGCTTTCTAAAGTCGAACGGAACCCTAGGAAGTTCACCGACCTTATGATTAGGAACGACAAATTATGGAAGCGAAAAGTGAATAGACGGAGCGATCTAACTGACGAGACGTTGCAATGGAAGTTGTGTGTACCAATCGCTGAACGAGAAATTGTCCTTAAACAGAACCATGATGTAGAGACTGCGGGACACTTAGGGGCCCGGAAAACGATTAAACGAATGCAGCAAAGATACTATTGGCCTGGAATGCTTAAAGACACAAAGTCATATGTCAGGAAATGTATTACATGTCAAGCCCATAAGGTAGAGCAGAAGAAACCTGCGAGGAAAATGTTTTTCCGAAAACCTACTGGACCCTGGTACACTGTAACAGCAGATTTGGTTGGCCCTCTCCCTAGATCGAAGAAGGGTGCAAGGTTTCTGTTGGTGGTACAGGATGTTTTCACTAAGTGGGTGGAATTGGCGCCACTGCGATCAGCAACGGCCCTAGCTGTCTCAAACGCATTCCGAGAAATTATACTGCTCAGGTATGGGGCACCTGAAGTGGCTATCACTGACAACGGATCCCAATTCACAGCGAAAATATGGCGTGACTTACTCCACGGATGGGGAATCGAACAACATCTAACCACGCCGTATAGGCCTCAGGAAAATCCAGTAGAGCGATCAAACCGAGTCCTCAAAACCATGATAGCCCAATACATAAAAGACGATCACCGATTATGGGATGTTTATCTAGACGAGTTTAGATACGCCATCAACACAGCGGTGCACGACTCGACAGGAGAGTCATTGGTAACAATTATTACCCGATTATTATTTTGAGTAAACAATTGAATATATATATATTTTCGGATTGGAATAAAATGTCATTGCCAACTTGGTAAAATTATAAGGTTGATAACAGCTCAGAAAGTTAATTTGACTAGATAAATTTACTTTGTTCATTGCCATTGTAGTGGTGAAAGGCTATTACAGTATTTGCTATTAATAGCCATGGATTGAGAGTTTTATAAATGTACTGATCGCCCTAGGCTATTGCACTGCTGATTTATTTACTGGTTATTTATTGATTGATTGCTGCACTGTTAATAGATTGCTTAATACCGGGATTTAGGTACAGCCTATACCAGGTGAGCCATTGTTTATACACATATTGAGAGAAGTGTAGTAATTTATTGGTGGCAGTAATAATAATGTTCCTGGACTTGTTATTTCACTGTTGCGTTCCGACCCTCATGATGGAACGCCTATAAAGGCCTATAAAGGTCATACAACTATACCGTTCGAAAGTGGTTTAGCCCGTGATAGAACGATCGTTTGGGCGACAGCGAACCCCGAGAGCTTTGTTTTAGCGAGTATACCTAACTATATTTTTAGTACAACCCAAATCGAACAGTAAATAAATCCTAGCCTAGATAAAGGTGATATTGCATTGTGTAACGTGTCTCTGAAGTATCCTTTAACCCATCACCACCTATCCTGGTTGCTAGAAGTATATTCAGCATCCTATTTAGCCGTACAGGCTATCTATCCTAATACCGGCCACTCGTTTCTTGGTTTTTGTAGGTTTTAGAATAGCGATCGAGGTGTTTCACGGGTAAATTAATATTTAGGAATACTAGGCTCTCCTTACGACCCGCCCACACCTATCCTGGTTGCTAGAAGTATATTCAGCATCCCAGTTAGCCGTACAGGCTATCTATCCTAATACTGGCCACCCGTTTCTTGGTTTTTGTAGGTTTTAGGATAGCGATCGAGGTGTTTCACAGGTAAATTAATATTTAGGAATACTAGGCTCTCCTTACGACCCGCCCACACCTATCCTGGTTGCTAGAAGTATATTCAGCATCCCAGTTAGCCGTACAGGCTATCTATCCTAATACCGGCCACCCGTTTTCTTGGTTTTTATAGGTTTTAGGATAGCGATTGAGATATTTGATGTAGTTGAACTTACTTTAGGCGTATTAGACGTTCTCTGCGACCCATTCACCACCTATCCTGGTTGCTAGAGGAATACTCAGCATCCTGTTTAGCCGTACAAGCTATCTGTTCTAATACCGGTCACCCTTTTCTTGGTTTTCCAGGTTTTAGGATATCGATCGAGGGGTTTAGTGACATTGATGGAATTTTGGTGCGTACCGTACGTCCCTTCAACCCGTCAAACCCCATCCTAGGTTGCTCGAAGTATATTCAGCATCCTGATTAGCCGCGCAGGCTATATATCCTAATTCCGGCAGCCAAGGTTATTGGGGCGTCCCGGCTGAAGATAGTGGAAGAGGCGCTGAGCGATTTACACGTCCCGACCGTTGAGGATTCAAAATTTAATTCAACATAGGGTAGCGATGATGAGGCACATTTGACGAAATTTGATTTCGAAACTTCCCTCCTGAGTTACCCTATAGTTTTTTTTTTACACATTGAAGAATAAAATTGACACACGATAGACCGATTAAATCGAGAGGGATTTGTTGCCACCGTGTGGGAACAAGTAAATCGAGTTAAACCACGACCCCTGGATTTCCAAACCCAGCTAGGCTGAGTCATTCCGAGCAAAGCGTGAAAAGAAACAATAGCACTGAAAATCCCTCACAGTACATGCAAAGTTTTGTTTCAGTTGCTTAAATAGTTCTTGAGATATTAGTTTTTTTGTTAAAAAAACAAAATGGTGGCTAGCAGATATATGGATAATTTTTCGCCCTGTTTTATCAAACTTTTTGTTCAAATTTATCAGTACTACCAGCCCCCAAAGTTTGTAATGACCCTTCCTGAACCTAGATACGTGAGCAGTCATTTGTCGTCGTGTCATTTTGTTATTTGGTCATTTGTTTTTGTGTGATCCTTGAACCAAAGACTTGATAATTACAGTTTTAAAGGAAAGGGCCTATTTTGATACAATTACTTAATAGTTTGAGTATTAGAGGACAATGTAGTACAAGGTTGTTGAAATAATTAACTATATAATAAAAATGGCTACAGTTTTTAAAGTTTGACTAAATAAATACTGATTATGAAAAATAGGCATACCCACATTTTGTAGTTGACATCTTGGGAAATGATTCTCAACCCCTGGGACCAAAGTCCAGGAAAATAAATGTAAGGAATAGAATAAAATAATTTACTGTCAATAAACATTTACATGCACTAGACAGTGTCAAGGATTCTTAAGAAAAGCAATATGGCCCTAAGCGAGATGGTAGGATTATTTTAATTGTGATTAATAGTATTGAGGACCACCAAAACCTTAAGTCCAGTGTTTTCATTATTTTATCTAAACGAAATTATTCTTCCTCCAGTAGAAGTTTTGTGCAAGTTTCTACAAGCGTGGCGTTACATGACTGACCTCCAGTGCGGCCTGTGTTTAGTTACAGGAGCGGTTGGACACAGTGGGAGCAGTGTGCGTGGACGCAACAGGAAACATCGCTGTGGCTTGCTCTAGTGGAGGCGTTCTGCTCAAACGTGAAGGCAGGATAGGTCAGGTACATTCTACGAGTTTGTCTTCTGTGACCAGTATTCGGTTTGGTTGATTTTTTGCTGTTGGCTCACTTTAATGGTCTATATTTTAAACATTATTGTTTTTCAAAGCCACATTATAAAAAAAATCTGATGTTTGAAAAAAATAAAAATTCCCTTTTGAAAGATAAGTATTTCAAATTCACCCACTGAAATTAGGTGAAAAATTATCTTTTAGCTAGTTATAAATGCATTTATTGAGTTTATTTACATGTTATTTGTTCATCTTAATCACACCACTTGATTTTGTGAGGTAAGATGGTCTTCAGTGGGTTTGCCCCCTTTTATGAGAGACCACAATTTTCATGGGAATTTCCCTTGCACATTGAGAATCACCAATACATCGATCTGGGAGGGGTAACCAATCCAAATAAAGCAAGAGAGTGATTTGTTTATCTCACTCAGCCGTTTCAGTGAACATGGTGGTTATTGTCCGTTTGGTGTCGCAGGTAGCGATGCAGGGTGCGGGTTGCTGGGCCGAGGGGAGTCTGGGGGTCGTCACCACGGGCTGCGGGGAACATCTCATGGCCACCTGTCTTGCCAGAGAGGTCGCTAGAACCGTGAGGAACTCCGACTGTGCGGTCACTGCCCTCCACACCACACTGCTCAACGATTTCCTGAGTAATTTGCTTATGAAGTTAGCAGTAATTTTTTTAAGCGAATCTCCCTGGATTAATCGGAGGATTTGGGTTACAGTTTAAGGAAGGTAGGAGACTGTTAAACGTTAGGAACTCGGATTATTTTATTAGGTGCTCAGGGTTATATCGTGCTAACAAGTTTCGATTTAAGACAATGATGAAAACTAATTTAAATTACTGTAAAAAATTGTTTTCACTTTGGTGAAAGTTTGGTTTGTCTTTAAAGTTACACGAGTGGTTTTCTAACATAAACTCAGTTAAACTTAATCTGAAAATAACAGTTAAATGTTAACCGGTTATATGACTTTCTGAAAACAGGTGTTTTTGGTTTTTTTGTATATTGGCCTATCCGACCAAATTGGTCGGATCAGAAAATCGCGTTTATATGCAGTGTATGTTATAGTTACTAGTCAAATCTATATTATTAAAAGAATTTCTCGATTTTTCTTCGCAGCGTATCGACCCCTAGAAATTTATTTTTCTATACGAATTTGGTATCAAATTAAAGCTATATCTCTCTAGATGTGCCTTTTCGGGTTTGGAAAATATCCCATGAAAAGCCTTTGCCCAGGAGGCTTTTGAAATTTCAGTGAATGTGCTACTATCTGTTGTTAAACCTGTGAACTTTTTCCAATTCATATCTGTTTATAACAAAACATGTGGTGATGACTTGATCGAGTTCTTAAGTTTTTTACCACAGAATACAGCACTTTCATTTATTTATTTTATGAAACTAGTATTATTTTATTTTGAAGAGGAAGAAATGTAGAGTAATTTAGTTTTGCCGTTGGCAGCACCCTTGGCTTCATCACCAAGGAATTGTTTCATTACGTCACATTTTTGCCTAATCGGCAACTGCGCAGCTGTTTACGAAGTTTCAGTCAGTTTGTTTGGCTCGCTCCAAACTGTATTGTATTTGGTATCACTGTAAACAGCAGATTTCAGGCTTTCTTCCTATATCTGTTTCAATGTGTTGTGTTTTTGTTGACAATAAGACATGACATCTGAAATATGCAATGTCCAGTCCCAGTCCAAAATGGCGCTCCATGTTATTGTTTGACCGCTGTCAGTTGTGTAAGAGTATTTTAGTTATTTATTTAGCCAAATTTACGCAAAAATGGATTGTAGTGACATTCGGGGTGCTCTTGAAGAAAGTATTAGTGACATTGATGATGATTTAGAGGGTGATACAGGCAGTTATATTGAGGTGAACGTCTTTCCTGATGATGTGTCATAGGCTAATTGAATTATTTACCTCGTAGGCCTAGTGGTGAGTTATATATTTATATGTATATTTCTATGTATTCCATGTATAACATGTTATATATTTCTACGTAGGAAATTGAATGTAAACTAGAACATGTTTATATTGATTTGGGGGTAAAACATTTGGCAACAAAGTTATATACTAAATACTGTAAATCTTTTTTCCCAATACGCAAAAATAGCAAAACATTCTTTTATTTACCTTTATTTATAAGTGATAAACATTTTTTACCATGATGACTTTATGATTTTTTTGGATTCCTTACTTCTTTACAAATATGTATATATCATACATACTATGTATTCTATGTATTAGTATATACATATATATTATGACTTATTTACAACACAAACTAACACTGTACAGTTTACACATATTTCGGGTTTTCATTTATTAATATATTACGCCCCAAAAACTTATACACAAAATTCTTTCCATAACATGTTATATATTTCTATGTAGGGAATTAGATTGTTTACAAAATGTATATAATGAATTTTCCATAAACAATCTGTAGAAAAAATTTTACCGAGGCTGTTTTTGAAATTTATAAAAAAATCTTTTATTTTTTTCACTTTACCAACAAAATGAATACAAGGTTGGGCTAGGTTTACTTCTATGGTTGAATTGATAGGAATTTTAAAATACCCCCGTCGCAGCAAACCTGCATACTCAGCGAATTTCCAATGAATATATAACATAACACATTAAAACACTTAACAGGATTCATAAGAAATGTATTCACAAACAAGCGAAATTTAAAATATTAATTATTCTCCATAAGAATAACATTGGGGATGAGTACGCAGGATTGCTGCAACAAGGAACACAAAATAATGGGTTTTTATGCAAATATCAATAGAACTCATCTTAGTGAAGTCACATACCAAGTTTCATCCATATACATTCATAAATAAGCGATATATAACATTTTAAGTATTTTCCATAAGAATAACATGGGGACCAAGTACCTAGGTTTGCTGCTACAGGAACCATAGGCGAAAAATTGTTTTTTTGTGCAAACAACAATAAACCCCAACCAGATCAATCCTTATACCAAATTTCGCCAGTTTATGTTCATAAATAAGGAGATATACACTTTTTCTTTTTCTCCATAAGAATAACATTAGACAACGTACTGTGTTTAGCACTTTCAATATCTCGGTAACAAATTGACGTAGAGCAATGATCAAAATACCAAATTGTTTGTTTTTTAAGCTGAATTCAATGGTATAAATTAAAATTTGATTTAAATTAAAATTACATGTGAAAACCCCAAAAAACACATTTTTGGGGTACAAAACCCCCCAAAAACCCCCCTTCAGATTCATCTGGTTTTCGAACTCGTTCAAATAAATGGTACTTTACACATTTGTACCTAATTTCATTAAGATCGAACCTTTTTTACGAGAGTTATCGTGCTTACGGACATATATATATATATATATATATATATACATATATAAAAATTTGAACGAATGGTGTTTTTGGCATCTGGGGACCTCAAAATGAGTTCGAAAACCAGACGAATCGCACCATCCAAAGGGGGATTTTGGGGGGGTTTTGTACACCAAAAATGGGTTTTTTGGGGTTTCCACGTGTAATTTTTATTTAAATCCAATTTTAATTTTTACCATTTAATTCAGCCTAAAAAAAAAACAATTTGGTATTTTTATCATTGCTCTACGTCAATTGGTTCCTGAGATATTGAAAGTGCTAAACACAGTACGTTGTCTAATGTTATTCTTATGGAGAAAAATAAAAATTATATATCGCTTATTTATGAACATAAACTGACAAAATTTAGTATATGGCTTCATCTGGTTGGGGTTTATCGTTGTTTGCACAAAATACAAAATTTTCACGTATGGTTCCCGTAGCAGCAAACCTAGGTAATCGGTCCCCATGTTATTCTTATGGAGAATAATTCAAATGTTATATATCGCTTACTTATAAATGTATATGAATGAAACTTGGTATGTGACTTGACTTAGATGAGTTCTAATGATATTTGCATAAAAATCCATTATTTTGTGTTCCTTGTTGCAGCAAACCTGCGTACTCATCCCCAATGTTATTCTTATGGAGAAAAATTAATATTTTTAATATCGCTTGTTTGTGAATATATTTCTTATGAATCCTGTTAAGTGTTAATGTGTTATGTTAGGTATATTTTCATTGGAAATTCGCTGAGTATGCAGGTTTGCTGCGACGGGGGTATTTTTTTAAGTTATCTTATTTTACTTTGTATTATTGATATAATAATCTCCCAATACACCAAATAGTGGTATTTATAAAATTTTAGTTTGTCTATTCTTGTATGTTTTAAATCAATAGTTTGTATTAATATTTTAAGCAAAAAAATCAATATAAAATGTAATTAATCAATAATGCAACTTACACAATTGATTAATTCTCAAGTAGTTTTTGAATTCATCATCATGAATATTTCTAGAACTTGTATTACGCTAATAAAACATTAAAATCCAAACTCTAATGTTGCAGGTTTAAAAAAATAGTGTCGTCCATAGAATAGTTATTTTTCTTTTAATCAAATAAATAATACAAATTGTATATGTGAAAGTATTACTCAATAATTTGTTATGATAAATACAAATTAATATTTAGTACTAATTAGTACATATATGACGGTACATTGTACCGTACCGAATTTGTGCCGAGAACCGAAGTACAAAATCTTTGACCGTACCGATCTGAAATGCACCGCAGACCCCTAGTTTGACATAAGCATAAATGTTTTAAATCCTGTATACTATCAAGCCGCTTGGTCTGACTGACTGATTTATTTCAGACCTAATTGTTCTCCAAGTTCTAAATTGCTTACGACAACCACCCTTAAAGAAATTGATAGTTCTAATATCGTAGATCTAGGCAAAAACTAAAATTAAAGTAAAGCAAAATGAACTTAATAGAGAATACCAAAAATATATAATTTACCTTATAGGTTGCTATGTTAGCAATGAAATAACGAAAAATAAACTAGAATATTCAGAACTGTTTCCTTTATAACAGAAGCTTATACCAACCAACACGTTTTTTAATTGCATAGAGGAAATATCTAAAGCTGCAATTCTCAACTTATGTAATAATGTTTGTCGTCATGACTAAACCTAATCATATGTGTTATAACAATTTTGTCCAGACTCACCTCTGCTGCAGAGGGTGGAAGAGAAGTTGGCCGGTGTGTTGGTGGTGAGGATCAGTGAGGGGAGAGGGGAGATGGTCTACGCTCACACCACCCAGTCCATGTGTGTGGGCTACATGGCTACCACCCACAAGAAACCCAAGGTGGGCACTGAGGCAACTTGTGTCTGGGCATTTGGCGTTTCCATCTCTTTCATTGTAAATTGTTTTTGTTATATTTGATGAAATCTCTGCTAGTTAGTCAGTATTCAAGCTTATTTTATAGGTTAACATGTTACAAACTAATACAAATACAGTGTTTTATGTATACCATACTAGCTGCTATCGTTCCCGTTTTCATCTGGGAATACGACAGTTGTGTATGCTGCATTCTGTGGTTGACCCGTGGAACTAGTACGAATCATAATCAACTGATAGAATTTTTCATCAGCTCAAACCAAAGTGAATGTCCATAAGAATAACACAGGGTTGGAACTTTGAAGCCCCGTGGGGCATAGCCCTATTGGAATTTCTTAAAATCCCTTCTTAGTGGATGCCTATGCTACAAGAGGAGTCTACATGCAAAATTTTGTGCTTCTAGGTGCAATGGTTTGGCCTGGGCGTTGATCGGGATTTCTTATTTATAGATAGATTGATGGATAGAGATATTAGGGATGAGTCAATTCCAATTGTTGATTCTCGATTCCTCTGATTCTCAGGCTTAGAATCGGAATCAAGAATCGATGACCCAAAGTCGATTCCAATTCTAGCGATTCCAGGCCGTCTATAATCCCGCCGTTTACCCAGATTTACTCCGCTGACCATTGAAAATTCGAGTCGAGTTGTTGAAAATTGTATGGAAACTCCCGCCGTTTACCCAGGTTGACGCTGCTAACTTCACCCATTGAACCCATTAACCCATTGAATACTTTTCACGGAACGGTTCCGTGATGGCCGTTTTGGCCCAAAATCTTTATCACGGAATAGTTCCGTGATGATGTAATACCATGTTTTTTGGACAATTTTTTATTTTTTTGTTGTAATTGTTTTAACTTCAAGCTTATATCCATGAATGTCTTTTTTAGGTAAAATATTGCATTGTGGTCCATTTTTGGCAAAGGGTAAAAATATAAATTATTCAAGAAAAAAGTTGTTTTGCAAAAAAAAATCATAACAAATTTGTTATTTTAGATAAAGTAAAAAACTAAAAGGTTTTATGTAAGGAAATAGTTTTTGCACTTTACTAGACAACTGATTAGACATTTATTTTATTTTTATTTTTGCTATCTTTTTTCAACAAAATTAAAAAAAAATTTTATTTTTATAACAAAATATTTTAAATATTATTTTTTTCTATTAACATACTAAAAAGAAAATGTATACAGCTTCAAGAAAAACACTATTTTTGCCCAATTAGCAGCAAAAGTAAATTTTGTACAGTTTATTTACTAAAACACTGCAAAATATTGAAATTTAATTGAAATTCTAGGGCCATGCAGTCAATAAAAAACTAAGTATCCAATGGGTTAACAAAATACATAATTGAAGTAAAGAAAAATAAGCCTCAAATCTATTTTTAGCTCATATGAGAGGAGACAATGACCTGTGAAAGGTGAGTTTTTTATGGATACCTGTGAAGTTAGATAAGTAAGAGAAGGGCACGGGGAGTGTTTGGGTCGGGGGCAACAAATCTGACCTTGGAGATGAAGAAGGAAGACAGGATGGGAGGGGAGGATTAGGGTCCGGTTGAAAGCAATAAATCAGTCGGCTGACCAACATTATTTCTTTGAGTCATTATCTTACAACCACGTTTTTCCCCATGAATTATGAATTTATATTAAATACTAGTGGCTTGAAGGGGCCAAAGCCCCAAACTTTGATCCGATACTCTGCCTCATCTGATTTTAACACATATGTCATTTCGCAAACAAAATGCACTAATAATCACATGTTTTAGAGTAAACAAAGCAGACGTTTTTAAATCTCCATTCTTTTCTTATGGGGGATGTTTCACGTTATTTCTCGTTTTCTGGTAAATTTATAGAAATACTGCTATTTTTCCCGAGTCCCTGGGATCGAGACCTTTAATTTGAGCCTTCTCCCATCATTCTGCGATTTGCCAAACTCCCACAATTTTGACTTCCCACTAAAGACGTCACATCGGGGTGGCATGTGCTCCTTCCCCCAACCTTCAAGTACTGTTACGTTTTCATTTGGCTGGTCATAATTTATGTCCATTATGATGGATGTTTGTATAGTTTACTACCTATTTTACGTGAAATTGTAATGTACAGACGATCAGTGTTTAGAGCAGGGTTTAAGCTGCGGTCGCATTTGTCGCAAAATGCGACATGCGCCACGAAAATGCGACAATATTTGGGCAGGCTGTCGCTTTTTTGCTACAAAGAAAAGTATTTTTTAATTTTATTGCAGAAAATCTGGTTTTAACAATACAAATTGTATTAAAAGTCCGTGATCACGATCCACAACCAAAAAAGATTAGAAGAGTTTGGGATGTTGTATACAGGCTTAACGTTGCGTTGGTTGCACAACGTCACTTTACCGATCGCCTCTGAGCGAGTGGTAGGGGAGACGAGCCTACATTACGTTAACAGTTGCTGTCGATTTCAACTGCGTACCGTGTAAACAGAACGGGCGAGTTACTGATATAATAGTTGTAGTGACAGTAGCTAACCCCCTAGCTGACGTCATGCGCCATGATTCGGTTTGGCGCGCACTTTGTAGTAGCCGAGTCTAGCCGAGCGAATCGGCGAATGCGAGAATGACGAGGGCTAGTTCCCAACCGAAGGGATGACTGCGCTCGCCTCGCCATCGCACCGATTCTTGTCGGTTTTGTGACCTAGTCAAAGGAGACGAGCGGCAGGTCCTCCATACTTAGTGCCGCTCACGGTCTCGACTCGCTGCAGAATGTGGACGGTTACACGAGCACGAGTCGTTCGAAATCGCAACGATCGGGCGGAAGTGTAGAGGTACCTTAGCGAAAACAGACAACTCGAAATCGGTGATGCGCAAATGCGATCGCGATATGCTTTGAGGTTATGATTCAGAGCGTGTAATGTTTGGGGTGTGTGAGTTTTAGTTGTTCTGGTGCCATATTAGGCCTATTCTATTAGAATGTTTCGTATATTTCCATTACAGACTTTAATGGTTAAAATGGTTAAGTTACCAAGAAAAGTAGACTCTGCTGAATTATATATTATTTAAATGTTAAACCTTGAAAACAAATACAAGTAAAAAACAACTTAAGACCAAAAAATAGTATAATTACACGCGATAAAAATGTGAAAAGAAAAATACTTTTGCTACAAGTCTCTAAGAACTTGTAGCATTTTTGCTCAAAGAATTTTTTTCCCAGCTGAATCCCTGGTTTAGAGCCAATTTTATGCTGTTAAATCACATTTTACAACTGATAATGTACTTATCGTCTTTTCTGCCGACTTTATGAGGTTTGTTCATAATTTATGGCGGATATATAAAATTATGGCTAGATAATGGTAAAGATACTCTGAGTGATTTACTACGAATTGGCAGCAACAACTTGCTTGCTTTTTATTGAGCTTTTTAAAACCTTTTGTCAATTTTTGTGAATGTTAAATAATAACAATCTATATAAGAATACCTCCTACATTCAAACTTATTGATTATCATAGAAAATAACATTATCTTCATTGTAAGATATTAATAACTTAATAATTGTTTATTACGATTGTTTTTGTCACCATGTATTATTTAATAAATCTAACGAGGAAGTTTTGGGAAAACTGACTATTCTCTTTGCTCTTATTAGGGGATGTAAGCCTGGATACTTTCAAATTGCGCCCCCCCCCCCCACCACCATTTGAGACAAGCGACACCTATTACTAGACCAATGAGCATTAATACGGCTGATGCAGCATCTGAGCTAATTTAGTAGCAATTAATTAACCTTCCCAAAAATGTCATCTCGCCTGTATTCAGGCATCAAAATATAATTTGATGTAATTTTTCAACAGTTCGGGTGTTTCAGAGTCGCATGTCCAGACTGCCTGAAGGTTCCAAGCACGGACGTTCCATTGTGATTGAAGGAGTTTGTTTTTAAGAAGACTGTAATAGTTTGCATTTGTAAAATACTCAAAATAAAATCTTAAATACCACATTACTTGGATAACAGTAAACTAAATCCCCTTTGTCCTTAACTGTAACAAGTCAAGTGTGACTTGTATATCAGGTTTAAAATCTAAATCTATTAATGATAACTTGCCAAGAGGCAAAGTTTAGTTAAATAATAGAGGTCATCATGTTGTAGTGTGTTTACTTGGCCGGCCCCTGCTTAGGGTACACATGGCTTAGGGAACCGGGATGGTAGCTCATGTTATTCCAGAAGGAAAGATCATGAAAATATCATACGTGGCATCCAAAGGTTTTATATTATCATAACCCGTGAATAAGCTAGCAACCTAGAGAGGTGTACTACACATACTGTGAGTCCTAAGAGCCAATATATATCGTCCTTTGAATGTGATGCCTAAAAACATGGTTAGTTGGGGTATAAGCAGTTGTACCATTAGAAGCACTGTACACAGTCTTTGCCATGCGATGTAATCTTAGGGTGGCCATACGTCCAGTTATTTAAAGATTTTAAAGGCGTCCCGTCAGTTTGTGAATTTTCCCGTTTTGGTTGCAGACAAATGTTGTTTTGTTGTAGATGAATCAAAAATGGACAAAATATAAATAATTTGGCTTCAAAAATCCTTCCTTGCCGCAGTTGTGGGCAATCTTCTAAAAATGTCGCCAACTGGAACGACAAGGGGCCCACAGGCTAACAAATCGTCTCGTTTTGAAACATTACATTAATGGCCACCCTGTGTAACCTGGTAGACAGAAACGGAACTAACACGACTAGTGCCTAAGCACAAAATCCGATACAACTGCTAGCCTATCTGGGTGCCTGAGCGATCCAAGGCTCAATCCCTCTGGCCACGGGATAGTGGTTGGATCAAATCCCAATATCAGTTAGTGGTGGTTTTTATGTGCAACTCATGGCAGACGGTACGGGTCCAAGCTGATGGGATGGGCGGATTCTTTGCGAATTGCATATCTGATCAGGTATTTTGCTACATTTTACCTATCTTTACTATGTGAGTGTTAACTGTTTTTTTATGATTCAGGTGTCCATAGTACAAATTAACTGAAACACAATCTCAGTGACAATCTTCTGTAATTCAAATTTGTTGCTTGACCCCAAGTACTGTATAAACAATATTAAAAAAGTTTGTTAATTCAAATTTTTTACTGGTCCCTTCGAGATTATAATTATCCAAGTTCCACTGTACTTAGATACTTATGACATAACTGCAGTTTCTGTGATACTGCAGTTATGTCATACTGTTGGAAGGGTATCCTTGGGCCAAACATTGTTCATCATTATTTTGAGTGCTGAGTTAAAAGTTTAAAATAAGGTAGAAATTTTCTAAAGGTGTGAATTTTTGTGTGAGTACAGTGAACATTTAAATACTTTGGTGTGTTGTTTGATCATAAACAGTGTATAATTTTAATCTAATTATTAGTAAAAAGGATTTAATTGATCTTACTCACATGGTTCCATTTGAAATCAGGGTTAGTACATGACTAAGAAGTCACAATAAACTATAATAGACGTTCAAATCTAATTTTATAATCTGTACATTTCATGAAGCTATACGAAGTTATTGGTATAAAATAAAGCCATTACACAAAAAATGTAAGGTAATTGTGAACTACTTTATCTATATCACTCGTCAAGCGGTGTTATCACTGGTGGAGGAACTTGTTTTATCATGCTTGACGGCTGGATGGGAGTTTGACAGAAACAGAACACGGATTCGGTTGTGGCACTGATAATCTGTACTGGTAACAGGTGAGCCGCCCTCTGGTAAACAAACAACACTGATAACAAGAGACCTGTGCATAATGGGTTGGCAAATTAGCTGATTATCCAGTGCATCTCAATAAAAATAGACGGATATTTTCTTACTTCCATATTCCAAATACAGGAATATGTATATATATATTGTACTTATTGAATTTTAATACACATTAATAATTAAAATTATCACAGCTAAATATTTCTGAATAAATATTTTAATTCTAAATGTTACAATGAAAAAACAATTACCAAAGGGTTGGAAACGAGAGGAAGTAGTGAGAAAGACAGGAGTTCATAAAGGGAAAATTGATGTTTATGTTACTAATCAAAAAGGGACACTATTCCGATCTAAGAAGTCAGTAGAAAAATATATTGCTGAAAATAAATTAGATTTGGATATTGAAATTTTTAATTTTTCAAATAAAACTATTCTGATCTAAGAAGTCAGTAGAAAAATATATTGCTGAAAATAAATTAGATTTGGATATTGAAATTTTTAATTTTTCAAATAGAACAAAGAAATTTAGTGAATGTTCTTTAAGCAAAGTTTGTCTCAACAAACAGAAATAAAAAAAAGCTGGATACATCGGTTAACAAAAATAATTCTCATGTGGACAGTAATATCACAATTGAGGACACACTTTCCACTCCGGATAAAGATAATGGTTCTGATAAAGAATTAAGAATCGGGCAAAGTAACATTTTGTACAACAGTACCCCACTGTTGTATCCTAAAAATAAAGCTGACTCAAGTGTGGCCGCTACACAGACAGAAAATAGATTTGATCATATTTTTCCCCTCTTAAATAATGAATGGTTGACAGATGATTCCATTCAAATGTACTTTGATCTGCTAAACGGAACTTTGACTAATAGTGACACTTTTCTCATGAGCCCAGTGATATCACATGCGGTGAAAACTAGTTGATTATGAGTACATTATTGAGCCCCTTAAACTCCAAGATAATCGTTTCATTGTTATTCCTGTTAATGACGCTAAGGCATGTGATGTACCTGTTGGGTCACATTGGGGTTTATTGTTTTATCTAAAAGATAATCACAATTTTTATTATTTTGACTCCCTCCACCTAATTAATTTAAATTCGGCTGAAGAATTATATGCGAGGCTCTCGGAACATATCTGTCCTGGATTGGCGTCCTTTGTCGTGGTGGATTGCCCTCAACAGGAAAATAATGTTGATTGTGGTATCTACTTGGTTTTGATAGTGGAATGGCTTTTACGACTTACAGAAAACAGTGAATCCGTTGCTGAGAGAATTCGAGTTTGTAAAAGAACACTACAAATTAGGAAAATTGATTTAATCTTGAAACGATCTAGCTTGGCTTATTTGTGGGTCAATCGTCATAATTTGGAATTAACTTCAACGGTCGTTAAAAGCCTGATGCTCAATGGCACGGTAGACAAAGATGAGAGGAAATTGGATAAGCATGTTGTAAATAAAGCCTGTAATACAGACCTACAGATAAATGAAGAATTAGAAAAAAATGGTAAACAACCCCATCCTACCTCTTGTATCACAGTACAGCCCAGATCTAACAAAACTCCAAGTAGTGTTGAACTTCAGCAAAGAAATCAGATAACTGATATACCCACAGAAAATAAATATGAAATATTGTCTATTAATAATGACAGTTCCTCTTCCTCTGCTTATGCCTCCTCCAGTACTCACAACACAAATATTTTAAAAAAGACCTTAGGGAAAAAGGAAAGAAGAGAGAAAGGCAAAAAAGCGGGGTGCAGTCTCAGCAAGAAAATAACAGTAAATTTATTCGCTGACAGTCAGGGTAGGGGAGTGGGCCAACTTATTACTGAATGCAGTCACGATAAAGTAAAAGTAAATTCCCTGGTTATGCCCAATGGTTCTTGTAATCAAATATATTCCCATGTAAATACGACAAGTACCGGTCTCAGGATTATTATTGCAGGCACCAATGATATCTTAAAAAAAAAACAGAATATATCCTTAGGGACTTAGAAAGTGTTCTTAGAGATCTGAGCAAGAAACATGCTCTGATCCTAACAACAATTCCACCCCGGTTTGATATTAATGAAAACGACCCTCAGCAGGAAAATATATTATTTCTTAATAACTATATCCGAGAATTGGTGACTAGAGTGGATAATAGTTACCTTGTTGATTTGGACGTGCTAAAAAGGTTTCATTTTTCTAGACATGGTTTACACCTAAATTACCGAGGGAAGAAAAAACTGTCATTTTTGATAATTGATGCTTTGACTGTTATGGACCAAAAATCTTCAAAAATTTGTGAGGAGATTCCGCTCAATAATAATGCCAAAACCATTCAAATTGTTGAAAGTAGCATGACTGAAATTATAAAAAGATATCACCACAATGAGACAGTTGCCTTTGCCCACTGCATCTCGGCGGATTTTGATGCAGAAAAACACATGAGTGCTGGTGTTGCCACAGTTTTCAAGAGAGAATGTGGTAAGCCAACTAAAGAGAATCATTGTAAGTCACCTGCCTATTCAACAGGTCAACAAAGGAGCGACCATATACAGTCTTGTCACTAAACCTACATATAATTCCAAGCCTGCAACAGCTGACTACGATATGGTCTTTATGCAGCTCACAGAAGATTTTAAAAGAAAAAATTTGGCAACTTTAATCTGCTCCCCATGGGTTGTGTTCGGGATAAGATCTCTATTAAACATTTTTCACATAATTTAGTAAAGTTTCAGAGACAAACTGATGCTTGGGTTACAGTTTTATCTTATAATGAAAAATCTAGAGCGCTTTTAAATGGTTTAAACCACAAACATTTTTTAAAACTTTTGGAAAAGACTATAATTGCAGAATATAACATGACGGAGAATGGAAAGGAAGTGTCTAATACATATAATGTTTTAACATTGCAAGAATTTCCACCTCTTCTCCCTCGCCAAATTGCTCCTCCGATTGTTTTAAATGGGAGTTCAAAAAAGTTAATTCACAAACAAGATGTGCTTCCGACAGTCAAATTGCCAAAATTGATTCCTCCTCCTGGTCCTGTGCTGGTAGCCGAGGTTCTGCTTCAGTCTGCTGACTCTCCGATGTCTCAACCGGTGGCGGCAGCATCTGTATCACCCTTATCTATCTCCCAACAACCCACTGTGATGTGTGTGGAAAGTGATGGTGAAAGTGAAACCAGTGCCAGTATTGTAAATTTTGCTAATGTCTCTTTTTTAGGAAATACGCTAATGGGGAATCCTCCCTTGCAGCAGGCCCCTCATTAAATTGTTTTAGAGAAAGTTCTCACAAGTTTTGTTTGAATTTGATTCATGTAAACATGCAATCTTTAAGCAATAAGTTAAATGAATTATCATTGATTTCTGAGGATACTCAGTGCAATATTGCATTATTAAATGAACATTGGCTTTTAAGAGACGAGATTCCATTGTATATTCCCCAAGGTTTTACTCTGGCAGCTTCCTTTTGCAGGGAGGGTGATCCCCATGGAGGCACCTCTATAATTTTAAATAGAAATATTGTGTATGATGAAATTGATATTTCACATCTCGTGAGTACTAGCTCTTTTGAAGCGGCATGCATTTATATTCATAAATTTAATTTAACCTTAATATCATTGTACAGAACCCCTGACTCGGATTGTAATGTATTTTTTAATTACTTGGAGAAACTTTTATCATTTATTTCACTGAAAAAAACCATTTAGCAGGATTATTTTGGGTGCAGATTTTAATATTGATTTTAAAAAAAAAGACAACAATACGCAAATGCTTATAGGTATTTTGAAATCATTTAATTTATTTCATGTTTTTAACTTCCCAACAAAAGGGGAAAAATGTATTGATAACATTGCAACAAACATTGATAACAATTTATTTGAAGGAAAAGTTTGGAAAGAGCAAATTTCTGATCACCCAATTTTATTGTTTTCATTTTTAATTAATTTGACTTCTAACTTTGATAAAGAAATATCCTTCAGAATATTAAAAGAAGACAATCTGAATGGGTTTATGATTGGCTTATGTAACATTGACTGGACTCCACTGTTTCAGATTGTTGATGTTGACAGTGCGTTCAAGTATTTTATTGATTCTATATTGTACTGTTACAACAACCATTGTCCTAGGCGGTTTAAAAAAATCAGACAGAATTAAAAAAACTAGAGCTAGAAATAACTTGTGGTTTGATGTCAATCTTAGAAAAATGAGGGAAACTTTGTTGATTCTTAAAGATTTGACAAAAATACCTGCTTATCAAAACAAAGATGTCCTCAAAAAGTTCCTCTCATCATGTAGGATTAGATATAAGTCTATGATTAAAGTTGCTAAAATTAAATATAATGAAAAGGTTATCAACGGCTCTCAAAATAAATGTAAGGCTGCATGGCAAGTTATAAAGTCAGATAGCGGATTGTTTTTTAAAAATGAAAGGCCTGAGCCACCGATTACTGCAGATTAGTTCAATGCTTATTACATTGATGTGGGCAAACAAGTTTTAGATAAGTATATCAGTGCGAAGGGAAGTGGGATAAATTTTTCTAATTATTTAAACAATGTTAAAGCGCCTATAAACAATTTTGTTTGGAGTTTGGCAAAAACAGACAACATATTAAATATTATAAAAGCCCTAAGCTCATCAAAAACTGAGGATTTTTATGGCTTTTCAAACAGAATTGTCAAACTCGTCGCCCCATATATTCTAGAACCATTAACATATCTTGTTAATAGGGTTTTACTAGAGTCCACTTTTCCTAATTGTCTAAAAGTTTGTAAAACAATACCCCTTTATAAAAAGGGAGACTTAGATTTAATTTCGAATTATAGGCCTATTTCAATGGTTCCTGTGTTTTCTAAGGTGGTTGAAACCTGGGTCAAAACACAGCTTTTTATTTTTTTATCTAGTAACAATCTTTTAAATAGCAACCAATTTGGTTTTCGACCCGGACACTCTACTACTATGGCAGTGGAATCCGTGGTTTCTGACATTTTGGAAACATTTGAGTCTGGTGGTTATCTGGGTGTGGCTCTTGTGGATCTCAGCAAGGCCTTTGATTCGGTTGTACATAATATACTTTTGGAAAAATTGGACTTTTATAGGATAAAAGAAAGAAAACTAAATTTTTTTAAGACTTACCTCTGCGGAAGAAAACAATATGTAGCTTCTGGGGAACAAATATCGTCATTCAAAGAGGTCCTTGCTGGGGTTCCACAGGGCTCAGTACTGGGACCATTATTGTTTATTTTGTATATTAATGATTTACTAAATTTTATGCCTTGCAAGACAATTTTATATGCAGATGATACATCCTTTATTTTACCATCTTCTGATTTTAGCACAGTGCAAAATGACATTGAAAATATCATTGGTATTGGAAATCAATGGTTCAAAAGTAATTTCCTTGAAATAAATATAGATAAAACAGAGAAAATTTGCTTTACATTGCGTGATGCTCAATTGGAAGGAACATTCTAGCTCGGTAAAACTGCTTGGAATTTCTCTGGATCCTAAATTAACTTGGGAAGTGCACACTAACAATGTAATTTCTAAATTATCTAGAATTTGTTTTTTACTAAGAAAATTAAAACAGTGTGTTTCAGGGCACACTCTTCTTACAGTTTACCATGGTTTGTTTCATTCTCATTTATTATATGGTAATTTATTATGGGGAAATAGTGCTGGAGCCGGCAGAGTTTTTATATGGCAGAAGAAAGCATTACGAATTTTGTTCAATATTCCAAACATGATTAGCTGTAGATCTTTCTTTATAGAAAATGAAATTATGACACTTTCAAATATTTTCGTTTATCATAATTTAATTTTTGTGAAACAAAACATTTCCAATTTCACTTCATGTAATTCAATTCATAGTTACTTGACTAGACATTCAAATGATTTGTACATCCCACTGGCCAGACTATCAAAATTTATGAAAAGCTATAAATATCTGCAAATTAAACTTTTTAATAAACTTCCCTTCTCATTTAGAAATACAGAAAATATGAATATATTTAAATCAAAATTATCTAAATGGTTAATAAGTCATTCATTTTATACAGTGGATGAATTTTTTAGTAACTCTGACTTCTCAGTGCTTTTAAACTCTATCTAACAGTCTGCATGGTAATGTGTATAATATACAGTTTTAGGAGTTTTGATATACTGTATTTTAAGATAATAGATTATTTTTTTCTGTTGGAACTCATGTGATTTCACTATGTTTGTATAACTTCACATTTTTATGACGTTGTCTATTGTAACTATGTATTGCTGAATGACAATAAAGAATTATTATTATTATTATTATACTAGACATGGGTATCACAGAAACTGCAGTTATGTCATAAGTATCTAAGTACAGTGGAACTTGGATAATTATAATCTCGAAGGGACCAGTAAAAAATTTGAATTAACAAAGTTTTTTAATATGTTTATACAGTACTTGGGGTCAAGCAACAAATTTGAATTACAGAAGATTTCAAATTATGTAAGTTCCACTGTATTTTAGGCAAGCCACACGAGTGTCAGTGCACTGTGTCATCAGCTGGTACTCTCTGTCTATACCTGTCCAAGGTTTTATATTTTTTAAGTTACAAGATTATAACATGTTGCAATTCAACAGAAAACTATGACTCATCATCTAGCTGTAGTTTCCTGCTAAGAAAATTATGTAAAGATAAATCCAGGTGCATACATAGATTTTAATGTATTTATTAATAATATACTTTTTTGGCTTGCCTGGATCAGGGATTCAATTCAAAATCTTACTTAATATTTTAAATTGTCGGCAACAATATGACAAATTTAATTTAAATATTCATAGGTGTAATAATTTAATATATGAATATGACCTCATATGGGTTTTAGTTCACTCTGTTACTTGCACTGACACATCAAAAAAGGTTGGTTGTGGCAATTACAACAAATTCCATCTCCTTATGTAACTCAATCTGCCAACTAATGGAGGTATCAAGTTTTTTTTGCAACTGTACTCAGACTGTGACCTTGAGTCAATGCGCAGAATGGATGCATGACAGGAAGTCGCTGCGCCAGTCTTAAGCGGTCCCACACTTCTTTTACCGGCCTAAAAGGACTGCCAGGCTGCATTTTACAGAAAAAAATTACTGACTAAAGCATATTTTATTAAAAAAATAGGCAATTTCACAGCATGCCATTCGGTGAAAACAACCGTTACTCGCATTTTAAAATCCGAAATCGACAGCTGCAACGTGTTTTAAATAAATATTGTTGGCAATAAATTATGCCAAAAATCACAATCTAACCGTGATTAATCGTACAAAATTGGCAATCGGACCACATTTTCCCAGCGAAAAATAAAGCCGGAACACGTTTTATAGGCCCGAATGACAACTGGAACGTATTTTTACGAATACAATTGGCGATTCGACCCCGTTCTATCGCCAATGAACACCTATTTTTCCGTGTCGGTTGGGTCAAAAGGAGGAATTAAGTTGCATTTAATGGCCTGAAAATGATAATATGCAACGTTTCTTATTGGCTGAAAATGAAAACTGAAACGCGTTTTACTGTCTGGAAACAACAGCTGAGCCGCATGAACGAGAACGGCCGAAAATGGCGTTTTAAACTAGTCTAAATTCCCGGATTTTTGCCAAAATTCCCGTATATTCTCTGCATTTTCCCAGCATAAAAATTCCCTAATAATTATCCGATTTCCCTGGAATTTCCGATCTGTGGACACCCTGAAGTAGTATTACAGGCATATAAGTCTAACGACGCATAAGTTGTGATGACGCTGCTGGGCAAACATAGCGCTGGTGCGGGGGTAACCGCGCAACTCCAACCTTTTGCCTTGGGGGGGGGGGGGGATTTCCCTCATATCCCCCCCTGGATCTGCGGCTGGTCAGTACGAGTGCAATGACAGCTCAGCATAAAGCACAGTGTGTTGTGAAGAGCAGTTTTTAAATCTGTTAAAACTATTCAGCAGCAGCACACTTTCCCACATGTTTATGGCACTGATCGCCTTTGGCACAGCGGCTTTCTGTCGCACACTCATTCTGCACATTAGCCACAGGTTACAGGCGGATTATAGTCGCATAATACTTGATGATGTCCTGATTACTTGGCAGGCTGAATTATTACTTTACCTCAATTATAAAGGGAAATATGAATTTTTTAAATTAGTGCAACCTTTTTTCGATGACTGTATTAATTACAGTCAATGAAATGCATCCTTGTCTTGTCTAATGACAAGTAGGGAGGGCAGTAGGCATGCCTCAGAGGAAGTACCCTTGCCCAACAAATCCTTGAAGGTTTTCATCCAAGCTGGGAGAAGATCCCTCCAACTGGACACCAGATGAGGAAAGGTCTGTCAGGGCTACCTGACAGGCTAAACAAGTCATCCGGTTTAGAGAGTGAATCTTCTTTAGGTTGATCAGGTGCTGAAGAGGTTGCCCAATCCCACCTTTACCAACGCTGCAGATTCTTTTCTTCCAGAGACTGTAGAATATTCCGATGGAAGACGTAACATGCCTACCAATGCTAGGGTGTTTTAATTCATTAAATCTAACATCTAATTCCTACAGCATGGCTATAGTATATAAAATGCTATACACATTTCCAATTTGTGATTCATCACTTAAGGAGAAATGATCAGTTTAAATTTAAGATTTCATTCTCTGAAGGGAATTTGGATAAGGCGAATGTTATCTCACAAAGGTTTGTTTCCACAATGCCTTTTTTCATGCATCTTGCTTCTTACGCCTAAGCACACGGGGAGGCGCATTTGCTCCCCGAGACTGACACTTTCCACATCGCTCTAAGCCCTTGGTGAGAAAATATAAAATGTTAAACTAAGGTCCTGAGGTTGTGTTATAACTACAAAGAAGATCAGATACTATACTCAAATTTAGCCGCGGCTAAACGGAACCAGTTGACAGTACTAACAGCCTCTCCCTTGGGTCTACTGTGTGAGCTCGGAGTTGGGCAACTGGCCTTTGTCCTGATTGGTAAATCATAACTGGCTTCAGTGCCGTCAAACTTTTGTTGTTTCAATCAAAAATCAAAATAATTCATACATCACTCTTTATCGTAATCATCTGCTTAATTTAATACAAAACTTAAGTATATTTTAAACCCATTAATGTCTGGTTATGCTCAAAATTAAAGTTAAGCTATGCATATACTCCCTAAGAATTTTCTGAATTTTTCAAACATGGTAGCCTATTAGATAATACAGAACAGGTACGATACAAAATGTTATATGATTCTTATTTATTAATATAATAAGAAATAACGGCACCGAAGCCAGAAGATGTGATTCACCAGCCGTGTGCTAGACTCTGAGCTATATCAGTAGCCTCAAGAGGGTGGATGATATAAGTGCTGTCGACTGGTTCTGCTTCCTTTTGGAGTGAATTTGAGTGTAACAGCTGAGGAATATTATTAACATGAATCATCAACACACTTTTAGGTTAAAAAATTAGTTGTAAAAAGATGAAAATTTAGTTTTATGATTGAATTAGAAGGGGTAAAATAAATTATAACTTTGTATTTGTGAAATATATTTTTTATTAAATAAACAATAAGTGCTTTACTTGATTTGATACAAATTTAAGAGTATCATTTACTTTAAGATTACAACACAATTTAACGGAGGAAATAATAAGTTTTTTAAAATGATGGACCAATATTAAATATTTATCAAAAGTATAAAAATTAATATTTTTGTTAACCATACATGAATTGAAAGAGTGTTTATACTGTATTCGACTAACTACAAACTAACGAAACTTAATTATATAGTGTGATAAAAAGTTAGTTAACTTGGACCGCATGTCTTACACATAAATAATACTTATCACTATTGCAGAACTTTAAGCAAGTTAATAAAAAATACACAAGTAAGTACCATATAAGTACCAACTGGTTACGTACAAGTCTAAAACACTCAAACAGTTTATATTTCGTTTACATTTGTTCGAGTCAAGCGATAATGAAAAAGCATATTTATTGGAATATTTCCACCGGTAGAATATTCAATCAGTAAAGCCAATATTGAAAAAGCACATTGGTACAAATCTGTTTTATTCACCAGAATGTATTCTCGCGATTATACAATTTCAACTAAGCAGTTAGTACACTACAACATCAAACCCTCATCGCGTAATACAACACAAACATAATTTATCTGATAAATAATTGGTTCGAAACATAAATTAAAGCTTATCTGAATATTTCAAAGAAAAGACAATTCTAATAACGGTAGAAAAAGTAGAAAACAAATCAAATGCGAAGACACAGTCGTTCACCAAAGGCCAGAGGAGAAGCCACCGGGAGGCACACGCTGTCTGGAGGCGGCAGCGGAAGCGGCGGGGGCAGACGGGGCAGCGGCAGCAGCAGCAGGGGCAGAGGCGGGGGTGGAGGCTGCAGAGGAGGCGGAAGAGGAGCCGTTGACTACTGTCTCAGCCTTCTCTCCGTTTGTGGTCACTTGGCTGACTTCTGTACAAGTGAACATGGTTTGATGAACTAATTACGAACCATCTTAAAACAATATAACTCTCCCAAAAAAATTGGTTTGAATTTTCTAAAAAATTACAAAGAAAACAGACAGTAATGTAAATAAACTTGCCAATTGTAATATGGTGAAAAACATGAACAAGTATTTGAATTTTTAGTTGAACTGTATTTATCATCAATTGAAAAAATAGGGTGATTATTTATATATCTTAAATCAAATAAGATAGTTAACTCCGTACTTTGTATTTAAGTTTTTAAATCGACTGTTACTAGTAATAATGACTTGCCTGAAGTTGAGCGAAAATAATGTTAGTTGACCATCAAAATAGTGAAGGGAAGAAGAATAGAATTACAGAAAAAGGATACCAAGTATACATTCAATATTATTCTTAATTTCATTATGTTAACACTACATAAAACACACAGTAATTAAAGCAATATTTTCTTTCTAGAGACAGCTAGCTTCTATTTTCCTCACTTTGCGTGTCCACATTACAGGCCTGACATCGGGGGCCTGAGGCCAAGTTGCCTCCCCCTAGTGGCAGCCCTGCCACATTAGCAGGGTTTTATGTGTGTGGGAGCGACAAGCAAAGAAAGGGGTGAGCTGTTAAGAGTCACGGATCTTAGCTAGAATCTGTCATGTCGGTCTGGCTCGTTAGGCCTGAATGTAGATATAAAAGTAAAGAAACATTGATAACGATCAACACCAAAACAACTGATAGATAGAGAGGACATATATTATTGGAATATTTCCACATACAAATCATTATAACAGGCTAGCATATAAAATTGTGTTTTTGGATACCCAAGGCCAACATCAAAATAAACCCTTCAATACGCCCTGGCTACCCTGTCCTAGGTTCAAATACAATTTCAGATAATACTTTTAGCTTATCAATATTTGATAAAACCCTTCACAAATCTGACATAATGTGATATAGCACACACAAGCATCTTATAGAGAAGTTCCACTAAACATTTCTTTAAGCTACATTCCTATCAAACTCAAACTTTCTTCAACCACATTCGTCTTTATAGACACATACTGACTGAAAATATTTGTAATATCTTAAATTTTTTTGTCTCGGACGGGTAAAAAAAACCTAGCAAGGAAAGAGCAATGAAGCTGCCTAATAGTCTCAGAAGTCTTAAGTTATTAATATACACTACAACACAATAACTAATAAACAATACTAAGTAACTAAAGATACATAGAAAACAGAATCTTTCAATGTTGTGAATCAACGGAAGACCATAACGGTAAAAAATTACAGTAAACAATAAACAACAGTATACTTTATTATAATGAGGATAGACAAATGAGATACTTTACCTGAATGGCGGTTAATACTTCACGAACAGAGTCAGAAGAAAAAAGTGTAATAGTGAAATATTACCTGATGTAATACTTCACGAACAGAGTCAGAAGAAAAAAGTGTAATAGTGAAATATTACCTGATGTAACAGACGTGATGCCTGACACTTAAGTCGCACACTACAGTTCTATGGGTTTCTGTAAACACGCGTAAGCCCACCTCGCCAGAAGCCAAGCAAGCATGCATCTACACTCCGCTAACACGCTAATCAACTTCTCAATAACCATGCTATGTAATGTCGTTAATTACTTCACTAATAAAACACACCGTGGTCAGTTGGACTGAAGACGACAATATAGAATGCCAAAATATATAAACCAACGTTTAAATAGTTGTTTAAATGTAATTTAATTTTAAATAAACAGTGGCTTTAACGTTAACAAATGTTTTATTAGTTGCTTTCCAATTTATTTTCAGCGTTTTTCTAACTTACTTTTTACCTGACTTTCCCTGATCTTTTTCAAATTCCCTGACTCCCTGACTTTACAGAAAAAGTGAACCATATTACATTACAGCATACACATGAGATGACTCTAATAAATTAAAACAAAGCCCATTAATTATTAATATAATACCAAGCATTCTAATAACAAAACTGAAAAGTAAGATAAGGATGCAAAATAAGGTAGGGAAGAAGAATGAGATGTGAGTTAGTAAACAAAACAAACAGACCAGTTATAGCTACAATGTTACGATTAACTGCCGCCTTGACATTATCAGGAATGATAAAAACATCGCCAAGTCCAACAGTTATTGGTCATGTAACAAAATCAAATACCATCAAAGAGAAAGATACCATGTAAGATAATTAATCTCGGAATTTTCATAATAATTTGGATATTAATCAAATATACTGTCTCTGTAAAAACTAGAATTAGTGTTAAATCGTAAAAGATTACTGAACATTTTAATGTTTTTCAACAACAGTTCAATTTGAAATAATAATTTTTAAAACTAATTCCAGGTCTCGCCTATATCTTGACATTTTTATTTTTATTTGCTATACGCAAAGAACATTTTCCACAAGCACAACTGGTGTTTTCATTTTGAAGCCTAGACTCCTTATAAAGTATAACTTATCAAAAGTTGGCACAGCCCATTGGTGTCAATCAATTTGTTTAAACCAATCAGCTGCACCAGTTTTTGGTAAATTACAAATAACTGATGTATTTTACATTCCTTTCTTTTCCTTGTATGTCAAGGGAGGCAGTTTGTTAGAGGGATAGAGAGAACACAAATACTCTTAAGGGAAAGCGGTCCATACCCATAATGATGTGGACACCCTGAAAATTGAACCTGGGACACCTGGAACCAAAGCCCAATATGCTACGCTAACCGTTTGGCTACAGAAACAGCTTGGCTTTTAGGACTGTATTTATTTTTGGGACTTGGAGATGAATTTCAATGCCACATTATGTTAGAACAAGAGTGTGATTATCCTTGGACACTCAAAATACTTAACACAATTGACTACGTTATATGGACCAAAATCTGTAGGCTTCAACTTAATTTCAATTAAATAATTGTAGTAGAGTTAAACAAAGTTTTCTTTTTCTAGTCTCTGATATTTTAATTTACCGATACTGTATTTATAGTCTTTTTAGGGGTCAACATTAATGAGACCATAGGAATTAAAGTCAAGCTAAATTCAAACCTATTGCATTTTGTTCAATGAAATGTATAACGAAAAAAAAAAAATGATATGACTGATATAAATAAATACCCCCGTCGCAGCAAACCTGCGTACTTAGCGAATTTCCAATGCATATATATATATATATATATATATATATATGTCTCACTACTACATAAAGCCAATTACCAAGTTTCACAAAAATACATTCATAAACAAAGTGATATATAACATTTTATTTATTCTCCCTAAGAATAACATTAGGGTTGAGGATGCAGGTTTGCTGCAATTAGGAAGATAAGTAATGTTTTTTTTGCAATTATTAATATAACTGAACCAGGTGAAGCTACATACCAAGTTCTATTAATTTAGGTTCATAATTAAGGGAGATATACAACTTTACTTATTCTCCATATGAATAACATGGGGGCCGAGTATCAACAAAACACTTATTTTTTTGTGATTAATATACCACAACTAGTTGAAGCCACATACCAAGTTTCATAAATATACATTCATAAATAATCGAGATATCAAATGTTATTTATTCCCCATAAGACACATTGGACAACATACTGTGTTTAGAACTTTGAATATCTCTGCAACGGTTGGACGTAGAACAACAATTAAAACACCAAAATGTTTTGTTTTGTTGAGCTAAACATATTGATAAAAAGAAATGTGAAGTTTTTAATAAAATTATCTGAGAAAAATCTAAAAACCTTTTTCCTATAAGATTAACATGGGACACTTTTTTTGTATTTTCTCCGCAACCACATAACCTAGGCTAATGATTCAAAATACAAAATTATTTATTTTTTTTAACGCTATAAAATGGCTTTAACCAGAATTGAGTGTTTTAACATTTTGGGGTAAAATTTGTTAAATACTGATTTTTGGAAAATTACAAACCCCCATAAAACCCCCTTCCCATAGTCCGATCGATCTGGTTTTCAAACGTAAAGTCATAAATGTTATTCTCCACATTTGTGCGAAATTTCATCAAAATCGGGCGTTTCTTTCACAAGTTATCGCGGTAACGGACACATAAATTCTATTATTATAAACATGTTAGTTATTTTGTAAAACAAACATTATTGTTTGAAAATCGCTTATTAAAGACCTTATTTATTTATTTATTATTATTTATTTATATATATAAATTTGAACGAATAGTGTTTTAGGCATCTGGAGACTTCAAAACGAAAAAGTTATCATGGTCTCGGGCTTAATTCTTACCATGCCACCTACGGTAATAGCTTTTTCCCTATAGGGGAAATTCGCAAAAATTACTTTTAAATCAGTTTGTAATGAGTATGCTCATGTTATTTGAAGTACATAATGATAAGCAATGAAGATGGATAAACTGTTAGTCAAGAAACCAATGTCATGTGGGTGTTATCATGAGTATTCTGTTATACGACACCAAAAGCATTTCGCATACAGTGTATTTGACAGCAAATATACAGAACTGTGAACGATAATACAGAAAACATAGCAAGTTCACAATGTTAGACCTAATTCTTAATTTTTTTATCCTGCGTAATAAAAAACCTTTACAGAGAGTTCACATTTATTTTGTACTTGGAAATAACAATTGACTACGGTATTACTTTTACTTCCTATGATTACTGATTTGGCGACACGTTATTTAAAGCAAACATTTTTAGAAAACACAATAAACTCGAATGTTTTATGATAATCAAGATGCTACAAATGTTTTACCGATTAAGTTATCCTTATTTTAAGTTGTATCAATATCTATTTAAATTGATAAAACTACATCTGCCGCTGTATAATACTGAGATAAAAACTACTGTATAATACTGTGAATTTGGAAATAAAAAGAGCTTGAATCTTTTTCGTTTAATGTATAGAAGTGAACTTGCTATGTTATATAAACCATACCTTCTTTCTCCTCATCATCCAATCCGTTTTTATATAAGTTTGTTTCAACATCGTCGGTTTTATGTACACCTTTTGTTTCAACATCATCGGTTTTATGTACACCGTTAGTTTCAGGCCTGTCCTCACTCTCCGCTCCTGCCAGAACCGCTCCGCTGTCTGTCTCTGTCTTACAATCATCCTCTGAGAACGCCAAGCTCTTCTTCGCCTCCAGCTTGACGTCATCGAGAACAATATTACTCAAAAACTTGTCCTTTACCGCAGTCCCCGGTCTGCTTTGGCTCTGGGGCTCGGCACCGAACAAGTTGTAAAAAGAATCGTTACCGGCTTTGTTTCTCGCTGGTGTCTGTCCGTCTTCGCCACCGAATATCGAGGAGGTCAGGTGGTTCCTGACTTTGCGTTGCTGGGGTTCCGGGTCGTGAGTGGTTCCGAAAATGTCACTGCTCCCACCACCGGGCGGCTTCAGGACCCTGGAACATGACGGATTTTATTAAAATTGTGTTGTAACCGTGAGTACAACTATTGTAATTATACTAGTTGCTTATATTGGCATTGTGTATGAAACATCACAGCCAATCACTGTGGACAAACTCTTCCATCGAGAGCTTGATCCTGAACGACATAGTTTGCCAAAGATATCGGTCTGATAAGGTTGGCGAGTGGCCTAACTGCTATCCTTCCAGCCAGGATGTAGTGCTTGTGTGAGGGTTTTATGGAGAGAATGAAGGGAGGTCCACCTAAAACAGTGGAAGCTGACAGAATGGGCGGATGCTTTTAAATTGCACAGCTAGTTGATCAGCTGTTTTTCAAAATCCTTAAGCACGGTTGCACACTACATCAGATATGAACTTGGCCGACCTGTAAAAATATATCTCCTTGTTATCTTATGGGATTCTGCAATGCTGGAGTGAAATGGCACTGGCCTTCCATAAGATAACAAGAGTTGACTGCAGTATATGTGTCCTCTGGAATCATAATTTAATACACTTTAAACTTTTCAGGATGGCAAACAGTAAGAAACTGACCAAACTACAAACACAACCTCTCCCTTTGCAAACCTGGCATTGCAAATGGTTAACATTTTATATTAAAATTCTACAAAAAACATATTTTGAAGTAGGCTAATAAAAGATATTCAATGTTCTATATATAACCAGTACCATATATTTATTTAATGAACAAAAATGGAAAATAAAAACAGCTGGTGCAGGAGTTATTTCAGAGGGACCACAGACGACAAGTTCTTGAAAATGTTGTTTGCTAGAGAGAAAAATAATGTAATGGCTCGGACTTAAATGTGGGAAACTGCATAGAAAAATATTCCTCTTGTCAACCAAGGGGCGAGTGGAATTTTTCGAACGTGTAGTAGTGAGCTCAATGGATAAATACATGACAGCAATATTCAACCAATCTAATACTCTGCTCAGCCCCAACTGTATACACTAAGCCTTGCCTGAGGTGACTGGGAGATCCGTTGAACGCGGCTCCCCATAGGTCGTGACAATCACCGCCTGGAGGTTTCATTTTTCTACACCACAAGAAAAAAAAAACTCATCACCGACCAAATTTTAGTAGGGATGAGTTACGCCAAACTCTTCACCGACCAAACCTTTGGTAGGGATGAGTTAAGCCAAAATCTTCACCGACCAAACCTTGGTAGGGATGAATTACACCAAAACGCCAAATCAGATTAGTTGGTTCCCTCAATTAGAAGCATTATTAAAAAATACAGGGCACTATAATGCGTTATGAAGAAACTAAAAGAATGGCTATCTAGCAATTGTGTTTCTATGCAAAGCTCCTAAAAACCTTCAAGTTAGCCTTATTCATTTTACTTTACAGTACACAAATTTCTGTTGTTTTCTTGCGATAAGAAATTTTTAGATTAACATATCAAGCTGAGCCATTTTTTAAACAAACTAAACTGCAAAAATATTTGTAAATTGCTATTTTTTTATTTCAAAAAGCTAGGGACTAAAATTTAACACGACGGTTTAGTTGTAGGCCTAACACAAACTTATTTTGGGGCCAAATTAATTTTACTTTAGTGGTGAATAATGTAGCAATCATTTTAAAATCCAGCTCTGAATAAAAATTGCAATAATTCCATGTGATTTATAAAGTTTTGTTTTATTTTAGGAGACCTACTAAAAAAGTATGGTTCATCAGAATCACAACATGAAAAACTAAGGGACCTATTTCATTATTATAAATTTTTAAGTCGTTGTTCATAACGGATTACTTAATACTTTTCATGACAGCTCATGCCAAATTTACAATTAAATAATTGGTGAAAAAATATGATTTTTATTAAATTCCTCTGTTACCATTCACGGCAGGCTGAAATGATTTGTATAAAAGAAACATTTCCCAGGCCGACAGCGACCACTTACTCAAAGCCCAGCTATGCATTCAGGGTATAGTCTAATTTTTGAAATTTTGTCTAGGAAGGAGTACCATATAAGTTTCTTTGCCCTTAAAATCCACATTAGGATTACCGTAATTTAAACAGAATTTCAGCTCTTAAAACAGCACGATGACATGTTAACAGCTTAAGCAGGGTTAGATATTAGTGCAAATGGAAATACAAAATATTAACTACGAGATTCATGGCACAGCTTTCACGCTTTCAGTACTATTATGTATGTTTTATGAAGGTTTCAGGTTTCGGAGGGGGGAGCTTTCAGCTTTTTATGTGAAATTAGAAAACGTCTCCACAACTAGTATGACCTGATGGGTGGAATCTTATAAAGATATCTGCAAAGAACGAAACTGATAACAATCAGTAATGTAATTTCAAAACTATTAAGACTACTTTGAAACTTGTAGGAAAAAATATGATTTTTTCAACAACAGGGGCACCACAATTTCTCAAGTTGCCTCAAAGGAAGTTTTAAGAGAAAAAATCATAAACAATGTTATTTAATAAAAACATATTTTTAACCATATAAGTAAAAATAGATTATGTTCACAAGTTTTACACCCTTCCGCACGACCGACAAGACTCATGCAATTCACACAGACACCCTCCCCACACCCCCAACCGACAACCACTTCACAGCTTGACCAGCAATCGCGATATTATCAGAAAAGGGATCGATGAGAACGTGCAAAATATCGGCGAGACCGGATGAAGAGGCCACGAAACAGCACTGCGGAAACTTTACCTCGACGCCATGTTGGACTAGCACACACTGGACACTGAGCAGGGAACAGGCCGCCCACGTCCCGCGAGCAACCAGTTCCCCACGACCACTTACTCACCGCCAGCCCAAATTAAACAGTTGACCCGTGAGTCGCCGGCCGGCCCCGGGGCGATATGACACGTCTGTCATAACACATCCGACAGAAACAAAACTCGCTCTCGAGGAGATTATAATTCCTAGACTTTTTGTATAAACTAATTTAAATGCACAAAACACAAATTGTCCTTGATTGAAAATTAAAACAAACTTAGAAATATAAAAAAACAACCCAGCTGACATATTATAACCATCACCAACACTACACTGAAAAAGGCCACGCGAAGACAGTTTGACCTGAGAAACAAAAAAACATGTGAATAACATTTCTCTTAAAACTATCGTCTATTTCGTAAATACCAAAAAAAATGATCGCACCTCCTCCTCGACGGTGGTTTCGCCGGAGTATCGTTGCCACCGAACATTTTGCGACTAAAGTGAAAAGGAACCAACAAGACGTCTAGACGAAGAATGCGCAAAGGAGCTGTTTGTTTACACTTCGCCATGGCAACGCGGGGCGACGACCATATGGCGCACTTTAGTACAGTAAGTGCCAAAACTGCCACCTGCCCCCATTCACGACTGCGGCCCCGGTACAGGTCACTGCCAACTATTACTTCACGGGGTTGCTGACAGTTAAAGTAAATAATTTGTGTTGTAATGAATAATTAAATTCAGCTGAACTGCACAACCACTTTGCCAAAACAGATTGATTTTATGATCTTATTTCATTTCAAATCTGCGCCTTGTACGTTATCGATACATAACAACAAACCGTGGATCGTGCGTTTTTAAAGATGAATCTTTTACTAGCGTACTAGTTATTTGTTATTCAGTCTGGTTCGTTTAAAATGTTACGTCATTTATGATTTCAAACTATGTTTTCCATCCAAGATAATACTTCTTCAAAAATAATTAATATTATGTTACTAATCTATTGTTTGAATCCTATACTCTATACTAGTAGTGTCCGTATGTCTGTTGGTTTATAAAATTTATCTCGGAATCCAGCGGAACGATTTTGTTAAAACTTTGGAATCAGAGGATTTTTTACCTAAAAAAATCGATTGGTAAAGACCTCAAACCCAGAAAAATTTAATTTCGTTAAAAATTTCATTTGAAAATAGGACTTTTTATTAACGTTGGGCTTATGGAGTTGAAAATCAAAACAATAGCATCGTAACAGCTGTGAAAGTTGTATTTAACCAGTGAACTGTCAAAGTAGCACGTTCACAAGGTAAAGTATCAACAAATGATTCTTGAAAACAGTGACTAGAACCATTGAATAAAGATTGCACGTAAAGTGGACGTCTTTTTCACCCACAAACGAATCAATATCACCTCGAGTATGGCTCCATCTCCCCGGTACTCATTATAATTAACCAAAGTTTGTTCGGCTTAATAAACTCTTAAACTTGATTTTAACTACATTTCACAATCCAACATTTATTTAACTTTTTCACTTATAAGATGGTTGCAGGGCTCCTAAATGATCAAATTTATGTTTTATTTTATATTTTAGAATAGTAAAAACCATCGTAACATTGAACAACAAACGTATTTCTAGAAGTAATCTGAAATAGAAAATCACTGCAAGCACAAGTTCCGATTCGAGACAATTCTCCGGACCCTGAAACCCAATAAGGTAAAAACTAAAGAAGAACGGACGCAAGAACAGCAACGTCGCAGACGGTAGCGGAACGGGCGTCAGTGCATGAAGGACGATCACTTCTCGGCATGATCGCGTCGCGACTACGTAGGCCAGACCGGGCTCGGGACGGGATAAGACACCAACTAAAAGATTACTTTCCAGTACCCATTACAACCGATACCGATACATTTTAGAAATTAGTATCGATTCTGTTCTCAATTTCTGCACCCCCTACTCATAAACAGGTTTGATAACGCGCTAATAAAACCAAAAACTTATATTCACATGGCTTGGTGTAATACAAACAAAAATACGGCTCTGATAATCATATTTAGTGATAAAATTATGTAATAATAAGTCATCTACTAAGCTCAGTGAAGCTTGACTAATAAAGTAAATTTGCTGTACCAAAAAATTAACCATTAAGTAAATATTTTTAAATACTACCAAAGCGGATTTTTACTCTTTAGATCCACACTCATAATACCGAGTGTCCCACGAAGAGGTTGCTATGTTTGAATTAATATACCAGACGTATCGAACACGCTACAAACTTGAAACTCTACAGTTATAATAAATACAAATGTAAAAATATACCCCCGAGTCTCACTTGATTCTGATGAATCAGAACAAAATGGCGGAACATCAAAATAATGGTGCGTTTTCGTCGAAGTAATTTTATTTGCAAAACCAATTCAAATTAATTCTTGATTTTTTACAATGTTATTAAGTACTAAATAAAATTAAAGAAATTAAAGAGATAGGAAAGTGGTAAATCATAAATTAAATTAATTTGATTCATAACCCTTCATTCGAACTGATGTCCATCAATCGCTATGCACTGATGGCAACGAAACAAATCATCTGTCGAAATGTTGTGATAATAAACCTTTTCCTTCAATAAGCCCCAGAGGACATTGCGACAGACGTTGAATTAATGAGGTTCATTGAAGAAGAACTGTTGATACCTCGGCAATTTTTCAAAAACGCTTATGACTAGTTTTTGTTTCGTTGCTATCAGTGCATAGCGATTGATGGACATCATTTCGAATGAAGGGTTATGAATCAAATTAATTTAATTTATGATTTACCTTTTTCCTATCTTTTTTAATTTCTTTAATTTTATTTAGTAGACCTACTTAATAACATTATAAAAAATCAAGAATTAATTTGAAATGGTTTTGCAAATAAAATTACTTTAACGAAAACGCACCATTATTTTTATGTTCCGCCATTTTTTTCTGATTAATCAGAATCAATTGAGACTCGGGGGTATTTGTTTTTACATTTGTATTTATTATAACTGCAGAGTTTCAAGTTTGTAGCGTGTTCGATACGTCTGGTATATTAATGCAAAAATAGCGACCTCTTCGTGGGACACCCGGTACATTGACAATCTATACATAAAAGGCAAAGCCCTCACTCACTTTTCACGAATTCTCCTACTTCCCATTTACCAATAGAGTTGACATTTTGTATACTGATTGATTATTGATGCATAAAATAGGAAAAATAAATGGTTTTCATCCTGATCTGACCTTAGGGCTCCGCCAGAGACTCCGACAAAGTTCCCATGTATGGACATTCACTTTTGTTTGAGCTGATGAAAATACAAACAGCTGATCTTGATTCGTAGTAGAATAATCAAAATCAATGGTAGAATGCAACATACAACACTGTCGTAGTTTTTATAAATCATTTTCGGGGCTAAGCCTATACGGGTAACAGCTAGTATTTCAAAGTTCAAACCCCATCTCTATTTATCTGATGATTTTCTGATGATGTTTTCACGTTATTCCACAGATAACCATTAAACCACGCTCAGTATTAAATTTTCTTTCTTTAATTTTTTTTCCGTTGCTCATCTTTATATATAACTAGCTGTTATCAGCCCATCAAAAATGACAGGCTTAACACACGAATCAAATAGTTTTCATTAGTAATCAAATAAATAAATTGTAGTGGCTTCAAAAATCTATAACTAAATATCTGTTAATTATTTAAAACGATAGTTATGAAATGCATGTAATCAAATGGGAAATCACCGTGCAAAATTGTAAGATGCTATTGTAACAAAGCATATTGCATATTAAAATATTCATTAGAATGTGTCGAAGTTCTTTTTACGAAAGACTTATTAAGCCCGCACAAAAAATAGCCCAAAAGAAGAATTTGATGGTTTAGTTTAAACTTAGTTGTTAGTTTTGGATATTGAATCAGATAAGACTTATGTAACTTCAAGCCAAATTCTGTTCCTTAAAAACTGGAGTAAAATTGTATTAAATAAATGTTTAAATGTTTTTTTCTTTGCTCAAATATGCAATACAAATTTACCTAACTGCATTCCTTGTTTTTATAACCAAAAGGTAACACAGTCTACATATTTACCAACACTTAATTGTATTTCATCTGCTGACTTGCAAACTATCTAAAGACAGACCAACAAAAAACACATAATTAGCTAAACTGAATAAAAATGTATGTGTTCAATGCTAATAGTGGTATAGGTCCTTAGGTCACATAGTCCTTAGTTTTCTTATCCCTTTATCACAATGTCTTACCAGAGTTTCATCTACCTTCACCCAATTTCATCCAATATAGCAAAGAAGGTATATTATATAACTGAATTTTGGACTTAAATTTGATGAAACTTGGTATAAACGTGTAAAGCAACATTTATGACGTAAGTTCGAAAACCAACCAGATCACTCTACCCGAAGGGGTATTTTGGGGGGGTTTTGTACCCCACAAATTTTTTTTTAAATTTTTTACATATAATTTTTGAAATAGTAAAATTTTAGTTTTCACCATTGGATTCAGCTTAAAAAATACACAATTTGGTATTTTGATCATTCCTCTACGTCAATTGGTACCGAGATGTTAAAAGTGCTAAACACAGTACGTTGTCTAATGTTATTCTTATGGAGGAAAACAAAATTGTTATAACTCGCTTATTTATGAACGTATACTGACGAAACTTGGTATACAGCTTCATCTCGTTGTGGTCTATTGATATTTGCTCAAAAAAAACCAATTTTTTTGCCAAAGGTTCCCGTAGCAGCAAATCTGCGTACTCAGCCCCCAGTTATTCTTATGGAAAATAATTAAATGCTCTGTCTTAATTATGAACATAAATCAATAAAAACTGGTATACGACTTCACCTAGTTGAGTTATATTGATATTAGCATAAAAACCCATTTTTGTGTTCCTTGTTGCAGCAAACCTGCGTACTCATGGAGAATAATTAAAATTGTATATATAGGTACATATTAGGCAGTATATTTGTGAATATATTTTTATGAAAATTGGTAAGTGGTTTCATGTAGTATTAAGACATTTATATCTCCATTGGAAATTCGCTGAGTATGCAGGTTTGCTCCTACGGGGGTATTTTTTTATATACTCATACTCAAATCTCACTTTAGAAAGAATAATGGCTATCATCATCGTAGTTAACAAAAAGCTTTTGATTGTTCATATTTACACAAAACAACAGAAACTGCCTAAACTGCAACAACAACAAAGACTACAATAATTCCAGATGTGAAAGAACTGCTATACAGTAATGCCGCTTTGTCGTAATAATTTCCGTGACTCATGATTAAATAAAGGGAAAAATCTATCTTTAGTTATATTATCAGTAATAAAACACAATTATTACTGCAACATTAAAGGAAACGAATTGGAATTTTAAATAGAGAATATAGATTACTTAAATCTGAATTTTAATTACAATTAATTTTTCTGCCACTTTTATACAGTATTATAAACTCTATTTCCACTCAGCATATAATTAGTGTTGCTTATTACCAGCCAATTTCAATCCAAAAGCCTTAATTTAATTAAGAAAAGTTGTCTGCTTTGTTTACAAACACAACTTGCTCAACTCGCTAAATTTACTCAGCTGTCACATTTAATTTGGATGCAAAGAAGGGAAAATGAACACATGGCACGATGAACAAAATGATTGATGACAAATTTCCAAAATAAAAACTGTGTTTTTTGTCAATTGCAAACTTATAACTGAGTAAATTTAAAATATAGTATTTTTGTCATCATCCTTGGCCTAAGGGAAATCTATTGACACCAACGTCCCGCCTCTCCACGTACAGTAGTTTACGTGGAATAGGTGGTTACACGTTACTTATACATGGGAATGGCGAAAAAAATGCAAAAAAACAGTGTTTTTGTCGACTGCAAACGTATAACTGAGTAAATTTAGGATATCGTATTTTGTTCATCATCCTTGGCCTAAGGGAAATCTTTTGACACCAACATGGCCTCTCTACGTTTAGTAGTTTACTTGGAATGAGTGGTGCTATTACCGAGTACCTACTGCAAATCCGGAACGTAACGTTTACTAGCTGCTTGTCCCGGCCTCGCCCGCTTAAACTGAATGAACAAGATGATATGCAAACCAGTACGTTTAATCTTTCCACGTATTATGACGGGCATGACATTTACTCCTGTAATTTCGCTTATTACAGCGGACGGGCCTTCACGGCGAACGGGCCTTCACGGCGGACGGGCGTTCACGGCGAACGAAGAGCAAATTGTCTTCGCTCGTCCACCTTTAAAATGAGCGAAAGATAAGTGATATCGCTACGAGCATTCTCTTTTAAGATGAGCTCCTATAAATCCCCAGAGGTACTCGAGCCTAAAAGCCAAAATAAACATCGCCGTTAAATTGTTAAAAGCTGGTTGTTAATCCACGTGGTTTCCAAATTCTTGTCTAAAAATGTAAACGCAAGTTCCATTTTCTGCAGTTTAAATTCTCTTCATTTCCCGCATTTCTCACCAGCTCGAACATCAGATCCGCGTATCTACCTCTAGTTCTACTTATATTCAATCCGATTGGCATTTACAAGTCGCCCAGTGATCGCAGAGGCGCATCTCGCGCAAGGTGGCGGAGAGTTTGGCAACACCGTCTCAATGGCTGGCAGTGTCAATATTCGCAGACGGTTTGATACGCTCAGACCATTCCAATCGCAGTGGGATGGGAACGGGGATATTTCCCACGAACGCCGTGTCGTCAGTCATCGTCATCGCCGAGCGACAGCCCATTAGCCCGCTCTGTGGAGCCGGTAGAACAAACCGACAACCTCGACACGATACGTTGCAACTCTGAAGAAGTAAGCTAAGCCGCGGAGGTAGCTTTCTTACCGGTGTATGTTGTGCGTAAAATACAAAAACAATAGGAATTCAATAATGGACGTGTGTAGCACTTCCCCCAGTGGTCGATTGACACCCGTTTAAGCAACGTTGGAAGTTACCTCTATTCGTTTATATGGCTACATAATATAATTTCGCATGCAGTAGATATCGGTAAGCATTAAATAAGTTGGTCCCAGTACACAATAACTGAGAAAATATTAACTCAAATCGAAAATAACATGTTCACTTAATCACATGTTCCCGCCGACGCAATAAGGCGTATTTGAAGGCGAATATAAATGAATGACGAGTGTAGAATGGGTGAGAAGCTTTGTTACTGACTTAAGATAGACTGATTCTTTAGCCAGGACCATTAATTAATAGCCCATTGACCAATGACAGCTGAATCCATTACACTAAACATGGTATGTTACCAAATCAGGTAAGAATAGTGCATATTTTGAATTTAGCACGACATAATACAAACATCAACACATTTTAAGTTACTCCATATAATGACAAGAAATTTCGAACAGCTCCTCTAGAGGAATTTAAAATATTGCTAATTATTACACGGTTTCATATTTCTATTTCCTCAAGACGAGCTGTTAAAAGTTGACGGTAATTACAATTAGTGACGGACATTGGAAATTACTAGTGTGGGTTTTTTGGTACCTTCAGGCAATTAAAAAAGTAGTTAACTGTACTGATTTGATAGGCGTCAAGGATATTGTCAGTTTGACTTTGTTTTGTTGTGCCCTTTTTAACGCGACGATTAGAAGGTTCAGTTTTCCAATTCACCAGTTTTACTACTGATTTAACGAGCAACGGTGTCTACTGATCGCTCGAGAGAGAAACCAACTGCAGCAAAACAAATTGAGTCACCGTCCGTATCAATCTGAGCAAAACCTTCCAATAATCTGAACGTTTCCCCAGAGCCTTTGTCAATCCCAGGAGGACACACGCACGTCTTCGCCCCTGGTACCGCTCCGAGTCGCTATGGCTGCCGACTGTCTGATCAATATATATAGGCCATCGCCGCCGTATCTCACCTAGACGACAGTCTACAGCTGGATCCCGTGTCGTCAATCGATAACACAAGTTATTACTCCAGATCTGCCCTTCACTCCGTCCCATTTTCCACGAACATTTCGGGTTTCGCAGACAGTTTGGCTGTTATTTTAGTTTTGTTTATTTATGGACCTGCCGCTCGAACTCGGGCAAATGTTCTTCTCGTGCTTCTGAATTTACAACACCTCTCACAAAGCCTGTCCCACAACTTGCAAATACGCCCGAACATTCGGCGGCGTATTCGCGAATAGTCTGCGAGCTACACGGATAAGGATCGGTTCGCAGTAATTCCTCAGACGTAGATCTTATAAAAAACTAAACTATTCGATACTAAGATTTCAGATAAAATAATAACATAGTAATATGAATTGCCATAAACTGATTTTGTTTTCATTCCTAATCCACTTGTTATTCGGCCAAGTTCATAATTATTCAAAACCTCGAGCTTCGATGACATTGCAGACGTAGCTTAGAGAGCACGAGTTCCAGGAAACTATCTCTATAATTGTTTTTCATCAGAGTTCCAAACGTCACGTCGGTTCCTGCCGACGTGCATGACTACCAGCGACTCAATCCGGCTGAGGGAATTGTAACTCCGCCGCTATTAGTTCCGATTTAGCCGTCAGCATTCGAGGAAACTAGTGGACGCCGCTCAAAACGGGGACGCATGACCTTCAATTTCCCCCTCAAAGACAAATCTGTAGAAAGGGCCGGACAATGATGGGACTCTGATGGGATCCGGGATGGGACGGCCGCGGTCACGGTGGTGCATTTGTAGCGCCCTGCAGCTCGTTACGACCGTCCGGACCGTTACGGTTGCCCAGTACCCAGCCTCTCTCTCGCTTCTTATTACTTTCTTCTTCCACACTGTCCTCGTAAACTTCCTCCGGTCTCGTAACAGCGTTTACCCACCTCCGGGAGTCGATCGATCGCCATTCTTCCGCTTTGGACACGCGTGTCGGGCGTGTAAATGACCCTAAGCCGATGTTTCCCCGGCCCGCAGTGGCAGAACCGGCGCAGCGTTGTGCCGGCGCAACAACGACAAGTTGTGAACAAGACAGCCTACCCGATCCCAGATGAACGGGCTTACAGATGGGCTAATTATCACACGACGGTAACTTGACAATTAACAGAGTCTGAACAAATCACCGAATACCGGGGTTACACATAGTGTAATAGCATAGATATGCAAAGAGAATCTGTCAGTTCAACCATGCCAGCGACGAAATAATCAGCTAATTAGCAAGTACAGTAGTAAGGTGACATAAAGTGAACGGCAATTTGCATGCCAATAGCTGCGCGTGTAAACCAGGCTTAGCTGATGTAGGGAAGCCGATAGGATCTTCCCTATATCTATACGGATATTACAGCGGCCTGGAACATTTATAATAGTATCATTAATATTATTTCGTTGATTTATTCATAACTAAACCGACACAGTGCACTGTAAACGGAAGTCTAAATAAGCACTCATGCACTTTAGCGTAAACGTAATGGAAAACGATCTGCCAGAATAAAACTTAGACAATTAAAAATGCAAAGTTCTTTGGTCGTTTAGCAAGCACAATCAGTAGTAAGCTGGTTACAGTCCGGATTCCCCTCCGCACTGTAGGTCACCGATTGTCACTGGCCAGTGGGTTACTACAGTTAATTATCCTGATTGGAATCAAGCCAAGATTATCGAATCGTAAGAAGGCTGTACGAGGCTTCTTGCTCATCCTACACTCACCTACATTCACCCAACAGTATCCAAGAGTGAATGGCAGCGTCGTATGACAATTAGAATATTCGGACACCACAGTTGCCAATAACAATATTTCAGACAGATTTTACTTCACATAGATACGGAAATCTCGTTTACCGTGCTCTTGGCAAATTAGGTTTATCACTCACCCCTTAAAACTCTATTTGCGATAAAAAATGAACAAGAAACACACCAACGGGAGAAAGACACGCTCTGATTTTCGTGGCATTTTCATTTCCAAAAGTGGGCGACGCGTGCGTGCGTAGTGGATCTCACCTCACGACTTTTCGCGGGCTTATCTCTAATATCCCCGCGAAAGTGCTTTAATGGAATGAGAAGACCTTTCATGAGAGAACGTACCCTTCACCGCGTACTCCGCAGCCGCAGCCGCAGCCTCAGTAGCGGCGGTCATTTCGCTGCGGATCTACTCCACTAACGTCAAAAGTCATACTGAATGGAGGAATTTAGACGGACCATGAGATTTAGATGACCCAAACAGACTTATTTAAACTCTAGTACTACATAAACACGTTATAACATTACTTAAAAAACAGCTGATTAATGACTGGAGGATATCTGGTAACCGCGCATCCAACAGCATCTTTCCATATTCCACAAAGAAATATTACTTGGTAGCTTGAAATAAAAAGTGCACTTTTCGGGACGTTTTATAAACAATTAAAATAAACGGTATCAGGAAACTGACACATACTTTCTCCCTTTTAGCCAAACTTTAACGAATAAATTACTTTTTATTTACTAAATATAGAAAACAAAGCACGGTCGGATGTACAGAAAATCTTGTAAACAAGTTGTTTTAAAAAGCATCCACCCAAATCCCTGCTTTGGAGGCACTACAGAATCCATTGCTACACTCGTGGTTTTAAGAGGGGAAATGACCCCTATTCCCCCCCCAGGGTTATTAAGGGGCAACATATTTTTAATTTCCTCTGTTGGTCAATGCTAAATTGACAAGCATATCAAGTTTGGATGAAATTTATCAGTAAATAAGAGATAAATTGTAATTGTTGTATTCCCCATAAGAATAACATTGGACAACGTACTGCGTTTACCACAAAATGAAAATTTCAATTTTCTCCGAAACCAGCAATTGTAGAATAGTAATTCAAAATACTAAATTATTTAGTTTTTTTAGCTCTTTTTAATGGTGAATAGTAATATTTTTTTATATTCATGTATTTTTATAAAAAATCCCAAAAACTGAATTTTTCATGTTTTAAGTCCTGTAATTTCTGAACCCGAATTTTTACAGGAATGCGGGTAGTGTCATTTCGTTTGAAAACTAAAGTTCTACAACGATTAAAGTTTAATCAAAATCGTTAGAGCCGTTTTTGAGAATTTTGATTTTTCATGTTTTTTGGCGGTTTTTGGGGGATAGTTACCCTTAAAAATCAAAAATTCAAAAAAATGAAAAAACGCCTGGAGATATCGTGGATTAGTACCTACATACCAAATTTCAAAGAAAATAGGAAGACTTTTGAGGGATAATTTGAAGGATTTGTTCCAACGGAATTAAGGATTTAATACCTGTACCGGTAGAAACGCCTGTAAATGTATAAAACACCAAGACGATGTTCCCAAACTAGTCCAGGTTCTTATAGATGTTTCCATGTAGATGTTTCGTGTCTGGAGCGCCCTCGTGTGGCAAGTTTAACGGTTACTAAAATATCAGTTTTCTCAACTCCGAGTCATTTCCCCGACTTGCCCATGTCTCCTCGCCAGACGCTGCAGCCGTGGCGGTCACCGCACCGCGGATCTGTCTCAATATAAACACCCCCGCGGCCCGCGGCGGCGACCGACACAGAGCTGTTTGTTTGCTGCAGCCCCACGTGCGCTCCGCTCCGCTCTTGTACTGTTTAGTGTTTACGACGCCATCTAAGGAAGTGGCCTCGAGGATCGCTCCAGTGTTGCACAGTTTATTGTTCAACATGGATCTGGATCTATTTCTATTTTACACCGACTGCAACCACCATCTTTAATTTTACCCCGACGACAGTCAATAAGTCAACCGTCAAATGGGAGTGAACCAAATACTGAAAACTCAATCGACTGTAAAATCACAAAGTAGAAGACATAATTTTATTTATTAATTCCCTAAGAAATTATTTGGACAGTCAACTCCGTTTTTATTACATAACATATTTTGACAATTAAAAATATTAAATTAAATGGATGTTTCACAAGACGATTCGAAAGGAATTAATTCTTTCTTTGGCTATACATTTTTTTACTGAATCTATATATCTAGGTTAATTCCGTAAGCCCAAATTAGACAATGAAATTGTGAGTGAATAGGAGGAGGTCGTAGAAATCTGGGAGAGGTCTCATTTTAAAGGTCTGGGCATGAAATTTTGGGGGAAATTATGCATTTTTCTTAATTATGTGCAGAACATTTGTTACGGAACAAAATAATTCCCATTCAAATAGCATGGGGATTTATAAACGTCTGCTTTGTTTGCATTAAAATATGTGATTAAATGTCTACTTTGTTTGTGAACTGCCAATGTTACCTAACCTAACCTACTTATTGTTTTAATTTCCTCAGCATGTAAAGAGTAAAAGAAATCGGATGATGCAGAGTATTGAGACGAGTAATTCACCTTACGAATCTATCAACTTGAAATTGTGAAACTGGAATTGTGGTAACTTTGAAGTCGAGGAGTAATGCGTAAGCAACACTTAAGAACCGTCAAGAAATTAATCTTACTGATGCTATAACAAGTATGGTTAAATTAAGTGTATAAGTTATAGCATATAGGCCTACAGCATATAAAATAACCGATGAGCTCTGTTTGAGGTTAAACGTTCATTGGTAAACAACGGGTGATTTATTGTATAATATAATTCAATCTTTATCAAACTAGATATTGATCATATGCAAACAAACATTTAATATATATTGAGGACGGCGCATCCCGATAAAAATTATTAAAGACAATAGTCAAAGACTAACACGTGAAAAATGCATTTCAACGAATAAGTTGATATTAGGCAAAACTTAATTTTTAAACTTCTCCTACGTCAGTATACTATTGCACGATCACGCCGTCCAAATAATTAAGAGAGGGATTTTCCAAATAATTACCAAAACTCTTAAAAAAACACCAAATTGCCAGCCGAGGAGCTTATTAGGTGCGAACGTCCAGAAATGCGGTCAGCTGATCAATGTCATTAGCATAGGCGGACTCGCGTGCGCCCCATTCATTGACCCCCCCTCCCCAACCGGCGTGACGATCTAATAATAAACCAATCAACATAAATATGTCTAAAATTAGCAGCCGACGTGCGGTTATGGTGTCACCATTCAACAGCGAATCGATTACCTGAACTCAATAAATTGAAGACAACGTGAATCTCGACGTTATACACTTTCTTGGAAAATAAGGTCGCCAATGGTTTGACAAAAAGAATACAGTGACTGAACCAAGAGATAACTTACATGAAAAACCGACCCAATTCTTATTCAGCAAGACCTGACTATAACCACGCTTATCTACACAAATAATCAGCGAAACCGAAATCACAATTAGCGAAATCCTGTAATACAAAATACTTATGTTAATGTATTCTACACTTTCACTGATAGTGATAACGACAAGAAAGTCTACAATGTTTATCAGCCGCGCTACAGATACCCTCTAAAAGGTAGCATAGAGTGAAAGTCACACGACAACAGTAACGGAATTGGTGTAATTGACCTTGTTTGCGGTTTGTACTCCGAATTACAGTTAACTCGCACATCGGATGAAACCATAAAAGGTCCATAATAAACTTATCATGTTTAAATAGTTCCACGAGTAACTAAACTGACCATTTGACTTTAACAAATAATGAATAATATGTTTGTGTGCTTAAATGTGTCCCCATTTATTTGCATTTGTTATCCTATCCAAGTTCTAACTAGCCAGAATGATCATTAGATTCAAAATGGCATAAACATGTTAATATCCGTCACAGCTTTCACACATATTTTTAGAAGATGAAACCTACAGCAAAAATATAAAATTGTAAATATCATGTTGCTTTGTAAAGTGGTAGGAAAATGTATCTCCGTAATGTTTCACTTTCTCGCACAGGACTAATGTGCTGGACCTACTGAAACAAGTTTTAAGGTCTGTATTTATTTTAACGTTTAATACAACGGTTGGGTTTGCATTAATTACTTTAACTATGACGGTGAAAGAAATGTAAACCATTTGATCGACAAAGTCATCATCTAGAGCCATTTGATCTAGAGCTTAATCATAAAATTAAAACTTTCCTTCATCTCCTCCTTTCACACTTATCCCATGTCACCTATAGAGATTTCAAAAATACCCAGAATTTCCACCTCAGTTGGCCCAGTATCGAATTACACAAACAAAACCTCATCACACAGATAATATACCCCTACTTTACGATGGATTTCAATTCCCCCTTTTTCCGGCCGACCCGCCCCGGTTCAGCGATTCGAAACATTCGGAGCGATTTTACCCAAACTAAATCACAAGGTACGAGCTACAATGGACCGCATTATTAACTTTCTAAACACCGTCGACGGCGATCCAGGAGAAGCAGATTGATAATTCACAAGTCGTGTGTCGTGTCGTGTGCCGCGACCCCGGCCGGCCTATTGTACACCGCCGCTGTGATCACCGACCCGTGGCCTGGCCTGACAAACGTCCGCCATCCATCGCGGCCCCCTCTGCTGCGTGTCACATGGCTTCGTTACACTGTTCACGTGTGCCACCTATAAGTAATTGGAAACGATGTGTACTTTGCCACGGGATGGTCCCACGAACTTCCATCCCACCCTGAGAGCATCACTGAATGTTATGTAAAGGAGGCAGATAATGACCATATACGTTACAGTTACTGATAATTTGTTAAGGGAACGCGACAAGGTCTACCAGCGACAAACCCTGTCACTTTTGAGTGGTAGAGTTTGGAGGGCCCAACCAAGCCAAAGCCCATCACCTAGCGAATGCAGAAAGGAATGTAGTAGGGTTTGACGGCGGTAGACTTAGTCGCCGAAGGTGAAAAGTGGTTGCTTGTGACTGGATCGGCCACGCCAAACCCTATCACCTAGGAATGGAGACTGGAATGTGGCAGGGTTTGACGATGGTAGACTTTGTAATACTGTGCCGAATTAAAGTGGTTGGGTTTGCCAGTGGTAGACTTTGGTAGCTTCCAGTTTGATATGCATTAAACAAACAGTTTCCACGTCAAAGTTCAATGTCGGCGACAGCCCTAACATTCCACGACACTCCATTTGATCCTCCGGAAAAGTATCCTCGCTATACTTGAAACGTCCGTCGGCCCACATCAGGCGCGAGATACAAATGGTCCTTTCCACAAGACTCTTTCTCCCGACACACGTCCGGCGTCGCCCATCATGAGTCGACGAGTTGACGGCTAACGGTCGAGGGCCCAGGAACCGGAAGGTGTTGTCCTGTCACGGCCACACGTCCGTCAACCGGCCTGGTTACCCCGACAATACGGTACATCTCACATCATCGCGCCGCCGCTCTTCATTATCCTTGCGTACGGGACATGTTGATTACGAGGCGCCTCCTCTACTCTCCGGAGGATCCTCATTCACCGCAGTGCTTTCACCGCATTCGCTCCGGTCCTACACTGCATTATGACCTCCTATCACGGTGCAATCTCGTTTGGTAGTGACAGAAATTCCAAGCTATGGGGTTATACGTACTGACTCGTACTACCGCAAGGTGTGGGTACGTTTTCCAACTTCAGACTGATGAAGTACCTCGATAAAACAACCCGTACAACCGCAAGGTGTGGGTACGTTTTCCAACTTCAGACTGATGGAAGTACCTCGATAAAACAACCCGTACAACCGCAAGGTGTGGGTACGTTTTCCAACTTCAGACTGATGAAGTACCTCGATAAAACAACCCAAGGTAAAAACTAAACTAGCCTGTAACCGATCAGATAATTTATGATTGCCTTTATTTATGATTCGGCATAGATTTGTATAACGTCGCTCAGTAAAGTGACATAATAAAATGTTCCCCGTAGTTCCTGGCAAAATACGGCATTCATTCGCTCACTGAACGTTCAGCGTACTTCGTAACTGAAAAGCTTATTATTCGTAAAAGTTATGTATTTTACTTTACTTTTCCAAGGTTAATTGCTCGATTATCATCACGCAACTATACAAAAAGTGTGATGGATGGACCGCTGTCAAAACGACGTTTGCATTGCGATTGATAAGACAAAACATCCCCGGGCTGATAACGAGAACGAGGACGACCTCGCAGTAAAATGGCTTTATGAGTTGCAATATAGTAAACGAATTCAAAATGAGGGCACAGAAAGTTACGTAAGTAGTGCAGCGATACACAATGAAACTGGATTTTCCATTTTAGCTCGTCGAATCAAATATGAAGTAAACGAATCTGTAACAGGTGAAACAGACGTTTCATTTTGTGCTCGCAGTCGCACACATTTCGTTTAACTGCACGTCAATGTGGGTTAGGAACTTACTTTGCTCCATCCACAGAAAACTAATAAATAAACGTTTTATAGCTATCTATGCTACAGAAAACAAGGGTATAATATAAAATTCGTCCTTTAACCAATCCAGATTGAAAATCAAATGAATGTTGAATAAATTAATATACAATCTAAAAATATACAATAAATTAATACCATAGGGGTTTTTTCTTCACAGTCATAACTCGATAACGGGTGGACGGTATTTAACGATTGAGGTGCCAAATTAAAGGTATTTTTACGTAGATTTGTCAGTACATCTCAGAATTTTAAGAAAGGGCATCACTTAAAACAAAGTGAAGGGCTGAATTTTCGGAACAGTGGCGCTATCCGACGGCGGAAGTCTAAACTACGTGTAGATTGAAAGTACGTTGTTATCATCCGTTTTAATATCAGATGTTTTGTTATGTTTGTTTACAACTGTATGTTTTGTCGTTGGGTAGAAACTTGCTCGGATTCGAGCAACAGGACAACTAGTAATTAAGCAAAAGTAAAAAACATCACAGAGAAGTATAATTATAAAGTAACGTGTAAACATTTAGATAACTAGTCACACCAAGTTCCATTTACTTTATTTTCTAATATTTCAAGGTTTTGAAAAGACACAACCAGCCTAAAACAGAGCGACGAATAACACATGCTATTTCGCATTAATTGCTAGCGTTTACCTGCTGAATAATATGGTAAAATGTGTTCAAATGTTTGCGAGACATCCATGTAGTTTATAATGAAAAAGGACAGAAACATTGTAAGAGTACAATTATATATGGTTAGCGTCATTAGCGACATGCTTGAAAAATCCGAAATTTGTTATTTTACCACAAAACTAACACGATGTGTAAATACAATCAATCTGTAAACTGATTATTACTTCTTAAATAACTGGTTCTTAAAATGTATCTTGTTTTAGCGAATTTCCCCTATAGGAAAGAAGCTATTACCGTAGGTCTAATGGTAAGACTTCAGCCCGAAACCAAGATAATTTTTCATTTTGAAGTCCCCAGATGCCAAAAACACCATTCGTTATCATTTTAATATATGTATAAATATATGTCCGTAAGCACGATAACTCTCGTAAAAAAGGTCCGATCTTAATGAAATATTGTACAAATGTGCAAAGTACCATTTAATTGAACGAGTTCGAAAACCAGACGAATCGTACTATCCGAAGGGGTTTTTTTGTGGGGGTTTTGTACCCCAAAAATGGGATTTTTGGGGTTTCTACATTTAATTTTTATTTAAATCAAATTTTAATTTTCACCATTGAATTCAGCATAAAAAACAAACAATTTGGTATTTTGATAATTGCTCTACGTCAATTGGATACTGAGATATTGAAAGTACTAAATACAGTACGTTGTTTAATGTTATTCTTATGGAGGAAAAGAAAAATTGTATATCTCGCTTATTTATGATAAATAAACTTACGAAATTTGGTATATGGCTTCATCTGGTTGTAGTTTATTGTTGTTTGCACAAAAAAATTTTCGCGTATGGTTCCCGTAGCAGCAAGCCTAGGTACTCGGTCTCCATGTTATTCTTATTGAAAATAATTAAAATTTTATATATATATCGCTTATTTATGAATGTATATGGATGAAACTTGGTTTGTGACTTCACTTAGATGAGTTCTATTGATATTTGCATAAAACCCCATTATTTTGTGTTCCTTGTGACAGCAAACCTGCGTATACTCATCCCCAATGTTATTCTTATGGAGAATAAATAAAATAGCTTGTTTGTGAATATATTTCTTACGAATCCTGTTAAGTGGCTTAATGTGTTATGTTATATATTCATTGGAAATTCGCTGAGTATGCAAGTTTGCTGCGACGGGGGTATTTTATTGAAGCTTATCTCCAATATCGGGATGATAACTAAGGTCGAATTAGACACAAAATAGCCAATTCTACAATACAAGGCACTTGCCCGCCCGACGAAGTATGCGACCAGTCCGAAATACTGAAAAGCAGGACCTTAACAGTATATCTGCAGGTCCAACACCTAGTTTTATGTATATATATATATATTTATATTAATATGAATATTATGAATTTATATATATTATATATTTATAAATAATATGAATATTCTCTAATCTACACCCATCACGAAGACTAGCTGTAATAAATATATTAGGCTAACCATTCTAAATCACAAAATCGTGTCGAAAAAATGGATGATAATTCGAACTTTCGGTTCCGAAATTAAGTTGCGATTAAAAACATAAAATAAACAAATGATTAAATAAGGACCAACAACAGAGTAAAAGGCAGGATTTTCACAGAACCAGTAAAGGGGCAATTTGCTATGCTTGATTTTTTAAACAGAGTAACATATCCGAGGTAATAGATATTCACCGGTTACAAAACAAGATCGATATATTACCGGCAAATTTTCTTAAAACTTTACAAATGCGTTATAATACGCTGTAAGTATTTTATTGCAGAGATCAATAAAAAATACTTACTGTATACAACAATAACTGTTAATCCACAAAAGACGAACGGATCAAACTGAAAAAATCGTTTGAAACGTGCGCGGTAATAAAACAAACTACATAAGGAACGCATGGAAGAAACATTCAATAAAACAAACATTTGCAGAGGCTTCTTCAAACAACGAGAGGGATCTAGAAAGTATGTAGGCTACATAATACTTACACGTAAAGGGGGTAAATGTCTATGCTTGAAGTTTTAAACATAGTAACATATCAGTGGTAATGGAAATTTGTCCGTGATGTAAAACAAAATTGATTTATTTCCGGTAAATTATACAAACTTTACTTTTATCCTCCGACATTCTAAGACTGGTATTGCGGAAGTCAATAAAAATACGTACTGTATACAAGAATAACTGTTAACCCACAAAAGACGAACGGATCAAACTGAAAAAATAGTTTGAAACGTGCGCGGGAATAAAACATAAACTAAAAGGCACGCTTGGAACAATCACACAATAAAACAAACATTTGCCGAGCCTTCTTCAAATGGAGGGCTCTATAAGGTACATGAGACTTACACGTAGGGTAAGGCTTCCTCAATCCCCAACCCGTCTAGACCCACAGTAATCGCCTCACACCGCGCGGTACATTGACCCAACTACATCACTCACTGTACACCGGGCGGACGCGCGGCAAGAGTTCCGGAATAACAATGTCTACCTGCTGAAAATAGAAAAGGCGCGATCAACTTTCTTCTCCGGTCTATGAAAAAAATTTGTATTTAATTATGACAGTAAAACTATGTCGATTTGTTGGTTTACTAAAGTTTTCCATCACAATTGCTATCCGTCTTAAAAAAAATTACAAATAATTTTCCTTCATAGTTTAGGAAGGAACTATTAATAAGGTCCAACTATTAATAAGGTGATTTTTGTAATAAATAGTTGTCAGAGTTAATATCGAAAATAACAAAAATCTACTTAAAAGTGGCTTTGTTTTAGAGAGAATGAAATTAATATAAATAAAATTGAGACTTGAGTTTAAAAGGTCGATTGGTAGTATAAACCATTTGAATTGTATATGATTACATATTTTTCAATCGGGAATCAAGTCATGTAGGATCTTAACAAATTTACAGTTAACCCCACGTCCACAATCCGGTTATAATTTACTGTAAAATAGTAAACAAATTATTGATTAAATTGTGTCAAGTTTAAACGTTGGTGGCTTTGGTCGACCTTAAACCGTAAATAATGGTTAAAACTCACGTTAATCAATTAAGAATGATACTATTGTTTAAATTTATTGTATAATATCAATAAATTTGTATTTTCAAGAACAAATAACAAACCAAAACGGTGTGAGGTTGGTGGTACTGTAAACAATGCGATGTCAGTCAAAACGCGCTTTTAACAGTTTTGATGGATTGTATACTTATACGCGCAAAAAAGAAGACTTTAGATAACAATTGATCAGATATAGTAACACCAAGAAAATTTTACAAGACATGTCAAGAAAAGTATATAGCAAATTATACTTGAAAATAAGGGAATTTATCTATGAAAAATTAAAAAAAGTAGTAAAATTTAAATTAATTATAAAATATCTTTATGAAATTGACGATTTTTTCTGAAAACTGCTATTATTGTACTAGTGGCTTACAGGGGCTATAGCCCCTAACATACGGTTTTTGTGTAAGTGGATAATCACAGTTTATCATTAGTTTAGTTCGTTTTGCTTATTAATAAAAACACTGAAGTGATAATTCCATAAGAAAATTATTGGATCTTTGAAGTCCAGTGGGTAATTTTTGACATTTCTGATATTTTTCCCACCGTCCTTGGCCCTCAAGATTTAAAATGAATCGTCATAACCTAACTTAACTTCTTCCTAGCTCGAGATATTTCGTGGGGACCGATTCGCTTACGGAATTAAATATGTAGATAATTAATTAACAATTATTGTATACATTTAACTTTTATACATCCAAGGGTGTCACATAAAGTTTATTATTATTATTTGTTATTGTTGAAGACAAATTACTAGTTGTCAATACACAATTGACCCATCCCAAGTTTTTACGAGTAAACAAAATATTTTTTATTCCCATTCATCTTGTATTCAATTATTTAAAAAGTCAAAAGCACAACTTCAACCGAATAATTGGTACCTATTATTTTCAGAAACAACATTTTACATACAACATAAAAACTGTCCTTCAATTAATTACTTGTATTATTATTATTTATTTAAACTTCCACACTAACGTAATATTCATCCCTTATTAATTTATTGAGTAAAAACAATAACAAAATAAAAACTCCAACCTGGAAGAACTGACCATCTAAAATTATAAAATAACCTCAGAGAATTTTTTTTACAATAAATAAAAATGAAAAATCAACGGCACCGCGTACCTCTTCTTTCCGTGGCCGACGTTGTATAGCTCGACGTGACGGTAGGCGGCGTACGTTGCCATGCTGACGGCGCGGGGACGGAGGTGATACTGGGGACTGGCGGTACTGAGGCGACGCCGCCCCCCGGTTATATCGCCGCCCCACCACCGCCCCAACAACGTTCGACGAGCCTCGACACTCGACATTCGACGTTCGGCGATCGGGTTACCGGGAAATAGGCGAGGATAGGCAAAACACAGTGACGAACGTCGAGGTGTTCCGCAGGTAAACACCATTCAACTATCGGATTACAGAAGACAAAGGTGGTTGGAACAAGGCGAAACCGAAATATTGAAATGTAATAGGAAACTTTGAGCACTACCTTACTAAGAGGTAACATCCCACCCGTGTATTTAGATTGCACTAAGGGAAATTCTGCGTCGTGGGAACGGGTTCACAAGATGTCGATAAACTTTATTGTCATCAAGATGGTTTGTACGAAATTTGAAAAAAAAACTAGTCATGTTGCGACGAACATAATTCTCTGTGGCATTTTATCGACAAATCTGGCCAAGCAAGCAGGTAAATTTACAGAAAAGCGCAAACTGTTCTTAAATGGCAACGAAGGAATTGTTCTAGTAGCGAGTTCCAAACCGCAATTCAAAACGCGTGAGAAGATCATGTTTGGCGTTGTGCTACAAGAGCAATGAATTCAAACCTTACAAGGTATTCACTGGTTCAAAAGATCCCAGCTTTATGAGTAATGAAAGCCTATTAGTATAATACGAAGTAGTGTAGCTGTGGCTCGAAATCGAGGAAAATTATTTAATCTTCTAAATTGTTAAGATAGTTCTAATAAACTAACCAGATTGTGTTGGCATTTCCGTAGTGTTTTGGTATCTATATTGAGCTGCTGTGAAACTGTGTTTTATTACATAGACACTTTTAGAAATGCAAATGGCCGATACTGATCTTCATGTTACAGGTAAAAAACGAACTTTGATGGAGGCCTGTGTACTCTTCAGAATAGAGCAAAAAGTAAAATACCCCCGTCGCAGCAAACCTGCGTACTCAGCGAATTTCCAGTGCATATATATATATATATACAGGGTATCCAAAAAGTCCCGTGTCGGTTAAATATTTTTCGAAATATTTCAAATAGAGCTTCAAAACTTTGCATAAAGTTACTCGACATAAAAATCTATTTTAAAACATATTCAGGGACCCGCTACTTCCTCAGGGGGACGGCCCGCTAGGAGTCAGAAGAAAATCTTAAATGTAAGCAACGGTTGATATGCATATCAAATAAAAGGTCTTTATTAGTAGAGTACAGAGCCGCAAACCCGACCTCAAACGGAGAAACGAGTCAAAAATGACAGCCGTTCAAAGATGACTTGAGTTTGCAGCTTAGGTAAATGTAATCAAGTTCATGGAACACACCATCAGTCACAAATAACTTTCTCTTTTAGGTTTATCATGGCTCATTCATTTTCCTTGTTTGTTTTATTTTCGATCCCTCTCAGAAATAATGAAACTTATAATTATACAACAGTATTAATTGTAAACCGTTTTGGGTTAGTAATGTTAAAATAAAAAAGCTCGTCAGTTTATTTTCTACATTAACCTAAGTTGCAAACTCAAGCCATCTTTGAACGGCTGTCATTTTTTACTCGTTTCTCCCTTTGAGGTCGGGTTTGCGGCTCTGAACTCTACTAATAAAGACCTTTTATTTCATATGCATATCAACCTATGCTTACATTTAAAATTGTCTTCTGACTCCTAGCGGGCCGTCTCCCTGAGGAAGTAGCGGATCACTGAATATGTGTTAAAATAGATTTTTATGTCCAGTAACTTTGTGCAAAGTTTTGAAGCTCTATTTTAAATATTTCGACAAATATTTAACCGACCCGGGACTTTTTGGACACCCGGTATATATATATATATAGTGGTCATGTGGTTTCATATAACTGTGGTATATTATCACAAAAAACAAGTTTTTTGTTGATAGTCCCCGTAGCAGCAAACCTGCATACTCGGCCCCCATATGTTATTCATATGGAGAATAAGTAAAGTTGTATATCTCCCTTATGAACCTAAATTAATAAAACTTGGTATATATAGCTTCACCTGGTTCAGTTATATGGATAATTGCAAAAAAGCATATTACTTATCTTCCTCGTAGCAGCAAACCTGCGTCCTCAACCCTATTGTTATTCTTATGAAGAATAAATAAAATGCTATATATCACTTATTTATGGATGTATTTTTGTGAAACTTGGTTTACAAGTAGCTCTATGTAGTAGTGAGTCACATTATATGCATTGGAAATTCGCTGAGTACGCAGGTTTGCTGCGACGGGGGTATTTTACTTTTCTCCACAACCGCTTTACCTAGGTAACCTAGGTACTTAACCTAGGTAATGATTCGAAATACTACATTATTTGTTTTTTAAGCTCTTTAAAATGGCTATAACCAAAATTTAGTGTTTTTAAAATTTTAGGGGAAAAAATTGCGAAAAACTGATTTTTGAAAATTTTTAAACCCCCATAACACCCCCTTCCCATAGTCCGATCGATCTGGTTTTCGAACTTAAAGTCATAAATATCACTCTCCACATTTGAGCCAAATTTCATAAAAATCGGGCGTTTCTTTCAAAAGTTATCGAGGTAACCGACACGTGTGTGTGTGTGTATATATATATATATATGTATATATATATATATATATATATATATATATATATATATATATATATATATTTGAACGAATAGTGTTTTTGGCATCTGTGGACCTCAAAACAAAAAGTTATCGTGGTCCCGGGCTTAAGTCTTACCATGCCAATACGGTAACAGCTTCTTCCCTATAGGGGGAATTCGTACAAAAAAACTGTTGCAGAACTACAGGTTGAGGCTATTGTTTTTACATCAACCGTCAAAATGTGTCCAAAAAGTAACGGGGAATTATGTTTAGAAAAATATAATTCAATACAATATCCGAATATAATGCCCTCTTGTAATTGTACTTGCTATTACAGCAGCACGCTGCGACAGATTAAAACAATTAATAGTTATGAAAAACTCCCTAATTTATAAGAACAAGAACCGATCGTGAATTGGTTTCAAACTCCGTATTGCCAGCTAAAATACAGAATCATCAGCATGTTGGAACAACAACACAAACATGATATGACAAATAACTTTTGCACAGTACATTTGTATGCGCCCCTTGTACATTTATGTATGAATCTCTCGTTGGAAAGATGCCCACCTCGCCAACAATCAATAAACACGTCAAAACCGCGTCTAGACTAAAGCAAACCTCTTTTAAATAATCGAGAGAAGATTTCTCCTTGGTTTGTAGCAAAAAATAATATTTTCAGGAAATTATTGACAACGTTTATATTATAATCGGATACACGTTAATGAACAAACACCATTACTACTACAGTTGGGCCCCACCTTTGCCTTTTGTTACCAATGAGAACAATTTGCATTCTGAAAATGACAACTGAGTGACAGTTATATCAATTTTGAAATTGACTTCTCCTAAGTTTAACAAATGGATTTTACTGACAATACGTGGATCCACTGGCAGGGAATTCACTTCCCAAGGAGACGCATCTGTGAAACGTGACAGGCTTTATAATCAACCATAATGCAAGTAAGCTATAATGTTTAAGCCTCATATTAATGTAAATTCTGGAAAACTTGCAATCAAGTTAATGGGCGAATGAAACGTGTTTTGCTAAACGAAGGAGTCTCATGATCTTTCATTACAATATAATAATCGTTATATCATCTATACTTATTTAATAGGCGAGCAGGTTTTTTGTGACAATCACTCCTCCTAAACTACTGAACCGATTTTCATGTTTTTGGTGTCACTGGAAAGAGCCTAACGTGAAGTTGTGCAGGAAACTTTTTTATAGAGAAATAATTTGTGAGTGAGGCCCTGGGGCCCCTTAAAGTTGAATTTTTTCCCATTAGCTTCGCATTAGGAAATAACTATAAGTTTTAAGCAATCAGCTGGATATAGTAAATACAGTTAATCAGCAGGCCATGTTGGCTTTGGAACGGTAACACAATATTTATACGGGAATGTCAGTATAATATTACGTTGTGATCGCGAGCGAAGCTGCGACAGGCTACTAGTATGATTAAAATTGTAAACGTTTAATTTCGAAACGTTATACAAAGCACTTAACTAAACAGTTTGGTAAAATGAATGTTTAGACTGGACGAGTTAAGAGTAAAGGTGAAATAACTAAACATAATTTTTATCCTAAAATAAAATTGCCCGAACGTAAACGTCAAAACAGAAGATTGTCGAAGCAAACTCCCGCGTCGCAGTATTGTCCCAGACTTTACCTTTAAATATTTGTTGTTGTACACAAAGACAAATCCGCTAACCTTATGAAGAGCAAAGATTGTTCCTTCCATAAAGAAAAGCAAGCCATTCGTCAATATTCTTTTCCAAATGGTTGTATTCTATCCAAACAACTTAAAGCTAGTATAGTTCCAAAAGGAACAACGATCTGAACGACAAAAACGAGGCCCTTAACTCAGAAATACCCAACTAGATAACACCGGCCTACCGAGGAGAACATCAACCGGTAAATCGTTAATTGAAGAAAGCAGAAAGCGCCTGTGCCGGGGTCGGCCGAGCGTTCCCGATATAAAATGTCACTGTCCGTTTAATAGTCACAGTTTTACGGGGGGCTTACTAGGAAACCGGACAATTATTTCGAGTAGCCGGGTTATAATAATTGAATATAGGAAGTAACGGGACGGGACGGAAGCAGGGACTGGAATGTGACAACAATGGGCGCGCCCGGCAGGGGTACCGGTCAAGGGATTTTATCCCCATCATAGTGATGTAAATTCCCCGGGAATTATACTTCTGGGAATGTTTTCAGAAACATTCCCTATAAATATTCCCAAATTCTAAACAAATTCCCAGGAATTTATGGATTTTCACAATACGTATTTGACATAGGCAAAAAGTACAATAATATCATAATAAAAGTACAATAAAAGTACCCTGTCTAGCTATGTAAGGTCAGTGCACTGGGTATTTACCAAGTCTATACAATGTAAGAAACGTATTTTATTGGTGAACAAATTAACTAAATTTATAATACCAAATTAACCCAAGGTTTGTATGACATTTTGTCATTATTTTGGCAACATCCACAATAAAACCACCCCTTGTTTTTGGAACGGAAAAGCCTTAGCAATTATTCAGAAATATTCTTATTTTCTACATTTCCCTCCACTGGATGTCCCCCCGGTCCACATCACTATCCCCCATCTAGGGATTTAGAATCTCAACGGTTTTCGAGGGATTGTGGGATAGAATAAGGGGAAACGAAACATTCAGAGCGTCTTTGTTTGGTTACAGAGAACTGGTCATTTCATCAACTCTGTTTTATTAATTCTAAGATTTTGCATAACGCTACGACGATTTTTGAGATGAATGGCCTACTCCATTTTTCCTCAACAGATTTTTAATTATTTTGCTATTGGACGGACGATTACATGTCGTTGACTATATCTATAGCCAATTATTATATTTATTAATGTGTTCAATGCAATTGAAATACCAATTTTGAAATCGTAAAAAACGATATAAACAAAGTTTGCTCACAGTAATTATTTCCTTTTTTATTTGCGTGTATATAGTTAAAATTTGAAGTGTATTCTTACAGAAAATGATTTTAAAATACGTCTAAAAGAGTAAAACCTTTTTTTAGCGCCCTTAAATGTCTTAGTAGATTTATCTATGTCTATACTGTTAGTGTGTGATGTAAAATATGTTTAATCTTAACTGAATATTTGATATTGCTTGGCACAATAAGACGGCCGAAGCCTACTAATTTAATACAATACAGTAACGACAGTTTCGAATGTGCCTCAAAAATAAATTTACCTCACAAAAACTGCGGTTAACCAGTACTGAAACATCGTACCGGTTTCATGTTTACACAATTTTTTCGCCAACCTTGAAGGTGTGAAACCAAAAATTAACACGATAACTTTCAAATTAAATGCAAGCGTAGACAACTACCGCTAGAAAGTGGATATGGATCTGTGGCAGATAGGCCGGTGCGTGACTGTAAGGAGAGGACAGCCAGTTAAAATACTGTGTGAAACTATAGCCTGGACGGCGACCTCCAAATATCCGGCCTCACTACACCCAGTGTTACGAAAGACACTAGTTTTGCTAGTGGAAATCGAAAGGCGGCGGCGGATAACAACAGTAACCGTATACCCGTGAGTGAGCCGGGGGCCGGGCTGGTGGATGTGGTATCAGAAACCCGCCGGGAAACCATACATTACATTGAGAGGAGAGGAGCGAAGGGCTTGTGGAGGGCCGGAGTGTGGTGCAGGAGGGGGGAAGGGGGTGCGCAGTGGACGAGCGCACGTGCGCTGTAACTGGAGAAGTCACTTCACAGCGACAACGACAACCGCTTTGTACGGGTTCTTTGATAATTATTACACAACGTTCATGGCCACCGGGCGAACACGCTTATATTATTCTAAAAATACGTCAAAGGATAAGAGAGTTGGATGTTCAGTGGAAATGAAGTGTGGCAAAGAACACGGACTGATTCGGGACATTTAAAGATCAGAGGAATGCAGGGATATATATATATCTCGAATAGAATACAGTAATAACAATGTATGCATTGGGCGATTGTAATTGTAATGCAAACATCAAGTGAGTAAATTTAATATGGCTTAAAATTTTACCATTCAGACATACATACTGTATTTTCATACGTCCGTTTCCCACATACGCCAATACGAAACTGCGGTGCCCCCACAGTCCCGCCCGGTACATCAATTTCACTGCCCTGCTTCACATCGACGAGACAAACTCATTGACGCTGTTAAAGGCTTGCACCATTTTCAAACGAGCCTTGAAACCCGTGGGCTCGGATATGAATTTAATTTAGTTTGACACTGTTGATCGAGCCAACGCCGTTCTGTGCTGTCCCGTACGGTAGTTTCCCTGTCTCTGGTGTTACAATTGTGTACGACTTAGCCCCTAGCCGGGACACATTTAGACTTGCAATACAGCGCTGTTTCTACAATGCAGAGGCAGTCAATGTTAACAACTGCAAATTTGTGAACGCCTTTACATATTGATAATAAATCTTGCTAAATAAAAATTTGGAAAAATTAAAACTTCTTTGGACAAAATTATTATTTAAAAACATTCCAGAGAATTGGAGTAAAACCTTGCAAAACAAGAGGTGGGCCGCTGAATAAGCGACCTTCTTACTGAAACTGCGCAATATATATCCATCCCACAAACTGTGTAATTAAGACTGTTCTCAACAGCTGTGATTGAAGCAGGGAACACAACAGTAAAGTGGTGGCGAGACCAGTAAATTGTCTCAACTCGCAGTCTGTTGCGTGTATCATGAATAGGTTTTGTTTCATGGTCAACTTATTCAGTTAACTTTAGCTGGTTTGGGCAGATCCGTTAAAAAAATGCCACTGGCGTATTATATAGGCCTACACCACAAAAGCAAAACTATAACATCGATCCTTTCCCAGACCAACACTAGAATTTTAATCGGCAACATTAGCATGTTGAACATGAATTGTTTGATTCTCAAGGGTGACGAGATTATTGTTTAATTTTCGTTGCAATAACAACAAACTATCTACAACTCAGAAGTCTTAAAACATAACTAATGGTCTTTCACGGCGGCGGCGCGGCGCTCACATTGTTTTACACAAACAACTCGTTACACAGTGTAAAGTGACGGGCTAGAATTACCGCAGCGTTAGTTTATCTTTATCGCTGATGACTGTCAAGTGTATTTACGAACTATCAGCCTTTACCGGTCTATAGACACCATTTACGAAAGCAATAGGTTCAGTTTCCTTATAACAACAATCACAACGATGAATTGACCGTGGGCGGTTTGCGCATTGAACCAGCTGTTCTGAAGTATTTGAACTTGTCGCTGAAAAGATTGAGTCACCAACACGTTGAGAAATAAATAAGAACCACCTATTAAATTATAAAATTGTTCAATCTTTGTACTGAATTGTTTGCTTATTTTCACGTTTATCGGTGAATTTTTGTTATAGTATCTTCAAAATGATATCTCTACTATCAATTCTGATAAAGTATTAAGGAAAATATGGCCTACCGACACACCCTTCAGAAATAATATATAAGGGTTCGAAGCAAATCCATATTCGTAATTTCCTCGCGGGGAAACCCCATTGCTTCCAGTTATAAAGAGCTCACTCTTATGTACACTCTTTTGTTGTCGACCTTGTGCGAAAGCGTCTCCCTATGCAGACGGGGACAACAAAACTAACCATCGTCAAATACCCGAATACCGTGCAAAAAAAATAATATTCCCGCTTTAAGGCCCTCAGGCTTCAGCTCTATTAAACGAGGTGTGATAGGGTGTATGGTGTAGGTGGAGACCTCAGCCCGGCATTACGTAAGCGGATCGACTAACCGCGACCTCTATACGGCTTCCCACATGATAAATATCCGCTCATTTACCAACCGATTATAACCCTTTGTCGCTCCGATTAGCTTTCATATAACAGAAGCGAACTGACGGTGAACAGATTACGAGCGCGTGTGACGGTTATTCGGGGTGATTTACTTAAAATCCTTCAGTCCGACCACCGCCGATGTTGCGTCAAGTGCTTGCCCTTCACTTCACTCGTTCTTCTTTTAGTGGATATGAAAGCTTTATAAATTGCATTGAAGTTAGATCTTATGCAGATTACATTCAACTGTGAATAAAACCAAACAAGTTACTGCAGAACAAAGCGTTTTCAGGAGCCAGGAGGGAGGGCCGGATGGTGGATGGGGGAGGGGTTAGGGTCACCTGTAATTGAGTTATTTGTCTTGTGAACGTTACATAATCAATGGTTGTATACAGACAATAATCAGTAGCCTATGGATTGAACACTAATTAATTACCGATAGACCTTTCTATAAAGTGTAGTAAAATTAATATTTTCTCATTAAATGAATTGGCAAACACGAAGGGACGATTAGTCAATCTAATTTTTTACATGACTAATGATTCGATCGATCAATGACAATTTGTTTATCACTGATAATGTATTGTGCGACTTGAACTCGGGACTTATCTATAGGTAGCAATAACCTAAAAATTGGAAGAAATGTTGTAGGCCTACATTTACAGTATAGAAGAAAGGTGGTGTCTGTCTTTCGAGTTGAATGTTTCGTTTTAACGTAAAAACTATTGAACCAATCGAGTTGAAATTGTAGGTATTTATATATCTGGGCATATATGCATATTCCCACCTTGGCAATCCCTTAGGGCTCCACTCCAGTGGTCCTAAGTTACCATGTTATTCTTATGGGCAAGATGTTTTAATGGATCACATAATTACTTAAACCGACGTACGTAGTGTATTGTTTATTCAGTCAGTCACATAACATATTTATATGACAGGTAACGGTAAGTAAGTAATACATAAATTTGGTCTTAATATAAACAAATACAAAATAATAATTCAAATTAACAATATGACATGTAAAGTAAGGGTAAATTTAATTATAATACAATTTTCCTACAGTTAATTACCATTTAAAAACTCTAACTTGGTACTTTTAAAAATTACAAATCAAATTTATAAACAGTTTAAATATTCTTCAATCGAATAAAAACAATTTGTTAATAAATCTTCTTTAAATTTATTTTTGAAACTATTTAAAGACATTTCAATTTTTAATTCATTGGGTAATTCATTTATCAAGCACATCCCAGTGTATACGGTAATTTTTCAAATGAGGTTGTTTTGTGTTGAGGATATGCCAGGATATGTTTATATTTACTGTAGTATCATAAGAATGTGAGCTAGAAATAAAAGTTAAATTTTGATTGTGTTTTTTTTTCATAAATGGAATAGTATTATAAATATAAATACATGGCAATGTGAGAATCTGTAATGATTTAAAACTGGGCTTGGTTGATGATAAAAAAGGCACATTATTGATTTTTTTAGTAATCTTTTTTGTAAGCTAAATAATCTTCTACAGTTAACTGAATTACCCCAGAAAATAACACCATAAGTTAAATTTGAATAAACATATGCGTAATAAACTGTTACTGTTACAAGTGTGTTTGTGTTTACTAATTTAGAGAGAATACAAATCATATAATTTCTGCATCTGCATAATTTAGTGGCAACTGATGAAATTTGATCTTTCTAAGTTAACTTGTTATCAATAAATTAAGCTAAGAAATTTGGTATGTTCAGTCAAGTTAAGTGATGAATCCAAAAACGATGAATTACTAGAGCTGTTACTATAGTTTGAATGAAAAACGACAGTTTCTGTCTTGTTGTTATTGAGTACAAAACCATTAGTCTTAAAACACTCATCCATACAAGGCAATCTCCTTGTAATAATTGATTTAAAGTATATTTATTAGGGTTAGTGATTATAGCAGTTGCAGCAGGAATTTTAATCAGCTGTGCGAAGCACGGGTATCACCTAGTTATATTAACTAGTTGTCCTGTTGCTCGAATCCGAGCAAGTTTGTATCCAACGAAAGGTTACTTCAGTTGAAAACCAAAATAACAAAACTAATAAAACGGATGACAACATCTGACAATAATGCGGATACGTACTTCAATCAACACGTAGTTTAGACTTCCGCCATTGGATTGCGCGCCCTGTTCAGAAAATTCAGCTCTTTACTGTATTTAAGTGATGCCATTTCTTAAAATTCTGAGACGTGTTGACAAATCTACATAAAATTGCCTTTAAATACACCTCAACACTCCTCAAACGTTAAAATTCGTCCACCCGTTATCGAATTAAGACTGTGAAAAAACCCTAGCATATAAACAGAGAATTGGATAGCTAAATTGGAGAATTGGATTGGATATAGGATCCATTTTAGCAATATTCAGTGACAAATCAAGATTAGCAACTCCAGCCATCAGCTGGCTTGCCAGTCCGCTACAGAAGCGCTCAATCACAAATCAAAATTCAAAATGTATTTTCAAATATTGAACTCAATCTCTTCGAAGGAATCTTCTAAATGCGATTCCCGCACACTACGAATCACCGAGACAACCAAGAGCCACATTTGTTGTTCTTCGAGTACAGTGCGAGGGCATCAGCCCAGCCGCACCAATTATCTCCGGGCTGCAGAACCGTCATGCCCAGTGGCACGGTGCCCAGTGCTCGCCCCGTGCTCCACACTGATGCTCCACACGGGTGCTCCGCGTCTAATTGCCCCCGAGCCCACAGTCCACACTCCGCGGGCGCTCCATTCTAATTGCGCCGAAGTCGATCTCCTCCGGTGCGCACTGACACGTCATTATAACAGTACAGCCTGGTAATGTTCGTAGCCTTGTAATCCACACACCACACGACATGTAGGCTACGAACCCATCCCTCGGTTCTGATATGCGATCGTTTACCGTTTGTTGAAGGACTGTCATTACGTGTTAACACGACTGGGTATCGATGTGGTTGTTCACTGTACAGAAATGTTGCACGAACTTTACCATGAAGTTTAATCTTTCAAACATAACCACACTGAAATGAGGACCTCCTCAATTTTGTTGGTAAGGGGGAGTCATTCATGTCATGTTACACCTTAAAGAGTCTTCATCACCGGAAGTTGCCGGACACCATCTTTTGTTCCATAAGGCCAATGTTAACTTTGTGCCGTTACTCCTCACCTGATCGTCACAAACAATTAATTTTGGTGTCAAATTAAAGGTTTCGTCGTCCTCTAGGGAAATACAATAGTCGAATTTGGATTTTGTTACAAATTAATGAGAACATGTACAGTGTTTCAGTTCAAAATTAAACTTTTTATTATGAAACTATGATACCCAAATTAAGGAATTCTACATTGTATTTCCCTAGAGGACGACAAAACCTTTAATTTGACACCAAAATGAATTGTATGTGACGATCAGGTGAGAAGTAATGGAGGCACAAAGTTAACCCTAGATCTGGCATTGGCAGGATATCCTGCCAATGCCAGGTGCGGTAAATATGGCGCAGGTGATTTAGGCCTAATTGCTAAATTGTCACTCATATTTTGCCATTTTGTAGAGGTTTTTTAAACAATTCGCAATGCTTAAACTACTGTTGATAACCTAGTCATGTATATGTTTGTTTTGTTCAGAAAAAGGAGATTTATAGTAAGATAAAATAAAAGGAATCCCTGTTGGTAGTTTGTTTGAAAAATGTGAAAAAAATTGTTTGACAAAATTGGAAAAATGTTTCAAAAGTAGAGTCCTAGCATTTTTACAGTAATTTTTTTACAGACAATCAAAGATATTCACAATGTAGGCAATTTATTTCCATAAGTGGAAATGTGATTGAATTGTTTGAACAAAAATTTCTATCCGAATTACGGGGAAAAATACGGAAAACGGGGAAAATCGAAAACTTGCTCTGTACATTTGAAAAATAAAAATAAAATCAGAATTATACAATTTATATACTAAAACTATTATATTACTAAAGGTAACAATACATTTATTGGAAATAATGCCATACTGTACAAAATAATAACTGTTTTTATGACTTTATATGACTTGAAAAACAAAATTTGAGTTTGCCGAAAGCCAAAATTAGTTATTCGAAGATAGGTCTAATTTTTGTACTTTATTATAATATGATAAATGGTACATATATTTATAGGAAATATTTTTCTGAACAAAAATATATACATATGTATAGAGAAATATAAAGAAATAATGGTTCTATAATTATTTGTGGCACGAAACGCGCAAATTGATTTTTCAACCAAAATTTGCAGCCTAGCCTATTTTGAGCAACATGTGCAGAGGTCGCTTCATACTTTTGCTGTGTCCAAACCATAAAAGACAACCCTATCATATGCAAACTCTTTTTGTTGACAAAATAACAGAGGGTATGACTAAAATAAAATGAATGAACCTATGACACGCTAAATAAGTCATAGAGCTATACAAGTTTAGATTTAGAATTGGCAGGATTTCCGGCCAATGACTAATTTGACCAGCACTCAATAACAGCTGATTTCAACAATTATTTGTCAGACTTCCTGAAGACGTATGACAAAGTTCTTATTTCGGAAAACTCATTTTGTTTCCAATGGTACCAACCGCTTCCTGTTTGGCCCGAAATACAGACACTGGGAATTTTTTGAAGAACACGTGTTTTACAAGATTTCGCCGCTCGCGAGTCAAAAATGTTCCGCGCGCAAAATTTCGTTCAAATTATAATAGGAGTTATATTGATCTGTTACTGTTACGAGGTTTGTTTATATATGAAAATGAAAGTTTAGAATCTCCTATTTAGAATAGTATCAATATTATTACGTTTCTGGTTCATTTTCCATGTGTTATAAGCAGTTGAAAAAATGACCCAATTGGCAGGATTCCTGCCAATGTACAGCTGGCGAGCACATGCATTGGCAGGATATCCTGCCATGGCCAGACGGCTCAATAGTACAAAATCAGGCATGGCCGGACCTAGAGTTAACATTAGCCTTATGGAACAAAACTCCAAGATGGCATCTAGCAACTTCTGGTGATGAAGACTTAAGTTTTTTACCCTCGGTTTTGTTTATGTAAGATTCTTTACCTTAGAAACTCACGAAAGCTTGTGACCTTTCGATTACTATATTTTAGCGGGATTGGATGTAGGTTTTCACGAAATAAGGTGGTCAGATACTACACAGAACTCTGCACGAGAATAACTGACCCGAGGAGTATTCCAACCACATCGATATAGGTAAGGGAATGTCCATTACGGGTCAAACTGTATACTTAAGAACATATTTACAATCGAATAATTCAGCAAATCCACTAAAATCACTCCTCGGGGCATTAATGTTTGAAACAGAAACTCCATACACGTGTTAACTGCTATAATTAGCAAGGCAATTGATATTCTAGTAACTCCAGCCCAATTCATATACAAGTAATCAAAATAAATCAATTTTAAACCCCACCCCCAATTTAGAACTTACAACAAAATTACCTTGAAATTACTTAACATTTTGAAATGCATTAAACCACATGACTGTCGGAAAGTCAACTTCTCATCCACACAACAGATCTGAGACTATGACGTAGCAGTAACATACTGTTAGGGTCAACTGCAAGACCACAATAATAGTGGAAAGGACACGGGAAAGACACTGACACAGGCAGTGCCAACAATCATGAAGAGCAGACAGGAGAGTTCATCACAGATGTGACCCTCACTTCACTTCCCCAAGATGTGTGGCCGTGTACAGTCGGGTCGGTAACTCAGTGTCTACAGTATGATCTCCTGACTGTACCTGGTCGATCAGTGAGAATCGGGAAGTGTATCATAAGACAAATCTCGAATTAGCCCTCGAACTCTCCGCGCTCCACCCTACACTCCCCGTTCGTCTTCGAATGACACCTAAGGAATTATGAGACCCTTATACCCACCCAGGCACGAAAAAACAGCCGCCCCTTCCCGCAGATATATAACTAATACACCCCAAAGTGCGTAACTGCTGCAAAAGTAACACTAATTTTTGGTTATTAAAACGTACATTTATATCATCCGTGCAATTTCAAAGACAATTATGCCAAACACCTACATGACTATAATATCATAATGCAGCATACGAATTTAATTATTTCGGTTTGCCTATTACAAAAACATCTCTCAATCCTCTTACTTTTCTTGTTAAGGCCTCATTATTCCTCCAGGTTCGTTCATGCGAAAACGGAGTACAGGAGGTTCCATCTGTACAAGATTCCTAAGAACGACATTTGTTTTATGTTTGCACGCCTTAAAGCACATAAATTACATGAAGTTATTGCGTCTTGAATTGGAAGTACTAATCAACAATAGTTATTATGTCTTAAAAGTTTAAGTGCAAATTGGTCGATACAACTAATCGATTCCTTTTTGCAATGAAACTTGCTCATAAAACATTTTGTTTTACCGGCCGCACGCACTCTCCAATATTCAAATATTTCAAAAGGCAGTATTTTTTCATGCAAACATCGACGTCCAAATCGGGCGAACTCGTGGACTTCCGGCGTTCCGGCGCCGCGACCGGATGTGACACTTCTCTGCCATTTGAATAATGACCATCGTCAACAACCTTCCTCCGCCGCCGAGCCACGGCTTCCGCCAGATAACTAGCGAGATGCCATCAGCCCCTCCACTCGCGCGTTTACAGCTTCACTAGCTCACACCGCAATAATTACTGTATCAACATATCCTCTGAATTGACGGGTTTGAGGGCGCCTGTAATAAACTTAATATTAACTTCAGAAAAGTTTAAGAGGGAAAGAACTCAAACGTTAGAATTTGTCTTGCAAGAGAAGAATAGAAACGAATATTTTCGAACTGGAACACCCTATTAATGAAAACAGTAGTCTGGAAACGGACCATCGAGAACAGCCAGTTTAGTGATCCCATTCATATCTGAAAAAATATTATATTATAAGCGATCATAATAACATCAGTTAACTATACCAGTAAACTTCGACAACGCGAAAAAGCTGTTCTTAACTCTATACCGATTCTTTTTCCAATTCCTTTTTCAATTAGAGGCGTTGGTTGTTTTCCCTACAACCAGAGGCGTAAAGGGAAGATCAGGCAGGACTTTTACACTTACTCCCAATTATTCTTTTCACTACCGCAGTTAGCGTTGAAGTTTCTCGCGTAGAAACAATGTCTGATCTTTCTCTCTGCGGTAGGCCCGAGCCCCATAAGCCACGGGTGAAAGGGGAGGCTCCGCTTGTCATTCGAGCCGCGGTGAACAATGCCAGAGAGAACGGCGTCTCACTACCGGGGTTGCCGATATAACGTGATACGGTCAATAGTAATTATATATGACGGGGAAAGGTCACCTTTCGCTGCTTTCTTGCGATTCTGCGGGCGAGGCACGCACTGCGGCCGGTGAAACCTCTCGCCGCCGCCGCCGCTACCGCATCGTGCGGGGATGATTGGAAAAGCGGCACTTCGCAGTCGCGAGGGTCGAGATTCCAGGATGAAAAGAGCTATTTAAGCTTTCCCGATAGTGCTACGCCATTGTTAAAACTCCCGGTTCGATCCGTACGGTCGGTAAAATCCGAGCATGCATTACAATAAATCCACGGGCGAGGTGTCGTAAATCAGGTTCAAACTAATTGTTGAGAGAAAATTACCATGAACAAGCATTCATTAGTAACTAACATACATCCTGGCATACATTAAACACTGTAGTATTTGGAAGGGTTTACAAGAAGACGTGATTCTTAAATTAAAGAAACTTTTGTTGCTAAAACTCCTCAACTCTTTAACTTGACGTGCGGATAAACGAATATATTATACATTGTGTTATCGTGTATTTCTTTAGTTACAACAAAATCTACAGTTATGTTTCAGTTATAAATAAACGCTGTGCATGATAAAATAAAACGACACTATAAACTTAATAAATAATAATGATCTGGGAACCCTAGTTTTTCAAATACTTTTCCCTCCCCTCTCCTAACATGTTAAAAATATGGAGGAAAACTCGAAATTCGTGGGGCAAGCGCAGTATTTTAAGAACAAACTTAACTTCCTAGATATTTAAAACGTTAAAGGTTAGAAATAAGCATTACATAAACGTGTACTATGCCAAATTCAAAGCATTAACCCTACAAAGTTAACACTTCAAGTGTGAACCTAAACTATCACAATTATGACAATCCAAAACAGCCCAAGCAAAATAACTGATTAGCGCTACTGTCTACCAAACCTGGGATCAATACACACAGACAGAACAACACTGAGCTAGAGAGCGAGAGTCGCCCCGAGTGGCCAAGTAGGGCTACCCCGTGGGCGGCCGGCCTTGGGCGTCTCACCTACATCTGCTGCAGCGCACCGAGGATTGGGCTGCGGCAATTAGGCCGAGGATACCACTGATCTGACCACATCCATGGTGATGGACAACTGGCAGGTAACATGATCACGCGGGGCTGCGAGTTATGGAGCTGCCGGGTCCAGAGTTATAGGACTTCACGTTTAGGAGACGAAACAAAGGCGAGAGCTCCACTGGTGAGTCACTGAACAGAACTGTTAGATCAGGCAAGCTGGTACTCACGACTTCGTTCGCGGGAATCGTTTTTCTCGATTCCTGGTGGTCAGTGGTAGTAAAGGTATTGTTAAGAAGGGGACACAAATGAAAAACATAAGGAAATAAGTCCATTATGGCGGAGCCCGAAGGTCCAGAACTTCGATTTGTCTTTTGCAAGTAAACTATACAACAAGAGTTGCCAGAAAATAAGTAGGGCCTATGATTGGCCTAAATAATACTTCATTACTACATTTACAATGCACATTCTCCATGCAAAATTCAAAGAGTACGGTACACCGCGACATTTTGTCTTAAAGAAAAAGCGGGTAAAAACGCGAAATCGTCCGTGACTGGAGTTCCCTCCTACAAATGCCAGCATTTTTAAATTGACGTTTCAAGCAAATATGATCTACCAGTTCATCATAGAGCGTAATATTACATTAGTTCTCGACCCTGTAATAATAGGACATTTAACAAATTCCAATTCTGATACGGTGAAGTTTAATTTGCCAAAGAAATTTCAATGTACGGTCAACACCAACTGACGATTGCTCAAAAATTACCAAGGGAGATCATAAAGATCGAACGCATACCCCTCCACGTCCACGCCATGCCAAATAAAGACTGGCGGTGCAAAGAATCCCGGCATGTATACAAAGAATAAGCGAAGCTATTGTAACCATTCCCGTGAAGACTATTTCGCGGGCAGTTAGTTGTAATCTAAAAGGATTTTACAAAAGCTCAAAACTGACATGTGAATATATCAGGAAACGTAACGTCCAGAGGCCACAGCACGGGAGTGACTAAGGAACCGGCCCGCCCACGTCCCGCGCATATGTTATCTAGGCTGCGCTCCTATATGGCGCTCCAGTGTATGAGCGTTCCTGCCGGGAGGGCTGCTGCTGTTGTGTGCGCGTGTGTACAGACTGGGCGTGTATCGGATGTGCGACCCTTCGCCCCACAGGCAATGTATAGGGTCCTGTCACCCCACCAACGACTCGTAGCATGACGCCTTGTGCCATTACGATTTATTATGAATTCTTTCGACGTTTTGTTCCAATAACATTTCGGCATTCGGAAATTACGTGAAATTCCAAGAAATCAGTCCAAAATCGACCAAATTACTAAGGAAGGAATAATTGCTACGGTTTGAACATAAAATTATAAATTCAAACTTACTTTACAATAATATGGTAAAGTTTGGACTCATTTTTCTTAGAATGTTATGTAAACACAACAATTATGAAATCGTAACAAAAAATGATTAAAGAATTTGTAAAAAATTGTAACTAGGCGTCTGACTAGGAGTCGGTAACGGGTTGAGTAGGAAGCCTAGCACCACTGAATAGCGGAGTGTCCCTGCGCTAGCGAGAGCTAGGGTTGCTCATCACACGTCGCGTCGTCCCTAAAGGGTCAGTTCGCGATCATGTTTTAAGCGCGTGAAATAAAAATAATTTGTATTCTAATAGTTTATGAAAATTAAATTTACAACATATAATAATGCATACAAATCATACAAACAGTGCTTTATAACAATAGCGATAACAGTGTTTAAAATCCCTTTATTTGCAGGTAAAATCGGATGCAGGACGAAAAGCGTACACCAAAACAATCCAATATAAAATATCGAATCACTATGATACATCGATATTACAGATGAGAATATCGAAAATCTACCGGTAATCAAAAAGTTGTTTAATATCGAAAACACCATGACAATAACAACAGTGCTCTGCGGAGTTAGGTCAGGTTAGAATATTACAGTTTATGTTAATTTAAGATAACCTATCCCACAAGAAAGCACTGTAAAACTTCTTAACCGTGTGTTAAAACGAAAACAATATCGAATGGGAATATGGTTATCGGTATGGAAATCGTGAAAATCCGATATTTTATATTCGATTGTTTTGGTGGACACTTAAGGTACGGTACTGCTACACAAGTCCGTCACGTCAAGTCACTGAGTTGTGTAGCCGCTTAAATTTGATTTCACAGGGAGCATACCTCTCGAAAATGGACGTGACGTGACGTGACGGATATGTATAGCAGTACCTTTCGTACTGTACTACCTTTACTATAGTTATATAGGTAGTTTGGGGAAGGTAGTGTTAGGCTATCCACATGCGTTAGGCTAGCGAAGGAAATAATTTAGGAGGGGGGAGTATAGCCGGGGCCTACGGTAGCACAAGTGGACCTACATGCTATTTCTATTACGTCACGTTATTACTACCTAAGTACTTGAAGACATTCTACACTGAAATGTGCCATCGCATTTCAAGCGGGGGTTTTATTCATGATCAATGAAAGATATTCTACCACTCAGCAAGCGCCTAAAAGCCACTTTACAGGTTGTTATACCATCCAGCACCTTGTATATTTAAAAGTGGGTTAAGCACGTTAATAAAGAACAAATATCCTAATATTGGCCATTGAAGATTTTAAGGCTAATTAGGCGAAGGCTAAACAAGAGATGGTAATTTTCACAAACTCAAACAAGGCACAGCTATAGATACAATTAGTCTGGCATTGAAACAATAAATAGTAATGTTTTTAAAACAAGTCCCATCTTTTGATGTAAAAACTAGTTATTTTTTTAATGATAGAGGGAAACACTCTACTCTTGAGCTACGCCACGCCTATAACTGAACTGTATAGGTTGGGTGGAAGGCTATATGTCGTAATTTTAAAAATATACTTAGACAGATGCTTTCACTGCAAACCAAACGACGAAAACGTTTCTTCGTGAAATAAGCTAAATGTAAATTAATTATTTACTAAATTAATCTGATAATTATGAAATAATGTCTGATAGAATAGAGCTGTAACTGTATAGGTTGGGTGGAAGGTTATTTGTTTAACATCAAAACTGAACCTAGACAGTTATGCTTTTGCTGCAAACCAAACGACGAAAACATTTCGTTGTTTTTTTACTATTTATTATAAATTTAGCCTAATATCTTATTATATTACTGTGTCTGATAAAATAGAGAACAGCTTATTTTTTCTAAACTGTGTACTTTTTAACTGTAACTGTTTATTATTTTACGTTGATCGGCATTCCGTCCTTTTTAATATTTCGCAACAAAAACAACTTGATGAAAAAGGTAAATTATACCAACTCCTCGAAACTTGGAAATCAAATTGGTTTACTTGCATACGGTACTAAAACATTTGTATGTATTACAATCATCCTAAATTCTAACTAAAGTAATAATTAACGTGGAAAATGCTAAGAAATTGTAAAACTAAAGAACGGTCTAGACGCAGCACGCCTGCCGTCACAGTGATGTTATTTGTGCGGCTGATCAGTGTGTGGATTGCACAGTATTATTAGAAGGCACACAACATTGCCATTCGATAAAATAATTATGACATGTTATGTTTACAAATTATGTTAATATTTCACACACAACTATGAGTGGAACACAACTATACTTTGATTAAAAATACAAACGATATTCGGCTCATTTTCTGGCAGGAATGTTCACCCAATTTGAATTAGGCCTACCGACCGCGACGATATGAAAAATACCGATTGTTTCCGAATCGATAATCATACTCGATATGTTTTGTAAAATCCGACTATCACCGTACCGCTGGTCACTGTCGTGTCGGTGGGAAAGGGTGTGATAGGAAACGGAAGGGGAAGGGAGGACGGACAAAACGGACCCGGAAGGACGGGTGTGACTCCGGAAATGGAAATGGTCAACTAAATATTGATAGGGAAATTAAGTGATCGGAAAAGTTCAAATACATCCTATACTCTTATATGAGCAATGTTTGTTTGATTGGTTGGTTGCACAATTATCTGGGAAACGGCTCCGAGGATTTCCTTCAAATTTTGGAAATAACTAAGTTCTGGTATAAAAATATGTTCTAGACAGGTCTCATTCCCAGTAAAAATCAAATAATGTTAAATACCCCCAAAGGAGCAAACCTGCGTACTCAGCGAATTTCCAATGCATATATATATATATATATATATATATATATATATATATATATGTATCTAAATACCACATAAAGCCACATACCAAGTTTCATCAATATACATTCATAAATAAACGATTTATGACATTTTAATTATTCTCCATAAGAATAACATGGCGGCTGAATATGCAGGTTTGCTGAAGCAAGGAACACAAAAAATGGGGTTTTATACAAATATCAATATAACTCAAGTAGGTAAAGCCACATACATAATTTTATTAATTTATGTTCATAATTAAGGGAGATAACACTTACTTATTCTCCATAAGAATAACATTGGACAACGTACTGTGTTTAGCACTTTCAATATCTCGGTAACCTGAGACATAGAGAAATGATCAAAATATCAAATTGTGTGTTTTTTAAGCTGAATCCAATGGGAAAAACTAAAATTTGACCATTTACAAAATTATATGTACAAAATTCGAAAAACCCATTTTTCGGGTACAAAACCCCCTCAAAATACCCCTTCAGATAGAGCGATCTGGCTGGATTTTGAACTTAGTCATAAATGTTGTTTTACACGTTTATACCAAATTTCATCAAAATCGGATAATTTTTACGAGAGTTATCATGCTCACAGACATACATATATATACAGTTTCGAACGAATGGTGTTTTTGGGGTCTGGGGACCTCAAAACGAAAAGTTATCATGGTCCCGGGCCTAAGTCTTACCATGCCGACTACGGTAATAGCTTCTTCCCTATAGGGGAAATTCGCTAAAAAAGAAATTCAAAATTAAAAAAAATTATCATTGGGCGTTATCATTGATGAACGAAGTGAATCACTGTATTGATGAAGAAGTTTCAGTGGCCGTGTGTGGGTGTGTGTGTGTGTGTGTGTGGGTGTGTTATCGAAATACTAAATAACTGTAAAACATTTCTTAATTAAATTTTGAAGGAGTCATTTGGGATACCAAAGGGATGTTTTAACACAGCATTCGTATTTTATTTTGGATTATTAATAATTATTAAAACTAATTTTAATGTTTGATATTCAGTAGTTGAATTGGTTTTCGTAGTAAGCTATTGACTATGGTTGTCTTTAAAATGTCAGCTGGGATTTGTCTGTGTTTCACTTGAGGGATTTTTATCCCCTATATGGGATATTTTGACTGCTTGTGGGATAAAATGGGATTGTGGGATAAAGTGGGATTTTTTTGAAATCGGCATTACGTCTGCTAGTTTGCTTACAACTTACGACCAGAGCACCTTAGCAGTAGCACTTCTAGTGGATTTTCTCGCCGTACTGGCAGTTGCGGGGTTTCCCATTTTTAACCTCGCTGTCCGCACCTATTATGATTTTATAAACGTCACAGAACGAACATTGAATCATGTCAATTTCGCTGGCCGAGCCATGTTGGAATTAACAAGCAAACTATTTGCCATTTTTTAGTACCTGCTTCGTACTCTTTAGTACTACCATTAAAAATATTAGTACCTCTCACGTAAATAAATTATTTAATTTAGTTAATTCACCGTATCATTTAACCTATGTCGCATTGCTCAAAATCCTTTGAGGTACTAAATGTAAAATACCTATAGGTAATTAGTAGATCTAAATAAGCTCTATCTAACGGTATAAATATTGTACTAATACATTATTCAATAATCATATAATATTTAACATTAATTGTGTTGCAATGTTTAACAAATCAGTGGGAAAGTGTGGGATATGACGAGGGATACTATAAGGGAGAGTCTGGGATAAAGTGGGATTTTTTGTATCAGTGCGTGGCATATTTTTACCGTAGAGTGGAAACACTGCATATTTGTTTATAAATTACTCAAATGTAAACATAACCAAAACTATGGATTTGGTTATGTTTTGTTCCATCAATTTTTTTTATTTCGAAATAGTTTAAAATGTGAGTGTTATGTGAATTAATAGTGTTTTGTCGTGTTTAAAACAATGCTTGTATCTATTTAGATTTATTATTATCAGTTTATTTTTTACTGGAAAACTTCGATGTAAAAGCTAAAGTGTTTGGACTAGTGATGATAAATTAATACAATAGGTTTTGGAATTTTTGAATTACTGGGACAGTATAACTCTGTAACACGACTGACTGTGATTGATAATCAAGCGTGTTGTAGACCTATAGTAGTTTCTTTACATTGTGAACAACTTACTTGATGGCAGACTTACTAAACTATCATACGTGTAAACTATCTTTATTACATGTAATGTACCAAATAAGCCTCACTGTCACCTAATGACATGGGATTAAAGTTTTGTAATCTACCGGTCAGTAAAATAGTCTGGTTACAGTTTATATTTGTTTGCATTTTCTGTGGTTAATATTGATTTTCAAAAACAATCAAGATGTCCAAAACTCCGTAATCCCAACCGTCTACATTGTTTAACTAATTACGATGTAGACAGATTGCCCTCCTGAAAAATTGTCATTAATGTAGATGTTGGATTTTGCTTTTAAACCTCTAGTGCTGCGATTTCAGTAGCTTGTGTATTTAAATTCAAACTAACATATATTAATGATGTAAACATTTTAAAATTTAAGGTATGAATTTTATAAGATACTGTTATATAAATAAATCATTGAATACCTTTTTTTACATTAAATGGGTTTAAAACAAGTATATTTCTGTATGTTTAACCCCCTGATTTTGGAGCTGGAAATTAATAGGTCTAATAATTATTGGCAACTTTTCTCTTAGGTTATATATTTCAAACTCGTCGAAAACCATCCGGTACCAAAAATATATTAGTCATTGGCCGAGTCTTAAAAAAGCGTGAACAGGAGCTAGGACATGTGACCAAATAAACGCAATCAGTTTAATCTAATTGCTAGGTACACACAGTGGTTTTAAGAGGTTAATTGCTCCACCTCACCCTCCAGGGTTAGATGGAAACGTATTCCGCATATTTTCTATTCATTGTTGCTAGATTAAGAAACCCCAGCATAGCTGCTATAGGCACGTTTTCCATAAGCGGGTATTTTGCGCAGGTTACCAGAAGGTTAGGATATAGCAGGAAAGGAAAGGGTGGGATGGGACAGGCAGCCAAATTGGCCTTTCAGAGTACCAACTCCCGTGCCTTGTGACAGCTGTGATCAGGCTCAATGTGGACCCGCTCTGCCCTCCAACTGGCCAACTCAACGGATGGGGTATCCATGTACAACAGCCAGGGACCATACATTCTCAGGTTGGGGACCAACCCCTGAGTTTCCGCCCCGAGCCGCTGCAAGTGGAGGGACCAAAGGTGAAAGGGAAGTTTGTCATAATGGACATCCAAAAAACTTCATATGTAATGACAATTTAATTTGCTGTACCCAATGTCAGCATCCAAACTGGTATAGACCAGTTTTAAGGTTGTCCTGGGACGAATATTCTCTATTGGTCAATGCTAACACACCAAGTTTTAATAAAATTAATAAGTATACAAGAGATATATGTTTTTTATTTCTTATAAGAATAACATCTGACAATATACTTAGTTTACTGCTGAATGGAAATTGAAATATTCTCAACAACCATTAGCCGAATAGCCTACTAACGAAATACTAATTTAACCGTGTGTGGATTGGAGTACTAATGTTTCATCTTTTAGAGCTTTTTATGGCAATGAGATAAAACTGTTGAAACCTGCTAAAAATATTTAAAGTTTATGGTACTAAGAAAGGTAAAAAACTGAAGTTTGGGGTCTCTTAAGCCCTGTAATTTCTGAACCCAAATTTTTCTAAAAAATCAGGTGGTATATTTGATTAGAAACCTAATATAAACCACCAAATAAAAAATCCAAAGATTTCGAAAGCGGCTCCTCAAAACTGCTCCAGACCTATATACTACGTTGTTGGGTACCAAAATATTATGGATACCTCTTTGTTCTTCCCTCAGGGCTCTGCCTTTACTATCACTCCCAACTTTTAATTTTAACGTATGATTCGTTGGATTTATTTTGTTAAAGCAGCATCTCCTGAAAGATGTCCCCACGTTTGATACGCCGCCCTACTCAACCATAGACCTCCACCGCACAGGAAAATTTTCTTTGTTATTATTTACACCTTTTTTAGTAATTTTAGAAAATTTTCAATTATACAAAAATTTTTTGTTATTTTCTTTTAACCCCGACCTTAGAGCTCAGCCTCGCTGGCTTTAAAAGTTGCCTTGTTAAATTTATGGAGGAAAGATGATCCTTGGGTAAGCGTTCGGGAGTTCGGGTCAGCATTCGGGTTGAGTACTACTAGCTGGTCAGACAGACATTATTCTATCCTAATGTCACTGAATTTGTTTTATGTCAAAGATTCTCGTTCTTTTTCAAGATGAGCTCGTTAGCTACGCTCACTTGCCTATGTTTATATAGAGCTTGCTTCGGTATTGAAAATGAGTTGCTATTCAAATAGATTTATTATGTCTATAATAAACATATGTTTATATGCTTTTCAAGTATGTTTAGATATCATCCTTATAACAGCTGTTTGATGAAACTAAATAACTAACATACAATCCCGACTTTGTTTTATGTATTTAGATAATGAAAATCACTTAATAATATCTTGCCATGGCAACGTTAATATACACTAGGCAGCAATACGGATTTTAGCAATTTGAAATTTAAGTAACTGCACAACGCCATCTGTAGAGCCTGATATAAGCGTAGGTTATATTATATAAATCAAACAGGAAAGTTGGCCGGGCTGGTAAGGGCCCGCACTTGCATTTAGGGTGTAGACCAGACCTAAATTCAGCCCTGGCCGTCTGTATGCAGAACTTCAAACATGCTAGAATCCAGAATCATTGTCCCTGTCTCGTGTACATTCTATGTGCCTAAGAGTAAAAATATGTTATAGTCAATCAATACAAATGCTGAATTATTTTGACTCAATCCTATCCTACACTATAATATGAGTAAGGTTTGCATGCTCGCTTGCTTGGTTGATTGCTTGCAACTCTTATCTCAAAAACGGCTCCCAACGATTTTCTTAAAAAATAACTAATGTGTCCTACCAACTACTTGTGTTGTAAAACCTGATATCTGGGTTAAAAATAAGTTCTAGACATGTCCCATCCCCCAAAAAAATCAAATAATGTAAAAAGCCGCTATGGAAAATTGAAAAAAATCACATTGGGCTTTTGGAGATTAAAATAAAAGCAAAAGAGTCATAACAGCTATTCAAAATCTTTCAGCGAACTCTCAAAGTTATACTCATATAGTTTAAGTACTACCTGGGACTGAGCTTTGCTAGGGAAAGGTCAATCTTGTTTATGACTTGGAGTTGTTTTTCACCATGTACCCTACTAACTAGCATTTTTGAGGTCACAACAGTTGTTATTATAATGCACCTTTGAGTCATTCTGGATATGACCACTCTACATGTAATCTTCATTCAAAGGATTTATTATCTGATTTTATGGAACCACATGGAACTCATGTTGTTTATGATTATTAACATGTGGTTTCCTGAGAGCAGAGATTAAAAGATTTGGGAGAAGATTACATACATAGAGTAGTAAAATAAATCAAAGGGATATTGAGCTATAAATAACAACTGGAGTGACCTTAAAAATGTAGAAAAGAGGCAAATGAGTTATACAAATCTGATTATCAGTAGGGGGAAATAAGCTCCAAGTTATCTAAACAAACTGACTAGCCTTCCCCCGAGCAAAGTTCGGCCCCCAGGTATCATATACTCTAATATGAGTAAGGTTTGCTTGTATGTTTGCTTGCTTGCGACACTAATCTCAAAAACGGCTTCAACGATTTCCTTCAAATGTTCAAAATAACTAATTTCTGGGATAAAAATAAGTTCTAGACAGGTCTCATCCCCAGGAAAAATCAAATAATGTAAAAAAAAATAAAATGAAAAGTTAAAAAAATTAACATTGGGCTTATGGAGTTTTAAATCAACACAAAAGAATTTTATCAGCTGTTCATAATCAACCAGGGAACTGTCAAAGTAATACTCATGTTTGTTATAATTATTAACATGTGGTTTCCTGAGAACAGAGATTAAAAGATTTGAGTGAAGATTATATATATAGAGTAGTAAAATAAATGAAAAGGACATTGAGCTATAAATAGCAACTGGAGGAACCTTAAAAATGTAGAAAAGAGGCAAATGAGTTACACAAATCTGATTATCAGTAGGGGAAAGTGATGAAATATTACTCCAAGTCATCTAAACTGACTGATTGGCCCTCCCCCGAGCAAAGCTGGGCCCCCCAGGTACTGTCGTGTTAAAACGGATATGAGAAGGGTGTTACCACTCCAGTAGTCAGTAGTATTTTTTATTTATATTAGTCCTAAATTATCTGTTCTTGCCGTTGTGGAGTTAAAACGGATATGGGAATGGTGTTACCATTCCATTAGTAAAATGTTTGGTTTATTAATTATCTGTTCTTGCTGTTGTGGAGTTAAAACGGATAACAGAAGAGTGTTACCAATCCAGTACCTGCCTACATATCTTTAAAAATTCAGCCTTCGTTCATCCTCTTACGGGAAGAATGAGCGTACACCTAGTTATTATGGAGTTAAAAATCAAAACAAAAGAATTGCATCAGCTATTCATAATCAATCAGGGAACTGTCAAAGTAATACTCAAGTTGTTCATGATTATTAACATGTGGTTTCGTGAGATCAGAGATTAAAAGATTTGAGTGAAGATTACATATATAGAGTAGTAAAATAAATCAAAGGGACATTGAGCTATAAATAACAACTGGAGTGATCTTAAAAATGTAGAAAAGAGGCAAATGAGTTAGACAAATCAGATTATCAATAGGGGGAAGTGGTGAAATATTACTCCCAGTCATCTAAACAAACTGACTGGCCTTCACCTGAGCAAAGCTCAACCCCAGGTACTGTTATTTAAATGTTATTTTAATTTGCAATAATATACAGGAAGGATGAATTCTACCAGTAATAATTGCGTACTGTTAGAAGAAAAAATATATGACAAATTATTTTTTCAGTTGATAATACATATTTTATATCTAGCCTAAGCCACAGAGAAAAAAATAAATTTTTCTTCTCTGTGCCTAAGCTACTAAGCTCTGTGCCTAAGTTTTTAAGCACTGGAAGTTTCCAATAGTAATAATAATTTAAATATAAATAAATTTAAGTGTGGCGTTTTACTTTTAGCGAATATCCCCTATAGGGAAGAAGCTATTACCGTAGGTGGCATGGTAAGACATAAGCCCGAGACCTTGATAACTTTTTGTTTTGAGGTCCCCTGATTCCAAAAACACTATTCGTTCAAATTTATATATATGTATATATATGTGTCCGTTACCGCAATGACTTTTGAAAGAAACGCCCGATTTTGATGAAATTTGGCACAAATGTGTTGAGTAACATTTATGACTATAAGTTCGAAAACCAGATCAATCGGACTATGGGAAGGGGGTTTTAAATTTTCCAAAAATCTTTTTTTTGAATTTTTCCCCCTAAAATTTTAAAAACACTCAATTTTTGTTATAGCAATTTTATAGAGCTTAAAAACAAATAATTTAGTATTTTGAATCATTAACCTATGTTAAGTGGTTGTAGAGAAAAGTCAAAAAACGTGTCTATCAAAGTTCCCATGTTAATCTTATAGGAAAAAGGTTTTTGAATTTTCCTCAGCTAATTTTACTGAAAACTTCGCATTTATTTTTACCAATCAGTTAAGCTCTATAAAACAATCATTTTGGTGTTTTAGTGTTGTTCTACGTCCAACCGTTTCAGAGATATTCAAAGTGCTAAACACAGTACGTTGTCCAATGTTATCCTTATGAAGAATAAATAAAATTTGATATCTTGATTATTTATGAATGTATATTGATAGAACTTGGTATGTGGCTTCACGTAGTACTGGTATATTGATATTTGCACAACAAATTGATTTTTTGTTGATTATCCACGTAACAGCAAACCTGCGTACTCAGCCACCATGTTATTTTTATGGAGAATAAGTAAAATGTAATTACTCCCTTAATTATGAACATAAATTAATAAAACTTGGTATGTGGCCTCAGCTTGTTGAGTTATATTGATATTTGCATAAAAAAACTTTTTTGTTCCTTGTTGCAGCAAACCTGCTTATTCTTATGGAAAATAATTAAAATGTTATATAGCGCTTATTTATGATTGAATATTGATGAAACTTGGTATGTGGCTTCACCTAGTTAAATTCTATTTATATTTGTATACAAAATAATTGTTTGTGTTCCTTGTTTCAGCAAATCTACGTACTCATCACCAATGTTATTCTTATGGAGAATAATTAAAATTGTATATATCGCTCATATGTGAATATATTTTTATGAAACTTGGTATGCGGCTTTATGTTGTATTAAGACATATATTATGCATTGGAAATTTGCTGAGTACGCAAGTTTGATGCGACAGGGGTATTTATCTCTACCACACCTTTTGACGAAATTAAAGCAACATAGTAGATAGGGGATGGTTAGCCAAAAATCAGAATCAAGTTTAGTACAAAGACAAACTAATTCATTACCACAATTCAGTATGACGCTACCAGTAAAACAACATTTGGGTAAGCAAGAAATACAAATAGACAAAGCGTTTATCTTTCATAAGTGGAATTTTTTCAATAGTAAAGATTTAAGTAAAGCATGTAATTATATAATGCATTTTTTATACTTAATCATGTGATAGGGCCTATACCATTTTAGTAGTTAAAATATTTTATTGGCAAAACTTGTTGGCCTGAAGTGGTTTTATTTGGTTGAGGTTCATTGAGGAAATCTGAACCTAGTACATAAAAAACCACACCCCCATATACAAACAGGAGCATCCAGGCCTACCTACCAATAATGGCTTCTCCATGAGTAACCTACAAAGCCTAGTTTTGGAAATCAATCTTCATTATTTTAAAACATTAACTCCAGATAATTATTACTATGATTTTCAAATCCTACTTAAGTTATTATTTTATGGAATTAGAGACCAAACACTGTGTAACTGTGACATTCATATGGGTTTCTGAGTTTTAACAAACCGGCCCTTATAAACATTTATTTACGAGTGTCACAATTACACTGTGTTTGGACTCTTATTCTCATGGAATAATTCCAAAGTTGAAAAATGAGAATATTGCAATACAAATAAGTGTCGATAGCTTTAAAAAATGCAGTTCTGCAGACAAAGGCCTATTAGTTGACTCATAGAGGAACGATTGGGGGCAGGTAGGGCGGGAATATCTCTAATCCTTTCGGACGCATGGTTCTTTGGACAAATTCATAAGTACATAGATTTTATGTACTAGAGTGTAAATTAGGTCTGTCTCACTTGAGAGTCCATTTCACTCAAATTACATACACAATTATTTCCTTCATTTGCCATTTTGAATACATACACAAATACCCCCCCGTCACAGCAAACCTGCATACTTAGCGAATTTCCAATGGAGATATAAATGTCTTAACACTACATAAAGCCACTTACCAAGTTTCATAAAAATATATTCACAAATAAGCGATATATACAATTTTAATTATTCTCCATAAGAATAACATTGGGGCTAAGTACGCAGGTATGCTGCAACAAGGAACACAAAAAATGGGTTTTTATGCTAATTTCAATATAACTCAACTAGGTGAAGTCGTATACCAGTTTTTATTCATTTATGTTCATAATTAAGGGAGACAGAGCATTTAATTATTATCCATAAGAATAACATGGGGGCTGAGTGCGCATGTTTGCTGCTACGGGAGAATTATGCGAAAACAATTTTTTGGAGCAAATATCAATAGACCTCAACGAGATGAAGCTGTATACCAAGTTTCGTCAGTATACGTTCATGAATAAGCAAGATAAAAAAATTTTCTTTTCCTCCATAAGAATAACATTAGACAACGTACTGTGTTTAGCACTTTCAATATCTCGGTAACCAATTAACGTAGAGGAATGATCGAAATACCAAATTGTGTGTTTTTTTAAGCTGAATCGAATGGTCAAAACTAAAATTTGACTTTTTCAAAAATTATATGTAAACAATTCAAAAAACCCATTTTTGGGGTACAAAACCCCCCCAAAATACCCCTTTGGATAAGTCGATCTGTCTGATTTTCGAACTTAAAGTCATAAATGCTGCTTTACATATTTATACCAAATTTCGTCAAAATCGGATCATTTTTACGAGAGTTATCGTGCTCACGGACACACACACACACATATATATATATATATATATATATATATATATATATATACAGTATCGAACGAATGGTGGTTTTGGGGTCTGGGGACCTCAAAACGAAAAGTTATCATGGTCCCGGGCCTAGGTCTTACCATGCCGACTACGGTAATAGCTTCTTCCCTATAGGGGAAATTCGCTAAAACAAAATGAACTATCATCAATTTCGGCTGAATTCACATTTAGCTTCAAGGCCCAAAGCAACAATCAATCAGCTATATTGATTACTTCTGAGCGTGAGCAGTAAAGTATCACGCAGCAAGCGATGAAACCTTTTTCGCTCACTAAACAGAAAACAGCAGTTTTACGATGTATTTTTAGATCGTAAAGAAACGCTTGGCACAGCTGTGGGGAAACAACCTTTCTGAATTTCACAGATTTAAATTCGACTTAAGAAGCCATTGTTTTCATGTCCAACAAAATGTTCAAAATTAATAGCTCACATCAAATTAATAGATTCATTCAACAAATTCAAAAAATGTTTAAAATTGTTCCTAATTTCCCAAGCCTTCTATTACCTGCAGGTGTTTCTATTACCAGTGCACTCTGAATACCTAGATGTACAGTATCTACTGCTCAACCTATAATAATAACAATGATTTCCATGACAATGATTCACATATTCCTAAATGTCTTAACCCAACCCAGTGTCCTATGAAAACCACTTTGACCCATCCAATGCAAGAAGACTGGCCAACTGGACTGAAGAGGAATCCAATCCCCACTTCCTTTGATATTTTCATAAAAACTCCATTTTGCTGTGGTGCTAGTATCAACAAACCTCAGTACTCAGGTTCTAATGTTACTCTTATGAACAACATTTTACATCTGATCTCGCTTATTTATTAATAAATTTTGACAAAACTTAGTAGGCTTATATGACTTAATCTGGTTGTGGACGATTCATTAATTATGCATAACAGCAAAATTTTGCTTTTGTCCCCATACCTGCAAAACTGTGTACTCTAATGTTATTCTTATGGAGAACTAACTAGCTGCAATCGTTCCCGGTTTCACCTGGGAATACGACAGTTGTTTGTGCTGCATTCTGTGGTTGACCCGTGGAACTACTTCAAATCATAATTAGCTGATAGAATTTTCATCAGCTCAAACCAAAGTGAATGTCCACAAGAATAATACAGGGTTAGAGCCCTGTGGGGCATAGCCCTATGGGAATTTCTTAAAATCCCTTCTTAGTGGGTGCTTATGCTATAAGAGGAGTCTACACGCAAAATTTTGTGCTTCTAGGTGCAGTGGTTTGGCCCGGGCGTTGATTGGAATTTCATATTTATAGATATAGATAAATACAGTTTCATAATATGCTTATTTATGAATAGTGTACAACCCAGTGGTTGAAATTCAACCAAAAATTATTCTATAATAGTGATTAGCCTGAATAACAGTATCTCAAACAAAAGTTGGTACTGAGATACATTCAAATAATATATAAACTAGTGGGCCTGTTGCTCGAAACCGAACATTCAGCTAACAACATACGGTATGCTGTTCTGTTATCATGTGTTAGTAACATGTGTCTTCTATTAACAGCTGTTTTAGTATGCAATTAATACAAATTATTATTCTCCATGTCAATCTTATGGGCAAGAAACAAACTTTGAGGGCGGCCCATGCCCTTCAGCAAAACAGTACCGTATTGGAAATTGAAAACCACTTTGCACAACTACGAATCTGGGCCATTTTTTTGAAACTTAATCGTCAAAATCAGTCCAGGAATAACGGGAGTTCTGTTTATAAAAATCAACTTGGCGTATTATAGATATCGATATTTCTGCTGCCCTTTCATATTCAGTACCTAGACCGAGCGCCTTTTATCGCTCCAGAACAATATTTTCACCATAACATAAGGGACCATGCACATATTACGTAACACACTTAAGGGGGGGAGGGGGTATGGCTTGGCGTTATGTTGTGTTATGTGGAGGGGGGGGTTGGATCGACGTTACGTAATTCAAACATAAGAGCTGGCGTGATCCCGTATCTATTAATACTGTTATAAATCTTTCCAAAATAAAAAAATAATCAAATTGATATATAAATCACGGTTACATATATAAAAAATACAAAATAAATAGTTATATAAAAAATACTTCCGTCATACTATTTTAATAACAGTTAAACTAAAAATAAATGCATAACGTGTTTTGAATACGTTCTGTGTTGTTTTAAAGTGTAAAATCATGAATTGATACAGTACTGCGCAATACCACCACCCACATCTTAAGTTTTATAAGTTGTTTTGTATTTGTATTAGTTATAAATTAAATTTGTTACGTTTTAGCTGAGATACGGTAGTTTATTTTGTTGCTTATATATTAATAACAGTCTTGTATATCTTGTATATCTTATATATTTTGCTTTGAAATAAGTTATTAAAACATGTTGTTAAAGTCATTTAAAGTTTAATGATTCATTAAAATCCATATTCCAAATTGCAAATAAAACTATGCTTAAAAGGTTTAAGCTGTTTTAAAGTCTACTAAGACTGAGTTACGTAACAATGTAACACATTGGGGGGGATGGTCAAATGTAATGGTATGTGGGGGGAGGTCTGAAATGACGAAAAAGTCTGTTACGCAATATGTCCCTAACCACTTTTTAAGGCCACTGGGACAGAGTCCTAAGGTTGGAAAACCGTAACCACACTAGCAATGAGGTCTGGTCCAGGAGCAGGTTTTAGGGGCTGTTTTCGAGCCTTTACGATATCGTATAGTTTCACCATAAGTATAACATGGCCGCTTTTGAGGCCATTGCAACGGAGCCCTGAGATTTGGAGGAAGAGAAACAAAGTCAAAATATTGATGGTCCCATACAACGTAATATGGTGTGCGAGTAGATTTGAGGAGCCTTTTTCACAATCTACTTTATTAGTATAGATATTTTCTCTATAATAACATGGAAACTTTATAGCCAATGGGGCAGAGCCCTAAATACGGGGTTATAAAAAAGTTATCCAAATGTTATAGATCAATAACATCTGGCTAAAATCAGTAAAAAAATTCAAAGAATAACATAGCCAACTTTGCCAGGAGGCGGAGCTTTAAGGTTGCTGGGGACGTAACCAACGTTGGGGCTACATTCAAGGGGATCACATATCAAAATCGGAGGTCTGGAAGTGATGGAATAAGCCAGTGGGGCATAGCTCTGAGGTCAGAAAAAAAGCATCCACAGATTTTTATCCTCCCTACAATCTGGTGTGGTCCACGAACAGATCTGAGGAGCCTTTTTCACAAGAATCTGGAGTGCTCTGTTCTCCATAAAAGAATACAACAGCAACGTTTTAGCCAATGGGGCAGAGCCCTAAGGTTGCAGTTATAAAAAGCGTATCAAAAGGTTATCGATCAATGAATATTGGCTAAAATCACGCATACAATCAGAAAGAATAACTTGGCATTTTTGCCAGGGGGCGGAGCATTAAGGTTGGTGGGGGGCATCATTCAAGACATTCAGCTTTATAAAACAATTCCAAAGAACCATCACACGTCAAAATTGGACGTCGGGAAGTGATAGAAAAAGCCCATGGGGCAGAGCCCCTAGGTCAGGAAAAACATACCCTAAGTAATGTAGTCCTCCAACATGATGGCCTATGGTACGGGAGCAGATTTGAAGAGCCTTTTTCGCAATAAGCTGTAGGACCACTATTCTTTCCATAGGAATAACGTACCGGTAGCAATGTTTTAGCCACTGGGCGGAGCCCAAAGGTCGGGGGCATAAAAAACCTACAAAACTGTTTTGGCAATCAATGACAATTGGCTGAAATCTCGCAAAAAAAAAAATAAATAAACCGAAAGAATAACATGATAATTTTGCCAGGGTAGGCGGAGCCATGGGGTTGGTGGGGGGAGGGACTTATCCAACATTGATGCATCATTTAAGATATGCGGTTTTATAAAACAAATCAAAGAACCATCACTCTTCCAAATTGGACATCAGGAAGTAATAGAAGCCAGTGGGGCGGAGCCCTGAGGTCGCGAAAAAAGCTTTACAAAACAATCATTTTGGTATTTAAATTGTGATTCTACGTCCAACCGTTGCAGATATATTCAAAGTGCTAAACACAGTACGTTGTACAATGTTATCCTTATGGAGAATAAATAAAATTTGATACCTCGATTATTTAGGAATGTATATTAATGAAACTTGGTACCGTATGTGGTTTCACCTAGTACAGGTATATTGATATTTGCATAAAACATTGATTTTTTATTGATTATCCCTGTAGCAGCAAAACCTTCATACTCAGCCATAATGTTATTCTGATGAAGAATAGGTAAAGTTTTATATCTCCCTTAATTATGAACCTAAATTAATAAAACTTGGTATGTAAATTAACCTGGTTGAATTATATTAATAATTGCTTAAAAACTCAATTCTTATCTTTCTTATTGCAGCAAACCTCCGTACTCAGCCCTAATGTTATTCTTTTGGAGAATAAATAAAATGCTATAGGGCCTATATCACTTTGTATTTTTATAAAACTCGGTAAGTGTCTTTATGTGGTAGTGAGAAACATTTGCATGCATTGGAAAATCGCTGAGTACGCAGGTTTGCTGTGAGGGGGGTGTTTATCTTTCTAATGTGATCATTTTTAGTTGATAAAACTAGGATAAATTGTCAAATTAGGCCGATAAAACCTGAATTAACCTCTCATTTAGGCTGATAACACACGCTCCACTCAATTTTCTGCCTATAAAACACAATCTAGCTGTCTTTTTAAACCTGTGAATTGTGGTACAGTAGAACCTCGATAATACGACTCTCAAGGGGATCTCTAAAATAGTCTTCTTATCGAGGTGCACTTGTAATTGAGGGTCGTGCTATCAAGGTGGGTTTCACAACAAGTCGTGTTATCGAGGTCACAGACTTTTTACCAAGCACATTTTTTATGAAACATTTCTAATAAGTTGTGTTTTAAGTAGAAAAGTACTTTATAAATCAGTCATAAATAAAAGAACAAACGTACAAGTAAAACAAACTTCTTTATTATTGTGACAGTAAGAAAAAAATCAGCAGACTCAGTTCACTAAAGTACTGTATAGAGTTAATAAGCTCGAAATACAGTAAACCTTAACCTATTGTGAAATACGCAATAAAATACTGTAATGTTAAAAAATGAAAATCTACATATTGTTTCAACTAAAAATACAACAGAAAATCAGGTTTTTATCATAAACTTGTATACACTGTATAGACAGTGTTCTACTTAAACGTTACGTTTTTTATAATGGAGAGCATTCGATGATGCGACTGACCCTTGATAGACAAGGAAAGGCCGGAATGGGAAGGGGGTGGGGAAGGGGTTTTCCTGTTAAAACCTGAGCCCAAGACGTTGTTGTTTACTTCAAAACATCCGTTCTAACCGTGAGAACTAACTATGCGTGAGAAAGGTTTAGTCGTGCTATAAAGGTTCCATAACGCAAAACGGCGCGCTATTGAGGTTAGAGTCGTGTAATAAAGGTTCATTTACCCAAAGAAGCGTGTTATTGAGGTGGGTGTCGTGCTATAGAGGTTCAGTTATTTGAAAAGACGCGCTATAGAGGTTTATTTATTAGTAATATGAAATTACAAAAATACGTGCTATCGAGGTATTTATTTGAAAATGAGTCGTGTATAGAGGTATTTATAACATTGAGAGTTATGGGAGATTCACGGGGATTAGAAAATCAGACTCAATATCGAGGTTTTTGTCTTATCGAGGGTCGTCGTAGCGAGGTTCTACTGTACGGTCGCTGTTTTTGGAATATAGGCCTGGGGTAAGCCTATGGCTCTGGGGGGTTGAAGGGTTCTGGTAATTATTTTTTAACCAAATTTTCTAAACCCCCTATTTTTGGGGCGAGAAATTCATTAAAACCATCGCCAACCCCCTACGACCCCCCCTTTTTTATTTAGGGGGGTAAAAAAAAACCTTTTGTTACTTTTTTTCAAGTTGATTTTTTTATTTTTTTATTACATCCTAAGGAACACAAAACGATTTTAAAACATGATACTGCCCCCCTAATTATTGAATAGGGGGGTAAAACAGTTATCTGAACGTCTTTTATAGGTGTCTGGGGTTCGGGAAGACCCAAACAAGAAGACGGCTTCAAATTTTGTATACCCCCTATTTTTGGGGCGAGAAATTCATTAAAACCATCGCCAACTCCCTACGACCCCCCCCTTTTTATTTAGGGGGGTAAAAACCCCCTTTTCCACTTTTTTCAAGTTGATTTTTTTAAATTTTTAATTACATCCTAAGGAACACAAAACAACTTTAAAACATGATACTTCCCCCCTAATTATTGAATAGGGGGGTAAAACAGTTATCTGAACGTCTTTTATAGGGGTCTGGGGGGTCGGGAAGAACCGAACAAGAAGACGGCTTCAAATTTTGTATACCCCCTATTTTTGGGGCGATAAATTCATTAAAACCATCGCCATCCCCCTACGACCCCCCCTTTATTATTTAGGGGGGGTAAAAAACCCCTTTTCCACTTTTTTCAAGCTGATTTTTTTATTTTTTATAACATCCTAAGGAACACAAAACAACTTTAAAACATGATACTTTCCCCCTAATTATTGAATAGGGGGGTAAAACAGTTATCTGAACGTCTTTTATAGGGGTCTGGGGGGTCGGGAAGAACCGAACAAGTAGACGGCTTCAAATTTTGGATACCCCTATTTTTGGGGCGAGAAATGCATTAAAACCATCGCCATCCCCCTACGACCCCCCCTTTTTTATTTATGGGGGGTAAAAACCCCCCTTTTCTACTTTTTTTTCAAGCTGATTTTTTTTATTTTTTATTACATCCTAAGGAACACAAAACAACTTTAAAAAATGATACTGCCCCCATAATTATTGAATAGGGGGGTAAAACAGTTATCTGAACGTCTTTTATAGGTGTCTGGGGTTCGGGAAGACCCAAACAAGAAGACGGCTTCAAATTTTGTACACCCCCTATTTTTGGGGCGAGAAATTCATTAAAACCATCGCCAACTCCCTACGACCCCCCCCCTTTTTATTTAGGGGGGTAAAAATCCCCTTTTCCACTTTTTTCAAGTTGATTTTTTAAAATTTTTAATTACATCCTAAGGAACACAAAACAACTTTAAAACATGATACTTCCCCCCTAATTATTGAATAGGGGGGTAAAACAGTTATCTGAACGTCTTTTATAGGTGTCTGGGGTTCGGGAAGACCCAAACAAGAAGACGACTTCAAATTTTGTATACCCCCTATTTTTGGGGCGAGAAATTCATTAAAACCATCGCCAACCCCCTACGACCCCCCCTTTTTTATTTAGGGGGGTAAAAAAAACCTTTTGTTACTTTTTTCAAGTTGATTTTTTTATTTTTTATTACATCCTAAGGAACACAAAACAATTTTAAAACATGATACTGCCCCCCTAATTATTGAATAGGGGGGTAAAACAGTTATCTGAACGTCTTTTATAGGTGTCTGGGGTTCGGGAAGACCCAAACAAGAAGACGGCTTCAAATTTTGGATACCCCCTATTTTTGGGGCGAGAAATTCATTAAAACCATCGCCAACTCCCTACGACCCCCCCTTTTTATTTAGGGGGGTAAAAAAACCCTTTTCCACTTTTTTCAAGTTGATTTTTTTAAATTTTTAATTACATCCTAAGGAACACAAAACAACTTTAAAACATGATACTTCCCCCCTAATTATTGAATAGGGGGGTAAAACAGTTATCTGAACGTCTTTTATAGGGGTCTGGGGGGTCGGGAAGAACCGAACAAGACGGCTTCAAATTTTGTATACCCCCTATTTTTGGGGCGATAAATTCATTAAAACCATCGCCATCCCCCTACGACCCCCCCTTTATTATTTAGGGGGGGGGTAAAAAAACCCTTTTCCACTTTTTTCAAACTGATTTTTTTATTTTTTATAACATCCTAAGGAACACAAAACAACTTTAAAACATGATACTTTCCCCCTAATTATTGAATAGGGGGGTAAAACAGTTATCTGAACGTCTTTTATAGGGGTCTGGGGGGTCGGGAAGAACCGAACAAGTAGACGGCTTCAAATTTTGGATACCCCCTATTTTTGGGGCGAGAAATTCATTAAAACCATCGCCATCCCCCTACGACCCCCCCTTTTTTATTTATGGGGGGTAAAAAACCCCCTTTTCTACTTTTTTTTTCAAGCTGATTTTTTTTTTTTTTTATTACATCCTAAGGTACACAAAACAACTTTAAAAAATGATACTGCCCCCATAATTATTGAATAGGGGGGTAAAACAGTTATCTGAACGTCTTTTATAGGTGTCTGGGGGGTCGGGAAGACGCAAACAAGAAGACGGCTTCAAATTTTGTATACCCCCTATTTTTGGGGCGAGAAATTCATTAAAACCATCACCATCCCCCTACGACCCCCCCTTTTTTATTTAGCCCCCTTTTTTACTTTTTTTCAAGTTGTTTTATTTTTATTTTTTATTATTTTAATACAAACATTTCAAGCCCTCTCCCAAAGTTATAGCACCAAAACAACCGAGGGAGACTCGTACAAAACCAACGGAGGGGAATTTGGTACTTCGGCGGGATAAGCCGAAAAACCCGGCATGTCTTCGCCATGGCCGTACCAAGGCGGGATGCAGAGACACTGATGCCCCTTATAATGGATCACATAGAACTTGATTCCTTTGTATGCTCTGATGAGTGGGGGGCATACTTAACTTGTAATAATTTCTTTGCAGGCTATGGTACGGTCAACCATAGTACCAACTTCGTCAACCCTCCCCGCGATGAGGATCCCATTTGGCAGGATTCCTCAAGGCAGGTTTCATGAGAAATGTCTTGACTGCCAATTTATAGGTCCTCGCCAACGTCTGAACGAGGAGCCGTTCCGGATCCACACCCAGAACATCAAGAACGCCTGGAGATGGCTGAAAGGTTGCAACGACCCGACTCTTGCAACCAAGTACTGCGGTGAATGGATGTACCGCAAGAACGTCCTTAAGATCTTCGAGACTCGGGACAACGCCACAGACCGAAGAGTCGCCGGGCTACAACTAACAAGACTATTGCAAGACTGCGCGCGGGCATATCCTGGCATTGGCAAAGTTTATAGGCATGATGACATCCATCTCTGCCAGTGTCAGGAATGTTCATATTAGCTCTTTCCGTTGTAGTGTTAAGCAATTTATTAAACTATGTATTATTTTGTTAGTTATTCATTGTTACGTTTGGTATAAGCATTTCATTGATTTCTTTGTCTTTTACATTTTTGTAAAGTTGTGTGTTTCATAATAAATATTCATTATGTTTGCTGTCACCCATATCCAAAATATGTCTTGCTCATTTTCACAACATCCCTTTATCTGGTTCATATTTGTAGGTAGTACAAATATTACGACTATTGTTTCTGTTTTGTTTTTACAGGAACATGTTTTATTTATTGTTCGTGTATATATATATTTTTTTGTTTGTTTGTGTATGTATTCCTTTGTTTATTTTTGATTGCAAATATATTTTTTTCTATTGTCATATCTACGGAGTAAGTCGTAGTTTGACAATTATAACATGAAACTGTTACGACTATTGTTTCTGTTTTGTTTTTACAGGAACATGTTTTATTTATTGTTTGTGTATCTATTCATTTTTTGTTTGTTTGTGTATGTATTTATTTTTTTGTTTGTTTGAGTATTTATTTATTTTTTATTTTTTATTTCATATATGTTTTCATCTGTTTGATTTTTTACTGATACGACCGTATTTTTCAGGTTTATAGGCATTCGTTACAACTCGGCATTCAACATACTTAGTGATAGTTTTATGTACTGACCTTTATTTCTACCTAGGATATAATAATGTTGTATTTGTTATTTTGCTTAAAGTTTGCTAATTTCTTATTAAATATTATTTTGTTATAATTTATAGTCATTATTTGTTACCTTGGGGATTTGTTTATGTTTGTAACTTATTACACAGCTTAAGTATTGGTTTGTTTTTTATTATTGGTTGACCCCCCCTTCTTAAGTATGGGTTTTTATCTCCAAAAAAAAAAAAAATCAACTTGAAAAAAAGGAAAAAATGGGGGTTTTTACAATGGGGGTATACAAAATTTGAAGCCTTCTTCTTGTTCGGGTCTTCCCGACCCCCCAGACACCTATAAAAGACGTTCAGATAACTGTTTTACCCCCCTATTCAATAATTAGGGGGGAAGTATCATGTTTTAAAGTTGTTTTGTGTTCCTTAGGATGTAATAAAAAATAAAAAAATCAACTTGAAAAAATTAAAAAAGGGGTTTTTTTACCCCCCTAAATAAAAAAGGGGGGGTCGTAGGGGGATGGCGATGGTTTTAATGAATTTCTCGCCCCAAAAATAGGGGGTATACTAAATTTGAAGCCGTCTTCTTGTTTGCGTCTTCCCGACCCCCCAGACACCTATAAAAGACGTTCAGATAACGGTTTTACCCCCCTATTCAATAATTAGGGGGGCAGTATCATTTTTTAAAGTTGTTTTGTGTTCCTTAGGATATAATAAAAAATAAAAAAAATCAGCTTGAAAAAAGTGGAAAAGGGGGGTTTTTACCCCCCTAAATAAAAAAGGGGGGTCGTAGGGGGATGGCGATGGTTTTAATGAATTTCTCGCCCCAAAAATAGGGGGTATACAAAATTTGAAGCCGTCTTCTTGTTTGGGTCTTCCCGACCCCCCAGACACCTATAAAAGGCGTTCAGATAACTGTTTTACCCCCCTATTCAATAATTAGGGGGGCAGTATCATTTTTTAAAGTTGTTTTGTGTTCCTTAGGATGTAATAAAAAATTAAAAAAATCAGCTTGAAAAAAGTGGAAAAGGGGGGTTTTACCCCCCCTAAATAAAAAAGGGTGGCCACTCATAGTGCCGATGTTATAAGTTTATCTGGAAAAATCCATTATAATTTTGTAGTTCCTTGCAAGATGCTGCACTCTGTCCAACTCTTATTCAACTACATTATAAATGTCATTCAAGCTTCACTACCTGGTCTGAACTTGGATCAAGGAGGCATTTTCCGGTGGTTACTAGCTGTCAATGCAGCACAGTGGACGTGGACTCCAGCTCTGTTCGTGTTTTAACTAACAGTGGTTTTCATGTTGTTTGTAGTTGTTAACTGTTCAGGGAGTGTTAAATATATGTTTTTAATTAATTATAAGTAGTTAATTAAATATGGATTCGGAACATATAAGATTTAATTGATGAATTTTCTGAATGATGACTCTGATCTTGCCAATGATATTAAAATTTGTTTAATATTAAATTTGTTTTATTCAACCCATGTTTTATAAGTGTGTATGCTAAAATTATAGGATTTAAAATATAAGTATAGTACCTACGTCAGATGTGTACAAAAACAACTATACCAGACAACACCCACTACAGTCACCCGTGCAAGATGGCAACAATCCTGGCGCTCAAAAGGGCAGAGGGCACTAACTTATGAGTGGCCAATCGTACCAGAGGACAAAATAGTAAATATGCTGCCATATCTAGCAAGCAATAGGCCGTGGGCCGACCGCAAAGGGCTAAACATTATTTTTATGGATATCTTGTATTAACATAAATATAAAAAACTTTTTGACTAGCATATTACATGTTGTTATTAATTACGGGATGTAATAAAAGACGTCTAACAATACTTAAGAATATATTTACACTTATACTGATTCACATACGGACGGTAAACATATATAAAAGATGGTACAAGGCTATCGATTTACACCAGTTATCATCAGGCCAATGAGAGAACTGACAGAATCAAAATGGCGCCCTGCTCATATCCTATTGGTTACCGGAAGTTCCGGATACAGGTTCCTAAATGTGCCACCAGAGTCGAAGTTAACTTGTTCATTTATCACGTTATCTCTATATTTACACTTTTCTTTAAATATAAACAATACTTTCGATGCATTAATTTCATTTCCTTTTTTATAAGTCTTGAGGATGCTGAGGTTTTCTTCTATTTTCCCTATGGTGTGGCCATTTTCTAAAAGATGTTTCACTACGTTTGATCTTTGCGGTTTCCTGTTCTTTCAAACTGATACATGGTTCTTAAATCTTTTAACAAAATTAACAGTTTGACCAATATAAAAGTGATCACAGTTGTTACAATTAATTTTGTTAACGCCGTGCATGTCAAATTTGTTACAATCTTCTTGTGATTTAGTATTTTGTTTGTGGTGTTTTGCGTTCTGTAGGCTATATTAACTCCATGTTTCTTGAATCGATTTGTGACCTTTTGTATCTTAGTTCCTATGAAGCTGAACGTTGCAAAATTACTTGATGTTTCTTTTCTTCCGTCTAACGTTGTTATTCTATGCAGTTTTTCAAGGTTCATTTCATTGAATTTTTGTTCCAATTTCGTCTATTATTGTCGGGTTGAATCTGTTGGCTTTAGCAATCGCCTTTTTAGTTGTTATTTCTCTTCTTCTGTTATCTTCATTTAGAGGAATCTTGAAGGCTCTATATAACATCGATCTGAATGCAGCGGTCTTGTGGCTGGTGGGATGAATAGACTTCTTGTTGATTGTAGTATCCATCTGCGTAGGCTTCCTGTATATGTCAAACTCTAGCTCATAATTTCTTCTTGATATCTTGAGATCTAGGAAATTTATCTTGCCGTTCTCTTCGTACTCTTCGTTTTGATTCTGTCAGTTCTCTCATTGGCCTGATGATGACTGGTGTGACTGGTCAAAATCGATAGCCTTGTACCATCTTTTATATATGTTTACCGTCTCTATGTGAATCAGTATAAGTGTAAATATATTCTTAAGTGTTGTAAGACGTCTTTTATTACATCCCGTGCTTAAATATAAATAGGCTTATGTAAAAATAATGTTATGCAATTTTAGCTTTAGAGGGATAAAACTTTCATAGTGATTTACTGCTAATAATTGTACGGTAGTGTAAATCTGTATCAATTTTGATGCACCCGTCATGGGCCTCCACCACGCCCAGGAAGCCCAGGGAACATCCCCCCCTTTGCCTTTCCCTCTTGGCGGGCCTGGCCTAAACCCATATAAATATTTTATTCAGGCGAAGCTAACTTACTCTGCAACAATATAAAACAGTGTGAAAGCTCAAGTTTAGGTCAGGGGTATGATCATAAAAAGTTTAAAATCGAGGTTGATTTTTGAAAGCAATTTAAAAATTCATATTGCCAAGGCCCACTATAATACTATTAAGTTCTAACATCAAGCCTGAATTGAATGAGTATAAAGAGTGGTGTATCGCTCAGTTTTATTGGATAATCCATTGTAAGCAGCACCCTGCCAATCTAGATATAATTAAGTACCGGTACAGTCAATTAATTCCTCAATTTTTGAATGACATTATCTTCTGTACCTAATTATTTATGTTAGGGATATATAACTTATAGTTATATTGGGTAATCCGTTGGAAATGTAAAATACCCCCGTAGCAGCAAACCTGCGTACTCAGCGAATTTCCAATGCATATACATGTATCTTAATACCACATAAAGCCACATCCAAGTTTCATCAATATACATTGATAAATAAAAGATTTATGATATTTTAATTATCCTTCATAAGAATAACATGGCAGCTGAGTATGCAGATTTGCTGAAGCAAAGAACACAAAAAATTAGGTTTTATACAAATATCAGTATAACTCAAGTAGGTAAAGCCATACCAGTATACCAAATTTGATTAATATGTTCATAATTAAGGGAGATAACACGTTACTTATTCTCCATAAAAATAACATGGGGGCTGAGTACGCAGGTTTGCTGCTACAGGAACTATCGGCCAAAAAATGTTTTTTAGTGTAAATCAATAGACCACGATATGAAGCAATATACCAAGTTTCATCAGGATAAGTTGATAAATAAGCGAGATACCTATACAATATTTCTTATTCTCCATAAGAATAACATTGGACAACGTACTGTGTTTAGCACTTTCAATATCTCGGTCACCAATTGATGTAGAGCAATGATCAAAACACCAAATCGTTTGTTTTTTTAAACTGAATTTAATGGTGAAAACTAAAATTGGATTTACTAAAATGATATATGTAAAAAACTCAAAAAACCCATTTTTGGGGTACAAAACCCTACCAAAATACCCCTTTGGATAGAGCAATCTGGCTGGTTTTCGAACTTAAGTCATAAATGATGCTTTTCATGTTTGTACCAAATTTCATCAAAATCGGATCATTTTTACGAGAGTTATCGCACCCACAGACATATATATATATACATATAAGTTTATATATATGTTTATATATATATATACAGTTTTGAACGAATGGTGATTTTGGCATCTGGGGACCTCAAAACGAAAAGTTATCATGGTCCCCGGGCCTAGGTCTTACCATGCCGACTACGGTAATAGCTTCTTCCCTATAGGGGAAATTCGCTAAAATTATGTTAAAAGTACAAAGGACATACATAAGCCTTTCCAGTATTTTAAAATTGAACTAGGCTAGGCTCTTGCTTGAAAAAAAGAAACACTAAGTTACCAGTAGCAGTAGGCCTTAATGTTTATGAACCAGAAGAAACTGACCATAACCAGTATAAACCAGTTCAGGCCAACTTTCCCTTTGTCTGCTAATTTTTACTTTTTCAGGTTTTCCCTTGAAAAATGCCTGGTTTACGATGAATAATAAATTCTATAACAATAATTAACACTACAAATGTTAGAGGCTAAGTACTTGTTTCTATCTATTGTAAATGTTAAAAACTGCTCCACAGGGCGTAACACATTATGAGGTTATGGATAAAATCAATTAAAATTCATGAAAGTTATAACGTACATACTGCCTAGAATGATTTTGAAAATACGTTAGGCTAACACATTTTCGGCCAGTAAAAGCAATGGGGGAACAATTATTTTATGGAATAAAATACCGTATGTTATCGTTGAATCAAGTTAAACTTACTTGCTAGAATTGCGAGAATCTCCGCCCAAACCGACGTTAAACCTTGTTGATGTCATTTTCTAATGTGAAATAACTGACAGAATATAATATAACAACCAATTAAATTATAAAAATACAGAGATTAGGCACTGACAATTACCCAATGACTCAATGACTCAAACGAAACGTGTGAAAACCCGCGCCACTCACCAGCAACAGTCTTTCAACGTCAACGTTAATAATATGAATTTAGGCTTTACCGCTAGAGGGCGTCTGGATCGAGTCCCGCCAATGAATTATTTGAAATCTGAACTTGTTTAATTTGAAACAAAATAATCATTTCCTTCATAATTCATAAAGATAAATTGAATATTATGTTATTAGTAACGGTAACTCGCAAAACATATTTTTTTAACTAACAATAATCTAAATCAACGATCAGTGATATATTCTCGAATTTTGAAAATAATTTCCAACGTAAAAACAAAATTTCCCCGCTTACTATCTGGAAAATAAGGCAAGTCAATTTGCTTCGCCTGATTGATTGTAACTAGTCTAATTAACATTATATTTGTTTTAATGGCTTCAAATATACAATCTAAACTCAATAAAGTAATTAGCTACTTTTACTTAAAACATAGATTAACTAAAAAGGGAGTCTTCTGAGACAGTAGGGAATATTTTTGTTACATTTTCAGATGGCTCCCCTAGCAGCTGGTTTTTGTTTTGTTGTTTGCATGCATCGTAAATTTGTAAACGTCTTGGGTATAGGAAGATAGAAAGATGCAGACGTGAGGTTAGTGGGTGCTCCTAGTGCTCCTGTAGGTGAATTATTGTTCTTTCTACCGGTAGCATATACAAGTAATTTATATTTTGAACATGAGTTTTATTATATCAGTCTAATAACAAATCACGTAATATTTTGTTCTCTCATTAGCTGGCGGGGTCTTAATTTGAGAAGAGGTTATCCAGCTAATGATTGAACAAGGCAATTACGAAAATTTTAAGTTATGTTAAATCATTCAGACGTAGATTCTATATATATTGCTACATACGTTCAGAACTATTTGGATGCATTAGATAGCCTGCCAGACGATGTCTCTCGCCAACTCTCTAGAATGCGGGAATTGGACTTAACTTATCAAAGTAAGTAGCCCTAGCCTAGGCACTGATAATTGTTGAATTTCTGAAGCTTTTTGGGTATTTATTTGATGGATTAGTCTACATCTAAGTTTATGGTTTAGTGTTAGTCATAATTTCATAGTTGCAGTGCCTATAGATTTGATAGGCTACCTAATCCAATAAAAATACCTAGACCCTGTAGGCCTAGTAGGCAGAGTATAATTTTCTAATTTAGAATTGTGGGCCTAGTTCTATGCTTTATTAATCCATTCTATTAAACTAATTAATGTATAAATTGTACCACAATTGTAATTGGCTTTGGCTTATGCTTCCTGAACAAGCATAAAAACCCATAGGAGGTTGAATAATAGCTTTATCAATAACGTTGTACTACACTTATTTTATGAATTTATGTAAGCCTAATTTTAGATCCATTAGCATGCTTAGGTATTCACTTTTGGTAACTTTTGAATTTATCTGTTTGCCAGACTCGGCCATAGGTTTAATGGAGCCCTCAACAAAAATTAAGTTTTGGTTTAATTTCCTTAAAAACATTTAATTGTATAAAAATACCTCTTATGCTGGTCAAACTTAGAAGTAGGCTTATTTATTCATTCATCAACAGTTACACCATTTTATATTTGTTGAATAGAATAGAAATGCAATGTGTAACTTAGCTAAAATTGCTCACAAAAAATATGTCCAAGATGGTCTGTGATCCAAGTGTGAACCCATATAAGTTTAGCTTATATATTTATTAACAGATTAAGTTAACTTAACTTAAATTAACTTAACCATGTACAAGCTCGAGTTTAAGTTAGATGGTTGGCTATAAAATAAATAAATTAACAATAAAATCTTCACCTACTTAGAGCCCTGAACAATGTTCCACATAACAATTTGCCTGTTAAAAATAAATCAAGATTAAGTTATTTGCTTGTAAAATTTATCAAGGCACCTGTAACTTATGAGAAATAATTTCACCAAGCTAAACCTTAAAAAGAAAACAAAAATGTATTGTATGATTATAGTCTGACATTTACTAACTGCTTACTATCACATTTGTTCATTATATTATATTGTTGCACGTACATTAAGTTATCTAAAAGGTGATTCAGACTGATGTAGGTACTGTAAATGATTCGGTTTCAGAGACCTTTAACTAATTTCTAACTTACATTTTATTTAGATAAACTATTTTTGGATGTAAAAAATATGAAATGTTGGCAAATGTAAAACAAATAGTTCCTTAGTGTTACGGTATATTGCAATACAATTACCTAATGTATATTGATTTACACAAGCTATACTTAGAAGAAGGACGTACTTAATGTGATTGGAAACTGTATAACTAAAAATACCCCCATCGCAGCAAACCTGAGTACTCAGCGAATTTCCAATTAATATATGTGTCTTAATAACACATTAAAACCACTTGCCAGGATTCATAAGAAATATGTTCACAAATAAGCGATATTTAAAATATGAATTATTCTCCATAACTTAAGAATTCTCCATAACATTGGGGGTGAGTACGCACGTTTGCTGCCATAAGGAACAAAAAATAATGGGTTTTTATGAAAATATCAATAGAACTAATCTAAATGAAGTCATATACCGTAGCAAGATTCATCAGTATACATTCATAAAGCAATATATACCAATTTGATTATTCTCCATAAGAATAACATGGGGGATGGTAAGCAGGTTTGCTGCAACAAGGAACACAAAATAATGGGTTTTATGCAAATGTCAATATAGCTTATTTAAGTGAAGTCACATACCAAGTTTCATCCGTATACATTCATAAATAAGCGATATAACATTTTAATTATTCTCCATAAGAATAACATGGGGACTGATTACCTAGGTTTGCTGCTACGGTAACCATAGACGAAAAAGTTTTGTTTTGTGCAAACAACAATAAACCACAACCATATGAAGCCATATACCAAGTTTCATCAGTTTATGTCCATAAATAAGCGAGATATAAAATTTTTTTCTCCATAAGACATTAAACAACGTACTGTGTTTAGCAATTTTAATATCTCATTAACCAATTGGCATAAGTTAGAGCAATGATCAAAATACTAGGTAAATTGTTTGTTTTTTTAAGCTGAATTCAATAAAAATTAAAATTTGATTAAGAAAAAAATTATATGTGAAAACCCAAAAAAAATTTTGGGGTACAAAACCCCCTTTCGGATGGTGTGATTCGTCTGGTTTTCGAACTCGTTCAAATAGATGGTACTTAACACATTTGTGCCAAATTTAATTAAGATCAGACCTTTTTTACGAGAGTTATCGTGCTTACGGACACATATATAAAAAAATATATGCATATAAATAAAAATATAAATGCATATATAAAAATTTGAACGAATGGGGTTTTTGGCATCTGGGGACCTCAAAATGAAAAGTTATCATGGGCTTGGGTTATCATGGTTCTTACCATGCCACCTACGGTACCGGTATTAGCTTTTTCCCTATAGGGGAAATTCGCTAACAGGCTTGATAGTCCGTCTTCTATTTAAATCTGAAGCATTGGGGCATTGGGTTTATATCTACTAGTGGTGACACATTATGGGAGCCAGGAGTTAGTAAAAGCAGTGCTGCGATCTAGTGTCATATTAAGATAACTACATTATCTGCGCCGTCGTTAGGCCAAGTTAACTCGTCCGCCGTACCCGACCCGTGAAAACAAAATATCACTTTGATAACCATCACAAAAGAGATTTATTTAAACATTTTAAAATCTCTACAAACATATTCCTAACAAAAATATAATGAACAAAACCGCGACGATCCCTGGCGTCATATGATACAACTATGTCAACAAATCTCTCACCCCCTCTAATTAGCAATGCATGTCCCCTCTAGTAGATGTAAACCCACTGATTGGGGTCAAACACGTATAGAAAGATCCAGTCTCAGACCTGTACAGTTCTTAAATATATTTGTATGGGAAAAACCACTTGGTGAAATCAGAGGGTAGGCTTTGTGATTTTGAATGCACCTCGACCAGGCCTATAGACTTTTTTATTTATGGTAGTTTAGCGATCAATACTAAGATATTTCTATCTGACTAATCAACAGTCGATTGTCCTATGTCTGTATTAGATTATTCAAAAGTTGATAGCTATATATTTTTTTTTCTTTAAATTTTAAACTGATTTCCAATAATTAGCTCCTAGTACATTATGGATGAACAGACAGCTATAATTTCATTTAAGTTTGTGTTTTCTTCAGTTCATATAAAAGTTAGGAATCATTTTATTTTAAGAAATCCTATAGGCTATATCAATACGCTAGGGGTTTTTTCTTCACAGTCATAACTCGATAACATCTGGCTGGACGGATTTTAACGTTTGAGGTGTCGAATTGAAGGTATATTTCTGTAGATTTGCCATCTCAAAATTTTAAGAAAGGGCATAACTTAAATACAGTAAATGGCTGAATTTTCGGAACAGTGGCGCTATCCGACGGCAGAAGTCTAAACTACGTGTTGATTTAAAGTACTTTATCCACATTATTCTCAGATGTTATCATCCATTTTAATATCAGATTTTTTTTATTTGTTTACAACTGAAGTAATCTTTCGTTGCTTACAAACTTACTCGGATTTGAGCAACAGGAGAACTAGTATTATTTAGCCTATTTTTTATGTTGGTGGATTTAACTACACCACAATTGGCACTTAAATGTTATATGGACGGTTAGGTTAGGTTAGTTTATCATATGTTAGTAATTGAACAGATCAAAACACAGTCATTCATAGTGAAGACACAGAGCACAGCGAAACTTGTGAATCAGAAAGGGCATAAAGCAATAAATCAAGAGAATTAGGACCATCTGCGAGCTCAATGCTGCCAGATAGTGAACCCCCAACCTTGACCCAAGTGTAAGGGAAATTGGCGACCGAAAGTATAGGGCAGTTTATGGGAGCAGGACAAACTGAACTTGAGCAATAAAAGTAGGATTGATATATTTATGATAAACCAACTTAGCATAACCGTCGCAGTGCACTATAAAAAATTGGTGCTATGTGTAAAACGTAAATAAGTACCCCACAATTTAATTTAAGTTTCAACCAATTTTAATTGTTTATTCTTTTGTTAACTTTGTTCTCCTACTAGACCATTAAATTTTGATAGAATAAGTTCAATTACACAGAAACCAAGAAGCAAAATTAAATGAAGTTTGAACAAAATGTTTTGGTTTAAAAAAGAGGTAATACTGTATATTTTCACTTGTGCACATGTTGGGGTTTAAATTATTTTATCCAAGCAAGATTGTTTATCTTCTATTGCAGCATTTCTGAAAGACATTGACCACCAGAAAGATATAATTCTGCGCAAAGATCCAGAGTCACACGTAAGAAAGCGAGCAGTGATGAGGCTCCAGCAAACTCTGATACAGGCACAGGAAGTTGGAGACGAAAAACTGCAAATAGCACAGCAAGTTTGTGATCTTATTGAAAACAAAGCGCGGCAACTTGAATTGGATTTTAAATTTCTTGGTAAGTTTATAATTTAGGGTAAATAAGTAAACTCACATATTGTTTCATTTTTAACGTTTCTCTTCTTGCTACCTTATTTGGTGACTTCATTAACATTTTACCATCAGCTATGTAAGAGTTGTTCATTATTTCAATGATTCTTAACAAATTCAAATAGTTGATTCCCTCAACCACTCAAGTTAGCAAGAATGTTGTAACTATAAAGTATAAAGGTATAAATGAACTAGAAAGGTGTAGACCAGTCTCTCTTTCTTCATCCTCTACATGATCAAATTGTAAATGAACAACTAGATTTGCTTTTAGCTCCCAGTATATCATGTATTATTTCTCAACTTGTGTTTTTGTTGGTAGGCTATATTTAATACTTAATACTTCAACAAAACCAATGAACCATAATTTTTAATATTACCTTTACCTCTAAATATGAAAAATAAACAAAAAACTCAAAACTATAAAAATGTAATGGGTGAATCTCACTTATTTATTTGTCAATAGAGATGGGCGTTATTTCACTTAACAGGATAAATAACACTGTTAATAACTTATAACCTGTTACCAAGATAATACGTTACTTAAAATACCCTGTTATTTTTGTAACGCCAACTGCTCAACGTTCAGCGGACTTTGAACTGATCAACTGATTGTCTGTAACAGTTCAGTCAGGAACGAAGTCCTCTAAGCAACAACACGGTTTTTTAATGTGAGGATACGTTACATTCCAGCCGAATTTAAACGAGAACTGTACGTAGCGCGGCAACACAACACCAACGTACAAGAATAGTTACGTTTCATTACGGCCAAACTGGAACGAACGATCCCCCAGCAAACGGTAACACTCATGCTAGAATTAACTTACAGCCCAGCCGGGCCGAAACGAACGAACAGCCAGTAACAGAAAAGAGGAATAACACCCAGTGAGAATTTAGTTATATTCCCACCGCGTCGGAACGATCAAGCACTGGTAACGCCGCTAGAATAACGTTACAGCCCAGCCGGGCCGGAACGAACAAACGGCCCGGTCCGTTTAACAGGGTAGAGCAATAACACCCTGTGAGAATTTTGTTACATTCCCGCCAGGCTGGGATGTGTCGCGGCGTGGTGGAGGGTACATCAGGAACGGACCGGTAACAGGTTACAAAATTAACAGGTTATTGGAACCTGTTACCAAGTTGTAATGGAACGGTGTAACGGTAATTCCCATCTCTATTTATCAACAAACTAGTGGTACCATCTTACAGCGACAAGTTCAACTAACTCAAAACAGGTGTTTTAATGTGCAAACTGTACATGAGCAGTTCTGGAATAAAAAGTTGTATGAATTAAAATAACAAGTTATATCTGTATGCAGACAATGCATTATTCCTAATACTAAAAAAGAAAATAGAGATTTTGACAAAATTTACAAAATGTATTGAGACTCAATCCAGTTTTTCCTGAAAAAAGTTTGGTAATACAACTAAATAAGATTATATTTTATTTCAAACAATAAAATTTTATATAGGCTATCTCAAAATGTGTACATAAACCAAAAGCTGGAACAATTCAAGCCATAAAACATTTTTAAGACTATACTACTAAAATACTAGAACTTACTTTTGATCATAGTTTATCTATGTGACGAGACCAATTAAAGTTGTTGTCTACTACTAATCCTAAAAATGTTGTAGTTTCATGAAAATTAAATGGAGTTTGCTGATTTACAGTTGTACTTTATTTTTGGAATTTTTGCAAGAGAATTTAACAAAGGTTGTTTTATTTTAATCAAGCAGTAAATTTAAATTGATGATTAACTATTTTAATTGCTGTTTTGACTTCTGGAAAAATTGCATTAATATTCTTATCAAAGATTGTTAAATTTATATCATCTGCAAAATTCATGATTAATTGTTAGTTCTGAGAGACACTGTGGTAATTTTTTCTATATAACAAAGAAATAGAAATGGCCCAAGGGCAGATCCTGGTGGTACTGAATATCTAAGTAGTCTAGTTCTGAATTTGATTCTTAATACTCTACTTTTAATTACGTGTGTAGTTTCAACATATTGCTGCCGATCTGTTAAGTAAGATTTTATTAAAGCCAACTCTTTACCAGTAATGCCAAAAAAAGCTTAATTTTTCAAGCAATATAGAATGTGACACTTTCAAAAGCCTTAGCTAAATCAAGAAATGCAGTTATTATTTTTTCATCAATGTCTATTGTATTTATAATATTTTCAACAAAAGATATTATGGCAGTTGTTGTAGATTTATTATTTCTAAATCCATGCTGTTGTTTGCCTAATAAATTATTTTTCTCAAAGTAATCGGCTAATTGTACTAAAATACATTTCACAAAAAATTTAGACAAAGAGGGTAGTATTAGCATTTGCAACTGTTACTACTGGGTAGTATCATTGATTATACATCCTACGGAATAGATAAACCTAGCTTAGGGGCCGAGCGTGCCTCGGGATTGTCTGTGCTGCTTGAGTTTGATGTGAGATGCCGCCAGAGCGCTACTAGCAGTGTTTCCACTTAAGAAATTTTTATCCCATATATGGGATATTTCACTGCTTGTGGGATAAAGTGGGAATTTTTTTGGAAATCGGCATTACGTCTGCTTGTTTGCTTACGAACAGAGCACCTTGGCACAAGCGGGTATTCCCATTTTTTTAAATATCGTTGAGCCTTGTCCGTACCTATTATTATTATTTTATAAACATCACAGAACGCACAATGAATCACATCAATGTCGCTGGCCTGGCCATGTTGGAATTAACAAGTAAAATATTTGCCATTTCTAGTACCTATGTTGTACCGTGCTATTTAGTACTACCATTGATTTTGAATACCAGAATAGATGAACCGAGCTTATGGCCGATCTGTAACCCGAAAAATATACCATGAAACTAGTGCTACACCATCTCAAGAAAAGGCTCTGGCAACGAATGTTTCAATTTGCGGGATTTGCTAAACATATACTAAAACCTAATACCAAATACATAAAAAATATTGTTGGCCTTGGCAATAGGCGGTAAGTAAGGGGATACACGCCACAGGTTGAGCCTAGAAGCCTACAGATCTCAGACTCCCTTACTTTGAAATACTTTGAACCCCCTCTTAACTTACTCAATTCCACCACTTCAATTCCACTTGGGCATGAGCGTGAGCGTGTCCTAGTTGGGTGTGCGATGCGATACCATGAATATGTAGAATGGAGAACACATCGCGTCGTCACCGTTATAATTTGTTGTTTTGATTAGTTTGGACACCGTTTTCGTCGTCGGCAGGAGTGATATCGGTCATATCGCCGACAGAATTCTCGTCGCCTAGCTAGAACGGAGCCTTAGAAGCAGTAGAACGAAGTAGTAGTATGTGCGTTGTTTCTTACTCTAAGAAAACCAGTATGAAGGTAACCCCTTCTCCACCCCTTACACTACTCGTTTCGCGTTGTTGGTTATTTGACTAGTCTAGCTGGACATAATTTGTACATAGAGATAAAATTCTAACTACTCTTTTATGTTATTGATTGCTTCCGTTAAAATCGATCATAATATAGATGTTTAAAGAGATAAAATCGTATTTGAAAGAGTAGAACATGTTTAAATAATTTAATTCTAACACGAAAAATATGTAAATATAAACATATATACAATTAAAAGAGAGCAGCTAGTAAAAGTAAATAGAAAAATATTTGATTCTGCAATCTAGTGCAATCTGTGATCTCAGATTAAAAGCGGGATGAAAAGGGATTTTTTAATGTGATTCAAAGGGATAAAACGGGATTCTTTTTATATGAAAAATGGGTTTGTTATTTTTGTTTCATATGCAGCTGATCTAGTTGTCTGATTAGTGGACCAGCTGGTTCATTTTCCTGGCTTCAAAAATTAACTAGTCTTGGGATATCTATTCTGTATTCAAAATCAATGGTAGTATGCAATAGCAACTGTTGTAATAACAAATGTATCAAACCATGATCCATAGTCACATTTTGTATGGCATTATCATTTATGGCGTACCATCAAATTACAATTTGGATGCGTTTGTAAAATTACAAACTAAATCCTTTAGATATTATATTTACGAAAAAATTAAGCGGTTTGATATTGTATTTAGAGTTTGGAATAATGATGTTTATAGCATTTAAATCTTTAAACAAGTAAGTTAATGGAACATTACAATTTAGCAGAAATTATAGGGCCTATAGTGGCACGTAAATAAAGTGCTGCACCACCTCCCCTCTGGGGAGGCGTGACGTAATATATGCACGGCCCCTAACTCTTACATATGGTAAAATATCAACAAGTGATTTATAGAGAACAGTGACCAGAACCATTGAATAAAGATTGCATATAGAGTGGGCATTAGCAAATTAATCAAATGACATAACAAAATACTACCTGAATTGAAATTGACTATTTGAATTGATTATAATAACAGCTGGAGTGACTGTAATATGAGCAATAGTGGACTTTAATATGTAATATGACCGCAGTAGAGCAAAGCAAATCAGCTATTAATGTCAGTGGGAGGTTGTGGTGAAAAACTACTCAAAGGCCTCGGTCATGATACGAGCGGCAAAGCGGTGACGCGACAACACGGGAGTGGCCAGGATACGAGCGGCATTTTGTATCGCACTAGCACGGTAGTAAAGTACAAAATTCATCATTCATGAAAATGGCATCAAGACAAGTGTTAGGTAGATTGTCTAAGCCTCAATAATATGGCGTTCATCCTATTATCATGTGTAGAGGCAGATTTGGTGAATACCATAATCTGATTCGCGGATTGAAAGAAGACGAAAATAGTTTTTTGATAATACCAGAATGTCTAAAATTGTTGTATGTATGGTAAAAAACAACTGGTTTTGATTTTTGAAAACTTTTTATTTTACTCTTCATTTGAGTCCTAACAACATTTCCAGAAGCAGAAGTACTCAACCTTTTGCAGGATGGAATGTGTAATTGGACTGGACTATTTTGTAAAGTATTTTGTAGTTTTGGAGATAATAAAAGGTGTTGTACAATTTACCTCAAATTACTATAAATTTAGTTCCTGTTTTATAACTTATGATAGTAAATTTACTACATTCGTAAACACAATGTATACCCAAATGAATAGCTTAACTCTGAATAAGGTAATAATAATAATAAAACTGTTAAAATAAATCAGATTTATTAATCTGTAACGAACATATCTGGTTGATAAATAGGAAGGTTATTTTTAAGTGAAGTATACAAGTATTTGATGAAATTAGTCAAAGTAGCTGATCGGAAGCTGCCCAAATGACGGATTGAGCAGAGCGGCAGCTGCGGCGACACAACAATTTAATATCTGGGTTTTGCGAGCGGCAGTATAGCGGCACCACACAGGCCGCGTCGCCGCTCGTTACTATCCTGGCCGGTGCCGGGCATTCACCGTATCGGTCCATACAAACATTAAAGTCAGCGTCGCCGCTCTGCCGCTCACCACTCACCGCTCGTATCGTAGCAAAGTCAGCGTCGCCGCTCTGCCGCTCGCCACTCACCGCTCATATCGTAGCCGGGGCCTAAGACCATTCCATAAACTGACCAAAGAGAGAGATAATATAACTATACCGGTACAACAATTATCACTTGCAGCTAAAAAAAGGCAGGAGGCACTGGAAGTGGTGACTTTGCACCCGATGGAAACCGAACTCGTCCAATGACGAACAACCTATCTGTAACAGAAACAGATGCTTTATTATGAGAAAACAACGTGTGTCTTGCATTACCTGTGAAATGTAGTATTTTCAGATGTAAACAGAAGAAACCTACTTATATTCTATAAAATTACGCTACATTTACGAAAAAAATTATAGTAAACGAACCTAACCTAACTCCGCAAAATACTGTATGTAGCTCTTTTCTTTGTAATATATTACAAAAACGGGTTTGTGTAAAATATAACAAAAAATGGTACCTCAAAAAGTAAACACGAAAAGGTAGAATTGAACCTGGGACCGCATGATCGTGAATCCAGTGTCATGTCCATTAGACTGCCCTAGCTTAAAGAACTAAGTAAAAATTACAATTCATAAAGCAGTAGACGGCGCTGTGATTTTAAAATTTACCACAGGTCGCGCTCGGTGTGATTTCAAAGTTTTCCGCTGCGCTCACGTAGGAAATGTCACTACTTCCAGTGCCTCGTGCCTTTTTTTAGCTGCTAGTACAATTGTCTATGAGTTTTTTAAACCCATGGAAACTAATCAAATATCGCTGATCTTTGCTCGACCCCCCAGTACTATATTGTTAATTTTCCATCTAAATTATTTGAAACTGTTTGAACTATGTTAAACGTTACCAATGTTTTGTCAACCCTATACAATCTGTTCACAATTTTCAGCTCATCTTTATTTTTGCTTACATACACATTTATTTATTTTTTCCTATGACGCTATTCATGTAAACTCAATTGCGAGGAACTCATTAGGAGGAACTCAATTGCGTTCCTCCTAAGAGGCCCAAAAGGGTACCCATGTAAACCTTATGGAAAGAAATTGTTGTTTGCATAAACGAATAAAGAAAGTTTTGAATTTGAAGATATGGCCATATACAATTTAACTTTTTGACAACATCATCATTACCTTCAGGTTAAACCTCTGTCCCAAGATCCAATATGTCAGCGTATAAATCTGCAACCTAAAATTTATAGTCGGCGTTAAATCAATCGTACCCTTGTACAGAGTATGAGTCCGACATATGGAGTAACCTGGTAGACAGGAACAAAACTAACTCGACTAACACAGCTTGTCACGCACACGGTCCAATTCAACTGCTAGCCAATCAGGTTGGCTGAGCGGTCTAATGCGCTATCTCCTCGGTTATAAAATAGTGCTTGGATCAAGGGTTCGAATCTTGTTTCAGGCGGTGATTTTTGTGTGCAACTCATGGAGAGTTCACCGTCTGTGGCAGTGTTGAATGGGAGGGTTGACTTAAGCAAACAGTGGATGGCACAGGTCCAAGCAGAATGGATGGGTCTTTATTATTCTGTTGGTACACACCTGATCAGGTGTTTTGCTACCTTTCCTTACTGTGAGTGCGCCGGAAGCACATTTCTTTATAATTCAGGTGTTCAGTGGTCCTCGTATTAAAATGATTCCAAACAACACAGATTGAATCACTTCATTCACATACTCGGGGCTCAAATGGTTAATGGCATTGTTCCTTTTTCACAACAATTTAAGATGGCCAAAATCCTCTTATTTTTGTTTAAAAAACAAAACATAATTATAGTCTACATAAACAAAATGTTCAAACACAAATATATGACTAAAACCTCACATTTAAGACACCCTGTGTTCCAGGAAACACTTCATGTAATCTAGAGTCCCATGAGAAAATCAGTGTTTTGACTGTATATTGAGACAAACTCACCTAATCAATCACATTGGGAGCTTTATTTTTTTTTTTAAAGGCTTAAATTTCCTGGTGATACTGCCGAGTGATCCTATGTCATGGTACAACTACCACTGGTTTCAAACCTCAGGGGTTCAAGTTGACATCAAGCAAGCTAAACATATTCCTCTTCATCACTGTTAAAAAACTGGCCAGTACGAAGATATCAGCGCATGTGTCGCCGGCGGAAGATGACTCACAACTCGTTTTGTGTGCCAATCATAATCAGAGAGCAGCCATTGGCCTCAACGCTACATTGAATAGTGCAGTGACAACTTATCCTTCCTCCCTTCTACTCCAACTCAAAGTTGTTGGACTATAAATATCATCTTTAAACTGTGCGTCATTATTATCTACAAGAAACAACAGTAGAAATCCTTCTAGCTTTCACCATACTTTAAGATTTTACCTTTTTTATTAAATGAGACATGTCATTGGTCATTAGACTATTAAACCTGGCTAAAGAGTCAGTCGGTCTTGGTCAGTAAAAAGGCTATACAAGTAAAAGGCTTGGTCTGTAAAAGGGTACAGTTACCCTCGTAACTGAAAAATGATTCACAGTTGCCTTTGTTGCATCTTTAACAGTGATTCAGGGTTAGTCTGTGCAGTACATTTACTTAAAACATAGGTAATAGTAATACATGGTGTCTGTGTATATATTGTGAACCCCTTGAATCTGTGAGCCTAAGAAAGTGAGGCTTCTAAGTGGTCACTTTTCAGTGGTCTCCATTTCAGTGGTCTAGTGATGATTTCCTCGTAAGTCAAAGTTGAATGTAAATAAAAGGTGATAATTACTAATCAAATTACTTAAATGAGAGCAGTTATTACCATTAGAGGCATAAATTGAGACCACTCCTTTTTGCTAATCATCCCTTTGATTTACATTCAACTGAAAATTTTGATAAAAAACCCATTAATTTTCATAATCTGATATTTGCAGATCCCAAGTCATTCATTAAAGATCCAGATCCAGTTGAGGCCAGTATTGAAAAAACGGTGTTACAATCGAGGGATGTGCAAGGGTCAATTCCACAAGGGATATCCGTAGTGGGCGTTCGAGAGAACAACAGCGGGGGCGTCGGCGGGGAGAGGCAAAGCAAGAGGTCTCGACGCAGCCGACAAGAGACGTCACTGGTGGTGGACTCGACTCCTATCTCGGAGCCTACGCCACCACCGGAGCCGATCACGCCTCTCCCGCGAGCCAATGCCACCGCCACCGCCAACAAGAAGACAACGAGCACCGGGAAGAAGAAGAAGAGGAAGGCGCGTCAGGCGCAGCAGCGAGAAGAGTCGCCGCCGCGAGAGGAGGAGCTGGCGATCGACCCGGACGAGCCCACATACTGTCTGTGCGACCAAATATCGTACGGGGAGATGATCCTCTGTGACAATGACCTGTGCCCCATAGAGTGGTTCCACTTCTCCTGTGTGGCTCTCGCGACAAAACCTAAGGGCAAGTGGTTCTGCCCCAAGTGCCGCGGTGATCGTCCTAACATAATGAAACCCAAGGCCCAGTTTCTTAAGGAGCTAGAAAGATATAATAAGGAGAAGGAGGAAAAGTCTTAAAGGCGCTTTCCACGCGAATTAATGTTTGATTATTATTTATTTACAATAAATTCCGATCATTGTTAGAAATTCACTTGAAATTCTAAAGAGAGTCTCTATATTCTGACATATACCATAAAATGAATAGTGATAAGAAGCCGCTGGATAATAGGGAATTATACAATTTTACAATCGTTATTTATTTTAGATGAAACGGAAAAGATGAATGATTATTGTTAGTGGTAAGAGGATAAACGATCATATGTGAAATCATTTATATTGTAAATTTATATTTTTATCATGAGAATTATAATTATAAACGGATTATTATAATATATTTATATAGGGTTAATTTCCTAACTGTAGCAGGCGATGGCTTGATAAAAGTATCTCGGTTGTAAAACTGTTCAGACTGCAGAGACTCTTAGAACTTTTAAACTGAGAAGAAACTTCAATCATCAAATACTTGATAAACTCACTTTATTATTTATATTTATTTTGTTGCATGTTCTATGTTGTTGATAATTTAAAGTTTTACTTTGTAAATTTATTTTTTCAGGAAGATTATAATAGTGTATAAATATATATATTTATATATTTATGCAAAACCTATATGTTTTGTGTACAGTATTGTTTTCTAATATTCTACAGTTTGTATTTTTTATGTTATACAACATAATTTCAAGTGAATATTTTTTATTGTTTATTTTTGGTATAATATTGAAATCAGTAAATGTTTATTGTGTTTGTGCCCATTACAACCTTTGTAGGCCTTTGAATAAATATGTGTATTATTTTTATTAGTAATTATTTATTCAAATACTGGAGTTAGTTCATTCTATTAGTTTATTTTCAGTTGGTAACACAAATTTTTATACACACTGATCATCAGGACCTGCAAAATATGACCTGTAGTAAGAAGCTTTTTTAACACTTTCACTGCGGGTGTCCCAGAATTGGAACATTGCTCAATATTGAAGTATATGAGCTTGTCATTTTTAAACATGTCAAAGGCAGCAAAAGTGTTAATTATATCCCATTTATAATATGACATTTTCACTACAGAAATCGTCTACATTTGGTAGGATATGTCAGTAATGATTTCTTTGTGTAGGGTATTAAAAAATACTTGAGTTGAGAATAAACCTGATACAAAATCATAAATTATCTACATCCATAGTCAGCTTGAATTTCGGTAGAAGTGATTATGGGTCTTTTAGTCAAATTACATAACTCTGAGAGGTTTAGGCAACTGTTACTTAATGTTTGTTTTAATTCTGGGTTAAGCATAGGCGTTAAACTGCATATTTTATTCCACTTAAATTTAAATTTTATCGGAGAAGAAAAGTGAAAGTGCAAATAATTCTTAAGAGTTTAACTGCATATCATAATTATTTAATATGATTTGTTGTATTTAATAAATATTGAGCTAATAAATAACCAAGTTGTAGTATTAATAACTTTGGATTAAAAAATGCAAAGTACAAGAAATTACAACTAATTTTTTATTGTCTTTTAATGATGCTAACAATATTTATACCCCTCAAAAATTTCCATGAAAAGTTGACAGTGGTTGTGTATTCTTTAAGGATGTGGTCTACTCTTTGGACAAATCTGCGTCGCCGCATGAAAAAAACATTGTTAAGATAGGAAAAGAGAGCGTTGCAGAGGTCCGCAGAATTTTGGTTTGCGGCTATGATAAATCACACACTATACACGTAATTTGATAAAATAAAGTTAATTGTACTATGGTAGTTTTTTTAATTTCAAAATAATTTTTGTCTTAAGTTGTCATAGTTTGAAAAAGCTCTTTTTTGTAACAGGCTTGTAAATGTATCTTAATTCAAAAATGAATGGAATTGTTCACTAAATAACCCATTTTTCTATCAAACTTTGTGATTAATTTGTTGTGATCTGTTAGAAAAAACTAAAATAATAAAAAGATCAAAAATAGGAGATGTTTTACTTTTTAATTAAAGTGTTTATGTAGCTGCTATTAACAGAGATCCTGCAAACCGTTGCCTTGCACGGAAGGGGTATACCAGAGACTTAAGCATTTGATTTCCCAGAATCCGAACAAATTCCAGAAACTGGGACAAACGTATAAAATTGACACTGTCTCCAGGCAACCTAGAACCTAGGGATAGTTTTAGAACCATCTTTCCATAAATAGAGCTCAAATTTATGTCTTGGCAATACCTTGATTGTCCCTTGATGCATGGTTTTGTTATTTTTCATGAGCACAAATTAGAAAACAACAAATTGAATAAAGTAACCAAAACAATTTGTGTGTTAATAAATGCATAGCATTTCCTTTCCCCAATTAGAGATCATTAAGTACACAATTAAATATGATCAAAAATTGATTTTTGTTATTAAAAGGAAGTACAGTACATATCCTGTCTAACTCCAGGTGGCGGACTAGCCTAAATGGGAGGATCACCATTTGCTTTTGTTTTTTATTTGAAACAATAATGATATGTGAACATTATGTTTGTAATGAAGGGGTAAGTCTGAAATATGTCCAGGACTGAGGATTACCACAGTATTTTTTGGCACCTTGGGGCTACCACGTAAGTAATAATTAACTGTGTTAATTTGAAAGAGTGCAAAGTTCTGATTTTGTATTTATAAATACATGTTAAATGAATCTGAACAAGTTTACATATTTTAATAGGGTAAAGTTTTTTTATGAACTCCAGCCTTTTGAAACTGGTGGAGGTTTGTGGTGTCATCGGATGGATTCCACTTCGTATTTTGTCCTGTCTCGAAGAAGGGCTTACATAAACTGCTAATAAAAGCAGTCTTTAACATAAAAGGTAAGGTTTTATTTGAAGAAAATAATAAAGCTTTATATAAAAGAGGAAGTCTTTGCCAGAATAAAGGCATACAAAAAGGGACCAAGCACTGCCAAATGGCTCATTATAAAGGGGGTTGTTATTACTCAAAGAATCATTTATAAAAAGGGGTTGACGTTTTCCAAAAAAACTTTATGATGAGGTGGTCTAGCTTTAACGGAAGAAGGGTTTATAAAAGTGGAGAGCTTTGATAGGAGAAAAAGAAAAAGTAAATACCCCCGTCGCAGCAAACCTGCATACTCAGCGAATTTCTATTGGAGATATAAATGTCTTAATACTACATAAAGCCATTTACTAACTTTCATAAAAATTTTCACAAGTAAGCGATCCATACAATTTTAATTATTCTCCATAAGAATAACATTGGGGCTGAGTACGCAGGTTTGCTGCATCAAGAAACACAAAAAATGGGTTGGTTTTTATGCTAATATCAATACAACTCAACTAGGTGAAGTCATAAACTAGTTTTTATTCATTTATGTTCATAATTAAGAGAGAAGTAGCATTTAATTATTATCTATAAGAATAACATTGGGCTGAGTACGCAGGTTTGCTGCTACGGGAGCCTTTGGCAAACATTTTTTTTGAGCAAATATCACTGGACCACAACCAGATGAAGCCGTATACCAAGTTTCGTCAGTGTACGTTCATAAATAAGCAAGATATACAATTTTTCTTTTCCTCCATAAGAATAACATTAGACAACGTACTGTGTTTAGCACTTGCAATATCTCAGTATCCAATTGACGTAGAGGAATGATCAAAATACCAAATTGTGTGTTTTTTTAAGCTTAATCCAATGGTGAAAACTAAAATTTGACCATTTCAAAAATTAGACGTTAAAAATTCAAAAAACCCATTTTTGGGGTACAAAACCCCCCCAAAATACCCCTTCGGATGAAGCGATATGGCTGGTTTTTGAACTTCAGTCATAAATGCTGCTTTACACATTTATACCAAATTTCATCAAAATCGGATAATTTTTACGAGAGTTATCGTGCTCACGGACACACACACACATATATATATATATATATACAGTTTCGAACGAATGGTGTTTTTGGGGTCTGGGGACCTCAAAACGAAAAGATATCATGGTCCCGGGCCTAGGTCTTACCATGCCGACTACGGTAATAGCTTCTTCCCTATAGGGGAAATTCGCTAGGAGGTTGAGGTTTGCCAAAAAAACTTATGATGAGGTGGTCTAGCTTTAACGGAAGAAGGGTTTATAGAATGTGGAGAGCTTTGATAGGAGAAAAATAAATAAATAAGGTCTTTTACTAACTGAACCGAACAAGGAACTTTGAAAGCCGATGGGGCGAAGGTGGAGGTTTTTTAAAACCCCAAAAGGCACATCTGGAGATTAAGAGCTCTTTATTGATACCAAACACGTATACAATAGTAATAATTTTAGTGGTCGAAATCACTGAACATAAATCAAGAAATTGTTTAATAATGTAGATTTTCTACAGTTTTGCAATGAGAATGTCTTGAACTTTTCTTCTTGCAGTTTTATTGCTGAACAATTTGATTCCTTTCGGATTAGCATTGTACTCTTTTGGCCCAAAGTATCTTAATCTCCTTCTTCCTATTTCTTGATCCTTGCTTGCTCTTTCTTGTGCCACTTCCAATAAATGATCCTGCCTAGTGTGTTTTTTCTCGCACATCTACTCTGTTAATTAGTTTTTCTTTTAAGTATACTGGAAGACCAGTAGCAAGGACTCTGTGTACAAGTGTTATAGTTTGAAAAGTCACCTAATAAGTAGAACCTTATTAGCACTCTTGCGATAATCCGAAGTATGGTCAAACTTTTTAAGGCTAAACACAAATCGTAATGCACCATTTTGAAGACGTGTGAGAATCGTGCAGTATTCATTAGTTACAGTATTTCCAAAAATTGGTAATGCATATTCAATAATAAGGAATGCCAGGGATTTGACCATTTGTAGCTTAGCATCTTCAGGAAATATCCCCTAAATCTCTTTAAGGCTCGCATTAAGCCCACAACACGAATGAGGATTGATTTCACATGTATCGAAAAGTGTAGCTTATTATCAATCCATACACCTAAAACCTCAACAACACCCTTCATTATCAGTTGAATACCCTCCAAATTTAGAAGCATCACATTAGAATAACATTCTATGATAATGTAGAGGAGCGAAGGTGTATGAGCATATGACCAAGTCTTCACACTGTTTAAATCAAAGTTTACTTGTTCAAAAATCTTGTGTTTACTTGTAAAAGAGGTGGATCTTGTTGGAAGCAGGGCAGAGCTTAGGTGTAGAGTTGATGTACGGAGATGACTTGACTGGGGGGCACGTTACCTCCACCATAATCCTTCCTTAATTATTTAATTGGACAAATGGTTTGAATTGTTTTTATTGCGAGATTTTGTCACAGGTGACCAGGAAACCATACGTTTCATTGATAGTTTCTCGGTGCCTGTCAATAAAAATTAGTGTGTGGACCACTGTCCACGTATCCCCCCACTGAGGGGGTAGCTTTCCCCTCAGCCCTTTGTTTACTAACTGGGTTATACAGTACTTGAGAGGGGACCAAGCTTTGCCATAATGATGTTGACTTTCCCTGAAAGTATTTTCAGGAGGTCAATTAAGTTACAAAAAGGGATTATAAAGAGATAGGAGTCAAGCCTTCTGCTCTATTTGTTGAAAATTCATTTGATTCACGTTATTTATAACCCTTCACAGAGGGTTTAGTCAGGGTGTGATGCAGACTAAAGCAACTAATACTTTTTAGGTGGTTGTTGGAATATCCGCTAAGTTTATTTGGTAGATGTTATTTAAGAGATTATTGCGGAGCTTTTCCATCACTGATTCATAAAAACAACTTTTTTTACTAATCAGTGATGGAAACAGTGATAAATGAAATGATGTAAGGGATTAGGTACAACTTGTTTTTACTAATCAGTGATGGAAAATGTCTGCAATAATCTCTTAAATAACATAAACTTACCATCACCAACAATGAATTTTAAACAAAGAATTTGGTAGATAATGTTTTTTTTTATCGTTGATATGGCCATTATTTTATTTTATCACGACTGCAAACCATAAATAAGCAAAAGTATGTTGCTATCTTAAAAATTGGTTTTGTTAAAAATTAGTTCTTTTTAATGATGATTTGCACTGAAATTGTATTGTTAGTGGTGGAAAAAATATTGGACTTATACAAATTGTTACTTCTCAGCTATGGTTCGAGTGATCTTTATAATCTTTATACCATCCTTTTTGGCTTAAATTTCACATTTTTCAAATGGGCTGATAAATTACCCAATAACTTGCCATTTTCAAGATATTAGGCTTTAAATCATTAAAATGGCCCCCATTTTGTAAGGGTTAAAGGTAGAAACACCAAATGTAATACCTAATATGCCCTAAACTAGTATAATACACTGTCAAGTTTCAAGTCCGTACCTAAAGTGGTTCCTAATATATGTTGCAATGACTTAAAATCCCATATAGACAGACAGACGGAAAACGAAGAGATTTACAAAAACTTTTTATAGGAGGTTTTTTACTCCTATTAATAAGTTATACCAAATCTTGTATTTGTGTCATACTCTCGTGGGACACTCAATTAACTTATTTGACTAAAAACCTAATAAAAAATCAATGTAAACAAGATTTCTTATATTTATTGGTAAATATCTTGGAAACTAAGACAAATACATCAAACATGAACATAACAATTTTTGTAGAACTTTTTTTCATATTTTGTACAAGAACAGTTTTTTCCGTACGATGCACGGTTTTCAGTGCAGAAGTAAAAAATTAAAAGGGGCATTTCCCCCTCCTCCTACTGAAGCAGCTGGGCTAGGGGCGGGGACTTTTGGTATTTTTATCTTCTCACTGCCCCAACGCATTCCTGCACAGAAAAATCTCCCCCATCCCCTCCATGTCCTCTACACCCCTCTTTTGAGCATTCATTGACTGGACTATAAGGCAACGTTAGTTTACTTTGAGCCAGGAGCCCCCCAGGAAGTGGGGGACCTTGGCAAATTGCCGATCTCGACACATGAACCAATTTATTTTAGTTATTCAAAAAATGCATCAAGTAAATTTGGTAATATATTTATAGCAGTCAGGGACTAAAAATGTTTATTTATTTAAATATAATAATTTTGTTCACCAAATTATCGGCAAACAGATGATTAGATAGTTTTGTTATTTTGGTACTATGAAAATAGTAAACAGACAAGTATTAGTATATTTTAGGCTTCTCAACAAAAACTGTTTTCATTTATTTGTATTGATTAATTACTTGTTATATCAATAATTATGTTCAATAAAATTAATTATTTTGGTGGAAAATCGTTAGACTTTTCTCTGCACTAATTTAAGTTATGGTATAAATAAAGTTTGATTTAAATACGAGGTTCCTTCCACTAAAATTGGCGACCCCGATGTGATTTTAATTCGAAGGATTATTCAATTGTTCAATCACTATTATTATTCAATCAAGTAAATCAAGAACACATCATGGAAATCAATGAAGAAGTATTGGCAAGACTAAAATTGTTGGAAGAGCAAAATCTAGATCTCAGAAAAAAACTTAATGATGTCATTGGAGTTAACTCTGAACATTCAAGCGAAAACTATGTGTCAGAAGAAGATGCAATATCAAGTAAAGTCGACTATCACCAGCTCAGTAATGCAAGAAAACAGAAAACTCAAGAAAGAAACGGTGCAGTGTATTCAAGATCTTCTGGCAACACAACCCCGATACAACCTCCACAACTAAAATTTCCCCATTTCTGACACGAGAAACCAGCACTTGGGTTCATACAGATTGAGGCAATTTTCTCTTTATTGCACATTTTTGACGAGAGTCTTTGTTTCACACATGTAGTGACACACTTAGATGAGATGACTGCTTCCGAAATAGAGGATTTACTCTCAAACCTTACACGGGTCTGGAAAAACCTTACACGAGCCTGAAGAAAGAACTAATATGAAGATTACCAGTCACAGGACAGAGGAGAGTTAAACAGCTACTCGTAGAAGAAGAACTCGGAACAGATACTCCATCACACTTTCTTAGAAGACTGAAGTCATTAGCTGGCAGCAGCGTACAAGATGACTTGCTGAGGACCATCTGGGTGCAGCGACTTCCGGCGCATATAGAGGGCATCCTACAGACCCAGTTTAGGAGGCGCTGGGGTCAGCACCGAATCATTGGCCATTACAGCAGATAAGATTCAGGAGGTTCAACCTTTGAGTTCACCTGCGGTAAGCTGCAACGCCATTTTGTCCAACCACGGTAAGCCAATGAATACTTTTACTCAGTCCCCACATATTCACAAAAATCTCAACCAAGGAATAGGTTTAGAGGCAATTTTGGAGAAACTTTCAATGCTGGAGGAGAGAGTTTAAAAATGTATTTCAGAAGACTTGACAAGACTTAAAAACAGTAAGGTCAGGTCACGAAGCTGTAGCCAGTCCACTACCCAGTGTAGCACCTCACCCCACAATGACATCTACTGCTGGTATCATAACCGTTAGGCCTATGGATCACGAGCCACCAAATGCGTGACTCCTTGCACTTATCCTTCTACAAAAAACAAACTAGGCAAATAGATGCGGTGTCGACTAGTTGTCATTTGCCTAGATGCCAAACTCATGAACCACGCGGAGTTGACAGCAACCACAGCAACAGGTTACAGGTAATTGATAACAATTCAGGATATAAATTTATTATAGACACAGGTTCAGACGTGAGTTGTATACCACTAAACTTAGTCAAAAGACCCTTAAAACCATCCGGAATAGAACTCAAGAGCTGCAAACAACTCTGAAATCCCCATTTATGGTAGTTTATGCCTCAGCTTAAATATCGGTCTACGAAAAACTCTAGTCTGGAATTTTATAATAGCTAAAGTAAGCACTCCAATCATTGGCTCTGACTTCCTAGCACACTATTCTTTATTACCTGATTGTAGTAATGGTTTCTTAATTGACAACATTACAAAATTAAAAAGCAAATGTCACTTCATGAACACTCAGCAACTTAGTATCAAACTAATTACTTCCGGCCCATTAAACTTTCCACTATTATCAGGATCTCCAGAAATTACAAAACCTTTAGGAGTACCAAGATTTATTCCTCATAACACAGTACATTACATAAATACGACTCCTGGCCCACTAGTCTCATTAAGACCCAGAAGCTTAGCTCCGGATAAATATAAAATTGCCAAATTAGAGTTTGAATCTATGGTAGCAAATGGAACTGCATGCCGTTATAAAAGCTCATTGTCATCACCACTTCACATGGTACCTAAAAAAATTATGAGTGGCGACCATGTGGCGATTACAGGGCATTGAATGCCCACACTATTCCAGATTCTTACCCAGTTCGACATATCCATGACTTCTCAAATTGTTTACACGGTAGTAAAGTTTTCTCTGTGATAGATCTTGTAAAGGCATATATGCAAATCCCGGTTTACAAAGAAGACGCACCCAAGACCGCAATAACGACCCCATTTGGTCTCTTTGAGTTCCCATTCATGTCTTTCGGGTTGAGGAATGCTGGTCAAACTTATTGATGAAGTCGTAGAGGGACTCAGTTTTTGTTTCCCCTACATTGACGACATCCTTTTTTTCTCAAAGGATCCTGCCGAGCATGAAGAACACCTTCTTATTCTGTTCAAGAGATTAGTCAAATATGGCATCCTTATAAATGTGAAGAAATCTGTATTTATCACTGACTAAGCAGTTGTTCTGGGTTAACAAGTCACAGCTGTCAGAACTAGACCTGTCCCTGATCGCATTGACACCCTTCAGAATTATCCTTTGTCACAAACTGCCAAAGGTCTTAGAAGATTTTTGGGGATGTTGAACTTTTACTGTAGGTTCATTCCTCACGCCGGAGAATTTCAAGCCCCTCTCCACACTGCCCTTGCTTCATGAAAAGGAAATCAGAGAGTCCCTTGGACTGATGTATTAACTGAAAACTTCAATAAATGTAAGAATCACTTAGCCGAAACTACATTGCTTGGTTACCCTAGCGCTAATGCCAAATTAGCACTTTTTTGTGATGCATCAAATACTGCAGTAGGAGCAGTTTTACAACAGTTAAATCAAGATGGTTTATGGGAACCTCTGTCCTTCTTTTTCCAAAAACTAACACCTAAGCAAGCCAGTTTGCCAGCTTATTATAGGGAGTTGTTTGCCGTTATGCGTCTGTTAAACATTTCAGACATATCTTAAAAGCTAACCCCTGTACTGTCTATACTGATCACAAGCCCATCATTTTCGTTTTTCAACAAAAGAAGGACAAACTATCTCCTGTCCAAACCAATCATTTGTCATTTATTCCACAGTTCACGACTGATATACAACATGTTTCTTGTGCTTCAAATATAGTAGCAGGCAGTTTTTCTAGGACAGAAGCTATTTCTGTCAACAAGAATAGTAAAATTGATCTAAATCACTTGGCAGATTCTCAATCTAATGATGAGGAACTTAAGTATATCCTAAAAAACAGTAATTCACCTAGTCTTCAACCAATTCAAGTTCCTGGCTCTGATGTTTCCATCTACTGTGATATAAAGAATGGGAGACAACGATTGTATCTCCCTTAATGTTTATGCAGGGAAGCGTTTAATTCAATCCATAACTTAAGTCACCCTGGGATAAAATCCATGAATAAAATGTTGACTTCAAGATATGTTTGGCCTCGAATAAATCACAATTGTAAAGAGTGGACTTTGTCCTGTCAAGAGTGTTAACGTTCCAAGGTCACTCGTCACGTTCAAACACATGTCAACGATTTCCCTTTACCAAATTTTAGATTTGAACATATTCATGTGGATATAATCGGCCCGTTGCCCCAAATTGGAAATCTACGCTACTGTCTCACAGTAGTAGATAGGTTCACAAGATGGCCGGAAGCAAACCCCATGCAAGCCATCTCTGCCGAAGAAGTCTCGTCAGCGCTTTTCAGTTGTTGGATATCAAGATATGTTTTCCCTTGCGAATAACAGCAGACCAAGGTCAACAATTTGAGTCTTCACTCTTTGCCGAGTTAGGAAATTTGTGTGGATTTTCAAGATTAAGGACAACAAGTTACCACCCTTGTGCAAACGGCATAGTGGAACGATTCCACAGACAACTCAAGGCGGCTATTATGAGCCACTCCGCCTCCACGTGGGTTAGCATCCTTACCTGCAGTGCTTCTTGGAATAAGAAACGCTTTACGTGTGGATCTGAACACCTCGTCTGCGGAAATTGTTTTTGGTGAGGTTTTACGCCTCCTCGGCGAGTATTTCATCCTAACAACCAAGCTGGCACCTCTAGAAGATCCAAAAAATTTTGTGTCTCGCCTACGACTTAAGATTTCCTCAATAAAACCATCAAGTATCAAGAAACACGGCACCAACAGAAGATTCATTTTTCATGATTTGGACACATGTTCGCACATTTTTCTGAGGGTGGACGCTATGAGAAAATCTTTACAACAACCATACACAGAACCTCATCAAGTGATCAAGAAAGACAGTAAAACCATTATGATAAAGCAGAACGGTTTGAATGTTAAAGTTAGTCTTGACAGCGTGAAACCGGCCTATGTCATTCAGGATGATGAATTTAAGCCTTCAACTATACCTCAAACTTCAACAAACGATGAGGACCTTCAAAAGACTTATACAACAAAGTCTGGAAGAAAAGTGAAATTAAAGAATCCAGTTTCAGTGTGATGGAAACCACGTTTATTCTTGCTGTTATTTTATTTTATAGTTTGTTATGTGACTTTTCGGAACCCTCCTGAAACTCCAAGGACTTCCAGTCTTCGCAGGGGGCTCCTATAGTGGTCAGAGACTAAAAATGTTTATTTATTTAAATATAATTTTGTTAACCAAATAATCAGCTAACAGAAGTTTAGATAGTTTTGTTATTTTGGTTACTATAACAATAGTAAACAGACAAGGATTAGTATATTTTAGGCTTCTCAACAAAAACCGTTTTCATTTATTTGTATTGACTAATTACTTGTTATATCAATAATTATGTTCAATAAAATTCATTATTTTGGTGGAAAATCATAAGACTTTTCTCTGCAATAATTTAAGTTATGGTAATAAATAAAGTCTGATTTAAATACGAGGTTCCTTCCACTAAATATTTATTATGCAACAAATATGATTCATTCTATCGATTCAGTAAATACGTGCTGTACTTGTTTTACAAACCATTTCTCATTATTTGTTTCATTTACATACCCAATTTGCTTTGGAAAGGTTTTGCGGTTACCTGTGGTTAGCTGTGCAGTTAACAAACCTAGAATTGAATACATGACTTTAGTTAATAGAATGTAAGTCAATTCTACATAGTATGAATTCTCATTATTGATTTCAAAAAATTAAATTGATCAACACATCTTAGACAGTTTCCACCATTTAGGTTTGGTCTTGATCCGAACCATGGAAACTGACAAATGAAGTTTGAAGGCACTTATTCAATTATTTTGAAAGAATTTATAAGTGTGGAAAGGTAAATAACTCTTCTACCCAATGTAATAGAGAAATGAAAATACTATTTATTGTTTTTAAAATGATTAAAAAACAGTGAAATCAGAATGGCTCTTAAGGGCACAGTTTAAAAAAAAATCCAGCAGCATAATATACTAAGCAATATTATAGGTTGTTATATACAGGGGATGCATCGATTACAAAGGCAAGAGTTGGGGTTCCAGGAGTATCTCGTTGATGGCGCAGTAAGCAGGCTGGCTCAGAGCGTAGAGAACTGCTTCCCCGATATCGGACGGCTTCAGTACTGGCACCTTCGAGCTCCAGTCATAAGCAAGTTCTGCCTAAAACCGCCCAAAGTCAAACTTTCTTTACTCATGTCATATATACAAATATACAAGAATGTTGTCAATACATCAGTTTGTCTTATACTAAGTTTGCCAGTCTTCTAAGAAGTATAAAAGAAAATATTTAATGTAGTGAGATTGTTAACAAAGCTTATCTACACTTTAACTCTTCGAGCGAGTACAAAGCCTTGTTGATGAGAAAGTTTTTCAATCATTTGTCAATCAGTCATTTGTTGATTCAAAAATATTTTACGTTTAAACAATTTTTTATTTTAAACAATTCTTTGAGAGCCTGAATTCTCTTCATAAAGCAGTGAAAAAATGTTCACAAGTAATACATAGCAATGAAAAAATGTTCACAAGTAATAGTCAAAGCATTTGTTATTGTTAAGATGAAAAGCAATAGTTGCCCAATTATTTGATTTCCTTCTTCAATGCACACACACTGCAATAAGCGTACCACAATTTGTGTGCTTGCCTATTAATATAATGATATTTTGGAACAATGAAATTGTTTCTGTTTGATCAAGCTTAATGACTTAAATTTATGTTTTTCTAACTTTAAGATATGTTCTCTAAATTCTAGGTATTTTATAATTAGCTCAATTTCTATACACCCAAAATGGTCTATATTGAAATTAACTGTGACAATTAAATGTAATTTGGTGTAATTTTGAGCTTAGAACTAGTGTTGCATACTCTGAGGAAAAATAACTACAAACATTAAATTGCTACCTCAGGATCAGAAACGTAGTTGTGAAGTTCTGACGTGACGTCTCCCGGCTGGACGTCAGTGACCTTGACTCCAGACGAAGCTACCTCCGATCTCAGGGCCCCCGACAAGCAAAGAACAAAATGTTTGGTCCCACTGTAGACTGCCAGGCCAGCAAAAGGCTGTGAAACATGTTGTAACAAACTGTAGCAAGTTAATAAATATATTATGACTGAGGCCAGAAACGTTATACTGCATATACAAAAACACGTCCAATATTGCTCCCACTACTAACTACACAATTTCAGTGAGAATTCATTATGATTAACCAATACAAAAATTGTTAAATACATCAAAATAGGAATTATTTAGCAATGCAGTTGACCACCAAATTCGTATCTGGCAAGTAATTTCATAAAGGTAATTTATCTGCCGGTTTTAAGCATTTCAGACACAAACCTGTTTCCCTAAGTTGAACTTGTGGGTGAGCTGAAATTCTCTTTTAGCGAATTTCCCCTATAGGGAAGAAGCTATTACCGTAGGTCTCATGGTAAGACTTAAGCCCGAGACCATGATAACTTTTCATTTTGAGGTCCCCAGATGCCAAAAACACCATTCGTTCAAATTTATATATATATATATATATATATATATATGTGTCCGTAAGCACGATAACTCTCGTAAAAAAGGTCCGATCTTAATGAAATTTGGTACAAACGTATAAAGTACCATTTATTTGAACGAGTTCGAGAACCAGATGAATCGCACCATCCGAAGGGGGGTTTTGGGGGGTTTTGTACCCCAAAATCTGTTTTTTGGGGTTTTCACATGTAATTTTAATTTAAATCAAATTTTAATTTATACCATTGAATTCAGCTTAAAAAAAAAAAAAATTTGGTATTTTGGTCTTTGCTCTACGTCAATTGGTTACCAAGATATTGAAAGTGCTAAATACAGTACGTTGTCTAATGTTATTCTTATGGAGAAAAATAAAAATTGTATATCTCGCTTATTTATGAACATAAACTGGCGAAATTTATTATGTGGCTTGATCTGGTTGTGGTTTATTGTTGTTGGCACAAAAAAACAATTTTTCGCCTATGGTTCCTGTAGCAGCAAACCTAGGTACTCGGTCCCCATGTTATTCTTATGGAAAATACTTAAAATGTTATATATCGCTTATTTATGAATGTATATGGATGAAAATTGGTATGTGACTTAGCTAAGATGAGTTCTATTAATATTTGCATAAAAACCCATTATTTTGTGTGCCTTGTTGCAGCAAACCTGCGTACTCATCCCCAATGATATTCTTATGGATAATAATTAATATTTTAAATATCGCTTGTTTGTGAATATATTTCTTATAAATCCTGTTAAGTGTTTTAATGTGTTATGTTATATATTCATTGGAAATTCGCTGAGTATGCAGGTTTGCTGCGACGGGGGTATTTATTTTTTTTGTATGTAGGTATACTTTCCAGTGGCACTTTACACATTTTTGAAGGAAACTTTCCAAACACTGATCTTGTTACTGTTAGAGGTTGACCTGTTTTTAGATATCATTATCAATTATAATTATAAATGGCAGCTGGGTACAGTATTGAACCTTCAAAAGATTTTCTGATTTTGCTCAGGATCGATCTGGTGAACCTCTGATTAGATGGTTAGCACCCTAACCACTACCAGTGATCTTAAATGATTAACCCATTAAGGAAGTAATTGTATTCTATTCACGATAACCTACAATGGTCTCAGATTGGTGTTGCACTCAAGTAGTAGAATTGTTAACGAATGACTCCAGGCAGCTATGGGTTTTCTCTACTAGGGGCGCGTACCGACTAATAACCTATATAATGCCTCTAGGCTACTAGTCGTGATAGCCGAGTGGGCTAAATTGTAGATACACCTTGGCCATGTGTTCTTACGAAGTTAGTGAGTTCAAGACCAAAACTGACCAGTCGTGCTACTCTCAATGAGTTAACTGATCTGTGGCAACATTGGTGGGAAGGCCCAAGTAATACAAACGGTGGCAGGCTTGCTTGGAAGTTGGCGGGGTTGGCCTTTGAGATTGGTCAACACTGATTTTGCTACTTTTTACTTATGTTTACTATTTGTGCCACTACGCCAATGGATGGTAGACAACATATCAAGACTGACTGTGTTGTACTTTCTGAACATAAACTTAAAGACTCAGAAATCAACCTAATTAAAGTTAAAAACTATGTTGTAACAGCTTCCTATTGCTGGAGTACTTGTGGTGGTGGAGGGGTCATGATTTTATGTAAAAGGGTATAAATGCTAAGGAAATTTATTTTCCTAGATTAAGAAATATTATTAAAGATAAAGAACTTGAAATTTGTATAGTTAGTAATAAAATTGAAAATTTTTCCTTCATTCTTGTAGCAACCTATATAACACCTGGTTTTTTTATGATAACATTTTCTTAGTGTAGCTTGAGTTAAGTATAGATTTTTTATGTAAAAAGTATAAAAATATTATTTTTGCGGGTGAAAAATATAGATGTTCTTAAACCATCAAATAGTTACAATAAACTTAATGCAATTTTAAAATAAAACCATATCCATTATTTAGTTGATTTTCCTACAAGAGTGTGGAAAAGGAAAAGGAATGGAAAAGGGTCGGCGGCATCAGATAAAGCATCAAGCTTCGGGACAAACTTTTACTATCCGGTTATGGACTTGCTGTTGAATGAGATGAAGAGAAGATTTTCAGAAAACAGCTAAAAACTGGCGACATCATCCGAACATTTTTTGCGATTCAATGTAGACAAATGTATGTTCTTCATAGACACTTATGATATGGCAAATGTCAATATAAGAATAAGTTTGAAAGCAGAAATGAACCTAGCTAAGCTTTTTGTGCAAGAAAAGAAGGACGCTGACAATATGGTGATAAATTTGGAAACTTCATTTTTGAAAAAAACTTGTTCCTGTTTTAATCTAAACAATCAGTGCTTCAACGTACCCTAACTTGCACAAAATGATGTGCGTTGCTTTTACCTTGCCTTCCAACAGTGCGACATGCGAAAGGACATTCTCAGCAATGCGGAGAATAAACAACTGGCTGCGTTCGACAATGAATGAAGAACGTCTGGCGGACCTAATGGTGCTGTGCTCAGAAAGTGATATAAAGGACATGGACTATGATAAACTTGCAGACTTGTATCTTTCAAAAGGTCGACGAATATAAGGTAAGCCTAATTGGTAAAGAGACATTAATAAGTATGAAGAATAAAAAGGCTTTTGTTATACAGTAATCACTATCTAACTCACAAACAAAACAATCTTTTGTTGTACTTATTTCTTGTTAAAGTTTTCACAGTACTGTATCATTAAAATAATGCTACTTTTAATTTAATTTGTTATGACCATTTTTATATTCCTTAGTTCTTTGGTACGGTAATTAATTATCAAATCAAATTGTCTTGAAGGTTAAAAATAGATTAACAAACGATCTTCTTTAAAACCAAATAAATGCTCTTTAAAGATTTTCAAAATGCTTTTCTAGCAGCGATTAAAATCAATATTCTAGGGCGGTTTTCATAATAAAATTCCGAAGTAGAAAGACAGTTTTCTCAACTGAAATGAGCTATATTAATAAAATGTTGTTTTTTTTAGATATAATAAATGAAACAGCTAGGGCCTACGTGGGCCTTAAAACGGACCATTTAAATAGAATTTTGGTGTTTGAATTTGAGCATACAATGACTCATACTTTAGGATAGCTGGCACCCCCAAATATTTTGACCTAAATCCGCCCATGGTTAGTGGAACAAATTTACAAGATATTGAAACACGCACCATTATTAACTTGAACAATTTGAAAACAATTTTTGAAAAATCATGACCTTTTATTAAATTTAGAAAAAACAAAATTTATGACTTTTCAAACCAAACAAAGTAGAATTAAAAGAGAACTAGATATAACGGTTAACAATACAAAACTAAATAAAATTGAAAACACAAATTTGTTGGGAATGTTTTTAAATCAAAATTTGTCCTGGGATAGCCATATTAATATTTAACAAAACTTATATCTTCAGGATTATACATTCTAAAGACAATGTCTCGTTTCTGTCAAATTGAAACATTACAAATTATATATTTTGCTCACATACACTCACATATTGCTTTTGGCATAGGGATGTATGGAGGAACTAGTACCAAAAACTTGAAAAAAATTCTAGTTCTTCAAAAAAAGGCACTACGGATAATATTTCAAATAAATTATGATTAATCTGTTAAAGATTGTTTCCCCAAACTGTGTATTTTAACAGTATTTAGTTTATACGTTTTGGAAACAATAATGATGGCAAAGATATTTTAAAATGATTTACCAAAATTAGGTGATGCACATGGCTATCAAACACGTAATAGAAACATGTTTGCCATTCAAAATCACAGATTAGAGCTTTTTACAAAAAAAATGAACTTTTGCTGGTATTAAACATTGGTACAGGATTCCAGAAGAAATACGCTTATTATAAGACACTAACAAGTTTAAAAAAGCATTGAAATTATATCTAATAAATAAAGTCCTATATTGTTTTGAAGCATTGTAAAATTAAAAAGGGTGTATTTAGGTTTAACATTTGTTTACTTAGATTTTATCGGTATTTTATATGGACGCCATTCTTTGCTTTGTATGTATATTGTACAAATGAATGAGTAAAGTTATTCTGAATCTGAATCTGGTGATCTCTCAATAAATTTCACTTTATTTACGACACAAACTGTGACAGTATTGGAAACAGTCTTTACAAAAAACATAGGTTTTCAAGCGTGTCTACCTTCCTGGCCGCATCCGATGATATGTTGATGATGTGGCCAGTGCCTCTCTCCACCATGCCACCGAGCACTGCCGCCACACAGTTGAGCACCCCATTCACATTGACATCCACCATGTGCTGCCACCGAGGCAGGTCGCACTTGCTCATCAGCTGGTAGTACATCACTCCTGCGTTGTTCACCAACACATCGATTGGCCCGATACTCTCTTCGATCTCTCGTATACAAGTCGATACCTGAAAAGATAGTTGTGTTGCTATATGTTCAAACCTAAATCTTAAATTTTACTGTAAGATTTTTTAACTCAAGTGAAAGATGAGCAGTAAATAGATTTTATCTCAATATTTAATACACAAGTAAATTTTGTTATAAGGGTGAGATTTAAAGAATAACTCATCCAGTTCTTTATTTGATATGTTGAATAAAATAGGTGAGGTGAGGTGTGGATATAACTCATTCCTTACAATGTGTATGCCAAACACGCTACAAAACAACAACATCAATTTGTTTGTTTACAAATAATTTCCATATTGCATAACAAGTTGTAAAATCTACCAAATAAAATTGGGACAAAGATTATGCAAATTATCAAACAAAAATTGCCACTGAAAGTACTCCATCTAGTGGAAAAAACCAGTACTGCCACGAGACGATTGGGGGCCTGGGCCAAATAGTATGTGGGGGCACCTGAGACCGCTATTTCCCAACCACGGTAATATTATTCTTTTAGGCGGGGACCCCTAAGGCCCTTGGCATTTGGGGGCCTAGGGCTAAGTGCCTCGGTTGCCCCTCCTTATGGCGGCCCTGGAAAACACAAAACTATGAACAATGAAGCATGACGGAGCAGTAAGGTAAAAGATTTTTAATGTTCACCAAAAGCTTGACAAGAAGGGTGTAAAGAAACGTTTCATTAAACGAACATCAATCAAGCACAACGAGCAACGAGCAAGATCTGTACTTAAAGATCAAATTGTTGCTTATCCAGTTTTTACTTTCTCCCTCTATAAATAGTATATGGAGAAAGTATTGTTTTCGTCAAAATTTTCGAATTTGAGTTGTTAGTGGAAATATTCGTTTTGGTGCTCCCTGAACCCAAAAAAGTGGTTTTTACGTGATGTGCGTGCGTGCGTGCGTGTGTACAGAGCTAGAGCCCTAACCAATGGGCCGATTTTTATAAAATTTGCTATGTAGGTACTAATCCACAATATCTCCAGGCGTTTTTTTCATTTTTTTAATTTTTGATGTTTAAGGGTAATTATCCCCCAAAAACCGCCAAAAACATGAAAAATCAAAATTTCTCAAAAACGGCTCTAACGATTTTGATTAAACTTTATTCGTTTGTAGAACTTTAGTTTTCTAACAAAATGACACTACCCGTATTCCTGTAAAAATTCGTGTTCAGAAATTACAGGGCTTAAAATATCAAAAATTCAGTTTTTTGTATTTCATAAAAAATAATAAATATTAAAAACGATTACTATTCACCATTAAAAAAGCTCAAAAAACTAAATAAATTAGTATTTTGAACTACTGTTCTACGATTGCTAGTTGCGGAGAAAATTGAAATTTTCATTTAGTGGTAAACACAGTACGTTGTCCAATGTTATTCTTATGGGGAATACAAAAATAACTATTTCTCTCTTATTTACTGATCAATTTCATTCAAACTTTATATGCAGGTCAAGTTAGCATTGACCAACAGAGGATGTTCGAAATATGTTGTAATTTAACCCTGGGGGGGCAAGGGGGCATTTCCCCTCTCAAAACAATTGTGCGTAGCAACAGACTCTATAGTGCCCCCAAATAGGGATTTGGGTGGATATTTCTGAAAAAAAAACTATTTTAGACAATTTTCTGTGCATTTATCTGTACTTCATATTCTATATTTAGTAAATAAAAAATATTTTTTCATTAAAGTTTGGCTAAAAGGGAGAAAGTATGTGTCAGTTTCCTGATACCGTTTATTTATTTTTTCAAACTGTTATGAGTACCTGTTGGGCATCGCATACATCCAGCTCTACAGCGTGTGCCTTGGCTCCAGCCTGCCGCAGCTCCCCAGCAATGGTTCGTAGCCTGTCGCCCCGTCGCGCGGCCATTACAACAGTCGCCCCCGCGCGCGCGAGTGTCCACGCGATGCCTTCCCCGATCCCAGACGACGCCCCGGTCACCACCACCACTTTTCCTGCCAGCCGACTGTCACGTGCAGTCACTGCTGAGGTGGGCACAACATGTAAAATTCAAAGAACATTAACTAACTTAAAACTACACCAGCGTTAATATTGAAATGAAAAATTGATCTTTGCTAAACTTGAATAAAACCCAAATACATACACTGGATCTTCATGTTATTGTTTCTGATGTTTTGCACAATATTGGGTATTGCCCACTTAATTAAAAATAATTAACTATCAATATTCCCCAACTTCAAACAAGTCTTTTTGATCATGAAAGACTACTTATGGGTTTATCACACTGATCTTATTTATAAGATTTGGTAATAAGCAACATGGAGAGGTAAATATAATGTACTAGCTGTTACCCGCAGGCTTCGCCCCGCAAATGATTTATAAAAACTATGTCAGTTGTGTGTGCTGCATTCTGTGGTTAGCCCGTGGAACTACTACGAATCAAGATCAGCTGTTTGTATTTTCATCAGCTCAAACAAAAATGAATGTCCATAAGGAATACATGGGAACTTTGTTGGGGTCTCTGGCAGAGCCCTAAGGTCAGATCAGGATGAAAACCATTTATTTTTCCTATTTCATGCCTAAAGAATCAGAGTACAACATTTCAAATCTCTAGGTAAATGGGAAGTAGGAGAATTTGAGTGAGTGAGCGAGTCAGTTAGTGAGCACTTCCCCCAGCTGATTGTCAAATTTGTATAGCTCATTTGCCTCGTTTCTGCATTTTTAAGGTCACTCCAGTTGTTATTTATAGCTCAATGTCCCTTTGAACTATTTCGGAAATGACCACTCTATATATACAATCTTCACTGACAGTTTTAATCACTATTCTCAGTAAACCACATGCTAACAATTATAAACCACACGAGTATTACTTTGACAGTTCCCTGGTTGATTATGAACAGCTGTTACAATTCTTTTGATTTTAAACTCCATAAGCCCAATGTTAATTTTTTTAACTTTTCATTTTCGTTTTTTTACATTATTTGATTTTTTCCGGGGATGAGACCTGTCTAGAACTTATTTCTATCCCAGAAATCAGTTATTTCCAACTTCCAACATTTGAAGGAAATCGTTGGTGCCGTTTTTGAGATAAGAGTTGCAAGCAAGCACAAACGCACGCAAACCTTACTCATATTAGAGTATAGGATTTGCATGAGCATAAATTTGAAAGAAAATTAGGTCTGGAACTATGAGTATAGATACATTACTTGTATCCATCTTGTATCTCATATATCTGATTCTTAGCAATTCAATTTTGCAATTTTATTGCAATTTTATGGAACTAAATTTACGGATTTGAAAATTCATCATTAGTCAGTATTCAGATTGACCAAATTAAAATATTAATTTTCAGTTACGTAATGTGTAAATTGAAGCAATCAAGTAGATAAGATAAATGGTAAAAAGATTGTTATGAAGAGTTAAGAACCGTTAAAAAAAATTAATTCTATAAACTTTTCCTAATCACAATAATCTTTATTACATTTAAAATCATTTTATGACAGGAAGAGTTAAATTACTTACCTTTTTCTCTTACAGGCTTTGATATAATTCCGATACTAGCCAAATCTTCAAAATATGACACGAAAAGCTGATCTGTCAGCTGGGGATAGGTCAAGTTCATCTTCTTCAATGCAATATTCAAGTTTTCCTGTTTGTAGGAACTCGAAGATAAAAAGAATGTTTCATCGCTAAAAATAGAAAACTATTACTTAATAACTAACAAAATACATACAGCAAAACTATTTTTAAGATTCAGAAAAGTATTGAACGCACAATAATGCATGAAAACCAGATAACTCTGAATAATCTTTTTCAAAAGCTGAAAATAAAAATAAAAATATTTTTATTGCCACTAAAACAACATATGTGAGGTGGGAAGCAAAACGGGATCTCTTGTCGGCAAAGTAGATTTTTTAGTACAGTCGTAATAAGTCATCCGAGTATAAAATATAGATTTTTGGTATTTTGCATTTACTACTCTTGTAGTGGGTCGAAAACCCTAGTAACAATTAAATAATAACCTAATAATAATCAAATAAATTCAATAAAACATCGTAAAGTAATATTAAAATATAAAGTCAGAAAACAGTTGAGATTTATTCAGTAACTTCCAACGGTCAAATATATTCCAGTTACAACGAGAAAGACGGTGGTTCACAGTAGGCGGGGGATCAAAAATTACAGTAACGTAAGTTACTGACCGTGATACTGAGCGCAGTACGATCTACGGTTCAGGCCACGGTACTCTAGAATCAAATTTCATTGGTCGAGGGTAGTCACGTGGTTAGTTCCCTTATAAGCCGACCACCGCGGCCGCAGGGGCAGTTCCTCAAGCACCGTCGCGGTGTGAACCCGCGAGTCGACACCGAGGCCTAATGCCTGTTAGACGTAGGGTGTGTTAGAGTTGTCAGTAGTCAGTTCCTCAAGTACCACCGACGAGGTGTGTGCATAGTCCGTAGCTACCAGCCGTGTCCCATGGACATAGAGTTCGTCAGATACCAGCGTCGTGGTGTGTACATGTGAAGTCGTAGTCAACACCCGTGTACGGTTGGACAATATAGTCTTAGCTGAGTACCATCAGCGTGCGCGGAAGTCATTTGTTAGTTTCCGAGGCCTAAGTAGCAATATATAACATCTTCACCGAGAACCCGTCCTGAGCTTATACATTCACCGACCGATGAATTCTATAAAAGTAATAAGTGGCGAGAACGAGACCTTATTTTAATAGCTTGAGATTAATTGTGGGCGAGTGTGTTGTATTTGAAACACCAGACATTGTGACATTCTTAAAAACACTTAAATAATCATCGTGAGCATTGATCCGTCGCTGTTCACCGGTAGTAAGGCGTCACCATGCTGTACTCTACTCCACGAACTTCGAGACTTCACAACGACTGTAAAAAACAGCTAAGTTCCTTCACCATTCAGTGAACTATTTTAAAGTGTATTCGTCTTTATAGAATAAGATTTGATTTATAACTTAAGTTGTCAACCATAATAATTATTTTAGCATTTCATGTATTAATTTTTCAGTAACATATTATTAAATAAATTTTGACTTTTGAAACTTAACTTTTGTTCTTATTTTACAAACATTTTTAGATTCTATTTATAATAAAAACGACCCTGAGATTAAGATTAAAAGTGAGCTGTGCATAAAATTGTCTGATCTTGTGGACATCAAAATTAATCTAAGACCCAAGACAGTACAATAACATAATATAAATTTACATTTCAACATTTAAAAAGTATATACGAAGCTCTTATACTGCTTCATAATGGCTCCCAACTCGAGGCGATAATTTATTTATAATAAATTATCAAAAGAATCTAGTATTTTTTAGTAAAAGTAAAATTTTTTGTTAAAGTAATTTTTGAATAAAGTAAAAATGTCAAGTAAAATGGATAGGATGTTAAATGTAAGTATAGATAATGATGTAAGGGTTCTGTGGCGTAAGCTAAGACGTAAAAAAAATGGTAGTGATAGGGTAGGAGTGTAAATGATTAAAATGGGAGACGATGTAAAAGGTATGAATATGGGGGGTGATCAATTGTTGTCTGGTATAAATAAACCAGGTAATGTAAAAGTAGGAGCGAATAATGTAGTCAAACAGCCACAGTTATCAGACGTGATGGCTATGTTGCAAAAAATCAGTGACCAAATAAAAAAAAGATACTCTTCAAATAAATAAAAATTCTATTGAAATGAATAAAAATTCTAATGAAATGAATCAACAGCTTAATGAAATGAGAAGGGAAATGTGCACTAAAGCCGATATAAATGAAATAATAAGAGAAATGTGTACTCTTAAGAGTAGTGAGGAAAATAATATAGGACAGGGGGTGAAAAATAATGTTCAGTCACTCAATGTTCAGAGTACTAAAATAATAGACCAACATTGTGGTGAGATTACTGCTAAGCTTAGTAAATATTGTAGTAAAATATACAAGTTTAAGTCAGGTTTTGAAGTAGAGCGAGGGAGATGGAATAAGAAGTTTAAGGCGGAAGTAGCAGCGCAATTAATAGTTGAAGTAGTACAATATACAGTGAAGGTAGAGGAAGTATTTGAGTACGTAGTAAAAGTACAACAAAGAATAATAGGAGCTAGAGTTGAAGTAGCGAATGTGCTAAGTGAAGTAGGGAATGAAGTTTCGAAGTTCAGGAGTAAGCTAGGGAGTATTGAATGTAAAGGCGATAAAGGAAGACCATCTGGTAATTATCGACCTAATCAGTTTGTATCATATAGCCGTAAACACAAGAGGAGTATGGTATGTCGGGGTGATAAGGCGGTGCGTTCTGGTAATTATGTACCAAACAAAATTAAATGTATACTAAACAATCGTAAATTTGAAAGAAGTATAAGAAGGTGTCAAGAAAGCAGCATTGGGACTGATGAGTGTAGTGATGAGGGGGAGAGTAACTCTAGTATATAATTTGAAATAATAAGAATTAGGACAGATAATAAAGATTAACAAGTTAAAATACAAGTCAAGATCATAATATAATTAAAATAGAATTGGATATTAAGTAGTTTCAAGTATTACCAAATAATTTTGGAATAAGATTAAGTAGCAGAATATTAAGCTTAAAGATTAAACACTTACTGAGAAAGAAAACTTATATTAACGTTACACAGTTGTTTTAAGACAAATAAGTCACCTGTTAGGAACAAGGAAGTTTCGAACAAAAATAATCTGACCTAGTTATCGGCCAACGAAAAATAATTTGACCTAGTTCGCGGCCAACGAAACTATTTTGGGACGCACTCACACAGACGCACACTCACGCACACACGCGGAGCACTCAGCTGATATTGACCGGGAGTTAGAGTAACAAGTTTTTATAAATGGATGAGCGAATGAAATGAAGTGATTCTCCAAATAATAACTTATGTTAACATTTAATTTGGGCTCTTTTTTGTTGAGTACGATGTTTGATTCGTGCCCTAAAACGAACCAAAACAAGATACAGAACCATATGCGGAACGATTTTATCGTGAAGCATATTGGTGGACAAAAGAAACAATTTTATTAGTAATATATATGATCCATTAGTAATATTAAAAGTAAAGTAATAAGAGTAAATAGTTTGAAAAATAACGTAATAAGTAAATGATTTAAATATAGATGAGTTAATTAAAAATATCATAATGTATGACAACTGAAAAACATGAAATTGTTTCTTAACATAAACCGGACAAGACAAAATCTAGACACTAGATAATTGTAAGATTCTCAAGCCAAATAGTTCGTGAGACAGGATGTAAATACGTGCAGATGTTCTGTATAAACAACAGACAAACGCACAGACAGTCGCGTTGTACGATTACAAAATGCGAGCTACGGCCCAGATGTTTTTTCAGCTGACGGGAAATGAGTCATTGTTTAGGTGAGTCAGACCTCACCGTGGGATAATTTGTAGGAGGAGTTGAAAATGATTAGTTATAAAATGTTAAGTTATAAGGTGATAAGTTAAATGGTATGTCATAAGTTGATAGAGGTTCTACTGTCTGTTAAGAAAAAATTAGTTGGCAGTTCGAATAAAATATGTTTAGGGATCATTGATAATTTAGATATGGAAACTATAATAAATAGTTTTGGAGGCAAATAGTCTCAGAAAAATGTTGAGGTATTGTTAGAGGAATGGTGGGTTAACAATTTATGGAAACTATAATAAATAGTATTGGAGACAAATAGTCTCAAGAAAAAGATTGGAGTATTGTTCGAGGAATGGTGGGTTAACAATTTAGGGTGTTAGTGGAGTTCGATTGTCAGATAGGAAATAATTTAAATAAAATAAACTGACAAATTCGAATAAAAATGTTGAGGAGATCTATGATAATTTGTATGTAGGGATTAGCTATGCTAGGTAAAAAGTAAGTGGCTAGTAATCTCACTACAATGTTGAGGCGCAAGTGTGGACGAAATCATAATATACCAAGAAGGATATTTATGTATGTTTATGGACAACCAGATAGGTTGAAGAAATATGTTTATAAAAAATACCAATATGAAATATTAATGTATAATCTAAGCAAGTGAATATATAGAATAAAAAGGGTTTATAAAGTGAAGTGTATTATGTAATGTATTTTAAGATGTATTGAATATTATTATAACTTGTTCTCTTGTTAGAGGTTTAAGGTGAAAGTGTTTGATTATATTAATAAGATGTTTAGATTAAAAATAAGTATGGGTCATATGATACTCTTATGTAGTGTATAATAAATGAAAAGTATATATATATATATAAATATATATAAAAAATATGATATAAAAACATAACAAATTTTTAGATTTTAAAATTTCTTAACTTGAAATAGTAGAGGGAGTTTGGTGATTCTGGTCGGGTAAAAAGTAGGTCATTGAGATAAGTGCCACTGAAACCCGAGGTTAGGTAGTAATTAAGGATTATTGTTTAGTTTAAGGATGAACACTATAGATATTTTTAGTAGTGAGTGCATCGTATGGACGTTCTTCAAGAATGTGATTTGGACTTTTCCATCCAGGAAATGTTTTGGACATTTAAAAAAATGATGTATTGTTAGTTATAAGAGGGTATATGTATTTTATGATGATGAAGGGTATTGTATTTGATTTTTGAATGTATGTTAGACTTGTAAGAAATTGTTTAATTTAAGATGATTATTGTAAAGGACAATGAATGGTGAAAGGACAGTTGAATTTTTCATAAAACTTTGAGAAATTTTCTTCAAAATCCAAGGGGGTATCTGTAGTGGGTCGAAAACCCTAGTAACAATTAAATAATAACCTAATAATAATCAAATAAATTCAATAAAACATCGTAAAGTAATATTAAAATATAAAGTCAGAAAACAGTTGAGATTTATTCAGTAACTTCCAACGGTCAAATATATTCCAGTTACAACGAGAAAGACGGTGGTTCACAGTAGGTGGGGGATCAAAAATTACAGTAACGTAAGTTACTGACCGTGATACTGAGCGCAGTACGATCTACGGTTCAGGCCACGGTACTCTAGAATCAAATTTCATTGGTCGAGGGTAGTCACGTGGTTAGTTCCCTTATAAGCCGACCACCGCGGCCGCAGGGGCAGTTCCTCAAGCACCGTCGCGGTGTGAACCCGCGAGTCGACACCGAGGCCTAATGCCTGTTAGACGTAGGGTGTGTTAGAGTTGTCAGTAGTCAGTTCCTCAAGTACCACCGACGAGGTGTGTGCATAGTCCGTAGCTACCAGCCGTGTCCCATGGACATAGAGTTCGTCAGATACCAGCGTCGTGGTGTGTACATGTGAAGTCGTAGTCAACACCCGTGTACGGTTGGACAATATAGTCTTAGCTGAGTACCATCAGCGTGCGCGGAAGTCATTTGTTAGTTTCCGAGGCCTAAGTAGCAATATATAACAACTTCACCGAGAACCCGTCCTGAGCTTATACATTCACCGACCGATGAATTCTATAAAAGTAATAAGTGGCGAGAACGAGACCTTATTTTAATAGCTTGAGATTAATTGTGGGCGAGTGTGTTGTATTTGAAACACCAGACATTGTGACATTCTTAAAAACACTTAAATAATCATCGTGAGCATTGATCCGTCGCTGTTCACCGGTAGTAAGGCGTCACCATGCTGTACTCTACTCCACGAACTTCGAGACTTCACAACGACTGTAAAAAACAGCTAAGTTCCTTCACCATTCAGTGAACTATTTTAAAGTGTATTCGTCTTTATAGAATAAGATTTGATTTATAACTTAAGTTGTCAACCATAATAATTATTTTAGCATTTCATGTATTAATTTTTCAGTAACATATTATTAAATAAATTTTGACTTTTGAAACTTAACTTTTGTTCTTATTTTACAAACATTTTTAGATTCTATTTATAATAAAAACGACCCTGAGATTAAGATTAAAAGTGAGCTGTGCATAAAATTGTCTGATCTTGTGGACATCAAAATTAATCTAAGACCCAAGACAGTACAATAACATAATATAAATTTACATTTCAACATTTAAAAAGTATATACGAAGCTCTTATACTGCTTCACTCTTTATAATGTCGTTTACAAGACACAATCGATTACAAAACTGTTTAGAACGGATAAAATACTCATAATAATCAATAAAGGAGACCGTGTTCTGCCTAGGAAAAGGTACCTCTTGTCGCTTATGGAGCATTAACATGGCCGACATGAGGTACCATTTCTCAAACACACAAGTCCATTTCGCATTACTTTAAAAACCAGTCTTCCCTGAACTCTAGTGGTAACAGAGGGAACTACGATGGGTTTCTCATAACAGGAGAACATTGTCTGGTTATAATAATGCCTGCTCCGACATCAGGTACCTTTTTCTTCGTAGGTTTATAAGCCGATCAATATTATTGATATTACTATTACAGCAATATTATTCATTGTTCTTAATAATATACTGTTAATAACTATTAATAATTACTATCACAGCATTCGTGGTAAGTTTGTAAATCTAATTTTGTAAGTAGAAAGGTTTGCAGCCTTGCGTCACAGCAGTCAGCCAATCACAGCAGTTGTTTCTCCGTTCTTCCCTGAGAATCTACTCCCATTTCACCATCCGCTAATACTGTCCAATAATTACATTATAGGATGGTTTTACGGTTCGTACCTAGGTTCCTGTAATTATTTACAGAACCCCACGTCTACAACTTTACACGACGCAATCAGAGAATCACAGCCACTTTGTCCCCAGTCGTTTTATTACACAATAAGAAACGAAAAGAATATCCCTTCAAAACATCCGAGAGTATTGCAAAGAAGAGTTTTAGGATATTCTTTGCCCACAACCAGGACCTGCTATCGAACCTGAACCTCTACCCATGGATGATGCTGATGAGGCTTCGCCTGACGACCCGCCAGCTGTTCCTGGCCCTTCGACAAAGTGTCACAAGCAATCAGTTTGATAAATAAATAAAAAGTCTTAAGAAAACTTTTTTATGTCATTTAAAAAAATAGATTTTAGGCTTTGTTTTTATATAAAATTAATTCCTTAAATATGAAAAAATAAAGATTTTGTAGTGTTTCAAAGTTTTAAAATGCGTTTTTCTCACAAAGCCCATTTTTATTTTACAAAACTCAAATGTCTGTAACTTGAACAAAAAAATCGTAGAGACATAATTTTTTTAACAAACTGTTTGTAATTAAACGCTTAATTTGAAAATATCAATAACTCAAAATCAAAAATTGCCGACAAGAGGTCTCTTTTTGCTTTCCGCCTCACATAAATTATGTTTAGCAGTGTTATAAATGTTACCACTGCCTGGTATCCTACAGACCCCCCTCTTCATTACTAATAATTTCCACTGTTTAAATTCAAATTTAATAAATTATAACCACCAGTATCCTATACTAAACAAACATCTTCAACATCACATCACAAATCATCAGCATTTAAGAGAACCCCATCACACCAAGGTGAACATCTTTTCAATGAACAACAACAAAAAAAGGCTTCAATAATTATCTGAAAACATGTAATTTCAAAATATATAGTCCAAACTTTGTGTATAACATAATTTTGGCAGAATAAATAAGGTCCCCACAGGCTCCAGCCTGTGAAAACAAATTAAATTAAACATACAAGTTTTTGTTATTTATATTGGTTTAAATTATGATAATAAATAACAGAAAGGTTGGATTAGTTTTGTGAATTTCCTTTGGAAAGTGAACTATTAGCATGACCCACACGGTGAAACTTAAGCCCGGGACCATCATAGAAGTTCCTAACGTGACCCCCTGAACACGTTTTGAGGGGTCGTTCAAAATGATTTATATATATATGTGTGTTTGCACTCTAGCGGTCTCATTTTTTGTCCGATTAACTTAAAATTTGATAGGGACGTTCCTCCCTGTATTCAGTTGGACATATTTGTTGGGCAAAACAATCGGAAAACTCTAAACCCCTTTTTTGGGGAGTAATCTTTCAAATTTCGAGTTTTTACGCCCAAAAGGTCAGAAAAGCCCCAGATGTAAAATTAATGCATGTAAAAAAGTGAGAATTAATGAGGCGAAAGTTTTAATCACACTCTCGTCATTCTAGCATAAATATTTACCGAGTTATTAAAGAAAATACGTTTCGACTAAACACAGTACGTTGTCTTATGGGGGTTTTTCACTATAAAAGCCTGTTATTCCTTTGTTAGAGCACTTTTAACATACCCAGCAACTCACGCCTACTTTCAAGCCTGCCTGGACCTTCTCCTAACATTATAATGCGCAAAATTGTATTCCCAGCTTTACAGATAAATGAAACCAGGAGCATCAGAACAGCCAAAAAATCAATGTTTTCAGATTTCAATATAAATTGAAATACATGTACGTTTTTATACAGATTTTGAGTTTTAAAAGTTTTTATGTGGAAATTCACTTCCCTCACGTCAGCGTGCTGCGTGCGAACTTGTTTAAAATTGAATACCAATACTTTCTGAAAAGTAAACTGAAACCGCCCTCTGTGAGACCTTTTAATAGTTAGCCCATTGGTTGATGTATCAAACGCTCGGTCACACAGACCTTTTTGAATCTTATTTTATTTTTTGTTGGAAAATATAATTATACAAAATCCAATAAAAAACCACCTAGCCTTAAAGAATGGAGGGTATTAGGGAAAGGGCAGTTCCCAATCATCAGTGTAGCTAATACAAATTTATGAATTTGAGACAGGGTCCATAAGACTGGGGGTTCAGTATAAAAGTAATTTAGATGTAAAAAGACTTAAACAAAATGATTTGGTGAGCTGTATTAGGGTTGAGGTTAATTAATGTATTAAAATGAAAAACCATTACATAAAAGTTTTGAAAAGCAAAACTTACGAAGCATAGTTAACGAGTAGAGGACGAAGCTGAGAGAGCTGATGGTCCTTGCTCTCTTCTAAAACCAATTTCTTCCACTGAGAAAAAGGGATTTTTGAAGCTTTATAGCCAAGATCCTCCAATAATTTCCAAAGCTTCCTAAAATTAAACACATATAATAAGCAAATTGTTTATATAATTTAAATTTATACTTAATTTTTATTTAACAGTTAAACAACTTTTAAGCGGTGTCAATGTTTTTCCCCCAAAAAACAGCATGGATTAGAGTTTGTTTCTTTTCTCTGTAGGACAAATTCTAATAACATGAATATAGAGGTTCCTAAAATCTTTACAAAATCCCAATTTAAAATTTAAAGGCACAGTTATTAAATACTGCAGTTTCTTTAATAAGCATGTCCTTAAATATAAAAATAACATAAAAATTCAATATTTAATACAAAATTGTTTACATATTGAATACAAAATTGTTTTTGTTCTTCACCTTGTACATATTTAAAGACAGTATTGTCAACCCAAGATAGCTCTTGGTAAATATGGAAAGAAAGGTAAATGTCCAGAGACTATAATGCATAATATGTGATATAATGTCAAGTTGCAGAAACTTTGGCTACTTTCCCTACATCTGTGAAACATATCTATGACCATTTAATTTTGAGAAAAACGTTTTGTTGTGTAGATTATCATGGTATTGGATTGCACACAAATAATGTTATCTAAATTAACACTTACTTGCAGTGAAATGTGCTGTTGTTAATAATATGGAATATTTTTCCAACGGAGTCGTGAAGATTGGACACCAAGTTTGTGATCACTTTGCTCACAAAGTCAACTGGAGTCAACTCAATCTAAAAACAAAAAACAATTTTAAAAAGTACTTGTAATAAGCATGGTTAGTAAATCTAAGTACTGATACTTAAATCTATATAATATATACTTTGTAATTAATTAATCCTCCAGTAGTTATTTGTTTTAGAAAACAATGAAGTAAAATAATTGAATATTTTTTTTTAACTAAATGAGGGGGTTGACTGAACTGAAACAACAATCCCTATCTACCACACTTGCCCTTTGATACAACTTGCTTACCAGAGCACAGCAGCGGCAAATTGGTTATACTACTAGTGGGCCTATTGCTCAAAACCTAGCAAACTTGTTCCATTTGGTGACTGATTCATAGAGTTAGTCTTGCCAGTTCAGTAGTTTGTGTTCTTAGTTTATAATGTTTAGTGTTTTTTGTTTTACCTAAGCTGTAAAATTACAATGAACTTTTACGCCCTTATAAAACATAACACAGTTTGGGTTGTAATTTCAGTAGTTTTTTGTTAATATTCATCTAACAATATATGTTATTCTGTTATCCTGTGTTGTACTATCAACAGCTGTTTTAGTATGGAATTAATACAAATTATTATTCTCCATGTTAATGCTGTGGACAAAAAACAAACTTTAAAGGCTATCCGAGCCCTTGAGAATAAACATATCAAAAACTAAAAACCTTATTGCAAAACTACGAACTGAGACAATTTTGTTGACACTTCAAACATTAAAATTGGTCAAGAAATAACGGAGGAGTTGCATTGACAAAAACCGCTTCACGTATTATATATAAGGATAAGAAAGAAATGGGGAGCTTTTCAACGGTTAGTTACTACACCTGCCAATCCATGTCAGGTGCGAACCCTGTTTGGCAAACTCCTTTCAGCATGTGCAGGTTAAAGTCTGCAGAGTTCCATCCTGCCACCAATCGTGACCCTCCTACATTTCCGCATCTGTAAGCATTTTATGCAGATGTCAAACAAATTGTACTATACTTACCTTTTATGTTCAACTATAAAACAGATAATTATCTTTAAAAATGAACCGATAAACCATAATAATAACATCAATTTCTAAAAAGTAATAGCTGCTTGTCGCGGCTTGCCCGCATAAACTAAACCATAGGATTATTATCACAAAATGTTTATACTTTATATTCGTATGTTTACAAACCTTCTAAACTATGGATTAAATCACAGCTGCTAGACTTTTTAAAAATTAAAATCAGATTTTTAACAAACTGACAAATTCAGCTGCTTGAATTCGAGCAAATATTTTTAATTTCAGAATATCCAGCTCATATACCGTGTAGTTTACATTGTAATGCCATTCCAGAAGTTTTCTTAAAACAGCTGATCTTGCTTCTGTACTGTTTGTTATTATCAACAGCTGCTGTTAAATTACATTTATTTCCATTCTTCCATAAAATTAACATTGTAACTTTGAAAGCCCAGGGGGCAGAGCCCTGAAGGTGGATGTCTTCCAAACCCCCAAAAGGCACATCTAGAGACCAAGGGCTTTCAAGTAACACTTCTAACCATAATTTTAAACCTAGTTTCGCCGGTAGGCCATTCATAAAAATCGCCTTATTTTTTAATAAGATGATGATTAAAACTCTAAATGGAAATTACAGCTTTGATATTGAAATTATATTTTAATATTATCTTGACACTGAGTTTAAACTTTTTTTAGATTTTAACAGCTAATTTTTAGCATCTAACAGTAGATTAAAGAAGATAAACAAAACCACTTAATTTACAAGGTTGGGGGTGAAAGGGTAAATTTAAATTGGATAGGACACAATATCATAACCAGGTAAATTAACACCCTCAAAATCTCACCGGTATATAGCAGCTGGAAATCCTTTCCTGGCGGCTCTCAGAACCAACTGCTCGGACACCCACTTGGTCTGGCCGTAGCCGTTCTTCAGGAGTCCACTGTAAACTGACATATCGACAGTCTCTTCCACGTCCTGCACCCCGTCAGGAAATACTGCATTGGAGCTGGACAGTTCATTTAATTGTCTTTCAATGTATTACGAGGGACAGTTGTAAAAGAGAATGATTAAAAAAGTGCTTGTTAATAGAAGCAAGATGTTCTCAAAACCTGCTCTGCTGCTATGACACAATAAAATTGTCTTAGGCAATTTCACTACTAAAAGAGCTGTACATCAGGTTCAAGCAAAATTGAGAGCGAAACCCAAACAAGTGACTTTATACTTAAGTTTTTATGTAGCTAAAAAGCACAGTTAATCTGAAATTAATATTATTTAAAAACCTTCATCCTTAACTGACATTTTGTGCCATTAAAAATGAACATACTTTCATACATACTTTCTCCTCCTCTTACTTTTACTTAACCTTCTTTTAATCAATCAATTCCTATATATTTATAATATTTGTAAAGAATGGTGTAGCCGATATAGAAACCTGGTAAGTTTTTTTTTTCAGAAAGGTTTACCCAAATCCCATTTTGGAGGAAGTACAGAATTATTTGCTAAACAAACTAGTTTTAAGAGGATTAGATGGCAACATTTTCCGAATATACTCTATTGGTCAATGTTAGTTAAACGTATATACCAAGATTTAAGTAAATTGATCAGTAAAAAAGAGAGAAATGTAAATAAACATTATAATAACATTTTATACATACTGTATGTTCGGGATGTAATAACAACACGTAATATGCTAATAAAAAAGTTGTATACTGTATGTACCGCTAATCAAAAATGTAAATTTTCTCTGCAACTAATAGGAATAGCAATTTTTCAATATACTAAATTACTGTATTTGCTGAACAAACAATCTAGCTACCTGATGTAATGAACAGGTTTGATTTTCCCTGTGAGGGCAAAGACGAGAACGTTTTGTGTGCCAAGCACATTGGAGCCGTACAGAGCAGAGAACGGAAGGATGAGGTTGACCTGTGCTGCAGCGTGAATTACGACATCTGCTTCTAGACTGAGAGCGGAGAAAACGTCCTTGCTGAGACCGAAGTTTTCCAGGGACACATCACCTTTGCAACACAGAATACCAAAATTTTATTCACAATCCTGGAAAATAGAATGGCATGGTTAGCTTAGCTGCATTGATTTCCCTCATTTTCTGACTATTATTGTCATGAACCCACACTTCACCTCTTCACTTCAGTCTTTCTCCAGAGATGAGATTCAGCATACTTGAATACAGATCCTAAAATTGCTAATAAAATTATAGTTCCCTCCAACAGAGTAGGTGTGGTTATCCAAGAATATTGGCAAGTCAAATTAGGGTTCCTATTGATTGAAAATATCATGTTTTCAGAGTCTATCGGAATGTTGCTTGACCACTTAACCTAACCATTTATTTTACCGGTAAAAAACTGATGTTGAACAAGAAAAAAGGCTCAGTCAACTTAACCAGACTGTATGTTTCTAATAAAATGAATATAGCTAAAAGGTAAGTTGAAAAGTGGATCTTCAAAAATAGTTCAAGCCATATTTTTCGCGTACAATAAATAGTAGCAGAACTGCACCGGCACACGGAACGCACGGTATTTGTGTGCCACAAGTGGGACGTGAGTCACCGAACAGTCTACCTTCACCCCCTAGCAGCCAGTTCGTCAACTAGCGCACCAGACCTTGACCTTGACGTCTAGACGGTCTTAGTGATGTGCTTATCTTACGTTTGATATATTAGAATTAGATTTGTAATTTAGTTAACTGCAGAAAGCCATAAATCTTCATACTGATTTTCTTTGTTCTATAACCGCAAATGTATGTAAAAGTCAACGATATTTCCCGATGAAATAAAGCCAAAGAGTAACAAATAATAGAGGTTAGAGTGAACAGGGAAATAAGGGTTTAGCTTATTTGGCAATTGTTGCATGCCAATGAAGTTGCAAACGTAAATACATTTTTGTTCACAGATAAAATATAAAAAAATACTGATTACTTTGTATTGATGGTTTAGGTCTTGGATGTGTAGGCCTATCAATAATTATGAATGTAAAGGACACGTCAATGATGTCTTCAATTTTGTATACCGGTTATCCGCGCTAGTCACGAACACAGATTTTTGTTTTGTATTATCTAATGAGATACCCCCCCTTGACAAAGGTATATCTACGCCACTGACACCACTGTCATGTAATGATATTTCAAATATATATTCCCATTGAATCGTTAGAAGGAGATGTGCAGTCTCACCTTTGATGGGTATTACCCTGTCAGCAGGAAGGTATCCTCTAAGTCCATTTTGCATTCTCGCTTTAATGAGCCTGCCAAGGGGGCTTTGATCAGGACTTTCTCTCACCAAGCAGTAAATTGTTGTCTACAAATAAAAATGATATAGTTTTTAAATCTTTCATAACTCTTTAGGTCTTCTAACGTCTCTAATCTAAAATTCCAAATGTTTGCTGTTTGAAAATTGCAAACTGTACCGACAAAAACAAACAGGAGTAAATGTTTTTGTAAGAAAATAAAATACCCCCGTTGCAGCAAACCTGCGTCCTCAGCGAATTTCCAATGCAAAATATTTGTCTTAATACCACATAAAGCCGCATACCAAGTTTCATAAAAATATATTCACATATAAGCGATTTTAATTATTATCCATAAGAATAACATTGGTAATGAGTACGTAGGTTTGCTGAAACAAGGAACATAAACAATTGGTTTTTATGCAAATATAAATATAATTTAACTAGGCGAAGCCACATACCAAGTTTCATCAATATTCAATCATGAATAAGCGCCATATAACATTTTAGTTATTCTTCATAAGAATAACATGGGGGCTGAGTAAGCAGGTTTGCTGCCACAAGGAACAAAAAAAATGGGTTTTTATGCAATTACCAATATAACTCAACCAAGTGAAGCTACATACCAAGTTTTATTAATTTATGTTCATAATTAAGGGAGTCATTACATTTTACTTATTCTCCATAAGAATAACATGGGGGCTGTGTATGCAGGTTTGCTGCTACGGGAATAATAAAAAAAAATCAATTTTTTGTGCAAATATCATTATACCAGTACTACGTGAAGCCACATACCAAGTTTCATCAACATACATTCATAAATAATCGAGATATCAAATTTTATTTATTCTCCATAAGGATAACATTGGACAACGTACTGTGTTTAGCACTTTGAATATCTCAGCAACGGTTTGGCGTAGAATCACAATTTAAACACCAAAATGATCGTTTTGTGGAACCGAACAGATTGGTAAAAACAAATGTGAAGTTTACATTAAAATAAACTGAGGAAAAGCCAAAAACAATTTTTCCCATAACATTAACATGGGAGATTTTATGAGTAGGTTTTTTGGATTTTCTCCGCAACCACTTAACCTACGTTAATAATTCAAAATACTATTTTATTTGTTTTTTTAATCTCTATAACATGGTCAAAACCAAAATTAAGTTGTTCAAAAATTTTAGAGTGAAAAATGCAAAAAACTGATTTTTGAAAAATTTAAAACCCCCATAAACCCCTCTTCCCATCGTCCGATTTTTCTGGTTTTCAAACTTAAAGTTATGAATGTCATTTTACACATTTGAGTAAAATGTGTAAAAAAAAAAAAAATTCATCGAAATCGGACATTTTTTACTCAAGTTATCGCATTCACGTACACACACACACATATATATATATATATATATATATATACATATATATAAATTTGAAAAAATGGTGTTTTTGTCATCTGGGGACCTCAAAACAAAAAATTATCATGGTCTCGGGCTTAAGTCTTACTATGAGACCTACGGTAATAGCTTCTTCCCTATAGGGGAAATTTGCTAAAAGCCAACAATTCTGTAGTCAAAGTTTAATCTAATATTCTTGTTAATTTTACAAACAAAGAGTATACATTTTTGCCAGTAAAATACCATGAGGTAAAGAAATGAACTTTCTTTTGTAAAATAAATTGTGATTGAACAAACTAGGTTACCATGTGTCACTGTCAAATGGTTTGTCATAGATAAGTAAATTGAAGAATGATAGAATAGTGACTCAACACGGTAGAGAGCGCTGGCCTCGCAAGTCAAACATGATCAATCGTAGGTTCAATCCTGGTCTGCTAAGATACTTTTTCAGAAGTGGTCACCACTGGCTTGCCTTTGTGAGTAATGCTGTTGGGTTAACTAGCACCTTTGGATTGCACACAGGCATACTGGCCCAAGACAAAAGGCATATGAGGTTTTTTATATAAAAAAGTTTCTTACCTGAGTGTGCTGTACCAACTCTTCCAGTAGGAAGCAACCGACATAGCCCGTGGCCCCGGTGAGTAAAACACTGCCTCGACTGAATTTTCCAGGGTTTAAATTCACTGCCTTCCAGAATGCTTGAATGTCTGAGTCCATTCTGGAACGTCAACATTGTCAGTTACTCCACTAGTATTTAGGATTGTTATAAAATCAGATGAGTTTAACTCTCACAATACAATAGACACCTCAAAAAGATATAAACCATTGTACCATGAGCGAGTGGAGAAATGAGAAACTGCATCCAGTCAGCCCTAACGGCAATCGATCATCACTGAATCCATCACATGTAACGAGAGTACATCTTGTAATAATTTGCAATGTGTTAAAATAAGTCATCGTTGTATCATGCATATCACCATATTTCATGTCCTCACCTTAAGACCGTTCACATCAAAACAGGTCTCATTCCTAAGTGTCTGAATTTATAGTTTTCAAAAGAAGAGACAAGAAGTATTCGAGTTTAATAAGGTAATATCCAAAGACATCTTTAATCTTCACTTACCGACTAAAATCAATTTCCAGTTTGCTGAGTTCCGTATGCAGTTGTAATGGCTCTGAAGACCCCATTTTGTTAGAATTAGTCACCAAGAGTGCTTGGGCTGATATTGTTGGATTTTTAAAAATGTCTGCTGTTGAAAGACTAACACCAAACTCCTCACTCAGTCTACTTGCTAGGGCCGCAGCTAGAAGGGAGTGTCTGAAATTTAAGATGTGAAAATATAAAACTAAGAATATACAGTAAATATAAAATATCTTCCCTACAGCAAACCATAAATACAAATTAAAACTACTGAACAGTACATGTTAATTTTAAAGTGTCTTTACAAAAGAAAATCAAACTCTTCAGCATAGTTCTGATAATTATTTTAAAACTGTTTACAAACAAAATATCAAACACTGATGGCAGAATGACTGTTGTTGAACTGTTTCTACTGATACAAAGTTAAAGAACTCACAATAACAAACCTTTACCCCAGCAACACAGTTCTAGTGGGGGCTTCAGAACTCATTCAATTGAGTGGGGCAAATTTAATCAGTATAGATATGCCCCAAACTGACTAAAGAAATATCTCTAATACATATCATTTATCAATTTATTTGTTACTTAAGATGTTTTAAGACTTTTGATTCAGGCAATGTTAACATGGATTTCACAGTATTTTTATTGATTCAATTTGTTGAAGATTGGATTATCTATCTATAATATTATAAAGAAGAGGTGGTTTCTGTCTGTCTGATGTTCCGGGTGAATGCAAAAATTACTGAACCGACTGGGCTGAAACTTTACACAAAGGTAGGTCTAGAACCCATGCAACATATAGGCCTATTCACTTCCTTAAAATCCCCTCGGGATTCGCCCCGTGAACGTCCTAAGTTTCAATGTTTACATTTCAGGAAAAAGTAAACATTCAGAAACTGTAATGCGAACAGCTGAGGACACTTCCATTTGACAGCTTAAAGAGCAGAAGCAAGAACAGCTATTTCAAGCTAACTAAAATGTAAATTGCATTGACTATCGAACGGGTAAAGACAACCCCTGTGCTAAGAACGGGTACATCAGCTAGTAATATTATAAAGGAGAGGTGGTTGCTGTCTGTCTGTCTGATGTTCTGGGTAAACACAAAAACTACTGAACAGACTGGGCTGAAACTTTACAAAAAGGTAGATCTTGAACCCATGCAACATATAGGCCTATTCACTTCCTGAAAATTTATTGAGACTACTTGTTGATAGTAATGAATATTTTTATTTCAATATAAAGTAGGTACATAAGGAAACAAATAACATAAAGGAAGGGAACTACAAATTTTAAACTATAGACTGATAAGCCCACAGGTTTAACTTTGAAGTTAATATAGTTATTACCGTTTTTATTAACAAGCATAATCAAAATCTCCATGTAACCAAACACTTAGGCCCTAGCCTCGAGAATTGCCAAACCCCAGTAAGCCTATATCTCATTCAACTGCTTGTAAATAGTAAATTTTAGGTTATCCTTTTATGAATATAAGTTAGTTAAACCAGGAAACTCAGCAGCTAACCATGTTGTAAATATAATCACTGTCGTATAACTATCATTATCATTATATCTTATTGTACTCTCCGAGATAAGTTATCCAATAATCTAGGCCTAGCTTATATTGTGTCTAACCTATTACCTAATAGACATAACCTATTATATCTGCTTCTGAAACGGAGGTTTCTTGTGAACCTCGCAATTATGGATTTAGAGATAATTCAACGTGATTTTGAATTGTAAAGTATTAGAACAGCGATGCGACAATAATTGTTAACTTTAACAACAGTATAATTATTACGTTTGTATTTCTATTCGCCTTATATCTTTAAGTACTGGTACTTTAGATTCTACCGTCAATTGACGATTTTTTAACAATACAATTTTTTAGAGTACTATTTCGGCTGCACACCAAAACGCCGTCATGAGTTGGCGTTCATCACCTAAAACCTTCTCTTTAGCTATTGGTCACGATAAATCATTATTACATTATAACCATCTTCACTCAACGTCTTAAGGCAGTTCTCAAAGTGGATGTGCGAACAGTGTTGCCAGACGTAATTATTTCAGACGCCAGGAAATTATTATTGTGTAATGTAACAAATTTTAAGTTGCAGTAAAGACTGTACCACTGCATCAATTGGAAAATTGGTTTTCATGAATTTTAGTTTTTAGCTGGGGTACTTTTTCTAGGGCAGTACGTTTGTTGTATTAATCATTATTAACCGTGCATATTGTACAACTCAACTGGGCAACGGTAACACTGTACTGCAAACAGAATTGTATAGATGTCCACTTGATGTGATTGGTGAGCGTAGAGAAAGTAGATCTTTTGATTGCATTGGTTGGTCAGGTTGACAGTAAAATATTACAGTACCTTTATATTTCGTTATTTTTTTTTAACGAAGGACCAACAGCATTGCTTATTCATATCTGCTGTTGAGCTCTACCGATGCAAACTATGAGAATTTTAACACTGATTCCAAAAAAGTGTTTCATTAAAATTACTTTTGTAAACGTCTCTTTTCACTAGTCTTTTGGCGTTTTAAATATTCGACTCGAACTTCGAGCTTTTTTGCAAATCTCGAGCCGAGCCAAATACTCCAATATTTGGCTTGAAAAAGCTTGAAGCTCGAATACTTGCACACCCCTAAAATTTAGCATTAAGGAATTCCTCAATACTATAAGAAGCCAGATTAAGTAAATATAATTTTAGCTTCTGTATGAACTTAACTTTGTTATCTTCCTTTTTAACTACGCCAGGTATATTTCTTAAGAAATAATTTCCGATATATGAGGTTTCTTTCTCGAATAGTTCTAGGCGGTGGTGTTTATGGACAATGGTATTTTTCCCCCTGGTATCATAATTATGATATACTTCTTTTTCATTTATTTTATAAACATATTGAATAGTTTCAAAAACATATATTATGTACTGTGAAAATTCCCATTTATTTAAAATAAGGTTTTACTGACTCATTATATTTTAATTTTTGCATTATTCTAATGGCCTTTTTTTGCAAAGTTAAGATCTTTTTCAAATTTTGTTGTGTTGCTCCACCATAAAAACTAATTCCATAACTAACTGTGATTCCACAAGAGCATGATATATCATTTTTAGAACTGTCTTGTCGCAAAGAAAATACATTGTCCGTAAGACGAACAAACCATAATTTATTTTACTTACTAAATAATCAATATGGAAATTCCAGCTAAGATGTTCATCAATAGTCAGGCCTAAAAATTTAGAAGTTTAACTTGATTAATAGTTTGGTTATCTATAGCGATTTTTGGAACCACATCTTTTTATTTTTATTTGTGTTTTATTTTTATTTGTGTGGAATAATATAAAATTTGTTTCCATATTTTATTATTATGCACTTTATTATTATGTGCGGTTTGTATCACGGATTGATAATGACAAACTAGTTGTTATTTTACTTACATCGTCAATCCAATTTTGTTCGTGATGAACGTGTTTTGGCGCTAGGCCATCATCAGTATCAATAAACTGTACACTAGATTATTCATGAGATCTGCGCTGCGTAGGTCTAGTAGCAATCTGTGTGATGTTGTTAAAAAAACAAATATTTACACACATAACGAACATACACACGACTAACAAAAATACCATTATAAAACCTCGTGCTCACAGGTAAGGGAGCCGGCTTGGAACTGCGGTGTCACTATCGCGGCGGACCTCCTGAACCCATTTGACCTGTGACGTTGTAATCTGCCATCCTTGTCTCTCCTCACACAGGTATAGGCACAAATTTGAAAATATTAGCCAGAGAAAAGAAGGACAGCGGCTCGATAGACTGGAAGAGGTAGTCATTAATCAAATAAGTTTTAAAAAAGATGGGGATAACATTTTGAATGAAAGGATCAACTCTGAAGCCAGTCCGATATATGAGAATATTATTACAAGGACAAACGAAGAGAAAAGGATGGCAGATTACAACGTCACAGGTCGGAGTCCAATGGGTTCAGGAGGTCTGCCGCGATAGTGACACCACAGTTCCGATCCGGCTCCCTTACCTGTGCGCAGTAATTTTGTTAGTCATGTGTATGTTCGTAATGTGTGTAAATATTAGTTTTTTTAACAACATGACACAATTTTCTACTAGACCTACGCAACGCAGATCTCATGAATAATCTAGTGTACAGTGTATGGATGCTGATGATGGCCTAGCACCAAAACGCGTTCATCACGAACAAAATTGGATTGACGACGAAAGTAAACTAACAACTAGTCTACTTTATTACTCTAGAGCCTGCAAAGTCTCTTCATCAACCTGGGTACTGCCATGTTTCTGTATAGCATCAACGATATTGTAGCTGTGCTGCAAGTCATAGTTGTATTTTAATTCTTTACCTGGCAATACACTGTTGTACTCTGGGGCCAGCAAATCGTTTTCTTCAGTTTTTACTGTGCTAAAGACTTATGTAAACGTCCAAGATTTTACTTTATAGTTTATATATGAAGTGATTTTAAATTCCAGTGCAAAAGTTTTACTTTTAGTGAATTTCCCCTATAGGAAAGAAGCTATTACTGTAGATGGCATGGTAAGACTTACGCCCGAGACCATGATAACTTTTCATTTTTAGGCCCCAGATGCCAAAAACACCATTCGTTCAAATTTATATATATATATAAATTAACTTAAATATATATAAATTAAAGTTATTTATATATATATATGTGTGTGTCCATAAGCACGATAACTCTCGTAAAAAAGGTCCAATCTTAGTGAAATTTGGTACAAATGTGTAAAGTACCATTTCTTTTTTAATGAGTTCGATAACCAGAAGAATCACACTATCCGAAGGGGGGTAATGTATCCCAAAAATGGTTTTTTTTGGGTTTTCAAATGTAATTTGTATTTTAATTAAATTTAAATTTTTTCCATTAAATTCAGCTTAAAAAAACAAACAATTTGGTATTTTGATCATTGCTCTACGTCAATTCGTTACTGAGATATTAAAAGTACGTTGTCTAATGTTATTCTTATGGAGAAAAAGAAAAATTGTATAACTAGCTTATTTATGAACATAAACTGACGAAACTTGGTATATGGCTTCAATTGCTTGTGGTTTTTGTTGTTTGCAATAAAAAAACAATTTTTCACCTATGGTTCCCAAAGCAGCAAACCAGGTACTCGGTCCCGATGTTATTCTTATAGAGAATAATTAAAATGTTATATATATTGCTTATTTATGAATGTACACGGATAAAACTTGGTATGTGACTTCACTTAAATGGGTTCTATTGTTATTTGCCTAAAAACCCATTATTTTTCCTTGTTGCAGCAAACCTGCGTTCTCATTCCCAATGTTATTCTCATGGAGAATAATTAATATTTTAAGTACCGCTTTTTTGTGAATATATTTCTTATGAATCCAGGTAAGTGGCTTAATGAGTTAGTAAGACATATATATTTATTGGAAATCCGCTGAGTAAGCAGGTTTGCTGCGACGGGGGTATTTGTGTTTCAGTATTGTATACTATTTTTCAGTAGGTTTGGTGTGCCTACTGTTTCATGTAAGTTAATCAGGTTGTAACACCTGCAAAAAGTTTACAGCTAAACAACTTTACTTATCTGTAAACATATTGTGTTTTATTGATTGCAGGCACCGACAAACCGTTAGTTACTAACTAGGTGTCTTTTTTGGAAAAACCAAGCTTGTAGCTACTGCTGCATTTTCCCGCAAATGCGGTAACTGAATAAGTACTGTCAAATCTCACCCTCCCACATCGAAGAAACTTTCTTCCGAGTCCAACAAGCACAGGTTCAACAGGTCGCTCCAGACATGAGCCACCTTCCTCTCCTCTGGCGTGACTGTCGCCTCCCGACCCCCCACCACCTTCACCACTTCCACGGCCCCGGACTGAGCCTTCACCTGGGTGTACAGGGATTCCAGTGCCTTGGTGTCCAGTTTCCCTGTAGCTTCCACCAACGGTATCCTGCGACGGGTCATAAGGAAATAATAAGAGCTTTGTTTTGTTTGTTTTTGAGGCCAAACTTAAATTAAGTGCTTTTTTGTAAGTTAACAGATTTTTTACATGGAAATGATAAGAACATTTTTATTTGGTTTTAAATGTACATTGGATAGTGTAGATTAGTAAATGTTAAATACTTTAAAGGTAAATGTTATGTTTTTATTATTTTGTTCTAGATTTTGACAATCTCCAGCCATTTGTTAAAACTTCTATGGTCAAACTAACCTAAGTCGTAAGAAAATATGTATTTTAAATTATATATAATAGATATTACTTATCCCATCAGTGCTGCAGAGGTCCAATCTAGAGATAAGACATAGAATAACATTTCAGTTTTAAATTTTAAAGCTACTAATTTTTACTATCCATGAGCTAGCCCTCCCTACCTAAAAGATACCTTATAATTCTACTTTTACATACAATAATTTAATTGTAGTGGTGTCATAGGTTTTAGTTACACCTATGGCAAAGTCACAATAACCTTGTTATCCTATTTTATCTGTTGCTTCCTATTTCCTATTTTTATTGTTACAGATAGTAATTGTAAAATAAAAAAATAACCAAGTACTAAAATTAAAAATAACAGTTAAATCCAACATGTACTAAAGTGAACTGAACTAAGACAGAAAAGGCAGAACAGCGTTCATGCGCAGTGTAAGGGTCTGATGCCTAATCACGTGGACACAGTGGATGTGCAGTCAAACTCCCGTTGCTATGGTAACGTCACGTAGGCCCCACTCTGCCTGCACCTCGCCAATCTGCTCACTCGAGCTACCGCTGTTGTGTCTGGGACCTGAGATCTCATTGACACATTGACACTCACAACAGAATGCACACTGCACAACGTTAATCTTGACATTTGCCGGCGTCCACACCCAAGTAACGTGATAGTGATTTCGTGGGTAAAAAAGGAGGCAGGATAAGGCCAGTCGTATCGCCGCGTCAGTGTAGCCAACTGTCAGGCGTCATCAGAACGAAATTATCACTCCCACTAGCTGTTTACGCTTGATTCCACAACTTTAGTATGCTTACAGACTGTTTAGAAAAATAACCTATGGTAGGCAATGCATGACTTGGATTGGCGATAAAGAATTAACCACAACACATTTAACCAGATGCAAATTAAATAACTGCACTATTTTTACAGTATATAACAAACATTTCTGAGCTTGAGGGGGGGGGGGCGATCGCCCCCTCTCCTGGATCCGCCACTGGAACCATCTAGAGGAGCTTGTAAGGAGTAATGATTAACTAATTAACAGTGTGACTTGTGTTTGACATTGGTTTTCATGGGCATTATTCGCCTCGACTGAACTGGATAGCTGGCTCGGTTTGACATGAATTCAAAGAACAAAACGACTCACAAACACAAAGGGAATGGGATACATTCCTTTGTATTTTCAAATCCATTTTTTGGCTTCTAATACCTATTCCCGCTATAGAAAGTTCAGATCATGAATGAAAAATAACAACATACAGTTCTCCAAAATGTTTATATTTCTACATTTCGCCAAACCAGTCTCAATCGGCATTTTCAAGGATATCTTTGATGTGCCAATCGTGTATGATCTCCTAACCATGACGTGTGTGTTTTGTGTTACCAGTACTTTTTTGAGTTTGTTAATTGTGACTTTATGTTCACACTTGTTGGAAATCCTGACTAAATCAGTCAGCTCTTCAGTTCAGCTGAGGTGAGTAAAACCCAAGATACTAATCATTACATTAGGCAAAGAAACCTTACTAACTTACGTTTCAAGATTTATGAACCTAGATGGAATCATGTAAAAAGGCAATCTTTTCTTGAGCTGTAACCGAATTTCCCGTTGAGACAACTGAACACCATCCTGTAAAACTAGGAAGGCGACCAGAGTTTTTTCTTCTCCCTCAGGTCCAAAAACTTGAACACAAGAGGATAAGACTCCTGGCAGTTCAAGCAGGTTTAACCTTACAGCCTGAAAAAATAGAAACTATCAGGCAAGCTAGCTGGTTGGTTCTTCATCTCTACACTGTGCATATTAGCTGATCCCTACCAACACTGAAAGTGTATTAAACTTCAATTCCTCAATAATGATAGTAGAAAAATAAGCTGATACTCGTATCAATAACATTAATTTTCATTTTTAACATCTATCTGTGCAATGAACACATCAGTAAAAACAGTAAAAACAAGATTTGAGATCTAGTTAACTACTGTAAAGTCCAGTAAAGGTCATCAGTGTACAGGTCCAGATATTCCCGAGTCAGGATAAAAGTAGTTGGGTACTTGAAAAAGGTAACAATTGATTTTGGAACATGAACATATCACCTCACAGTGCAGACGGTAGTGAAAATCTACGAAGCACAGGGACAACTATTATAAGAATGACAATTTTACCATAAACATACGTTAATAACAGCAAAGTATTATCTCTTCAATGATCAAATCACCATCTAATTTTGCATCCAAGACTCATATTTAAATATTCACAGGCTTAGGACACATATTCAAATTCTCAGCAAATTCAAATCCGAATCTTATTATTGCTTAAATAATTACATAAGTATCACAGTTGTGGTAGATGGTTACAGTTGCAAGGTGATTTTACAATCCTATAAAGTGAATAGGTTAATTTAGGATACTTTTAATATGTTTTTCCGGATAATCTAAATTTCTAGAGTCATTACACGAATGAGCCTTGGCAAGGTAGAGCTCCCACCTCCATCTCGATGGTGTAGCCCCTGATCTTGACCATGGTATCGCAGCGGCCGCATATCTCCAGGGTGTCGTCACTAAGGACGAAGCCCCAGTCGCCCGTGCGGTACAGCCTCTCGCCCACGGCACTCTTGACATGCGGCGGGCGTGGGATGAACCTCACTTTGTTCAACTCGGGTCTGTTCAAGTATCCAAAGGCCAGGCCGGGTCCACCGATGTAAATCTGGAGGACATTTAACTTTTAACAGAAACAATTAACGTTTTCTTGATCAATTTCCTTAAAATGTTAGAACTAACTTTCTTCCGGAGTTGAAATGTCGTTTGGATGGGTCACATTTTAGGGAAATCTGACTTTGTAAAACAATTTTGAAGAAAACAAAAATTCACATTGCAGTTATGGAGTTTCAAATAAAAACATAAGAGTCACAAAATCTGTTAAAAAACAATTAAACTGGCTAATTATCGCTTACATTGTAATGAATCTATATGTAATCTCACTAAAGCTGTGGCTTAAAGACTTCTCTGAGCACAGCTCGGCCCCCAGGTACTTAATACATTAGAACCCCGCCAATCCTCACAAATGGGTCTGAGAGCATGTTCGGAACACAAAAAAAGTTAGATTATCAGAGGAAAACATGATAAAACTGTAGTTTAAACTGAAATATTGAAATGTGTGGGCAGTTTTACAGATTTGATATTACTGTAAATCATAAATACTATATCAACTATCCCTGGCCTACAGATTTACACCGACCATGATGAGTCATCGACAAAAGACCAGAGCGGAGCGGCACACCGACAACAGCATAGTCGGTCTAATCAAGGAGCCGGACCATCCGACTTAGTAGATTTGTGGAGATCCGGATTAGTGGAGTTATACTGTACATTGGCTTTTACTAATTTAACTAAATCCATCATTTACCTCTCCTTGTTCGCCGACTGGTTTAACATTCATATTTTCATCCATAACAACCACGTGGACCCCAGGGAACAATTTCCCAACAGGGCAAAACTTTCTTCCACCACACCCATTGGGCATGTCAGACAAATCTGTAATAAAAAAAGAATTATCAGTGGAAAATGCTTAACTGAACTAACAAAGAACAGTATTCACACAAGCCATCCAACTTCTAATCCATTCATAATTATTCATCCATGTAGGGCTACCCAGAAGGGGGGGAAGATGGCGCTCAGAGCGCCACCAAAACAAATTTTGGGGGTATCTAAAATTTTGGGGGGGATTTTTGAAACTATAAATAAATGTGACAATTTGTGTTTGTACGAGAGGATGACGATAATAACAAATAATATTATTGGCAGTAGAAAATTTGCAAAATAACCTTTCTTTTGAGAGATGGCAAGTGTTCCTGTACTATAATAATCCTAGACATTTATGCTTCTGATTATAGGACCGGATTGGATTGAAACATTAACCTAAAAAATCACTTGAAACTGGTTTATGTTTATGCTCGCAACCTAACCACACTTTCTGAGCTCTAAGTGGACTGCTATTTAAAAACAATAATATTGTTGTGAATGTGAACAAAACGGATTGATATATATATATGTAGTCACTTATGTTGTTTTTACCTTATTCAAAAACTACACCTACTGAATGCAGGTCCTACTAACTTTGTTTATTCATAATCATACAGGAAATTAAAGGTTTTATTTCTAGCTAATATAAAAGATGAGGAGTAGTATTATTCAACAAAATGGTTTGTAATTTTTAGGATTTTTTTGTTTTTTGGCCCATACTAATTCCTAAGTGTGCTGATAAACTGCTCATTTCCAAATAATTTATCTTAACTACCTACCGTACTTACAATATTCATGATAATTAAATGTTTATTTAGGTATGTGAGCGTGGCGAAATCACGTAGCAAATTCTGTAGTATAAACTAAATAGGTTATAAAGGTATTGGCCTACAACATATTAATAAAGGAAAATAAACTACGAAAAAATAAGTATATATGAACATTTAACTGTGGACATTTTCCATAAAGTATATTCATGGGAAACGCTTAGTTAAAAAGCCTAGGATTTTCCTCATCAGTCTCTAGTGGGTTCGTAATCACTGTCAGTAAAATCATTCGACAATCTAGTAGCTCCGGCCTAACTTTAATCCTTTCAATTAAACGGTCTAATTCCACAAAGAAATATGTTCTTTTTGTGGTATCAATTTTATTTTGCCACCTCACACTCTTCCTCCCTTACAGTCTTTATTTTATAAATGTATAGTTTATAAAATTGTCTTGTAAATTAGAATAATGTCTTCTAACAAAGCCACTCATTGATTGCCATTGAAAGCTGGTACTTCTCGACCTTGGTCTCCCTTTTCCAAAGTTGAAAATTAGCTATATGCTTTTCCTTTCTTCTGAAATGAGCGTCCAAAGTTTTTTATAGACACGAAAATTACCCACAATTTTTTTGCAGCAAAAGTTTACAATCCAAAGTCAAGTCAAGCCCAAGTCCACAAGCAGTTTCGTCCAGGAATTAATTTCATGGTTATGACGGAACGTTTAAACATTTAATCCAAGATGTATATATCTTCTAAAAATGCATTACTCTAAATCCAAACAAACCGTAAAAATAATGTATTATGAATTAATTGAGAAATCAGTTTTGATTAATCAAAACAATCTTACTACAGCATTAGACTTTTTTACCAACAACAAACAATAATAGCAAGAAACCAAGGAGGTTTACTGTATAACTGGAGGTAACACTGCTTCACTATTTTTGTCAAAAAAGCGAGCTGGTGATTTTGTCAGGTTGGTACACTGGTGAGGCAAATTTCTCGTTCTTTGAACTATCCTAATTGGCTGTTTTATTCCTTTAAGTGAATCTACTCATGCAAATCACTGGAATAAAAGTAATGAAAGTTGGAATAAATTAATTTTTTCGTTTGATCTAATCTTTTTTTGCATCTAATCTTGTCGTGAAACATAATAAATTATGAGAAAATAAACAAATAATACAAGTTTATTAATGTTCAAATCATGAGTAGGTATTTGTTTGAGTCACTTTGTTGACTCGTTAGATTTCAGCGAGTAGTTCATTGCCTCACCAAAATTTGGCAAAGAACAGCTCGCAATTTTGTTCATCAGTGTTGCCTCCAGTATTACCAATAGAACTCTTTGCAAGAAATACATGTTACTGTTTTTTAGGGTTATGTTTTCTGTAATGACCCCCCCCCCACACTCCCCTCGACAATCGTCGAATGGGTTTTGTCAGCTGTTCTAGAGGAAAGGTTTTTCTGTGTGAACTGTACTATAGGTACCTAGTACAGTAGATAATCCACCTAATTATAACTAAGGTATTTTTTTTAACTTTCGGTTTTGGTAGAATCTTGGCATGCCCCTCTCCCCCCATTGACTTCATTGTAGGTATGTACGTTCAGTTCATTCACTGTCACAACACAAGCGCTACTAAGGTTAAAGTTTATTGCTTAATTGCTTATAAGGGGGGGGAAGGGTAGAGCCACATTTGGGGGGGAATAGCGCCATGGCACCCCTGCATCCATGTTCTCATCTGTGTTGTTAATATTCACCTTAAAACATACACAAATGCTTGTTGGTGTCTTGACTGAATGATTATAACTTAATTATATCTCAAAACCATTGACATTCCAAAGTCGATTTAACATTTTCATTAATACACTTAGTTTTTTTTAACTGTGGTGAGTTTATACCCTGGCCTGGTTCACATAACAGACTTGTGCTATGTTGCCAACAGGTTAAGAATTCACTCAATTAAAAGTACAGATGGAAGGTAAAAAAATACAGTGGAGGAAATAAGAATAAGATTAAAAGAAAGATAAACAAAATTGGAGGGATGTCTACAATAATAGCTAATTAGGGAGTTGCAATCTAGTTCCCCATACTGGCTGCAGCCAGGACTGGTTTTAAAATATTGCCGACCCTGAACATAAATGCACCCTTAAAGGTTTACCTTTAAACAGGAAGACCCAAAACATTTAATAACCAGTATAACAATTAATGTTCAGCAGTATTAGAAATTTATAAGAACTTAACAAATTATTATATTTTAGTTATTTTTGTACTTTATATCCTAATAAAAAAAATAAAATATTGGATGAGAAACATTGTGGAAAAAAACGTTGGAAACTGGATCAATTTAACTAATCAATTAGCGACACTTTTTTCTCCTGATCTGTCATGATATTATGATTACTTGAAGAATAATGATTTAAAATTGTGGCCCATGTGGCTCATGCCTGAACCTGGCCCTGGCTGCAACCTTTGAGAACGTGACTATTTACAACAATGATATGACTGCAGGACCTGCATTGGCCACGTCGTGACACTCAGAGATGCTGTACAGATTGAGCTGTTGTATCCATGGCAACTGCTCTGCTACATGGTCACGGAGAGCCGCCGTCACCACCTCCCCGCAGTAGATTATCTGCCTGCACAACGTAAATACACATCACAACTCAAAGAATTAACAACTATCTAAGAAAGAAAAGAAAATGTAGTTCACCTTAGGGAAATTAAGTTACTTTCATGAAATTAATCATCTCAGGACCTGCCTGGACGCTGACTGAGCTAATGTGCACGTCTGCATAGTAACTGATGGCAGTGATTTCGCGTTGTGAGCAAATAGAGATTACTTTCCAAAGAGTACTTGATAATAAACTACTTATGTTTCTTTTTTTATTTAAAAAATTGAATTTATCTTTTGTAATTTTAACTATAAAGCTATTTTTTAACTGTAGTTTTGGACATAAAACATCTAATATTTTAATTTTATTTACCTAAAAGATTTTAATTTAGTCTTCAGGTCTATTCCTTTGTAGTCCAACAATGCATGCAGCAAAGATGGTGTGAATAACATTCGGGTTATTTTATTTTTCTGTATGAAGTCTGCGAGCTTTGGAGGATCATATATGACATCATCTGGAATTATGTACATCGGCAAGCCTGTAAAAGATTAACAATAACTTATTACTGGAATATTTTCCGTCTTCATGAAACTATAGGGTAAGTCGTTAGATTGAATAAATTTAGTAGAGGTATAAAATATATTTTATTATTATCTAAAATATGTTTCAGAGAATTATTTGATGAAAATTGTATCTCATAGAAGGCAGTATTCAGTTGTCAATGTACAAATTTCCATTTGGTAAATTCATTTTGAAGGGAAGAGGTATTTATTTAGTTTTTGGAAATGTTTAACCTGTAACACTTTGAGAATGAGCTAGGTTACTATATAATATAATAATAATAATAAAAAGCTTTATTTTCACATATTAAAAGAAACATTACATAGTCAGTCAACAGCTGCACAACAATGGTCAACAATGACCGTCTGTTGGGTTGGCATAATTATAACGTCCATGCTCGTAATAAAATAGCTTTTCTTCTACACTCCTGAAAACCCGATAACAAAATAAAAAACAAAAAAATATACATATGTTTAACCTATTTAAAACAAAGGAAGAGTCATTTGTACAAAGAACAGGCAGCAGTACTAAACAAATGGAAACCAAAAACAAACAAAAATGTTTTACAAAAGGCAAATTAGAAGCCTCCAACGTTCAAATGAACCAAATGAACCAAATACCTTTATAATTTAATGCCCTGAATGTTCCAAAAATATAGATTTTTCACTACAATTTTGCGCTGATATTTATGCATCTACATTTGTAGAGAATCTATGACAGAAATAAAAATAGTTTTAGAAATTAAAGCATATACACACACAAATATATATATTACTATTTATACATAAATAATAATAAATGCAAAGAAAATTCAGCTAGGTTACTATATAAGGGGCCATTTATAAATTAAATCAAAAGAAAATATTAAAAAAAGGTTCTGGGAAAAAATAAGGGTAAAATAACTTTAAGGGGGAAGGTTTTACTGGAAAGTTACATAATTTCTTAAAGCTATTTTTGAAACTGATATTATGGGAAAATTCCAATTAAAGAGAAAAATACAACATGCGTTCACATAATATGCATCATAATATTCACACCCAATAAAGTTTCATAAGGATAAATGGAGAGATTCAACGACAAGAGGGATTAACTGAAACTATCAGTAGATTAACTGAAAATCATAGGGTTTAAAATTCAACAACAACTTCTTTTATATATAAGTTAATATTTCAGAATCATAAAATGCCAGTAGAATTTCAAACAACAGACATTGCTCCCTCATACCTTGCGCTAACGGCCGGAACATTTCCCACACAAAGAAGACGTTGCAGGCCTCGCGGTCGTCATCCCTGTACGGATAAGCCCGGTGCCTCCAGGTGTAAGAGAACACAGCTCCGCGGTGTGGACACTGAATACCTGGGGAGAAAATATACACACCAATCGTTAAGTTCCGGAAAAAATAAAAAATGTAATTAGCTTTAAAATTAGAAAAATAGCAAATTACATGTTTGTGTGTAAAAAATGTTCTACATGTCAACCTTAATCTTTAATGATCAACTTTTAAGTGTTACTTTACTTCCTTATGTTGCATCCTAGGGTTACAAAACGGTTATAGATATTTAATTTGTAGTGGATAGTACAAAAATTCACTATATTATTTATTCATATCTAACGTAATTTTGTACAACAACGGAAAATCCTTTAACAACATGAGTTAAAAAAACCATATAAATCAGTTTTAAATTTAAGTTTATATCAAAGGAGGGGTTATCTCATTTTACAACAACTAATATTTCAATATCATTAACAACCATAAGGCTTACATTGTGTATAGTATGCTCAGGGAATTTAGACAAATTCTGAACATCTGACAGAAGATAAGGTAGGAGGAATAGTGGTTAAGACAATTCAATAAGTAAAAGAGTCATAATAAATTAAACTATGAATAATTTTTGAAAAAATGAGCACTTTTAAACAGAACATTATTCCTGTCAAACTTTTCCAACTCTAATAATTTGAATAAATTTTCTTTGTTTAAATTGTTATTTCCCGAATGATCTAAATCAATCCAGAAATTTAAAGTTTTTCTAAATCGTAAATGGGGAAATCGTAATTTTAATCTCCAATTAATTACCTTTGGGTTTTCCTGTAGTGCCTGAAGAGTAAGCAACATAAGCAATATCATCAAGAGAAGTTTTGACAGGAGTAAGGAGTGGGATGCCTTTTTGTTCTTCTTCTAACTTCTTTAACCAATTTCCATTCAAAAGTATAACAGGCACATTGGCTGTTTTGACTTTACTGCTGAATGCTTCTTTGGCACAAATCACAGCTGGTGTGGCATCTTGCAGCACTGACTCGACAAGAGGCGCGGGCCACGATACCTCTATGGGGAGGTACGCTGCTCCTGTAATGATCGGGCGATATTTGTTTAAGTTTTACATGTTAGTATTTGTATAGGTTGAGTCATAACTTTGAGTTTAGTACTGTCTAGACAAGGGAAATCTAAGAAATACATTTTAGTGTGGATATTATCACACTAAGCAAAGTTAATAAGGCCGAAGGATCAGATCGAGTGTGCAACTCAGTTTTCAAACTCAACTTCAATGCTAATGTTCGGAGAGCCGAATGATTTTGAAACTTGCAAGGATTGCCAGTATCCAGTAACTGGACGTTTTAAAAATATACATAAAGTGCCATCAAAGTCTTGCTAACCAAATGTGTAGTAGCAATCAAACATAGTAACGGTAGCATTAACAACCAAATGGATTCTCGGATATTTTAATCGAATATAAAAACATTAAGTGAAAGTCAGGAGATTCGATATATTGCTGAAAATCAATATATTGAAATATCGGCTCAGGTTCAAACTAACAGTATAAGTGGATTCTTTGTAAGTCACACAATTAATTAGTTTTGCTATTTTTTACCTATATCCTTATTGTGTATCCAATGGAAGTACATTTTTCAATATCTCCAAAAGTTTTCCAATATACATAACAAAACAACATAGATTCAACCACTCCAAATGCAAGCTTTATAGTTGCCACTCAAAGGGTTAACTAATAACAAAACAATAAAAATCTGACCAAGGACAACATAAAAAATTGATGAAAACCTTTAAAAAATTCCTAAAAAGGAAATATTTTATTATTAATCTACCAATTAGCAAAACCTTGGCAAAACAGTTTCCAAATAATTTAGAACATGCTTCCTCTTATCTCTGACATTCCAGACTAATATCATTGACTATACACCTGTACTAGACTTGGGCGCTTCTGATAACAAAAGATGCGGGATTCTTCACGTAGTTATGACAGCACTGGATAGAAATCACTACCATCGCACGCAATGGCGGACGTAACTCTGGCTTATGCCATTTGGCGCGCTCAGCTTGGCCGTGGCGGGTTTTTTAAATCTCATTTTGCTAATAAAACAACTGTCTCGCTTTCCTCGCAACTCGGACGTTTTAATATACGATTTAACAAAAGCTGCAAGGCTGTAATAACAAAGGTTGTGTGAAATGAAAATATTATTGTAATAACTGTTAAATACCCCCGTCACAGCAAACCTGCGTACACAGCGAATTTCCAATGCAAAATATTTGTCTTAATATTTATCTTTATTTATTCTTTATTATCTATATTTATTTGTCTTAGTATACATAAAGCCGCATACCAAGTTTCATAAAAATATATTCATATATAAGCGATATATACAATTTTAATTATTCTCCATAAGAATAGCATTGGTGATGAGTACATAGGTTTGCTGAAACAAGGAACACAAACAATTGGTTTTTATGCAAATATAAATATAATTTAACTAGGTGAAGCCACGTACCAAGTTTAATCAATATTCAATCATAAGTAAGCACTATATAACATTTTAATTATTCTCCATAAGAATAACATGGGAGCTGAGTAAGCAGGTTTGCTGCAACAAGGAACTAAAAAATGGGTTTTTATGCAAATATCAATATAACTCAACAAGGTGAAGCCACATACCAAGTTTTATTAATTTATGTTCATAATTAAGGGAGTCATTACATTTTACCTATTCTCCATAAGAATAACATGGGGTCTGAGTACGCAGGTTAGCTGCTACGGGGATAATCAACAAAAAACCAATTTTTTGTGCAATTATCAATATACCAGTACTACGTGACCCCACGTGCCAAGTTTCGTCAATATACATTTATTAATAATGGAGATATCAAATTTTATTTATTCCCCATAAGGATAACATTGGACAACGTACTGTGTTTAGCATTTTGAATATCTCTGCAACGGTTGGACGTAGAATCACAATTTAAACACCAAAATGATTGTTTTGTGGAGCTGAGTTGATTGGTAAAAGCAAATGTGAAGTTTACGTTAAAATTAACTTAGGAAAAGCCAAAAACCTTTTTCTCATAAGATTAACATAGGAGATTTTATGAGCAGGTTTTTTTGGATTTTCTCCGCAACCACTTAACCTAGCTTAATAATTCAAAATACCATATTATTTGTTTTTTTAAGCTCTAAAACATGGTATAAACCATGTTAAGTGTTTTAAAAATATTAGGGAAAAAATGCAAAAAACTGATCAATTTAAAACCCCCATAAACCCCCCTACCCATGGCCCGATTTTTCTGGTTTTCGAACTTAAAGTCATAAATGTCACTTTACACATTTGAGCCAAATTTCATCGAAATCGGACGTTTTTTACTCAAGTTATCGTATTCACGGACACACACACATATATACCCATGGTATATTTTAATCGAAAGTCACATATATATAATATATAAAGTGCACATATATATAAATTTGAACGAATAGTGTTTTAGTCATCTGGGGACCTAAGAAAAAAATTGTCATGGTCTCGGGCTTAAGTCTTACCATGAGACCTACGGTAATAGCTTCTTCCCTATAGGGGAAATTCGCTAAAACTTGTAATAAAATTGGTGTCGACGTTATAACCGTCTTTCACCAGCGTCAATCAAGCGTAATCTGTCTGTTCGTCTGCTCATGTGATTCCAAGTAGTTCTCGTGATGTCTACTAAGAGGAAGCACATTCTATAACCCCTGGTGCCGACCGCACTCAATAGATTGTGCTGTTTCTTGGTTAACCGAATTTAGCATTGCATTTACCGTCTACTACAGGTGTATAGTCAATGCTAATATTTATAGAGGATTTTTTTAATTACATCAAACATGATTCATATTGAAGATTGTGTGTGTTTTGATTGACTATTTATACTTATCTTAAATATCAGGTATTATTAAGTTTTAGATTTGATCCAAACAGTTAATATTGCATGGCTTATAGTGGCAAGATATAAATACAGTTAGTTTACCTATCCCAAAAGGCAATTTTTTTTTTCGACATACTGAACCAATTGCGTTTCAGAACCGTTACCTGGCAGTTCAATTGGACAAGATTTAACTGACGACTGTTAAGACAGAACTGAGCCACTCAGCAAACCTCAATTTAACCTTCATTTAACTCTGTGAAGTAGTGGTTAACCACTAAGCATAATTATATAACGGCATGTACCTTGGTTTTATAAGCTTATTTACAAATGACACATCAGTAACTATTTATAATGTAAATTTTATCGTACAAAGATCATTGATACATTTTAAACTATTCTCACATTGTGAAGGAGGTGGATTACAGGATTATGATTAATCATATTAGTAAGATAATGAAACTCTCTCCATGTGGGTACAAATTAGTTTCACCTCATCGCTATCTATTCAAGGTTACCGGTACTTGATATTTTTCCCTAAATCACATTATGTAATACTAATATTATAAAAGGGCTATTTTTTAAGTGAGGCTCGTTTTAATTCCAAAGCTATTAGTTTGTGTTTGTGTGTAGTTTGTGTGCTGCATGTGTTGTCTTACGGCATGCCTAGCAACCGGCCAGACGGCAGTTGCAGCACTGTAGTTGACCTGTACGGTTTACTATGCGTCATTGAAATGTTCAAGATTATTGAATCCCTTGCCGGGTGCGAGATTTAGTCAGTGATACATTTTCTGACCTCATCAAGAATCATATGTCTACTGTGGTACTGTGAACATTCATTGACAAATTTCTGAGGTGTTTGGGCCTAATTCAATGAGTGAAGAACAAGTGAGAAAGTGGGTCAGAGAGTTTAAGAAAGGTTGTGAATACATCCGTGATGAACCCCGCTCAGGCCGACCAATCTCAAGACGACTTGGCCAAAACAGTGAATGGAAAAATCCACGAGGATAGGATATTCCTGTTAACCACACTGGCCTGGGAATTCCCTCAAGAGTCTAAGCTGTACAAAATTGTCACAGAAAACCTGAACTTAAAAAATTGTGCTCGCTTTGGGTTCCAAAACAAACGGCGCGGCTTGTTGTCAAAAGGAATCCTGCCTCTGCATGACAAGGTTGCTGATCGTTGCATTGTTGATGATTGACCGAGGAACTTAACGATTCTTTTGGCTTAGGATTTTATCGATCATCCCCCTTACAGTCCGGACCTAGCTCCAAGCTCATTCATCTGTTCCGTCACTTGAAAAACCTCCTTGGCGGCAAACGCTACGACAACAACTGACAAGGGAAAGCGGCTGTAAACAACTAGTAATCTGAGTAGGCGGCTGATTTCTATGAAGAGAGTGTTGTAAACTTAGTTGTACGGTATGACAAGTGCTTGAACAAGCAAGGTAACTAATGTAGAAAAATGGAGAAAAGTATGTAAAATCCGAAAATTAAAAGGATTTTTGCAAATTTTGGGTGTGTTTTATTTTAGTAGTAAACGACTTTTACTTAAAAAAACAGCCCTCATATTTCAACCGGCTTCCTAGCAGCAGGGGCACTATACTACTAGTTTTGTAACTTTGTGATTATTGTCCAGTGGCTACCGAATATACTTTTAGTTATAATCTTTCTGCTATATGAGTATGATGGCCATAAATACCTAGATATAACTTTCAATGAAGTTCAGTTATAAGTGCTCTATTTCCCATTTAACCATAATTTTAATTTATTAACTGTTTTTACTGCAAAATTTGTATAAATTTATCATGCTCTCGAGGAACTAAGGTGCCAGTCTAATATAATTTCACAATGTCTTGTAACTATTTTTGAGAATGGCAGGCCACCAATTGTTAGAAATTGTAATTTTATTACACATAGCGACAAATGAGTAAAAGGAATTTACAATCCATGTCAAGAAATTTACATGGATATATTACTCCCGCACAAAAGTAAAGTTTTCTTGAACTTTTTAAATGGTAACGTCAGCTGTATAACATTTTGGGGTGCAGCCTGTTTAGGAGCCATTCTAAGCGAATTGCTTCTAATAAAATCTCATCTGCACAAATATATGTGGTGAAACTGATTCTACTTTGCTACTCTACCTAGCTAATCTCATCTAAGAAATACAATTCAAGAGGGTACGTCTGAAATTACTGCATTAAAAAGTAACATAAATATAAATAAAACGAGGTATACAGATGTTGAACAAATGTTTTCTATGGATTTACTAACCTGCCTTCAAAATACTAATATAGGAGACAGTGTATTCCAAAGAACGTTCCATTAAAATTCCTACCACTTGATTCTTTTTCAACCCGAGCCTTTGGAGTTTGTTCGCTAACAGGTCTGTCATTTTGTCAAGTTCTTCGTATGTAGTCTGGAAAACATACAAATGTACTTAGTATTTCAAACAAAGCTGGCCATCTTAAGCAATATTACAATTAAAAATTAAACATGAAAAAGTAATTTGTTTAATTTTTTAATAAATTAAAGTTTACTAAGTATTCTATTTTTTGTAACTAGAAGGAATAACACTGGTCCAACAGTAAAACCCCTGGATACTACTGTTCCATTATACATACTCTTTAGATACTCTAACTTTTAGAGTAACCAACCATGTTGACTTCTCGCCGCTCCTTTCCACTGCAAACTGAACATGTCTTGCTTCACAAATTATACTTCACCAATACTTACCGGATTTACCAACTAGTGATTCTTTACCAGGCATGGTAGCTCAGAGGTAGAGCAGTGGCCTCACAAGTCAGCCATGGTCAAGCATAGGTTTGATCCCAAACGACTGCAGTAATACTTTTTCACTGGCTTGCCCTTGTGACTATTTACCATCACGGTACATCGCTGACTTTAAATTGCCACACAGGCCTATTGGCCTAAGGCAATTGATGTATATTTATTTTAAAGAATTCCTTTTTCCTCATCTTTCAGATGAATAACTTAAATTTTTGTCGCTGAAAACCGGTGCTCTGTCATGCAGTAAATTGTATAATATAGTTTTTGAAACTTTTTTGTTCTTTTTCAGTTTTTTTTAAGGCACCTCAGGTTATCCAATTTTGAAAGCATGCTGCCCAATAAATCAAATAACCGACAGTTCTAGTGTCTCGTTTACCAACACGCTTAGCAACCCGTTAAAAATTAACTACTTTTGTAATAGAAATTTTTATATTTTATGCTTTTGCCTGTAAACAGGTCTAATTAAAATATAATCAAATAAAATACTAAGAATTTTCTTAATGAACTTTCCGTAATTTCAGGAAGCCAATAAATACAGGGAAGCCATTATGGTTCTGTTATTTTCTCATTGGGCTTGATGATGATTGGTGTGACGGGTACCTACCTGTTGATCGACAAGTTAATTGGTCGCATGGACAGTTGGTAGGGTTTTAAAAAATAAATATTAATAATTAAATAAAGTCCTGAAACACACTGATCGACATGTTAGTTGCCTGCAGGGACAGTTGGTAGGTTTTAAAATAAATAAATGTAATAACAGATTAGCTACCTGCTAGATGTTCCTTTTGCTCGCAACCCCCTTCTCTGCTAGTACACGCCTACAGCTATGAACGGAAGTGGACTGTTCCTGTAAGTCAGCGTGTATATCCGTCTCTCCCCTCTCTTCGAGACAAGGAGTGGGGCCGCGAGCAACAGGTACATCGAGCAACTAGCCCATCTGTTATTACATTTATTTATTTAAAACCCTACCAACTGTCCCTGCGAGCAACTAACATGTCGTTCAGTGCGTTTCAGTACTTTATTTAATTATTTATATTTATTTTGTAAAACCCTACCAACTGTCCCTGCGACCAACTAACATGTCAATCAACTGTTGGGCCCCCTGGTGTGACCTGTCAAAATCAATTGCCTTTTACCATATTTTACGAAAATTTACTGGTTCGTTTTTGAATACAGTGTAAGGGTAAATAAGTTTTGAAGTGTTGTAAGACTTTTTTATTTACATCCCGTTAATGAATTCTGATAGTAAAATATAAGCATGGACTAGGGTGTTACATACCTCTGATCCATCACAGTTGACGACAGCTACTTTCTGCGGTGTTTTCTTGGCCTGGGAGGTGAACATGTCATGGAGACATCCCAGTTGTTCGTAGTTGGACATATCCACAAATGGTGTCGACATTGTGAACCGTGATGCTGTTAAACACAGAACAGCAACAGTTACTTCATGGCAATAAGTGATCCCTGGTACAGTCTAAAGTCAAGACAGTTTGTGGCGTTTTGTTGGTACAGTTAATATGTTGACAGGGATTATCTTATTAGTCTTAGTTGAGTCCAGGGGTTCACACAACAATTTGAGTTGTTTTTCAGTCATGGAAAACATTCACAAACATTTGAATAAAATAAAATAAAAAAATTCTTTATTTTTACAAAACCTGTACATAAATTGTGTAAAAATATTCTTATTATAATCAGCTTAGTCTAAAACTGCAATTCAGAGAAAAATCTATGAACAAAATCAATTTGAAATACAATAATTGCAACTGTTGCAATAAACAGTTCACACACAGCATACTGACGTAAGAGGAGCAAATTTCCGCAAAAAAACTTTTAAAAAATCAAATATTTGCTTAAACATACACTTATTCCAAAGTTTTGGGAAAAGAACATTTTAGTTTTTGAATATTCTGATATGTTTATCACAAATTAAAGTGGCTACAGAATTAATGTAAGTGTTATGCAAATTAACATTCATTTCAAATGAGAGAGTGTAGTGTTTTGTGTTGATTGCAAACAAAAACTAAATGAGATACTGTACAAGGTTGTTGTAAATTAGAAAGTTGCTAGGTTTTACACATTCTTTTCAATGTTATGCTTGTCAACATACGCTACCAATTGACTTTTTGAATTTTGGGCATATCTATATTATTAAAAGAATTTCTTGATTTTTGTTGAGCGATTTTAGACCCTTAAAACTAATATTGTGTATACATGTTTGGTATCAATGAAAAGCTATTACTCTCTAGATGTGCCTTTTGCCGATTTGAAAAACCTTGACCTTCAAAGCTTCGCCCTGCAGGCTTCCAAAGTTTCAGTTAATGTTATGGAGTGATATTTTATTTAGTTAGTCAGCTGATTATAATGTAAATAAACTTTTAAAACATCTGGCTCTATGCCTGATAAATCCCCATGTGGAGAACGGGACAACTGCTAGTAAGCATTGACAAAAATTCTTGAAGTATAGATTTTATCATAAAGCCTGTCATTTAGCATCCCACAGTAGAGCAGAATTTATCACAAGTATGAAATTTGAATCGGAAAAAAGATAAGAGAATGTAGTAGTTAGAGTAGATAAAGGTTCAGTATTCCCGAATTGTCAATATTTTACACAAAAATGACTGCCACTTTGAAAAGGATAAAGATAAGTGAATTATGTTTTTGCCAATATGTTTCTTTTAATGGGACCTTTAAAATAAACATTTTAATTACTAACTCCTGGCCAAGTTGTCCAGGTGTTTAGAACTTAACTGCCTTTAAGAGAAAGTTTTTAACAAGAAATTAGTGTTCCAGGGTAAACCAGGTTCATTTGTATGTTAAAACCAACAACATTTTAACATAATAAAATTCAAAAAGTATTTACAAAGTAAATCTTATAAACTACTATTGAAAAATATTATATACAAAATACCAAAATACTACTATTTCCAAAAATGTAGAATGCTTATAAAAATAATGCCCAGTTTAAATCAGCCACTTTCATTAAATTAAATACAAATATAAATAAAATAAGTTACCTGGCAGAAGTCTATATTTGAACTGTAAGTCTGGATGCGGACTATCTGCTATCTGATGACTGGTGATCTACTTGCGTTCCTTCTATGGAATATCATGCGATGTTCGAAGGTCAAAACAAGAAGATAACATTCGTGGGAGATTTAACTTTCTTCTGATATGATTCAATCTATTTTTGGACAGTTATTAATTCGTCCCAGCACTCCTTTAGAACAATATGGTTAGTTTGGATCTTTGAACAAATATTTGATTAAAAAGGTTTTGGTTTCTAATGTTAACATGTTGCATTACGATAAAAATGATAAGCACATTAATAATTACTCGATGTGTAAAAGCCATAGCCCAGAATACAATACTGAATCATCACCAACTCCCTGGCTTCCTGATATGCTGGAGGGATTCAATTTTGTACACTGATTTTAAGGTTTAAAATAGGAAAAGTAAAGAGTTTTTATTCTGATTTAAACTAGGGATTCGTCATATGGGTCATCTAAATTGCAATGTTTCGTTTAACGACGTTCACTTTAATTCATTCAGATTATACCCTAAACAGATGTTCACTCATCTTCAAAATTGTTCAAACAATTAACTTAAGTCTGTCTTATAAAAATTGCCAGGTAGAACTGGAAACTACACCATATTTTTCTTATAAAACTAAAAATCTAGTAAAACAGTTAAGCTGGACATTACTCTTTTCACAATAATGTTAAGGTATTTTTGATTTATTTCAAATATATGCACGATTAAATAATAACTAGGAAATGTATTGCTAAAAACTTGGCAATATTGCTTATCAGGCTGTATATATAGATAATTTATTCAAACAAAATTAACATCTTTTTACACAACGTAAAATGCCTAATTGACAAAGAATACTAATTACAAAAATTTTGACTTAATGTTTGTTGTTATATAAATGGTTTTTTAAAATCTGAACGGAGTGTTTGATAGCTGCTAATGCTATACTATTCAGTATTTTATAGTCCAGGTTGAATTTTATCCAAAACTCCTGGACAAACACGTGTATAGTCCCTCTTGCACCAATTAAAATTCAGAATACTTCAAATTATTTTATCTTATACTTTTCTTTATAATAATGGATCGTGTTTTCATAGATTTTGATTTTTTCCAAATTCACTTCATCTGGTTAACATTGATGTGTTTCAAATCTCACAGTGGGATCTATGATGTATCCTCGGCTCTTCTTCCTGTCATTAATTAAAATACTGATTTCAGCCTTTCTGTATGCTTGTTTTGGCAAAGCATTGACCACGCCTTTTAGCCTCAATATTTCACCGATATCCAAAGTAAACTTGTTTGGAATCGTAAGATTGGCCTTTGACCTCAAAATGTTTGTAACTGTTAATTTGCTTTGTTAGTTTATTGCGAGCGGCCTAATGTAATTAGCATTTGAAGCATGTAATTTTGGTCCGTAAGGTCCTACCTTCCAACCAACAATGGCTATTAGCTATGTAATAATTTTACAACCCCCTTACTTAGGCTGTAGGTCCACCTACCCAGAAAACAAAAACTGTAGGTCTCTAAGTGAAGAGAACTATCTATGTATTTCCCTTTTTTAGAGCCATAGGATAAATAAAAAAATGCCAAGGGCTTACATACAAAGAATTTGTAACAACTTTTAAAAAAGAGCTAAATTATTTTGGCAATCAGTACTGATAGACATCAATCCACACAACTTCATAACCTAATGTAGGCTTACAGATTGTCTTGTCATACACATTTTTTAAACATTTGTTTCCTTCTTCTTAATCTATATTTTACTGAATCAAAAACTATTTCACAGAATTTACAATAAGGGCATTATTACACCTGTATGTAGAGGCCTGTTACTCAAGTAGTATTCTTGAATATAAACCATATTCAATTAGGCTGCTAATTTTGTTTGTGAAAAAGAGGTTCTGGAACACAGTGAGAACTGTCATCTTGAATAATTTTAATTTACTTAAATAAATGGGTTACTTGACACAAAATTATAATCTAGTTATATAAACAAATTTTACATTATTAAATTTGACACATTTTAAACCAAACTTTATCATAAATTACTATATAAAACATAATATTTTAATTTAAAAAAGGAATTTCAGGGTTAAAATCAAACAAAACACATGGATTTACTATTATCCAAATAATATATTGCTATAAATCTTAAACCCTTATACAGGTTTGTCTCTCTCTGTAAGTACAAAATATTTTACTCAGGCCTAAAAAAATAACGCTTATTGCACAGTATTTTGTCTGAAATAGGTTTGGTTTGTTAAAATAAAATAGTTATCTTGATAGGAGTAGAGAGCTTAAGGTTGCTCTTAAAAATTACACCATCATAAAAACCCATTTGTTGAATAAGAAGCTTGAGCTAAGAAGCTAGAACTTGTAAACAGTAACCTTATAAATAAAAAAAATATATTTTTTACATTTTAAAAATAAATTATCTTTTTAGTTTTTAAAAATCTAAAATATTTGTTTAAAAATCAACTTTGAGCCTTAGGGAAAGAATAAGATTCCCTTAGCATTAGAGAACTTGACTTACAAATGATAAAATTATTAGGTATATTTCACTTTACAGAACAATATCACACTCATTCAAAGTCAATCATCATCTGTTCAGGCTGACAGTCATTGGAACCATTATTTTCCAATTGCAACACTTGCTTCAAAAGAAGAATATTCTCCCTTCTTTCTGTTGAGTTAAGTTTGTCCTCGGGGGTCCAAGACATGTCGTACTCCAAACGATAAGAGCCAAGGTGTTCATGGTGTAATGATGATCCCCACTCCTGGAAGTCAATAAAAAAAATTGTAAAATTAATTTTGATCCTTTTGACATTAATATTTTAAAGAAGTATTTCTCTAAACTTCAAGAGTCAATAATAAGTGTGATAACACCTATCTATAACTGGTCATATCTGTATTTAAAAGGGAGCCCTTCAGATTGGTGAGATTTCAGACTGGTCACAGTTAGAAAACTCAAATCCATCAAATTGGTCACGTAGGCCAACCCCAGACGAGTTTTCTCTAGAAGTAGCACCTCTTTTTCTCCCTTCGTAGAAATGGGCATGGAATCCCAGGGAAGTACAGTAATATCTTGCTTCCGCAATATCTGTCTACCACAACCAGGCCGATAAAATTCCCTAGACTTTCCATACATTACCCGTAAAGTTTTATGATTACAGTAACAGGACTACGATTGTTTTCATCCGGTCTTGTTTTAGCAAATTTCCCCTATGGGGAAGAAGCTATTACCGTAAGTGGCATGATGAGATCTAGGCCTGGGACCATGGTAACTTTTTGTTTTGAGGCCCCCAGATGCCAAAAACACCATTCGTTCAAATTCATATATATGTGTGTATTTATATATTTATATATATGTATCAGTAGGCACCATAACTTTCGTAACAAATGGTCCGATCTTGATGAAATTTGGTATAAACGTGTAAAGCAGCATCTATTTTCATGAGTTCGAGAACCAGACAGGTCGCTCTACTTTAAGGGGGTTTCGTACCCCAAAAATGGGTTTTGGCGAATTTCCCTACAGGGAAGAAGCTATTACCGTAGTCGGCATAGTACGACCTAGGCCCAGGACCATGATAACTTTTCGTTTTAAGGTTCCCAGACCCCAAAAACACCATTCGTTTGAAACTGTATATATAAATACCCCCGTTGCAGCAAACCTGCGTACTCAGCGAATTTCCAATGCATAATCTTCGTCTGAATTCCACATAAAGCCGCGTACCAGGTTTCATAAAAATATATTCACATATAAGCGATTTTAATTATTCTCCATAAGAATAGCATTGGTAATGAGTACGTAGGTTTGCTGAAACAAGGAACACAAACCATTGATTTTTATGCTAATATAAATATAATTTAACTAGGCGAAGCCACATACCAAGTTTCATCAATATTCAATGATAAATAAGCTCTATATAACATTTTAGTTATTCTCCATAAGAATAACATGGGGCTGAGTAAGCAGGTTTGCTGCAACAAGGAACAAAAAATGGGTTTTTATTCAATTATGAAGATAGCTCAACCAAGTGAAGCTACATACCAAGTTTTATTAATTTATGTTCAAAATTAAGGGAGTCACTACATTTTACTTATTCTCCATAAGAATAACATGGGGGCTGAGTATGCAGGTATGCTGCTACGGGAATAACCAATAAAAAATCAATTTTTTGTGCAAATATCAATATACCAGTACTACGTGAAGCCACATACCAAGTTTCATCAACATACATTCATAAATAATCGAGATATCAAATTTTATTTATTCTCCATAAGGATAACATTGGACAACGTACTGTGTTTAGCACTTTGAATATCTCAGCAACGGTTGGGCGTAGAATCACAATTTAAACACCAAAATGATTGTTTTGTGGAACTGAACAGATTTCTAAAAGCAAATGTGAAGTTTAAATTAAAATAAACTGAGGAAATGCCAAAAACCTTGTTCCCTTAAGATTAACATGGGAGATTTTATGAGTAGGTTTTTTTGGATTTTCTCCGCAACCACTTAACCTAGGTTAGTAATTCAAAATACTATATTTTTTTTAAGCTCTATAACATGGTCAAAACCAAAATTAAGTTTTTAAAAAATTGTAGGGTAAAAAATGCAAAAAACTGATTTTTGGAAAATTTAAAACCTCCATAAACCCCCCTTCCCATGGTCCGATTTTTCTGGTTTTCGAACTTAAAGTCATGAATGTCATTTTACACATTGGAGCCAAATTTCATCGAAATCGGACGTTTTTTACTCAAGTTATCGCATTCACGGACACACATATATATATACTCGCTTCGCTCGCTGGGGGCTACGCCCCCAGACCCCTGTGGGGGGCTTCGCCCCCAGGTCGCTGTTTGGCCTCATTTTGAAGTGGCGTCAAATCAAGTGGCCAAGAACCCCCATAAGACTACTACTCATACTAAGAAAACAGACCAATCTTCAGAAATTTAAATATGAGAGCATCTGTATGGCCGTTGGAACTGTTTAAACAACACTAGATTTCGATTGTTTCTATCCGCCATTATTAAATTATTGATGTACTAAAACTGGAAAATGTAAGGCTTAGGAATTTTCTCTTTGGTTAGAAAGTGCAAAGCACATGAATGCCAAATCTGGAGTTCCTAACTTTAGGAAATGTAACCGAAATACTACTACTATTAATATAATATACGTGGAAATAAAACCGAAACCAGGTAAATAATAATATTAGTGGTATAATCAGGCTCCGGGTATAATTTAAGTTATTCAAATAATTGAATAACTTTGAAACATTTTTTAGTATGACCTGTAAATAACGATTTTTAAATGTTGTGGATGGATACACCGTCATAACATACCATAATAATAATACATGTGGTGTCTATAGGACATGTCCAACTAATCAAAACAAATTTGCACTGGTTTTTACCCACTATGTAAATCTAACATGCCCAAATATCAATGAAAACACCGGGAAATCTAAAAAACTAGAGGATTTTCAAAATTGTTTAGGGTTCAAACAATTCAAATTGGTCATGCGACTTCTGCTTCATACTTCCTGTAATGTAGAGATATTCCGTGTCAAATATTAGGACTCTAAGTACTATTTTTGAGTGTCAAATAAATAAAAACATCTAAGTTTTGGTGGAAAATTGCTAAAGATTTAAGAAATCTAGCGCTACCTAAGGGTGAAGGGGGTGAGATACGGAAAAATGTCATATGAATAAGGTTGTAGTTTGTCTAAAATCCGTGGCACGTGGAAGTCTTCGTTTTTCGATAGGACAGCCCGTTCTACCACTAGAGCCCAAATAAAAAAATATTGCATTTTGATTTTTTTATTCACAATTATTTATTTCTTTTGAGATAGTTCAAACTAAAAATAGTAGGATTTTGGAAGAAAAGGTGCAACGCACACGCATGCCATATCTCAAGATCCTAGTTAAAGTATAAATGGTGATACGTGCATTCTATTTAATAACAAATGTTCCAGAACCGGCATTTCCTTACTACTTATACTTAGAAAACTGTAAAATATATAGATTTTAAGAGTTTTTTAATTTCCGGCATGTTTAAGTAGTAAAAGTTTAAGTAGTTTAAGTAGTAAAACTGGTCATATTTCTGCTGCTATTTACTAAGTGTGATGTAGACATACTGCGTGCCCAATATTAGGCCTCCGACAAGTATATTAACGTGATAGGAAATAAAAAACGGCCACAAAATATAGAAAATATGCCGAAATTTGAGAAATCTAGCGCTATCTAAGGGTGAAGGAGACGAGATACGACAAAAAGTCATAAGACCAAAGTTATAGATCGTCTAAAGTCCGTGTGTCGTAGTAGTCCCCGTTTCTCGATTGGACCAACCGTTCGGCCGCTGCAGCACAAAAACATGCACTATTTTGGAGATGTTTAAAATTTCCTCCCTTTTGATTTTTTTTGAGGAGGTTAAAATAAAAAGTTATACCTTTTTGAAATTTTCCTGGGCTTTTCTATAGACAAGCTACATATAGGCCTAATTCCATGTTTCTAGCTTCTCTAGAATTACCTGAGTAAGTCGATAATGCAGTTTGTCATTTATAGAATAATTAGGGTTTTTAATTTTTTTGGGATGTTTAATTATTAAAATATGTTAGTTTATCGAGTTTTTCGTGAAGGGTAATGTGTAAACATATTGAGTGCCAAATATCAAGCCTTTACATACTAAATTAAAGTGATAGGAAATTAAAGACCACAAAAATAACCGTCGAAATTGCCTGAAATTTGAAAAATCTAGCGCTACCTAAGGGTGAAGGGAGCAAGATACGACAAAAAGTCATAGGAACAAAGTTGTAGATCTTGTCAAATCCGTAGCACGTGGTGGTATCCGTTTTTCGATAGGTCAATCCGTTCGGCCGCTAGAGCTCAAAAACTGTAATTTTAAAATAAGCCTTTTTTGGGGGGGGGGGGGTTTAAATATTTTTTTAGGGGGGTTAAAATAAAAAATTGACAGTTTTGGAAATTTTTCTGGGGGTTACAAGCTATAAGCTACCTGCATGCAAAATTTCAGGTTTCTAGCTAGTCTAGAAGTTGTCTAGAATTCGTATACCTCAGTGAGTGAGTGAGTGAGTGAGTGAGTGAGTGAGTTACACATGCGGCTGTATATATTTTAGATATATACATATATATATATATATATATATATATATATATATATATATATATATATACATATATATAAATGAATTCAATGGTAAAAATTAAAATTTGATTTAAATAAAAATTACACGTGGAAACCCCAAAAAACCCATTTTTAGGGTACAAAACCCCCCAAAAACCCCCTTTGGATGGTGCGATTCGTCTGGTTTTTGAACTCGTTCAAATAAATGGGGCTTTACACATTTGCACTAAATATCATTAAGATCGGACCTTTTTTACAAGAGTTATCGTGCTTATGGACACACATATATATATATATATATATATATATATATATATATATATATATATATATATATAATACTCACCTCACAGCAAACCTGCGTACTCAGCGAATTTCCAATGTCTTAATACCACATAAAGCCACATACCAAGTTTCATAAATAAAAATTACATAAGGCCATTTTCAAGCTAGACTTAACCTTAACATAATTTATTAAGTTTTGTAAAGCTGATCAAATAAAAACATGCTAAATAATTTCTAAAATAACATTTTTTTTATATTTTGAGCAAAGGTTTTTGGTTTTATTTTTATAAATCCAATTTAATTAACTTTTCATATATGGCGTTGTTTGTGGCAATATGAGTATTTAATATATTGTTTGGTTCTTTTTTGTTGCCCACATATATAAGGTATTGTTCTTTTGAGTCCATTATATATCCTTTATCCATTCCTCTAAAACTTGGATATTTTCAGTCATGTTTTTGTAATTATGACCTGTATATAGTAAATGTTCAGCAAAGTTAAGACTTCATGGATGTACGGTTATTGCTTTTTAAAACTTGTATATGTTCCCTGAATCTAGATTTAAAAGTAAGTCCTGTTTGGCCGATATAAAACTTCTCACAATCTGAGCAATTAATTCTATACCGTATATGCCAGATTTGTCATATATGTCAATTTGCATTTCATTCTTAGTTGTCATTTTATTTATTAGATCAAAAGCATTATTATTTGTTTTGTAACCAACCTGGTACTTTGTGTTTGTAAATGTTTTTCTTACTGCCTTGTTTAGGGTTGTATTAAATAAAAGGCATACTAATAAATCTTTCTTAATTTCTTTGTTCATTTCTATTAGGTCTTCCTCTTCTTTCTCTTTTTATGTTTTTGACCATTCTATCTATGAGTTCTTGACTATATCAAATTTTTATTGGTAGATATTGACTTGTTTTCAGTTCTTTTTCATAATTCTCTGTTGTCAAGGGCAAATCTAACATAAAAATCAAAAATCAAAATCAAAATCAAAATCCTGTTAATCATGGCTCTAAATCCTGCTGTTTTGAATTTCCAAGGATATTTTGAATTAGGTGGGATGAGGAGTTCTGATTGAGTGGTCTTCCTATGAACTTGAAAAATATGTTTTCTCCCTTGTTTTGTTATATACAGATTAAGATAATTAGATTATTTTCATATTCCTTTGTAAATTTAATTTTGTTTGACAATGTATTCAAATATTGTAAAAAATCATCACTTTCTTCCATATTTCCTTCAAAGAGGCAAAGGATATCATCTACATATGGAAACCAGTGTTTTATTTTTGATTGGAAAGGATTTATACAATTATTAATTTTACTGACCTCTAAATTATGCATAAAAATATCAGCAAGAAGGCCTGAAAGTGGTGAACCCATTGCTAGGCCTTCTTTTTGTTGGTAATAAATTTAATCATATTTAAAGCAGTTTTGATTCAAACATGTATCTGTTAGTTTTATAACATCTTTTATTTATTGGTAGGACAATATTCTGCTTTTTTCAAGGTCACTTTTCAAAATATCCAAAGTTTCTAGTGGAGGGATGTTTGAATACATATCTTTAACGTCGAAGGATATTAAAATTGAGTTGTTTGGTATTTCTATATCTTTTATTTTATTTACAAGCTCCATATTATTTTTTACACTGAAGTTTGTTTCCCAGTTCAGGTTGTTTTTAATCGTACTATTTAAGTACTTACAGAGTTTGTAGGTGGGAGCAGCTCTAAAATTAACAACCGATCTTCTAGGTATATTATCTTTATGGGTCTTAGGTAGTCCTCTCAAAGTAGGAAAAAACACTACTCCTCAAATACAATTTTTCTTTTTCTCCATAAGAATAACATTAGACAACGTACTGTGTTTAGCACTTTCAATATCTCAGTAACCAATTGACGTAGAGCAATGATCAAAATACCAAATTGTTTGTTTTTTATGCTGAATTCAATGGTAAAAATAAAAATTTGATTTAAATAAAAAATTACATATGGAAACCCAAAAAAAACATTTATGGGGTACAAAACCCCCCCAAAACCCCCCTTCGGATGGTGCGATGCGTCTGGTTTTCAAACTCGTTAAAACAAATAGTACTTAACACATTTGTACAGTTGTTTCACTAAGATCGGACCTTTTTTACGAGAGTTATCGTGCTTACGGACACACACACACACACACACATATATATATACAAATTTGAACTAATGGTGTTTTTGGCATCTGGGGACCTCAAAATGAAAAGTTATCATGGTCTCGGGCTTAAGTCTTACCATGACAACTACGGTAATAGCTTTTTCCCCACAGAGGAAATTTGCTAAAAACCCAGATTTTGTGGTCCTTGATGCAGCAAACCTGCATACAAAGTCCTAATGTTTTTCTTATGGAGAATAAATAAAATATCATATCTCGATTATTTAATAATATTCTTTGATTAAAGTTGGTAAGTGGCTTCATGACTTAGTGAAGTACTATTTGGAATTCGCTTAGTATGCAGGTTTGCTGCAACGGGGGTATTTAGTCATATTTTATTTTGTAATTGTATTATTAGATAAATGGGAATTTTGTTTTACTACCATGCGGAAACTGCTAAGATAAATACATACAATCTCCATAAACAATGGTTTGTGTTTGCAGGAATTGGTAAGGCCTGTATCATCAATACAATTCTTTAGTTTTATTCAAATGTTTCTAGCGAGTTACTTTGAAAGACAATACCCCCGTCGCAGAAAACCTGCATACTCAGCGAATTTCCAATGGAGATATAATGTCTTAATACTACAAAAAGCCACTTACCAAGTTTCATAAAAATATATTCACAAATAAGCGAGATATACAATTTTAATTATTCTCTATAAGAATAACATAGGGGCTGAGTACGCAGGTTTGCTGCAACAAGGGACACAAAAAATGGGTTTTTATGCTAATATCTATATAACTCAACTAAGTGAAGTCGTATACCAGTTTTTATTCATTTATGTTCATAATTAAGGGATACAGAGCATTTAATTATTCTTCATAAGAATAACATGGGGGCTGAGTACGCAGGTTTGCTGCTATGGGAGCCTTTGGCAAAAGATTGTTTTTTTAAGCAAATGTCAATAGACTACGAGATGAAGCCATATACCAAGTTTCATCAGTATACGTTCATAAATAAGCGAGGTATAACATTTTTCTTTTCCTCCATAAGAATAGCATTAGACAACATACTGTGTTTAGCACTTTCAATATCTCGGTAACCAATTGACGTAGAGGAATGATCAAAATACCAAATTGTGTGTTTTATTAAGCTGAATCCAATGGTAAAAACTAAAATTTGACTATTTCAAAAATTATATGTAAAAAATTCAAAAAACCCATTTTTGGGGTACAAAACCCCCCAAAATACCCTTTCGGATCGAGCGATCTGGCTGGATTTCGAACTTAAAGTCATAAATGTTGCTTTACACGTTTATACCAAGTTTCATCAAAATCGGATAATTTTTACGAGAGTTATCGTGCTCACGGACACACTTATATATATATATATACCTACAGTTTCGAACGAATGGTGTTTTTGGGGTCTGGGGACCTCAAAACGAAAAGTTATCATGGTCCCGGACCTAGGTCTTACCATGCCGACTACGGTAATAGCTTCTTCCCTATAGGGGAAATTCGCTAAAAATAACTAATAACTAATAAAACTAACCTCAGGTGAAATTATTGAGAAAAACTGTTGACCAGAATCCTTTTTGTAGAGGTGGTACACTTTTCCTGGTACTTTTTGAAAATTGCAAGCAACATGATGTAGACGATCGTCACGTTTCGCTTCCAACAATACAGATTCAGCCTGCTGCTTCAAGAACTTCATCTGCTCAGCAATGACTTTTAGCTTGTTGCATGTTGTTGCTTGCACAAAACTGTCAGCCTATAAAAAATAAAACACATTTCATAAAATATTTATATTGCTTTAAATTTGTACAACTACCTGGGGTGCAGTTTTAAATGCATATAAATATCTAAACTTAATCGTTTCTTTTATATATAGATGTTGTACTTAACCTTTTTAATGGGACTCCAACATACTATCATTGTGCTCTTAAAAAAAAATTTGAATTCAACTATTGTTTAATATAAATACCCCCGTCGCAGCAAACCTGCATACTCAGCGAATTTCCAATGAATATATAACATAACGCATTAGCTAAAAGAGCTAAGCATCAATATTTGATCCTATAGGGAATATCTATTCTGCAACTATAAAGTGGATATAAAGTTTGACTTGTATATTAAGTTGAAGCAGCATAATAATGGTTCAATCTAGTTTCATCCTAAATCCAGAAACAATTCATATTACCTTCTTGTATTTTAGCCAGGTAGGCCTAATCAAGAATTTATGCTAATGCCTTTTCATCATCTCAACTAATTCACCATACAGTAACAACAGAATAAACATATGAAATAGAAGACAGCTTACTTTTATAAGGTAGCCTACCTACAATAACGTAGAATTAAGTTAACAAACTTGCACATCAAATCTGACATTTTCTGACAAAAAATTCAAATAAAAATGGCTGATAGCCTGAATCAAAAGAAAACCTACTTTTTGTATTTCTTTAGCCAATTCCAGCAAATCTACAGAAGAGCTTTTATGGACGGCATAGCTGTTCACCAGTGCGTGTCCAAGTGGTTCTGCGCTTCTCTCCACAAGAACAACTGGAACAAATTCAAAGAACATTTCAATGCTATAATACATATAACAACAATGAAAAAAATTAATATTGGTCATATTCCGGTACAGTACGTAATTTAATTGTTGACATAAATGTCTTAGTTGCCATGAATTTACAATGCTAAGTGTTTTCTATTCTGTAGTCTTCTATGAAAAAGTTAAAAAAAAAGTATAAGAAAAAGTATTTGTATATAAATGCAGCGCTGTGACAATTCATCTTTTAAGCACAGTTTAAATTTGTTTTTACTGGACTGGTTATCCTCTTGATGTCCTCAAGTATTTTTTTGTACATCTTTACCCCATGCAATGTAAACTTTGTACCCAAAATAGATGTTAAAGCAGGGAATATTGACTAGATTTTTAATTATTGTCTTATAGCTGTAATTATTTTTACTTTCTAACAAGCTTGCAATCCGGGATAGCTTGCCCCAACAAGGGTAAGGATACACGAGTTCTTGAATACCAGTACCGTAAAGGTTTGCAAGAGATTCTTTGGGAGAATCATTCCTGTTTTCTCAATGCTCTTTTCTGAAGATTAAAATTAGTTTTATTCACGACACATATTCCACTAGACAGTCAAGTGACATATTGATTAGGTTAAAAATATTTAAGAACTTTGAAGTTTTGAGGTTGTTGCCATAAGCCTAAAGTTACCTGCACAATGCACTTCCTAACCTGTTAAAATTAAGAATCCTTCTGAATAAAAGAAAATTCAACTCTAGACTCAGGGACCTTTTAGTTGCTAATCCCATCATCAGTTTTTTAACTGGCTAACTGGCGGGTTTTTTAACCTTTATCTGAACCATTTGTGATAATTTATATTGTAAGTATGTGTAAGGGTAATCATATTAATTTATGTCATTCAAGTTGGGAGGTTGAGGACTCGTTCGAGTGACGTGAATGCTGAAGCCCTCCTCTCCCCTATAGGCCTAATAGTGAACAAATAAATTGCCAGTTGAGGGCGTAGTTTGCCGGGCTATCAACAAAGATCAGCCAATAGTAGACGTACTGCATTGCCAAAACTTCACACCAGCTGATCGGAATACCATTCGAGTGACAATTTTCCATGGTAAAATGGTAACAGTGACAGTGTACAGCGATGCTATAGGCTACAGCCCAACTGTCAATTTATTTGGCCGCTTTTATTTGTTATTTATTTGGTCGTTTTGAGACCAAACAACTAACAATCACTATAAGCAGAAAATATCTTAAAAGCATGTTCTGCCATTATATAATTATCTTGAGACACACAAGTAATTTAATGAACTTTAAAACCACTACTTACCTTCTGGTAAAATGTCTCCCTTAATATTGTTATTCGTATTTAAAACCCGCCGTTTCATTATCAATTTCAAATTATTTACTCAACCTTGATTATTTAAAGTGAATCAGCACACTAGTCAGAATTAGCTCAATAAAATCACAGGATTCTAAAGTAGACAATTCAAAACGAAAGACAAGGTTATGTTTTGATTGATTAGCAGAAAATATAAATATATAGATAGCTAATAAACATACAAAAAGCACACAGAGGGTACATGAGATAAGATAAATTAGTCTAGGTTTTAACTGTTATATATGTACATATGAAAGTGATAAGTAAAAAGTATAAGGTCGTAATCAGTAACCTAAAAAGTTCTTAAATCACTCTACTCCTGCTTACTCCAGTCGCACATCTCCTACTCAATAATTTTGTGAGGCTACGGAATCCAATCTCAAGCGAATTTTTGGGTGGCAAAAGAAAGCATTAATTAAGGAGTATGTTGAGGCTGCCTCACAATTCCCATTGCAAAGATCATTTCATTAGGCTGGGTCTGCTCTCCGTCCCATGCTTGTGTATCTACGAGGCTGCTACCTACATTAAGTTGCACACTACAAAATACATTAATTTAACACATAATTACAACACCCGTTTTAAAAACATTTTCGCAGTCCAATATAATCTGTCAAAGTATGCCTAAGTACTCTGGTCTTAAAATTGTTCAGCTCTTACTAACATTTATTACAAAAGCAAATCAATATTAATTGATTTAAAACTGATCTAAACTCTTTTAGCGAATTCCCCCTATTGGGAAGAAGCTATTACTGTAGGTGGAATGGTAAGACCTAGGCCCGGGACCATGATAACTTTTCGTTTTGAGGCCCCCAGATGTCAAAAACACCATTTGTTCAAATTCATATATGTCCGTAGGCACGGTAACTTTAGTAAAAATGGTCTGATCTTGATGAAATTTGATATAAACGTGTAAGGCAGCATCTATTTTCATGAGTTCGCTAACCAGACAGGTTGTTACACTTTAAGAGCGGTTTTGTACCCCAAAAATGGGTTTTTGAACTTTTTACATATAATTATTTTTAAACCCAAATTTTTGTTTACACCATTAAATTCAGCTTAAAAAAACAAACGATTTGGTATTTTGATCATCGCTCTACGTCAACTGGTTACCGAGATTTTGAGAGTGCTAAGCACAGTACGTTGTCCAATGTTAATCTTAAGGAGAATAAGTAAAATTGTATATCTCGCTTATTAATAAACATATATTAATGAAACTTGGTATGTGGCTTTATATATGGTTGGGTTTTAATGCTATTTGCATAAAAAAACTCATTTGTTGTAGTCCCCATTGCAGCAAACCTGCGTACTCAGCAGTTATAATGTTATTCTTATGGAGAATAATAAACATGTGATATCTTGCTTGTTTATGAACATAAACTGATAACATTTGGTACGTTGCTTCATCTGGAGGTGAGCCATTGCTATTTGCATAAATCCAGATTTTGTGGTCCATGAGGCAGCAAACCTGCATACTTGGTCCTAATGTTTTCTTATGGGGAATGAATAAAATTCCATATCTCGCATATTTATGAACTAGGTATACAATGCAGTTGTCTGCTTGCAATATTGAGCGGAGCGATTATTTATTTAATCAATAATTTTCAGAAATGTATCGACGAATCGATAAACAAAACAACAATTTCACAGAAAACTACTGTATTTACAAACAGCTGATAGTAACAGTCTGCATTTAAATTTGATCCTTATAACAGCTGAACTGCTTATAACTGATGCTTATCAACACACAGTAAACAAACCAAATAAAATATTTCTCCTATTAAAATAACATGGTAACTTTAAAGGGCCCTAGGGCAGAACCCTTATGTCCGATTTGGACCATTTCAGATTTATACCTTTCCATAGATGGTTACTATGACCGAGCAAAATTTCGTGAGGATCACTCCAGCCGTTCAGGAGGAGTACGTGTAAATAAAAAGCCAGAGCGTAGTATAGGAGCTCCGCTCAAAAATGTCATATCTCGCATATTTATGAATATGCTTTGATTAAAGTTGGTAAGTTGCTACATGACTTAGTGAAATACCATTTGAAATTCGCTGAGGATGCAGGTTTGCTGCAACGGGGGTATTTTGTCTCAACACTGTTTTTATGGCTTGAGTGAGTTTGTTGATTTCTGTAGCCCTAACCCACATTCTTTCCTTGCCCCCCTCTTCCTTAAATTGAACTTTTCACCATTCAGTGATATGTTGGTCCACTTTGACCACATGTTTTGACGACACCCAACGCCTGCGACTGGGTCAACTGGGTGGAGAACCAAGTATCTATTAGTAAGTAAGTAGGAAGTATAGATATGGTATACCAAACTAAAATTTGAGGTAATATAAAAAAGCTCAAAGAGTACATTTTTCTTTTTTTAGTTCCGTTCCACTTACAGTATGTATTTTTATATCTGCAATAAAGACTGTGTTGCCATTTCTAGGACAATCTTGAATAGTCCTGGGTAATTCTAAGGCATAGGTTCCAGTAAAAAAATATAACAATAGTAACATTACTTATATTTATTATACATAATCAGCGCCGGATTTAGGAGCAACCTGTGGTGATGGCCCATATTAACGTCCAGATTAGTGTTCTTTTTTACGTGTTTCAGGGCTTTGGCATGTATAGTTCTGTGTGATGCGGGCTCATAGGCGCGCGCCTATGTAGCCATTGCTGATACAGTAAATTATATGGATTTTAAATCACAGTAAATAATCACAAGCCCTAAATAATCAATTGTAACAGGCATTGCTTGACTCTCAGTAAAACAAATACCGTAGACAACAAACGATCAATGTTCTATCCACTTATTCAATATTTTGAAAACAACCAAAAAAAGTTCACTCACCATATTATTATGTATTTCAGCTCAGTCAAACCATGATCAAACCTATAGTGTCGATTTGCATTGAAACTCAAATTATGTTAATCTTATACATTAGATAATTAATTTGAGCTGGTCAAATACTGATGGTGGTGTTGGTCATATTGAACATCTGCCTTCTGGACTTCTGTCACTTCTGTCGATTATCTGTCACTGTCACTTGCCAACAAATAGGCAAAGATTAACCTTATTTTGTCCTAGAGGCCAGAGGATTTGAGGACTATGCTTTCCTCGAAATAACGAAATCAATAGCAGTAGCAGTGTTTCTTATGTTTGTTTTTTTGGTTAGTTTTGTATATTTTTATTTACAGTTATAGTTAGCCTATAAGGATTTTTCTTTTAAGAGGTTAGGTCTGTTGTGTTGTTGATTCTTAGGTTTTGTTGTATTGGTTCCACAATTACTAGATTTATTATACTGTAAATATCTTGCATAGCTTTGAAGCTGTGGCTGTGGCAAGCTATTGGCTGGGCACCAGTGGTGTCATCTTATCTACTTTTTGCTTTAAGTTTTTGTAAATAGTAACTTATAACACTTTACAAGAAAAGGGGGTACAGTTTCATAAGAGGCCACCAACTAATCAAATTCAATATATCGATCTTAAACATTTGATATATCGAATCAAAACCATATATATTTTAAATCACATTTTAACAGTATATAAAAAAATGTAACTCAATAATTTTATTAATCTTATATTTAAAATCAACTTACCGTATTGGTACAAATGTTGACGATATTGGGAAATATTGGCATCCAAATTTTTTTGGAAAAGCCGTTTTCCCGGGAAAAATGGAAATTTTGTTGTCGTCTCAAAATATACATTGTGAGTACTCAAATTTTAGGGAATTTTATTCTGAACACAATGATGTAGTTTACTAAGAGAACTATTGTAAAAATATAGTGTAAAATCCAGTCAATCTAGGGGACTCAGTGAGATTCCGGGGTATTGATGGGGACATTTTTGTAAATAAAGGGAAATTTATCCCACTAAAGGGGAGATTTCACAAAGAAGGGAAAAAATTCCCCAACAAGGGGAAAATTCCCTAAAAGGGGGACATTTCCCAAAAAGGAAAGATTTCCCTTACAGCGCTCTGCAGGGTTAGGTTAGGTTATGATACATACCGACGGGAAATCTCCCATACAGCGCTCTGCGGAGTTAGGTTATGATAAATATACAGCCTAACCTAACCTAAGTCCACAGAGCGCTGTATGGGAAATTTTCCCAGATTGTTGACTGGATTTTACACTTTATTTTCAAAATAGTTCACTTATTAATTATTTAATTGTAAAAATAACTACATAATTGTGTTCAGAATAAAATTCCCTACAATTTGAGTAAGTTTACCCTCAATGTATATTCTGAGATGAAAAAATTTCCCGTTTTTCGCGTTTTCCCGGGAAAAACGGCTCTTCCGAAAAAAGAAATTGTTTGAAAATAAACAAACTGACCAAAACAAACAATATGAGAAAAAATTTTAAAAAAGTGGTGTCTGGACGTTGGCATTTTTACCAATAACAAACAAACAAAAACCAAAATTAAAAAATACAACAACAAATAAGCGTATAACTAAGGTAAAAATTAGTTATCTTAGCCAGGTAAAACTTTACAGGCTGCTTTCACGAATTTGAGTTTTAACAGGACTCGAATGTTTGGGTGTTTGTGTTATTTAGGTTAAAGATCGATTCATAATGCGATTCGATATATCGAATGTTTAAGATCAATATATCGCATCCGATTAGGGGCCTCTTATGAAACTGTACCCCAGGCCGGGTCATGCCTGATTATCAATGTTTTCATCAGTGTTTATATGATTCTAGGTACTCTTCAGCATTGTTTTTGTCATTTTGGCCAGCCGCTTAAATGGCTGAAGTGAATATAAAGAAGTTTGAAGCAGTTGGATTCAATCCTGATAAATGTAAGTGTTTGACTTGTTTTTTTAACTGCACATTTTTGAACTAAATTTGTGGGTAGCCTATGACGGTTAAGTTGTTAAAATGGCTTAACAAAAACATTTAGTTATAATAAGATTGGGCTGGTCCTGAACAAAAGAAGTAGGCTTATATGCAACGGAATAACTTAAACATAATTTTTTCATGCCATTTTGAAGAATGAAATAAATGTAAATCAAGTTTCAGGTTTTTATTGATTTTACGAACCAATAAAAAAAATTTTCAAATAGAACTGTTAGCTAAACTTAATAGTTTATGACATGTTTACAACTAAAACACTCTTATTAACAAATTCTTGACAGTTTTATGACTTTTAAAGCAGGGCCTTCGGTACATTTTCCATTTTTTTTGTCTCAAAATAACTTTGCAATCTCATTTTCCCACTTTAGTTTTTCTTTCCAATCAATAGCCCAACTTCTGATGTTTCTAGCACTTGGAAGTGTTCTACTCACAGCATACGGTACATAAATAACTTGTTACTTTGTTTAGTGATATCAAATAAAATAATTCTTTATTCGTCAACTGTACAATATTGTTTGTATTTTATTCTTGGGAGATAGGATACATGACAAAGTAAGTATTTTAAAAATAGGCCCTTTACCCCAACCACATTGATCTTAACACATTTGGTGCTAAAGAAAAGTTAATAAACTTATCCTAAACCTGAAAAATTATAATGTTTAAAAAATTAAATTTTGGTTGTAAAAGTCGAGATTCGAAGAGAAAAATGGATCCCCAAATATTTTTCCAAGGAAATGGCAGTCAGAAATTCATGGGTGACCCGGGCGCCACCAGGTGTTTCGCTCCATGGTGACGTGCAGTGCCGGGTGCCGGGTGCCGCCTGCCGCGCTGTTGCGTTGTGTCGGTTGAATTGTCTTACCAAATTGGGGAGGCTGGCTGATTTTGCAAACTGTCAGTCGACTAAACACTTTGCATTCCTATCACTCACACTTGCAGATTACTTAACGAGACTGACATTCCGTCACGTGGTTAAGATTCAGGGAGGGTTTGTTAGAACGTAACAGCACTCAGCTCCAACAGCCCAGCTCTACCTGCCATTCCAACCACCATGCTCTGCCCCAAATCATTTAAAAAATTGAAACCAAGATCACCGGGGGAAGTCAACATTATTGACGCGTATGGCTACAAACTTTCAACAGAAAACATCTAGTGGCTGGCTCACAATAATACAAGCAATAGTAGAGCGCTCCGCAGGTCTACGTTGACCCGGCAGCCACTGAGTGTTTCCCGCCGCGGTTCTATTTTGACCCGGTCGCATGCAATGTGTTAACTGCTGCGAACATGAATTTGCTCACTCTCCAGCCTCTGAAGCTTTCTTCTTAGCAGCTTAACACGGTACTAGCAAATTATGTTACTTATATGAATTTATGAAATGTTTAAAAATATAGGCTATAGGCCTGTGGTGTCTCCAAACAAAAAATATAGTGAAAAACCTACAGTGTAATAAAAAAGTTATCAAATAAAAAGCTTATTTAGGCCTATGTTGTTTGATTTTTTAATTCCATAGTTTTAATATTGTGTTATTAAAACCAATTTCTATTCCCTTTCTAGATGTCAAGGAGATATCACAAGTTTGTGTTGGTGGTCAGGAACTTCAGCAGTTTCGATCCAAGATTCAGACACTAGCAGAAGAAAGCAGTGCTGCTTTGAAGAAGAATGTGTATCATAATTATATGCAGTTTATCGAAACAGCTAAGGAGATTGCCCGTATCCTTTTTTACTACCATTTAGCCCATTTACAAAAGAGCGTTTTACTTCAACTAGAAACATCAAAGCTAGTAAATGTTGTAAATATGTGTATATATAGGCCTAGTTATACATTTTACTTCTCTCTGAATATTGCACATCCTCTGTCAGGTTCATTTGAGACTGTTAAACTTTTAAACTTGATAACACTCTGGCAATCATTCCAATCACTTTGAAACAAGTTTGGATCATCATTACTACTAGCAGTAGATTTTAGCTATCATCACTTATTGCAGAAAAATCAGAACTAGGGTTGCCATCAATGTTTAGATCCAAATTGGGACATCGTAATACGATGGTCGGGGAGAGGTGATACACCAGGAGGTAAAAAATGAGTAGCAATTTTGGAAACCGATGGGACAACCTAAAAGCCTAAAACAACGGGACTACACCCTGTTCTAACCAGAACTGACAGATACAGATTTATATAAGATTATTTATTTATTTATCTCCATGGCAAGCACCATTTTTACAAAAATGTTTGGAAATGACTAATAATACTAAAGATTTTAAACTCGTAACGAGTTTGCACGCAGCACGCTGACGTGAGGGAAGTGAAGTTCCACGTACCAACTTTTAAAACTCAAAATCAGTGTAAAAACATACATTTGTCCAATTTTTATCGAAATCTGAAAACTTTGTTTTTTTGGCTGTTCTGGTACTCCTGGTTTCATTTACTTGCAAAGCTGGGAATACAATTTTGCGCATTATAAGGTTAGGAAAAGGTCCAGACAGGCTTAAAAGTAGGCGTGAGGTTGCTGGGGGTAATAAAAGTACTCTAACAAAGGAATAACAGGCTTTTCTAGTGTAAAACCCCCATAAGACAACGTACTGTGTTTAGCCGATACACATTTTCCTTAATAACTCGGTAAATATTTATGCTAGAATGACGAGAGAGGGCTTAAAACTTTCGCCTTTCTAATTCCCATCTTTTTACATGCATTAATTTTACATCTGGGGCTTTTCTGACCCTTTTTGGGCCCAAAAACTCGAAATTTGAAATATTAATCCCCAAAAAATGGGTTTAGAGTTTTCCGATTGTTTTGCCCAACGAACTTGTCCAACAGATTATAGAAAGGAACGTCCCTACCAAATTTGAAGTAAATCGGACAAAAAATACGACCGCTTTAGTGCATACACACACACATATATATATATATAAAAATTTTGAACGACCCCCCAAAACGTGTTCAGGGGGTCACGTTAGGAACTTCTATGGTGGTCCCGAGCTTAAGTTTCACTGTGCGGGTCATGCTAATAGTTCACTTTCCAAAGGAAATTCACTAATAACTACTACTCCATCACAAACATAAGAGTACAGTTATCAACAACACCAGAATCATTGGTGAGAGACGTGAAAGATTATCACTGAGTACCTGATATGCCACATGCAGTAATGACCTCACATCACAAATTTGACCCTATACAGCACATCGTAGATTCTAACCTCCATGGCGTGGTTACCAATGTGACCTTCCTGAACAGAATCAAGTCATGCCAATGACTCGAGGTAGACCCAAGAGACCAGGCTAGAGTGCATAGTAACGATAGGAATGCTTATAAGTTTATCCTTATCAAATTCCCTAGATCTAGAGAGTGAGATGTACCAGTTGTCGCACATGTTGACGGAGCAGAGAACTCTGTTGTCGACTCTGGCGAGCTCCTCCGTAGCGCCGGCTGCCCCCCTCGAGAGTCCCCAGCAGGAGGTCAAAACCGAAGATCGAAGAGTCAACTTGCTGACGGCTATTGCAGAGAAAGTCGAAGGATGTGCCGTGAGTCCATAAGCTTTTTTTATCTGTAGTTACCATTGACAGAAGCCTTAGTGTGAGTTTTAGTATAAAAATATGTAGAATAAGCCTAGTTTTTATATGAACTTATTATTCTGTACTATGAACTGAACCTTTAGTGTGCATGTATCAGATTTCTTTCAAATTCATGTCTGTAAATTTGAATAAAACTAATTTTGGTATTAATATATATGAATTGTAATTTAAATCACTATTGACTGTGGGAAAACCTGTTTACAAAATGACAATTTTATTCTCGGGAAACTTACTTGAATGGAAAATATTTGTTCAGTATTACAGTTTTGTATGGAGTATGTTCAAGAAATCATAATTTGTTCTGGAAGAATTCCCATGATTTATTATGAGTTAATATTACCTATCCTTAGTAAATTCAAAATCTTTGAAATGTTATTTTCTATCTTATTTACATAGTTATCGGTATATTTCTTTATATCAACTTTAATTTTTAGGAAAACCAAGTATGATGCCTCTTATCCATGTTTTCAAACGCTAGATGTATTTCCTGTAAGATCATTTTTCCTGTATAATGTATTGAAGTTGTTTCATATTAATTCAACATTTAATAAGGAGGATGATTATAAATTGAGGTTGAGAAATGCAAGTTTTTGTTATGTACCGAAACCAAACTCAACATTTTTCACTCACACATATTATTTCATTGCTCCAAGAATTTACAATAAACTTCCAAATAATGTTAAAACTTTGGTAATTCATAAGAGGTAAGACAATAGTTGAAGGGTTTTAAACATGTTGAGGTTTTATTACAAACTAGCAGTTACTCTGCGCGCGTTGCTGCGCCCAAAACTTTGAATTTGTTTAATTACAGCTGTTAATTAATTACAGCTGTTAATTTTGTAAACACTAAATTTCTAAAACCTGACACTGCACCCTTGTATGCCCTCTGGGTCGAAGCCCTTTGGACAGATTTGCACCAAACTTCACACAAACCATCCTTGAATAATGCTTAATAATTCCTGAAAGTTTTATTACAATCTGTCGAGCGGTTTCGGAGTCCATAGGCTACATACATATACAGGGTGAGTCTTCTAAGCTGTCTCAAACAGATTACAAACGAACGGCTTGACATACAGAGATGAAACAAAACTTTTCCCCACTAATTCATACCAAAGGAGTAACGTAAAAATATTTTTACCATTTTTAAAATACAGGATGTTCAAGAAACTGGGGGTCATGGGTTCGAATCTCAGAGTTTTCAAATGTAAACATATGACATGTTATGCATCATTTTAAAGCTCTAAACTAGACAAACCATTTCGCGAAAACAGAACTCCTTTATCTTTATCGGTTTCAAAATGGCGGCCATTTTTATGGAAAATATTGATATTTACAGAACACCCTGTATCTTGTAAACTACTAAACTAATTTTTGTTCTGTTTAAAAATTCTTATTCCTCGTGAATTCAGCTTTAATTTGATATACGACATGTCAAAATTTTAAAAACTGAATATTTTATCAATAATTTTAATTTTTTTTAATGTTGTTAGCCTTGTATATAACAAATTTCAAATGAGAACATATGTGAAATGGCGTATCATTTTGAAGGTCTTGCAAAAACAAACAACTTTTTAATTTAAACCTACCGTCTATCTTTGGTAATTTTCTAGTAATTAACCAAAAATTCCATTTCTCCATATAAAACCCATGTTAAACGTGCATCCATTAATCTGTAGTACTGGACGTTTAACATGGGTTTTATATGGGGAAATGGAGTTTTTGATTGACTACTAGAAAACTACCAAAGATAGGCGGTAGGTTTAAATTGAAAAGTTGTTTGTTTTTGCAAGACCTTCAAAATGATACGCCATTTCACATAGGTTCTCATTTGAAATTTTTTATTTACAAGGCTACCAACATTTAAAAAAATTAAAATTATTGATAACATATTCAGTTTTTAAAATTTTGACATGTCGTATATCAAATTAAAGCTGAATTCACGAGAAATAAGAATTTTTAAACAGAACGAAAATTAGTTTAGTAGTTTACAAGATACAGGGTATTCTGTAAATATCAATATTTTCCATAGAAATTGCCGCCATTTTGAAACGGATAAAGATAAAGTTCTGTTTTCACGAAATGGTTTGTCTAGTTTAGATCTTTAAAATGATGCATAACATGTCATATGTTTACATTTGAAAACTCTGAGATTCGAACCCATGACCCCCAGTTTCTTGAACATCCTGTATTTTAAAAATGGTAAAAATATTTTTACGTTATTCCTTTGGCATGAATTAGTGGGGAAAAGTTTTGTTTCATCTCTGTATGTCAAGCCGTTCGTTTGTAATCTGTTTGAGACAGCTTAGAAGACTCACCCTGTATACATACATACTTCCTCTTTTATAGATATAGATTGTGGATTAGTCATGTTAAGCACACTACAAAATTATTTTACCAAAACTGGATATTTGGAGTTTGGTTTAGTACAGTGGAACCTCTATTAACCGTCACCTTTGGGACCGGGACTGTGACGGATAACTGAATAGACGGATAATAGAAACATCATATTATAAACGTGTTCAGTAACTAAATTTTAAAATGTTTGGCAGAGAAATGAAAATAAACTGTGTACAAAAGGATAATACTTCCCACTACATACATATTTATGTTGTTTGAAATAATATAATAGCTCATACAGACGCTCAGACTAAGCCATAAGGCGCAATCCTGAGTCTAATAAATAGTAATATTCTCATAGATGGACGATGGATAACAGAGAGTGACGGTTTAAAGAGTGATGGTTGATCGAGGTTTTACTGTAATATTATGATACATATTTATAAGTTATTAGTGAATTTCCCCTATAGGGAAGAAGCTATTACCGTAGGTCTCATAGTAAGACTTAAGCCCGAGACCATGATAACTTTTTGTTTTGAGGTCCCCAGATGCAAAAAACACTATTCGTTCAAATTTATATCTCTCTCTCTCTCTCTCTCTCTCTATATATATATATATATATATATATATATATGTGTGTGTGTGTGTGTGTCCGTTAACACGATAACTTGAGTAAAAAAGGTCCGATTTTGATGAAATTTGGCTCAAATATGTAAAATGACATTCATGACTTTAAGTTCGAAATCCAGAAAAATCGGATCATGGGAATCGGTTTATGGGGGTTTTACATTTTCCAAAAATCAGTTTTTGCATTTTTCACCCTAAAATTTTTAAATAACTTAATTTTGGTTTTGACCATGTTATAGAGCTTAAAAAAACAAATAATATAGTTTTTTGAATTATTAACCTAGGTTGAGTGGTTGCGGAGAAAATCCAAAAAAACCTACTCATAAAATCTCCCATGTTAATTTTATGGGAAAACGGTTTTTGGTTTTCCTCAGTTCATTTTAATGTAAACTTCACATTTGCTTTTACCAATCTGTTCAGCTCCACGAAACAATCGTTTTGATGTTTAAATTGTGATTCTACGCCCAACCGTTGCAGAGATATTCAAAGTACTAAACACAGTACGTTGTCCAATGTTATCCTTATGGAGAATAAATAAAATTTGATATCTCGATTATTTATGGATGTATGTTGACGAAACTTGGTATGTGGCTTCATGTAGTATATTGATATTTGCACAAAAAATTGATATTTTGTTGATTATTCCCGTAGCAGCAAACCTGCGTACTCAGCCCCCATGTTATTCTTATGGAGAATAACTAGAATGTTATATAGCGCTTATTTATGATTGAATATTGATAAAACTTGGTATGTGGCTTCGCCTGGTTAAATTCTATTTATATTTGCATAAAAAACAATTGTTTGTGTTCCTTGTTTCAGCAAACCTACGTACTCATTACCAATGTTATTCTAATGGAGAATAATTAAAATCGGTTATATGTGAATATGTTTTTATGAAACTTGGTATGCGGCTTTATGTGGTATTAAGACATATATTATGCATTGGAAATTCGCTGAGTACGCAGGTTTGCTGCGACGGGGGTATTCTATTATATTATTACACTTACATTTCCAATACTTACATAGAGCACAATATTTCATGTTAATAACCTGTACACAGAATGTAATGCATGTATTTGTTAGCTCCTGAACTCTTTAAAAGCATATTTTTTATTTTGTAAAGGAACCCCTAAACGGACATTGTGTCTTAGGGACCCTATTTATTTATTTTTTCTGCAAAAAATTTGTTTCAATGGGTTAGCCTGGTTTTACTTTTTTATATAAAATGTTATTGAGTGAATTTTGTAATATTTATGTGTGTAGAAAAAAATAAAGATTTATTTATTTATTAAAAAAGTCTGCTAATTAATTACGCTCTACAATGTTATTGAAATATTTTATGCTATTTAAGAAATTACTGCAGACATCTTACATCATTGATTAGTAGAATCAAGTTTCACGACGTTTCGGGATCTGGAATCTGATCAGTCTTCATGTGGGGGAAAACCTAATAAAAATAACAAATTAACACAAAATATTAGGGGCACAAACCAGGCAAAGCTGGGAAAAGCAAAAATTTAGCTAAAACAGAGAACTGTAAAAGCAGTCAAAAAAAGAAAATCAAACCAAAAACAAAGCCAGGCCCAGAACAGAACACACAGAACGGCACGGAAATGCACAGCGCGACTACTTGAGCCAGACATTTTTTTATATTTGATCGAAAACAAGCAGGTTATCTTCAGTACCTAGTTCTCACGTTCCTCCCTATATGGTTGTTGACAGAGCCTGTTGGACAACAAGGAGCGCGGCCTGTGCCACGAGGGAGACCTGCTAGAGTTGGACCCAGTGGAGAGTGTGCCGCTGCACCGTGTCCACGCGTACCTGCTCACCGACATACTGCTGATCGCCACCTGGATATCCAACAGGTAACACGCCCTCCGGTGTTGTGGTGCAGAAGCAATCACACCTTCCGTGATAATTATTGGCCTAGGAAAGAGTAGAACAGCATGGTTCTGGTAGAAAATTTCGCACTGAGTGAAACATAGTAAAGGCGTAACGCTAGTGCTTCATGTTCTAGAGGTAAAAGAAATTCTGAATCCAAAAGTCAGTTTGAATAGGTTTTCTTTCAAAATAAAGTAATTAATGCTGCATCTATTTAAGGTTTTATTAAGCCAGGTTGGGTCGAAAATAGGCTCCAGTAGTACTACGGTAGCTCTGAATGGCAAAATAAGCTTCATTTTTGTGTTTGTATGGCCCAGGATCACTTTCTGAACACTTTCGCAAAATAAGCGCCTGTAATCTGTCTTATTCTATCTGACCAAAGACTAAAGAGATCTTTTGCTGTGTGAGCCAATTCCAGTTGTATTATAGGATTCAAAATGGTGGCCGAATGCTGTAGTTCAGATCAAGCATGGAATCTATGGATTTAATTTCTTGTCGACCATCCAGATTTAACTGGACTAGTCTGAGGCAAAAAAAAACTCTAAAATTATTTATGTAAAATCTGATTTATTTAACCGCAAAGAAGAGAAAAATAATATTTCAGGTCATAACACTTTTAAAATTCGTCCCTGGTTTTAGTTTTAAAGTTATATTAGGTTTAACTAAAAAGTTATCTTTAACCATTCTCTACTTTTGCAGTTTCTATACCGTCCACAAATACCATACTAACAGATATTTTGGACAAGGGAACTTATCATTGATTTTGTTTTCTAGGCGGGGTCCAGCGAAATATAAATTCCAGGCACAGTATGAACTGGACAGTCTAGCGGTGGTGAATGTGCGGGATCTTGGAAACGTGAGACACGCTTTTAAACTGCTGGCATTCCCCGACTCCAGGGTCTTTCAATGTTCCAGCCTCTCTGCAAAGGTTAACTTTGTATTACATTTGGAAACACTGTCTAATTAAGTTGGTTGTACATTAAATACAAAATGTGTATTGACATTTGAAAGTTATATTTCAGTTAAGTCACACAAACTTGACACTTGGTTGTTAAACTCAGCACCCATTCCTAGAACTTATGATAGTGAAATATTTGTTTTTAGGTCAAAAAGTCACGTAGCTGATTAAGGAACTATGTTTTTACTGACTTTACCGCTCATTCAATGTTGTAAGTTTTTTTAAATATTTAAATTAACAATATAAAAATAGAACCCATGCTTCAATGTTTACATCGCCCAAACAAACTGAGGGAAACACAAGGTTCGACAAACCGGACAGCCTCTAAGCCCACGTTGTGACGAGTTCATGAGATTCTGATGTAAAGGCGTCGCCCCTAACTTTAAATAAGTTGCTACTATATTATATTTAGTCAAAATAAATAGCTCCAGTTATCATTTAAAGTGAAATGAGTAGTTTATAAAATACCTAATTCATAAATATATATTTTTATGTTTTTGTTCATATTTTTCAGAAAGAATGGTTAGACCAGTTTGAGAAGGCTAAGAAAGCAAAAGCAAACCAAGAACATCCGAAACGGGATGCAGTATCAATATCTGACCAGCATTCTTTGGTTCATATGGACTCGGTAGATTCTGTATCCAACCGTAAGTTATTGTGTTTTTTGCAGATTTGCCTTCTGTTGTATTCTTTCAGGCCTTGTATTTTTTATGAGAACTCCAATCCCTGATCTTGGAACTACTTATGGCCAGTTATTTTCTACAAAGTACTGACTATAAATGAACCTGAATGTTAACCATTTCAAAATATGTATGATTTTGATTGTTATGTAAATGGGAAACCTTTTGTAAAATAAGTACATACCATAGTTCAGCTAGTTAGCATTTTTTTCTAAATTTATAAGGACGTAGGATGTAGCTTAATAGGCTGTTTACTCCCTTGTAATATAATTATTTAATTGAGAAAATCATTAACAATATTGAAAGCCTTTGTAAATTAGAGAAATTATTAAAGTATGGGCTTTTTTCCAATATTTGATTCCATTTTACAGCTTTTGGCGATCCTGATGAAGATGGCACAGATGAGAACGATGAATGGTTGAGTGAAGTTAGCGAAGATCTCGATGTTCTTATTGCACAGAGGCACTTTGAAGAAGCTCATGCTCTGATTGAGAAAACACGAGAGTGCCTGGACAAAGCGCCCAATGTACCTGCAAATTTTGAAATCAGGTAAGTTATTCACCAAACTTGGCCTAAGCTTAGTTTAACCCTTTACACCTTTACCCTTTAACCCTTTGAGCCCCAAGTGCCGATATATCGGCATTTGAAGCTGCTACCTAAAAACATGGTTAAATACCCCCGTCGCAGCAAACCTGCGTACTCAGCGAATTTCCAATGCATAATATATGTCTTAATACCACATAAAGCCGCATACCAAGTTTCATAAAAACATATTCACATATAACCGATTTTAATTATTCTCCATTAGAATAACATTGGTAATGAGTACGTAGGTTTGCTGAAACAAGGAACACAAACAATTGATTTTTATGCAAATATAAATAGAATTTAACCAGGCGAAGCCACATACCAAGTTTTATCAATATTCAATGATAAATAAGCGCTATATAACATTCTAGTTATTCTCCATAAGAATAACATGGGGGCTGAGTACGCAGGTTTGCTGCTACGGGTTTAATCAACAAAAAATCAATTTTTTGTGCAAATATCAATATACCAATACTACATGAAGCCACATACCAAGTTTCATCAACATACATCCATAAATAATCGAGATATCAAATTTTATTTATTCTCCATAAGGATAACATTGGACAACGTACTGTGTTTAGTACTTTGAATATCTCTGCAACGGTTGGGCGTAGAATCACAATTTAAACATCAAAATGATTGTTTTGTGGAGCTGAACAGATTGGTAAAAGCAAATGTGAAGTTTACATTAAAATGAACTGAGGAAAACCAAAAACCATTTTCCCATAAGATTAACATGGGAGATTTTATGAGTAGGTTTTTTTGGATTTTCTCCGCAACCACTCAACCTAGGTTAATAATTCAAAAAACTATATTATTTGTTTTTTTAAGCTCTATAACATGGTCAAAACCAAAATTAAGTTATTTAAAAATTTTAGGGTGAAAAATGAAAAAAAACTGATTTTTGGAAAATTTAAAACCCCCATAAACCCCCCTTCCCATGATCCGATTTTTCTGGATTTCGAACTTAAAGTCATGAATGTCATTTTACACATTTAAGCCAAATTTCATCAAAATCGGACCTTTTTTACTCAAGTTATCGTGTTAACGGACACATATATAGATATATATATATACATATATATAAATTTGAACGAATAGTGTTTTTTGCATCTGGGGACCTCAAAACAAAAAGTTATCATGGTCTCGGGCTTAAGTCTTACTATGAGACCTACGGTAATAGCTTCTTCCCTATAGGGGAAATTCGCTAAAAGCATGGTATAACTGTTAGAATCACTGCATACGGTCTGAGTCTGACATGTGGTGTAACCCGGTAGACAAAAACAGCCATTTTTTCTAGCATTATGTTTTACTTACAAATTTAAACATACTTGGAAAGTTCTCATTGTCAGGACACTTTTCATAAGAATGCTTGTTTCAGTGACATAAACTATTGAGATTGTTGATGGTCTTAGTCAGTAACAAGGCTTCAAAGCCATCTCACCCATTCTACTCTCGTCATGCATTCATATTTGCCTTAAAATATGTGGTGTTAGTTGTATCGGCGTCTTATACAGTGATTAAGTGATGATATAAAAATATATTTTACTATCCAAGTATTACTTTCTACAACCATGCAAATTTTAAGTTTCTCATAGGGAAGGACTGTTGTGACTGACTTCTGGCATTTATCCCTTTTTACATTAATTACCAAATACCCGAGGAAGCTTAATTTTATATTAGATTCAGTACAAATATTTAACAACAAATTCCAGGCGGAAGTTGGACCAACGGATCGCCAGCCTCATCAACGCTCTCACAGCAGAACTGACGGTGACCTCTGAGAAGAGTTTCCAGGGCGGCTTGCGGGCTGCCAGGCGGTCAGTGCGGCTGCTCAACTTGCTGGGGAGGTCAACACAGGTTTGATACCCTTTTATAAATACATTTCTCTTGATTGGGGAAGAAATTATAGAGAAAGTCAACCAGCTTACCATGAAGCGGAGAACTTGCTGTGTACACCTAAAAGTCGAGATAAAGAGAGAAAAAAAGAGGGCAAGTGTTTACAGAAGTCTGTAGGACACGGACTGTTTCTCACTCTCGGGTATCAGGACTTTGGTTGTTTTCCCTACTGTAAATCCTCAGTATCCTTTTTTCTTTAGCTATGATCAAACTAAAATGCTAACACTATGTTTAATGGGTCTAGTCTAGTAAAAATAAGTGGTTCAGTAAACCATTTTCGTCCTTCATACTCAATCTAAACATTTTTTTAAACTAAAATTACCACTATTAGCCTTGAATAATAGCTTTCTTAAAGCTTTGCTAGAAAGTGAAAGATAAGTGATTCATTGTCAGTTGAAAGTTAAAACACTTGACGCCAATTAATATGCCTTCTTATTATTATTCATAACTTTTCTACTAATCTCATAAATCGTCCAATAGTCAACACAAGTCTGTTGTTGTAGGCTTGTGACCTGTTCCTCCAACTCTGCACCAGTATCCTGAAAGCCCAGTTGAAGAGGGTGAAGAGAGAAGGGGCCACTATTACATATGTCCGTAGATTGGGAGGAATATTCTTTACCAACCTAACAGATATGACGAGGGAATTTTACGGCCGCGCTTTCCCCAATTCACCCTCCTTGGCTTCAGGTATTAATTGGAAACAATAGGCCTACATGATTCAATAACATTGTTAATGTCTTCATGTTTTGTGGGTGAAAAATATTGTTGTCTTTCATATTACTATTCAATATCAGATTTCGTTTGCCAAAAGGAAACTGTAAAATATTAACATTAAATTATGGAGTTGTGCGTATGATGTCAAATAAAAATAGTCTACTGCTTGTGGAAACAGACCAGTATTCAGTGACATTTTCCACTGGAACCTGACTTAAAACAACACATTACTTTTTATTGATGTTTGTCAACAACACTTTTTTCTCTAGGTCAGTAAGCTATGTAACACATCTTTCTTATAATTAAATTTCTATATCATGTAATTTTCCATGGTGAACCTACTGTTTTATATGTAAGCATTATAAGACGATTGCCAGCTCTTAACTATGAGCACTTCAGATAAATAGTTTGCCAGTTAGGAGGAATTTTGTTTGTGAATTTATTTTTAAAATATATTTTTGAAAGCTCAAACGTCTTTAAGAGAGTTTTGTGAAGCTAAACCATCTAAATAAAATTATGGTTTAAGTCCACTGAATCAGGTCGGCAGGAAGGTTTTTACAACACAAAAGCCACTCAGTCCGTTATCTATATTGAAAATTGGAATTAAATTGAAATACCTTCCTAACATGTTAGCTGCTGTATAGGTCCATTCAAACCTTAAGTTTCCAATTTAAAAGACAGTTTTAATGAAAGGTCTTGTTTGTGAATGTAACCCAAACTTGTACCAATGTATACATAACCCTATAAGTAGGGACACCCCATGTTATTTTATTTTAGTTTTGCCCCCCAAGTTCAGAGGAAAATATAGCGCTGACTGTCCCTCCTAATTCACCTTGGTCCCGTCAGGTCGCTACTGTTTACCTTAAAAACGTTGAAATGAGTATGTTTGTTTGTAAACAAACTAATGAATAACAGACTCCTGTTAATATATTTCAGTCAGCTTTTAGAATTTAACAAATTAACTTTAACCGTAAACACTTGAATCCGGTCAGAATAGAGTCAGATAAGCGATTGTGACTCTATCTGTGTTTGGAGGGCGGAATAATCACTAGAAATCGTTTTTACATGAGCCTGTCCCTACTTATTCGGTTGTGTATACATAGCTTGTACTGCTTAAACTTTTGTTGCTTCAAACAGTTCACTATTCTACTTAGTAAAAAGTAAAGTTATATTTGTGTTTTGCCTTGGTTGTACTGCCTCTTATTTGTCTACAATTTGTCAGTGTTTGTCGTGTGGGCGAGTCAGGAGCTTTCGCACTTCACCTCTCACCTCATCAAACAAGTGTTCATGCCCCAAGCCTCGCTCACTTCGCTGGCAGAGTGCGTCACGTCCGTCCGCTCACAGTGTCAACAGGTTAGGGGCATTTCAGTCTTAAATTAATTAAGATTATTATAGAGTCCAATTGGAAAACTGTGCGAATGGGAGTACCTCAAGGGTCAATACTGGGATCTCTGTCATTTATATTTATGGTATTGCATGTAATGCACCATCAAGCAAACTAATACGATTTTTAGATGATACTAGTGATGTGTCTGAAAACTCGTTTGAAAATTTACAGTGCTCTCTAAACCACTCAATTTCAGTACTTAATAACTGGTTTTTGTAAATTACCTGAACAATTTACATTTGAGCAGTTTAGCCTGTCCTTATACACTGTACATAGTACTTTACACCACAATCATTTGGACCAGTAAGACTGGATTCTTGAAATAATGCGTGCCTTTTAGCGAATTTCCCCTATAGGGAAGAAGCTATTACCGTAGGTCTCATGGTAAGACTTAAGCCCGAGACCATGATAACTTTTCATTTTGAGGTCCCCAGATGCCAAAAACACCATTCGTTCAAATTTTTATATATGTATATATATATATGTGTCCGTAAGCACGATAACTCTCGTAAAAAAGGTCCGATCTTAATGAAATTTGGTACAAATGTGCAAAGTACCATTTATTTGAACGAGTTCGAAAACCAGATGAATCGCACCATCCGAAGGGGGGTTTTGTACCCCAAAAATTAGGTTTTTGGGGTTTTCACATTTAATTTTAATTTATATCAAATTTTAATTTATACCATTGAATTCAGCTTAAAAAAACAAACAATTTGGTATTTTGATCATTGCTCTACGTCAATTGGTTACCGAGATATTGAAAGTGCTAAACACAGTACGTTGTCTAATGTTATTCTTATGGAGAAAAAGGAAAATTGTATATCTCGCTTATTTATGAACATAAACTGGCGAAATTTGGTATATGGCTTGATCTGGTTATGGTTTATTGTTGTTTGCTCAAAAAAACAATTTTTCACCTATGGCTCCTGTAGCAGCAAACCTAGGTACTCGGTCCCCATGTTATTCTTATGGAAAATACTTAAAATGTTATATATCGCTTATTTATGAATGTATATGGATGAAACTTGGTATGTGACTTTACTAAGATGAGTTCTATTGATATTTGCATAAAAACCCATTATTTTGTGTGCCTTGTTGCAGCAAACCTGCGTACTTATCCCCAATGTTATTCTTATGGAGAATAATTAATATTTTAAATATCGCTTGTTTGTGAATACATTTCTTATGAATCCTGTTAAGTGTTATAATGTGTTATGTTATATATTCATTGGAAATTCGCTGAGTATGCAGGTTTGCTGCGACGGGGGTATTTTTAGCGAATTTCCCCTATAGGGAAGAAGCTATTACCGTAGGTCTCATGGTAAGACTTAAGCCCGAGACCATGATAACTTTTCATTTTGAGGTCCCCAGATGCCAAAAACACCATTCGTTCAAATTTGTATATATGTATATATATATATATTTATATATATATATATATATTTATATATATATATATATTTATATATATATATATATGTCCGTAAGCACGATAACTCTTGTAAAAAAGGTCCGATCTTAATGAAATTTGGTACAAATGTGTAAAGTACCATTTATTTGAACGAGTTCGAAAACCAGATGAATCGCACCATCGGAAGGGGGGTTTTTGGGGGGTTTTGTACCCCAAAAATGTGTTTTTTGGGGTTTTCACATGTAATTTTAATTTAAATCAAATTTTAATTTATACCATTGAATTAAGCTTAAAAAAACAAACAATGTGGTATTTTGATCATTGCTCTACGTCAATTGGTTACCGAGATATTGAAAGTGCTAAACACAGTACGTTGTCTAATGTTATTCTTATGGAGAAAAAGAAAAATTGTATATCTCGCTTATTTATGAACATAAACTGGCGAAATTTGGCATATGGCTTGATCTGGTTGTGGTTTATTGTTATTTGCAAAAAAAAACCAATTTTTTGCCTATGGTTCCTGTAGCAGCAAACCTAGGTACTTGGTCCCCATGTTATTCTTATGGGAAATACTTAAAATATTATATATCGCTTATTTATGAATGTATATGGATGAAACTTGGTATGTGACTTCACTAAGATGAGTTCTATTGATATTTGCATAAAAACCCATTATTTTGTAGGCCTTGTTGCAGCAAACCTGCATACTCATCCCCAATGTTATTCTTATGGAGAATAATTAATATTTGAAATATCACTTGTTTGTGAATACATTTCTTATGAATCCTGTTAAGTGTTTTAATGTGTTATGTTATATATTCATTGGAAATTCGCTGAGTATGCAGGTTTGCTGCAACGGGGGTATTTATATACAGGGTGGTCATTAAAGAATGTCACAAACTTCGTGGGCAATAGTACTCATCAATTTGAACAAAAAATGTCCTCGTAACATATGTCGAAAAATCCTTCGTTTAGCCGCTAGCCGCCATTTTGTATTTTTTACAAAAAAATTATGTCTAAAAAACCACTTTAGCTAAAATAACCAAACCTTGCACGGACGTTTATTAAACATCAACAAAAATTTAGAAAATTTTTCGTTTGATTTGCATTTTTATTTTCACAATGGCGACCATTTAAAGTTTTTAAATTCAAATAATAAAAAAAACTGTACATTTTTCAAAACTTTACCTTTGAACAAAAAATGAAAACATTTTAATACTAAATCCAACGGTATTTTCTTTATCAAAATCGGACCACAAATAAGCGAGAAGATTCACTTTTTCGGTTAGCCCGCAGAAGCTCTTTCCTCTCGCGGACAGTAGTGCGTTTCTCTTAATACGATTTTCATTGTTGCGCCGGACCGCGCGCCGCCGCCCACGCTACTTGGGGCTGCTGGTGGGACCGGAGCTTCTGCGGGCTAACCGAAAAAGTGAATTTTCTCGCTTATTTGTGGTCTGATTTTGATAAACAAAATACCGTTGGATTTAGTATTAAAATGTTTTCTTTCTTTTTATAAGGTAAAGTTTTGAAAAATGTACAGTTTTTTTATTATTTGACTTTAAAAACTTTAAATGGCCGCCATTGTGGAAATAAAAATGCAAATCAAACAACAAATTTTCTAAATTTTCTTTCATGTTTAATGCAAGGTTCATGTCCATGCAAGGTTTGGTTATTTTAGCTAAAGTAATTTTTTAGATATAATTTTTTTTATAAAAAATACAAAATGGCGGCTAGCGGCTAAACGAAGGATTTTTCGACATATGTTAGGAGGACATTTTTTGTTCAAATTGATGAGTACTATTGGCCCACGGAGTTTGTGACATTTTTTAATGACCACCCTGTATATATGTGTCCGTAAGCACGATAACTCTCGTAAAAAATGTCCGATCGTAATGAAAATTGGTACAAATGTTTAAAGTACCATTTATTTGAACGAGTTCGAAAACCAGACGAATCGCACTATCTGAAAGGGGGTTTTTGGGGGATTTTGTACCCCAAAAATGTGTTTTAGCGAATTTCCCCTATAGGGAAGAAGCTATTACTGTAGGTGGCATGGTAAGACTTAAGCCCGAGACCATGATAACTTTTTGTTTTGAGGTCCCCAGATGACAAAAACACTATTCGTTCAAATTTATATATATATATATATATATATATGTGTATATATATATATATATATGTGTGTGTGTGTGTGTCCGTTACCGCGATAACTTTTGAAAGAAGCGCCCGATTTTTATGAAATTTGGCACAAATGTGAAGAGTAACATTTATGACTTTAAGTTCGAAAACCAGATCGATCGGTTTATGGGAAGGGGGTTTTATGGGGTTTTAAAATTGTCCATAAATCAGTTTTTTGAACTTTTTACCTTAAAATTTTAAAAACACTAGATTTTGGTTACAGCCATTTTTTAGAGCTAAAAAAACAAACAATTTAGTATTTTGAATCATTAAGCTAGGTTTAGTGGTTGTAGAGAAAAGTAAAAAAATGTGTCCATATAATTTCCCATGTTAATCTTATAGGAATACGGTTTTTAGATTTTCCTCAGATAATTTCATTAAAAACTCCACATTTCTTTCTACCAATCAGTTTAGCTCTACAAAACAATCATTTTGGCGTTTTAATTGTTGTTTTATGTCCAACCGTTGCAGTGATATTCAAAGTGCTAAACACAGTACGTTTTCCAATGTTATCCTTATGGAGAATAAATAGAATGTTATATTTTGATTATTTATATATGTATATTGATGAAACTTGGTATGTGGCTTCAACTAGTTGTGGTACATTGATAATAGCTCAAAAAAGTTTTTTGTTTATTTTTTCCGGTAGCAGCAAACCTGCATACTCGGCCCCCATGTTATTCATATGGATAATAAGTAAAGTTTTATATCTCCCTTAGTTATGAACCTAAATTAATAAAACTTGGTATGTAGCTTCACCTGGTTGAGTTATATTGATACTTGCAAAAAAAAACATATCTTCCTTGTTGCAGCAAACCTGCGTACTCATTTATAATGTTATGGAGAATAAATAAAATGCTATATATCACTTATTAATGAATGTATTTTTGTGAAACTTCGTATGTGGCTCTAGGTAATAGTGATACCCATATATTTGCATTGGAAATTCACTGAGTACGCAGGTTTGCTGCGACCGGGGTATTTTGGGGTTTTCACATGTAATTTTAAGTAAAATCAAATTTCAATTTTCACCGTTGAATTCAGCATAAAAAACAAACAATTTGGTATTTTGATCATTGCTCTACGTTAATTGGTTACTGAGATATTGAAAGTGCTAAACACAGTACGTTGTCCAATGTTATTCTTATGGAGAAAAAGCAAAATTTTATATCTCGCTTATTTATGAACATAAACTGACGGAATTTGTTATATGGCTTCATTTAGTTGTGGTTTATTGTTCGCCTATGGTTCGCGTAGCAGCAAACCTAGGTACTCGGTCCCCATGTTATTCTTATAGAAAATAATTAAAATGTTATATATCGCTTATTTATGAATGTATATGGATAAAACTTGGTATGTGACTTCACTTAGTTGAGTTCTATTGATATTTGCATAAAGACCCATTATTTTGTGTTCCTTGTTGCAGCAAACCTGCGTACTCATCCCCAATGTTATTCTTATGGAGAATAATTAATATTTTAAATATCTCTTGTTTGTGAATATATTTCTTATTAATCCTGTTAAGTGTTTTAATGTGTTATGTTATATATTCATTGGAAATTCGCTGAGTATTCAAGTTTGCTGCGACGGGGGTATTTAATAATTAACGATCAAACAAAACTCTACCATTTGAAAGAACCAAATAATTTTATTCAATTTAAAAATCTAATTTGAGCATGGAACCATAAATGTTCATGGGTTGTACACATTTTGATTCCCTATAGACAGCCTATATATTGATTCCCTTTATAGACAGCCTATTTACTTTAATGCAGGAAGACACCAACCTTATATTTCACATTCCCATTGGGCTTCTTCGAAGGACAACCTTTTTTTAGTATCTGTATTTATTTTTTGTGCTGGGTTCATCTGGAGCTGTTTCCTTCAGGTCATTTAGCTGAACATACTGTCTATTTTATTTTCTTATTTTTATTTTTTTAAACTTGAACACTGCCCGTCGCCATAGGCCAATAGGCCTGTGTGGCGATCTAAAGACAGTGAGGTACCGTTAACAAAACAGTCACATGGGAATGCAGTGGTATGGGACCGCTCATAAAAAGGTATCATAGCAGTCAGCTGGGATTGAACCTGTGCTTGACCACGGCTGACTTGTGAGGCCAGTACTCTATCTCTGACCTGCCGTGTGTCTTGTAACTTAATTCCCAAGCCAATCGCTCTTCCTTGGTCAACCGACTGTTTTTATGTGCCTGCATCGTTTAATGTGATGGACCATTTCACATGTGACAAAACTGATCGTTCACCCAATTCTCAGCTGTGTGAGCTGGGTGTGGACCTGTGCTACCAGCTGGACGGCCAGCTGAGCTCGCCCATCACGCGGAGCCTGGCGGAGGCGAGGGACAAGCTGGTGGAGGCTGTGAAGCTGCGATGCGCCGAGGACAGCTGGCGGCCCAGCAACCTGAACACGCCCACGGCCCTGCACAAGCTGACGACGGAGCTGGCCGAGTACGGGCTCACCGTCACCAAGTACATCACCGGTAGGCCTGACTTGTTGAACTTTCTGTAGTTATTTACTGTCCGGAAACAAGGATAAAGGGATCCCCCACTTCCTCACCTCGCCTATTTTGCGACGTCCGAAAAACATTGACACTTCAGGCAGATACTACATGGCGCGCAGTTTGGCCGATGTTAGTTGTTGGCTAGTAGCCGCCCATGACACGTCTATATGCCAGAAACAGAATCGACATTGCCATTAAGTCACACGGACTGGAATTGTTTCAAAAAATAGCATCTACAGGTTTAGGCTACCTGTGGAATTTGGAAAATGTAGATAGTTTTAGGGAGTTACAACTTTCTGTTTAGACCATTGTACGGTAAAATAAATAAAATTTATACAAATAAACAAATTTGGCCAAATTTGAACGAATGGTGTTTTTGGCATCTGGGGCCTCTAAAAAAAGTTATCATGGTCCCTGGCCTAGTCTTACCATACCAACCACGGTAATAGCTTCTTCCCTATAGAAGAAATTCACTAAAAATAGTTGTATTGTTTGAAAAATGTATACCAAATCGACTTCTTAAGTCTAAAAAATTAAGTAAATCGCTCAGAAATTTTAAAACCATAGATTGGAGTTAACCTTTTAGTCAAGTTAGAGCTCTTGATGAACGAGGTTATCAAACACAGTGGCTGGGAGTAGTTTCAAATGGCTTGCCTGGATAAAATTTACTCCCAGTACTTTCAATTCTCAGTTTAAATTTAATTTATCGGTGACATCTAAAATTGGCAAATAAACCTGTTGTCCCAGGAGACTGCTGGATGGAGCTGACAGCGAACACGGTTGCGTTCACCAAACTGTACCTGTCTCTAGTCAACGACGGATTGCGGCTGGCCAACAGTGACATGGCCTACACACTGGATAAGGTGCTTTACGATGTGCTCAGTGCGCAGCTCAAACATCTGCTGTCTTCGTACAAATCGGAGAAATTATCTCAGCAGGTACTTTCCAGTTTGTATTTATGGTTTTAGATATGAAAGACCACTTTAAAATGGAAAATTTGTATTTTTGTAGGTTGAATATTTTATTTATTATGGACAAACCAGGAACAAATGGCATTTACATAGAGTAGAAGCTCTTTTAACCAGCATTTTTGGGACTACAGCCAAGCCGGATAACTGATTTTGCCGGGTAATAGAACATGCATGGTTTTTAAAGGGGATACTGAAAATAATTAACTCCATACAATACCCAAATGAACGAAACACATTTTGTGAAAAAAATACAGATTACCAAATGCTGTACTGTTTAAATACTGAAAATGGCATACACAGGTCAGTGTACTAGTGGCTAATGTCGGTAGAGGTCTGTGAACGGCCGAACATAACCAGAAAAAGCCAATCGTGAGTGGCTCGGCGGATGCCGGTTAGTAGAATGTGCAGTTCTTAGAATGCTGGATAAAAAAGTGTCTACTGTAACTGGTCCAAAAATAAGTTAAAACATTATCAGCTGGTCCATGTTATGTTTTAGGGGTTAATATTATTTTTTTCAGGTTTTTTCACAGAAATTTCTTGCTAGCTTTGAGATTTTCGAAAGTAACACCTAATAGTAAAAGATTTGTAAAAAGTGCCTCAAATAAGCAGAATACAAATCTCTCAAAGGCATAAAAAATAGCTTTGTTTAAAAAAAATATAGTTTTCCAACTGATATTTAAAACCTAAGGAGTTTTATAGGGTGGGTTTCAAAACTCCGAGATTTCATAATCCGAAGTCTGTAAAAATCAACTACGTGTTTAAAATATCTTAACTCCGAGGTTTCATAATTCCGAGGTCTCTAAAAGTCAACTAAGAATTACAATTATCATAGTTCCGAGGTTTCATAACTCCAAGGTCCGTTTATTTAAATATAAAAATGCAGTTTATCACAGTTCCAAGGTTTCATAATTCCGAGGTACAGTCCGCGCCAACAGCTTGCTGACTCCGCTTGGGCCCGCAGTAGACGGCGGCTCGCAAACAATTGAACTATCCTTTTAATTATGTTTATATTTAGAATAATTGTAAAATCTAAAACATTATATGCGTGTAAATATAATAGTACATTAACACTTAAAGCTTAAAACATTAAACAGAAAACCTATAAATTGTTAAGGCCCCAATTAATAGGTAAAATAGAAAAATTGTATGCTCTACTTTCAAATCATGTATATTTTAAAAAATTGGAAAACTTTGGCCAGTCCGTCAGACCGTTCTACTGGGCCGATTTTCATGATTCTTTTGTTAACTGATAGGTAATTATGTCTAGATATGTCATCACCCATCCAAAACTAATATATCTTCAATGGGCTTTGCCCCAGTGGCTCTTAAAGTTCCCATATGGAGGAGGATTTTACATCAGATAGTCACTTAAAACATGTATTTATTAACCAAGACAGTTCATTTGGTTCACCAAAGAATAATGCAGCACATAATAAAAATAATTTTTTTGAGGGTGTTTATATAGTTAAGAATGTACGTGTAATCCAGTTATTGTTGTGCGATGGTAGGTTGAGAAAATCTGCTACATGAGCTAAGAAGGCTTGCTATGTGTATTTGAATAGGATAATTTTATGTTTTGAGGTTTTATTATTAACTTTAGTGTTCTTTAAACAATTTCTTACCTTTTGACGTTTAAAGCTTTCATAAAACACACGCATGATCATCGATCTAATTCATTAGTTCCTCACTGAACCTTTTTAAAAAAGGTATTTTTTATGTGCATAATATGTTTCTGGATTCTCTCTGCAAACTCCATACAATATTTGCCCATATAAACCTTTGGGATTTCTCGCTCTTTTTTCCTTATGTGTATTTGTATTTAGATATTCTTTTAAATCTGAAAATGTTTATATTTCATTCTGATTTAGTTTTGAAGTTTACGTTTCAATTCTTATTGCTGGTTTTAGCAACTTGGTATTATTTCCCAAACCCCACATTGAACCCAAAACTAGGGCCACTTTGACAAGACATCACAAAACGAGCGTCAAAGCAAAAAAAATCATAGGAACATTATGTGTATACAAAATTCAGGGTAGCTTTTATAAGTTTTGTTGTTATATGTTATTCAATTGATTAGTTGTTTATATAGGTATTTTTCAGACAATTAAAGCCATCTATGCTCTGTGCTTTACTTAAAACAATACAATAACTCTGCATCATACTTTACCATTAGCTTACACAATGAGAAAAATCATAACTGATGATAAAATATTTGCTATTTTAGAAAATGACTCTCAAGCGAAGACCACCCAGGCTGGAGACGATGATAACTATTAGTTTTGAGATCACCAGATGCCAACACCATTTGTTCAAAGTTGTATATATATTTTATCGTGTATTGTGTAATGAGATGAGCTTACAAACGCCATTATGACGAAAGTATGGATTTTCTTAAAGACAAGGCGGCGTGGCTAGGAATGACTCAGTCATTCAGCATTGGGATAGAAATCCTAAGAATGTTATTCTTAAACTACGTTTACAAGTATGAATAACAATATAGTGATTTCTTTCTTTTAAAACAACCACCATAATATGATCATAGCAGGGGCGGCCCGTCAGTTTTTCAGCGCCCGTGCAAATACAAAACTTGCCGCCCCCCGCCCTCCATCACGTCGTCGGAACCCTCCCCCCCTCCCCATCATCGAAACCCTCCCTCCCTCATAGCTCTAAGATAAGACTGACACGTGCGCGCCTCGCTTTGTTACGTTTGCGTTGTTACTGGTTCCGTGCGATACTGATCACCTGAAATGACAAGCTATGGAACACATTCAGTTCAGAGACTTGTGTAAATTAAAATATTGATTTCATATTATCGCCCAGGAAATGCTGAGTTTCGATAATATATAAATTGTTACAACAGTCATATCTGAATTGCTGTTCTGAAAAATTTGGAATTAAAACAGAGGGAAACAATTAAGCAAATTTAACAAGAACGGCCGGGTCTGCACTAACTTATGTGTGACGACTATTTATTTATGTCGGGTCACACACTATAAACAAATGACGGGTCGTGCATTTATTTATGTGTTGCTACGACTACAATATACCCTGTACAGGACGATCTCATGTCATGGAGCGGCGCGCGACGCGGCAGTAGGCTACCTGCTACGATCGCTCGGTTCCCTCACACTGACACAAGGGTAGACTGGGAATTAGCTCCCGAGTCCCGGTCGCCCTCATGCAATGTGACTCGTCTACTAGATTCGCTCGTAGGGAGGTAGCCTATCGCCATGAGCATGATATTCTGTACAAGGCATACAAACACATAGGAATCAATAGTACTAAATAATTTTTTCTGATCAAAAGAAAGTTTGATTTGATTTGGATTTATTTAATTTCTTTGGAAGTTGTAAATACTCTGCCAAATTAAAATTAAAATTATTAGTCATAATAGATATTGAATAAAGAACTATTGTCCATTGCTTTTAAAAATGTAGAAGAGGAAATCATTGATAACATTTTGTCCGTATAAACAAAAATGTATTTATTACAGGCTAAATATCGGAAAGTGCTTACATGTTACAATACATTTTTGATTTGTTTCTGCTCCTGTGAAAAATGAATTCTCCTTGCTTTTTTCTCTGCAAACTCTGAAATAATAAAATTTATATCTAAATTATTGAGTTCTTCAAACTCAATCGACATGATTGCCAGACCAACTAGGCGTTCTTGCGACATTGTTGACCTCAAATAGTTCTTTATGATTTTAAGTTTAGAGAACGATCTTTCTCCAGGTGCCACAGTAACTGGCAGAGTCAGCATGACTATCAGCGCTATAGTTAAATTGGGAAAGTTTTCAATGAATTTGTTCAAACTTATAAACTTTAGAATGTCTATGGGGGTTTTCATATTCTTCCTTTCTTCATCAGGTATAATAGTTTTAAAAATCTCCAGCTCTTGGTATAACTGCATCCCACCTAAATCGCTATGATCACCGTCACTTAAGGAGAGCTGTAAATCCTTGCAATGTTTTAGGAGCTCATCCTCCTCATAGCTAGTTGGGTTATGCACAAAAATAAACATGTCACTGTATTTGGTGAGTTTCTCAAACCTCTCATTTAAGGACGATACTGCTTGGTCTAGGACATAGAAATATACATTGTTCCTAAATGCATCTTTTGGGTCGTTGGGAGGGTTATCAGACGACTCGTAACTGAACTGCTTTTTTACTCTGCGGGGACGTACTTGGCGTTCCTGATCAAATGAATGTTCAACTTCCATAGTGTCTGCTAATTCCCGAGCATCAACTAACATTTTTTCCAGTCCTTCACTCGTTCTGATATCGTTGAAATATGTTTTAACCTTGACAATCAATTCCACCGCCTTGGCGATGTTCACCTGTTCTTCCTGTAGGATTTTACTAATTAAATTAATGCGAGAAAGGATCAAGTGCCATAAGACTAGGCAGCAAATAAACGTTTATGACTTTAGCTTTTTGGCAAGACCTAAAGCATTGTTTTTGCCAAATGCATCTAACCTAGGGTCCTGAGATGACTCAAATAATGCATCATATAGTTCGCCTAACTGGTAACGGAAAGGATTGATGATGACCTCGATCCTGCTCTCCCACCGTGTTTGGCTCAAAGGTTTGACAGTCAAGCTAGTTATAAGGCTTTTAAGAACATTCCAACGATGTGGCGATCCAGAAAAAAAGTTGTAGGTTTCCTGTATGGTACCAAAAAACGAAACGGCCTCAACACAAGATGAAGCAGCGTCATTAACAACTAGATTTAACGAGTGTGCACTACATGGCACAAAGAAAGCTCCAGGGTTTATATCCATTATCCTTTTTTGAACACCAACATGTTTTCCTTTCATATTGGCTCCGTTGTCATAGCCTTGACCTCTCATATTTTCTACAGGAACATGCAGGTCATTTAGTTGATATTCGGAAATATTCGGAAACCTTTTTGACACTTTTTAACAGATTTTGTTCCGTTTCTTCTTTTACCTTCTTCCGTTTCCGATATTCCGCGCCACTAAACTTTTTTGACATTTAAAAATAACAAATAACTCAAAATCTCAAATAATTAAAATAATCTAAAAATTTAAAAACGATAGACTCGCACACTTGAAGTCAACGTATCACAATACACTGCTTATCAACAGAGAACGATGTGCTTCTTTAAGAAAATTACAATGAAAACAAACCTCAAAACTGAGTAGGAAGTGCATACTGATAACAGAACACCTGTTCTAAGCGTGGGAAAGATTTCGTGCAGGGGAAACAAAACAGTCATCAATACCGACCAAGATTTTGACGGTTCTGGGAATTAACACTGAGTTTACAATGACAACAGCAATGTTTGTTGTTAAGAGTTATTTTTTTTCGTCAAAACTAGTATTTTCTAATTATAATTTCGGTTTATTGTGCCCAATTGTGTCTAATGTATTACACTTTTTTCAGTTATACAGACTCTATTTTCGCGTATTTAATCTTAAAGGTTTTGTATAGCTATAAAGCTTAATTTGTTTGATTCTCTAATATATTTAGTATTATCTTATAAAAGTGTTTGTATCACTTAAATTTAATACAAGTGACTCTAAAAACTCAAGTTGGGTGAAAACATATTTTTTTTCGTTAGTACAAAACTGTGATATGCTGCCGCAACTAATTTTAAGTACTGCAACTTTGGAAGAAATACAGATGATTAGTCGATTAATTACGACCAGAGCGCAAGTACAGTAATCTGTAATGACGAGAAGTATTTTGATAGTTAACATTTCCTACTTCTTCTCCAATGCTCCAAAATGACTCAGTTAAAAAATAAGAACTTGATTGAAATAGTACTACACAGACGGAACGATAAACGATATTTTAAAAGTAAACTAAAGGAGGAAACCTTACAAGTAACGATTGAAGGGGGTGCATCATATTTTCCGCCTTATTACATAAAATAACAATATTAAACTCGATTCGTTGTAGCTTCAATTAAATATGAAATAATTGAAATCCATATTTAATCCTCTCTTATCCTCAAACCATATCTAGGAAGTAGTTTAAAATAATTGAAGAGGGCGGATTGAAACAATAAGTTGCATCGTGTAACTTTATATTTTAACTTCGCAATATTCTTGCATCATATTGCGAATTTTATTCACACTCTCAATACCAATAAGAAAGCCCTGAAGTTATCACAAAACGATAGTGGTGAAAACAAGTTCTCAATTTGGAATATAGGGGAGCGGAAAATATCTTATCTGTAAATTTAATGTTTAAGTATAATGAAGGTATAATGAAGGTGCAATATGGTGAATACATAACTTTCTAATAATGTCTTTCAACAACTTACTAATATACAACAAATTTACAAAATCAGTCAGGTGTTTATATATTTACAAATACTTTATTTCAGCGCTGCTGATTACGCCCCCCGCCCCCCGTCCCGCTACCCGTCATAAGCGCCGAGCGCCGCCCCCCCAAAAGCGCCGCGCCCCGCGCGCCCCGTGCTGGAGCACGGCTCGCACTGCCCTAGAGCCGCTACTGGATCATAGATTATTCCCTTTTAACTATTTTAAAACAGATAAAGATCACAGCTGTTAAAGTAAATAAAAACCCTGCTGCTGAACTCTAGTGAGAAAAATACTAGGTCTAACGATTTCAAGGATGAGGACATTACCTTTATTTATAGTTAAAACTTGTTGGTGTTTTCAGTGCACAAATTACAAATCTTTACGCTTAATATTTATATAACTTTTGTAATAATTACCGAGAACCAAAGAGTATTTTTAGATTTTAATCAAAAACATACATTATTTTAAACTGATGAGCCTTTACTAATAAACTCAAGCTGCAACAATGACTGATGCTGCCGAGCAGCGCGGGTCCTCTAGTCTACTATGATTATACACACTTACAATTATCTTGAAATTAGGAAAGTTTGCACAGTGAAACATGATCAGTACTCCAAACTGATAATTAATTTAAACACATAAAAAATATGTATTTGTTTACTTGTGATAATTAATAATAATAAAACAAATTATTTATAAAATAATAACCTCTTAAGGTACCAACTTCAAACTTTGTACATATGTGACAACTAATAAGACCGATTTCAATGTTGAGTATCAAGTTTCTACTTTGTACCATTTCAAAATGGCAGCAATTGCTTGTTTTAAAATCTTAATACCTAAAAAACTGTAAATTGTAGAAAAAACTGAAAAATACAAACAAGTTTTACAGTTAACCCTCTAAAATATGGTGTAGAGATTATAAAGACAGGATCATTAATAACTGATTTATTGTACATTTCTGAAATCAATACATGCAAAATTTCTGTGATAAACCCAAAATTAACATGTAGTTATTTAAAAAAATTGCAATAAACCAGTTGATCCAGTCACGTACGATTAAAGTTTGTCACGTGCGCTGAGGTATATTGTTAGCACCAGCTGGGATTGCAGGTCCTTTTGTAAAATTGTACAAATAAAAAAGGGTTGTTGTATAGTCTTGCACAGACAAAAATACGCACAGGGCGTATAGATTGAGTTGTAAAATATTGACTATTTTATACAAAATTAGAGTTTTCTTGTATTTACACAAAATTATAGTGTACAAGTATCCATGTCGTTGTGACTTCATTCAAATCACAATTAAAATAAACGGTATCAAGAAGCTGACACAACCTTTCTGCCTTATTCTACCTTTCAAAAAATAAATTAAGATACATGTTTTAAACATGTCTAGAGATATCGTGGATTAGTGCAACTTTGATCATTATCGGCCCATTAGTATGGTTCTCATAGGGTAGATCCATACATACATACAGTTACGTCAGACATTTTCTATATCACTTCACTTCAGGGAGCACCAAAACAAATTTTTCCACGACTCAAATCAAATCCTAACATTAGGACGGAATCAATACTTTCCCTGTATTACTCTATGCGTAGGGGAGAAAATAAAATAATATGCCCCTAAATTATTATTAAAACATGATTCATTGTTTTGATTTCCTCTCTGACTAATTTAACCGATAGCCAGCCAGTACTGTGACCATCCCTTTAATTGACATTGGTAGTTCCTCGCGCAGATATGAATAAGAATATTTTACTAGATACAAAGTACATTTGTATCGTAATTCAGTGAAAAATAATCTTATATTAATTATAAATGGGGTATGCTAAAAAACAATCTGATTATTTTTTTTATTCAATTACAACTATGTACTGTTATGCCTCATTTTTCTTTCAATTTGGATAAACCATTCGGATTTTATTCAAATCAAAATTTTTAAAAATCTTATTACACTGTGGATTTTATAACGTAGATGAGTTTATGGACCACTTAGGAAAAAACCCAATTATTTTTTAAATTTAAAAAATTGGGTTTGTTTTTAACTTTTTCTTAATTTCAACCTAATACATCTAGGATGTGTTAGGTTGAAACTATTGATAACAGTGCATAGTTATAATCATTAGTTTATTTCAAAATGCATGTATTTAATACATTGATCCACAACTTTGTGGTTTTTCTTATATCAATAAAATAATATTATTATTATTATTATCTTACGATACGTAAATAACACTTGAAATTTGAGTTCAGTCGTTGATTTCTTCAAGTTATAACTAATTTTTCGTTAGAGGTTGTTTTGATTTTTTATCTATAATAATTAAAAAACGGGGCAGATCGATAACAATGGATGTATTCTTTAAGTTATGCAGTTTTCTACACATCGATATAAAAAGCATCAGTTAACAAAACAAAGGAAAATGTTGACTAAAAAATAATGAATTTGTTTATAAATTTCTAATGTAAATTTCTTATAATGCAATATTTTACGTTTATCCTCCATAAACGTTAAAATAATTCAGACTTTAGTCGGTTATTTACAGACTACATAGTTAAGGGTTTCCAGTGAGGGGTTGAGTATAAAAATCCGTCTGGTGGAACTCAAGATTGGCAAAGATACCCTTGCACTAATTATATTTTTCAAAATATGTAACCGCAGAATTGGAGGTATTTTAGTTTTTTTTTTATCTGCAACTCAAAAACTGTGGGGTAAATCGAACAAAGTGAATGGTGATTTTCTAAAAGTTTGGAAACTATTCTCCAACAGTTATTATGCAATTCTTAAAAAGTGAGAAATGTTCATGTTGGTGGCCTTTTCCTGTTCAACTAATGCCAAATGCCATTCAAATCAAATAGCTTATACCAAATAACCTTATACCTTGTTAACGTAGTTTTATTCAGTGTTTTTTGGGAAAAAACAATGCACCATTTGCTTATTTTGTCAGCTACTTCACGCGAGAAATACTCGCCGCGATCTCGCCGGTGAACATCGGCCGTGTGAACAAGCGCGGTGACGCCGCCCTTTATGACTGGCAAAGACAAATAAACAAATTAATTACTTTGATCCCGCACCCTTCGGCATAACAGTCTACTAGTTATTTTTACTCTATATTAATTATGATTTACAAAGTTTTAAAAAAGTAAAACTATTATTGCAAAAGTAGGCTTACAATATTTTTAATCCCATCTAATCTGTGGTCAAATGTATATTTAAAAAATATGCTCCCAGAAATTTTCCGCCCTAGGCTGCAGCCTACTTGTTTTAATTAGAAAATAGGCCCTGGTGTTGTGTCACTAAGTGTTCGGCCGCAGCAGTAACGATAGTTATGCAAGCAGCGCCGGCGCCGACGGACTGTCAGGGCAGGACAAATGCCTTGTTGGTAAAAAGGGGAAAATGCCACTAACTGTTTGAGTTCGGCCGCAGCACAAAGAGTACAAGACAAATGCCGTGTAAAGAGCGTGTTTGTGTTAGGCCGCAGCGCCGACAAATGCCTTGTAGTCTAGGACCATTAGGGGAAAAAATGGAAAAATTGACTTAACCTAGACAAAATTAGGCCATGAACGAATCCGACTGGATTGTGTTTTGCACATGTCCCTTAACATATCCTGAAAATTCCCGAGTTTTCCCACTTGGGCAACGTCCGCCATCTTGGAAAATGGCGGGAAAAGTATAGAATACAGTATATAGTACAGTCACGATCATACAGGCCCGGGTTCAAATCTTCCTTTTAAATTCTAGTTTTGAGGTCTGAAATTTTCTTATAAATTTTACTTTAATTTGTTTGGTGTTAAATCTTACTTTTGTGGTTTACTTTTTAAGGTCCAAAATTTCTGTATAAATTGTACTTTATTTTGTTTTTTAAAAATCCAATTATTTGTAACGATATGTTACGCAACGAACAGCCACTATACAGCGCCCTGCGGAGTTAGGTTAGGTTATTATAATTTTTATGTGAACTGCAGCCTAATTTTAAAAATAAATGTTAATAAATATTCTTGGTCCGATGTCTTGTTCGATTTATGGGCAAAAGTCCGGTAGTGTGTGACCGTCTTAAGCTGGGAGAACATTGCCCCGACGCCGACGATTCCTTTGATCTTCGCCTGAAAACCAAATCCAAATAGTTTGTCAGGGCAGAAATCCACCATAGGCAGGTGAAACATTTGTGTGATTGTTCGCTTAAGGGATATGTCATGCCGTTGTATATAGTGGGCTTTACACAAATGTGGCTCTCGCAAAATTGCTGCGGAAAACGGTTTGACGAACGCAACATCCTGCTTCAAATAAAATCAAACGGTTGTCCTCTATTATGTAAGGTACTTTTATGCCCTAATAATATATTTATGCCAAAAGTATTAGTATCAATTTTCTAAGACTAATGACCTAATTAGTTTAAGTTAACTGCGTGAGATTAATGAACTCTTTCATTTCTTATTCCCAACATCAAATAGAAAATTATATTTAATGATATATCGGTACTTTAGGATAGATAATATTTTGCGAACTTAAAGCACAATAAATTCAGCACGCAGCATTAAAGTGCAATATTTTAATTCGTCACGTAATATTTTTGTGTATAAAGAGGAGACATTAATTATCCTGAAAATGTTGTACCAACGAAGTCAGTTCTAATTCTTTTCCTAAATGCGGACACCGTTCAGTTCAATTTTAATTCAAATTACGATTGATTTAATCTGACAATACTAGTTAAGAGGATGGCCAAATTTTACGATGGAGGTAGACATCCGTCGTAAAGCCTGCTTCACTAGACCGAGAAAGGTATAAGAAGTGGGGTTCAGTGTTGCCACCAACATTGAGCATAAAATCCCTAGAATCAAGAAACTTTATCCCTATAAATCCCTAGATTTCCTAAAAACACCCCTCTGTTAATCCCTCAACTCATACTTGCGGCCATAGTGTGTAAAAGCTATTATTGAAGACAATTTCACACTATTTTTGCCTTAGTTAAATGCCTTTAAAATGTAAGTGTTCTTCATTTATATACATAGTCTGTGTAAAAACAACTTTCAACAAAATCAATACTTCAAATAGGCTATAAATAATATAATCTCTTCACAATGTTCATAGTGAAGTTTATAATTTGTATGAGACATATACAATCTTATACAAAATATTTGGGCAAAATTTTCGTTAAACTGTAATTTGGGAAAATAATCCACCATTAATAGGGCATCATCACCAATAGATTGTCTTGTAATAGTTATTAGTAGGCCTAATAGTAATTAGTAATACTTTTGTTTACCTATTTATAAATATAATTTTTAATTTAATTAGATAAACGTGTGTTTTAAGTTTGAAAGTAATGAGTTGGTTGCTAATACATGGGTTGAAAATTGTCTATGATAGGCCTATTTCAAATAAGAATGATTATGAAATAACAAAAACAAAATACTTTTAAAAAGACCCTTTTTGATACAAAGTTTTAGAAAAATTCTTAATATAGTCAACTCCCTGTTATCCGGTAGCGGGTTATCAGGTTGCGGTTTAACCGGGGGTCACAAAAGGTTAATGTTTATTATTTTTACTTATCTACGGGATGTAATAAAAGACGTCTTACAACACTTAAGATGTATTTACACTTATACTGATTCACATACAGACGGTAAACATATATAAAAGATGGTACTAGGCTATCAATTTCGACTAGTCACACCAGTCATCATCAGGCCAATGAGAGAACTGACAGAATCAAAATGGCGTCCTTGCTTATATCCTATTGGCTACCGGAAGTTCCGGATACAGGTTCCTAAATGTGCCACCAGAGTCGAAGTTAACTTGCTCGTTAATCAATTTATCTCTATTTTTACATTTTTCTTTAAATATAAACAATTCTTCCCATGCATTCATTTCATTTCCTTTTTTACAATTCTTGAGGATGCTGAGGTTTTCTTCTATTTTCCCTATGGTGTGGCCATTTTCTAAAAGATGTTTCGCTACGTTTGATCTTTCCGGTTTCCTGTTCTTCCAAGCTGATACATGGTTCTTAAATCTTTTAATACAATTAACAGTTTGACCAATATAAAAGTGATCACAGTTGTTACAATTAATTTTGTAGTTACAATCTTCTATCTTGGGATTTAGTATTTTGTTCATGGTGTTTTGCGTAACTCCATATTAACTCCATATTTCTTGAATCGATTTGCGACCTTTTGTATCTTAGTTCCTGTGAAGCTGAATGTTGCAAAATTACTTGATATATATTTTCTTCTGTCTACGTTGTTATTCTACGCAGTTTTTCTTGGTTCTTTATTTTCCTATGTATTTTCGCTCCAATTTCGTCTATTATTGTCGGGTTGAATCCGTTGGCTCGAGCAATCGCCTTTATAGTTGTTATTTCTCTTCTTCTGCGTAGAATAACAAAGTTAGACGGAAGAAAAGAAATATCAAGTAATTTTGTAACATTCAGCTTCACAGGAACTCTACCTCTTCACCTCTCTCTATGCGATCTGATGACTCATTTGCGTACTAAATGAATTGGTTAAGTATGTACTGAACCACTGATACGGAATTACAGTTTGTAGTTTTATAATACATGCCAGCTGATTTTCTTAGAAAGAAAACTCATCAGGATTCTGTAAACATGTGTTTTGGGGAAATCCATTCTGTTTTACTAAAATGTTAGCTTGCCCAAACTGGCAACATTGCCAAATCCCCCACCCGCCTAATTTGACAATCTCGATTATAGTTGCAACTGTTTGGGCGGGTATGAAAGTTGTATAGGTTTAATCCCTATGAAATAAATTAATCACAACTTTATTGATGGTTATTTGATTTAATTAGTCGGCTGATTACAAGAATTCATGTTTATAAATAAAAGCACTTTCCAAGTAGTTTGTTTACCTGTACAAAGAATGCAGCACAAATAACCTGGTTCGTTTTTTATAAGTGTATGTATATACTATACTGTAATTTAAACTATCAGCGACGACGGTGTTTTGATATTTTGTATAAACTTATAATGGTTTGACATTTAACCATCACGCTAAAAAAACAAGTATGTTTGTGAATTTAACTCCATGCTTCCAGGGAACATATTTAATATATAAAAGTTGTTTTTATCCAATTTGTATATGTCCACTAAATGTGTGAACTTCGTTAATCGTTCTGGGTCTTTTTTGGGAAAAATCACTTGCTGATACTCAACAATTTTTAATGTGTTGCTCCTTAAACAATACACTGACTATTCGACCACAAGTAGTTTTTTATCAATCAATAACATTATGTGTTACGCTAAATTATAAATTTTCGTGTAGATTTATGAGCAACATTTGAGTTTTCTTGGGTTTTAGGTTTTCGCTGGTACAAAACGCCTAATCTCAAAGTATAAGCAACATGTATGGCTGAACAAGTACACTTTGCAGACAAATAATAAGGCATTTCTCGGATACATGTATAGGATAAAAAGATTTATTTTTATGGCTTTAAATTTCTACTAAAATTGATAAGTAAATGTTTGCACAACAATGAAGCTGCAGGCTCCAGCGCCGTACAACCACAGCACGGCAGCTGGCGCGGCATGCTCACTGGTGGCGCAGACTGTACCTCGGAATTGTGAAACCTCAGAGTTTTGAAACCTCGGAATTGTGATAAAGTGCAATATTATATTAAACTAAACATACCTCGGGATTATGAAATCTCAATTATGATAAATTTAATATTTAGCTGATTTTTACAGACCTCGGAGTTGTGATGTTTTTAATACTTAACTGAATTTATGAAACGTCGGGAGTTTTGAAATCTCGGAATTGTGATAAAGTGCAATATTATATTAAACTAAATATACCTCGGGATAATGAAACCTCAGTTATGAAAAATTTAATATTTAGCTGATTTTTACAGACCTCGGAGTAGTGATGTTTTTAATACTTAACTGAATTTATGAAACCTCGGAGTTTTGAAACCTCAGAATTGTGATAAAGTGCAATATTATATTAAACTAAACATACCTCGGAATTATGAAACCTCAGAGTTTTGAGATGCTCCCCCGTTTTATACTACTAACTCTCTTAAGACAAAAAATCCTATATACACAAGTGAACACTGAGAATTCACATAATTCAGCTACATTTCCTTTGATTCCGATTATTTTAGAAATTATATATTTACTGAACACTTTTAATCATATTTGGATTTTTTACAGCGTCCGATAATAATGAAAAATGCTGCTTTAATTTTGGACTCACTGGTGCCTGTATGTGAGAAGTTGTTCCTTCAACATTTGAACACACCTTCTCACCAACTTCCTCTCATTATCAAAGAATACTCACCAAAATTTAGTGAAAGTGGGACCAAAGTGACAAACATCATTGGATATGTTTGAGGTAAATATGCCTTAACGTGTCCTGATATTACACACATTTTGTATAATAAACAAGAATTAATTATTTAGCTATGATTATCTATAGTGGAATCATGGAGACAAAAGTTTTCTAAAAAAATAACTGTATTGACAATTTTGTGGAATTGTGAAGTAGTGCAAAATATCTAATATATTACAAATAAAAGACAATATTTTTAACAAACTATCTCATTGCTACAACATTGTCTATTGTTACAAATTTTAAACACAAAAAATTATATTTTCATTTTTTAACTTCACTCCTTTGATTTGAAAATGTTAAAACTGAAACATAAGAATTTACTCTAAATTAACATCTCAAACTTTGTGTTTAGAAAATATGGCAATCCCATTTAAAAGTATTTTTGCACAGTTCAAAATTAACAATAGTTAATTTATTTTAAATAACCAGGAGAAATTATAGTTGCCTGAGTAAGACTTTGGTAATCTTGTGACCTATTCAATGTTACTAAATGGGGAGCTCTCGCATTAGCTAAGCATACAATTATATATTGTACCTTATCCCAAGTATTCCATTATATGAAATGTCTAAAATGTGGGTACAGTTTCCAATGTTTTTTGTAAGCTATAACAAACTAAAAATTCTACTTTAAAACAAGTATTACAAAAAATTAATGTAGTAAAGAAATTTAGTTCCAAACTGTAGAAATATTAAATAACTGCGAAAATACCAGATTATTGTTTATATTGCCTTTGATTCTTAAAGTGTTGAAAAAATGTATTCATCTTGTGTAATCGTTATTTTTTTATAGGTTAACAAATTACAATCCTCTTCTGACACGAGAAAGAGCAGCTGAGGAGTGCTGATTGGCTGACATAACAAGCTTTTATTTGAAAAATCACATTTGATTGAATACTCTAGCTGTAACTTGTATAAATAATACATATGGTACATATAATTCACAAAGTAACTATTAATTGTAGAAAGACACTAAAATATAATTTATTATAAGTATATATGCTTTCACAGAATAAAAACAATGTTTATAAAATTGTATTTTTTAAATCCTTTGGTATAAAGTTAATTATAGAGTTAGAATACAAGGGAACAACACGAAAGCCGAAGGCTGAGGTAAAAAAGTGCTTCGTCATAAAACATGATACAACGCTTAAACATGTCTTAAATGTCAAAATCCTAGGTCTTGACCTAGGATTAAAACAACACTGCACGGCCCAGGCAACACACTTATGGGCCAAACAGAGGAAACGATCGATTCTGGCGTGTATATCTTGGGATAAACAATACACACAGATAAACTTGTAAATATTTATTGCAACATTACATTATATAGGATCAATAAAATTCCTAATATAAATATGATTGATATAAATTACAATAGTGTGATCCTATTATAAAATTGGTAACAAATACTGGTGATATGTTTAGATCGAATGTGGTCCCTTAAAAGACGTATAAAAATAGCTTTTGCACTTTACGATAAAAATACTATGTATTACATATATATTAATACAGTAAGGATACTTCGTATTGCTTTAAGAACAACAGCCTGATCTTGTACTCTCTTTGATTCCACGGTGCCTCCGCAGGTCGACAGTGTCCGCTCTATAGTCGTTTGACCGCTCTATAAACTCCTCCAGTTTGTTCCACCGGTCGACGGCCAAGGCGAATGCTTTGTCCACGTTGATGGCGTCCTTGGCGCTAGTCTCTATGTGAGGCAGCTGGCCGTTGGCCTCACACCAAGCCGTGACCTCGGCCTCGTCCACCTCCCGCCTCTCCTCCCCGAGATCCACCTGACAAACCAACAATTAGATTCACAATACTCAGACCAGGGAAATCAGATCAGAACTGTTCTCGCAAAAAATTAAGTTTTAAAACAAAACGTCTGTGAGTGTACACTTAAGAAAATAATTAGGTCAGTCTATTTTAGTAAATATTTGCCTGTCCCTCGCTGAGCAGAGATTTCTCTATTTCTCTAGAAATCAACTCAAAGAGAGTAAAAGTCTGGGTTTCACTATAATACCTGACTGACCCTTTGTGTTGGCAAGCAAACTAATCATCCCATCGGAACAAATAACTTTTGTTCAACAAAACTTTGCCAAGAGTATTTTGTCAGAAAAAGTCTCTCAGACACTAAAGCAATTCTAGGGATTTCATCCAGTAGATGGGATATTCCTACTGAGAAAATATTGCGTGGTATGTTGAAAAATACACCTCACATCATGACCTAATTAGTATTTAATTTATACTCAGCCGTTCATATTTCCTTTTATTTTTAGTGGGTTTTTCTTTTTTCTCCATTCTTCCAAAATATGTAAAGCCCCCTATGCACTCTGGCCGAATGTTTTGTAGAGTCGCTCGGGCAAGTCATTTTACAACATAGACAGAGAAATAGATGTATTTTATCATGTGAGAACATACAGAATAGGTGCATTACCAGTAATACAATATAAAATCAACTTATTAATGAACAAAACAAAATATTAAGTATAAAATCCTTAAAAAAAACGATTAAAGGGTCACTGTAAAAAATCTTGTAAAGAATAGAAGGCCTTGCCTAGCAGTGCCTTTGTTAACCATTCTTTAAACTGACTAATACATAAACTTTTAAAACGACAACAAAATTACACATATAATTAAATTATATAGGTGTACAATTAAATCATCAGCTGGCATAACAAGAGCTGAGGCGAACTACCAATCTACACTCTCGCTTTCCCCTTCACTCACTTTTACTCAGCCAGAGGAAGAAGTATAAGAGTTTAAAGTTGATTAAAACTACAACTGTGTTTTATCTAAACGTACATAATCGCTAGTCGTTCTTTCCTTCATAAATAGATTGATTCAAATGTTTTTGATATATGAAGGGAAAGGAAATATAAGTAATAGGGATGGGAATATCAGTGACAAATATCGGTCACAGTGTTGTCGGATTTTACTACTGCAGCGTTCTGTGCCAGTACTTCTACAGTGGAACCTCGATAACTCGAACCTCAGTAAGTCGAATTCCTTGATAACTCGAATTTTTATCATTCCCCTTGAACTTGCCTACTTAATGCTATGTTATTTTACCTCTTTAAGTCGGAGGGTTAGCAGGAAACACCTCGATAACTCAAATTTTTCCAGTATTCTTAGCCTGTCGCCGCACCTCTATAACACGAATATGTACAATCGTTGACTAGAGAACCTCTATAAGTCGAAGTTGTTCATTCTCCAAACCTCCAGTCTCCATGAACTTCCAACCCTCCCTCCTCATTGCATCTAATCTTGCCCGGGTGCTCCTGGTGTCAGTAAAACTACCGACAAATTTATGTTGATCAGAAACACGCATAACAGACACACTCATCCTCACGCACGGGTTTCACCTATGTGAGGATTTCATTTCATAAATAAGGAACAGTCTCATGTTGTAAATTATGTATTTTTCTTAAATAAAATGGTTTTGATTTGAATAGTTTTGTGTCCGGTGTCGTTAATTTTAACTAGTGCGAGTTTAAAGGTTCTGGATGCAGTGCGTGAAACGTAGTTTTTAGGGAGGTTCTGGATGTAGTGCGTGAAACATAGTTTTTACGTTGTGTTTTTACTAAGTGTTTGCAGTTTGCAAACCTCTACCCAATGAGGAGAAATTGAAGATTAAGGCTGTCGACACAGGAAATTAAAAAATTGACACCGGGAAGCAGTTTGGAACACCAGTGAACACTCTGTCGACAATTTTAAAACGAAAATAAGTGTCGTACTACCACCTAATTCCAATACCCTAATTCCAACAATGCTCTGATATTTTAATTGTTATCATGTTTTGTTCCCTTTTATTTTTGCAAATTATTTTAACAGCCTACAGTACATTGCTGTTCAGGTAAATTGAAATTGATACGTAGTTTGTCAGTCAGAACTGAAGTCCGTAAGGGGGAGGGATTTGTTTAGGGCAGGTGATAAGAAGTGAGCAAAAACCGCCTAGAAAATAGACAGGAAGTGGTCGAACGGGAAAAATATCACAAAATTACCGAACTGTGAGTCATTATTTGTTTACTTTCCTACTCAACAATATTTTCATCGAAGGAAGTATTTCATCCTCTACTAAATTAACCAAAGAAGCTTTACAAAATATTTCTGGGCTTATTTTAGACATTTAAAGTTATTCAAATCCTTTTTAATTTTAATAATTATTTTACATGGTATGGTTATTTATGATACAAAGCAAGAAATAATGTAAGGATTCTACCCTTCCATGATCCATATATTGTGTTACCGTGACCCTCAATAAGTCGAAGTCTGTGGAAAATCACCTTGATAAGTCGAACCTTGATTTTTTGAAATATTCGATAACTCTTAATTTTTCCTGTTCCCCTTGAGGTTCGAGTTCGAGTAGAGAGCTTGTCAGATGGTCCCGAAGGTTATCTGGGTTTAAGGACAAATCGACCTAGGAAACTGCCCATCTTAAAGCCCAGGAAGTGTTTGCCTATTTCAAAGTCCTCCTAGTCCAATCTACATCACAAAAGACCTGGTTCTAGGTCAATCAACAGCCACCCTTCTTTTACAGCAAAATTCCTTCTTAATTTCATAATTTTGCGAAGGCCTTTAAAACACTAAAGGAATAACTTTCACTCAAAATCATTCATGTTAAATACGTTTTAACCCACAAATTAGTGTTGAATGGATTGTTTTTAGGATTTTTACCAAAATAATCTAGTAGTTACCGAAAACTACTGGATGTTAGGCAAATAACCTTTATCCATAGAGCCCAAGTCACATTTTTTTAAAGCTTATCATAAGATTTAGGTTTGTTGATTCCACTTTTACTTTGCTAATTTTGGATTTTACTTGCGTTGGTATAAACATTTAAAATTTAGAGAAAATAATCTTATCCTTCAACTCTTACTGTGCTGACAAAAATAACAGTCTATAAAATACAGAAGAATAACAAATAATATTCAAATATCAAACATACCTTGTTTCCAACCACCAAGAACGGGTAAAACTTCGCATCTTGGACCCCTGAATAAAAGATAAATTCGTCTCGCCACATTGCTAAGTTATTGAAACTTTTCTTGTCATCGATTGAATAAGACAACATGCATACGTCCGTTCCTCGGTAAAAAGGAGTCCTTAAACTTTTGAATCGTTCTTGGCCAGCAGTGTCCCACAGCTGAAATCATTAAAAACTAATACTAGTAAATTTTGCCTTGTTAAAGGATATAGATGAATTAGAGCCAAGAGAGATTGTTAAGCATTTAGATAGGATAAAAAGTGACAATTCAATCACATGGATACCAAATTAGTAAAACTTGGTGGGCAAAATATCGTATTCTCGGCAAGGCGATAATGACGTCACGACAAGATGAAACGGAACGACCAGAACCACCGAATTATCAACCGATTGTTTGTTTGTTTCATCGAATGAACTTTAAATTACAATTGTTATTGTTTTATGGTGGAAAAGCATAAATGGTGATTCGATTCAAATTAAAGCAGATATAAGTTGAATCAAAAGTTGTGGATACAGTGTTAAATTGGATCTACAAATGGATTTACGTGAACAAATTAGGTTGCAGTTCACGACAAAATTATAGTAACCTAACCTAACCTAACTCCGCAGAGTGCTGTATGGCTGCTGTTCGTTGTGCAACATAATTGCAAATAAAGGGATTAATATACTGTAAGTAAATAAAAGTCAAACCTAAAAAAGTAAACAACAAAAGGGAGATTTAACCCCGAACAAATTAAAGTAATCTTTAAAAAACATTTCAGATTTCAAAAAGTAAACATCAAAAGTGAAATTTGAACACAGGACCGCATGATCGTGGATCTGATGCCGTATCCACTGGGCTACCGAAGCTTGCCGTCAAATCAGAAAGTTACAATCCATCAGGAAGTGAGTAACGATTATAAGTTCATTCGATAAAACAAATAAACAATCGGTTGATGATTCGGTGGTTCTGGTCGTTCCGTTTCATCTTGCCGTGACGTCATTATCGCCTTACCGAGAATACCATATTTTGCCCACAGTAAAACTCAAGATTTGACTAATTTATTTGATAATCAAACAAATTTCAATATCAATATGTTCATTAAGATTCTTAATAAATATATGAAAATTCAGAAAACATTAAAAAAAATCTCTTAGGGTTTCAGCAAGTTGGCTCTAAAAGTTTCCATATATTGTGGAGGATGATATTGTTTCATCAGGTTGTTATTTAGGCCTAAACAATTGTTTAGCACAGAACGTAGCACAAACCAAAATGTTTTTCACTCTCCATGAGTCTTCCTGGTGTGAATGGAATAATCCTCAGGCCTAGTATAAAAAAATTGTATTTTGTAACTTGTATAAAGCATATAGAAGCATACCTGCTCCTTGCATACCACTCCATAGGGTCTATGCACAAGCAGTTAAAAAAATAAAATAAAATTACATTCTCAACGCCAATATGTTTGCCAATACAAGCGAACCACTGATGCACAATAAGATTTTCAGAGATCACCTAGCCCCGACAAAAGTGGTCAAGATTCAAGTAAAACGGAAGAGGCCAAGCGAGAGCAGAAGGAAAGCTCCAATGATCACCAACAATCGTGAATTTTTCTAGCGACCAGGCAACTCTAGCAGCCTGAGAAAACTTAACTGAAAACTCGATTTAGGTTTTTCTTGTTGGTTTGCATTGTAAGCTAATGAACTAGCTAGTTTACTGCACAGTTGTCTCCAAAATATATAAGCTAGGGTCATTATTACCGGCGTCCTTATTTATGAACATTTGTTATGGTTCATTGTCTAAATTCAAATTCAAAATATCCTTTATTCATTTATATACAATGTATACATAAATGGCGTCAACATTTACAACAATCTAAAACTAATTACAGATTGATACAAAACTTGTCATTTTACTTCTGTTGATTTAAATTCATTTTTCCAAAACTCACTAAAACTGAAAAGAGCTCCCTCAATTAGAAACAACTTTAGACTCTTCTTAAATGTCGTAGTATTTATTTGATTCTTTATTGTCATTGGCAGCTGATTAAAAAATTGTATACCTATACTAGCTGACGTACCCGTTCTTCGCACAGGGGTTTTCTTTACCCGTTCTTTATTCAATGCAATTTGGATTTTAGTTAGCTTGAAACAGCTGTTCTTGCTTCTGCCCTTTAAGCTGTCAAATAGAAGTGTCCTCAGCTGTTCGCATTACAGTTTCTGGATGTTTACTTTCTTCTGAAATGTAAACATTGAAACTTAGGACGTTCACGGGGCGTAGCCCGAGGGTATTTTAAGGAAGTGAATGGGCCTATATGTTGCATGGGTTCAAGATCTACCTTTATGTAAAGTTTCAGCCCAGTCGGTTCAGTAGTTTTTGCGTTCACCCGGAACATCAGACAGACAGACAGACAGAAACCATCTCTTTTTTATAATATTATAGATAAGTTGGTTTTTTTCGGAATATTTCTTTAAAATGTCTTTCAACTTGAAAATCATGTCTGTTTCTTGTTTTGTAATTATGATTGCTAACATTCTTAGGCAATGTGCTTGATATATTATTTATATGTAGTACTGTTTTATAAATATAGAGGCTATACACTGTCATAATTCCTAATTCAGAGAAATGATTCCTACAATGTTCATTATGCCTAAGATTTAACATGGTTCTAATAGATTTTTTTTTGAAGGTGTAAAATTCTATTTAAGTTACAAATTGATGCAGACCCATATACTTCAATCCCATAAGAAATATGAGAATGAATTAATGCAAAATAAGTTGTTTTTATTGTACGTTTATCACATAAAGTAGATAATCTTTTTAAAGCAAAAATATTAGAACTAATTTTAGCACAAATTTTATCTATATGGCCAGTCCAACTAAGACTATTATCCAAAACTAATCCAAGAAAAGTTGTACTTTCATTAAGACTAAGAGAAAGTTGCTGATTGTTCAATTTATCATAAGATTTTTTATTTCTACATGAAAATTTCATAACGGTTGTTTTATTATCATTAAGTAACAGATTTAGGCTATTAAGTTGATCATTGACTGTTTTAATTGCAATATCAGCATCATTAAAAATTGCATTATCATTGCTTTTTGAAATTCTTAAATTAATATTGTCTGCAAATATACAAAATTTACTATTTAATGTTAATTTAGAAAGACAATTTGGTAGTTTACCTAAATAACAAAGAAACAGAAATGGGCCAAGCACAGACCCTTGTGGGACTGAATATTTTACCATTCGAGTTTTGGACCTAATTTTTAGAATTTTGTTCTCATCAATATGAGAAATTTCAACATATTGTTGTCGGTCAGCTAAGTATGATTGTATCAAGGCCAGGTCTTTGCCAGTTATTCCAAAACTAGATAGTTTTTGTAATAAAATAGGATGTGAAACACTTTCAAATGCCTTGGTCAGGTCTAAAAATGCAGTTACAGTGCAGTTACCTCTATCTAATTTATTTATAATGTTTTCAACAAAAGATACTATGGCAGTTATGGTGGATCTATTCTTTCTAAAACCATGTTGTTCACTACCTAGTAAATTAAGCTTATTATTTTCAAAGTAATCATCCAACTGAACTAACATACATTTCTCAAAAAATTTAGAAAACGAAGGTAGAATTGAAACAGGCCTATAATTTACTGGATCTTTATTTGTTCCTTTTTTATGAAGTGGAATAATTTTTGATACTTTTAACTGTGAAGGAAACACACCAAAAATAAGACAAGAATTTATAACATGATTTAGAGGTTTAAGTATTGCCCATTTAGCATCTTTTTCTGCATTTAGCATCTATTTTCTTAAGTTACAAATTTGTACATGCAAATGCCTTAGATAATCCTCATTTGTCTAGGAAACATCGTTTTGAAAGGAAAATAAAACATTGTAAATTTGACAACTACTGATGTGATGCATGAAGTGATTAACACGTTTGCTACCGAGCGTCACCTATAGGTGACGCGGTGTTTTCGCACAGACCTGCTCAATAAGTCGATCACTCCATGTCACTTATACGTGACGCTGGTCTGACAGGAAAACTGGCGCGTCAACTATAGGTATAGATGACGCCGGTCTACATTGAAAGTCCATTTTTAGCATCGGTAGCGAAGGTGTTAATCACAAAACTGCGCCACAATCACATCACTGCATCGCAAGCGAATCTCTGATAATATGATCAAAATAATGAGCAGGACGTGAAGTCATAAAACAGCATTTGGTTTAAAGTAAAAAAAATACGACTTAACTGATGCGTCGACCTGACTGCGACTCAAGAAGTTCATTAAATCGCTGCTAGAGAGCTTTAGATATGTAAATAGACAGAACCCGTGCAAATGCAAAATGCTACGATTGTTTTGCCGATTAGTAATGAAAATTATAATTTATTTTAGCCATCAAAAACCTAACCTAATTATGACTATAGGTAAGTTCGGATGGTCGGTTGGTGAGTTTGACCTGGGTACTTATCACGTCAAGTAGTATTGCGTTAGGTAAGGTTTGTAAGAAGGTCTGGTGGGTTGATTGTAAGTTTGTTTGGCCATTCCAAGTACAGCCTCAGCAAACTGTACTAATTAAGAAGAATCCATGTCAACCTCAGCAACCAATCTGTAATAGTTATTAAGGTACCTAGGATAGTATGAGCACATTACAGCCTGATTGCGATCCTTGAAAGAACGAGTGTGTTAAACGCCCGAAGGCGTTATGGCTCTTACTACCTGAGGCGCATATACTATTTTATTGCCCCCCTCCCCACCTACAATATACAATGTAAATATACAAAATAGTAGGCCTGGTTTAGTTAAATTATTACCCGTACCGGTATGGAGTTTTATTACAATCAAACAAGATTGAAAAAAAAAACAGCTGATGCCAATTGTATGTTGTGAAAACTTTAATTGTTATAAATGCAACAGCTGATGCTATTGGAACCGCTGATTGAGCTCTACCAGGAGTATAATCGTTACGCTATGTGTCATTACCTCCCTAGGGAGTGTAATCGTAACGCTATAAGTCATTACCTCCCTAGGGAGTGTAATCGTAACGCTATAAGTCATTACCTACCTGGTCTGTAATAATGCTCATTACTTACCTCTCAATGGACATTTAACATGTGGTGGGTGATAAATATACTTCCTGACTAATTGCCTGATAATGTGCATGATCTAAATTTTAAAAAATCTGAAACTCAAATGATACAATAGCCTATCGCACGTCTAAAAAAACACAATATTAATGATTAACAACTCGCAGTATAAAATAGCTGATATGATACGGCGGTACGATTTTTTATGTTGATACGTATCATGTCGCGATATCGCTATGGAATGAATATTTGCTTACTTAAGATTGTGATAATATTAAGGTTGGTCTAACATCAGGGGTCTCCAACCAACGGCCCGCGGGCCACATCCGGCCCGCCAACAGTTATTAACCGGCCTGTGGTTAGCCCAATATATATAGGCCTAGCGCAAATATATATATATATATATATATATATATATATATATATATATATATATATAGCCCAATATATAATATATTGAATATATTATTGATAATTTTATTTAATAATTGAATTGAATAAATATACCCCCGTAGCAGCAAACCTGCGTACTCAGCGAATTTCCAATGAATGTATATGTTTCTCACTACCACATAAAGCCACTCACCAAGTTTCATATAAATACACGAATATAAGTGATTAATAGCATTTTATTTATTCTCTATAAGAATAACATTGAAAGCTGAGCACGCAGGTTTGCTGCAACAAGGAATATAAAATATGTATTTTTTATGCAATTATCAATATAATTTAACCAGTCGAAGCTGCATACCAAATTTTATTAATTTATGTTCATAATTAAGGGAGACATTGTATATAAACATTTTAACCGTGATTTACTTTTTTAGCATCAGTGTAATAAATTACGACTTCATTATACGTGAAACTAGTTCAGCCACGAAAAAACAGCAGATTGGCTTTCGTTTTGCTGCAAGGTTGGTTTTTGCTGGATAGAATCGATACTGTAATTAATAGGCCTATATTTACTATAGTCATAGTCATAGTCACAAATCTTTATTTACATTATGCACAAGCTGTACAATAAATAGCGTCAAGATATGCATCATCAAAAGAATACATTTCATTAAACTAAACAAGAATACATTTATGATTACTCAACTAAGATTAGAGAGGGGTGGAAAGCTCATCAAAAGAATATAATGCCATGTTTATAAGATATTTTTTTAACATTTTTTTTAAACTTTAAGCCATTTTCCCTTGATATACTTTTTGGAATATGCTTTAGATAAATATTCCTATATATGTCGGGTTTTTTTTTTAAAATTTCAATTCGTGTCTCCGGAAAACTGATTTTTTTCTTCTGGTGTTGTGGGAATGAGTCCTCATTGAGTTAATATTTATACTGAGTTTTTCATTTCTTGCAGCAAGAATAGTTTCAAAAATATAAGTTATTATAAATAAAATAAATAAATAAATAATATATTCTATTTTCATTAAACCATTACAGCAATAGACAAAGTCAAACTAATACTAAGGCCTAACATATGACCGTAGACCGTAAGAATTTTTAAAGTTTTAAAATGGTCCTTTGCTGAATCATCATATTTCAGCATGATTCTAATAGTTTTTTTGTTGTTGTTTTAGAATACTCTCTAAATTGATTTTTTTTGTGAACCCACAGAGTGCAATGCAAAAAGAGACGTGTGAATGAACGTGCGAAAAATATAAATTTGTCAAGGTTTTTACATCACAGTAATAACTCATTTGCGACAAGGCATAAACTCCGGAGTTAATTTAATCTAAGATCTTATAAAAAATATCGACCTTATCGACTGTATTGAACAATTTAATTCGGTATTTTATATCGTTCCGCTTATAAAGTCTACCCTTTACCTCTTCATTTTGTCTTGACATATCTTGAATTTAGGATTTTTACAAAAAAGTTCTTTCTCCTGAAGCCATTTAACCCTTTCAGTGCTAAGCTTCTGAAAGGAGTAGTTGAATCTGTGATGTTTTGTTAATTTTGTAAATGTCTTGAACACATGAACAGTCAAAATTAATGAAAATGTACTTCCGCTCGACACACACACAGTAAAGGATAGGTAAAAAGTAGCAAAACACCTGATCAGATCTGCAACTCACGAAGAATCCACCCATCCCGTCAGCTTGGACCCGAGCCGTCCACCGTTTGCTTAAGGTCCGCCCTCCCCTTTAACTCTGACACACACAGGTGAACTCTCCATGAGTTGCATATAAAAACCACTGACTGTGACGGGATTCGAACCCTCGATCCAAGTGTTACCCCCGGCCGGGAAGGTAACGCCTTGGAACGCACAGCCACTGATCAGACTAGCAGCTGTAGTGGACCAGGCGTTATTAGAGCCTAGGCACTGGTCGAGGTAGTTCAGTTTGTGTATATCAGGTTTCACTACATGTCAGACTCAGACTGCAGACTGAGCGCCTAATGGTACAATCCCTTATGAAGCCGTAACAGTGTTTATTGATAACAGATTCAAAAGCCGATTTATCGGTCCATAGCACTGAAAGGGTTAAATAAGGTTTCCGAATTTGTCAAAACATTTTAGGCTGAATCACGGTACCTACCTAGTTAATTGAATTAGAATGTTCATCAGCCTTTTTTATTTTTATTTGTTTATAACAACTTTAGGCTAACAAAATACAAATATAAACATAACAATTATAATCATATGACTAGGTGTACGCTCATTCCTCGCGTATAAGGATAATTGAAACACATGATCAAACTTAAATCGAGTCTCATAAAAAATTCAATATCTGATTTGAGTAACATCATCAGAATACATTCCGTTATCATTTAACTGCCGCCAGAATCCGGATTTTATGTCTATACAGTATAGCTATAGTTTTAGTCACTTCTCTAAGAATCAATTGTCGCGGTAGCTGAGGGGTATCGCACTGGCTCTTGGAGCGTATTGTCGCAGGTTCGGATCCCGCCACTGACCTAACTTTTTATCCGTAGAAAAACATACATACATTTATCACTTGTTTGTATCAAAGTAAATGTTGTATAAATACGTAAATTTATTTATTTTAAAAATAAATTGAAGATTTCAGGCATGGTTTGTTGTTAGGATTGGCATGGGTGCGTTATCTTAGAACAAACATAGCATTTTTTTATTATTAATTTAGTAAAAATATAACCTAGCAAATAATTGTCCTACAAAATAAATTTTAAGGTTGTTCGCTTACTGTGACTAACTTCATCAACGCTTTCTAGACAAATTGAGGCTTTGTATACTTTTTACACATGACAATCATAATTTTACCAATTGTCTAAGAAAATTTAATAAAACAAGCTATCTTATAAGTTAATATCTTAGTATCTACAGTCATCAAAAAGTTATTTTGAGTTTTTCGATCTGCCACATGCGTCGTCTGTCGTCTGCCACTGTTACAATCGTCGCCTCTGACCGACTTACGATATTTACACAGAGTAGGCGTACTAAGGGAATATTAACTGTATACATTTTTTTTAAACGTACACTTAATAATTTATAAAATAATAAATATGCTCACAACTTAAAAATATACTTTGATTTATCTCTCTTGTGTGTTTTTTGTTGGTAAAAAAACTTTTGTTATCCAGTAAGTAGGGGGCATTACTCCAGTATAACAATGTATATTCTAGTAAACTAACTATTGTTACTCTGTTGTTCAAACATAGACGTCGGCTAAATTTTAACGATTCAAGTACCACTAAAATGGCTTCCAATGTTATTCTTATGGAGAAAAAATAAATTTGGTTTTAAGATAATTTGATTAATATTGAACGAAATTATCTCAATAACGAACATGACCGAGATTTTGACCTGTTAAGTTTTTCTGGAAAATTTTAAGTTTAACTGTGGAGACATTCTCGAGTTATTGTGGTCACAGACACGCCAGCTGAGTTGATTCTCTTACCAGTCTAAGCAGTAAAGTTGTGTATAAGGATACTTTCACTTCGTTCAATTATCCAATTATATATAAATAGCATTTTGGATGTATATTGAATAGTAATTTATTTTGATACTGTAGTTTCTACTATCGATTACGATTGTTTTATGTATTAATTTGATTGTTTTGAAGGACAGTTATGAAACTGCAGCCCTCTATGTAATAAACGATCATTCACAATTATTATTAGTTTCTTTTATACGTTGTTTTAAAAGCTACGGACGAGGTGTTTCTGGTTACCTTGGGCCTGTGATGATGAATTAATTTGCTTCTTCAATGGTATCAGTGTTCAGCTAAGAGTTTATTGGAGCCTAATAAAAGATTTGTGTTGGTAACACTGACTGTGTACCCTCCCCTCATGAGATAAGGTAGTACTTCTAGTGGCATGACAAGACTAGGATTAACTTGGACCTAACTTAAATACTAAAACTACTTTTAATTAATCTTACCTGAAGGGTATAGTTTTCTCCGCCTATTTCAATATCCTTATTAAAAAATTCAACTCCAACAGTGTGAAAAGAGTGACTGTCAAAACTATTGCTGACAAATCTGTTCATAATACATGACTTTCCAACACCTCCATCGCCTAAGATAACAACTTTTAACAATATATTTTTGCGATTACAATTTGAGGATGTCATCTCAAATATAAATATCTAGTTCAGATGAAAGACATCTTATGAATATTTGCTTGAAGATTGTTGTATCACATTAGTAAAGAAACCTAGTTACTATAATTAAGTTACTATCTCGGACAAACGCTCCATGTTCTGCTTTGTTTTCAATTTTCACTTTTGTTTTGGTGATTTTGACGTTTCATGTTTTTTAGTCTTTTTGCCTTTTGACTGGCTTAGGTTCTATATCATGAAACCTGTTTTGCACTTGTTTTTAATATTTTTCACTTTGGTTTTTCTGTAGTTCATCCTACATCCTACCAATAAAACAGTGTTCCACTGCACTGTACAAATAAATATACCTCATATAATTCCTTAAAAATACCACTTTAACCCTCGATCTGCCATAAAATATCCCTAAAATGATAGGGATATTATTGTTAATTGCATACATTACTATTTCTAAAATGAAAATACAAAGAACAGTTAGAATTTAAATATTCTGCAAAGCTATTTTACAGTGGTCTTGAGGGCCACTGTATTCTTCATTAGGCCATAAATATGCCGAATCGCTCTCTTTTGGAATAAAAAAATCAAATGAAGATTTGTAACATAGGAAATTACCCCATAATATTATGGAGTAGCTAATGTGTGACTTGACTCAAAGAGACTAAAGTAAATCAGCCTAGACAAATCGACTTACCTATCCTACAAATGTTCCGGAAAACAAACAGACCGAGGGAGTTAAGTGATAATATTAGTGGGAGTGCTAATTGTAGGGCTATGAGGCAACATTTAATTTAAAGGGCCCAAACAAATTAGGGCGAATTTGGGCCGCCCAAAAATAAAAAGGAGTATTTGGGGGCAGGGTCACCGATGGTTGCAATAAATTTTTTCGCCCCAAAAATAGGGGTGTGCCAACCATTTTTGATACAAATTTACGGGACCCCCTCCTAGAACCCAAGCTTACTTCTCAATCTAATGATATTTAATTGATTTTATTTTCAGATTTATCGATGTCATAATTTATTTATTAATGGATAATCGTGTTTTTTATACACTGTATGTGTAATGCTATCATAGATTATTCATAATCAATGATCATATAAAGAATATCCAAAGATTGTATACTACTGACTCTCGAAAGTTGTTATTGTAATGAAACGGAAATCATGTGTTGCTGGACAAACAAAATGCTGTCTCTCTTTTGATTTGCCCTCGCTGATTCTGCTATCTGTTAACTTGTCAAACAAATGTCAAATAATTTATGGCAAACAGTGAAAGAGATAACCTGTGCAAATTTGTTCCTGTTTATTTATTTCTAAAAATTAGTTTAGAGTCGAATACTAAACCATATGTTAACTAAAAAGACTACTAAACCTACTCCGCTACTTGACAAATAACTATCTTATTTTGGTGATTGGCAAAATTAACTGTTTCATTTTATGTTTATTAGAGGATAAGTTTTCAAAATGCATGATGCGTTCTGGCTTGACTATCAGCTCAAGGATTTTCTATTCAGGGGACTGAATACAGACTCTATTACAGGTGATATTATGCATTAGTTATTTAGGTCTATTATAAAGTGGCTAATTTCTCACATAGCCTACATTGAATGTGTTCTGTGCCTAACTTAAGTCTTAGATTTAAAACAAGTTTGGGGGACAGGAAGCAATCTCATCTATCTCATAGGCTCTTGAAACCACTGGTTTGGTGTGGTTGCTGGTCTGATCAGTTTCTGAGTGGTGTCTTAGGTGCTGTTCTTCTGGCCAGAGGTAAGCATTTGGACTTAGGGTTTGAATTTTATCTCAGTCAGAGGTTTTCATGTGCAATTTATTGAGGGTTTAATGTCTATAACACAGCTGAAGGTTAGGGCAGTTAATTCCCCATAACGCCAGTGTTAATTTTCAAAGCCTGTCCCTCGCTAATGGTTTATAAAAACAAAAAATACCTAGCGATTTCATTGAGCAACATTTCAATATCTAGACTCGCCTATAACAAATTGTAAATGTTGAATTTTTTGATCGATTATTATTTGTCATCGGATTTAGGGATTTGAATGTGTGACTATTGCTAATGAATGCACACTGTTATTGCAGTACAGAGTTTGATTTGATTTGATATTGAAATTGTATCACTGCAATCGCTAGGTATTTTCTTGCTCTTAAAATGAACCATAAATTATCGATTTCAGATAATCCATTGAGGAGGGTCAGTATTTAAAAGTTAACATTGGTCTTACGAGAAAAGCAGGTAGAAGCCGAGGACTGGATCCCCCTCTTAAACTATAATATTGTGATTGTGGGGAAAATCACGACGGGTAAAACAATGCTGCTAATCCTTGTATTGCATTGCTCGGCAAGAGCCGCCATTTGTTTTAATTTACATTTGTAAGAAAAGTGTATTTCCTCTTGTTCTGGCAAGGTGAAGAAAGTGATTCTCTATATGGTTTCACCGTAGTAGCGTTGTCTCTGTTGTTTGTAGATTTGGCAACATGGCACCTCAAAAGCTTCTGATAGCTGTCACTTGGGCGCTACAGTCAATCCTTAAGCTACTTTAAATGGACTAGGCCTGTAATATTTAACTAGGGTGAGGTGGAGTAGTTCTGGGAAAAAAATCAAAACAATCGATATTTTTGTACTTATACTTAGGTGTGTTAGGATAAAAAAAATCTGTTTAGTATGTATGTACTAGGTGTGGCTAATAGGTCCTCTTTTTTATATAAATAGTGTTATCTCTTCAATTACAAAATAAATAAAATAAAAACCCCCTGAGCCATTTTTACCCCAACGTTAGGGGCAATTATGGAACGGGTATGGGGCAATACAAGGGACAGTCATACAGTGGAACCTCATTAACCGTCACCTTCGGGACCGGGACTGTGATGGATAACTGAACAGACGGATAATAGTTTAGAAATGGCATTATAACTATGCCACTTTTATAATTTATAATTATAGCCTATAAATATGATATATTTATAGCCTAATTATAATAATTTACAATTATGTCACAATTAAGCCACTGCCCAACATAATAGCTTGTATACCGACGCTCAGGCACTGCCCACCGGCACAAATCCCGACGCTAATAAATAGTAAAATTCTCATAGACGGGCGACGGATAGCAGAGAGTGACGGTTGATCGAGGTTTTACTGTGCTGTACCATTGGTAGGCTACTAAAGATAGGCAAGAGAGAGGGAAATATTTGGTCAGAGCATAATTTAATTGTATAGAAGGCACTGGAAATTATGGGACAGTATTTTTTTTTTTTTTAAATAAACAAATCACTGTTTGAGCAGTTGGTAAATATCTTATTTTTAAGGCAAGGTAAAGATATCTAAAAAATCATAAAAAAAGTAATGGAGAAGAAAGGATCCCTTAAACAAATTGTTTAAAAAGTATAAGCTTTAAAAAAATGTCACTTTCAACAAAATTGGACAGGGGTGCCCTATTTTTACTTTCTCCCCCTATACGTGGTACATGGAGAAAGTATTGTTTTCGTCAGAATTTTCGAATTTGAATTGTTAGTGGAAATATTCGTTTTGGTGCTCCCTGAACCCAAAAAAGTGGTTTTTACGTGATGTCTGTCTGTGTGTGTGTGTGTGTCCATGTGTATGTGTACAGAGCTAGAGCCCTAACCACTGGACCGATGTTTATGAAATTTGGTATATAGGTACTAATCCTCGATATCTCCAGGCGGTTTTTTAATTTTTAATTTTAAATAGTACCCTAATTATTTCCCAAAAATCATGTAAAATCCAAATTTCTCTAAAACGGCTCTAACGATTTTGATTAAACTTTAGTCATTTGTAGAGCTTTAGGTTTCCAACAAAATGACACCACCCGCATTTCTGGAAAAATTCGGGTTCAGATATTACAGGACTTAAAACATCCAAAATTCAGTTTTTTGGATTTTTTATAACAAATCATAAATGTTAAAAAATATTACTATTCACTATTAAAAAGAGCTCAAAAAACTAAATAAATTAGTATTTTTAATTACTATTCTACGATTGCTAGTTGCGGAGAAAATTGAAATTTTCATTTAGCGGTAAACACAGTACGTTGTCCAATGTTATTCTTATGGGGAATACAAAAATAACTATTTCTGTCTTATTTACTGATCAATTTCATTAAAACTTGATATGCAGGTCAAGTTAGCATTGATCAACAGAGGATGTTCGAAATATGTTGCCATTTAACCCTGGGGGACAAGGAGGCATTTCCCCTCTCAAAACCACTGTGTGTGGCAACGGACTCTACAGTGCCTCCCAAAAAGGGATTTGGGTGGATATTTCTGAAAACAACTATTTTAGACAATTTTCTGTACATTTATCTGTACTTCATATTCTGTATTTAGTAAATGAAAAAAATTCATTAAAATTTGGCTAAAAGGGAGAAAGTATGTGTCAGTTTCCTGATACCGTTTATTATTGATTATTTAAAAAAATTACAGTTTTCAAGTTTTGTTCCGAACAAAGGTAGGTTGAATTATAAATAGGCCTAAGTAAGACTAGTCAATAAGAAATCTCCCACTGATACAACAAAATAAAGACTCACACTCAATAATATATGTAATTGATGAATAAAATGGAGGTAAAAGGGATAACAATTACTTTCAATAAGTGTAAAATTTAACAAGCACAGGAAACTAGTACCGGTACCATAGTATTTAGGTTCAATATGAAGTTTGCAAAAATAACATACACTACCTACTGTAAAAAATCAAAAGAAGTAATCTGTTTTTTGTTTTAGCGAATTTCCCCTATAGAGAAGAAGCTATTACTATACTCGGCATGGTATGATCTAGGCCCGGGACCATGATAACTTTTCGTTTTGAGGTCCCCAGACCCTAAAAACGCCAGTCGTTCGAAACTGTATATATATATTTATATACATATGTATATATGTGTCCGTGAGCACGATAACCCTCGTAAAAATGATCCAATCTTGATGAAATTTGGTTTAAACGTGTAAAGCAACATTTATGACCCTAAGTTTGAAAACCAGCCAGATTGCTCTGTCCGGAGGGGTATTTTGGGGGGTTTTGTACCCCAAAAATGGGTTTTTCGAATTTTTTACATTTAGTTTTTGAAATAGTCGAATTTTAGCTTAACATTGGATTAAGCTTTAAAAACACACAATTTAGTATTTTGATCATTTCTCTATGTTAATTGGTTACTGAGATATTGAAAGTGCTAAACACAGTAAGTTGTCTATTGTTATTCTTATAAATGGAGGGAAAGAAAAATTTTATATATCGCTTATTTATGAACGTAGATTGAGGAAACTTGGTATATGGCTTCCATCTGGTTTTGGTCTATTGATATTTGTAAAAACCTCGGAAACAGTAGGCCAAATGAAAACCAAAATAAGTTATCAATTAACCTATATGAAACTGATCTAATTTGTTGCGATAGAGAATTCTTGTTAAGCGAAGAACCGGAATTAAATAACCAATCTAATAAAGTCAAGCAAATAGAATTTCCAGAAATTAATATTAATATAAACAAAATCAAAATAAATGCATTAATAGACACAGGCTCAAACGTGACATGTATGTCAGAACAATGGTTCCTTGAACATAAAAATAAGATAGGTCGATACGAAGAGTTGCCCATAGTAAATACACAAATAAAAACCGCAACCGGAGAAAAGTCAAAATGGGCTACCCGAATAGTAATGTTATCTATAGATATAAACAAGGTGATAACCTAACACAAGTATTACTCATACCCAATTTAGTTAGGAGCCTAATAATAGGAAACGACGTATTGAAATTATGGAAGTTTGAAATGAACTTTAAGGAGAAAATAATTAAATTATTCTTAAACAATAATGAGATAACTTTGAAGTTTGGAGAGGTAAACAGTGAAGGTGTAACTTGTAATTTTGTATTTGAGCAAAGCCTAAAGCGAAGCATTAATGATCATAATAACTATGAATACTATGAAGATAAATGTAATCATGATAATAATAATATATATATATAAATTGTAATGATCCCAACTTGAATATGAGTAACACTACTGAAGAAATGTTCCCTAAGACAGTTTACAAATCCTTAGAACATAACAAAATACTAGACGAACAACAACAGGGAGAGTTGTGCGACCTGTTAATAAATAAAATATCATGTGAATACGTTAGACGACACTAAGGCGTTTAGCCCATATCATATTTCCGCATTAAAGAAATACATTCCCCCTCAACGAAGATAGAAGGATTTCAAATTAAAATTTAATCATCTGTGAAGAAATATATCAAGAAGTTTAACATGTGCGTGTGCAGAGACCTAAACCCCTTGTATAGTTAGTTATAAGAAATTGAACACTCACAAAGTGAAATATTAAATAGTAATCTGTGATAAATGAAAAATGGTAAATAATAAAGACGCTTTGCGATTTAACCAAATAACGTGTTAAATAGTAAAATAATAAAGACGATTTACAGTATCATAGAAAAATTGAACCCCAATCTAGTGATAGTAAATAAATAGGAAAGAGTTCAATTAATCCCTTGGTACCCATATGTAAATATTAATTTTCTCTTGTCTTTTCAAAGATTATTTAGTATTATATGTTTTCTTATTGTTAATTGTTTATTTAATAGTTATGTTTGTTCCCTTTCATATCAGTTGTTCTCATTAAAAACATAATTTATTCACTGTGTTTCGAAATTTCATATTGCATTTCACAACTGACTCCAGACACATAATTTTTATGTTGCTTGGTTGCCTATCTAAATATTTGTCTTGAACTACTGCAGTTTATCCAAAGTCGGTCCGCATCTTCTTGCTGTAGTAGTTTTTTAATCTGACAAATAAACAATCATTTGGATTTACAAAAAGGGGTGTAGGGTCATTTATGTGAGTTTATAGAATTCAAAATGCAGGAGTCAGTGGTTAAATATCCGACTCTATATTACCTGAAATTGTCCCAAAATTGGCCCAAAAATCACCCCATAATTACCCCATGTGTATTTTAGTCAATATAGTTTTCCCCTTGTAATGGTACAACTTTAATATGAACATAAATTTATAGCTGAATAAAATGTCTATCTTCCCATATAAAAATTATATGGATGGAAATATTTCTTTTAGAGACAGAGAAAGTTTTCGTGACGAAAAAAAATGTTTTTCGGTGCAAAATGTAGAGTTTTACAAACAATTTGTTTTACATTGATATAAGTTAGGCAAGATATTTTAGCGAATTTCCCCTATAGGGAAGAAGCTATTACCGTAGTCGGCATGGTAAGACCTAGGCCTGGGACCATGATAACTTTTCGTTTTGAGATCCCCAGACCCCATAAAACACCATTCGTTTGAAACTGTATATATATATATATTTTTGTTTATATTTGATTTTTGTATTTTGTTAAATGTTATAGTTTTAATTTATAGATTTTTTATATACTTTATTTTATACACCTGAAGACGCGGAAAGCGAAATATAGTGTGATGTTTAACTAATTTTTTCAGTTTCTCATTGATATAGACAGCTATATATATATATATATATATACAGGGTGTCACAAAAATCCGGAACTGTCTATACATAACCATATTCTACATACAAAAATAAATCGAAAATGTTCAGTAAAATTTTTTCGATTTCAACTTCGTTTAGCCGCTAAGTTATGCGCCATTTTGTTTTTTTCACTTAAACATTTCTATTTCCGTAATGGATTAATGTATCAAGTAAAAATTTGGTATGGAGCTTTACAGGATAAATGTCTAAATCCACAAAAAAAATTATTTTTTCCCGACGTTTATTTTCAAAATGGCGGCCACTTTAAATTTTTAAAGTCAAATTCCATGAAAACTAGCAACTGAAACAAAATTTTACAAGATATACAATTTAAAGCACTTTGTAATCCAAATCTAATGACATTTTTACTGTAAAAATCGGTTAATAAATAAAAAAGTTATGAAATTTTTTATAATAAATTTCAAAATGGTGGCTATATAACATTTTCAAAGTCAAATTCCTTAGTGCATTTGACCAAGTCCTTTAAATTTTATGTCTTGTATATATATATATATGTCCGTGGGTGCGATAACTCCTGTACAAAAGGTCCGATTTTGATGAAATTTGGTACAAACGTGTAAAGCAGCATTTATGACTTAAAGTTCGAAAACCAGACAGATCGACCTATCCAAAGGGGTATTTTGGGGTGGTTTTGTACCCCAAAAATGGTTTTTTTGAGTTTTTTACACATAATTTTTGAAAAAGTGAAATTTTATTTTATTTCATTGGAATCAACTTAAAAAGACGCACAATTTGGCGTTTTAATCATTGCTCTACGTCAGCTGGTTACTGAGATACTGAAAGTGCTAAACACAGTACGTTGTCCAATGCTATTCTTATGGAGTTGTATATCTCGCTTATTTATCAACTTATCCTGACGAAACTTGGTATATTGCTTCATTTCATTGTGGTCTATTGATATCTGCACAAAAACCCATTTTTTTGCCGATAGTTCCCGTAGCAGCAAACCTGCATACTCAGCCCCATGTTATTCTTATGGAGAATAAGTAATGTGTTATCTCCTTTAATTATGAACATAAATTAATAGAACTTGGTAGGTGGCTTTAGCTAGTTGAGTTTTATTGATATTTGTATAAAAACCCATTTTTACTGTTCCTCATTTCAGCAAACCAGCATACTCAGCCGCCATGTTATTCTTATGGAGAATAATTAAAATGTCATAAATAGTTTATTTATGAATGTATATTGATGAAACTTGGTATGTGGCTTTATGTGGTATTAAGATAATATTATATGCATTGGAAATTTGCTGAGTATGCAGGTTTGCTGCTACGGGGGTATTTTAATCATTGTGGTTCCTTATTATTAAATATTAAGCTATATTTGGCTGCTAAAACATGTGATAAAATATTAAAAAATTACAAATAATACCGTCCCCGTTTTGCCCCACTTTTTCTCTGTCCTAGAATTACCTCACATCAGAAGCTTCCGATAGCTGTCACTTGGGTGTTACAGTCAATCCTTAAGCTACTTTAAACAAACTAGGCCTATAATATTAGATTAGTTAAACTTCAACATAATGTTGCAAGTCAACATGATGGTCTAGTATGTTTTGAAATGTTTACAACCCACCAATTTGATGGTTGTTTATTTTTGTTTCAGGATTTTTGCTCCTTTGTTTATCTCTGATTGTGCTGGCCATAGTTTTTGAAGGCTTGAAAGTTGTTCATGCTGAGGCCAAGATCAGAACTGTCTCGTTGTATCCCCAGAGCCGACGGAACCTCCTCAGTCCTCATGACAGCACCACTTTACTCGGAGAAATGCCAGATGACATCAGGAGAAAAAAGTAATTATTAGCTTTCCGTTTTATTTCTTAAATAACAAAAATGTGAATAAATACAATACAATAATGACATCAGCAAGACTTGACTGTACAAATAAAGTTTAATTCATTAATCAGGCAAGTAATTATGCCGGCCAAATAACTCTTTATTGAACTATAACATATAACTAAACAATTAGAAACTAAACCTTTTAAATTTTTTAATGTTTTTATTATTTTTATAGAAATGTGACAGCCCATAGGCACTGTTATTTCTTGTGGCAATCCTGAATGCTGGGCAAGTTTATTATTCATCTTAGTTAAAATGTAAATTATAAATTTAAATTTTATCTTTGTGCCAAAAAACACACTTTCACTCCAAGTGATGGTCAACTTTTTTGATCATACTGGCAATATAAGCCTTTCATAGAAAATTTGGACCACAAATTAGGAGCTGAATAGTTCAGTCAGATAGGTTAACACGTTCGCTGTGGTTGACGATAATTCTCGTCATGCGACACTATCACTTGGTGCGTGTGCCGGCAATTCTCGTCACTGGCTCCCTCCCAAGACATTGCTTCAGTTTGAGCTCAGTTGTTGCCAGGGAAGGTCGCATCGCTGCACGGGTGTAGTGCCAGTCTCGTTGTTTATTTTGGCGCGCTTCGTTTCTCGGTCGGCCATTTTAGAGATGTTTGCTGTTTGCGGAATTGTTTAGTTGTTACTTGAATTGTGTTTAGGATTAGTTTGTATTGTTTTAGTGAAATGTAGGAAGGTATTGACAATGAACTGATTGAAAATGAATATTCCGATGTATAAGAACTATGTTGGCATATAATAATATACACTGACAATTTTACATTCTGACAAATGGTGGCGGGAGGGGTTGTATATATATTTTATATACGTAATTAGGTCGTTTTAATTTTGTTTGGTTGAAAAACAATGTGGGGTGTCAGTTTGTTTAAACTACAGTGATCTAATAACTATTTAGTGACATTTTCGACTGAAAAACCGCAACTAATACGGATGATGGCGACCGAAACCGGCACCAGACACTGATGACGGGAATTCTCGACAGGGAGGTGACGTCACAGCTGGACATCAAAATGGTCGCCATTCCATCTCCTAATGACATTTTGGATATCCGAACATCATTTATTCGGAAATTCATCAACAATAATTTTTCCGCAGTTTAGGGGTCAAAATGTTAACCATTTTCAGCAGTGAACGTGTTTACTTTACAATATTTACATTTATTTTATTTGCAAACAAATCGACTTACAATTTTCCATGTGTTTGTTACCTTTGAAATACAAAAACGAAAAAAGGAACAATAAATAATCTTTCAGGTTATTGCACACTGAAAAATCCTCAGCTGATTTTTCGGTGCGCTATTTTAAGGCATCAGAATAATGTGATCTTACGGATTAATTACAGATCCAAAAACAGGTGCTTTTCGTGCAGTATGATGACATTTTTTTCATATTAAATACTTAAACAAAAAAATATTGTTCTTGCACAAATGTTAAATACTGTATGCCATTTATTTTGAAATGTTTGGTACCTATATCTATATCTATAAATACAAATTCCGATCAACGCCCAGGCCAAACCATTGCACCTAGAAGCACAAAATTTTGCATGTAGACTCCTCCTCTTATAGCAGAGGCACCCACTAAGAAGAAATTCCCATCTATAGGGCTACGCCCCACAGGGCTTCAAAGTTCCAACCCTTTGTTATTCTTATGGACATTCACTTTGGTTTGAGCTGATGAAAATTTGATCAGATGATTATGATTCGTAGTAGTTCCACGGGTTAACCACAGAATGCAGCACACACAACTGCCGTATTCCCGGGTGAAACCGAGAACGATGGCAGCTAGTATATACATAAGTGAACACTTTTCCCCCTTTATTAAACTAATTGTCATTTCCATTTTCAGGGCCTTGTGTTACTTCACAGAAGTCGGTATTTACGTGATACAAGTGGTTTTGGGCTACTTGTTGATGCTTTCTGTGATGTCTTACAATGGATATGTCTCATTGGCAATACTGTTCGGTTTCGCTGCTGGTTACGCTCTTTTTGGACAAGTCCTAGTAGAAAGACGAATCAGAAACACGCAGCTTTCAATTCCCTGCCGGCACTGCCTCCACAGCGAAGGTGAGTCTTATAAGTTCCAGAGAGTGTAACAGCTCATTTATTTACCCTGATCATTTGAACCTTAAAACATCCTTTTAATTTAAAATTATTTCTACAAATTGTCATAACGTTTATGAAATGAGAAATACATTAAAATATTAAATATTTCCCCACCAGAAACAATGAATATAGGCCTATCATAGTATCTAAACTACCATATAGAAATACCAACTTGCCTAGTAAATAAGATTAAAATAATTCATTATGTAAGAAAATTGCTTCAAAACCTTATATGAATTTATTTCAAATCATGATATTTCTCCAAAGTTTAAATTTACGTTGAGTGATTTGGACACTTGACTGGGCTCGTATGTCACTAGCCTGGAAAAATATGTTTTGCTCTAGTCCATTACTAGTTGATGTACAACTGTGGGAATGTGATACTAATTCCTGATATACTTTTTGAGTCATTTCCTGCCTTAACAGGGCCATTGACATGCACTTATGTCGGACGCCTGTAGGCAGAGTTTGGAACAGTACAAGTGAGCAATTAACAGTGTTTTTAGGTGGCACTCAAAAGGGCAAACTTTTGTGCCATTGACTATCGAGGATACATCTTCATTAAGTTCAGTTTCAAACGCCAAAAGTAGTATTACTACTATCAAAGATTACACATGCTACGCAAAATAGATATTGCAGCCAAGCCATTTTTTGATATCAATTTCCATGCGAGGCCTAGCGATTGTTTTGACAACCGCTAAGACTTCATTGCCGACATGGATAAGCTGTTATATATTAACGTAATGGTTCGTTGTTGTTTATTGTGTTATGGTTAACCTTGACTTGTGTTTGTTTACTTATGTAAGTAACTAGAGGTTTAGAAAGATGGATTAGCAAAAGTGAAGAACGTTTGTAGTGAATTCAAATTCAAATTCAAATTTCTTTATTGTTCGAAACATGTAATTACATGCATAAACATTGTCAAAGGTTCTTAATCTATTTCACAGTGCATATTTATATACATTTTTCAGTCACAGTAAAAATCAAATTAGGCCTAAATATCAACACAATATATTTACATGAAATATCTACAGATAAAATTTATAAAGTACACGCGATTTATATTTCTACAATTGTAAATCATAAGGACACTTCATGATTAAGTATCTCTTATAATTGTGTATTATGTTGTGTATTTTTCCTTGAACAATGCCTGGTATTAAGACGTGCTCTTTTATTGGTTGTTTGTCTACACGCATTAACAGTCCAAGTTTGAGATTTTTCAAATTTCCTTTGAAAAATAAGAGTGTATGTGATAAATGGATAACAACAAACACAGCAAACAAAAAACTGAAAGGCCTTCCTGACTATGCTTTACATTCACGTTTAGTCAAGGTCAAATGTTTTGTCGCAACCAAACCCTCCCACCCCCCTCGCCTTGCTTCCTTATCCGTTGTTTTTATTCACGTACATCCACAAATAGAACTAACTCCTGTCAATTCACCTTTCGTGTTAGTTGAGAGTTATTTTGGTCTGGAAAGGAAGTGATTAGTTGTCGGGAGGAGTCTTATTTCGACCACTTATTTTGTTAAATGTTGTTTAGATTGTCATTCGATATTTGTACAACATTACAATTTATAATGCTTATTTCCAATACGAGCATTTACTGATAGTGAAAAACCGAAACCGACATTTTACCTGGTTCTCGGTTGACCTCTTTCGGTTCTCGGTTTCAGTTTTTTTGTAAAAAACCCGGTAAAACGGACAACTGACTTTAAGAACCGACACAAGGACACATCCCTAATGCTCACATTGGAAAAGCACTTTTAATGAACTAAGCATATATTTTTTGTTAATAGGCTCATGCTAGTTTTTATTGAAAACTAACATGTGCCCAGATGTGGTAGAGAGAACTCTCTGCTATAGAAAACGAGTTTGCACGCAGCACGCTGACGTGAGGGGAGTGAATTTCCAAATACAAACTCTTAAAACTCAAAATCTGTGTAAAAACATTCATTTGTCCAATTTTTATTGAAATCTGAAAACATTGATTTTTTGGCTGTTCTGATACTCCTGGTTTCATTTACTTGCAAAGCTGGGAATACAATTTTGCCCAATATAAGGTTAGGAGAAGGTCCAGACAGGCTTGAAAGTAGGCGTGAGGTTGCTGGGGATGATAAAAGTACTCTAACAAAGGAATAACAGGCTTTTCTCGTGTAAAACCCCCATAAGACAACGTACTGTGTTTAGTCGATACACTTTTTCTTTAATAACTCGGTAAATATTTATGCTAGAATGACGAGAGAGGGCTTAAAACTTCGCCTCTCTAATTTCCATCTTTTTAGCGAATTTCCCCTATAGGGAAGAAGCTATTACCGTAGGTCTCATGGTAAGACTTAAGCCCGAGACCATGATAACTTTTCATTTTGAGGTCCCCAGATGCCAAAAACACCATTCGTTCAAATTTTTATATATGTATATATATATATATATATATATATATATTTATATATTTTTTTTATATATATATATATGTGTCCGTAAGCACGATAACTCTCGTAAAAAAGATCCGATCTTAATGAAATTTGGTACAAATGTGTAAAGTACCATTTATTTGAACAAGTTCGAAAACCAGATGAATCGCATCATCCGAAGGGGGTTTTTGGGGGGTTTTGTACCCCAAAAATGTGTTTTTTGGGGTTTTCACATTTAATTTTAATTTAAATAAAATTTTAATTTATACCATTGAATTCAGCTTAAAAAAACAAAAATTTGGTATTTTGATCATGGCTGTACGTCAATTGGTTACCGAGATATTGAAAGTGTTAAACACAGTACGTTGTCTAATGTTATTCTTATGGAGAAAAAGAAAAATTGTATATCTCGCTTATTTATGAACATAAACTGGCGAAATTTGGTATATGGCTTGATCTGGTTATGGTTTATTGTTGTTTGCACAAAAAAAATTTTTCGCCTATGGCTCCTGTAGCAGCAAACCTAGGTACTTGGTCCCCATGTTATTCTTATGGAAAATACTTAAAATGTTATATATCACATATTTATGAATGTATATGGATGAAACTTGGTATGTGACTTCACTAAGATGAGTTCTATTGATATTTGGATAAAAACCCATTATTTTGTGTGCCTTGTTGCAGCAAACCTGCGTACTCATCCCCGATGTTATTCTTATGCAGAATAATTAATTTTAAAATATTGAATGTTTGTGAATATATTTATTATGAATCCTGTTAAGTGTTTTAATGTGTTATGTTATATATTCATTGGAAATTCGCTGAGTATGCAGGTTTGCTGCGAAGGGGGGATTACATGAATTTATTTTACATCTGGGGCTTTTATGACCATTTTTGGGCCCAAAAACTCAAAATTTAAAAGATTAATCACCCAAAAAAGGGGTTTAGAGTTTTCCAATTGTTTTGCCCAATAAACTTGTCCAACTGATTACAGAAAGGAACGTCCCTACCAAATTTGAAGTAAATCGGACAAAAATTGTGACCGCTAGAGTGCAAACACACATATATATATATACAATTTTGAACGACCCCCCAAAACGTGTTCAGGGGGTCACGTTAGGAACTTCTATGGTGGTCCCGGGCTTAAGTTTCACCATGCGGGTCATGCTAATAGTTCACTTTCCAAAGGAAATTCACTAATAAGTGTGCAAAGGGAAGAAAACTCACTGCTTTAAAAGCAAGGGATGAAAAAACCTTGTTGACTGTTAAATTACACAAAACTAATACCCCCGTCGCAGCAAACCTGCATACTCAGCGAATTTCCAATGAATATATAACATAACACATTAAAACACTTAACAGGATTCATAATAAATATATTCACAAACATTCAATATTTTAAAATTAATTATTCTGCATAAGAATAACATTGGGGATGAGTACGCAGGTTTGCTGCAACAAGGCACACAAAATAATGGGTTTTTATCCAAATATCAATAGAAGTCATCTTAGTGAAGTCACATACCAAGTTTCATCCATATACATTCATAAATATGCGATATATAACATTTTAAGTATTTTCCATAAGAATAACATGGGGACCAAGTACCTAGGTTTGCTGCTACAGGAGCCATAGGCGAAAAATTGTTTTTTTGTGCAAACAACAATAAACCATAACCAGATCAAGCCATATACCAAATTTCGCCAGTTTATGTTCATAAATAAGCGAGATATACAATTTTTCTTTTTCTCCATAAGAATAACATTAGACAACGTACTGTGTTTAACACTTTCAATATCTCGGTAACCAATTGACGTACAGCCATGATCAAAATACCAAATTTTGGTTTTTTTAAGCTGAATTCAATGGTATAAATTAAAATTTTATTTAAATTAAAATTAAATGTGAAAACCCCAAAAAACCCCCCTTCGGATGGTGCGATTCATCTGGTTTTCGAACTTGTTCAAATAAATGGTACTTTACACATTTGTACCAAATTTCATTAAGATCGGATCTTTTTTACGAGAGTTATCGTGCTTACGGACACATATATATATATATAAAAATATATATATATATAAATATATATATATAAATAAATAAATAAATATATATATATATATACATATATAAAAATTTGAACGAATGGTGTTTTTGGCATCTGGGGACCTCAAAATGAAAAGTTATCATGGTCTCGGGCTTAAGTCTTACCATGAGACCTACGGTAATAGCTTCTTCCCTATAGGGGAAATTCGCTAAAAATGTTCAAAGATTAACGTTCATATTGTTTTGAAGGCAAAGTCTAGTTAAAAATTATTATTTATTCACACAATAATAAATTAATAACCACGATTCATTTGAAGACAAATAAAAAACTAGCTTTACTTTAGCGAAAAAACGGCCATCATCAACGTTTACATCTCTCTGATCATTTCAGGAACGTTGCTGGATATCTAGTGTACGTCCTCAATAAGAAATTTCCTTGCCAACGCTGCCGCTCGGAGCTAATGCAAGACATGCGGCTTGATGAACCGAACGAGCTGAGAATGAACTAAAGATGATATGAGTCACCTAACCGCGCCCTCCTCCAAGTCACTGACCTAATTTTGACCTTGTTTCAACAAAACTTTGACATTATTAAAAGTAGACATGAAGTAATGAATACTCTTGTGGATATATATTGCTAGGTGAAAAATAACTCAAGTAGCCAGTGAATTGTTAGCAGTTGACCAACCATGCAGTCCTCATCGTGAGTTCATAATAAGATACTGCATTAAACTAAAAATCCAGAAACAAACTTTGTGGTTATCAAAAGTGATGAGAATTCCGAAATCAGAAAAGTCAACAACATCACAAAAAGTCTCGAATTTTCAAAACTTGTAAAATTGTTAAGGGTTCTCTAAATATACGTTAAAATTCAATGCAGAAAAATTATTATAACGTTGTAAGCTTATTATATCACTAATGTTTGAAGATTTTTATTCACACATGTTTACATCAATAAAACCTTTTCTACACTGTGCTCCTTTACCTTAACTGAGGCACTGTTATTTTAAAATAAGTAATAGTAATTGTAGTAAAAAGATAAAGTTATGGTACATTAATGACTGCTCTGCGCTTTCAAACTTGAAATACGACGACGACGACGGGCCGGCCAGCGCGATGCACTAGTTGCGTACAGTTGAGTTAATCCCGAGCACGACCGAACATTACCGTACTCACCCGAACTTGAATAGGTAATGCAGATCGAGACTTGACACAGCGCCTCTGTTGAGGGACCACCCAACTACGTGAAGGTGGCCCCATTCAAAAACGACTTGGCACGAAATTGCCATAAGCTGCAATATCTACTTTGCGTAGCATGTGTAATCTTTGCTACTATTAATCATAATGGTATTTAATTTGTAACATTAAAAATATTTCTGCTGGAATAGTTTTAGAGGAGGGTGCTCTGTGTGCTCTGTGTGTTTATCAGATTAGTGTATCTAGCCACGTTATCAGCTTGTAACAAATTTGAATGGTGAGGTGCAAGGATGGTAACTGAAATTGTGAAACAATCATGCCAACAAAAAACATGATAAGATAGGGTAAAAAAAACAAAAAAAACAGCTAGCTGTATCAGTGTGTTTATGCTAGACAAAGGTAGTGGTTGCTTAAAGAAAGTGAGTATCAGCAAGTGGAACAATCATATTAACCTAATGAAATATGAGCCATCCACTAGGATCGTAAGACATTCTTCAGCTAACATTGCTGCCGAGGTTTGTTTCTTAACAAACATAGGCCTTCCACATCTATTTCGGTTGGACTTCTTCTAAGGCTGAATTTATTTCTATTGAAATCTGTACAACGTTATTGTCAATGTAACCGTAATCTTTAAAAATCCAAATCCAAATGTAGGTTTAATCGAGTGTATTGTCTCGTTAATTTTCAAATTTGTTTGCAGGAAAAGGAAGTACCGAGGTGACTGTGATAGACGATGAGACGAGTTCAATGGGGTGTCACTCACACACCCCCCAGTCCCAACATCTGTCGGAAGTGCAAAGGGATTGAGTCATCAGAGAGCCTTCGAAATATTCTTTGTAACGTTTGGTGTATAATGATTAGATTAATAGTAGGATTCTAGGGGAGCAGATATTGTTTGTATGGATCGGCAAAATTTCACTAACCCAACGTGAAATGCTTCATTTCTAAATAGAATAACTCCAGAACGTGAGTACTGGTTGGTAGGAGTTTGCTAAGGTTAGTCATTTTAAGATATCATTAAAAAAACAGTCACTGAATTGTTCTTAGGTTATAGCAAAGCTTATAAACATTATACTCAAGAGGTAGCTTTTTAGGCTTTACTATTTTTGAAAATCTACTCAATTTAACAAATAAGGTAGGCCTATTACATGTTGCAATTTCATACATCTTATCTATATATTAATACGCTAGGGGTTTTTTCTTCACAGTCATAACTCGATAACGGCGGACGGATTTTAACGTTTGAGGTGTCAAATTAAAGGTATGTTTTCGTATATTTGCCAATACGTCTCAGATTTTTAAGAAAGGGCATCACTTAAATACAGTAATGGGCTGAATTTTCGGAACAGTGGCGCTATCTGACAGCGGAAGTCTAAACTTCATGTTGATTGAAAGTACACTTTATCATCGATTTTCATATCAGATGTTTTTTTATGTTTGTTTACAACTGAAGTAACCTTTCGTTGGGTACAGACTTGCTCGGATTTGAGCAACAGAACAACTAATAATATTTTAAAAAATACCCCCGTAGATGCAAACCTGCGTACTCAGCGAATTTCTAATGCATGTATATGTTTCTCACTACCACATAGTGCCACTTGCCAAGTTTCATAAAAATACACGAATAAAAAAGTGATATATAGCATTTGATTTATTCTATATAAGAATAACATTGAAAGCTGAGTACGCAGGTTTGCTGCTACAAGGAACACAAAATATGTGTTTTATGCAATTAACAATACAACTTAACCAGTCGAAGTTGCATACCAAGTTTTAGCGAATTTCCCCTATAGGGAAGAAGCTATTACCGTAGTCGGCATGGTAAGACCTAGGCCCGGGACCATGATAACTTTCGTTTTGAGGTCCCCAGACCCCAAAAACACCATTCGTTCGAAACTGTAAAGATATATATATATATATATATATATATATATATATATATATGTGTGTCCGTGAGCACGATAACTCTCGTAAAAATTATCTGATTTTGATGAAATATGGTATAAACATGTAAACCAACATTTATGTTCGAAAACCAGCCAGATCGCTCCATCCGAAGGGGTATTTTGGGGGGGTTTTGGACCCCAAAAATGTTTTTTTTTAATGGTTTACATGTAATTTTTGAAAAAATCAAATTTTAGTTTTTACCATTGGATTCAGCTTAAAAAACAGACAATTTGGTATTGTGATAATTTCTCTACGTTAATTGGTTACCGAGATATTGAAAGTGCTTAACACAGTACGTTGCCTAATGTTATTCAAATGGAGGAAAAGAAAAATTTTATATCTCGCTTATTTATGAACGTATACTGACGAAACTTGGTAAATGGCTTCATCTGGTTATGGTCTATTGATATTTGCTACAAAAAAATTTTGCCAAAGGCTCCTGTAGCAGCAATCCTGCGTACTCAGCCCCATATTATTCTTATACTAATAATTAAATGCTATATTTCCCTTAATTATGAACATAAATTAGTAAAAACTGGTATATGACTTTACCTATAGTTGAGTTATATTGAAATTAGCATAAAACCCCATTTATTGTGTTCGTTGATGCAGCAAACCTGCGTACTAAGCCCCAATGTTATTCTTATAGAGAATAATTAAAATTGTATATATCGCTTATTTGTAAATATATTTGTATGAAACTTGGTAAGTGGCTTTATGTAGTATTAAGACATTTATATCTCCATTGGAAATTTGCTGAGTATGCAGGTTTGCTGCGACGGGGGTATTATTAATTTATGTTCATAATTTAGGGAGACATTGCATTTTACTTATTCTCTATAAGAATAACATGGGGGCTGAGTATGCAGGTTTACTGCTGTGGGGAAATTCGGAAAAAAATTATTTTTTGTGCAAATATCAATAGACCAGTACTAGGTGAAGCCACATGCCAAGTTTCAACAACATACATTCATAAATAATCGAGATATCAAATTTTAATTATTTTCCATAAGGATAACATTGGACAACGTACTGTGTTTATCTTTGAATATCTCAGCAACGGTTGGGCGTAGAATCACAATTTAAACACCAAAATGTTTTTTTTGTAGAGCTGAACTGATTGGTAACAGTAAATGTGAGGTTTACATTAAAATGGACTGGGGAAAAGCTAAAAACCTTTCTCCCATAAGTTCAACATGGGAGATTTTACGAACACGTTTTTTTGATTTTCTCCGCAACCACTTAACCTAGGTTAATGATTCAAAATACCGTATTATTTGTTATTTTAAGCTCTATAAAATGGCAAACCAAAATTAAGTTTTTTAAAAATATTAGGGTAAAAAATGCAAAAAACTGATTTTCGGAAAATTGTAAACCCCCATAAACCCCCCTTCTTCCCATGGTCCGATTTTTCTGGTTTTCGAACTTAAAGTCATGAATGTCACTTTACACATTTGAGCCAAATTTCATCAAAATCAGATGTTTTTTACTCAATTTATTGTGTTAACGGACACACACACACACACACATATATATATATATATATATATACATATACATATAAATTTGAACGAATAGTGTTTTTGACATCTGGGGACCTCAAAACAAAAAGTTATCCTGGTCTTGGGCTTAACTTTTACCATGCCACCTACCTATGTTGTAATAGCTTCTTCCTTATAGGGGAAATTCGCTAATAACTACATTCCAACCTTACCACTAGAATTAACACGTCTGAATAATACAGGTGTTATTTATCTTGATTTCCCCGCCGATATGCGTGTATTCCTCCGCGCTGGAAAGAGAGACAGTTTATAAAATTGAATAAACATAGAAAATTTAACATTTTTGATAGTTGGAAGTTTTTCTGTTGCTCTGCTAAGTTCCTCCGAACTGATTTTTTTACTGTGTTTTAAAACTATTTAAAATATTAGAGATTTAGAGCTACTTTTACTCCAAAGTGACAATACGTGTTGTATTTATCTTACAATTTTTCAGCAAGATATAAGCTACTCTTAGAAACCTGCACAACTTTTTGGTCTTGGTTAGACCTCAACAAATTATATATACGGACTGAGTAAAATGTTAACTATGTTTAATGTACTAAAAACATGTTTTGGTGGCTTGAATTTTGTAGCAAACCTCTTATAAATATATTTTGATTGACTGAATATAAAATTTAAATACTTGAAATTAAAATTGTAATGTATGCAAGGAAAGCATTGAGACTTCGACAGCCTCTTCTTTAGTGTATAATCTACCGTATATTCATTGTCTGCAGTAAATGAAATTTTCTTAAGATTTATATTTAATGCTATCAAGCTTAACAATTCTTGAAAGCCTTGGCTTTATGACTTTTTATTAGCTCCAGATATATCTGTAGAATGTGTAATTTTTAGCTATCATATTTAATAGTCTGCTCCCCTGCAGGATTTCAAGTGTTTTGAATAAAGGTTTAGAGAAAAAAGCCTTAGTTATCAGATTATCATGGAATACCAATGTGTAGTGAGTTAATATTACATAAAATCTGTCATTGTTTTTAAGAAATGGGATAAGCCTATAGTCAATTAGCTGCCTTCACATTCTGATTATTTGAGTATATATTTCTCTCAACCTCATAACTGGTGCCCAAAAACATCTTGAGCATTCGATTTGCATTGGAAAATGTTCTAAACGGTTGGTTAAGGTTAAAGAAAACAACATATGTTTTAATATCTTGTACTGGGTTTGATTTGACAACTTAACAACACACAATTTACAATTTAAGGTGTATAGTGCTTTTTATTTACTATACTTGTTCACAGCAGCATAAAATAGTTGGAATCTTAGTTTGTGACGTGGTCAAGTAATACCTAGTTTATGGCTACATTAAATTCATTTTAGGATGAACCATAGCACAAATTAACATACAGCGTCCTTAATGGAAATTCTAAAAAAGGATTCTAACATTATTTTAATATTTTTCAAACTGTGTAACAAAATTTCATAGCATGTTGAAATTTAAGGAAATGTTGTTAAGCCTTACGGTATTATATATTTTGGGGAATTGGTGATATTTCCTATACATAGTAATAATCTCTATTGACTGTATATAACTTAAGATATAAAACTGTTTGAGGAAAAATATTAATGAACATTAGTTACAAAATATTATATTTTCCTGTGTGTTATGTTTTTGGGCTAAATGCAATTTATATTCAATGTTTAAATACTCATGTACTGTGTTGACGGTGGTGGTCTTTAAGATCATTGTGTTGTCTCTTTATTAAGAAAAGTGATGTGAGATTAAGTAGTTTTCTAGCAATTTATATATTTTTTGGTTTAAATTGTATATACTTGTTAATTTTAAAATGCCTTATTATTTTTGCATGTTACCTTATATTTTATTATGTTTTATATAAAAACGAGTGCTGTGTGAAGCTCATTAGATAATAAACAGTTTTATCTGATTTATAAATCGCAAGGATTTAAAAAATACTACAAAACAATTTAATGTTACCATACCCTAAATGTGATATATTTAACAATAGTCTTTTTGTATTTGAATATGTGTATATATATATATATATATATCACTGTGTAAATATCAAAGAGATAAATAAATTCTAAATTCCGAAGTGTTCTGACTTCTATATTCTAATTGCATGATAACTACATATACAATAAAGTAACTACAATAAAAATGTGTACATTATTGCAGTTTTTATTTTATTATATTGAACTGTAGAAGTAAACAATATTGTTGAGTAAGTGGTTATAAAATAAAATATGTATTTCACTATTGCCTTATTCTACTACATCCTCTATTATATTAATTAATGTTTAAAATTGTAACAAATTATACAAATTATCCAATGTAGTGGTGAAAAAGGTTTATATCTAACAACGTTTATACATTGTTCTACCACAAAAAATGATATTTTGGTGATTGAGGCAAAGCCTCTCTCCTGCATTATGGTACTCTTTGAGAAAGTTTAATCTCAAAGTGGCAAGGGGAAAATTTATCTTTGAGAAAGTTACCACAGAAGATATAAAAGACTACTGAAGGCTGACTGCCGAGTTAGTGGCAGTTGCATTTGTTCGGTCACCAACGCTAGTGGCGCTGCCACAGGAGTGCAGCCATTCGATCCCATTCAAGTCGCCTGCTGTAGTGTTTAATATTTTTCTGTGAATTCTATATAGCCTACTACTACAATCCTTATTACAGTGGACTCCCTCTAGTTCGGCCACCTCGGGACCGGACCACCGGCCGGACTTCAAAATGGCCGGACTATCCGGATGTACTATCAGAATTTTAAATATCCCTATTAAATGCATTACCTATGCTTAAAAATCAACAAAATATGTTGTTTAAACTTTTTACAACATTATGTACTTACCAAAGAGAAGATTTGGACGTCTCTTGTTTGAATTGTCATGTTGTGCCACTCATAGATACGTTTTTGCAATACATATTAAAAAGTAAATACCGATACCGTACTAAGGATAAAACACATTACATACTGTAAAAACAAAGCTAAAATTTATTTGAGGAAATTACTGTACACGTATTACTTGTCTCATAACCTATAAACATTAAACATTTTTCTTAAAGCTAACTCGCACACGTACAACTTACACTTACTGTACTCACAACGTTTACTCCCGAAAACAGTCCTACATACTAAACAGCAAAAAACACTCACACACGAAATTACAGATCAATCAATCTCACTGTACAGTACTATAACCAAACAGTTTGTCACAGGTTAAGTGAGTGCGACCGACCAATTACAAGCTCGCCCGTAAACTAAACTGACATAAATAGTTTACTGTACTTCTACGGCCGGAAACTAAACATTCAAGATAAATCCTGTCGAATGTCGTTCACCCCACGGCGCGGCGACGTGACGTATATGACTCACCCTCAGGACCGGCCGGATCATCCGGCGGCCGATCCAACCGAAGCCAAACTAGAGGAGGGCGTCTACTGTAATTTTTTTTTTTTTTTTTTCATAAAGCTATTTGTTTTTTAAACACTGTTTTATCACAGCTGATATTTATGTGTAGGCCTATTCTTATCTCTGGTTATATCCATTACCATTAAAAATCTAGTATTTTAATAGTTGAGAATTAAGAACAAAATATTCTCTTAATTAAAAAAAAAATATCAAGTAATCACTCTCTCTTTCTTCAAGAAATTTCAAAAACCACTGAATGGATTAAAATAAAATTTAAAATATAGCAGGGAGTCTACTAAGTTAAAAGCAACCAAGGAGGACCTTTTAAGACATTTAGAGGATCCAGCAGAATTTCTCACGCTTATTTGAACTCTAGTAGGCCCTATCACTATAGATAATTTGGCACGTGCTTATTAAAAATATTACGAGTAATCACCAGTAATGAGCAATGCGTAAAACAATTATACTTACCCAATAAGAGCTTTAAAAATTCCTCAAAAACTAGGCCAATTAACAAAACAGCAGCATAAAACTTGGAAATTTGTTGTGGTCAATTTTTTCTACGCAGTTTATTTTTCCTACGTCTGCCCGAGAAGGCTGTTGTTTTCGATATACGTCGCAAAACAGGTGATTCCCGTATTCATTTTACTTTGCGCACTCTCGATGTACTTTGTGTACTCCAGTGTTTGAACTTAAGAACACAAAAATAGTATGCAAGTAACGTTGTTTATGCATGAATTATGTTGGCAACACTGGATAAACATCTGATCTATTGTTGTTGTTCCCGAACAACAAAAACATAACCTGTATTTTGTTGAAGTTTTAAATAAACTGTGTATATATAAAAAAAAGTGTCCATAAATAGTGAGTAGGCCTAGTTATGTTGCTATTACTTCAATCAGTTATAGTATTTCTTTAAGATAATATTTAATAGTGGCAGCCTTCTTCTAAAAAAACCGAATAAATATAATTGAAACGCTTTATTCTAACTGTAGGAAATATATCATATAGGCAATCATAAATATTATACATATTATACTGTATAATCAATATTTGGCAGACGTAGGAAACATGTAATATGCAACTCGTGCGCAAGATGACTTTGCTGCACTCGAGAGAAACTATTCCGCACAAGCCTACGGCTCGTGCGTAAACATTTCTCTTGAGTGTAGCACCTCATGCACTCGTTGCATAAAAACTATTTTGTGTAGGACCACTTTGATTCTATGATTGATTTATTGTACCTTACTTCCACTTAAAAACCCCCTCAATGCAGGCAAAGTTGGAGGAAGAAACTACTAAACTAGTAGAATACACAGTCAAAAAACTGTTTTAACAAATCTGTGAGATCTTGGATGAAGAATGGTAGCGTTCAAATTCTCTGTCATATTTATTAAATTAAAAAACACATTATGTTTAATTGATTAAAATGCATAATAACTAAAAAGAAGTAAGGCAATCATTAAGTATTGCAATACCGCACAATTGAAGAACTGCTAAAATAAATTCTATTAGATCTTGAATAAATATGAATTAGTTGTTTCAACATCTCTATTAAATTTTAAATTCTGTGTTAACACTTTCGCGCTCCAGTCACAAAACTTTTTGCGTTCCTACCTGCTTCGCCCATAAGGCCAATGTTAACTTTCAAAGCCCATTCCTCCTCAACGGATTATTCGATATCGTTGATTTATGGTTATTTTAAAAAACAAAAATGTACCTAGCGATTTCAGTAAGCAGAATTCCGTTATCGCAAATAATAATCGATCAATAAAATTCCAATAAATATTCAAAATTTATGTTTTTTATGGGCAAAATATTTATAATAACGTTATTCTCCTTACTTAAATCGCTAGATATTTTCTTGATCTTTAAAACTAACCATAAATAATCAATTTTGGACAAACCGTTGAGGAGGGGCAGACTTTGAAAGTTAACATTGGTCTTATGGGAGAAGCAGGTAGACGCAGAGAACTCGAGCCCCCTCTTAAGCCATGCGGTACATCTGATCTGCACCCGCACGGAACCTGTTGAAGTAACCCTTCACAAGCGGTGACTGCGGGGCGCAGCCCTACTCTTTTCGCTAATATTTTTTTTGGCGGAGTCAAAAATAGATTTTGAAATAAGTTATTTTTTTCCACTTATATCTGATGTAAATTATGTTCACTTTCATGTTAAATTTTTTTTTACATGTTTTATGGTGAAAATTATTGTGTCACATACTGAGGATATAGTGATGTGGGATATACCCAATGGGTTTGCCATGAAATTTGGTATAAATATGTAAAATTTCATAGAGAAGGTTTTTAAGCCATCCATTTCGTCCTAACTCAATTGGGTTCCTCCCAAGAGGCCCAAAAGGGTTCCCATATAAACCTTATGGAAAGATAGTTCTTTACATAAAAGCTAACGACATGTTTACTTGAACAGGTGATCTTGGTGATATTGGTTTAGTTGGTAATGGTCAAAGGCATGACAACATCTGCCGGGTAACAACTAGTATTAGGCTACATAACTTAAGTACCGAAAGGATAAGATACCTAGAAGTAAATGGGAATGAACATTAAACTGCAGCACATTGTAGTTAAGTTATTTAATTGAGAAAAATGTAATAACCACCTTTCAGATATCTACCATTATAATGCATCTTTACCAAATGGAGGAAATACTGGGTCCCAAATCTGCTGATACTATAGGCCCAAGTTAGACATCATTCTTCTAAGATTTATTACCTACTTACTTCTGCCACTATCCACCCACTCTTCTTCATTAACATCATAATCTTTCATAACAGAATCAAGTTTCCACCATCTACCAAAAAAGCCAAAATCAATCACTCTATTGAAGAATGTTAAGTATCGAGGTTTCAAGTACGAACAGTTGGCTTTGTAAACACCCAGTTCACTGCTGAAATTGTCAATCCACATCACTGAAAACAATCCAAAACTCAATCTTCTGACAACACCAACATTGTAAAATGTTTCTATAGCAGTAAGAAACTCTTCACTGTTTTTCTTTCGAATCGGTTTTCCAACCTGAAGAACCTCGTTACAGCAATTAATTATATTTTCTCTAAAATCTATCTCATTTGGGTTGGTTTTGAAGCAGGTGTATGCAACTGCGGTACATGTAAAAAGGAAGGCAGACCTCTTTGGGTTCTTTTTTCCATCTTCAACAGTTTCTTTTAATACTTCATAGTAATCAGTTACAAGATCTTGCCAATACTTTTTCCATCTCTCAAGAAGAGGAGTTTTCTTAGACTCTGTTGCTGTTGACAGAAAATGTGATCCAGGCTTTTGATGTGCATAGTAATATACAGTTTTCCTAAATAAATGAGAGGATTTTGCTGAAGATAAATTATAGTATCTCGAAAAGTTAAAGACATTCATATCCTATGTTTAAAAACTCATAAGGCTTAAATAAATCATATGGACTGGAACAAGTTACCAAGGTTCAAAATAACACTGTTTAATCAGTCATAGATTCATGTGTATGACATGAGCATGAATGCAGCCCAGCTTCTTTGATGATAATAATACCATTTTAACTGCCTAACGTTATAAAACCATCACTCAACATCGAAATAAATCACTAGAGCTAAGAGCACAAGAACCAACGATTTGTGAGGTTATGTTATAAGTATATACTTATTTGACTATACTTTTTAGGTATGAATAAAGTGTCTGCTAGCATAGAGGAGTAGTAATTTACCAGAGAGTATATATTTTCAGCAGCAATTTTGTATTTATAAATATATATATATATATATATAAATACACGATTTGTATATATATATATATATATGTATATATAAGAAATATTAAGATATATATATCTTAATATTTAATTCCGTAAGCGAATCGGTCCCCACTAAATATATCGTGCTCGGAAGAAGTTAAGTTAGGTTATGAAGATATATTTTAAAGCTTGAGGGCCAATGACGGTGGGAAAAATATCAGAAATATCAAAAATTACGAGGGCTACACCCCACTGGACTTCAAAGATCCAATGATATTCATATGGAAATATCACTTCACTACAGTGTTTTATCATAGACTAACTACTATAGTTAGTCTATGGCTATGGTTTTGTGAATAAGCAAAATGAACTAATGATCAGCTGTCACTGTTTTGTGTTATGAATCCACTTACACAAAAATCATATGATAGGGGCTGTGTAAGCCACCAGTATTATTTATTAGAGGTGACAATTTATCATCATTATTTATATCCCAGTACTTTTTATATGTGCTCATAATTTATGTTATTAATTTTACCGTATTATATATTTTTTCAAGCCATGATCATGTTATTATCTAAATTCTGTTTTGAATAACAGCGATCAAAGCCTTTCTTTGCCTCAAAGAAATTTATCATACAAATTATTACAACTTTAGGCATGCAAATATTTGTTATTTTTTAAGAATAACTGGGTAATATTTTTTAGCCATAACTTCCAGCTTCGACATAGTATAAATTGTTTTAATAGTTCTTTTTCCACTTTATATTTTTTTACTTCAGTATTAATGCAATTCTACTTAAATCTAGTATTTACACAGTGGAGTCCTATATGCGTATCAATGTCTCTGCTGTATGGATTTGCACCATGGTGTAAATATCAAATTTGTCTGCTTTTTACACGTTGGGTTTGCACTGCATTCCCTAAAAGCGTTTGCGAAATGCCTCTGGGCTGGGCAATACCCCCTAGACTCTTAAGAGTTGTTGCATAGACTATTATAGTCTCGTCTCAATCAAGGAGATAAAAAGAGGCAATTCGTATCAGAAGATATGTGTACTCATAACAAAAATAACTCTAGCGTTGAAATAAATATAATAAAGTATGCTAACAACAGAAGTTACTCTATGTCGCGGGAAAATTGGAGCAACATGTTACTATTATTGTTTTATTGTTTAGGTTGTGGTTTTCTATTTTGTGCTGCTGTCAAGTGATTAGTTAGTTACTAATTAGTTACTTAATTTCGTAATAAAGAAACAAGTAGCGGACTGTTAGTAAATGCTAGTATAATACCTAACGTTACCTTGGATTATTTATACAAAGCTCTATGCAATTTTGAGTTCAAATTAGTGTTCAGCACAAAATACTGTTGTGTATAAATTTCACAAGGGTGAGTACATTCCCAAAGTAAAGGGTTCAGTAAAAATTTCATAAGGGTTAGTACATCATCAAAATAAAGGTTTCAGAAGGTTGATCATTGAAGGGAGAGTTATTTCTTTTGAGTAAATAAGCCTATTATTATTAGGCCTTGGTGGCATACATCTTGAGTGGCAGTTGTTTAGTATTAAAAAGGTTACAATACCTGGTTGTTGAGTGATTCTATGTAATCCAATTTATTATATTATGATCGTTTCAGGAACATGTTCCATTCTTCAGATCTTCACTCATATCGAGGTCGTCAAAACAGTTTAAAACATTGAAAAACAAACATTGAAACTAACAAAAATTTAATTTAAAAAATATTAAAATGTGGCCACAGGCGCACACTGTTCGGTTGACATGTCCGGACTCAACGGAGCAGTGTGTGTCTGTGGCTACATTTTAATATTTTAAAAATAAAATATTTGTCTCAATATGCGTTTTTCAATTTTTTTACCATTTTGACGACCTTGATATGAGTGAAGATCGGTGTTCTGAAGATCTGAAGAAGGGAACATGTTCCAAAAACGATCGTAATCTAATAAATTGGATTACATAGAATCACTCGACAACCAGGTATTGCAACCTTTTTAATAGTTAGAAAAGTAATTCAGACACTACTCAAAAATGGAAAAGTTGTTAAGTAAGCGACACTGGCACTCTTGCTCTTGTCTAGGGTTGTTTTCACATGACCAAATTATCTCATAGAATTTTCCTTGGTTGATATGGCGTAGGAATATTGGTAGCCATCTACTCTGTACGCGGGACAAAAGGCTTTGAACTAAGCTTCATTAGAGACTTGCGCATTACCAACATCTCTACACAATACACCGTAGAAAAAACCAGCAACTGACGCTAGCGGTACAAATGCATTGTGTATGGCAATATTAGATTTGTATTTTTTTGGTAACTTATTAATCAATTTGACCCTCCTGAAAAAGATGATCACATATGTTTTTGTTGGAAACAACGGTAAAGTGGTAAAAATTAGAAAATAAAATTAAGAGTTTTGTTTGCAAATGTAGAGTTATCTGTGGAACTGTTTTAACGTTTTATTCTTACGAGGCTTCTCTCACAAAGATGACTGGAGATAAACCAGTGATTCCGAAATCGATGGATCGGTGCCACTCGTGTATCTCCATCAACACCAATGTGGCTGCAATACAGAGATATGCGAATCGATGCAATTGCGACTTGTACTGCAGTGCGATTGCGATTTGTACCATGATGCAATTGCGATTTGTACTGGAAAATTTGATTTGAACAATGCTAAAATCAACTGGTAATTGAGCTGACTGGTCAAAAATAAACAAATATTGCCATTTCGGAATGTGCAAACCGTGTGAACACTGTGAAGTCAGTTATTACAATTCCATCTAATTTTCTGAAGAAATAATCTGCGAGTTTTTAATTAAACACCTAGTTGTGAGTCTAATAACCAAGTGTCCAAAGTGTGGGAATTGGCTTGTGCTGCCACAAGATAAGTGGGAAAATTGTCGTTGCAACAAAGTTTCACTTAACAAGAAGAAGGCTCAGGTGTGCTGGTGGAGAGAGGCTCTATATGGGCGGGTTTGTCTTTTTTAAATTCACGGTCACCGATGAATTTAAAAAAACTGTCTTTTTCACAACCCTCGGCGCCAGCCCTTCTTAGAAGAACACTTGATTGTCCAATCCCATAAGTTACGGTTGTGATAAATTGGTTTTAGTTTATACATAAAGTGTTTACTGACAGCGTTATAACAAGTTCAAAGTTAATTAGGAGGGCCAGGCACAGCCGTTGAGATATACGAGGCGAAATTCGGGAAAATAAAATACAAATCGAGGCCGTAGGGTAAAAGGAAACTGGGTTTTAGGCGGGATTGAAAGGGGAACAACAAATACTTTCCTACCTCCGAGGAAAGATTGAAAAAGAAAATACGTAGGCGCGACCCAGAGCATAACTAATTTTAGACAGTTAATAACCAACAGATATAATAATACCACGTCACTTTAATGAAGTCAAATAAGCGATCTAAGAGGCCCCAACTTCGGGGAGGCATTGATAGCCTGGCTATAGTTTCCGTCATAAAATAAACCTGTCGCCAAAGGCGGCAGTTCGTCGTGCCGTTGGCGTGACCTAGAGCACAACTATATTTAGATTTATTAATTATCTAATATATACGAATATTCTATAGTTACTGCAATAATTCTCTGTTTGTACAAATACAGTAATTAGTTGTTTGGTAACAAGCAACCTACGCGTAACAGCATCTTATTATTCTATAGAATTATAGATGGAGATTAAGGAATAAAACAAAACGGAATGACAGAACTGATGCTATATTTGATCGGTGATGCGGTTCGGTGATGCAGTAAGGTCGCGTATTCGGCCTTATTCATGTGTTTTGAATGTGTTATACTAATTTACCAATACCTTATGTTAGGATCAATACATATCTTTAATATTTTTACCTGTAGAGTTTTGCCCCTGCTTGATAGAAAAAGTGCAATCTCTCCTTTCCCGTGTATTTTTTCTTGAACATGTATTCGGAAAAGTAGCCGGCGAAATGTTTCGACTTGACACCGTATTTTGGGATTAGATCCCGGATGTCCCGCCACTGGACACTTGATTTTGTTTGTGTGTTTCTTTTTCGATCTTTCACTGGAAGTAGTAAAGTATTTGTTGTTCCCCTTTTAGTCCCTCCTAAAACCCAGTTTCCTTTTGCCCTACAGCCTCGATAAAATTTTCTTTTCCCAAATTTCGCTTTGTCTATCTCAACGACTGTGCCTGGCCCTCCTAATATACACAAACTTGTTATAAACTGTCAGTAAACACTTCACGTATAAACGAAAACCAATCTACAGCCGTATGGGATTGGACCCCAAGTGTTTTTCTAAGAAGGGATCGTGCGGAGGGTTGTGAAAATGATAGTGGTTCATTAGCCTCCACAACTTCTTTATCGGCAACTGTGAATTTTCAAACAACAAACTCGCCTGTATAGAGCCTCTCCACCAGCACACCTGAGCCTTCTTCGTGTTAAGTGAACCTTGGTTGCAACAACAAAATTCCCACTTATCTTGTGGCAGCACAAGCCATCTCCCACACTTTGGGCACTTGGTTATTTGTCTCACAACTTGGTGTTTAATTTAAATTCACAGATTTTTTCTCAGAAAACTCAATGGAATTGTAATAACTGACTTCACAGTGTTCACATGGTTCGCACATTCCGCAATGGCAATATTTGTTTATTTTTGACCAGTCAGCTCAATTACCAGCTGATTTTAGCATTGTTCAAATCAATTTTTCCAGTACAAATCACAATTGCATCGCGGTACAAATCGCAATCGCATTGCGGTACAAGTCGCAATTGCATTGATTCGCAAATCTCTGTATCGCAGCCACGTCGGTGTCGACGGAGATGAACGGAATATACGAGTGGCACCGATCCATCGATTTCGGAATCACTAGTTTTTCTCTGTTCATATTCGTGAGAGAAGCCTCGTAAGAAGAAAACGTCAAACATTAAACAGTTTCACAGATAACTCTATATTTGTAAGCAAAACTCATGTTTTCATTTTCTAATTTTACCACTTTACTGTTGTTTCCGACAAAAACAAATGTGATTATCTTGTTCAGGAGGGTCAGTTTGATCAAGGTATAACAAAAAAATACAAATCTAATATTGCCATACACAAAGCATCTGTACCACACTAGCTACTGAAATCATGACATCCTATAAACCAGGTTTAACATGGTAGCTGCCACGCCGACCAGTAGGGTTGGCACGACATGGCTGAGCTAGATAGATGCTTCCTGCCGACATCTGGCAGCAATCAAATATACTTACTAGGTCGAAAACAACAATTCCATGCCAACTAAGTTATGCATTGTATGAGGTTCCTAATACTTTAAGTTAAAACTGGTTCAAAAATCCGTTAGTGTATGTTCGAATTGTGCCATCTTGATTGGGTTGGCTAAATTCTCAGTCTACTCATTTGTGTAGTTTTGTTTTGTTAAGATATATCACAATATAGTATAAAATAGAATAAACCTGATTTATAATGCGTTGTTATTGCGTTAACGCGTAATTATGAGCCTCTATTGTTGTATGAGGATTATTATAATCAACTAAGCTACACATTTTAAAATTAGGCTATTATAAATTCATTAAAAACGAACCATATTTTATAAATTAATTTAAATTTAAAATACGTAAGGAAGAAAGACAAGGAAGTGATTACTATATTCCATGGTGCAAGGACACCATTAAGACAGTTTAGACTGACCTGCAGCTAGCAAGGCAAGCAGGTCAAGCTAGCCTTGACCAAGCTATGTCTGCTGATCAAGTGCAGCAAACATGATACAACTGAAATGTGAAGAAAGAGTTTGGTGATTGAGTAGGGCCTAACCATCCTAGGATTATAGGTGAAATTTATCCCCTGGTTTAGAGAATAGTAGGTACCTTGACCACTCATCCACCTGTTCAGACTGGCAGCCATATCAAATAAAGTCTGTTCGCTTGACAAGTTAGTTCTGTTTTTTTCGCACGGATACACCATTATATGTCAGAGAAAGGTTGCTGGTAGTGTTCATAACGGTATGGAGAGTTAACCGAACCTTGGTGCTTTTCAACTGTAGGTTGTGACATCCGCTAAACTAAAAGTTAGCTCTAGAAGGATTAATATTAGTGGACATTAAAAGTTACTTATAATAGGCCTATCATGTTTTGTTGTTGATGGGATGAATTCAGAGATCCTCACAAGTCAACTGAAGCTTGTTGTGTGCCCCTAGAACGTTAGTTAAACCAATACCTGTTCCCTTTACCAGATCCAGGAGTTTTTTCCCAATGCTAATGTCCCATACCTCACCTGGTTTCTTACAACCAAACAGAGCCATTCTGCTTGTCCCGAGTCTCTCGCAGTCCAGTTGATGTGCTTGGCAATCTCATCAGACTGATTGCAAAGTCTACACTCCTGCCTCTAGGTTGTAATTCCAAGAGTGTTTCCTGAAGCGGCCGTGTCCAGTTATCAGAGCGATTACCTGTTTAACCTGACCTCAGGCCAACATTCCCAACCAGTTGGTGAAGTGAGCACTGGTGTCTGCTAGCAGCTTTTTGCCTAGTGCTTATCCAGAGTAACCCTGCTATTGCTGGCGATGTAGGTCCCCCCTAGACCATTTAAGTTTATTGATCGTTCTTCTATTATGCTTAAGTAAAAATAAAAATTCTCATTCTGACGCTGCTATTAGAAGATTACATTTGAGCAGAAATGAGATAGGTTTGAGGCCAGCATCTGATGGCTGCAACAAGATGTTGGGAGTATTTACGTAGGTTTTACCGTTTAAAAAATGTTGTACACATGGTTTTTTTAAATATAGCCTGGTAACTTATTAAAAAAAAATGTTCATTTCGAAAACTGTTGTGACGATAACAATATGTTGCACTGTAACATCAACATAATACAGGTACCGGTATTGTAAGATTAGGATTTTTAACCAAGTAACAGCTTAATTACTCCCCTTTATGTTACAGATGCCTAAAACTAGAGAGAGCAAGCGCAAAACTCAAGATGTTTCAAATACGGACACATCACTTGACGCCCCGTCTACGAGTTCACAGCCTCCTCAGCCAGCATCGTCTCGCCGAAGGGCGTCTGCTTTCCGAGGGTTTGATGGCAACGTTGACCAAACTGAACTGACTCGTCTGACTCGTATGCTGGCTGAGAGTGGAGGTGATGGAGGGTCACGTGAGCAGGTCTTGAACGAGGTAAGAGTTAAACCACTGATAATAATTGAATATACTTTTTTGAAGGTTAAGATAAAGATTGTTTGAATTTGTATATGTTATCTCGTTCGTATGTTGTGACATTTGGATTCAGTTGGTTTTCTTATACCTTGGAAAAAAACACATGTCTCTTTCCATTTGTTATTGTTGTTACATTTTTTGTGAAGAAGGGGGATTCCACTAAGACCTTTCATACAGACACTGCTCGAAATTCTGCACCCAACGTTACAGTTGTGTTTGATTTCTTTTTAGTTTGGTTTTTCATGCAGAGATACAAAATATGTTATGGCCTCGATAGGTGAAAACAAAATACAATAACTGTTTCCTTTACAAATATTTGTATATAATTTACTAATCTGTACTAAAGTACACAGTTATCATTGCAGCAAACTTACACATTTGAGGAAGGTGACCTTCAGCACATCCTTTGCCATTTAAAGTACAACATGCCTATAAACGAGGTTAATTTTTATACTTAATAATATTATAAAAGTAAAAGTGGTGTCTGTCGTAATGTCTGTTGGCATCCTGTAGGGTTGTGAGCCGACATTGAATTTTCGTAATGAAACTTATATCAGAATTTTGTATCTTTTTTGTACAGCAAAAAGGCTTCCTTTTGAAGCTGTAACCAATACAAAAGTCGGACTACAGGTCTAGCCCAAAAACATAAGTTTAATAAAATTAAAAACTAACCAGGACATTTTTGATCAACTAAAATAAAGGCTCTATGATAAAAACAAAGTCGGCTCACAGCTCTATTTAAAAACACAAGTACCCCAAAATGGAAAAAACCATGCCATATTATTGTAATGATGTTCTTTTCTGCTACAAATTACAATTTTTGTACCGCTCAAATAAAGGTTCTGCAGTTCATATAATGAAGTCGGCTTACAGGTCTACTTCAAAAACACAATTCCACGTAGTTAAATACCAATTGTGTTTTATTTTTGTACTGCAAAAAGAAAATTGTTTACCCCTTTTCTTTGGAAGCCATAACCAATACAAATGCCGAACTACAGATCTAGCCCAAAAACACAAGTTTAATTCAATTAAAAACTATGTCAAAATGTTGTACTCTTTTTGTGTCATTAAAATAACACTTCTGTAATAAAAACAATTGATATTTTTAATATAGTTGTACCAACAAAATTAAATGTTGAATTATTTTAGTGGTACAGTAGACGCTCTTTTATCCGGCATGTTTGGGACCACGCCCATGCCGGTAAATCGATTTTTCCGGATAATAGAACTTTTTAGTTATTAATGGGAATACAGTAATCTGAGAGTCTGTCATCTCGCTACAGTAATTAGCTGTGGTCGCGTGCGTTGGTTTACCTTGGCACTGCTCCGGAACACCTGCATTTGTGTACGGATAGACAGACAGACAGACAGACAGACGGGCGGACAGACAGCCGGGCGGAAGTTGGCGTCTAAAAATAGGTTGAATACAGTAGTGTACTGAGCAAAGTTTACGAAAATCACTGAACGCTACTGCTTGAGACGTAAACAAACAACAGGTGACTAAGAAAAAGGCGGGAACAGTCCAGCGCAGTCACAGTACGAAACGGAAACGACCGAAAATACCTGAAAAACCCCGGGTCGCCTGGTGCCGGTTAATAGAATGTGCCGGTTCATAGAATGCCGGATAAAAGAGCGTCTACTGTACAAACAAATAATTTTGGTGGGTTACAAATGTTCAGAAAGAGAAAAAAATTATGAAATAATTAGTTTTTAATTTTATTAAACTTGTGTTTTTGGTCTTTGGGCTAGAACCTTTAGTCCTACTTTTGTATTGGAACTTCCAAAGGAATGGGGTACAAAAAGGTACAAAAATAAGACATAGGCCCGATTGGTTTTTCAATTCAGTGGACTTGTGTTTTTTAAGTAGACCTGTTATGTGAGCCGACTTTATATCAGTTACAGAGCCTTCATTTAGGCTGTAAAAAATTGTAATTTGTAGTAGAAAAGAGTAAAAAAATAGTACGATAGTATGGCATAGTTTGTTTTATATTTTACGGTAGGGCCTACTTGTAATTTTACATAGACCTGTGAGTCAACTTTGTTTTTATTATAGTCATTATTTCAGTGGTACAAAAATTTCTTTTTGTGGTACAAAAAGGTAAAATGATGTGATTAATTTGTTTTTGATTTAATCAAACTTGTGTTTTCGGGCTAGACCTGTAGTCCGACTTTTATATTGGCTATAACTTCCATAGGAAAGGGGTACACAATTTTCTTTTTGCAGTAAAAAAGGTAGAAAAGGGTACAAAATCCCGATATAAGTTTCATTACGAAAATTCAATGTCGGCTCACAACCCTATATCTATTCCGTTATAGTGTTGTTAAAAAAAATCCTGAAATATACTAGGTGAATATATTTATAAAGGTTGCTAATATGTTAGGGCTATGCAAAGGCCTATTCTCCCTTAACAAATTATTAAATTATAGCTCTCCGCTTTAGAGTCCCCCCGAGGGTCATTAAAAGTTCCAGTGTTATTCTAATGGATATTCCAGTGAAGTAATTGGAAGAACAGAAATAAGAAAGTCAACGAGATTATAATAAACAATCCTTTATTTTCATTGGATGAATTTTTTTATAGAAAAAAAAACACATGAAAAAGTAGAAAATTTAAGCTGCAGTATTTTTAGACTTAATATTTTTTGTATAAGCCTACACAATTTATAATTGTTTTTCGGCAAATAAATATTATTAGTATTTATTAGGCCTGGTTTTAGTTTTATACCAAGGCAACAACAAATATTAGGTAAAGATGTTTTAGAAATTAGAAGATATTTCTAATTACAAGTTCCCAGTACGAAGTCAGGTAGACCAACTAGTTTCTTATAAATATTACGGTATCAGTATTTCTTACTAATTAACTCATTGAAGAGGAAAAAGTTCTGTAATGGAGGCATTTTATCAATCAATCATTTATTTGTCAAATAAATTGCAATAGGCTGGAGAGCAGCTCCTGCAATATATAGCTCATATAATTTATCGGCATTAAAGTAACAACTGTTTTACATTTTTTTCCAGGTGTCAAAGGAGAAAAGGAAACGTTCCAGTTCACCCAAAAATAGTAAGACAAAGCAAAGAAAAACATTGAAAGTTCCCGATTTAAAATCTGAAAAAGAAAACTCTATGGATTTGTTTAAAAAAGCCCAGGCAAAAATAAATTTTGATAAGAAAAAAACACAGGGTCGTACAAATAAGGAGAAAACAGTATATATTAATGAACCTAGCACTGATGATGCCAAGTGTAAAGGTAAAAAAGACTTCCTAGGTAGTGAGAGCAAAGGAGGGAATTTCGTGAACATCTTCAACAACTTGCAAAGAGGATTGTTCAAGCCGTCTGCTTTGGATGAAGTAAGTTTTAGAATCATGTACCGTACTCTTCGATATGAAAAGCTTGTAAATGTATAAGTTTAATCTTCTCTGTTATCTCTATCGTTTTCGAGAAGTTAAATGTAATATTGGTCTATAATTGAAGATATATTAGGATTGAACAATTTTATACACCTACAGAAATAAATAGTATGCCATTATATAATGGTCAGTGTTTTATCAGTGTTTAAATTGGTTCGAGATTTGTTTTAGTAATTCTAATTTAATCAGCAATGTTAGTTGTCATACTTAATTGAAAACATTATGGTTAGTATTTGGGTATTTTGGAAATATAGTTAATTTTATGTATAGAACTTTAAATATAACTCAGATTGCTGAGAGCTTTCAAATGTCTTGTTTGGATCCTTATTAGGCCTAAATTACAGTGACAAATCAATATTAAAATTATATCTATGTTGTCTAATCTGGACTTTTGTTTGTAACCCAACATTTTATTTTGCTTTCGTGAACTTAATTTGGTGTGCTCTTTTTTCTCTTAAAACTGATTATGGATCGTCTACTATTTTGCCCTTGTTTGAGTTACCTTTTATGGCTATTGTAGCTGCAGCATTGTAGTCATCTGTCTCTGAAAAATCAGTTGACCAAGTTAATAATTACCTTAATCCTCAAGAGACAAGCTATAATCAATTTAATTGTAGTACTTTTTATATAATGTTATAAATGTTAACCTACAAAAATAAGTTTGTTAGAGGTATGATTACTGTCACTTGGATCAGCCATAGACAATCTCTTATCTCTGGTGGAAGGGAGAAACATTTCTGCGGAAAAAGAGAGTGATTTTTATTAGTGTTGTAACTATAAAATATGTTTGTATAATTTGGAATGTAAAAGGCACTATTACAGTATGGTAGTTAGAGAGAGGGTGTTTAAATATTTATACACTGTTTTGTTAATTAATGTATGGGTAGCTCCTTATGATATACTTTTTAGCTTCCCTTCAATTACTAGAATCAATTATCGGAGTGCAATGATTTAGAAGAGTATTTGAGAATATAGCAAATCATCAAGTGCAAACATTAATGGTATTATTTAGGAAAACCTCAATTCTGTTACCCCACAGAATTCTGTTGTGACGAAATAAGTAGGGTCACAGCGTGTTAGGTTTGTATTAGTCCACCTGCAGAGTTCAGTAGAGCGAATATACGGTACTGCTTTTGCCCCAGTTACTTCTCAGTTGATTCACTGTAAATGTTCTCTCTACATCTCGAACATCAAAATAAATATATTTGTTTGAAAAAAAGAATGCCTTTCAAAATAGCCTTGTCAGCTAGTAAGATTTTAGCAATCAGTTTCATCCGTAAATACGTAAAACCATCGCAAGAGGGTTAAATTGGCAGTTGTGGCAGTTGTGTTTTTCTTTTAGAGAGGGCATTATTATCAGAATGTAATTTTCCAAAACAGTGTTCCTATTTGAAGGTAATTTAAACATTGACAGTGGTAATTCTGTGAACGAGTTTTGAAAATGAGTGTAACTAATGGTCTAATGATTTCAGATCGCCGAACAGGTGGCCGTGAGAAGTCTGCGGTGGTTCCGAGTGTTTGTGAAGCAGGAGACGACGGACCTGCGAGTGACGGCGATGGCGTGGCATCCGTCCAACGCTCACCTCCTCGTCTCCGGTGGGAAAGCCGGGACTCTGGTCTTGTACAAGATAGATGAAGAGGGAACTTTCGATGTCTTGAATCAGCTCCAGGAATTTCCTGGTGTAAGCCATATTGCCGGTTTAGTTTTTCTAGCACTAAAACCAAGTAAGGTTAATGAGTCCAACAATATTTCAAAATATACCTTCACTTGCATACACATTGGTAAATAAACATATAATATTGTAAAAGGCAATTGTTTTGATAAATCAAATTAATCATTATCAGACCCAGTGATGTCATTCTCTGAGGTTTGAGATCACATATACCTGTAGCGAAGTGTGGGATCATCCCTGGATTCAGGAAATCCCTGGCTGAAATAGTTTACAGTTTACAGCTTGATGTATTCTGCAATCAAATAAATATGAAAAATACATCGTAATCTATTTGATCTAAAATTCCAATAAACATAAACATTTCCAGACTAAATTCAACACCTTGGGTGAAATTAGGATTCAATCCCTGAGCAATGGTTTAAGTTGGCTCTGCTCAACTCTTCTATCTCCACTGTTAGGAACAGAGCAGCTGTGAAGTGCCTGACTAGCAAGTCAGACGAGGCCGGTTTGTTCCCGGCCCCGGCCGACTCATGTAAGATCATGAGCAGTCACCTCTGGCTTGTCCATGTGACTAATGGTTATGGTACCTCGCTGTCTTTATTCCACCGCAAAGTTCAATACCCTATAGTGACGGGCAGTCGAGTTTTTTTTTTTTAATAAAAAAAACCTGTGTATAACTTGTTTTTGTTACCACGCCAATGACCTCTAGATACTTAGTCTAAATTTGTGGTGATGGTTGAGTTCATGTCATTTCATAAATTGTTGCAGACAGTTTCTGTCACTAGTTCACTAGTTAGTAAACAAAGTTTCACAAAGTTTTCAAATCTGGAATCTGACCCCGAAACGCAGGTGAAAAGGATACCTAGAACAAAACAAAATTAGTGGTACAATCCAGGCAAAGCTATGCCAAACAAAAATGTAACTAAGAAACACAAAGTCAAACACACAAATAAGCCAACACTACTGCACAAGGTACAGAGCGGGTGCTTAGAATTTGACAGGCGGCCATGGCTGTGGAAGGTTCAGGCCATGTGGCCGGCGGGACACGTTTTAGTTTTCTGACTGCTTTTACAGTTTGTGTTTTAGATTTCCTGTTATTTTTTCCAGCTCAGCCTGGATAGTGCCTCTACGTTTTTTAGGTTCTAGTTGTCCTTTTCACCTGAAGATGGGATCTGATTCTAGATCTTGAAAAGTCGCGAATCTTTGTTTTATTAATCAGTGATGAAAAATGTCCGCAAAAACCTCTAGATAGCTTTGCGATTGCAATGTAAAAGTCATGCCTCACCACTGACTCTTAACACTCAAAGCCCTGTTTAGCTTTGCTATGTTATCCAAATAGATATCTGTTTTGAACCTCAACAGTCCAAAAACTCCTGACATATCTGCCCAGTCCACATGATATCAATGTGATATCTACCTATCCTCAAGTGTGCACTGCACATTCTTACAACCTCAACACAATACAAAAGAAATAAGAGTGTGAAAATCATTGCTCCAAAGTTATACTTGGGTTTTACAAAGAAAGTTGTCCTCTCATATGTACCGTGTGTTTTTATGTTCTTCATTGACCATACATTTTAAGATTGTAAAATGATGCAAAAAGGATGAATTGTTGGCAACAGGTCGGCCCAGGTGGTACAATGGAGAATATTAGATTTAACACCAAGCGCAGCGAATTGGAAGTTTGCACTGCAAGTGTTGACGGCACCGTCGCTAGTTACAACTTTGACACCTTCATCAGGAAACCTTTGATTGAATCTAGCGATCCTTATCGGTATGTGGGCTATGTCCCCTTTATTTGTCATCTTATGAGTTAGAACTATTTTGTATTTGGAATAGGAAAGATATCATAATAAAGGGGTGTTATGTAAATTTTTGTCTATTTATTCATAAAATATATTTTATGTGCATTACAAAATTAGAGAAACAATAGTTACATCAGATACAAAATCTAATCTAACTATAGTAGTATGATAAATTACAGAATCTAGAAATATAAATAAGAAATTGTACATTCTCAAGTGGTATTAAAATAAAATTTATTACTATTATAACAAAAATACACTTTAAGTTCTCAGTAATAAGCTGACATGAGCACTAAGCCTGAGCATCGGCTTTGAGCAGTGTCCAAAAGTTAAATAAAACCATCAATTTAACTCGATAAAAAACACCAATGAAAAATTATGGAGATGAAAATTATGAGATTAGTTTTAAGATAAACCCTTTGACTGCCGAGGGCCAATTGTATCGTCTTTTAAATCGGCTACTTAAATATATTGTTAGTTACTGTATAAGCAATTGTACTGTTATGAGCGCTGCTAATGGTCTGCATATGACGTGGTGTAACCTGGTAGGCAAAAACGGAACTAACTCAACCTGTACTGAAATAATACCCAGTCTGATCAGCTGCTAGTTTGATCAATGGGTGAGTGGTCTAAGGCACAACCCTCCTGGCTAGGGGGTTGCTAATTGCTATTGGAATGAGGGTTTCAATCCTGTCTCAGTCAATGGTTTTTATGTGCATCTCATTGAGAGTTCACCTGTCTGAGGCAAAGTTGAAGGGGAGGGCGGACCTTAAGCAAACTGTGGACAGCTCGGTTCCAAGGTGAGGTGGATTCATTGTGAGTTGCAGATTTGATCAGGTTTTTTACTAATTTGTTTACCTATCCTCAATGTTTGAGTGTATCGGAAGTACACGTTGACAGTAAAGAAAAAAATGTATGACAGTTTACTGCAATAATATTTAATTTTGTTGAGATGCTCCAATCATAGCAAACTCTCATGAGTAAATTACATTCCAGCGTTATGTTCTCAGGGTGTGGTTCTGTGCAGTGGACATCCATCGGGACGGCAAGTTGGTGTACGGAGGAGACTCTGTGGGCAATCTGGCCATACATCACCTTGATAGCGGGAAAACTGAGTACGGACCCAAGACTAGCAAACTACATGCCAGCAAAGTTAAACATCTAGAATTCAGTCCAAGGTAAGTTAAGAGCTAGAATCTGTAAAGAAAATTTCATCCATTGTTATCAGCAGAGGCTCTATTAGTTGCCATATACACAGTTTGCAGTTTAGCTGCAACGGGGTATATGTAAGATTTTATTTAGTAACTATGCCCATTTAACAATTAATCACGTCACTCAGTATCACCCTTTTAAAATACAGCAGCTTTGTAACCATTTGGATGTTTCAGGGATCCGAACTTGTTTGTTACGTCTTCGCTTGACAAAACAGTGAAACTGTGGGATATTCGCAAATTGGATGGAAAGAAGAGCTGTATCGAAAGCCTGGAGCCCTCAATGGGCATTTCAGCTGCTAAATTCAGGTGTGCTTTAGTTAAGTTAGTAGAAATTACAATTTTTAATATTTATTATAACTTCTATGATTGTGAATGACAATTTTAATACACTAATTTGAAAGGAATTAAAAAAATATATAATTGTTTTGTAGAGGTTTTCAAAACGTGCATGTATACATATGTTGTTTATTTTTTATTTTTACCCTAATGAAAGTTGTCCTCACTTTAAATCAAACCAAGTTAAATTGTGTTAGATAACACTATCATTTAGCAATTGTGCAATTCATGTTCTCTAAATGAGGCACTGTTCAGTGGATATCTCTGTTGTGTATATGTAATAATAACACTCAAATCGTCAACTTATGTTACACACAACGCACATAAAAAGTAAAAAATCATGCGTTTAAAATTAGAGTATAATTAAAAGTTCTTTAGTTCAACAAATCATATTTACAAATAAAAAATTTTAAAAAATACTGCTATCTTGATATGAATAAAATCTTCACTTACAATTTCCCTTTTGTTCTTCTAGCCGCACAGATGGCTGTCGCTTGTTGACAACGGGTTTGCACTCAGAACTGAGGGTGTATAAGGCACCATTGTGGAATTTGGAACATAAAATACCCCATCCTCACCGACCCTTCCAACATCTCACTGTTATCAGGGTATGCATTCAACTTTAATAATCAGTGTCCGTTAAGTCCTGGAATGGATAAATGTTTTATTTGCTGTTCCAGGTAGAGCAACTTTGTAAGATAAAATGACACAAATGACACACTGTCCTCATTGGAATATCTGTGTCAGAAATTACATACAGCCAAAGGTGGCATTTAAATACTATTAAGTTATCTGAATTTTTAAATCATATTCTTTTAACCAAATTTTCTTTGCTGTTTTTCATCTTCTAGTAAATTCATACGGGATTCTGTTCTAAACATTTCCAGACTTATTTTAGGCATTTTCAAATGTACAAATTATTTTAAATTTAAATTGTAATTATTACGGTATTATTAATTATGTTAAACTGTGTACAAAACACAAAACTATGCAAGGATGTACTCTTCAATGACTTGCCGATCTTGTCACTGTGACCATCAATAAGTCAAAATTCTTAGGAAGATCTTTTATTTTTTTCTCAAGGGCCTGTCGCCGTAGGCCAATAGGCTTTGCAACAATCCATATGTTTACCCTGATAATTTTACCCCTAAAAAACCTGTAATTTTAATTTAATGTTCCAATGTTTAATGTATATGTAATTACAAATACCAGCCACCTTTGAAAACCCCATAATAGGAATGTTTTAGATAGTCCTATTAGGTAATTTAGTTATTATTTCATAGCGAGGAAAGATATTAAATAGCCTAGTCAATAAATATATAATAGCCTGTATTACCATGTAACAAAATTGCTTCATAATCAATATCAATCTATTTTAATAATTTTCCAAATTCCAAATTTAGCCCCTCCTGCAGTTTTTATATAGTGTATGTGTAAAGTAGGCAACAAGAGCCAACAGTGATCTAGTGAACCATGACATGTGTGATTTCTTATAACAATACCAGACCTTCCCTTCTCTTTCATGATGTGATGTAATCAATTTATTTTTGTAAATATATTGTTAGTCCGTTTTTTCTTTGAAAAGGTGAAGATATCAGTTTTGTATGCTTTGAAATAAACATAGGTTTTGTTCTGTACATCTGAGTTTTCATTGTAGGCAGGGACGCCATTATTTTAGTGTAATTAATTGTAAACAGTGAAGAACACGCATAGACAGTTGGAGTAACATTACCCATAACCCCTAGCTAGCAGAAGGCAATAACATCTGATTTTAGTTTATAAACATCCAATTAGGTTAAGTAAGAAAGAAAGAAGTTATTATTATCAAAATAAAATAATCAGTAAGCAAATAGTTAAAAATATAGTTAGTATTATTACAGCTTGTGCGGCGATCTAAAGACAGCGAGGTACCCTTAACGGAAATAAACATATAGGCAAGCCAGTGGTGACCGTTTGTGAGAAAGTATCGTAGCAGTCAGCCGGGATCGAACCTACACTTGATTATGGCTGACTTGCGAGGCCAGCGCTCTACCTCTGAGCTATCGCGTCCAGATCACCTTTATAAGTCGAACTTCGATATTTCAAAATATTCTATCGCTCAATTTGTGTCCTTTTCCCCCTGAAGTTCGAGTTTATGCGGTTCCAAAGTAATTTATTTAATTATTTATAGTTACTTTTATTTTTGAACCAAAACTGTGATTCTGCTTAAAGTAGTTGTTATTTCCACAGGCAAGCTGGCATCCTAGAGCAGATGTTTTCGTAGTTGGCCGCTACCCTGACCCTAAGGTAAATAATCTTTGATTTAAAACTTTAAAACCTAAAGCCATAGAGATACATTGCCCATGTTATGACATGTGCCAGACTGACAGCTTTTGGTGCTCTATAGACTGTGAACTTCTACACTCATAATCATATCATATCATAAACATCATATCATATCATATCAGGCACAACATAAGCCTAATCATAGGGTTTGTTTGTTTGCTTTAATCATATCATTATACATCTCTTCACACAACGTATAAAAAAAAAAAAATAAAATAATTTTTATCACAGTCAAGATAATACAAATTTTATTGCAAATGTAAAGACCATAAAGCTAACAGTAGTTACAAGTGGCAGTTTGCAGTAATTTTCCCTTGTTCAGTTATAGAGAAATGTTTTGCTTGCATTTTACAATTGGGTTCCCTTCCAAAGAGATTGACATCAATGCTAGATTTATCCCACAGTCAGCAAATTGCCTTATCCCATCATTGTTTCATACCATAAAAACAACGCTTCACTAATTTCACAGTGAGAATCCTTCTTCATTGTCTTATTAACTTTTGCACCATTTTCTGAAGCTTGTTCTGAACACTGATTTTTCTACCAGTCACTAACTGTTCTCGTGCCAGTTCCCATTTCCAAAGCTATTTTTTGCAAGATTCACCTGCTTCAAGCCTCTTTACAGCATTGAGTTTCTGTTCTAATGTTAAAACCACTTTTTAGCGAATTTCTCCTATAGATAGGGAAGAAGCTATTACCGTAGTCGGCATGGTAAGACCTAGGCCCGGGACCATGATAACTTTTCGTTTTGAGGTCCCCAGACCCCAAAAACACCATTCGTTCGAAACTGTATATATTATATATATATATATATATGTGTCCGTGAGCACGATAACTCTCGTAAAGATTATCCGATTTTTATGAAATTTGGTATAAACGTGTAAAGCAACATTTATGACTAAGTTCGAAAACCAGCCAGATCGCTCTATCCGAAGGGGTATTTTGGGGGGATTTTGTACTCCAAAAATGGGTTTTTCGAATTTTTTACATATAATTTTGGAAATATTCAAATTTTAGTTTTTCCCATTGGATTCAGCTTAAAAAAACACACAATTTGGTATTTTGATCATTTCTCTACGTCAATTGGTTACCGAGATATTGAAAGTGCTAAACACTGTACGTTGTCTAATGTTATTCTTATGGAGGAAAATAACGATTTTATATCTCGCTTATTTATGAACGTATACTGACGAAACTTGGTATACGACTTCATCTGGTTGTGGACCATTGATATTTGCTCAAAAAAACAATTTTTTACCAATGGCTCCCGTAGCAGCAAACCTGCGTACTCAGCCCCATGTTATTCTTATGGAGAATAAGTAACGTGTTATCTCCCTTCATTATGAAAATAAATTGATGAAATTTGATATATGGCTTTACCTACATGAGTTAAATTGATATTTGTATAAAACCCCATTTGTTGTGCTCCTTGCTTCAGCAAACCTGCATACTCAGCCGCCATGTTATTCTTATGGAGAATAATTAAAATGTCATAAATCGTTTATTTATGAATGTATATTGATGAAACTTGGTATGTGGCTTTATGTGGTATTAATATACATATATATGCATTGGAAATTCGCTGAGTACGCAGGTTTGCTGCTATGGGGGTATTTCCTTTCACGACCATTTCTCATTTTCACTGGTCAAACTCTAACACAGTGTTTGTTTAACTACATAGTTAACTAATCTGAGAACGACTGTAGTATTTAACAACAAGAACAGTGAATCATTTTGATTAGACAGTAATATTCTACCAACACTCTTGACATTTTCCCTTTCAACAGCATCTGCAGCTCCAACTTGAATATCCCCCTGCTAAAAGTCTGTGTGATTATAAATGTAAACTCCCAGAAGTAAAACATTTAGTGGTAGATCAAAATATGAAGGGTTACTTACCCAGATACCGTCATAGATGCTGTTGCTACTCAATTGATGGCTATAGTTTCAGCCTCATTGAGTGACGACAGTACCAGGGTAAGTAACCCTTTACATTTTTATCCCGGAGGCAAACTCATGAAAAAGTTTGTTTTGTGTTCTGTTTTTATGGATGCACATTCGTAGTAATCTTGAGAAAATAAATCTAATACTCCATAAATTTAAGATTGGCTAGACACATCTAAGCATAAATATCTATTACTAAAAAATTGCTAATCAACTGAATAAAACAGCACAACAGTCTGTCCCAAATTGTCAACGATTAATTTTATTTAATAAATGTTTAGTCGGAGTTGCCGTTCGATGATGTTCGCAGCGTGGACGTTTTCTCGGCCTCGTCAGCCAGGCTGTGTCACGAACTCACAGACACGAGCAAGTTCATCAGCAGCCTTGCTGAGTTCAACTCCACGGGCAGTTTTCTAGCCTCGTCCTCAGGTTAGTGACTTTATTTTTTAATAAAAAAATCAAGTTCAAGCCACATCTATAGTAGAGTAAAATCCTTCTTTACTAATGCTTTTATTTATTTTTTGATACTTACCAAAATGAGCACATTCACAGCTTGTTTTGTCTAAGAATCATCTGGTTTGTTACAAATACCTCCGCTTTCCCCCATGGGGAGAATAAAAGCAAATTATTGTCTGTGTGGGTTCCTAGAATAGAGGGAAAGGTTGTTTAACAGGACTTAACTGCTAACATTGAGCAAGTTTTACTTTTTCCATAATGTATTTGAATGCAGAGATAAACTCTGTGAGTGGCCTCTCTAAGGTTAACAGTCAGTTTTTCAGAACAAGATATAGCAAACTTAAAATAAACGTTACAAGCCTCATTGTGGAAGTTGTTTTACATAGACCGTGATTAGAACAAAAGCATGAAAATAAATCTATTTATTGCCCTCAACAAAATATTACCTTAGTTATTGCTAACAAAATATTATAGCGTGTTTGTTTTTTTTTTTTCAGAAATGTTAAAGTGGATGTCGATCTACAGAGTAAAACATTACAATGTCAATCTACAGAGTAAAACAATATCAATGAGTAACATCATTGATATTTGATGTTACTTAACTCGTTCAAGTTTAAGCAGTTTTGATTTTTCCAAGTTAGGAAACTAAAAATTGGCATTTGTTTTAAATGACTTAAATTTGAGAGTATGCAAGTGTAATGCATTTACAAACATTGTGCTAAATCGTCTAACTTTTACAAGTTTCCGTCTAATGATAGAAAGTTTAAGAGAGTGTGTTACAAAGTTTATAATCTTGTTCCAGGAAAGACCTTGTATGTTTGGAAAGAAAGACCCTAAAGCGTTTTTTTTCACCAAAGGCCTTTGAGAGGTATGTATTCATTAACCCATTAAGTTAGTAATTTTATGTTGTTCGCTATAGCCTATATCAAGATCCGATTATTGGTGCACTCTAGTAGCAAATATTGTGACTAATGACTGTGCGCAGCCACGGTTCTCTCCGCTAAGGACGTGGACAGACTATAAACCTATCTAACGCTGCTAGGCTACTGGTCGTGATAGCCGTGTGGGCTAAATTGCTGAAACACCTTGGTCAGGTGTTTACTCAGTTTGTGTGTCGATTCCCGCTCACTACCAAAACTGACTAGTCATGCAACTCTCATTGAATTAACCAGTCTGTGGCAACGTTGGTGGGAGGGCCCAAGTAAAATAAACGGTGGCAGGCTTGCTTGGAAGTTGACGGGATAGGTTAATTATTTGTGAGTTGCATGCGGTCAACACTGATTTTGCTACGTTTTACTTATGTCTACTGTGTGTGCCAATCAGCCCTTTAAACCGAAAATACTGGCCAAAGTTAAAACAGTTTAAAAGTAGATATTCAATCTTTTTGAGATCATTGTAACTTTTTATCTATTGTGATTGAGCTTTATTATAACTTTGAAACAATGCTTGTTATAAACAGAGAAGAATTGTTAAGTTGTCCAATATATTTATTATTTTCTCCCTTATTGTTTGTTTTTCTTCTCGAGGTGTATTTAAGATGTTACGTGTGAGGATTAAATGGCTTGCCTTTGCTTTTCCAGATACATAAAATACATGTGAAAGTGCAAAGAAAATGAAGACAGGCTGTTATTCTGTTTGGAAAATCAGGGTTTTAGGTTAGGTATACAATTTGATTATTATAACAGAATTTAGAAACTTACTTTATATTACCACTGTTGGTTTGCATAGGTTACAGCAACTGAAACCGATCCGTACAACACTTCTCAGGAATCACATTCCAGTTTCTTTTGAAGTGAGTTTATTATGTATAGTGTAAGTTTAAGCTATAAGGAGGTTTTATATGATATCTTGTTATCAGTCATTATTTTTTTGTATTCTTGGACTCATTGTAAGGGTATTGAGAACTTAAGCAGGGTTTCTTGCAACAAGGAGAGTAAACAGATCTAGGAGAAGTCTAAGGATTTAATATTTTAGGGGAAAATTAGGTAAAAAACCATTCAATTTGATACAAAATTAAAAAAGAATTGGACAAAACTGATTCGTTGGTGAGTTTTATCCCTTCATTATGCAAGCACTATTATTTGCGTGTAAACTCTACTGCAGATCACAATAGCCGGATTTGCAGAGTTAGCTCTGATGGTTAGAACTAGCTCTGCCATTTGTCAAACGATGTAATAATAATCTTGCCACTCAAAAGAAATGAAAAATGTTTCTTCAACTTAATTTATGCCATTAATTTTTAATCAGGGGAAAATGTTCTCCTGATAATGAAATAGCTGGGAATGTGAAGGAATTTTGTTTGCCCTTTTTTGCAAGGCAAACTTTAGACAGGTTAAAAACAGGTTTCATACACATTAAGGGTGGCGAGTAGTGTTTTTTTAAATCGAGTTGAGTCGAGTCTAGTATTGAACCAAACTACTCGAGTATCGAGTCGAGTCGAGTAGTTCTTTAAAAAGTAAAAAATTAATTTTATTTTTTGTATTGAAAGCAATGTTTTTTACATATTAAACTTTAATTATAAACATAACATTTTATTGAATTATTAATGTTATTATTTATATTAATATAACTTTTATTTTACCATGAATGAATAATGATTTAAATGAAAAATATATTTATATATATATATATATATATATATATATATATATATATATATATATATATATATAGGCTATACTGTTTTCAACAACCATAACAAACAAAAGACAAGTATTACAAATATATATCCATATAAAGATTTTTGGTTGGTTTATCAAAACCAAAACATTTTAACATGAAAGTGATTTTTTTGCCCTGACCCAAACACTCCCTGTCCCTCTCTCTTACTTGTCTTAACTCACAGGTATCCATAAATCACCAACCTGTTATAATATGTCTCCTTTCATATGAGCTAAAAATAGATTTTAAGCTTATTTTTCTTTATTTCAGTCACTTATTTTGTTAAACATTGGTTAGGGCTGTAAATGTGGGTAAACGGTGGGGGTAACTACGCTAATTTCAACTATCTGGGGTAAACGGCGGGAGTAGTCAACTACTCGACTCGATAGTTTTGAGTATTTTTACTACTCGACTCGGCCTTCGAGTAGTCTTAAGTACTCAAACAAATACGCGAAACTCGACTACTCGCCCACCCCTAATACTCATCATGGAACTTTAAATTTGTCATGAATTTATGTTATGTTGCCATGAAATTTTTGTCAAGCCTTGCTTGTCAAACTATTTATTAAGGTGAATACTTTGTAAGAGTCAAAGTTTAATTTACTCCAGTTTATTTGTTAATGAAGTAAGGTTCTTGGGTTATATACAGAAATGGTCTCTTATTCATGTTTTACACTCAGTGTAATGTTTGTACAAAATCATTTCAATGAACTTGTTTGTTTAGTTAGTTATTAGTTGTATAAGCTTTGTTATGTTGTTTAAATTAGCTAATAAGTATAGCTGTAGACAAATTAAAATTACAGATTTAAGTCTTGTAAAGATAGATCTGTTAAAAGAAGATCTTGTACAAAGTTGTATTTGTTGCACCTTAAGTACTACAAGTTTTTATAGTTCTATAACTTTTGTTTACATATTTGTAAAATATTATTCTAGTTTTACCAGGCACAGAAAATGTTCAGATCACAAAATTAAGTTTTCTTAAGATTCTTGCTACTTTGATATTTCATTTTTGTATTTAATCTAATTGGAATTTAACATACAGTGTGTAAAAAAAGTCCACCCCCCCCCCTTTAATTTTTTTGTTCGTTAAAACAAACTAATCCCCTTTGGGGAACGATACTAACTTAACCCAAAGTATCTTTTGATGGTATCGGAAATTCGGAGTGCCCCAAAAATGGGGGATTTTGGGGGCAACTCAAAATTTTTAAATGTAAACCCCTTTTGAGTGACCCCTCATTTTAAAGAGCTTTAAAAAAATAGACGAATGGTGGAGGTTGGAGGCCTGTAACGTGTTTCTATCCAAAATGGCAGCTTGTCAAAGTTTTGAATACAACTCATTCTTGAAACCTGGCGTCCAAGACTTTTGGATTTTTAATTTCACCTTTGGTGACTTAAACTGGAACGACTCTTGAAGAAATGCTATTAAATGAAGAAGTGGTCTCTTTTTGGTGATATATACAATTTTTAGTGTCCTGCAAAAGTGGGGGATTTTGGGGGCAACTCAGAATTTTCTGATGTAAACGCCTTTTGAGTGACCCCTCATTTAAACAGATTTTTAAACCTAGGCGAAGGGTGACAGTTAAAAGTAAATTTAACCCCTTTAAAAGGGGTTTACACTAGGAAATTTTGAGTTGCCCCCAAAATCCCCCATTTTTGCGGGTTCTCCAAATTTTAAATATTACCAAAAGGGACCAGTTCATCATTTATTAGCATTTCTTCAAGAGTCGTTTTAGTTTTAAGTCACCAAAGGTGAAATTAAAACTCCAAAAGTCTTGGACGCCAGTTTCAAGAATGAGTTGTATTCAAAACTTTGACAAGCTGCCATTTTGGATAAAAATACGTTAAAGACCTCTAACCTCCACCATTCGTCTATTTTTTCAAAGCTCTTTAAAATGAGGGGTCAGTCAAAAGGGGTTTACATTTGAAAATTTTGAGTTGCCCCCAAAATCCCCCATTTTTGGGGGACACTCAAAATTTCCGATAACGTCAAAATATACTTGGGTAAAGTTATTATCGTTCCCCAAAGGTGATTAGTTTGTTTTAACAAACAAAAAAATTAAAGGGGGGACAGACTTTTTTTACACACTGTATAACAAAACAACTAGGCCAGTGTGCACTACTCGAGTACTGGTACCTTAAACTTAACTATTTGAAATATAAAGCAACTGCTATGTAAAATAACATACACGAGAGTTAAAATTGTTCATTTAAAAAATATGAGAAAACATTGAAATAATCTAAATTCATTTCAGTAGCCTAATTATAATTTGCACAGTAATCATTGTGACAAATTCCGAAATGTTATTATATACCCTGATTTAGCTGATTCATTACCTCATGGATAGATGAGAAGAGGTTTTCATGATGTCAAGCATTATTATAGATTCCAATTAGTCAGGTATATTAACTATTTATATTTCTCATATTTTATGGTTTTATAGTCAACCATAAAGAGTTCAAAGAATCACATTCTTTTAATAAAATAATGTGATTTTTTAAACCTTGATCCCAATTAGTTTGATCAATCAACCCTCTACTTCAAATTTAGTCACAAGCCATAAAAATATACATCGGCATATGGTACCTCAATTTCTAAAATAAAACTGTTTCTATATTTTTAACATAAAAAAATGTTTCCATTGCAAATAATTAATTTTTCATTTTAACAGATTGCAGATAATTATTAATCTTTTATAATTTTCCAGCCAGCCATACAGCTTATCACATCAGACAGTGTGCATTGTTTTTGCCTTTGCCGACATCAATTTTACACGTCCTCTGCAATTTTTTTCGTTGCATCATGAAAAATACTAGATCGCTAATTCTGAGTATTGAACTTGAGTATTGATAGTAACTTACTACCTGAATACTATAAATTTATTTCCAAGTCTCTTTTACACTAAAATTGATCAAGAACCTGCTTGGTTTGGGGAAGTTATCTTGGTAGGAGGAGGAGTGATGAGGGATAGGAGGGGGTGGAAAAATTTGTGGTTGCCTGACCCCCTCCCCCCTCTCCTTAAATATACTGAATGGAACATTTCATAATATATATTGTTTTACTATTTTCAGGTGTTTTTATTTTATACATCTATTATTCATAATTATTTAAAATTACACCATTTTATAGATTAAGTTGTTTACATAAATTTTGGTTATAAAACGTAAGATAGTCAATAAGCTTGCTGTGTGCAAATTGCTCCTGCAAATGTTGTTACTTGTACAGATTGTTTGTTGATGCACAGTACTTGTTAACCTTTTTAGTTGTAAGTTAGTTAGATACAAGGCAGGTTAAGTTTAAAACCTAATAAAACCTGGGTTAGTATTTGCCTAATAAAATCTTTTGTGGTAAATTTGATTATTGGAATCAATTGAATATCAGCGTGATGGTGTGACACAGACAATTTAGTAATGTATATTTTAAACTTTTCAGAATTAGCCAAAACAAGTTAGAATGTTTACTTAGAATAAAATCAAATGCAACAAAAATCACAAATAGTGTTGATAAATGTTACTTTAGAAGAGTTGAGGTAACAAATTTGTTACAATTGGCAGTTTGTATACTTTTAGTTAGGTTGAATGTTTTTGTACTTGATCTACCTCTTGCCTTTAATTTTTTGTTTAAATTACTACTAAAGTCATTTTTATAATAATTGTGTACTGAAAGTTCAACGTCAACATAATTCCAAGTGCCTCATTCAGATATTTTCACTAATAGGTAATTTAAAATGTTTTACAAAATATTAGCATAGTGTGTTATTTTTAAGATTGTTATTAAGTTTGTTACTCTTTGGTTAATTAACACGTTCGCTGCGCACGAAAAATTTTGAATTTTGTGGATGCTGAAAAATGTTTATTATTGATTTACTTTCCTATGACGAATAGAATACCGACCATGTGGTTTAAAAGCATTCCAGAACTTTAGTTTAGCCGCTAATGACGTCATAAAGATCCGGTCGATTTCAGGACCGTAGCACCCGTTGCGTGTACACACATAGTTACAATCACATTTTCAGCTACATTTGGTACATAATCAGGATCGTCAGGATCACTACCGGTTTCATCATTGTCATCATTTCGTGAAGTGGAAGCCATTATAAAACAATATATAACACCACAGGAACACTACTCGAAATAAGCAGAACAATGCGCCAAAAAACACACAAAATACGTGGCCGATACGAAAAGTAACGCCGCCCTACAACACAACGTGACCCGCACTACACACAGACAGTAAATCACCTGCCTCGAACAAGTGATGGGCTCACACTAACTGGTTTAGTTACAATAAAGAGTGCGAAACCGTTTCCGGCCGTGCGGCGTGCAGCCAAGGTCAGTGGAGACAGACGCAAATTCTGGAAACTGACGCCGCCCGGCAACACTACGGGACCCCTCCTACACGCTCACAACATATCACGTGAATCGACCAGGTGCTCAGCTCAGACTGACTGGTTTAGTTTAAAAAGAGGCATGTCCCGATATATGGACACGAGCGTGCGAAATTATGCAAGGATGTGCTTATATGGGAAAATGCGCAGCGAACGTGTTAAACAGCGTTTTTCACATTTATATCACATTCATACAACACAAAAATCCAGGACTACAGAAGTTGCTAATTTTAATATAGTGTACATTACACTGTTTCATACCAAAAACTAAATTTCTGTACATTAAGCTGTCATTCTTATATAATATCCTGGCACTGTGCTTGAAACTGTTTTTTAAACTTCCTATAGGATTCTAATTGAGGATCATCCAGATCAGCTGACTTGAAATTCTAAAAAAAACCCACGACATTAGCCAAAATAATAATAAAAATATTACTGCCCAGAAACCTGGTTTTAGCGATAGTCTTTTTTATACAATTTTCACCACACTACGCTGTAATCACCTGTTTTCGGAACGTCATTTGAATACCGAAAGTAGAGTTTTTCCGCCCAAGGGCTGAAAATTTTCGGTCCTAGGGCCGAAAGCCAGCTGATCTATTTAGACAGTGTTGCCAACTTGTTTTTAAGCGTACACGACATTACCTGGTTAATACGCGCATACTATTTTGTGTTCTTTGGTTGGAACACTAGAAAAATGACAACAGATTTCAAAACATTGTACTATCGATGTTTTGTTTATTGGTTAACTGATTTTAGTCCGAGATTGCATGAGGCCGCTCGTGTTTTATGACTGATCACATTTAACCCGTTAATAATTGTAGTATGGTGAAAAATAGCGTTCGCACCTCTGCCGAAAGGGTTTTGCATAGCCCTCGAAACACGATCTCAGGCCAGCAAAACCCCACTTTCGGCCCTTGGTGCGAAATATACTATTACAACTTAATCCTGTTTTACAACAAAATATTGTTTTCATAATAGCTACTCTTAAGTATTATTATTGATCTTGTTACCTTATAGTTACCTTTTATTTCTATTTCTTTACTACTTATACTTCATTTTTTGTTACTTTAATAAAAAAATACATTTTTCCAAGCCTACTCTGTTTATTGAACCTTATTTTTTTGGATACATTTATATTTTTTAGCGAATTTCCCCTATAGGGAAGAAGCTATTACCGTAGGTGGCATGGGAAGACTTAAGCCCGAGACCATGATAACTTTTTATTTTGAGGTCTCCAGATGCAAAAAATACTATTCGTTCAAATTTATATACAGTAGAACTCCAATTATCCGAATTAATTGGGGATCGGGCCAATTCGGATATGCAGAAATTCGGATAATCAGGTATACCTCGGGAATTAAGCAAAAAACATCACCAAACATAAAAAATCAGAATTCTATCGACAAAGTTATTATAAATGTAGTGAACAGAAAGTGAGCGAACTGTATCAAGAATATACGTCATAAAAAATTAAATTACAGGAGTTAAATTGAATACAGTATATACAGTTGCTCTTTTCAATACATACTGTATGTATTTCACTGTTCAATGTTGGTTATTTCACTTGAACATCTTGAGCAAAGTGAGTTTATCACTTAGCGAAAGGACAAACACGTTTACGTTTTGTACTCATTTCGAACGATATCTCGGTGAAAGAACAGTAGCGACTGATGATGAGCAGGGCGGGAAGGGAGTATGACTCATTTGTTCCCTGCGAAAATATCGTCCGGAAGGTAACAGCGCGGGCTTTTATTTTAGCGCTCACGGCGCATTATCGCTACACGCGCTCCCGCTGTTATTTTCTTGATTTTTATATTTCTATTATTTCACTCAAAATCGATTCGGATAATTGGATATTCGGATAATTGGGGTTCGGATAATTGGATTTCTACTGTATATGTGTCCGTTACCGCGATAACTTTTGAAAGAAACGCCCGATTTTAATGAAATTTGGCACAAATTGTAGAGTAATCTAAATTCAAAACCAGACTGATCGGACTTTGGGAAAGGGGTTTTATGGGGGTTTTGAATTTTCCAAAAATCAGTTTTGTGAATTTTCCCCCTAGAATTTCAAAAACACTTGGTTTTGGTATTTTGAATCGTTAACCTAGGTTAAGTGGTTGTAGAAAAAAGTCAAAAAACGTGTCCATAAAATTTCCCATGTTAATCGTATAGAAAAAAGTTTTTGGATTTTCCTACGATAATTTTACTAAAAACTTCACATTTCTTTTTAACAATCAGTTTAGCTCTACAAAACAATCATTTTGGTATTTTAATTGTTATTCTACGTCTAACCGTTGCAGAGATATTCAAAGTGCTAAACACAGTACGTTGTCCAATATTATCCTTATGGAGAATAAATAAAATTTGATATCTCAATTATTTATGAATGCATATTGATGAAACTTGGTATGTGGCTTCAAGTAGTTGTGGTATATTGATATTTGCACAAAAAAGGTTTATTGTTGATTTTCCCCGTAGCAGCAAACCTGCATACTCGGCCCCCATGTTATTCATATGGCGAATAAGTAAAGTTGTACATCTCCCTTAGTTATGAACCTAAATTAATAAAACTTGGTATGTAGCTTCACCTGGTTGAGTTATATTGATAATTGCAGAAAAAACAATTTCTTATCTTCCTCGTTGCAGCAAACCTGCGTACTCAGCCCTAATGTTATTCTTATGGAGAATAAATAAAATGCTATTTATCACTTAATGTGTGAAACTTGGTAAGTGGCTCTATGTAGTAGTGAGACACATATATATGCATTGGAAATTCGCTGAGTACACAGGTTTGCTGTGACGGGGATATTGTTTAGTATCCATCTAATTTTAAAATAGTAGCCTATTTGATAAGTAGAGGTTGAAAGGAACACATTGAAGCCTGAAATACATAGTAGAGTACCTTCCTAAACTATAATTGTTTATGAATAATCCATAATATGCTTTGTATGTGTCTAATATCTGAGTTTTGTATGGACGGTCCAGTATCTAGTGTTTTCCTTTGTTTTATTTTATTCACTTTTTCTATCAGGAAGTCAAAACTAGTTGCCTTTGCCACGTTGGAATTAATTATTTATGACAAAGAGAATAAATCTTATTCAGCCTCACAATCATTCTTTTAGTACTAGAAAGACACTTAAATCCCTGAACTTTTCTGAAACAACCAGAATACATTGATCTAATTGTTTTTTTGTTTTGTTTTTTGTTTATTCAAATTTTGCCTCTAGAAACGGGATTCGAGTTTTCCGATTAGTTTTCCCAACGAACTTCTCCTACTGATTAGAAAGAATACCTAGAGTGGGGGCGGAGTGGGGATTCAGTTTAGTTACAACTTAACACGTTCGCTACCAGCCGCCGCATATATGCGGCGGCCGGGTCACTCTGTCAGCCCACGAAAAAAATCATAAACTTCCCTGTAGACTAGTCTTAGTACTAGCTACAGACCAAGCGCCGCATATATAAGGCGGATTATCCTGTAGACCATGCCTAAACCATCTAACCTTTAAAATAGACCGTTGCGAAGAAATTTCTCATTTAGTATCAAGAAACCAAGGCCGCAGTTCTGCGGCGGCAGTCTATTTTAATGAACCCAGCCGCCGCAGATCTGCGGCGTTGGGCTATGAGTAGGCCGCGCCCGCCGAAAAATTGTGGCGGCAGTCTGTGGTTACGATTTTTTTTAACATTGTGGTAGCGAACGTGTTAATAAGCAGAAAGAGCAATCAGAAAGTGTTTTGTGCAGGGCTGTAGACAGCTTTGACGGGCCCCGGACAAAATGACTTGGCCAGGCCCCACCCCCCTTTGCCAGCTCTTGCTATCAGTAGGCTACATTGACTAAACAGCATTTGACAGTTAGCCAGCCCTCTTTAAAACGTCAAATATACAAAGATTTTATCACATGTGAAAGTAGGAACTGTATTTATACTAAACAAAATGTACAACACACAAATTACAAAGTGCAAAAATAGTGCTAGGTCTAAAAATGCCAAAGAAGTGTCACGATTCGTGGGAATGGTGTCTTATTTAAGCATGTTCATTGATAATTTTGGGGAACTTTGCGCACCATTAAATGGCGTAAATTTACTTGGACTGAACAATGCAAGGAAAGTTGTATTAAATTAAAACGAGTTCGCAAGCAGCACGCTGACGTGAAGGAAGTGAATTTCCACATAAAAACTTTTAAAACTCAAAATCAGTGTAAAAACATACATTTGTCCAATTCTTATTGAAATCTGAAAACATTGATTTTTTGGCTGTTCTGATACTCCTGGTTTCATTTACTTGCAAAGCTGGAATACAATTTTGCGCATTATAAGGTTAGGAGAAGGTCCATACAGGCTTAAAAGTAGGCGTGAGGTTGCTGGGGATGACTCCCCAGCAGTAAAAGTACTATAACAAAGGAATAACAGGCTTTTCTAGTATAAAACCCCCATAAGACAACGTACTGTGTTTAGTCGATACACATTTTCTTTAATAACTCAGTAAATATTTATGCTAGAATGACGGGAGAGGGCTTAAAACTTTCGCCTTTTTAATTCCCATCTTTTAACATGCTTTGATTTTAGATCTGGGGCCTTTCTGACCCTTTTTGGGCCCAAAAACTCGAAATTTGAAAGATTAATCCCCAAAAAAAGGGGTTTAGAGTTTTCCGATTGTTTTGCCCAACGAACTTGTCCAACTGATTACAGAAAGGAACGTCCCTACCAAATTTGAAGTAAATCGGACAAAAAATGTGACCGCTAGAGTGCAAACACATATATATATATATATATATATATATATATATATATATATAAATATGTCTGTATATATGTATATATACATATATATATATATATAATTTTGAACGACCCCCAAAACGTGTTCAGGGGGGTCACGTTAGGAACTTCTATGGTCGTCCCGGGCTTAAGTTTCACCGTGCGGGTCATGCTAATAGTTCACTTTCCAAAGGAAATTCACTAACAAGCTATAACTGAGGCTCCTGTTCTACAAATTCCGGATTTTACTAAGCAGTTTATTCTAACCTGTGATTCGAGCGATAATGCGGCCATAAGTTTATTGTCCCAGATGGTGAATGGAGTGGAGAAACCTGTCGCATATTATTCAAAGAAGTTTCCTGAGCCGAGATATGTTTAAGCACCTATGAAAAGGAATATTTGGCAGTTGTTTATTCAATTAATAAATTCAAAAAATATTTAGAGTACCAACGATTTGAGTTACGCACAGATAAAGCGGCTCTTTCTTGGCTTTTGTCGCACTTTTGAAAATTGGGTAAAATAGGGAGATGGATTGAAGTCTTATTGTCACTCCCATTCACAATAAAACACATCCCAGGTAAAGATAATCATGTGGCAGATAGGGATTGGAATTTTCGTTCACCTGGCGGAGTCGTTCACTCCGGAGTTACCAACCTACCGGAACTAGTTCCTTGGAGTAGTTCCAACTCCGAGCGATAAACGAACTGAGTTGCATTGGGACGGCGGCGTTGCGAACTTACAGTTCCGCCGTCCTAACTGAAGTAGGAACTAGCCGTTCCGGTCGTTCCGAGTCGGAGTCGGAGTTGGCATAGTTGAGTGGGAGTATCGTCGTATTTTAGGTTAGGTTGGCCGCAAAAGCTTCCAATCTTTGCCTCAGGTCTCGTTCCACACTCATTTGGTCACATTTTAATTTGAACTTCTGTTTTAGCGACTTGTCTTAAACAGTTAATAAATATCCTATGGTAATTAAATGTTCATTAACTATATAAAGCGTTTTTTTTATATAAACTACTTCTTTGCCATGTTAGTTCCTTTGGAACTAACTCCGGCCCAAGTGTGTGAGTTGGAGTTATCGTTCCGGAACCCGGAGTAGTTCTTTCGGAGTCGTTCACTCCGGAGTTACACACCTCTAGTGGCAGATTTTCTTTGTCGACATTTTGATAAGGGGACGGACTTGTCTGAAAATGTAAATATTTTACTGAAAAGTGAAGGGGGTAAGAGATTGTTTGTAAATAAGACTGTAAATAATATTAGAAATAATATTTCAGAACCGGAAATAGTGTCCTATTTAAATAATTTTCCTGTAGCCGATATTGACATTGGTGAAATGCAAAAACAGGATCCAGAACTTTTAAAGGTGTTTGAGAGTATAACAAATTGCACAAACAAAAGCAACTTTGTCATGAGAGGTAGTGTTTTGTGGTATGTGAGTTCCAGCGATAATTCCAGAAAGGTATACCTGCCCGAGTCACTATTGGAGATGGTGTACAAATATTTCCATGAGGAGCTCACGGGTTGTGACCAGGGAGTCTACAAGACTTGAGGCGGGCAACACAGCACTTCTACCACCCTAAACTGGCGCCATACATCCGTGAGAGGATTAAGAGGTGTGAACAATGTTTGAGCACCAAAGCACCCGCTCGTTACCTGCACGGCTCGCTCATCAGTGACACGAGAGATAAGCCCATGGATCGAATATACACCGATCTGATGGGGCAGATGAACTGCTCGGTAAGTGGAATCTGTTATTTAATGATTGCTGTTGACCATTGTACAAAGTATGTATGATTGCCATAAGAAGGGCAACCTCGCATAACATAATTCAAGTGTTCCGGAATTGCATTTTTAACAATTTTTCATTGTGTAAAGAAATAGTGTCAGACAATGCAAGTTATTACAGGAGTGGGGAATTCAGATCTTTTTTGTTTAATTTGGCAATAAAACATAAAACGACTGTGCCTTATCACCCTCAAGCAAATTTAAGCGAACGTTACTTAAGAAACATAAAATCAATTTTGCAAATTTATTTTAATAAAGCCACAAATAAATGGGATAAAAACATGAGTGAAGTTCAACAAACTTTAAACTCTGGGAAAAGTGAAAATACAAAGTTCAGCGCATATGAGTTTATGGTAACCTACCCCCACAACGATTCGTTAAGTAACACCTGGGAATTAAATGATTTGACGCAAGAGGATGTAAATGCTGAAGATGTTTGTAATAAACTGAAGGAAGCAATATCAAATAATAAGAAGAGGAATGAGCGAAATAAAAAGTTAAAAGTCTACGAGGGAAATAAAAACCGCCAATTCAAGATCGGAAGCTGGGCCTATGTGCTAAATAGGCCTGGTGGAGGTAATGAGAAATTTAATGCTAAGTTTATTGGTTCGTACAGAATCTTGTATTATTTAACTGATATGAGTTGTATTTTGCAGCACAAAAATGATTTGTTAGATGTTAAAAAGGCACATGTCAGTCAATTGAAACCTTATGTAAATATTTGTAAATAAACTTCTGTTATATGTTTGTAAATAACCAAGTCACAAGGTGTTTCGCAAGTTTGTGAAATAATTTTTTCAGGCTGTTTAATAAAATCTATTTCAGTGAGAATAAAAAGGTGGTTGTAATTGACAATACTGAAGACATGAAGATGTTGAAATGTGATAAATAAATTATATCTTGGACTACATGAATTATAAGCAAGATATAAATTAAGATAATTTATTGAAATAAATTAACGGGTATTGCTAATTCAGTAAAACAATCACCTTTCTCCAAGACGACAAGACTCAATTATAATATTTTCTTGTGTCTTAGAATAAATTTTTAGTTAATAAATAATTATAAGGTGGATGAATACAGCGACTGAATGGACAAACAAAAGTAAAGAGAAACATATGGAATTAAATATTTTTACTGGTTAGCTGTGAAAGTTGTTCGAATACCTGGGATTTATCCACATTGCGGCACTCACAATTTTTTTCACTGATCACTAAAATGCAGCACTTGAACCACAATAGACCAAACTTCACTTCGCTCACTCCCCGTTGTCGGATTGATTCATGGTTGACGTTCAATGGGGACAGTGTTGACACTTGGAGAAATATTTTTCAGAGGAATGATTGAAAAATAAATCCTTCTGTGTTAAACAGCGTGAACGGAATAAATAGTGAAATAATGTGTATAACATTTATCTGCCGTTGAGGACTTTTGTTCTGGGAGTTGTTGCTGTTTTCACTGCGAAGACGATCCCGGAGGACTACCCGATCTGCGCAGAACTTCTTCTGCTCATGCTGAGATGACTGTTTACTTGCACCAACGTCGAGGTGTTGCTGCGAACTTCAGATGCCGTACAAGAATTGCAAGAACTGCATGCACGAGTAGTGGTCGACTCAACAGAAACTGTTCAATCGACAACACAGGGCTCCTTGGATTGAGAAGGGGAGTTCCTGTGTCGTTGACCTTCGAGCAGCGATAAGGAGCGAGGCTTTGTTGATTGTTATATATCGCTGGACTACAGCTGGATACATTCCACATTCCACTGATGAAAACATTGAGTTTAGCTATTGTGATTTAAAAATTAATATTTGTTGTGCAATTTTGAATGGAAATATATATTATTGAGCTGTATAAATGTTTAGAAAAATGAAAATTTTTTGGATTGTATAATTGTTTACGAGATAGAAAATTTGTGAAACTTTTAAATATGTAGATTTGAGTTTTTAAATGATGTATTGTAGCAGAGCACCAACAATTTCAGAAAGTGAGGGGAGAATATATCGTTTTAATTGCCATTAAAACAATATATAATTTAATATAATATTTGTGACATGTAAAAAGGAAATAATTGATATAATATAAAAGAAGTTTTGTGAATAATTGCTGACAATTGCAAATAAGAATTGCTGGTGGTACTTGATTTTGCAAGTTTAGGCAAACTCGCGATTTTCATGTCTGGGGATGTCGGAAAGAAGTTGGAGACGATGATTTGAATTGTTGCTTCGCCTGAGGGGATAGGAGCCGAGTCACATGACGGCCGGCGTTCTCGGCTTAGAGAACTTTCGGTCCAAAGCTTATAAATTCATGCTCGCTGGGCGACTGCGGCATTTTACGTACATTTCTAGTGTCGGAAGTTTGTTGCTAGTCTACCCAACGAGACGTGAATTTCTTCAGATTGGAAGGTACAAAAAGTTGTTTTTAAATTTAGATTCTTTATTCAAATCATAGTGCCATATCCCATTTTGTTGTTTTTCAAAGTGGGGATCAGTCTGTAAAACAATTATTTCTTTTTCAGAATTCGAAGCGTTTCTATAATTGGGTTGAAGATAAACTAAGACCAGACTGATAAAGTACAGAAAGAAGATTTATATTATTAATGTTCAGTAAATTCGAAAATCGATCAGTTTACTTTTATTTTGAAATATTGAAGTGATGAGCAAAACCATGTTTTAATTTTATGATTAAATTTTAAATTATTTTATTTTATAACTGATACGTTTAATTTGTTTGCTTGAATAAATACAAGAAGATTTTATTTTACTGTATTCATTTTTATTTTGAAAGACCACTTCTTAACCTCAAGAAATATTATAGCCTGCTAGTCAGTGCTAGTAATATATTCATATATATAAATTTGAACAAATAGTGTTTTGGCATCTAGGGACCTCAAAAAAAGTTATGATGGTCTCGGGCTTAAGTCTTACCATGAGACCTACGGTAATCGCTTCTTCCCTATTAGGGGAAATTTGCTAAATTCAACTGTTATTTTTAAATTCCCATTACCCAATTAAGTAACCGAGTATTGGTGTTCTGAACGGATGCTTTTAAGATTCATAAACTAATTTACAAACCAGGATATGCCTTTGTATCATAACTAGTGGCTTGAAGGGGCTATAACCTTGCTCCAATACTTTGCCGTATATGATTTTTTGTCTCTTTACATGCTGAAGAAAATAAAAGTAGAAACGCATGTCAGTTCGTAAACAAAGTATACTCTTAGTCACATTTTTTAACATAAACAAAGCAGCCGTTTTTATATCCCCATGCTTTTTCTTATGGCAGATGTTTTACATTATTTCTCGTTTGCTAGTTACTTTTAGCGAATTTCCTCTATTGTGAAGAAGCTATTGCCGTAGGGCATGGAATAAATGTATGTTTTACACTGATTTTGAGTTTTAAAAGTTGTGTATGTGGAAATTCACTTCCCTCACGTCAGCGTGCTGCATACGAACTCGTTTTATATATAGCTTATTTGTGAATATATTTTTTAGGTATCTTTATAAGTGGCTTTAAGTGTTATTAAGACATATATGTGCAATGAAAATTCGCTGAGTACGCAGGTTTGCTGCGACGGGGTATTTGGAAATACTGCTATTTTCCCCGAGTCCCTGGGATCGAGACCTTTAATTTGAGCCGTCTCCCATCATCCTGCGATTTGCCAAACTGAAATGAGAAGCGGACCTTTATTATTTGGATTAAATACTATAGTTTTACGTATAAGGTAAACTTTAAGCATTGACATAGTCAATGCTTTAAGCAAAACGATAAATTAAAAATAATAGCAATCTTTATTCAAGACTTGAATAACAGCATAGATTTGTGGTTTAAACTCTTTCTATGGCGTCTGGACCTCCACTGTCAGTGTCGTCCCTGCTTTCACTTCCATAATTATCCTCGTAACATAATGATTGATCCAATTTTCTACAGTAACAGTAACGATTTTTGTGTCAGAAAAAAATATGTTATGCCAATTTTTGGCAAAATCTTTTAGGTATTTGTATACAATAATACAACTTGTTTAGCTAGTCTATTTTCTAATAACAGGACTTTTTGTTTCAATTTAAAAAAATTCTGAATAACTTCACTGGAATAAAATACCCCCGTCGCAGCAAACCTGCGTACTCAGCGAATTTCCAATGCTTATATATGTGACTCACTACTACGTAGAGCTATTTACAAAGTTTCACAAAAATACATCCATAAATAAGTGATATATAGCATTTTATTTATTCTCCATAAGAATAACATTAGGGTTGAGGACCCTAACGAGGGGTTGTTTGGGGTTGATGTTTGCTGCAACGAGGAAGATAAGTAATGTATTTTTTTTGCAATTATCAATACAACTGAACCAGGTGAAGCTACATACCAAGTTCTCTTAATGTAGGTTCATAATTAAGAAAGATATACAACTTTACTTATTCTCCATATGAATAACATGGGGGCCGAGTATGCAGGTTTGCTGCTACGGGGACTATCAACAAAAAACTTGTTTTTTGTGCTAATATCAATACACCACAACTAGTTGAAGCCACATACCAAGTTTCATCAATAAACATTCATAAATAATCGAGATATAGAATTTGATTTATTCTCCATAAGGATAACATTGAACAACGTACTGTGTTTAGCACTTTGAATATCTCTGCAACGGTTGGACGTAGAACAACGATTAAAACACCAAAATGTTTGTTTTGTTTAGCTAAACACATTAATAAACAGAAATATGAAGTTTTTAGTAGAACTATCTGAGAAAAATCCAAAAACCTTTTTCCCATAAGATTAACATAGGACACGTTTTTTTGGATGTTCTCTGCAACCACTTAACCTAGGTTAATGATTCAAAATACTACATTTTTTTAAGCTCTATAAAATGGCTATAACCAAAATTGAATGGTTTTAACATTTCGGGGTTTTAACCCTAGCCGTGGCCAAAGGGCTGCGGCAGCTGTTTGGCTGTGTCGCCTTAAATGGCCAACAGCTGCCGCAGCCCTTCTGGGACCGATAATTTTGTAACGTAAAAAGACCACCAATAATCAACTCAAAAGTGAACAATATATATATCATTCGAAAGATAATACTCTGAACTTTCATTTTATTACATAAACAAACCCTGTAGCAGCTATATAACAATGTCACGACAATTAGAAATCCAATGAATTTTTGTCGCGATGCGATTCTTGCAGTCGATGCTAGGAAAATGTCTAAACACGACTTTTTTGAGATTACCCAGCTCGGGTAATTTTTGTCGTGGGAAGTTGCGGTTGGTACCAATGCACTGCTAAACCAAGGGGCTTTATTTCGATATGAATGGTTTGGACGAAATATTGATTGGGCAGAAAATGTGATTTTATGAAAACAGGTGTTTTTGGTTTTGTTGTGAAATGGCCAAACAGCTGCCACAGTCGTTCCGGAAAATCTGATTTATACCCAGTGTAAGTTATAATTACTATTCAAAATATATATTATTTTGGAGGGTAAGAAATGCAGATCAATTTGTGCTCTGCCGTTGGCAGCACTGGTTGAAATTCATTGTCTCCCAGCTGTCTGCATTTCGACGTATTTCTGCTCTGTTTACGTCTTGTATTTATATCCTAACCTACACGTTTGCTATTTTTATTCATGAGTTATTTATTACTAATTATGTTATTATTTCAGAGTTTTAGTGTTAGTGAAGTATTTGTGTGTATATAACAGTAATCATTATGCATTATATTATGCATAAATATTACTGAAGTGTGACAAATAGTGCTTATAAGTGTTGTGTTTACTCCTACATAGGCCTAGTGACCGACAGTTATCTCGTATATAATATGCCACAACCCTATGTATATGTACATATATACATTTTATTGTTTGTAAATACCTTTAGTAATAATAAATATATATAATATGACATTATTATGTTTATACAAATTACAAATATCTCAATGAAAAATACTGGGCTACTTTTCACAAATTTGCCAAGTACACGACTGTTTGTTTATTTCTACATAACACATATAAAAACAATAATTTACCCTAGGTGTTTACATTTTTATGTAGGTAATTGAATGTACTACAACTTGTTTACATTTGTTTGGGGGTAAAATATTTAGTAAAAAAGTTATATACTAAATAATGTGAAATATTTTTCTTCAGAAAACGCAAAAATATCAAAACATTCTTTTATATACATATATTTATAAGTGATAATATTTTTTACCATCAACTATATGACTTTTTTGGATTCTTTTCTTCATTAGCTTTACAAATATTATACATAATTATGAGTATATAACATGTATTACATGACTTATTTACATCACAAACTAACACTGTACAGTTTGCACATTTTTCCGGTTTCCGTTTATTATTTTATTACGCCACTAAAACTTACAAAATAAAATTCTTTCCCCAACATGTTATATATTTCTACGTAGGGAGTTAGACTGTCTACAAAATGTATATAATGAATTTTCCATAACAAATCTGTAGAAAAAATTTCACCGAGGCTGCTTTTGAAATTTCAAAAAATAAATTTTCGATTTTTTTATTCTTTTCACTTTATTGAAAATATACCTTTCTAGATCTATATTATTATAATATTTCTAGAACCTCGTGTTCTTTCCAATCAAAATGAATATGCATTTGGCTAGGTTTACTTCTATGGTTGAATTTATACGAATTTTCAAAAAAAGGTCTGCAAAATCGACAAAATTAGGCTGCCACTCCACACTTACACCATTGGCCACTGCTAGGGTTAACCGATTTTTTGAAAATTGTAAACCCCCTTCCCATAGTGCGATCGATCTGGTTTTCGAACTTAAAGTCATAAATGCTACTCTCCACATTTGTGCCAAATTTCATCAAAATCGGGCGTTTCTTTCGAAAGTTATCGTGGTAACGGACACATATATATATATATAATATATATATACATATATATAAATTTGAACGAATAGTGTTTTTGGCATCTGGGGACCTCAAAACGAAAAGTTATCATGGTCTCGGGCTTAAGTCTTACCATATGAGACCTACGGTAATAGCTTCTTCCTATAGGGGAAATTCGCTAAAACTTTTAGTGCAAACGTTTGGTGGATACAAACCACCAAATGAATCAAATAGTACCGGTAAATATAAACATAAACACAATTTTGACATTTTGAAACAAAGTGCGATCAGCTGGATATAGGGTATCAAGCTGTGACGGAGAAGTGGGGGAAATAATTTAACCTCCCCTTAAACCGCCAAAATTTAACAAGCAGATTATATAACAGGCAGTATGTCGGTGAAGACACCGATCTTCTTGTTTTACTTCTTTAATATTCGAATCCAAGCGGTAAAGCCTTGTATTTCAGATCAGACCGAAATAAACCGAATGACAAGAGTTTATGTCATAAAGTGAATAAAAGAAATACTTGAACCCAACATGTGCTTGGACTTATTCATTCAATCACTGGTTGTGATACAACTTCTCGGATATATGGAATTGGTGAAAAAGAGTGTTTTCCAGAAAATTTAAATAGGGGACCCTATACCTTACAATAATGTTCCCTAAGCATTTACCACTCCAAACCAGACCACGGTGGAGCTCATTGATGACCTTGGTTGTAAGGCCATGTTCATTTTATATGGTGGAAAATGCAATGACTCCCTCGGGAAAATTGCAGTACAATCTATTCATCAAAAAGGTCGTTACTACTTCTTCATTAGTAAAGCCATAATCACTTCCGCCGACTGAATTTTAACAAAATTTCACTTTCGCAGAGTATATTACCAGATTATAGTATGGATGGAAAAAGAAAATGAGGTTGATCCTTTAAAGCGGGGGTGGAAGATCCAGAATGACCCGTTTCACACAATCATGACTACAAACATAGACTATAACCATAGACTAACTACAGTATACTACAGTTAGTCTATGCTATAACTACAGTAGTTAGTCTATGCTACAAAGAGTGCTGCACCCGAGAGTCTCCTGATGGTCATTCATTGTAACTGTTCTACCAGTTGTAAAACTTAAAGATGATGTTTCTGTAGAAAGTATGGCCTTCCTTGCACGACAGCCTGTGGGCCATGCCAACTTCAACAGTGTGTGACAATCTGCAGAACAATAATTCATGTTCGATTTGGACGAAGAACAAGTTTTAAGAGAGGAGCATATAGTTACTACTATCTATCACATGATTTAATGCAAAAATGCAGACGTTTTTAAATTCCCATATGATATTTAAATGTGAATTATTTTATTTCATACAAAATATTCGGTAGGAAATTTAGAAAAATTAATAATTTTCCCCATAATTGCATGCCCAGACCTTTGAACTGAGACCCCTCCAAATTTTTCTACGACCTCCTGTTCACTCGCAATTTCATTGTCAGATTTTGGCTTACAGAATTATATATATAGAATTAATATGTATTGTAGTTTATTGTATATTTTTTAGGTTATTTACGTAAATAAAGTTTAAATGACTTCCTGCATATTGTGTACATATCTCGTTGTTGTTCAATGTTCAATGGTTATTTAGACTAAAAATTAAATTTTATGTGTTAGCAAAGTAATCAAAATACTATGGTTTATTTATTTTTATAAGAATCGTCGACGCTATCCTCTTGGAAATTACCCTTTCCAGAGGCCCGATTTTCTAGACTTTCATATATTAATCGATAAGTATCTGATGAAGTAAAATTCATAAAAAAATTTGTACTCTAGTAAGAATGTTATTTACTGAATGCCTGAAGGTGTCAAATTTTCAAATTGCATTTAGATCTAATTACAGATCATCTTCGAAGATGATGAAAAATATCAGCCGCTGTTTTCTTACATTTATGTTTATTCCATCACTGATAGTCGTCACACGGGTGTCCCCGACACATAAAACGTACACACGATCACATAGTACAAACATGTACATTAAAAACCCGGTACCGGTACAGCTTTCCAATTCGGTAAAGTGCGGTACGGAAAGCTGTACCGGTACCGGGTTTTTAATGTAAATGTTTGTACTATGTGTTCATGTGTACGTTTTATGTGTCGTGGACACCCGTGTGACGACCATCAGTGATGGAATAAACATATGTAAGAAAACAGCGGCTGTAGATGATCTGTAATTAGATCGAAATGCATCCCGCTACATTTTGAAAATTTGACACTTTTAGGCATTCAGTAAGTAACATTCCTACTAGAATAAATATTATCAGGTGTCAAGGCTGTTAAAAATAAATTAAAGTCATTTGAAAAATAATTTGTATACATCTTTTTGGGGTGATGGAACAACTTTTACTTCACTATACCCTCGTTGATTATGCATGACCATCATTATTTTACCTGTTTCTCCAAAGTCCTCTACTCATCTTCAAGATTAAATGTTATCATACTCTATGAAGTGCAGTTACATGTGATTGGAGCAGTAGACGGATATTGAAAAAAATCTGATCCTTATCCAAGTTAGTTTTTTTAATGTTTTATGAAGTTTGAAGTTTATATAGGGGTGAGAATAATTAATCTTTGTAAATAAGTATATCACCGGTCCTAGATTTTCAAATTTATATTCTTAAGGTTACATAACTTCAAGCATTAAGATGGATTTATTGGGTTCTATTTTAAATTCCATGGATAAACCTCCTTCAGTGAGTGATAAACAAAAGACCTTGCTGAAAAGTAAGTAGGCCTTGAAGCTAAATTAATGAAAATATTAGCCACTAAGTATTGTTATAAGATTGGATAATTTTTCCCCAGACTTACTGCAATGATTGTACAATGCAATGATTGTACAACTGTCAAAGGCTTCAGAAACATGAAGTTTGTTATGCATTGCAGTAGTTCTATAGTAAATCTTCCTCCATTTAGAACATGTAGGAAATACAATCCTTGGTTGCCAAGGTCCTCCAAACAGTTACAAAATCAAGGACTGAGACTTCAATGATGAGTAGTAGGCTACTGATTCTGCGGGTGTCGGTGTCACAGAAAACAGGACGCCAGCCTACAGCTCCAGCCTGTAAGGAGCAGTTTGAGCGCATCATTTCATATGGTTCTTCAGTTGTAAAGATACTTTTGTGGCTTTGTGTTTTAAAGTCAGTGGCAGTTTTTGATGTGTTGTAGTGATCAGTCCAAACTGTCTAGTTTAGATGAGGCCTAGGCTTACTCTTGCCTTAAATCATGGAAAGCATAATTAATTCTCCTGTGTTTAGTTGCGATTGGATAATTGGTGGTGGCCGCTTATTGTAATTTAGCATCTTTTGTCACAGTTTGGAGCACGGGCCTTCTGCTGAAGTTGTTATATATTAAATTTATGTAAGGTAATTGTTAAATTGTCAATGGTAAATAAAGTTGAAAGTTCTAATAATAACTTAAGTTATTTGTCTAATGGTAGTCCTTTTACAACTTTTTAGCCCTAGAGCTGCTAAATTTAGGAATAGTGACTTTTGTTCTGTTTTTTAAATTTTAAAGTCGCAACAGCAACCTTTTTGTCCTGATTGTTTATATTTAACAATATGACGACACTTCATTCAATCATATTATTATCCCATTCGACTCTCAATAGGCCTTGAGTTAGTAATAATTGATAGAAGTAGTCGGGCACCTATTCTTTCTTACTGTTGTTATTGAATACAAAATTTATATGCAGGTAGGCCTACATCTATCGCTATTTATGTAATCTCCATTCTTTTACGAGTAAAACGAATATAAGGTTGAATAGGTTTATATCATTCAGTGCTTTGCTGTAAATCGTTCAAAAAACCCTTGCAAACTGGGTGAAGCCTACCAATCGGACTTGATCTCAACAAAATGTTCCATTATCATAAATTACGTTGTAACTTTTTTATTTGTATATATTTTGATACATAAATATATATTTTCTTGAAGGGAAATAACTATTAAATCATATAACATAGCTCATTTAGTATTACTAGTTGTCCTGTTGCTCGAATTCGAGCAAGTTTGTACCGAACGAAAGGTTACTTCAGCTGTAAACAAAAATTACTGAACATCTGATATTAAAATGGATGATAACAACGTACTTTCAACGTTAAAATCCGTCCAGCCGTTATCGAGTTATGACTGTGAAGAAAAAAAACCATAGCGGGGGTCCTAAATAGCGGGGGTCCATAGCGGGGGAATATGGGGTCCTAAATTGAATGTGAAATCTTCAGGCGGCTGTTGGAGATCACACTTAAACCCAACACGGAAGGGTGCTTGCTGTATTCGGCTATCAACGACAATAGTATTATTTGTATTTCGTTCGCGTCTACCAGTTAAAGTTCGTCGGCCTCCTCCTCTTGGCCGTCCTGGTCGACGTCTTATAGTCTCCATTATGTCGAACGTTTTTTTTGTTATGTTTTGATTTTGTGCAAATAAAAACTGGTGTTTTGTTGCCAGCTGTACGTTCAATAACCATTTTTCAGGGTCAGATTTTATTTGTTTAACCACTTCCTTAAATAAACAGCTGATTTCTCGATCGTTGGTTTGTAACTGCATATTATGTCTATGGGGAAAATCGCGACTTTGACCCCATATTTTCCCATGTCCACGGTGACTTTTATAAATTTTTTTAATTGATGGCAAAACTACATGCTAAGACCTTTCTAACGACACCTTGGACATGGTGATCGGTAGCACCACCGCTCCAAAACAATTATGACAAAAATATGCCTAGCGTATTAAAAATATAGATTAGGTGGTATAAAAAAAGTATCTGACTTTGAATAACACAAATTTAGTTTTCAAAAAAATTTATAATTTCACACATAATTATATTATGAAAAACAAATTTTAGACTAATTATTCTTATATAATTGTCTTTAGAATTTCATAACCTTCAAGGAAAATAAGGTTTATATGTATTTATATGTTGCTAGAGATTTTTTTTGGCACACCAAATTGGTCGCGCACAAATTGCCGTTATGCACTTTTTCTAAGTTATTCAATGTAATTCATGTATAAAAATTTTTCTTCTAAGACTTATATACATTATATACATTTCTATGTAGGGAATTAGATAAGCAACATTTGGTACATTTACTATTTTTACCTAAAAAATTAGTTTGCTTACAGTAAGGTTTTACTTTTAAAATTTATAAAAAATGTTTCAAATTTTTTTCAGTTTTTACATTTTTTCTCGAAAACCACCCCTCTGGATTTTACTTATTTTACCATTTTCAAATTCTCCTGTCTTTTCCGAACAAAACGAATATATGCATATTGATATGTTTACCTCAAAATTGGATTTTATACGATTTTCTAAAAAATAGTCTGCAAAATCGCCAAAATGACCCTGCCACTTCAGCCTAAATCGCCTAAATGACACTGACAACATTTTTCCTGCCACTCGGAGGGTTAAACCTTTTTGATTAGATCCATTTGAAGTACTTAACTTTTGCCAAAAAAAATTAATGTAAACAAAAACAATAAGGAATAACAATGTATAATTGATAATCGATTTTCTTGAACAATCAAATGAAATAATCTAATCGATATACCGTATCGATATTTTTAATTGAAAATTTCAATCTAATGAATGTGGGCCGTAAACTAAACTGCAGCCATGGTAATTTTTAATTATGTTATACGGTTTTAGCGAATTTCCCCTATAGGGAAGAAGCTATTACCGCAGGTGGCATGGTAAGACTTAAGCCCGAGACCATGATAACTTTTCGTTTTGAGGTCCCCAGATGCCAAAAACACTATTCGTTCAAATTTATATATGTATATAAATATATATAGATATATATGTGTCCGTTACCGCGATAACTTTTGAAAGAAACACCCGATTTTGATGAAATTTGGCACAAATGTGGAGAGTAGCATTTATGACTATAAGTTCGAAAACCAGATTGATCACACTATGGGCAGGGGGTTTTATGGGGGTTTACAATTTTTCAAAAATCGGTTTTTTCAAAATTTGACCCCAAAATGTTAAAAACACTCAATTTTTGTTACAGCCATTTTATAAAGCTTAAAAAAACATTTAATTTAGTATTTTGAATCATTAGCCTAGGTTAAGTGGTTGCGGAGAAAATCAAAAAAAACGTGTCTCATATTAATCTTATGGGAAAAAGGTTTTTAGATTTTTCTCAGATAGTTTTACTAAAAACTTCACATTTCTGTTTATTAGTGTGTTTAGCTTAACAAAACAAACATTTTGGTGTTTTAATCGTTGTTGTGCGTCCAACCATTGCACAGATATTCAAAGTGCTAAACACAGTACGTTTTCCAATGTTATCCTTATGGAGAATAAATAAAATTCTATATCTCGATTATTTATGAATGTATATTGATGAAACTTGGTATGTGGCTTCAACTAGTTGTGGTATATTGATAATAGCACAAAAAACAAGTTTTTTGTTGATAGTCCCCGTAGCAGCAGACCTGCATACTCGGCCCCCATGTTATTCATATGGAGAATAAGTAAAGTTGTATATCTCCCTTAATTATGAACCTACATTAAGAGAACTTGGTATGTAGCTTCACCTGGTTCAGTTGTATTGATATTTGCATAAAAACACATTACTTATCTTCCTCGTTGCAGCAAACCTGCGTCCTCAACCCTAATGTTATTGTTACTACCAGTGTCCCCACCACCCTCAATACACTGTTTGTCCTGCACCACTTCCATACCAGTGCAGGACATAATAAAGATTCAATTAAATGATGGAGGAACACGGTGAGTAAATAATATAAATCATGAGTTTTGTAGTAAACCAAAAATTATATTTTTATTTTTAGAAAGGTAAACAAAGAACTGAATTTTTAATTCATATCTATATAACATATGTAAACAGAACCAAAATATAAACCATCTGATTTAAATTAATAAATATAAATCAAATGGATAAGTTGGAACATCCTTCCACCTCAGACAAGTACATCATGATATTACAAGTTGTCTCTATGTGTTATCCTGCATATTTTGGTTGCTGGTCGTTTGAAAACTCCACTGTCCGTTTTAACATCCACAACTCGTACTTGATTGTCATTTCCGGGATATGTTCGAACAATCAGTCCCTTCTTCCAGTTTGACCTTGGCCCATTGGGATCTGCAATGATTACCAGTTCTCCTTCTTCTATAGGTTTCACTTCTTTTGTCCATTTTGATCTATTATTAATTTGTGGTAAATATTCTTTAATCCATCTTTGCCAAAACATTTCTGTTATTTGCTGTCCAATTCTCCAAGCCTTGCGGAGACACACATTTTCGGGTACTGGAATATAAGGTGTTTTTGATCCTGATCTTCCAATAAGAAAGTGGTTTGGCGATATGCTCTCTTGGTCATTTGGATCAGTTGATACTCGAGTTAGTGGTCTGCTATTAACAACATTTTCAACTTCGGCAAACACCGTTTGTAATACTTCTTCTTTTGGATGTCTTTCGTGTAAGCAAGTTTGTAATGCTATTTTCACTGTTCTAATCAGACGTTCCCATGATCCACCCATATGAGGAGCTGCTGGTGGAATAAAGTGCCACTCGATACCTTCAGAAGCTAATTTGGATGCTATTTCAGATTGGTAAAATTCCTTAAACGCATCTTTCAGTTCCTTACTTGCTTTTTTCAGATTTGTCCCATTATCAGAATAGATAACTTTAGGTGATCCCCTTCGTGCAATAAATCTTCTTAATGCCATTATTGTCGAGTCACTAGACAAAGAATGAGCGATTTCAAGATGTATGGCTCGAATACTCAGACATGTGAATAATACACCGTATCGCTTCTCTTGTCTTCTTCCCACTTTGATGGTTATTGGTCCAAAATAATCTACTCCTGTATTACAGAATGGAGTTACTTGTGCGGTAAGTCTTGCTTTTGGTAAATCTCCCATTTTGGGTTGTAGGGGTTGAGCTCTTCGCAAAGCACATAACTTACACCGATTCCAACTGCTTCTTACTGCCTTTCTCAGACGAAAAATCCAATAACGTTGTCGAAGTTCATTTACAACGGTTTCTTGACCTTGATGGAAAAATTTCTTATGATATTGGTCAATCAACAGTTTGGTAAAGCGATGTTCTGGGTCCATAATAATTGGATGTTTTGCCTCGTATGTCATACATTCTGCATTTTTAAGACGCCCTTGAACTCTAAGTATTCCCTTCTCATCGATGAAAGGTGTCACTTTGTCGAATTTAGATGAATTTTCTAATTTAAAACCTGCTTTAATAGTTGATATTTCTTTTTCAAAACTGTCATTTTGGCTCCTTTTAATCCACAGGTTTTCAGCTTCTTCTAATTCAGAGGCTATAACTTTAGTGTCTTTAGGAACTAGTTTCTTCCAGATTTTAGCAAATCTAAAAACAGCTGCGGTAACATTCAAAAGTTTCTTTAATGATGAAAAACGTTCTATATCAGGTAGGAGTGTTGATTTTTCAGATTCCGTTGTCAATCCAACATATTTCTTTTTAGTCTCCGGAAGTGACTGATATTTTGTGTTGAAATCCTCTTTAGGCCAGTAATTTTCTTGTTTCCTTAAAAATGTGGGGCCGTTGAACCACTGATCTTCTACTTCTTCCTTGATATCCTTGGTTCGGGTGGCATAATCAGCAGTGTTTTTCTCTGAAGGAATCCATTTCCATTCTTTGGCTTGAGTGTCTTCCTTTATTTTGGCTATTCTATTAGCTACAAATGTTTTAAACTTTCTTTCGTCATCCCTTATCCATAGGATTACAGTTTTTGAGTCAGACCACATTACAACTCGATCAAATTTTACCGAGTGTTCTCTGAGAATAACGTTACGAAGTTTGCATCCCAATACAGCAGCCATTATTTCAAGCCTGGGAATTGTAATAGCTTTAAGAGGTGCAACTCTGTGTCTGCTTGCTATTAAACTTACTTCAATATTGTTTCCTTTACTTGACCTAACATAAGCTACAGCTGCGTAAGTCGTTTCGCTAGCATCACACAAGATATGTAATTGAATTTCATCACATTCATGAAGTCCACTTCCATAACAACGGGCTATTTTCAAATCAGCAACCCTTTGAAGATTAATTAACCAAGTTTTCCACGCCGGTCTCAAACTCTCCGGTATCATTTCATCCCATCCAATTCCACATCTCCAAATGTCCTGCATAATTCTTTTCCCTTCTGCTAAATAAATTGCAGCCCATCCCAGAGGGTCGAATATTTGTAGCACTAACTTCAAAGCTTCTCTTTTTGTTGGTAGTAATTCAGTTTTCATTAGTTTTGCATCCAAGTTTGTCTTTGTTTCAAACATAAGCGTGTCTTCATTTGGTTCCCATACCAGTCCTAAAACCTTTGTCTCTTTTCCCGGCATCAATCTCAAGCTGTCTGGAATACTATCTATAAGTTCATTGCTGTTACTAACCCATCCACAAATCACAAAACCTCCTTTAGAATGTACATTTATTATTCCTGCTACTAAATTCTTAGCTTCTTCTATCAATGGACAGCTTCCAACATAATCATCCATGTAATGATCTTTCAAAATAGCTTTGCAAACTTCTGGGTGTGAATTAGTCTGTTCCAAAGCATTTAGATTTTTAACTTTTTGAGCTGAAAAAGGAGAGCAAACCGCACCAAATATCATTCTCCTCATAACGTATACTTCAGGTTCTTTTTCTCTTTCAAAGCCTCTCCACAAAAACTGTTGTGCTAACTGATCTTCATGTCTTATGACGATCTGTGGGAACATCTCCTTTATGTCTGCTGTCATTGCTACCTTATGTTGGCGGAATCTAAAGATCAGTCCTAAAATATCAACAAATAAATCAGGACCTTTAAGTAAGTTATCATTTAGACTCACTCCTTTGAACTGTGCAGCGGCATCAAAACAAATTCGAAACTTACTAGGTTTCTTTGGGTTGACGACACCAAGATGAGGTAGGTACCAAACCTTTTTTGATAGTCGGCACTCATTAGTTTCGTCTGATGTTCTTTTTGTGGCATATCCTTTAGATATGTATTCTTCCATCTTTTGTACATATTTTTCACCAAAGTCTTTGTCTTTATCCATTCTCTTTTCCAGTGTGTATAACCTCTGTTTTGCCAAATTGTAGTTAACTGGCAAATCAAAGTTTTCTTTCCAAATCAAACCAGTTTCCCAGCGATCTCCTATCTTTCTAGTAGTTGCCTTAAAAATATCTTCTGCCCTTTTCTCTTCTTCGGATTGAATTTCATTTTCTGTCACATCATCTTTCCAATTTTCTCCCATAGCTTTTCCCACTAAGTTTCTAAGTTCTTTACAGCAGTCTCTTGGTACAACAAGTTCTAACTCATTTGTTTCTATGATATTTTGGTGGTGTAAAACATGCTGTTGATATTGTGCATTGTCCTCTTTATTCTCCTTTTTGTCAAACGTAGTGCCATGAACAACCCACCCTAGGAGAGTCTTACTGACTGCTGGACCTTTCCACGGCCCATGTATTACGTTTCTTGATACAATCAGAGGCCAATTGTCTTGCCCGATCAAAATAGTTGGTTTCGCATTATCAAATGATGAAACTTTAATTTTCTTCAAATGTTTCCATTTCTCTGAAAGTTGCCCCATATCGATTGATTGGATAGGGAGTGACAAGTTCTTTATTGTACGTACATTGTTTAGATAATATTTCTTTGCATTATTCTCCGTTCCGGAAATATTGAGTGAGATTGTTTGCGAGTTCTCTTCCGACCTTGAGACATCGTTTGACCACTGCATAACTAATTCTGAAGCTGGACCCTCAATACCCAATTTAGTAGCGATTTCCTCTTCTAATAGTGTCAAAGTTGAACCGTCATCTAAAAACGCGAACGTTTCCAGATCTCCTTTTGGTCCGTGTAATTTTACTGGGAGAATTCGCAAGAAAATCTTGTCTTTATGACTATACGATGTGTTGATAAGGTTACTAGTTCCAGAATAAATTGTATTAGGAAGATGTAGAAACGTATTATGCCTTTTTTTACATTTCCTACAAACTTCTTTAGACTTACAACTAGGTACAGTATGGCCTTTTTTGAGACAAAGGAAACAAATACCCTCAGTTAGTGCCCACTTAACTCTTTGTTCTGCTGTTTTTTCTTTGAAAACGTTACAGTAAAACAATGAATGTTTAGCTTTACATAATAAACACTTATCCTCGGTGTTTACTTTCTGCTCATAGTTTCTACCTACATTACTTACATCAGCTTTCTTGATAAATGTCGTTTCACCTGTACTGTACTGAGTCAATCTAGTATTTACTCGTAGCAGTGCATCTGACTTCCTACGCAACCAATCAACAGGATTGTTTCCCAGTTCAGATAAATACTCTCCCCATTGTAACCTCATATGACTATTGAGTTTACTTGTCATCTGATTCAGTAATATAGGATTAAACATATATTCTGGCCTACCAACTAGTTCTACTGTACTAACAAGATTTTCAAGGTGATCAGCTAACTTTTCTAGGTTGTATTCATTGGTTTCATTTAACTGTCCCACAACTGATTCCAATCTTTGAATTAAATTACTTACTATCAAGTCTGACCTTCCAAATTTGTTCTCTAACCGAGACATAACTACATTTAAGTTTCCAGGCAATAACAAAAGTGACTCTACACATTCTTTTGCCCTACCTCTTAATGCATGACGCAACCTAATCAAATTTTCATCATCAGTAAATTCACATAATGAGGAAGTGCGTTTAAATTCCAATATAAAATGTGGCCATTCTAGTGGATTTCCATCAAAAGTAGGTACTTCTTGTGTTAGAAATTGCCTAGAAAACAAGGTTTTTAAATTTAAATCCTGGCTATTTTCTTTTTTACAACTTAGAATACGCGATATTTGTGAACTTACTTCTCCTGAATGTACTTCCTTACAAGCATTGTGGTGGCGAACTCCCTTCTCTCCAACGTTTGCAGTCCTGACTTCTAACGGTTGTTGGGCGTGACGGCATCTTTCTTCTCGCAGAGGTCGTTCGCTATTAGGTTCCTCAGGTTCGTTCATGTCCATATTTCCGTGTAGAGCAGAGACGATGGTTTCTTTGTAGAGCCCTTGATTTGAAACCCAATCTATAGTTCTTCGATGTGATGAAGCGGTGCTCAAATTTGACAGAATGGATGCATTACTTGGTGATCTTGATTTTCTTACTTCGTTTTCTTTTGATTTTAAAGCTTGTTTTCTTTCGAGTTCCTTAAGTTTCCTCTCAAGATCAATTTTTTGAAGCGCTCTTTCTCTTTCTATTTCTTTCAACTTAAATTCTTGTTCTAATCGCTCTTTTTCCCTTTCAATTTCCTGTGTAGCAATCAGTTCTTCTAATTCAACTTCGGCTTCTGTTCTCGTTGATGAATTAGTTGATTTATTCCTTATTGACCTTTGGTTTCCCTTAATTATTCTGTTTGGAGGTTTTTCCACATCTCTATTCCTCAGACTCAGCGTATGTAAACCCTCCATAGGTCTTGGATCTTCTTTCCCCGGAGGACCAATGTTACTACCAGTGTCCCCACCACCCTCAATACACTGTTTGTCCTGCACCACTTCCATACCAGTGCAGGACATAATAAAGATTCAATTAAATGATGGAGGAACACGGTGAGTAAATAATATAAATCATGAGTTTTGTAGTAAACCAAAAATTATATTTTTATTTTTAGAAAGGTAAACAAAGAACTGAATTTTTAATTCATATCTATATAACATATGTAAACAGAACCAAAATATAAACCATCTGATTTAAATTAATAAATATAAATCAAATGGATAAGTTGGAACAGTTATTCTTATGGAGAATAAATAAAATGCTATATATCACTTATTTATGGATGTATTTTTGTGAGCTCTATGTAGTAGAGAGTCATATATATATATATATATATATATATATATGCATTGGAAATTCGCTGAGTACGCAGGTTTGCTGCGACGGGGGTATTTTATAGTAGGCTAATTTCTTGTTTGGATTAGGCCTAACTATTTTTTAATCCCAACAAAGATGTTTTTATGTGCACCAAATTTAGCATTTTTATGTTAGGCTAACTTTTCTAGTAGCTACTATAGTAATTAGATATGTAATTTTTCAAATTGATAATTGGCACCTAAGTAAGAAATTTCAGTTTTGGTGATTAAGTTTTTTTTTTATTTAGCAGTTTGTTGTAAAATGTGTGTAATAAGTAGTTTATAATAGATGGTAGTTTAATCAGATTTTCCTTATTTCGCTGGTTAAAACGGGTATAAGATTGATATAGGTAGATAGAGCCCTTGATGTATAGATATATTTTATAAATTTAAATACAGAATTGTGCAAAATGAGAGGTATGGCATAGCATTTATGTGTGTGAAACTGGCAAGGAAACATCCATAACTCCCAGATACAGGGTATTTAAACTATGACATCACATCTCCTTTATTGTTCAGGGTATTTAAACAATGACGTCACATGACCAGCTGACAGAAAAAACAAGATGGCAGCCGCAACATAACCTCAAAACCGACTTTCCCCGCCTTTTACAGACATCAGATTCCCGCCAATATGAAAATGTAACCTCAGATACCCCCGTAGCAGCAAACCTGCATACTCAGCGAATTTCCAATGCATATAATATTATCTTAATACCACATAAAGCCACATACCAAGTTTCATCAATATACATTCATAAATAAACGATTTATGACATTTTAATTATTCTCCATAAGAATAACATGGCGGCTGAGTATGCAGGTTTGCTGAAATGAGGAACACTAAAAATGGGTTTTTATACTAATATCAATATAACTCAACTAGCTACAGCCACATACCAAGTTCTATTAATTTATGTTCATAATTAAAGGAGATAACACATTACTAATTCTCCATAAGAATAACATGGGGCTGAGTATGCAGGTTTGCTGCTACGGGAAATATCGGCCAAAAAATTGGTTTTTTTGCAAATATCAATAGACCACAATGAAATGAAGCAATATACCAAGTTTCGTCAGGATAAGTTGATAAATAAGCGAGATAAACAATTTTTCTTATCCTCCATAAGAATAGCATTGGACAACGTACTGTGTTTAGTACTTTCAATATCTCAGTAACCAAGTAACGTAGAGCTATGATTAAAACACCAAATTGTGCGTCTTTTTAAGCTGATTCCAATGGAAAAAAATAAAATTTCAATTTAAAAAAAATTATTTGTAAAAACTCAAAAAACCCATTTTTGGGGTACAAAACCCCCCCCCAAAATACCCCTTCGGATAGGGTGATCTGTCTGGTTTTCGAACTTAAAGTCATAAATGCTGCTTTACACATTTGTACCAAATTTCATCATAATCGGACCTTTTTTACGAGAGTTATCGCACCCACGGACACACACACACACATATATATATATATATATATATATATATATATATATATAGGCTTATAGATATATAAGCCTATATATAGGCTTATATATCTATAAACTATATATATAAACTGTATATATATATATATATATATATATATATATATATATATATATATATATATATACAGTTTCAAACGAATGGTGTTTTTGGGGTCTGGGGACCTCAAAACGAAAAGTTATCATGGTCCCGGGCCTAGGTCTTACCATGCCGACTACGGTAATAGCTTCTTCCCTATAGGGGAAATTCGCTAAAAAGAGATGATTTATATTTAATTTGAGACACATATTATTGATTTGTGAATAAATTATAAAAAACATCCCACTGGGTTTTATTATATGTATAACAAACATTCCAAACATTCCACTAATAAACGAGTTCGCACGCAGCACGCTGATGTGAGGGAAGTGAATTTCCATATAAAAACTTTTAAAAATCAAAATCAATGTAAAAATATACATGTATTCCAATTTTTATTGAAATCTGAAAACATTGGTTTTTGGCTGTTCTGATACTCCTGGTTTCATTTGCCTGCAATGCTGGGAATACAATTTTGCGCATTATAATGTTAGGAGAAGGCCCATTCAGGCTTAAAATTAGGCGTGAGGTTGCTGGGGATGATAATACCCCCGTAGCAGCAAACCTGCATACTCAGCGAATTTCCAGTGCATATTAATTTACCTTAATACCACATAAAGCCACATACCAAGTTTCATCAATATACATTCATAAATAAACGATTTATGACATTTTAATTATTCTCCATAAGAATAACATGGCGGCTGAGTATGCAGGTTTGCTGAAATAAGGAACACTAAAAATGGGCTTTTATACAAATATCATTATAACTCAACTAGGTAAAGCCACATACCAAGTTCTATTAATTTATGTTCATAATTAAAGGAGATAACACGTTAATTATTCTCCATAAGAATAACATGGGGCTGAGAATGCAGGTTTGCTGCTACGGGAACTATCGGGCAAAAAATGGATTTTTGTGCAAATATCAATAGACCACAACCAAATAAAGCCATATACCAAATTTTGCCAGTTTACGTTCATAAATAAGCGAGATATACAATTTTTCTTTTTCTCCATAAGAATAACATTAGACAACGTACTGTGTTTAGCACTTTCAATATCTCGGTAACCAATTGATGTAGAGCAATGATCAAAATACCAAATTGTTTGTTTTTTTAAGCTGAATTTAATGGTATAAATTAAAATTTGATTTAAATTAAAATTACATGTGAAAACCCCAAAAAACACATTTTTGGGGTACAAAACCCCCCAAAAACCCCCCTTCGGATGGTGCGATTCATCTGGTTTTCGAACTCGTTCAAATAAATGGTACTTTACACATTTGTACCAAATTTCATTAAGATCGGACCTTTTTTACGAGAGTTATCGTGCTTACGGACACATATATATATATATATATATAAATATATATATATATATATATACATATATAAAAATTTGAACGAATGGTGTTTTTGGCATCTGGGGACCTCAAAATGAAAAGTTATCATGGTCTCGGGCTTAAGTCTTACCATGAGACCTACGGTAATAGCTTCTTCCCTATAGGGGAAATTCGCTAAAAGTACTCTAACAAAGGAGTAGCAGGCTTTTCTAGTGTAAACCCCCCATAAGACAACGTACTGTATTTAATCAAAACACATTTTGTTTAATAACTCGGTAATTATTTATGCTAGAATGACGAGAGAGGGCTTAAAACTTTCACCTCACTAATCCCCATCTTATTAAATGCATTACTTTTACATACGGGGCTCTTCTGACCCTTTTTGGGCCCGAAAACTCGAAATTTGAAAGATTAATACCCAAAAAAGGGGTTTGGAGTTTTCCGATTGTTTTGCCCAACGAACTTGTCCAACTGATTACAGAAAGAAACGTCCCTACCAAATTTGAAGTTAATCGGACAAAAAATGTGACCGCTAGAGTGCAAACACACACACATATATATATATATATATATATATATATATATATATATATACAATTTTGAACGACCCCCCAAAACGTGTTCAGGGGGTCACGTTAGGAACTTCTATGGTGGTCCCGGGCTTAAGTTTCACCGTGCGGGTCATGCTAATAGTTCACTTTCCAAAGGAAATTCACTAATAAAAACCAACAACAAAATTGTTTACAGACCTGGTACAACATTTCGTCCACAAGACATAATTTCTATAAATTTCGAAAAACCTATTTTATTTTATTTAGGACTTAAAGCTGAATAGTTTCTCTAAAACCTAATTACTATGTGACACCATCACGATACTGTTAAATTAATAAAAACTCGTTTTTAAGACATCTATCAACCCGGTGTTGACATCCCAGCAATAACTCATAACTCCTAAACCCCCTGTTAAAACATATAGTTTTTTGTATGTAATTAAAGCTAATCTACAAACTTATCACTATGATATACCGTCAAAATAATTAAAAAATATAAGTAAATGTAATCTCAACTTGTGCATTTTCAAAGCTTTTTTACCATCAGTCTAGGCTATGGTTGGGCAGCAAATCCGTTCTAAACCCAGTTTAAAATAATAATAATAGTTTTTACTTACAATATACACTGTTTGACAGTTTATCTAACACATGTTGTCTATTTAATAGTGTCATATCTCCATTCGATTAATAAAGACTTAGGCCTACTTAGAAAACGATCGCCAACCCGGTGTTGACATATTATACTTTAAATGCATAAGTACAGAGTTTAAATCAATTAATTTGTTACGGCCTCCTCCTCCCCTAAGTCGCTCTCTTCCTCTCCCCTAATATTGTACAAAATGGTTTTTTTGGTATCTGTGTTTTAAATTTAAAAAATTTGATTATATATATTTATTTTAAGTGTGCATTAATAAAAAAATATTTGACGGACACTAACGATTTGTCGATATATTTAATCTAATAATTTTTATTGAGTGACTTATAAATTTTGTATAGGTATATGGAACCACTTTTTTACAATTTCTGTTGCATTCAATAGGCTCACTAGTGTTTGCATATCAGGAAACTGTATCTTAAGATTTAATTTAACAACCACTTATTATCGTGAAGATGTATTAATGTTTTGTAACAATGTGATTATTTATTGAATTGTTTTGCAGCCTCCTCCTCCCCTAAAGCCGCCCTAATCCTCTCCGCCTATATTTAACATGACCATTTTGTAACTCTAATAATAGTGTTAATCTCTAATAATAGTGTGAATTTGTAAATTATATTCAGGTTATTTATTGTTACAACAACATATTAAATATATAACATTACTCAGTAATACTTAAAATAATTGTTTTTTATGTTTTTTTATGCTTTCAAAACACACAAGTTGGGATTACATTTACTTATATTTTTAATTATCATGACGGTATGTCATAGTGATAAGTTTGTAGATAGACTCATTAGCTTTAATTACATACCAAAATCTATATGTTTTAACGGGGGGTTTAGGAGTTATGAGTTGTTGCTGAGATGTCAATACTGGGTTGGCGATCGTTTTCTAATTGTCTTTATTAATTGAATGGAGATATGACACTATTAAATAGTCAACATGTGTCAGTTAAACTGTCAGACAGTGTATATTGTAAGGAAAAACTATTATTATTATTTTAAACTGGGTTTAGAACGGATTTACTGCCCAAACATAGCCTAGACTGATGGTGAAAAATCTTTGAAAATGCACAAGTTGAGATTACATTTACTTATATTTTTAATTATCATGACGGTATGTCATAGTGATAAGTTTGTAGATTAGCTTTAATTACATACCAAAAACTGTATGTTTTAACGGGGGGTTTAGGTTTTATGAGTTATTGCTGGGATGTCAACACCGGGTTGATGGATGTCTTAAAAACTAGTTTTTATTAATTTAACAGTATCGTGACGGTGTCACATAGTAATTAGGTTTTATAGAAACTATTCAGCTTTAAGTCCTAAATAAAATGAAATAGGTTTTAAAATAGAACGGATTTACTTTGGATTGTACTTTAAGGAAAAAATTGTCTCAGCGATTCTAGGGTCAATTCCATGCTTAATTTAACTGACAGTCTGGTCAAAGGCAAGTCAGGTTACAAAAAAAGCTTGTGAATGACGGCATGTCTCAAGGTTCAGTACACCTCTTCACTCGAACAACGCTTATATTCCTGACACAGCATCCAATAAATTTATATTCAAAGACGATCTCGCTCTTATTTAATAACTGATACCATAATTTTGGGCCTTACCAACCTGATTGTTTCCAATATGGAGCGTTAAGGAATCCTTCAACACAAACAAAACACAAATCGGGATCCTCAAACTTGGTGTAGGGCTACTGACTTTTGTGTGGAATTTTTAAACAAACTTTTGGAAAGTAAAATTTTTTTGTTTAGGGTTCCCATAAAAATTAAATTCAACCCTTTGCCTGATAAATTTTCAGATGGATTATATGATATTCAATAAATGCTATTGGTTTTCCGAGATCAAGCCATCTCCCGTTCAACGGTTCTTGCAGCCCTGTTACGATCCTTTCCTCAGTCTCCAGCTTGCCTCCATGATGTCTGTGTTTCGATAACCTGTGGTTAAAATGCACAGTGAAGTTTTACTAGCCCTATTTATATTTCCGTCTGAGATAACTAAGTTACTACCCGTCCAAAACATTGCAGAATTAAGACGTCACAACTCATAATATTTTCCTTTCCATTTTCAGAACAGAGAGATGAAATGTTAAAGAAACAAAAGGCCGAGAAAGAAAAATTAAAGCAGTTCAGAGAACAGGTAGGCTAGTGAGATATCTCCAATAAGAGTACCTACATGATAATAAATTTAATTACTGTAATTGTAAAGTATTAAGGTATTTGTGATTGTGATAGTTATACGTATATTTATGCTAATTCAGTGCATTTTTACTAGTGTCTCATCTCTTAGTTTGTATATGTCATAAACCATTTGTGGTTTGATGGGATTGTAGCCCCTCAAACCCCCCTTCTCTCAATCCCGGGCTTTAGTTGGCAGTACGGGAAAGGCTATGCTAATGTATTTTAAATGGAGTTTCCGTACTACTAGCTTTACTGCTGACACCGGTCGCTCTAAGAGTTCACAGTACAGAGCGCTGTCAGCGACAAGAAAATCGGGCCAGTAAAATCATAGTTTTTTTTTTTTGTTGCTTTCTCTTGCGATTTGAAAATGTGTAGATGATGACGTTGAATTTTGTAAATGGTATCAAATTAAAAGTAATAAAATGTCCTTTACTCATGTGACACCAAGACATGTATATACATTTGTTATATATTTTTTATAGGCTTGTATAATTGACACACAATGGAGAAAAACATAATAATACCCCTGTCGCAGCAAACCTGCATACTCAGCGAATTTCCAATGAATATATAACATAACACATTAAAATACCCCCGTCGCAGCAAACCTGCATACTCAGCGAATTTCCAATGAATATATAACATGACACATTAAGCCACTTAACAGAATTCATAAGAAATATATTCACAAACAAGCGATATTAAAAATATTAATTATTCTCCATAAGAACAAAATTGGGGATGAGTACGCAGGTTTGCTACAACAAGGAAGACAAAATAATGAGTTTTTATGTAAATATCAATAGAACTCATCTAAGTGAAGTCACATACCAAGTTTCATCCATATACATTCATAAATAAGCGATATATAACATTTTAAATATTTTCCATAAGAATAACATGGAGACCGAGTACCTAGGTTTGCTGCAACGGGAACCATAGGCAAAAAATTGTTTTTTTGAGCAAACAACAATAAACCACAACCAGATGAAGTCATATACCAAATTTTGTCAGTTTATGTTCATAAATAAGCGAGATATACAATTTTTCTTTTCCTCCATAAGAATAACATTAGACAACGTACTGTGTTTAGCACTTTCAATATCTCAGTAACCAATTGACGTAGATCTATGATCAAAATACCAAATTCATTGTTTTTTTAAGCTGATTTCAATGGTAAAAATTGCAATTTGATTAAAATAAAAATTACATGTGAACACCCCAAAAAAAACCATTTTTGGGGTACAAAACCCCCCAAAAACCCTTCTTCGGATGATGGGATTCGTCTGGTTTTCAAATTCGTTCAAATAAATGGTACTTTACACATTTGTACCAAATTTTATTAAGATCGGAGCTTTTTTACGACAGTTATCGTGCTTACGGACACATATATATATACATATATAAAAATTTGAACGAATGGTGTTTTTGGCATCTGGGGACCTCAAAATGAAAAGTTATTATGGTCTCGGGCTTAAGTCTTACCATGAGACCTACGGTAATAGCTTCTTCCCTATAGGGGAAATTCGCTAACACTTAACAGGATTCATAAGAAATGTATTCACAAACAAGCGATATTTAAAATATTAATTATTCTCCATAAGAATAACATTGGGGATGAGTACACAGGTTTGCTGCAACAAGGCACACAAAATAATGGGTTTTTATGCAAATATCAATATAACTCATCTTAGTGAAGTCACATACCAAGTTTCATCCACATACATTCATAAATAAGCGACATATAACATTTTAATTATTTTCCATAAGAATAACATGGGGACCAAGTACCTAGGTTTGCTGCTACAGGAACCATAGGCGTAATTTTTTTTTTGTGCAAACAACAATAAACTACAACCAGATCAAGCCATATACCAAATTTCGCCAGTTTATGTTCATAAATAAGCGAGACATACAATTTTTCTTTTTCTCCATAAGAATAACATTAGACAACATACTGTGTTTAGCACTTTCAATATCTCGGTAAAAAATTGACGTAGAGCAATGGTCAAAATACCAAATTGTTTGTTTTTTAAGCTGAATTCAATGGTATGAATTAAAATTTGATTTAAATTAAAATTACATGTGAAAACCCCAAAAAACACATTTTTGGGGTACAAAACCCCCCAAAAACCCTCCTTCGGATGGTGTGATTCATCTGGTTTTCGAACTCGTTCAAATAAATGGTACTTTACACATTTGTACCAAATTTCATTAAGATCGGACCTTTTTTACGAGAGTTATCGTGCTTACGGACACACACACACACACACACACATATATATATATATATATATATATATACATATATAAAAATTTGAACGAATGGTGTTTTTGGCATCTGGGGACCTCAAAATGAAAAGTTACCATGATCTCGGGCTTAAGTCTTACCATGAGACCTACGGTAATAGCTTCTTCCCTATAGGAGAAATTTGATAAAAGTAGTAAGTGAGGATTTTTTTATATTTTTCAGTCTGGTAATTTTTCAAGAGAGAAAGTTGTACAAAAATAGATAAACTTAATTTTTGTAGTTTGATGTTTTTACTTGAGCAGATTAGTTTAGGCGGTAGGAGCCACAGAAGTCATGAGTTATCATTTTATTTGGCAGTGGTGCGGTGCCACCGCAGTGTTTCTGCTTTTATTTAAGTACATAAATTAAAACTTAATGTGTTCTTTTTTATTTATAATTTTTTGCAATAAAGTGCATTAGAATGATGCAAAATTAAATCGTATCATTAACTTGTTAACCCATTCAATGCGTTAATCGTGTATATTCAGGATAATTGCATTTGTTTCCTTTTTAGGCAACCGCGGGAAATCCGGCGCGCCGCACTGAACATGTTAATTAGGGGTTTTAAAGTAAACATGGTCGTTTTTTTAAAACCCCCAAACAATTAAGTCAAAGTAGGACATAACTAAGACAACCCTAAAACTAGGACAAAGTAGGGCATTTATTGAAAATACCCCCGTCGCAGCAAACCTGCATACTCAGCGAATTTCCAATGGAGATATAAATGTCTTGATACTACATAAAGCCACTTACCAAGTTTCATAAAAATATATTCACAAATAAGCGATATATATACAATTTTAATTATTCTCCATAAGAATAACATTGGGGCTGAGTACGCAGGTTTGCTGCAACAAGGAACACAAAAAATGGTTTTTTATGCTAATATCAATATAACTCAACTAGGTGAAGTCGTATACCAGTTTTTATTCATTTATGTTCATAATTAAGGGAGACAGAGCATTTAATTAATATCCATAAGAATAACATGGCGGCTGAGTACGCAGGTTTGCTGCTACGGGAGAATTATGCAAAAACAATTTTTTGGAGCAAATATCAATAGACCTCAATGAGATGAAGCTGTATACCAAGTTCCGTCAGTATACGTTCATAAATAAGCGAGATAAAAAAATTTTCTTTTCCTCCATAAGAATAACATTAGACAACGTACTGTGTTTAGCACTTTCAATATCTCGGTAACCAATTGACGTAGAGGAATGATCGAAATACCAAATTGTGTGTTTTTTTAAGCTGAATCGAATGGTCAAAACTAAAATTTGACTTTTTCAAAAATTATATGTAAAAAATTCAAAAAACCCATTTTTGGGGTACAAAACCCCCCAAAATACCCCTTCGGATAGGTCGATCTGTCTGGTTTTCGAACTTAAAGTCATAAATGCTGCTTTACATGTTTATACCAAATTTCGTCAAAATCGGATCATTTTTACGAGAGTTATCGTGCTCACGGACACATATATATATATATATAGAGATATATATATATATATATATATATATATATATATATATATATATATATATATATACAGTATCGAACTAATGGTGTTTTTGGGGTCTGGGGACCTCAAAACGAAAAGTTATCATGGTCCCGGGCCTAGGTCTTACCATGCCGACTACGGTAATAGCTTCTTCCCTATAGGGGAAATTCGCTAAAATAGGACGAGTAGAAGCCCTGCACTTGCAGACAATGAGTCATGCAGAGCCTGCAGACATGCGGTCGCGTCGCAGTGACAGCCACAGTCCGCATGTCGTCAGGACGGGTAGTAGCCCCGCAACTGCCCATATGGCCTGTACTGCCAACTAAAGTTTGGATCGAGAGTTGTGTTGTTGCTTGTTACCTGATGTTAAAAAACAAACGGAGCATTTTTATTACTTTACTACAGACCTGTTTCTACTGTCATCTTTAAACCTATAAATACAATCACATTTGTAAAAAAAACTATACATTTGTAACTTTTTGTTACTTATTATAAAGAAGATCAAATAAACTACGTCCTACAACAGTACAAGATATTTATTTTGTCCTGTTTAATTGTAACAACACGTATCGTGCTACTCAAGAAATTATTTAAATTGATATAGGCCCCTAAGCTGAGAATTGTTCTCTGAGATCAGTTTGTGAATGTGTGAGCCTGTTGTAGTGGAGAAATAAAGGAATGGCTATCTGGTATTATAACTATGTATTGTTGGTTTTTGAACATTGTGATTTATTTTTGTTTTATTTTGTCAGGTATCACCCAAATTAAATTATACCTAGGCATTTATAAGTATTGTCCGTTAACCTGAAAAGTTAAATGTGGAAAGTCTTATAATGTTCTTCACTAGAATTCCGAGTTTTCTAGTTTAAAAGTAGGCCCTACACCAAACCTGTCTTCTTTTGCCACTTGAAATTTAGTTTGTTCCTTATGGAGTGACATTACAAAATATTTCAATACTGTAAATTTGGATTTACAAATTTTTCAAACTATGATGAAAAGTGTTATTTTCAATTTTGTTTTGATTTTTTTTAATTTTTTACTGTTTTTGACTGTTTTTACTTTTGAACTTTTAGCAAAAAATATAAAAATTATAAGACAGTTTTGTATAAAGTAAGTTTGTGTTCTCGTGTGTTCTCATTCCAAAAAACCTCTGATCAATGTAAATCATGTAATAAGTCAATTATAAGAGTTATGACACAAAGCTCTCCTAAAACTAAATGCAAACCACTCTTTCGACAATTGGAAATACTGACTGTCCCTTCTATCTTTATACTGGAAATTCTGAAAACAATACTTAAAAGCCCCGATCAATTCGGAAAGTATAATTTCAAACATGATTATAACACAAGAAACCACAACTCATTTCAGTATCCTTTGCATAATTTGTCTAAATTTCAAAAAAGTCCACTATATATGGGGTTGAAAATATTTAATAAAATTCCTGACAGTTTTAAAAAAACTTCCTCCATTAAGATTTATATCATCAGTGAAAAGCAATTTGCTAGAAAAATCCTATTATTCCTTGGATGAATTTTTCAATGATAGTTGGTAAAAGTATTTGATACTATAACTAATATAACATCAGACTATTGCATGGCATAGTTTTAATTTAATAGGCCTATTATTTGACTTTGTACCTGTTTGTGTATTACTCTTGTAATATGTATGAACGTAATGTGCAATAAAGATTTGTCTATTGTCTATTGTCTATCACTAATTAATTTATCTCATTCAAACCATCAGCCATTTTAGTCTAGCCCTTTGTTCTAAGACATGGATAAATGTAAATCTCTTCTAAATGAATAATTAGGTAAACATAGTTCCACTCTTCATATAGGTATATACTTTCAAATAATGATTCCAGTACCGGTATGTAACTAGATAACATTACATTTCCTAAATTTGCGGGTTTGACATCTTACCAAAGATTATAGTTATATTTAGGCTACATGTTCTAAGTTTGCTAACTAAAGTTTTCAAACGCAAGTATTAGTGTGGATTTTAGCGAATTTCCCCTATAGGGAAGAAGCTATTATCGTAGTCGGCATGGAAAGAGGCCTGGCACCATAACTTTTCATTTTGAGGTCCCCAGATGCCAAAAACACCATCCGTTCAAAACTGTATATATATATATATATATATATGTGCCCGTCGGTGCGATAACTCTCATAAAAATAGTCCGATTTTGAAGAAATTTGGTACGAACATGTAAAGCAACATTTATGACTTTAAGTTCGAAAACCAGCCAGATCACTCCATCCTAAGGGGTATTTTGGGTGGGTTTTGTACCCTAAAAATTTTTTTAGTATTTTACATAGAACATTTTAGTAAATCAAATTTTACTTTTCACCATTAAATTCAGCTAAAAAAAAAAACAATTTGGTGTTTTGATCATTGCTCTACGACAATTGGTTACAGAGATATTAAAAGTGCTAAACACAGTACGTTGTCCAATGTTATTCTTATAGAGAATAAAAATAATTTGATATCTCGCTTATTTATCAACTTATCCTGACGAAACTTGGTATATTGCTTCATATTGTTGTGGTCTATTGATATTTGCACAAAAAACTATTTGTTGGTGGATAGTTTCCGTAGCAGCAAACCTGCGTACTCAGCCCCCATCGTATTCTTATGGAGAATAAGTAAAAGGTTATCTCCGTTAATTATGAACATAAATTAATCAAACTTGGTATGTAGCTTTACTGCGTAGAGTTATATTGATATTTGTATTAAAACCCATTTTTTGTACTCCTTGTTTCAGCAAACCTGCATACTCAGCCGCCATGTTATTCTTATGGAGAATAATTGAAATGTCATAAATCTTATATTTATGAGTGTATATTAATGAAACTTTGTATGTGGCTTCATGTGGTATTAAGATACATATATATGCATTGGAACTTCGCTGAGTACACAGGTTTGCTGCTACAGGGTATTACAATTTTGTAAAAATAACATCATATGTTTGAAACTGTTGAATAAGGTATTACAATTTCAGACAGAAAAGAAGATAAATTCATTCCTACAAGATGAAAAAGAAACACGCTTAAGATTCTCCCCCATGGACCAAGTATATCGTGGAATTATGTAAGTAATTTGAATCAGTTTATTTATATTTTGCTTTAGCCTATATATGAATAACTTAATTTTCAGAATGTTACAATATTCAAAGTAAAATATTTTATAAAATCTAAATTATTTTTGCCAGATTAGTTATTGGTCTAAAAAAATTAAGAAAATGATTAATATACCGATTATTGTATCAAAATTAAAATTAAAATTTAGTTCTACGACGGTCATCCAGAAAGTAAATAACGTTTGCGCACTGCGCCGAGCACAGCTCCCCCATCACTTTTTCTTTACTTTCTGGATGACCCTTGTATATTAATTTATTTGTAATTTGAAAAATTCAAGGAAAAATCAAATGCAAAATAACTTCAGTTCGTACATTAAAATAAATAATTGTACTTTTATACCTTATTCATTAATTGATGAGACCAAACGTACATTGTGTAAAAACACAAGAATTTGTTAGTTTTTAAAATGTAAGCCGTGTTCAAAGAGTTAAGTTTGCCTAGTGGCCAACAACCCACTCATGGTTCTCTACATGACAGGTGATTTCCTCTTTTTTGCGGGGAAGGGAGTGAAATTTTGTGTTAATGTAATTCATTCTGTCAAAATAACATAGAAAGATGTTTGTTTAGTTTGATATAATATTTCAGTATCTTACATGTTGTAGTCACGACGTTGCTGAGGTCGCAGGGTTGACCTCTCAGTCGTTTGGAGAGGAGGGCGTCGATCGATACATGATGCTGTTTAAAAAGGAATTTCCTCCTTCAGAAGACGAAATAACAACTCTTAGAAACGGGGAGGAATGGAACAAAGAAAAGGCTAAAGAATTAGCAAAAAAGGTATCAGATTTAACTTTATGTGCTCATAACAACACGCTTAAATTGATAGGTATGCTTCTTGATTTAAATTAACATTCCTGGTTTGGTGGTAACTATGAATATACATATAGAAACAAATTAAAGTCTTTTTGAGTTGACAAAAAATTATTTAGGCCTATTTTTATGTTGAAACTTGATGTTTATGTTTTTCTTCTGTTGTTGAAAATTAGCTCTCTTTTGTGACTGAAGTTTGATTACAGAAAACAATTTAATTTATGACACTACTCTTTGTAATCCTACCATGATTTATATTACGATAATTGGACCCTGGCTCACTTTAAGTTGGTGTGAACATTTGTCATAGTTGATTAGAGAACAATTATTTTCATGATTTTCAAGGTTTGGAACCTTAAACCAACATCAGATCTGAAGAATAATTAACATACAGTAATAAAGTTAGTGGCAATAAGCAATGAAAAGCTTGGTTGAAATAAAAAATGAGTAAAAACTGAGGGCTCTAAATGTAATTAAAAGTTCAGTAAGGAATACAATACACCAAAGCAAATCATACGGTTTTGCCTGGACTGTTGGCACTAACTTTTGTTATGTTGAGTATGAGTTGTTGGTATGTTTTACTTTCTTTGAAGTCTTGGGAAAGTCAGAGAATGATCTACATATCTGAAAACATCAGGCAATTTTGATTAAAACCTCAAGCACGATAAAAAGGTAGAGCTAGTTAAAATAGGCCAAAATAATAGAAGCTTCAAGGTCACTCATAAAAGACATTTACGGTACCTATATAAAAAAGATGATTAATCGTGCTTTAAAGTAATATATAAATAAATAAATAAAATGGTCTTTTATTTAAGCATTTTTCATGAACATTACATGGTGTTCAATACAACTTGAGTCACATAAAATTGTTTACACAAAGCTATTTGCAACAAAAATAATCTAATAATATTCTACAATGTTATATGACTTACAACTAACAAAATTTACCTGACCAAAAACAAAATCTTTTAAATCCGTCCACTTACTATTGCTTTGTGCAATCTATTTTTAAAAGTCTTTTGACTGACCAATTCATGGCCATTACTGGACGACAGAGAGTTATGGAGCTTTGGGGCAAAATAAGAAAACCCCTTACGAGTGGACTCACAGCGCACACAAGGCATCTCAAGCATATTGTCCTGTCTGGTACACTGGGAACGCATTTTAGAACGGGTTCTGAGCCTCTCTCTCAAATATTGCGGTCTCTCCTCAGTCAGGACTTTACGAACGAGACAAGAAGTGCAGAGAAAGTCAGCCATCGGCAATAAGTCAAGGGTTTTCTGCTCAAGTGAAATGTGGTCGAATTTCCTCAGTCCACAAACGTACCTGACACACGTTCAGCACTCTCTGCAACCGGTCCATGTCACCTATAGATACAACGTTGCCATATACCGGAAGACAATATTCAAGTATAGAGAGCACCAAAGCCTGCACAAGCCGAAGCTTAGCAGGTGGGGGGAGCAATTGCCGATGCCTAGACAACATTCTCAAATTGACCACAGTTCTCTGACATACAATGCTTACATGTCCAGAGAAGGAAAGTCTGGCATCAAACTGAAGTCCAAGAAGTTTGGGAGTTACACTCGTTCAGTAGAACACCATAAAGCCAATGTTGCATATCATGGCTGCGTATTACATAGTTCAAGAAGCTTCTATGTATACGACTTTAGTAATGAACTTTGTTCTAATAAAAAGTTAGTTGAGAACCCGCGCTGCTCTGCAGCATCAGTCAATGTTGCACCATGAGTTTTTGACTAAAGACTATTTAATTAGTTTTTGCATGTTTTTTATGGTAAAATCTAAAAATACTTTTTCTTAGCGGTAATTGTTTCAAAAGTTACATAGATATTTAGTGAAAATATTTATAATTTTTGCACTGAATACTCTAACAATTTTTAACTATAAATAAAGGTACCAGTAATGTCCTCTTTATCCTTGAAATCGTTAGACCTAATATTTTTCCCGCTAGAGTTCAGCAGCAGGGTTTTTATTAGGGAACCATGCGTTTGGCCAATTTGGTGTTGGGACAACGATGATGAATGAAAACCTTGTCAGCCAATAAAAACGTTTGGTGTCGTTAAAAGATTAGCTTCGTTTCATTACTTTTACTTATAGCTAACATACATAACTATAGGTATAATGCCTGGTACATTGTATGACGTAAAATGTATTATAAAACAACAAATGTAAACTAGGCACTTTACTACACTAACTGTGATTAAAAAGTTATCAGGTAAAATATTGTTTTAACATGATATAATTACTCATATCGATCGATGTATGAATTATATTATATTTGTTATTACAATCATCTGTTTACCATTCTTTTAACTTATTTATTATATTAATGTTCGTTCTACTTTTAACGCACTAAGGTTTTAAAATAATAAAATAAATCTTCTCTTGCCGAACTAATTAGAGATATTTTGTTCTCCAGTACTTATGTTGGTACTCATAGAACAGTGTAAAAATTATCAATAAAAATATGGCAAAGCCTTGACTGACAGGTGCTTCGGCGAGCTAATAGCTGATTGGCTCTGATCGTTGTGGCGAGCTCGCGTTTGATTGGCTCCGCTAAACGGGACCCGGCGAGAGACCACCGTTGCCCCAACGGCTTGTCCCTTTTTAATTTACAGCTGTGATTTCTATGGCCTGTTTATCTGCTTAAAACAGTTAGGGCCTATAGGGAAATAATCTATGACCATATTATTATGGTTGTTTTAAAAGAAAGTAATCACTAAATTGTTCATAAGTATAAACGTAGGTAGTTTAAGAATAGTTTTCTTATGATTTCTAACCCAATGCTGACTGACTGGTTATTGATTTCTACCCACGCTACATCTTAAGAAAATCTAAGTACAATTTGTTATAGTACTTCTACATCAAAGATGTTTAGAACAAAATTAATGATTTAGATAAATTTTAGTAAAATGAAAATTTATTTTTGTTTTAGCGTGAGTTAGAAAATCAACTTAAGACTGAAGAAGCATCGAGGAAGCCTGAAAAATTTGTTCCTACCTCAAATTACAAAGAAAAATACCAACATCTTATAGGATTAGATTCTGCGCTAGAAGCTGCCAAAAAAACCGAAACCAACAAGCAATATGGATTTGGTAAGTGTGTTTATTGTTCTTAGAGTAGAGATGACTTTCACATTTTATTATTTTTACTCGTGGTGTTTTAGCCTCTGAGATGCATAAATAATAATGGAGGACTAATTTATTTAGTCCCTATCTAGCAGCTCGAAATGTGTTATTCATGTTCATGTTTGGATGCTGCTGTATCAACTTCAGCTGTTTACAGTGAAGTGTGTTCAACCAGTTGGCCGTATCGGGAAGATTAAAAAAAAATACAGAATTATAATTTTTTTGTAAATGTGTCATAAAAAAGGGTTATTATAAATGAGCTCAAATAAATTTTCTTTAAAAGTTTTTACAGGTCATAATTCAAAATTATAGGACAGTTCACTTTTGTGGCTACAAATTATATCAAGGAGTTTACAGACCAAACTGATTTGTATTGCTCTATTTAGTAATTTATGTAAACTGAAAAAAGGTCCCAAGACTGAGTCCTGTGGAACACTGTATTTCAGATTTTGCCCAGTATTATTTAACAAAAGTCAATAATGACACAATAATGTAGTGACTGTTACTATTTTGCTACTCTTTTATTTGCCCCGCGTTGGGAAAGCCATTTTATTATTTAACAAAATTGATGTGATCAAAAAATATGAATGAGAACTTTAATTAGTAAAAAAATATATAAATATTTGTTTTTAGCTTTAACTTTCAATTAGGCTATATGAGCTTAACACTACTAACTACACAGCCGTTCTCTCAGGAATATCTTTTAAGAAATTACACCAATTACAATTCAAGTTATATTTATTCAAGGGAATTTAATTTTTAATTCGAGATTTCAACTAAGTTTAATTAAAATTTGCTCCAGACTAACAATTATAATTCACAATAGATACATGAGTTCTCAAGGTGAGGTACTTTGCCAAGGCTTAGACTAGATTGCTTGTTACACATATTAAAATACGGAATCAAGTAAAAATCAAATTAAATTGTTAATTAAATATTTAAAAATACTATTATTTTTAAGGTTCAGATTATCAGATGCCTGAAATGATTAGTACACATGTTCATAAATATGTCAAAATAGTTACATTTTCAATAAAAAAGTTTCAAAATACTGAAAATAGATTCAAATGTTCAAGTTAATTTAAATGTTCAAAGTCTTCTTTCTTCTTTTAGCGAATTTCCCCTATAGGGAAGAAGCTATTACCGTAGTCGGCATGGTAAGACCTAGGCCCGGGACCATGATAACTTTTTGTTTTGAGGTCCCCAGACCCCAAAAACACCATTCGTTTCGAAACTGTATATATATATGTGTCCGTGAGCACGATAACTCTCGTAAAAATGATCCGATATTGATGAGATTTGGTGTAAACGTGTAAAGCAACATTTATGACTAAGTTCAAAAACCAGCCAGATCGCTCTACCCGAAGGGGTATTTTGGGGGGGTTTTGTACCCCAAAAATGGGTTTTTTGAATTTTTCACATATAATTTTTGAAATATTCAAATTTTAGTTTTGACCATTGAATTCAGCTTAAAAAAACACACAATTTGGTGTTTTGATCATTTCTCTACGTCAATTGGTTACCGAGATATTGAAAGTGCTTAACACAGTACTTTGTCTAATGTTATTCTTATGGAGGAAAATAAAAATTTTATATCTCGCTTATTTATGAACGTATACTGACGAAACTTGGTATATGGCTTCATCTGGTTGTGGTCTATTGATATTTGCTCAAAAAAATAATTTTTTGCCAAAGGATCCCGCAGCAGCAAACCTGCGTACTCATCCCCATGTTATTCTTATGGATAATAATTAAATGCTATGTCTCCCTTAATTATGAACATAAATTAATAAAATCTGGTATATGACTTCACCTACTTCAGTTATATTGATATTAGCATAAAAAACCATTTTTTGTGTTCCTTGTTGCAGCAAACCTGCGTCCTCAGCCCCAATGTTATTCTTATGGAGAATAATTAAAATTGTATATATCGCTTATTTGTGAATATATTTTTATGAAACTTGGTAAGTGGCTTGTTGTAGTACTAAGACATCTATATCTCTATTGAAAATTCGCTGAGTGTGCAGGTTTGCTGCGACGGGGGTATTAGTTATATTACAGGTATAATTTGATCTGAGTCGATATTCTTACCAATTAAAATCTATCATAGGTACCAATTTCTTATATCTCCTTCTTCTCGAGCTCAAAATAATTATAAAATGTTAAAATAAGATAAATTCAACTGTTAATGGATGTTTAGCACTTAAAGTTCTAGATAAATAAATGGATATTAAAATAACATGAGCTCTGGTTTGGCCATCTCTACTCCTCAGGGACTTTTTTTCATAACCCAAACATTCAAAATATGCCTCTAGGGTCTTCTATCAGTTTCCACCAATCACAGAATTTAGACTCCAAGTCTCTGTTGTTTTCACTGCACACTCAATCTTGAGTTCACTTCACTTTAGGTTTGCTCGTTGGGTATTATATAAAGTACATCTGGTAATCATTATTCGCGGTATCAAATCAAATAAAAAAATTCTTTATTTGTGAGTACATAACCTGTACATAAATTGTGTCACAATATTCTTATTATAGTCAGCTTATAGTCTAAAACTCTAATACAGATAAAAATATATGATTAAAATCAATTTGAATTACAATAATTGCACATTCACAGACCAGCAGAGAAAAATTCAGTTAAGGAGTAATGTGGATTAACTATTAGTAGGGGTATGCGAGTCAGGGGTACTTTTTTAATCGAGTCGAGTAGTGCCAATTATTTTTGAGTTTCGAGTATTTTCGAGCGAGTAGTTGCCATCAGTTGGTAGTTTAAAATAGTGTAATGGGATTTAGATACCACCCTAGATTTGATAATCTAAACATGGTTTCTAACTACTACATGAGTAGCAATACAACGTTTTGGCCAGTACAATCAAACTGGATTACGTATTGACTAACAAAACACGGTTTGACATTCGTTTCTGGCCGATGAAACAGGGCCCAGTTGTCATTTGGCCAATTTCACCTGGTCCAGACATCGCTTATCATCAATATTAAATGACGAAATCGTTAGTTACGGCCGAAATTACGCGGTCCGATCGTCATTTTCGGCCGATTTTATGCAATGTGATCGCCTTTTACAGCCGTTACTACGCGTTTTGGCCGGTCGCAATCGTTCGCCTCGTCATTTTCGGCCGATTTTACGTGATGCGATCGCCTTTTGCGGCCGTTACTATGCGTTTTGGCCGGTCGCAATCGTCCGGAAATCGGCGGGAAATACTCGCTTGAACTTTCGAGTAGTTTTCAAAACTTCGAGTCGAGTTCGAGTATTAAAATACTCGGCCGAAAACTCGAAGTTTCGAGTACTCGCACACCCCTATCTATTAGAAAAGTTTTCAATCGGGTCTTAAATTTTACTTGATTGGTTTCATTTTTAATTTCTAGTGGTAATAGTTAAAAACAATTGGCTCCCATGTTTGTAGGCTTACTGTGGAATAGAGATAGTTTGTGTTTCTGAATTTCAATATCATTTTTATTCCTTGTATTGTAAGAATGAATTTCAGAGCGCAATGTAATTTTCTGTGGATTGTTTTTTAAGTATATTACACAATCAAATATATACTGGTCATAAATGGTGAATATTGCCAAACTCCTAAAATAATCTCTAACATGATCATCATATTTAAGCTTCTTTTTTGCTCTTTTTTGTAGTAATAAAATTCTATTTAAATTATTATTACTTGTGCTTCCATAAACACTTAAACCATATGCAATGTGAGAGTGTATGTTAGCATGATATATCATTTTCAACACTGGTAAGCTACATAAATTCACCATTCTCTTCAAAACGTAAATCCTGACATTAATTTTGTTTACTACATCTTGTACATGGTTGTTCCATGTTAAGTTATTATCGACTGCTAAACCTAAGAATTTGGTGCTATAAATTTGGTCCAATCGTTCCATTTTCAATACAAACATTCGGTTCAATTCGATTTCTATTTCATTTGGTTTCAAAACATATAAAATTAGTTTTACTGATATTTAAAAACAAAGAATTAGCTTTAAAAAAGTTTTGTATGTTTGTGAGTTGAGTTTGACTTGCTTTTTCTAGATCAATTTACATTGTTAGTTGATAAAATTAAATTTAAATCATCGGCATAGAAGATAAGTTGACTTTTAATATTGTCGATATTTTCAAGAGTGTCTGGAAGGCCTTTTAGATAACAAAGAAATAACAAGGGTCCAAGAATTGAACCCTGGGGAACCCCAGTTTTTGTTTTTAATTTATTTGATTGAAATTTAGTGATTTTACTACCTAATACATTTGATATTTCTACAAATTGGAACTGATTAGAAAGGTAAGAACAAAACCAATTCAAAGCAATGCCTGTGATTCCAAAGGACTCTAATTTTTTAAGTAAAATAGTATCAATTATTTATTAAAAATTACAAAATAAAATATGCATTAATTATTAACATGTATGAACTATTTATGTTTTACTTTTAACCTGATTAGAAAGAAAACAATTTATTTTCTTACATCTAAATAATACATTGTACATTATTTATAATAATTCCTCATTATTGGTTTTTAGTGCTATTTAAGTTTATATTAGATATTTTATACATAGTTCCCTTTTATATAAACAATTATTAAGTTTCCCTACAATATAGTAAGTTAGAAACAAATGATTATGATGTTTCCATACATTATAACAAAATTATAAATTATCACTATATCATACTATTACTATGTTCTCTTCACTCAACATTTAAAATCATACTCTGTGTGTGTTTTAAAACTACCTGTTGTTAGTTAGTGTTTTTGCTTTTGATAAATTTGCATTCCTTTATTAATTATCTTGTTATTTTCACCTAAATTGCTTAAATATCTAGACTCACTTAAACATTTTGGTATATTAAAGCCTTCCCCGTCGTATCTAGTTTCTCTTTATCAAAGGTTTAACAAAGTCCTGACTAATTATAAATGGTTTTTCTTTAAAACTGTTTTCTAGGTTTGTGACAGTGGAGCCTTATAATATACTATCTGATTTGGGTGAAGATCTTAATTTTGATAAGTTTTACTTAGATTTCATATATACATTATATAAACTACTTTAAGTCCCTTAACTTAAATATATAAATTATTGGATATTAAGCTACACAAGGCAAGTGTAGATATTAAGTTTGACATTCCTTAAATAGGCTAGGGTTTAAAATACTTGCTTTTTATATAATTAGTCACTATTTTAGCCTATCATAACATCTCTTGATGGTAGGCCTAAGTTTGGTACGCTTACACCAGATAAAAGAAAACAATACATTGAACCGGATGGAGCTTATTTATAACTAGTTTCTGTCTTTTAAATTGGATAAAAACCAATTGAATTTCTTAGATCCGTCTCTCAATTTTTTTGGACAATGCCTTGGCCTTGGACAAATCTCATAGCATTGCAGCAGTCACATATAATCCATCCATAAGGCACTTGACGTTTTCTACCAAACCCTTCGTAAATCCAAACTTTTTCCCTAAAAATCAATTATTTTTCAAAATGTTAAACAGTTTGATTTTTGACAGTTTTTTCAAGTATTTATGAGGTGACAGGTAAAATAGCAATTGGGCAGTAACTAGAGGGGAAGTGACTACTCTGTTTATTTTAACATCTGCATCTATGTAGGTAGATCTTAATCACCTACATAGCATTAAGAGTGGATAGCATGAAGTCTAAGCTTTTTTTTCGGATTCATTTGTGTTATAATCAGATTTTGATTTAAATTCTCCTACATGTAATTAGCTTTAAGTTATCTTTTTTTGCAGATTCATCACACTAGACATGTTCCAACGAATGACCACCCACCCACAGTAGCTAGGAAGATTTTTTCAATTTTTCAATGGTTTCAACTGGTGCATACAAACGATAAAGTACATTGTTATATTGCACACAGAAGACAACTAACGAATAATTGCGGCTTGCAAAAAACTTGTTTAATTCATTCTGTAACCAAATGTACATTATTGTGTAAATGTGTAAGCTGACAACCGTTGGAATGGGCTTCAATATAATTATTTCAAGCCACTGAGGACGGACGTTCATCGGAAGCATGTTTAGTGTGAAGAACTGCAAAAAACTAAGGCCATTTATAAAAGTGAGTTTTAATAAAACTCTGAGTGCTGTTGAATTTCTCAAGACTGTATTTTATTTATATTTGTGTTGGATACTTTTATATTAAAATATTTAAACAATTTCAGTGCCTAGCGAAAATAAAAAAGACCACAGGTCAATTGAACAAACTCTGGCGGACTTACAAGCAAAGAAGAGGCTGAAGTTAAGTCATCAGACAGAGGAAAATACTTCGTCCTCCCAATGACAATAGTGTACTTGTAGGCTTTTTGACTGACTTATTTATTTGTGAACAAATTAAACCTACTTTTATTGTTTATACAATTTTTTGTGTTTCTACTTTTTTCACCAATCAGTCATAGCAAAATTCATATATTTAACATCTGTAAGTTTTAAAAATAAGTTAAATCAGTGTTCCAGGAAATTTGAAATACTCTTATTTTAGTTATATTACCACTTTGGTCCTAGGAATGATCACATAACGCTAAAAATAAAAACGTAACGGTAAATAATCAGGTCAGATGATACAGTTTTAAAATTGATCACCCATAAATGATCAGGGTTAACCCACAAATGCAATATAAATGTTTCTCCATAGATTGTATAGGTTATGATTCAACTGAAATTTTTCTGGAGTAATCAATATTGTAAGTCGTTGTATTGGTACACATACATGTGTCAGATTTATTCATGGTAAAGAAACATACTGTCAAAACGCAATTCTGCCAAAATTGTAGTCTTGTACTATGAACTATAATATTTTGGAGATGACTCCATCGACGAGTACGGGTTATCAGTGGACCAAACAAAGTCATTACAGGTTTTGCACAATATTAATAAAATCTTCATTTTCATCGTGCCAGTAAAATAAAAGTAGACTTTGAATATCCATCTATAGAGTATGTGCATGGCTACAAATAGGCAATCAACATGCTATGCACTTACTCTATACATGGTTCACACTTTCTGGAGAGTCAGGGAAAAAGTTGGAAAAACACGAAGTCAAAGAAAATGCTTACTAGTTTATAGATGTCTGGGCAAATTTTTGATTTTAGTCGTAAACACAAAGCACTATTGTACGAAAATAAAAACGTATCAGAAAAAATTGTGCATTCCGAGTCGCAACGTCAGGGAAAATTAACTTTTTTGTTGGAGGAAGTGAAGGAAAATAAAACTTTTTTGGTCAGGGAAATCATTAACCAAATAAAAGTGTGAACCATGCTATATATAGTTATTCTTGTCATTCAAATTTTGTGTTGTTCATAGTCTATTTGTATTTTACTGACAGAATGAAAATTAAAGTTTTATTAGTGTTTTGTTTAGTTTACTGCAAAGCCGTACCCGTCGATAAAGTCATCTCTGAATGGTCATAGTACGCAACTTTGGACTGCATTCTGACAGTAAGCAGTAATTATATATTTTCACACTCAATAATTAACCATTTTGAAGGTCCTCTCAAGAGAGAATAAAGCCACCACCTCATACACAATTTGACAGTTACTACAATTTAAGTTCTAATACACAACATATATTTTTTAAATTGTACTATTACCTATATAGTTTTATACTACTTTGTAAATGGCTTGTCTGTTAATAAATGAAATGAAACACTAGCAAGGTTAAAAAACGAAGACTGGTAACAAAAAACAAGTTTATTATACATCTAGAGCTACAGAGTCGAGCTATGAGTACTCGGTAAAGTCGTCCATGTTGAACCTCCGAGCGCCAGGGTGGCGATCCACGGGGTTCTCCTCCTGCAGTATCTTGCTGCGGATGCGTTTGATCTGGCGCAGACGCTCTAGCCAGTTGGAGGTGTACGGATCACAACCTTCCGTGTTGAGACTGCAGGCCACCCTCGATGCCAACTGTAACATAGATCATCATTCATGGACCCTGGCGTATCGCTCAAAGCTGAGTGGATTGAGTACTGGCCTACCCCCCCAAAAGACCCGGGTTCAATTCCTGGTGAAATCAATGTGACTTTTGAATCTCAGACTGCTACCATGCTTCGGAAGGCACATTAAGACGTAGGTCCCTGCTACATGTGTAGGCGTTAGATCATGTCAGGGGCACTATTGCGACCTGAAAAACTCTTAACAACAGACCTTCTTGGGCAGAAGGTTACTAAAATTTTACTTTTAATTGAATGAATCCAAGGCCTATGCTCAGCAGAAAGCCTACATTTGCTTTAAATGTTCGCTACCGCAATTACATGGAATTTGTCATTCACATAGACCAGCGACGCAGTTGTGCGTCGAGTGGTTTCTCCCGATAGACCGACGCATATTTGCATCGGCTGGTCACATTGAAATAGACTGACGACGTGAATTTGCGTCAGTGTCCCACTCTTATTCAAACGAGTATTTCTTAGCAACGTTCTATTTTAAAGCCCTGATCTTTTTGTGTAGTCTGTAGGGATATCTGACGCACATTCGGGTTGCTTGGTCTGTGGGTATGACAATTGGTGACGTCATATCGTACAGATTTTGGAAATGCTTTAGCGGTGTTTGTTTGATTATTGTGCAGAACATTATCAATGAAACAGGACAGGCCTACAAATTATAAAATTTACAACAACGCAAATGTGTGTCACTCGGTCTATTGAACAAAAATACAATCTTTTTTACTATTTTCCATTGTATAGACTAACCGACACATACATGCGATGTTTTTAAAATTGCTCAAAGTAAAATAAAAAACAATTGTTATTGTTTACAAATGCATTTTAGGTTATTATGAAGTGAAATAGTCCATTTAAACCCAATTTATTTTGTTGTCTGTTGTTAATGTTACTCCTGTACCTCCCAGTTTGTTTGCAACGTTCAGATTATTTCTTTTGGTCTGTGGGAGTGACCAGACTGACGCAAATATGCTGCTCACCGGACCACATTAAGGCTTGCTCACTTTCAATTTTACAGATCTCTGGCAACATGGGTTTCCGGAAATGTCCTCACATGCATTTTAAAAGTAGTGCTCCATATTACACAGTTAAACCGCACCATTTATGCCCATAGTATGTCGCTATAGTGTGACGATTTCGTTACAGAGACAATTGGAATTCTGTACATAAAATAATTCAAGGTAAACCTTGCATTATGAGAATTTCAAATGTTGTAAGATCAATAAAATAAAGAAGGAAGAATAACCCAATTTAGCAGCAGTACCAAATTTACTCAGTGAAAAAAAGCCAGTGAGGCCGACATGTCTAGAGATTAGATTAACCTCTTTGTTGCAAGGCAAAAGAGCAAGCCTTCTCCCCTCATTTTCCATTGACATAATCTTGACTTCTTAGCTATCTGTAACGTATGTCATGCAAGGGGTGTATGCATTTCCAACAACATCAACTCACGTTGGCGTGCAGGGCCAGCTGCCTAGCCATGAGCGCAACATTCTGGTCCGAGACGATCTTGGGCTCCGAGTGTCCGATGTGCTGCACCAGCTCGTCCTTGGCCTTAACGCTGAGCAGGTTGATGCCGTGGTCGAGCGGCTCCACCACCACACACGTGTAGTTGAACTGGCACTGCGAACAAGCCAACTGTTACAGCGAGTGGTAGTAAGAGCGTCATTACAGCATAAGGGCGATGCTTGAAAGCACAAGTTAAACGCCCGAAGGCTTTGGCTACTCGAGGTGCGAACACTATTTGATCCCCCATCTTCCAATATTGGCAATGTAAATATTAAAAAAATAGTTAGCATCAAAACAAACAATAATTGTATGTTATGAAAACTTTGTTGTAAACATAACAGCTGATGCTATTGGAACATGTGTCATTGAGCTCTGTTGGGAGTGTAATCATAACGCTGTGTCATTACCTCCCTGGTCTGCAATGAAGCTCATCACATATCAAGTTAGGGATATTTAACTTGAGTGGGCGATAAAATATTTTATATACTGTATTACAACAATCCAGGTGTGAATCAGCATTCAGGGAAACTAGTAAAGAATTGGACGAACATAACTCGCACCTTTCAGGTATTTTGTATAAAATCACCAGTGAACACAGAAAAATAAACTGAGGCATCTATTCTCAAATGGTGAAAAAGGAGGCTTGGAGCAAAATGTTAAGAACCACTTACTGCAGAACTCAGTGCAGTGGTAACATTACATATAAATTAATCCAAATTCCCCTTTGCAACCTCTCAAGGTTGTAATAGTATATTTCGCACCAAGGGCCGAAAGTGGGGTTTTGCTGGTCTGAGATCGTGTTTTATGACCGAGACAAAATCGAGGTCATAGATCGTTCGAGGGGCTATGCAAAACCCTTTCGGCAGAGGTGTGAACGCTATTTTTCACCATACTACAATTATTAACGGGTTAAATGTGATCGGTCATAAAACATGAGCGGCCTCATGCAATCTCGGACTAAAATCAGTTAACCAATTAACAAATCATCGCTAGTACAATGTTTTGAAATATATTGTTATTTGTTACAGTGTTTCAACCAAAGAACACAAAATAGTATGCACGTATTAACCAGGTAACGTCGTGTACGCTTAAAAACAAGTTGGCAACACTGGCTAAATAGATCAGCTGACTTTCGGCCCTTGGGCGGAAAAACTCTACTTTCGGTAACCAAATGACGTTCCGAAAACAGGTGATTACAGTATAGTGTGGTGAAAATACCATTATTGCAAAAAATTAATATTTCATTGAACATTTTAAACTCATTAATAAGAAAAAAAGTTACCTCTTAAACGCAGCAATTCGGGTTATCACACAAAAGAAGCGGCAAGAATACCTTCGACATTCCACTGATGGCGGGAGGGGAGCGAAGACACATACAGCCCCCAGTCATGACAACACAACCACCGGCGCCGCGTCATGATTATTTAGTTTGGCCAAACGTCAATGTCAATGTGCAGTTTTTGTTTCTTTGTTTTTCGTGCGTCCGTGTTATGTTTGTAATGTATTGTGTTTTTAATATTCGACTTCTTGTGAGTGAATGACATATTGAATTGTAGCCTGAAGATGAGGTTTTAACCTCGAAACCGGTCGCCTATATTGAGGACGAGTAGGATCACTGACGGAAAAAGGTAAATTAAACTATTTAAGATTCAGAAAGTGATCCTGGGCCATATAACTCAAAAATAAAGTTACCTCACGTACCAAACAAAATTGTAATATTGAACTGCTCATAACGCTTCCCTAAGAACTTTAAACGTAACATTTAAAATCAAATTAATACACTAAGCGATATATTCTCTACGATGTAAATCCAAATGATTTACCTTAACAGTATTCCTATTGTATGGCTCCCCACTCTCGTTGTAGACGATCGTCACATAGTCGTTGCCGATGTGGAGTTTCTTGGCGTTGGAGTTGGGATCGTTGTCCCGAGTCGGCATCAGGGTGGCCACATGGAAAATTACCTGAGAAACGGTTTGATCGTTTAATTGAACAAGGATACAAAATAATATAAAATCAATACTTAATCCAGATATATACTTTAAATCCCAAGAGGATAAAGGAAAGATGAGAAAAAATATAACTCGAATATATAACTCTACGAAAAAGGGGAGGAGTAGGTATAATTATTTTGAAAATAAAGTTTTCTACTTTAGAACCAATGTCTTCTTATATAGTTTGTTTCAAAGAAGTACAGTTGACAAACATATAACTCACAAGATAGATTAATATTAGAACAGTAAGGTTGATTACTTTTTTGGTGGCAATTATCCCTGGGACTGCCCTGGGCCGGATATCCGGCCCTCGCATGTGTGCGCTGGCTGCCCCGGGCAGCCATTTGCAAAACTGCTCGGTGTCCTGACATATTTGGCCATTTTGGTTATTTTGTAACAATTCGCTGAGCCTAAACTACTGTTGATAACATAGTCATATGCATACTCGTTTTGTTCAGAAAAAGGAGATTATGAATAAAATAAAATATAACGAATTCCTGTTGTTTGTTCTTGTGCAAAATGTGAAAAATCTAAATTTTATTCAAATTTTTGAAATAATTTTCAAAAGTAGTCCTAGCATTTTACAGACAGTCAAAGATATACACAATGCAGGCAATTTATTTCCCTACGTGGAAATGTGTTTGATTTATTTGAAAAGTTTTTTTTACCCGAATTACGAAAAAAAAACATGGAAACCGGGGAAAATCGACAAACTTACGCTGTACATTTGAAAAATAAAAATAAAATCAAAAGTATAACAATAATATACTACAAATTTTATATTACTAAAGGTAACAATAGTTACTATAAATAATGCACTTTTGTACGAAGTAATAACAGTTTTTATGACTTATATGAGTTGAAAAACAAAATTTGAGTTTCGCGTAAAGCCAAAATTAGTTATTTGAAGCTAGATATAATTGCTGCACTTTATTATAATAAATGGTATATATATTTATAGTAAATATATTTCTGAAAAAAAATATATATATGTGTGTATAGAGAAATATGAACAAATAAAAGTTCCATAAGCACATATTGATTTTTGAATCTAAATTTATAGCATAGCAATATTTGGGCCAAATCTGCAGAGGTTACTTCAAACCGTGTCTGTGTCCAAACCATACAAGTTAACCCTGTCACATGCATACTCTTTTTGTTCACAAAATAATAGAGAATTAGAATAAATCAAAATAAATAAAAACCTGGTTAGGTAAATTTCTAGATAAAGTCAAGAAAAGTGAACATTTCCAAATTTTGTAGGGCTAGCCTAGAAAATACTCACATTTTCAATAACGCACATTTGAACATAAATAATAATATTTTCTCATAGTAATATGGATAAATATTACTAATAACTCACACACTACACGACAATACACTAGTTTGTCACTAAAACACTAACATGCGACGTAAAATACGGACCTACTCGCACTAAAGAATCACACGACTTTGGCTTGGCTAGCAGAAATAATCTTTGAATTGTTATTATTTACAAGAGTCACCTGACGTTCCATACAGTACGTCAGTGGTACAAAGAGGAAAAATTATCGAGATATTTATTTTAGATTTAGACTGGACTGGATTTCCGGCCCTCGGGGCAAATGAACAACTCGCATAACAGATTTCAAAAATTATTTCTCAGACTTCCTGAAGTCGTATGACAAAGTTCTTGTTACGAAAAGAAACAACCACTCATGCTAAATCCAATGCTACCAACCGTTTCCTGTTTAGGCCAAAATACAGACACTGCGATTTTTTTGAAGAACACGTGTTTTACGAGATTTCGCGCGCTAAATTTCATTCAAATTATAATAGCAGTTATATTGATCTGTTCCTGCTTCGAGGTTTGTTTATATATGAAAATGAAAGTTTAGAATGTCCTCTTTAATATGGTATCAATATTATTACTTTTCTGGTTAACGTTCAATGTGTTATAAGCAGTTGAAAAAAATGACCCCAAGGGCCGGATTCCGCCCCTCGAACAGCTGGTGCCCACATGCGAGGGCCTGATTTCAGGCCCGGGACACCCAGCAATCTAGCCAAAATCAATCCAGGGCAGTCCTAGGGTTATTGAATGTACGGCATTCAAGAAGGCAAGAAGTAAATACTCACAAATGAAAACCCAGAATCAATTTAAAATCACAACAGTAACTGATTTTACTTAAAAAAGGAATCACAAAAGAAATAAAACGGCAAAAATAAGTAAATTTTTATGTAAATTGGATGTACTATTCTCCCTCCACGGATCTAGCAGGCATGGAGTCTGGTGTTTTGAAACTTTTACATTACAATCAGATGTTCGACTAAATAAAAACTTGAAACTTAAACCTTAAACACCCATGGGGCGGAGCTCTGAAGGAGGTTGTTTTTTAAAACCCCAAAAGGTAAATCTTGAGGTTAATTAGCTTTCAATTGATAACAAACATGTATACAAATTATAGACGCCTAAAATATCTGAAAAAATTTAGAAATTCTTTTAATAGCATTAATAACAATATTTAAAAATTTATACATACACAGTTTTTGACATTTTACCTGAGTAACATCATCTTGCCAGTTGTAAGCGAACTTTCCATCATTCCCATTACGTTCCAGTCCTCCGAGAAACACCGTTTGCGGATCCACGTCTGCCAACCTAATCAGTGTGCCCAACCTCTGCACACAAGAATACATGTAATTACAATTTCTGTAATCAGATACCGGTACGGGGAAAAAAAAGTTTGTGTAAAGAATCTACTAGTTTATTACATAATGAAACTTAACACGTTCGCTTGCACAGAAGTCAAATGTGGGTGCTCTAGTTCCTTGCCGCCACGCTGTGCTCTCACCGGTGAGTGCCAGCGTCGCCTACTTTCCATTCAGTTTCTGTGCAGCACCACACCGGTAAGAACAAGTAGGTTCATTGTGGTGTAGGTTGGTAGAAAATTTCCCCAATATCCCAGCCGTTACGGGACTTCCCCGCATTCATCTTCGACCAACTTCGTCCCTCTAGGTGGCAACACTGGTAGTGTTTTTGACATTCGTTAGCTGGTAATTCAAAATGTGTCCGCGCCAATCGGAACAGTTGCAGCTTCGAGAGAACACGCCCCTGGGCGTGCCCCGCAGCAAAAGTGTTAACACCTTTCGCATGTTTTTTACAATCCCTAATCATAGGATGTGTATCAACGCCCTGTGAGTTTGCAAAGCTTGCATCAAGCCAAATGAAACTGTCCATATTTTGTTCTGACAAGTAATTATCAACACAATTAGAATTGTAAATTTATTCCTACGAAGTTGTTATTACTCACTGCAACCACTCGCTGATTCTTAAATTCTGTGTTGCCAACAGATCCCAAGATAAAACTATTAGAACTAAATCTTAAAGCAGGTACAAAACTTATATAACACTTATAATACTTAAAACGTTAATGAAAATACCTGAAGGAACTCTGTGTAGCGGAGGGAACCACACTGATTGCGAAGTATCTCAGCCTCGCTATTGGCCTGTCCCGGGCCGACGTAGATGACACCCACCTAGATAAACACCAGTGGTAATAACAACTAACAACATTGGGTGAGTACATCACAGGGTCTTTGAGGCATAGTTAATGGATAAAAATAAAACAAACAAATTAAAAACTTAAAAATAAAACAAACAAATTAAAAACTTGATAAAACACCTTAAAGCATGTAAACTTTAGCTAGCTGCCATTTCCTACTCAATAGTTTGTTTGAGGCCATGCTTGCAACATTGTCCTATATAAAACATTGACAACAACAGGCAGGGTTCCCACTCAAACTTAATGATCAAATTCACGGGGTTTTCACGGTTTTCAAGGTCTAAAAATTGTCAATTTCACAGTCGAAATATTAAAAAACATAACCTATACCGGTTGCAAAACAACAACGCAGACGCAGCGCAGCGGTCAAATACTAGTTAAAACTTTCCAACATTCCAATTACAATGTCACAGAACCATAAAACAATACCATACATCCCAAGTGAACCTTTTAAAAAATAAGAACTATTTTGGAGTTTCTTATTGTTTTATTGTCGTCGTAAGTCATGTCATCAGTCTATCGGTTATCGGTAGCTGGTGATTTCTTCTACTTCGCTCAGTGTTACCAATCACTTTTTCCCGAATTACCCTCGATCCTCGTCAAAATTACCCTCAAAATCTAAACTCCTGTATTTGAGTAAAGACTGCTAATGAAATAAAGGAAATGTGCTTGAAATTTGATAGGTTTGAGGAGCTGCCTATAGATGTCACTGATGTATAATTAATTTTAAAGTTTAGAATAAAGAATGAAAATAGAAGTTGCATAACCAGCCAGTTTTTGTCTCATTTTTTCATGCGAGATATAACGGATTTTTCTCAGAATTTATTTTACTGCTTAACAAATCACAGTATATAAATGATTAACCGCTGATGCAATTTTGTTTACAGCCATAAACGTCAATTATAAAACAGCTAACGCTGTCTATCTTTCAGTCTATCAACTGCTAGGATTAGGTAGGCGGAGACCGGTGACAATAATCCCCATTTTCTATTTTTGTTATTTATTGTCTGGTTGACGTTAAAACTTGCAGACTGCAACTTAGCGGACTTCTTGTCGTCCTGGCACTCGTGGCTCTTTCACGTTTTTAACATGAGACAATCACTGTACATGTAATCCTTAATCAAGCTCGATTTCTGTCATGGAGTTCGTGAGTATTCGTCAGAGTCACGAAAATCGGAAGGGTCGATAAAGTAGAGAAATGTAGTAGGCCTAATTTAATCATAAATAAACATCAATGAATGTATAATAAGTGTATAACAGAGGATAATATAAATTTGTATATTTTTAAAGGCTTTAGTAAAATTACCCCTTTTTACCCTCGAAGTTCAAAATGATCACCGGCAAGGGTAATTTCTCTCGAAGTGGCAACGCTGACTACGCACCGTGTATGGAATGGGCGAGTTACTGACGCGACAGTTGTATAGTAGTGATGGGCAGTGCGATTCTTCTTAGCGATCCGATTCAGTGCGATTCTTCTTAGCGATCCGATTCATTTGAATCACTCGATTCAAAAGAATCAAAATTTGAACCGATTCATTTCGTTCGTTTCGATTCATTATCTGTCCTCGCCGTATAATGTAAACGAATCGGTTGTTATAGATGATTTGGCCGTCCTGTTATGTTACGACTCCAATATGTGATATGCGAACCCATAGTCCAAGTGATGCAATGAAATTTGACTATCGAACATCACAAATTATTACTGCGCAGCCGCAAACTCCTTAAAGAACCAATAAGCAAGCGTTTAGACGGATTAGCTGATACTCAAAGTTAGCTGAATGACATAACAACAATCGGTTCGCGAACGGATAGTCCAATTGAATCAGCACCAGCAGAAATTATATTGTAAAGAAAGAGAGGTCAAAACTAAATAGATTTGCATGGAATTGTTGGATTTCACAAAACGTCTGCTGCGCATACGCAAACCAATGAGACTGCGTTTAGCGATCTCTCCTCTTGTCCGTCTCCCTCCCCTTCTTTCCGCTTCAACTTCCCCCCCAACCATTTCTCAGCAGAAACGCAATTGAATCGCGAACCACGATGGTCTACACCGATTTGCGAATGAAGTGAACGAAACCGGGCAACATAACCAAGGCATATTTACCAGAGTTGATTCGCGCCACGAATCGGTTCTTTTAAAAGTTGAATCATGATTCATCTGATTCACTCGATAATTCGTTCGATTTGAACGTTTCGTTCGCGAATCGCCCATCACTATTGTAGAGTTAACAGTCTAGATACAGTAGTTGTATACTGTCACCGACTAATACAAAACAATAGGCAAATGACATACAGTAAAGAAGACACTTAAACGGTCTTACACAAGTGTCAGTCAGCAGTCAGTTGACAGTGAAAAAAACAACGGCAACTTAACAACTGTCGCCCGAGTCGGCCCGAGTTCCTTTGCACCGTGGAAACCAGAACCAATCTTAAATTAGTGATGTGCGATACGTATCATATCGTATCGGAATATCGCGATACGCTAGGGACGATATGATATTTTGTCACGATATTTTTGAAACGATATGTATCGTATCGCCTAAAACGATACTCGATTTTGTATCGGCACATAGAGACGATATTTCGATATTATTTTCTTGGCTGTAAAACAATGAGGTTATATTTATATTCGACAAGAATTCTTCAAAAGTCTTCTTTCTGTGATACTACAATTAAAACCAGTGGAAATACCTCGATGGCCGTATTTTTAACTGCAGTGTATAATACAATATACGTCGTATCGTTTATGCACAATATGTTAAGCGATATGATACGCGTATCGCGATACACACGGCCGATACGATATCTGACTCGGATACGTATCGCATCGCCGTATCGCGATACACGGCCGTATCGCACATCACTATCTTAAATCATCTGCACATCTGCAATCTGCAAGTAGGCAGACGACGCGGTATTCACCATATTTAGAACGTACTAACAACGGTAATAATTCTGTTGTACATTTCCCTATCTGAAGACAAATGTGATATTTTCTGATAAGATTTTTTTTATTGTTTTTCAAGTTTGATATATTTTTAAGGTTTGATATCGAAATTCACGGCTTATTCCAGGTTTTTTCACGGTATACGAAATTCACGGCTTATTCAAGGTTTCACGGTTTTCACGGTTGGGTGGGGACCCTGACAGGCTACTTGATATAGCCTACCCTACAGTTCAGCATTTGCCCTCATTTAAGATTTACTCTCTCTGAAGGCCCTTCCTTACTAAAGATGAGGAGCCAGTATTTAACCTTGATTAGGTCTGGTGTGGATATGTAAAACTTTTCTTAGCCAACTTATTCTGTGTGAAAAGGTTTAAATTAATTCTACACAGTACAATATCAATGTTATCCTTTACCTTGTGGGTCTCATAGGGAGGAATCCGGTCAAGATTCTTGAAGGCCCTCTGCACCATCTGACAGTTGGACAGGGCCAGAGGTCTCTCTGTGACACTGCCGAAGTACGCAGAGTGGTAGAGCTGCAGGAATACAAAGCTGCGACAAACACCCGTGGCAGTTAGTAGATTTAACAAGACAAGGATCACAACTATTGTTGGAGCTCTGCATCTTGTGACAGTTGGACAGAGCCAGAGGTCTCTCCGTGACTCTGTCAAAGTACGCTGAGTGGTAGAGCTGAAGAAACACGCCGCTGCGACAAATACCCGTGGCAGTTAGCAGTTCTCACAGACAAGAACATTTTCTCACTTTTTCAAGTTCTGAGTGAATGTTCCTCACCAACGACAAGGGCAAAATTATTTTTTTCTTCAAGATATAATTTTTTATTCTTAGTACCTTAACAATGACATGCATGAGGATCTTTCAATTCAAATTTTAATAATCAGGCTTTCGTGGTCCTTGTTTGTTTCTATGCGAGATTTGAGGAGAGTTTAGTTTTTTGATATTAAGTCCAATTGACATTAAATAAAATCACACACACGACAATTAATTTATTTGTATGTAAATTCCTGCAAAATATATGACATTACTCATTCATACAAAGTTTGAGGGCCTGAAAGTAGACAAATGGGTGGTGGAGTAACCTAATACCAGTAGTTGCCTACTTGGAATGAGCCAGTAAAAGTCATTGTACAACTGTTAACAACTGGTACAGTTGTTAACTTGCGCATGTTGTTTACATAGTGCATAGTATAAATCGCCCCTGACTGTCGCTACTGAACACTCTACTAGGCGTTGTCGTCGGGCTCTACACCATCTCGAGACTGACCTGGGGCTGACCCCGGAGCGGGGTGGCTCCTTGGTCCGCGGGCTGCGGGTCTTGAGGAGGTCCAGCGGCAGCGGCTTGCGCACAGGGCTCATCACGGAGATTGTGTGGCCTCGGTCCCGCTTAAATGCCAGTGGAGGCAGTGCCGACGGGTCTGGCCGAGTCTCTCCTTCCACCTGCCATAGCCATCAATTCAAGTTAATTCAATTAAAAGATTTACTACCAACTAATTCCATGCCTCGTATCGGTTTATCAGTTTTCCTGGGTTTTTCTTTTTTTTTTGTTAATTGGTAAATTAATTTGGTATTTTTATTAAGTCAATATTCACACAAAATTCCCTGCCTCTTACCGGTTTTCCTATCTTTTTGAACCTCCAGGAATTTAAATATCTCCAAAAACCATACAATTTTATGTTCAAATGTTAATATTTAGGATGTTGAACTATTTAAAGATAATAAAACTCAAAATTTGTAATTTGGTAAATTAACAAATATTTCTGAATACTCCCAGACTTTCCAGGTACACAAAATTTCCTGACTTATTTACGTTTTCCGACATTCTTTTAGGTTTTGAAATACAACAAAATGACCACACACCTTGAGCTGTTTCTGCTGCAAACGAGGGGACATCTGTGTCGCAGGAGGAGAGAGGGGAGGCTTGGTTGCCAGGTGGGAGGTGGTGGGAAGGGCCAGTGGCTGTTTCACTCCCCTCTCCTCCTCCCTCCCCTTCTCTCTCACAGGCTGTGGTGGAGGTTCTTTCTTCACTGTGGCTTGGTCTGGATTGGTTTCTGCAGGAGCTAGTTTCACACTGGCTGCCTGCTAACATGTACAATTATATTACAGTGGAACAAAAATACATTAGTTAAGTATTTTTACTGATTTGTCAAAATCATTACTTAAAACTTACTGGAAATTTGAACAGTTACAAACAAGCCCAAACACTGGTTCATAATAAAGGAACCAATCTCGCATTAGTAATGAAAATCCATCCTAATATTTAATACACAAGCAGATTTTGGGTCACGCAGAGATCTCAGGAACCACTGGACCGATTTGTATAACTGGAAGGTAATCCATGGAAAGGTCTCAATGTGTAGGTTTGCAGAAAATCATTAAAATGTACATTGGCCCTCAGGGCAAGGCCCCACAAGCCTTCAATGTTGCATTAATCTTGTGGAAGAAAAGTAATTATTGAAATTGAGCATTTGACAGCTGTTAAAGGTAACAAAACACAGTAGAGAAGCAAGATCAGCTGTTTTAAGGTAACTTTTGGAATGGCATCACAATTTACCGTATGGCAACTAACAGAACCATATTTGCTCGAATTTGAACAGCTGGATTTTCTAGTAAACATTATGCATGTTAAAACTTGTTCGCTCTAATGTTAGGCTGATAGGCTTTGTACTTTGAAAGCAAATTCAATTTAATTAAAACGTTAGCTGCGGGGCACACCCAGGGGCGTGTTCCCATGACGCTGCAACTGTTCTGATTGGTGCGGTCACATTTTGAATTACCGTCTAACGAATAACAAAAACACTATGGTGCTGTAATGCATTACAACACAACTGGACGTAGTTCTACAAAACGCCAACAGGTGGCAGCACAATCCAGATAGCACAAGTCAACCAGTGTTGCCACCTAGAGGGACTAAGTTAGATGAAAATTAATGGCGTGGAAGTCCCGTGACGGTTGGGATATTGGGGGATAAAAATACCCGTTCTTACCGGTATGCTGCTGCACAGAAACTGAATGGAAAGTAGGCGACGCTGGCACTCACCGGTGAACATATAGCATGGCGGCAAGGAACTAGAGCACTCACCGGTGAGTGCCGCGCAGCGAATGTGTTAAATTAGCTTAGCATTAATTGGTAAAACTTTCCACTGCTTAAGTACAAAGCGCCCTAACCTGAGTAACCTGTACTTGAGTTAAAAATCAAAGACGAAAATAGAGAAATTTCATTTCAAATCAATTGTGTTATAATAACTGTAAGCGGTCCGAGGAGCAGCCGTGTTACCTGTGTCTCAGCAGGCGGCAGTGTCCATTCCTGGGGCACGGCGGCGGGGGCGGACATCTTACGCTGGTCCACGGGAGGGGTGGTTAAGGGGGCGGGGGCGGGGATCGGGACGACAGTAGGTGCCGGGATCGCCTGGTCAGTCTTGGGAGGGGTTGTGCCCATCTCCTCAGGGATGGCTTCACAGTTCACCCTGCACATGGTTTGATCACTACATTTAGTGACAGGTTGCCAAAACTGAGTAATATTTAAACTAATACATAAGTATCTATCTGCCTCTTAAAATAAGACAACTAAGAATTGATTTAGTTTCAATTAAAAATAATCCCTTGCCACCGTTTAAAGTCCCACTCTGATCCTTTTAGTCGTGCATAAAGCATTTTCCCCTACAGAACAAAAATAAAATTACCTTGCAAGTACATAGTCTTTTTCAGTAATTTGTTTAAATAATGTTGTTTATTGTAAACTGTGTCATATTTGTATGTATGTGAAAATTTATCAAGAGATTTTAAATTAAATGCTTCATGTAAGGACAGTTTGTTCTTATTTTTATTTAAAGGGAATTTTACTGAGTACCCTGACCTAAGTTCTCAAAAATTCAATGCCCTTTATCAGAAAATTAGCCAAGGTGTCCTAGCAAACTAGCAAAAAACTTCCAAGATTCTTCATAGTTCGGAATAATTGTCTCTGACCAAAATGAAGTTAGCCCAAATAAAAATTAAGGTTGGCAATTACCATCACTCTTTTGTTTTTATATCAACCGAAAACATGCATTCGAGAACCAAGTTTTTATGATGCACAGAGAAAGTTTGTACAACTTCTCTGTTCAACGCATAGTAACAGTTTAACTTTTTCTAAAATATGCAAGTTTTCGTAATTTTTCTAGTAAGCTTACATTTACTGACTTTTCCTGATTTTAACCAATCCCTCCCATCGCTGGACACTAAGTATCTTAAAACATCATAATTTATTAAATTTATAATATTAAATCTTCAATTTGGCTCCTTTCACTTTGGTATACAGTCTCTTCAGCACAAACTACCAACCAGTTTACCTGAGGTCCTTGGTGGTCTGTTTCTTCTTGGTCTCCCCTGCGTTCCCCGAGCCGCCCTCTCTGCTGCCCTCCTCGCTCCCTTGGTTCCCAGAGTTCATGAACGGGTTTTTCCAGCTGGCGCTCATCTCTGGGCTGGAGTTGGAGCGCCGCACCGGATTACGAGATCTCCCAGAGCCTTCTACACAAGTCACAAACCCTAAACTTAATCCACCAACAACACTGGAATGTCAACAGAAACTCAAAACATTTTCAAAAGGAATAACTGATTTTATCTGTAATGGCATATTGATGCTTGTTTTTTGGCTTGAATGGAATTAGTTTTAATATGTCAGATTTAAATCAGTACACTTTTATTATTTGAGTTAAAACAAAAATAGGATAGTTGTCATTGAAACTGATCGAATGCCGGTGACCAAATAGGTTGAGGACACCTATATAAAAGTATTTGAACTATAACAAAACCGATCTACTCAGCTATATTTAAATTTCTGAAATCAGAATATTGATCCCAAGTTTGCAAAATATTATCTAAGCGTCTTGCAGTCTTGTGCCTGAAATGACAAAAGGTTTCATTTTTTGTAAGAATATAATAGGCCTACTAAAAACTAAAAATTGGTTTTGAGGCCCATTTTTTCTGGGATGTTACCTTGGAACTGGTATTGAGTCCAGAAACTCTTGAAAACAGGCATATGTCCTCAATACCAACTGAATTGAATATAATGATGAATCAATTAATCACAAATTTGGTATCACCCCACCCCTACTATTCTGATTAGTTTTAACTGAAAATAAACTAGCTTTAAAAAAGTATATTGTTATTATTTGCCCCCTTGCGTGACTCAGGCTATTTTATTCCCAAGTTCCTGATGTGCTTCCCCTGATTATACCTTATTTAATTTTATACATAAAATACAAAGAGAAAAAATTATTTCTATTTAATTGTACGATTCAGCATGTTTGATAGTTTCTGCTTAAAATAAGAACAAATATTTATTTATACACTAGCATACTTGGTAAATTACTTAATTTGGTTTTGTTCGGGGGGTAAAAAGAAAAAAATAGAAAGAAAAAAGAAAGTTACAGGAAAACGTTATGAGAGCAAAGATTCCTAAACGTTTCTTAAAATGTAACTTCAGGTTATTAAAGTACACCACACCATTAGTATTGCCTAATTTGGCACTGATTTTTATAGGGAATATGTTACTTAGCACACTGGTAATACATTTGAGTTACTTAAAAAGATTAATATATTATAAATCCGTCACCACAGAAGCGCATTTTAAACATTAGTACCAAACTAATGTTTTAGTAGCTGCGAATTTAAGAAAAGCTACAACAGCGAATGCCATTAAAAGCAAAATATGTTCAAATCTTACCACGGAGAGGAACTACACTGCTACCTGCGACATAGGAAATAATTTAAACTTATTCTCTAAAAACTACACACAGGGAAACGTAAAACCGTAGCTTTAATTGGAAGAGATGTACTTATTGGTTTATAACTTATTGACAAATGTACACTTGATTGTGTCTTAAAGTAAACCACTTTGTAGTCTTTTATAAATTCTGAATTTGCAGAATTGAGTCAAGTAAAAATTGTAAAATTAAATTTTAGAATCTCTAATTTACTTTTTACTGAGTAACTATTCAGATTTTACTATAAGTTTTTCACTTTTAAAATTATTAAAGCAAGTAATTTATTTATTTATTTTGTATTATAAAACTTCAAACAGTCTGTCAGGCCGTTTTAACTGGTTTATTTACATGATTCTTTTTTGAAATGGTAAATAATTATGCTTAGATATGTTACAATTTTAATGATATAAATACATTTTAATTGGATACCAATTGTAGAAAAATATGGCATTGATTTATTACCGTAGTATTGAATACAGTAATAAAACACTTTCTTATGACATACGAAGGCTGTTCAGAAAGTAAGTTCCGTTGGTGGCTAGCGAGTAGAGGAGTGGGGGTAGATGTGTGACCACGGCGGCGTTGGGTAGTCTGGCTTAGTAGGCGTCTATCCGTACACCAAGAAGGTCAATCGGACTAATCCGCACGCTGCAATCTAAATTCAAAATGGCTGCCACAAGTGCCAGTGCCGCCGGCTCTGGTGACGCCGCGAGCGTCAGTCCAGCCTCCGCAATTGACAACCCTGCTGACTGTGAAGTGCGTTCCGTTATCCCGTTTCTTTGGGCAAAAAAAATTAAACCTGCTGAGATCCATCGTGAACTGTGTTCTGTTTACAGAAATAACATAATGAGTGACAATGCAGTTCAGGAATGGTGCCATTTGTTTAACGAAGGACGCACGAATGTTCATGATGAAGAGAAAAGTGGCCGGCCATCTGTGGTAACGGACGATCTTGTGGACAAAATTAATGATAAGGTTAGAGAGAACAGGAAGTTCACTATTACAGACCTCTCGGAGTATTTCTCTCATTTCACACACTCTTCTGTACAACATTGAGACTCAAAATCTTGGTTACCACAAATTTTGTGCTCGGTGGGTGCCGAAATTTCTCACAACTGATCACAAAATGAACAGAATGGGTGCTGTAGGCCCATGAAATGCCGACAAACATTCTCAAATAAAAAAACTCATGGCAACTGTTTCTTGGGACAGGAAAGGGGTTCTATTGGTTGAGTATTTAGAAGGGGGCACTACAATTAACTCAACAGTGTACTGTGAAACACTAAAGAAACTAAGGCGGGCAATCCAGAACAAAAGGCGCGGCATGTTGACCGGTGGCCTTGTTTTCATTAACGACAATGCACGTCTTCATAATGCAGCGAAAACTCGTAAGCTTTTGGACCATTTTGGTTGGGATTTTTTTGACTACCCACCTTACAGTCCTGATTTAGCGCCAAGTGATTTTCACAAGTTCACCAACAGAGCTTTGTGAATGATGACGAGCTGAAAGATGGCGTCAACAGGAGGCTACGTGCACAGGAGGCGGAATTCTTTTCAGTGGGAATTGAAAAGCTTGTTCCTAGGTGTGATAAGTGCTTAAATGTTAGTGGGAATTATGTCGAAAAATAGTTTAAGACACGCTCTAAGATGTATATAATAAATTTTTTGTAGATCCATTGAGTATTTTTTACACCTAAATGGAACTTACTTTCTGAACAGCCCTCGTATTTAAAGAGATAATATGATTATTGCTTGAGAAGTCAGTAAACACTTACTAAAAAAAAATATGAAGAAAAGAAAATCCAGTAGAGAGTCAATTATTTAAACTAACTGGGACTAATTTGTGTGTCTTGGATTATAAAAATGCTTAATAATGATCAAATCATAACTTGCAGTAAACAAAAAACATTAAAAAAAATTTTAATCAAAGAGTTGCCAAACGGAATGTGTTTACAGCTCAATGCTGTATTAATTTGGATAAATTACTAAAAATTTCCACTAAGGAAAAAAAATAAACCTTACTTTATCATTAAGTAAAATAGTATAACAATTAAACAATATATGACAATTACTTGACCCATTAAAACACAATAATTATCACTTCATAGACGAGAGAAAACGGGTGGTATAAAACCCAAGCTCAACTGTGAAAACGTGAAGTCACATAACAATAACTTTAAAAGCAAATCTTGATACTTGTTCCCTTTTATTATTGTTCAAATAAGGGAAAAATCTTTAGACATCCTATTTAGCCATGATTGTGATTCTTAGAACCATCCACTCCTAATATAACACAGGAGTAACAAAGTCTCCATGTGACATGTCAAAATTATTAATTTTCCATTAGTTCCTCATTTATATTATTTGAACAGCCCAAACTTACAAAACAAAATTTACACATAGTTAGGGAGTAACATTTTTAATTCAAAACATGAAATACAAGTCTAACGTGCCCGAGAGTGGCTGATGTGTTACCTAGGTCGTCGTCACCGAGAGTGTCCACGCTGTCTTGACTGCTGTGGCGGACGGGAGACCCCGGGATGCTGACGGGCTCAGACATCGGCCGGTCACTGGCTACTGCCGCGGGCACCACCTGCACATCCGACCAAGGTAACGGCCAACTCGACCACTATTCAAGAGCAAAGGCAAAATTATTACCACTAGCTAACGCTGATTTAAACTCGTGTTTACTGCTTTGACGGATATGTTTGTGTGCAAATGGAAAGTGTGGGACGGCCGTGATATCTGTTGCATTACTAAGATCGATGATAAACCAGGATCATCAAGTCGAGCTCCCAAAAATCGATGGCTATTTAGAATTTTCATGTGGAATCCACTCCTACTTCAGTGATTAGAGAAAATAAGTTTCATAACGTTTCGAGGAATCTGATCCCAGTCTTCAAGCGAGAACAAGGATACTAGAACATAACATTATTAGTGGGACAATCCAGGCAATGTGTAAAAAAAGACAACAAAAAACATCAAAATGTAGAAGCAGTCAAAAGAAAAACCAAACCAGCTCACTGAAGTTCTCACGCTGTTCAGTTGTGGGCTTGGCTGTCTTGCTTAATCGTCTGCTTTTGCGTCATAATGGCTGAGTATTTAACCAAATTTACTTAACTTTTCCACAAAAAAAAATTAAATTAAACAAATTTTTAAGTTCTTATCATTTAAGACATGCTGTAAAAACGCTACTGACCTCAATATCAAGTTCAGCCTTGCGCGCAGTGAGGGAAGGCAGGAACAGTGTAGTGATGTCGGACAGAGATGAGACATCGACTGAATGTGGCTCATTCTGTAACCTCATGGTCCAAGACATGTCCCCTGCAAAATCAGAAAAATTGCTGTAAATGTCAATTTTCATGTGTACATTAAATACCTCCGTAGCAGCAAACCTGTGTACTCAGCGCATTTCCAATGCATATATATGTATCTTAATACCACATAAAGCCACACACCAAGTTTCATCAATATAAATTCATAAATAAACGATTTATGACATTTTAATTATTTTATATAAGAATAACATGGTGGCTGAGTTTGCAGGTTTGCTGCTACGGGAACTATCGGCAAAAATATTGTTTTTTGTGCAAATATCAACAGACCACAACAATATGAAGCAATAAACCAAAGTTTCGTCAGAATAAGTTGATAAATAAACGATTTATACAATTTTTCTTATTCTCCGTAAGAAGAACATTGGTCATGTACTGTGTTTATCACTTTCAATATCTCTGTAACCAATTGACATAGAGCAATGATTAAAACACCAAATTGTTTGTTTCTTTAAGCTGAATTCAACGGTGAAAATAAAATTTGATTTCCTAAGATTTTATACATAAAACTCAAAAAACCCATTATTGGGGTACAAAACCCCCCAAAATACCATTTGGATGAAGCGATCTGAGTAGTAGTAAAGTGAGAGTTTGGTAACAATGAGGGTGCATGTGGTGCATGAGGGTGCATGTGGTGCATGAGGGTGCACAAGGTCAAAGGTCAAGGGGACTATGAGAGGTGCATGTGGTGCATGATGATGCACAAGGTCAAAGGTTAAACTTCTCGCGAAAACAACCTCGAAACTGCGTTTTATTCTTATTTAAACGTTAATTTTCACTTAAATAATTAATTTATAAAAAAAATTTTATATTTCAAAATTAAAACGATTTATTTTATAGTTGTAATTCAATAAATACTTTCCGTCTCGGGCCTATTATCTCCCGCTGCGCGCCGTTGTCAATAGCTGCGGGCATAGGTCAATGTCGTGGTGATATCCAAGTTTCATATGACTGGTGTGGTTTACAAGTGCATGTTGATGATTGATATATGAGGTATATGTTAGATTTTATCGGGCCCCAATCCGGGTCACAACATATTTCCTATCATGGGAGAACCTTTACCTGAGTCTTCATCATCACAGTGTGAAGCTTGAAACACTTGCTTAACTTGGTCTTTCTTAGGGTGTTAAGGACTCTAAACTACAAATGTATAACAATCATCGTCAACGCACGTTACGGTATGTCTACCTCTGATGAAGTAGATTTGTATAACATCCTGCTTTCCATCAGACAATCGTCGTTAAAGGGGGTGGTATCAATACAACCCCGTTTAGTCATTAGATCTGATCGCACCGTAGGCCTACAACGACCGCGGTTACCAAGCGTCTCAAGATGGTGATGTGCGCCGACGATGGTCGGTATACCGTGACGCTCAGTAACCGCAATCGTTGTATGGTGCGATCCGACCTGACGACGTGCATTGACGAGGGTTATTATACATTTGTAGGTGAGAGACCTTAAACACCCTACGAAAGTCCAAGTTAAGCTAGTGTTTAAAGCTCGTCGATTTAACGGGTCTGTTTTATAGGTAATTGATTAATCATTTTTATTTTTAATGTTGGTAATAAATATTTTTAAGTGATATTGGTAATTCAAAAGGGGTGCGGATTTCGCTCAACCCTATTTTTAGATGCGTTTTTGCGATGGTTTCATACAATGAATCCTAAGCATACAATATCCTAAAGCACTAAAACTAACAAAGGTGATACCAGTTTATAAAAAAGGCGAAAAGTTAAGCCCTTCAAGCTACCGCCCAATCTCTCTAATCCCTATAATTAGTAAAATATTTGAATCATCCATTAAAATACAGCTAAACACATTTTTTGAAACTAATAATTTGTTTTGTGATCAACAGCATGGTTTCATGTCAGGTAAAAATACAGTTAAGGCAGTAGAAAATATTGTAAATAAAGTGTTAATAAATTTAGAAAATAAACTGTTATCATCAGCATTGCTCATCGATTTAACTAAAGCTTTTGATTGTATGAATCATGAGCTCTTAGCAAAAAAGCTTTTTAGTTATGGTATAAGAGAAAAGGAACTCAATTTACTCATATCCTACTTAAATGATAGAGAGCAAATGGTCGTTCAAGGTAATGATAAATCTGACATCAAAAAGATAAAGATGGGAGTTCCTCAAGGATCTGTCCTTGGCCCTCTTTTATTTATTATTGCTGTTAATGATTTTGCTTTTAATGTTCCTTGTACATCAATGCTATACGCAGATGACACAACACTTTTTAACTGTAACGAAAACTTGGATGAGCTAATAAGGGATGAAAGACAAGCCTTAGATATAGCATTAGACTGGTTTCAGTCAAACTTTTTTATTGTCAACGATCAAAAAACAGAACATATAGTTTTTTCCCTGAATTATGACATTTATAAAGACAATAAGCCTGTTAAGTTATTAGGTATACATCTAGATAGTAGGTTAAGTTGGGACAACCATGTAGAACAACTGTGTAAAAAATTAAGTAGGGTTATCTTTCTGTTAAGAAAACTAAGAAATTGTGTAACTGAGAGTATGTTGATAAATGCCTACTATGCTTTTTTTCATTCACATTTAAGGTACGGCATAACTCTGTGGGGCCACTCTTGCAGTGCACAGATTGCTTTTAGATGGCAAAAAAAAGCACTGAGAGTAATCAAAAATGCAGCAGACAGAGAATCATGTGTACCTTTCTTTAAAGATCTTAAAATAATGACTCTTCCAAATATCTATATATTCTGCTGCCTAATGGATGTAAAGGCGTCTTTGTGTAAATATCCTGTTAGAAAAGACACCCATAGCTATTCAACCAGAAAAAATTACCTTCTTGACTTAGTTTCAGTTAGACTGGAAAAAACTAGGAATAGTCATCTCTACATGAAAATCAAATTATTTAATAAACTGCCAGAAAGTATGTGGTGTGTACCCTTAAAAAAGTTTGAAAATGTAATAAAAGTTTGGTTGAGGGAGAACGTATTTTATGCTGTAGATGAATATTTGGCCTGTGATACTAGTATGTTAAGGATTTAGATTATTTGTGTTTTGTTAAGTTTGATTAGTTTACTTTTTGAACCAATAATTTATTACTCATGTTGTTATTAACTTTTATAGTTACCATTATTGTTGGGTTTTTTTATTGTTGAAATTCACTTAATAACATCCTTTGTATTTATGTACAGTTTATAACAGTAAAATTGTAGATTAATTTATGACTTTGTCAATTGCACAAATTTGTGTTTAAAGGCAATAAAAAAGTTCTTGATTCTTGATTCTTGATTCTTGACAATGAAGGTAAAAATGAGGGTTACATAAACCAGTGCTATTTTGGTTGTATACTGTAGAACGGGGGTACGAATCGTTCATGCATTTGAATCATCAATCTCTTGAAAAGTAGTCCTGGATTAGGACGGATGAACAATAGCGGTTTTGCGATGGTTTCATACAATGAGTTCTACCCAGCAACATAGAACTCTACCCAGTCGAATGATAACGGCGCGTGCCGCGAGATAGCAGGCCCGAGACGGAAAGTAGTTATTGAATTACAACTACAAAAATTTAATTTAAAAAAATGAATTGTTTACGTGAAAAGTTTTGTTTTAATAATATTTGGTTAACTTATAAGAATAAAACATCATTTCAAGAGCATTTCTTCGTCATTTGACCTCAAAATTTAATTTTTAAATATAAAATTTATTTTTTAAAAATGAAATGACTTAAAGTAAAAATAAATTTTAAATAAGAACAAAACGTAGTTTCAAGGGTGTTTTCGCGATGAATTTAACCTTTGACCAATTTAACTTTTGACCTCGTACACTACTCATACATCCTCATCGATAAGCCCTCGTACACCCTCATGTTGGTGAACTGTCGTTTTACTACTACTGATCTGGCTGGTTTTCAAACTTTAAAAGTCATAAATTTTGCTTTACATGTTTGTAACAAATTTCCTCAAAATCAGACAATTTTTTCAGAGTTATCGCACCCACGGACACATATATAAATATATATATATATATATACAGTTTTTAATGGAAGATGTTTTTGGCATCTGGGGACCTCAAAAAAAAGTTATCATGGTCCCGGGCCTAGATCTTACCATACCGACTATGTTAATAGCTTCTTCCCTATAGGAGAAATTCGCTAAAACAGTAACTGGCCAAGCTCAACCCTCCAGGCGTTATATGTCGCTAGCGACACAAAACACATCCGCTGGGGTGTTTATTGCCGCTGCGTCGACAGTCAAACAGCGTTTACGGAATAGGCTCTGGGGCGCATTGATCTTAATGAACCGGATCGAAATTGGTATCACCGTTTACGGTATATTCTAAGCTTTCTCCCGGTGTCTGTCTGCAGACGCTTTTTACGTTTGTGCCAATCGTATTTTGGCAGACAGCTGAAGTGAGAAGTTTTGTTGGGCGTCGCTAACCTCACTTTTGGAATAGTGTTGTGATGAGATGTTTTTCGTTGTTTTTATTTGTTAAAATGGACAGAAGTGACATACATAGAACTTTAGAAAAAAATTGTAGTAATTATGAAGGGTTGGTTGATGATTCTGGAGAAATGAGTGGCAGTGATATCGAGGTATATTATCCTTCCGACTGTAACGTCGCCAAGGCGATTATGCTCTTTTGCTATAGCGTGCAACACTAGTTTATCATCTTTAACTTTTTTATTTGCTCTTTACCCGATTATTTGTTTATATATTTAGTATCCTTATAAAATTTAGAACAAATTGGTTATTTAGAAAATTGTATATTCTAGAACCGTTTATAATTTGATAGAGCGCAAACTTGAATTCTTTTATTTTAACCTTTTTTATTAACAACACATAATTTTTCTTTTATAACTTTTGTGAGATTTTGCATGTATAATATTGAAGCCCATGATTTTCTGAACAAGAAAAACTATACAATAATGCAGTTTTGGAGTGTTTTTTATTTTTTTAAATTTATTTGAATAAAACGCTGTAAAATCGCAAAAAATAGGCAAACATTAAGACCATTATTAAAGACATTTGGAGGGTTAATAGCCCAGGAGTCTTAATTTAATGCAAAATGTACTCAGCAAAGAGAGCATGTCCAGACTATATAAACAGTCTAGAGTAAATAGCCTATTTGTGATTGAACCAATTCAAATAAACATTTACTAAGTTATAAAATGAAGCTTAAAGATACCTAGGCCTACAAATAAGGAAACTTGACTGTTAGATCAATAGCCTAGATCATCCAAATTTTGTCTAACTAGCCTAAGCTGACTTATACTTTAAAGGTGAAAGTGAGATTTAAACAATTTAAAAATAAGAAAACTCAATTTATAATCATGTAAAATAGGTTATGCATCGTGAGTAAATCATAAGAGAACGTTAGATAAATTATAACTGTTTTTACAATTTATTGCATTACAAATAAATCTATCCTATTAATAGAGATGTACTTAACACAAGATTAGAAAAAATAGGATTTTTGAAACTGATTTATCGGGATAAAATGGGATTTTTTGTCTGAAGAACGGGATTGTTATTTTTTTTTGGCCAGCGGTAGCTAGGGTGGTCTGATGCTAATTGTTCTCCTGGCTTCAAATACTAACAAGCCTTGAGAAATATATTTTGTATACGTAGTCAATGGTAAAACTAGTAAAAAATAAAGTCAAAATCACTGTAAAGTTTAGTTTACCTGTGGGCCGGCGCACGTACACCTCAGCCCAGCCTTGGCACCAGCAAGCGCACAGAGAGCGTTCCTGCCTCTCGACTCCTGCAACAACATCACCTCGTGGAAACACTTTTCAAACAAAACCTTGAATACAAAGCAAATGGTCACAGATCATGCGAAAAGCAAATTTTTACTCAGTCTAGCAATGTACAGTTTTAAAATATATTTGTTATATTGATATAAGCCCTTTCAGTGCTAAACGTGTGACAGGACTAGTTGAATCTGTGACGTTTTGTTTATTTTATAAGTATCCTGAACACTTGAACAGGTAAAATTTAAAAATGCATTCTTCCGGTGGACACACACACACACACACACAAATAAGGATAGGTATAAAGTAGTAAAACACCTGATCAGGTGTGCAACTCGCAAAGTATCCACCCATCCTGTCCGCTTAGACCCATTAGATCCCATTACAATACTCAAAACTACCAACTACCAACCAACCATTCGAAACTCAAAAATAATTGGCACTACTTGACTCGACTCGATTAAAAAAAAACACTACTCGCACACCCCTACTACCAGGTTACACCACATGTCAGATGCAACTTCGCTTATGCAGCAATTAACAATGTATTTTGGTGGCAGATTCAAAAGACGATATATTGGTCCATAGCACTGAAAGGGTTAAAAGTCAATGTAATCTAGTCTTTACACGATTAAGGGTTGTGTAATCCAGAATTGGTAACTTTAATTTTCTATTCATAAGGTCTGTGTTTTTTCCTTGCAAAATTAAATTATTGAAGTTTAGCAGTCAAACACAATATAAAGTGCTCAACCTCGCCTCCAACTATTAAAAAATAAATAAATATTGAGAAAACTTTTGGAACTTTACAGAATTAATATTGTGCAAACAGATAAAAGCAATGTAAAGAAAAGGAACTTTGAAAATGGGTAGTTTTTTTTACCGGAAATGAGCTGATCAAGCCGGCCAGGGTCGGAGTCGTGCAACGATGTTTCTGACCTCCTCATCTCCTCCCCACTCATCTGCAATGTTTCAGTCAACAGCTGTTGGTAGATTCTCAAGTCTTTACATAAGTATCTCAAAGCCATGAAGCATAAAGCACAAATCGAGATGGCTTATTTCTACCATCTATAAAGTATATCTCACCAAAAAAATTATAGGAGTTTTTAGCCAGTTTTGACCTTAATGTTTCTCGACCCCTTCCTACCCCTTCATTCATGTTTAGTTAATACTATCAATTTAACCCTAGCAGTGGCCAATGGTGTAAGTGGGAAAAGGCAGAGTAAATTTGGCGATTTTGTAGACATTTTTTTGAAAATTCGTATAATTCAACTGTAGAAGTAAACCTAGCCAACCTTATATTCATTTTGATCGGAAAGAACAGTAGAATCTGAAAATAGTAAAATAAAAAAGTTGTACAAAGGTACTTTTTTTGGTAAAGTAAAAAGAATAAGACACATTATATTTTTTGAAATTTCAAAAGCAGCCTCGGTAAATTTTGCCTACGGATTTTTTATGGAATATTCATTATATTTATCATTTTGCAGACGATCTAATTCACTACATAGAAATATATAACATGTTGGGGAAAGAATTTTCTTTGGAAGTTTTAGGGACGTAATATCATTATGAACGGAAAACAGAAAAATGTGTAAGCTGTACAGTATTAGTTTGTGTTGTAAATAAGTAATGTAATATATGTATATTCTAATAATGATATATACATATTTGTAAAGCTAATGAAAAAGGAATTTTAAAATGTCATAAAGTTTATGATAAAAAATGATTATCACTTATAAATAAAATAATGTTTTGATATTTGTGCGTATTTGGAACAAAATAATTTCTCAGTATCTTGTAAATAACTTTTTTACCAAATTTGTTCTCCCCAAACCAATATAAACATGTTGAAGTATATTCAATTACCTACATAAAAATTTAAGACACCTAGGGTAAATTATTTTTTGTGTATGTGTTATGTAAGAATATAAAAATTGTTGCAGCCTTGGTAAATTTGTAAAAAGCAATATTTCTCATTGAAAGCACTGTAATTTGTATAAACATAAATAATGTCATGTTATATACGAGATAACGTGCGATCGTAGTTGCTGTCACTAGCTCATAGTTACAGTCAATATTTGTCACACTTCTGTAATATTGATTTATGCATAAAGATAAACTAAAAAAAAAATTCAAAACTAAATTCTTCTACATTTCTTCCTCTTCAAAAGGACATATTATTTTACTAGTAACTATAACTTGCACAGCATATAAATCTGATTTTCCGAGCCGTCCAATTGTGTCGATTGGCCATTCCACAAAAAAACAAAAGGACCTGTTTTCATAAAATCACATTATCAGTCCAATCAATATTTCGTTAGAAAAATCAATACCATAATGAAGCACAACTGTTTAGCAGTGCATTGGTACCAACCGCAACTTCCCGCGACCAAAATTACCCAGGCTGGGTTATTTCAAAAAAGTCCTGTTTTGACATAATCGTAGCATCGACTGCAGGAATCGCGTCGCGCCTAAAATTCATTCGATTTCTAATCGTCGTAACATTGTTATACAGCTGCTACACGGTTTATTTATGTAATAAAATGAAAGTTCAGAATATGATCTTTTGAATGATATGTATATTGTTCACTTTTAATTTAATTATTAGTGGTTTTTTAACGTTACAAAATGTTCGGTCCGAAACCACGTGTTGCGTCGTCTGCCATTCTAAGGCGACAGAGCAAAACGACGCAATGCGTCATTTGGCCACTGCTAGGGTTATCAATACGTATACTAAAATGTTGGTGAATCTCTTTAAACTAAATTCATATAATTTTAAATCAAATAAAGTCCACCTTGAGAATTATGTTTATTAATTATGAACGAAAATCTAAATAGCATGACCTGCTGCTCGAATTCAAGCAAATGTTATTGTCATACTTCTGGATTTACATCACCCCTCGATACATCACCACGCATATTGTGTGTACTGCGTAATAACATCTGTTCTTTCTGCTGTGATGTGTTTTGTTAATGTGTCAACAGCTGCTTCAATTTGTTTCTTCTTTTCCATAATATTTACATTGAAGTTTAAAGGCCAGTGGGGCAAAGCCATAAAGACAAATGCAAATTATAAGGATATTCGTAGAATCTACACATTGGCCACTTTTAATTGACACATTGAGCATAAAAATCGGTTAAGTAGTCTCTTACATCTTGCTCTTATAATACCCCCGTAGCAGCAAACCTGCGTACTCAGCAAATTTCCAATGCAAAATATATGTGTCTTGATACCACATAAAGCCACATACCAAGTTTCATAAAAATATATTGACAAATAAGCGATATATCAAATTTGAATTATTCTCCATAAGAATAACATTGGAGATGAGTACGCAGGTTTGCTGTAACAAGGAAAAACAAACATGGGGTTTTTTGTAAATATCAATATTACTCAACTAGGTGAATCCACATACCAAGTTTCATCAACATAAATTCATAAATAAGCGATATATACAATTTTGATTATTATTCATAAGAATAACATGGAGGATGAGTACGCAGGTTTGCTGCAACTAGTAAAAAAAAAAATGGGTTTTTATGCAAATATAAATAAAACCCAACTAGCTGAACCAACATACCAAGTTTTATTAATTTATGCTCATAATTAATGGATACATTACATTTTACTTATTCACCATAAGAATAACATGGGGCTGAGGTCGCAGGTTTGCTGCTACGGGAATTATCAGTAAAAATTGTGTTTTTTGGTGCAAATAACAATAGACCACAACCACATGAAGCCATATACCAATTTTGGTTAGTATACATTCATAAATAAGCGAGCTATAATTTTGTTCTCCATAAGAATAGCATTGGACAACGTACTGTGTTTAGCACTTCCAATATCTCTGTAACCAATAGACAAAGAGAAATGATCAAAACACCAAATTGTGCGATTTTTTAAGCTGATCCAATGGTCAAAACTAAAATTTGACTTTTTTAAATATTACATGTAAAAACTTCAAAAAACCCATTTTTGGGGTACAAAACCCCCCAAAAATACCACTTCGGATGGGTCGATCCGTCTGGTTTTCGAACTTAAAGTCATAAAAGTTGCTTTACTTATTTGAACCAAATTTTATCAAAATCGGACCATTTTTACGGGAGTTATCGCACCCATGGACACACACACACACACATATATATATATATATATATATATATATATATATATATATATATATATATATATAATAATCAAATGAAACATTTTTCAACTGATATATATATACAGTTTCGAACGAATGGTGTTTTTGGGGTCTGGGGACCTCAAAACGAAAAGTTATCATGGTCCCGGGCCTAGGTCTTACCATGCCGACTACGGTAACAGCTTCTTCCCAATAGGGGAAATTCGCTAAAAACCAGCTAGTGTAATGATATAAAGAATATAAATTATTTCTAAAGTGATTTTTCCCTCATAAACTAAAATCTAACTTTTTCTGAGATAACGTTACCTCACTTGAGCCGCTCCGGGAGAGTGTTTTATGCAAGCCTCGGGTTTTCTCCAACTCGGCAGTTTCTAACGTGGGAGACAACAGTGAATCTGGAATAAAATCAAATATAATTGATGAACTAGCCATTATAAAACGATGAAATATAATATTATTATGATCTGTCACCTTAATATATACTATTTCTTAATGGTGTTTTCTTGTTGGTAGGCCATATCTCCCTTAAGACACCATCAAATCCAATAACTGAGCCATCATTTTGAAGATTACCATCACCGCTAAAAGCGAAAACTAAACAAACAATTCAAAACCGTACAAACTATAATTTAATGGGAGATTCTCACTTAGTTATTTGATAACATACTGCCTACGCCATCTTACGGTGGTACCGTTTTCCAGCCACAAGTTGAACTAACAAAGGCAGTTGTTTCAAGTGCATGGACAATTCTAGTATACCATCAATTAAAATTATACAGATTTTTGTTGTTTATTTTTTAACTATTATGTGTCCCAGCAAAGGGCAATGGAAAATAACTGTGTATATAAAACACTTAGCAATGAACGATTTACATTACAGTGTTTCCTAAAATATCACAATACATTACTCAAAATATAATATACTACTCACAATTCATACATGTTTCCCTTAAATATCCGTATATGTGTTAGCATATTCGAGAATGATTTATAGGGATGGTAAATGATTTAAGTTATGTTGGTAAATTAAGCTACACTTTGAGAATATGTTTTAAACAGTTTATCAATATTATTTTTTCAAACGAACCCATTATAATAGCGGAAAAATAAATTGCCAGTTGAGGGCGTGGTTTGCCGGACTATCAACCACGATCAGCCAATAGTAGATGTGCATTGCCAAAACTCCTCATCAGCTGATCGGAATAACATTAGAGTGATATTTTATATGGCAAATTGGCAACAGTGAACCATGCTATTGGCTACAGCCCCACCTTTCTCCAGACGGCAGGTGTGGTAGCACTTGTCGCAGAGGCCGTTCTTGAGAGGCTTCTGGCTGCAGCCGCTGGTGGTGACGGTGATCAGCTTGCTGCCTAGGAGCCAGGTGCTGCTGTGGCCCTCGTTGAGCAGGAACTGGGCCATCGGCGTTCTGCACAATCACAGGGCGACAGCTGAATGATAAGTTGGCAAGCCTGTTTCCTCTTATTACTACATTTCTGCAACGCCTCAGCGTTGTCTGGCGTATTCGGTGACTTACAAATCACTTGAAAACTGGTGAATTGGAAGCTAATTATAGCCTATGGTTTTAAATAGTTTCAGTAAACATAAATAGCAAGTACGCTAACAAGTGGTTGATAAAATAAACTGCTGGATGTTCAAAAATTATCAAGATATTTTTACACTAGGGAGTGTCATTTAGGAAGTTCAATGGTTAATGTAATTCCATGGAAATAAAACGTTTCTTTATTGGGAAGTTCTAATCAGGTATTTTCTGTTATTTCTCCCAGGACACTGGATAGAGATCTACTAAGCAGTAAAAATCAAAAGTCTATGTTACGCCAGAAGTCCCATGGAAAACTAATTACCAATTTCCTGTACAGTGGAACTACAGCTTACCTTTTAGGCAATGCGGAACATGTGGAGAAAGTGTAGCGAGCCATGAGATCGATACACGTCTCTGTCAACTCCTTGTGGAAACCCATGAGGGCCTCGTCTATCGGAGGCTTGAGGTCCAGCCTTCCACTGGTGCCCTGCGGCCTTCTACTGCCCTGGAACATCAGAATAGCGTAAGAGTAGAGTAGTGACCGCTGATGATCTAGGGGTCTAGGCAGGTGAAAGCATGAAAGTGCATATGTTGTAGTTATTAATAAGTACTGAAAGTGAATAAAGTACACACATTGTTAGGAGTTTTGTGGCACTGGGTGATGGTTTGTAGTGGAGCAATACCCAGTACCAAGTTGATCAATTGTTGTACTTTAATATGAAAAATTCACTTAACATACTTTGTTTGGCATTGTATGTTATCTATGGTAAATTAAGGTAGTTTTTAGGAATTATTTTGGACATTGGCTATCACTGAATAGAAAAAAACAATCCTTAAATTTGTTTACAAACTGGCTAAGTTTCTAAAACTAAATGAAAGTTTGTAGGTTAGATTTAAATTACAATTCCTACCTGTTCTGTAAGACTGGAGCTCCGTTTACGGTTGGATGAGTCTTCATTGACCAAATCTGCTGGCTTCTTCATCTGACCTTCTTCAAATGGAACCAGTACATTAGCCCTTAAACCCTGAAATAAAAGTGTTGAAATTAAAATGTCGGCGTTGTTTTAACATACAAGATAACTTGCTGTAATTGTATTTTTATATAAAACTGATTACTCTAATATTTGAAAATACCTAACTGTTCACAAAAGTATTGATAGCTACAGACGTTTAAATGTCAACAAGGAAAGTGAGGTTTTAAAAGGTAATTAAAGACCCAATTATGAAGAAAACACGTAAGTGAAAAAACTGACTCATCATGTAAAGAAATTTTAATTTCATGTAAAATTATGAACAAAGCACAAAAGTACTACTTAGGTCAACTATAAGTCTTTTTTTAAGAGAATTTCTAGTGAAACAGTCTCCATGATCTTAATATTTGAATTTTTAGTTTCGAGTTTAACTAGGCTATACATTATCAATAGGGGTGTGCGAGTAGTGAATTTTTTAATCGAGTCGAGTCGAGTAGTGCAAATTATTTTCGAGTTTCGAGTATTTTCGAGCGAGTATTTCCCATCAGTTAGTAGTTTAAAATAGTGTAATGGGATTTGGATCCTACCCAAGATTTGATAACATAAACATGGTTTATAACTAATACATGAGTAGCAATACAAAGTTTTGGCCAGTACAATCAAACTGGATTACGTATTGACAAACAAAACTTGGTTTGACATTCGTTTCCAGCCGATAAAACACACGGTCCGATTGTCATTTGACCAATATCTCCTGGTCCAGACATCGCTTATATAATCATTATTAGAGGGCGAAATCGTTAGTTACGGCTGAAATTACGCGGTCTGATCGTCATTTGCGGCCGATTTTAAGTGATGAGATTGCCTTGTGCGGCCGTTACTACGCGTTTTGGTCGGATCGTTAGCGATCGTCATTTTCGGCCGATTTCACACGATGCGATCGCCTTTTCCGGCCGTTATTACGAGTTTTGGATGGTCGCAATCGTTAGCGATCGTTATTTGTATGTAAGTGACACTATTTTAATGTATTTTTATTTTATATATGAATCATGCCTCTGTTTATTTTGTATAGTACTCATATTTAATACTTGTATTTTGTAGTACTTATTGTATATAGTTCTACTTGTTGTTGACACTATTCTATGTATACAAGAGTATCATTATGAATAAAGAAATCTGAATTGAATTGAATTGAATTTGCGGGCAATTTTACGTGATACGATCGTTTACGCATTTTGGCCGGTCAAAATCGTTAGCGATCGTCATTTTCGGCCGATTTTTTGCGATGTGATCGCCTTTTGGCTGTTCCTACGAGTTTTGGACGGTCGCAATCATTAGCGATCGTCCGGAAATCGGCGGCAAAGACTTGCTCGAACTTTCGAGTATTTTTAAAAACTTCGAGTCGAGTTCGAGTATTAAAATACTCGGCCGAAAACTCGAAGTTTCGAGTACTCGCACACCCCTGATTATCAAGTTATCTCATGAAAAATAAATCTTTAGTCAATTCCCGAATATCTGTGATTTCATGGTCACAAATATCCTAAAGCGGTTATAACCAAAGGCATCCAATAAACTCAGTCTTATTGTCACAGTAACGGTATACTAACTTAAAGTTACTGTTACTTTATTACTAATTTTTTATTTGAACACACGTAATCTTAGCGTAAATAAATATTATTCTTTGATCTCCTCATACGTTTCTAGACTAACCGTGATTATAAACTTGACAAAGTCCCGTCGGAAGGGCAGCCTACACTTGAGGAACCACACGGCGATGACGTGATGAGCCAGTGACACCGTGTAGTGGTTGTACTTGAACGGGCTGGTGTACGGCAGAGCGATGGCGAACACCGACATGTACTGGTCTACGACAAAGTTGGCGTACACCTTCGGCAGTCTGGTCAGAGCTAGAATAAATACATAACGTTGGTATCCTAGGGGATTTTTAAATCATGCACTTAAGTGCATTCCACCATTACATCGGATTTTCCATTTAATTGTTATTGAACTATCAACTATTGCATTATTTGATTGTAATTAATTGAAAAACAAATTGAACAGAATTCACAAATACTTTACTTTTTAAAATGTTTATTTTTATAAACTTAATACACCTTCAATGCTTTCAAACTCTCTATAAATCTAGAGAACAGACATTTCAAACATGTGCTTGTATATCATCTTCTATCGTAAAAACTAAAGATTGTTATGAGTATCAGAATCATCAGAATCACGATCATTTTATTGTACAGAATGGACAACGTAGGCAGGTTGAGTAAAACAGCTACCTTTTTGAACAAGAGTACAACAATCAGATATTTTTTTAATATTTTTTACTGGAACAAACACAATATCATTCTTTTAAGAAAAAAGTAAGTTGAGCATATTTTAAAACGCTTAAATCAAATTGAACAATAATATTTTTACTCGTTAAATAACTTAGGTGATCACCAGAGTCTGCTAATTGAGCAGTTATGTTGCATGTCACTTGAGTGTTTAGCTTCTGAGCTTTGGATTTATTTTAAAATTGTCACTGTCTTCACAGTTCTTTATTTAAACACTGTTGTGATGCATTCCCAACTTTGCCTGACAATTGTTACCACTTATTTGAGTATGTTCTAGACAGTCTTCGCACCCAAAGACAGGATCAAGTTTCCATTCTCGAGAAACATTGTGATGTAAATCGAAAATAATTTCTTAAGTAATTTCACACCTATTATTCCTATGCACACTATGCTTCAACAATCAATATCTTCCACAGTACGCCTATACAAAACAAATATATTCAAATAAATGAACCTTTGATTTTACTTAGCTACTTGTTCAAAAAATTATCAGTACTAGATCAACAGCTTACTAAACAACTAACAGAACAAGCAACAGATATTTACAATAAGTATCTGTATTAAAATCTTTCTTTCCTCAAAGAAATTTGAGATAGGAGAGTAGGTTACGAATATTGGATGCAATAAAGTAACTCAAACCTAATTTGCTCGCAACTTACTTGAGAGGAACTCCAGTATGGGTATAGCGATATAGACAGTTGCCGATATCTTGGACAAGTTGAGCAGCACCTCAGGCAGCAACTTGACCATGGCATCTCTCATCTCCAGGATACAAGAGGTGAGGGCCACCACACACTGTCTGGCCGACCGTGACGCTAGGCCTGATAACACGACACATCAACAAGTGTAACAGTGAGGGTATGGCGACCGTGAGACTAGACCTGATAACACGACACATCAACAAGTGTAACAGTGAGGGTATGGCGACCGTGACGCTAGGCCTGATAACAAGACACACCATCATGTGAAACAGCGAGGGTATGGCGACCGTGACACTAGGCCTGATACACGACACTTCAAAAAGTGTAACAGTGAGGGTATGGCGACCTTGACACTAGGCCTGATAAAACATAATACATTACAATTGTAGTCCGCAAAGAAACCTGACCAAATCCCAATTCTTAAATGAGCCAAATGCCTTGGATAATTTCAATGGTTTTACCTTGGCTAAAGAAAAATTAAAATTAAAATTTGCATGTATACCTATAGTTTACTCAACACTCTTATGATGTAGGATTGAAGTTAAGTTCTTGATTCTAAGCAGAAAGACTGAGAATTCATTTAAAAAATGTTAATCTTATCGTGAGTTTCACATATAATACCAATGAACAAAAACATATTTTAAACATTGTTCTATGCTTTTATCTCCATAACAGTTTTTCTCTTCCCTCTTAATATAATTGCAATTACAGACTTCAAATAATCCACACTGCGTAAAACGGCTCAAGGTGAAGCACTGCAGTACAAACACAATTTTATAGACAATTACGTTTCCTGAACCGGGTAACTCACCGAACTCGAGACACTTGATGAGTCGCTGCTGCAGGCTGGGCTCCAGCTGCTGGTGGTACGAGGCCAGTGCTGCCAACACGGGGAACACGTAGCCGTGGAAGTCCGACCGCGTGAACTTGGGTGGAGTGTTGCGCAGCACTTCTGGCAGGCAGAGGCTCTTGTCACTCACCTGCGAGTCACGCATCATTATAAATAACAACTATAAGAAGCTGAAATACTTTACGGTTACAATTGGGCATCTCGCTAGCCTAACAGTTAGCGTCTTAGACATTTTTGAAGGGCTCACAGGTTCAAATCCCGGGGTTTCCACAACAATTTGAGGGGTTTGGACAGCTTTCCCTAAAAGTGTTGTTGGCATCAAATTTTTTATAATACACCCTATTTAATCCCCTGTCCTCACTCCGCAGGGTCCGAGTAGTGGCGCACTCACCCGGGGATGGGATGGCACCATTGCACTGCGCTAGGTGTCTAGCCAATGCGGCGTCAAATAAAAACGTCTAATGATTTTTTTGTCTGTTTCATGTACCACCTCCGTCGATGATGGAGTTCCGTGCTGACCACGAGCCAAATGGAAGGAGAAACATTGGTTAAAAACAAATCGGGAGACCCCCTGGTTTCTTACAACACTAAGTATAATTAGGTTAAGTAAGGGAAACGGTGGAGGGATCAATCTTGTAACCCAGGTGAGAATCCTTTAAGTTCCTCCATTCCAGGAGTGTGTGGACGGTGCGGAGCTAGCATCAGGTAATGGAATGCAATTAGGTAATGAACGGTAACAATTTTCAAACAAATTTTCAATTTTCAAACCCCCCAAGGCTCCTACCCAACGTAGGAGCCTTTATCCACCCCAATTTTCCTATCCCCAAGGTGTTTGAAGCTTCTAGGTTTCAACCAGCAAAGCACCCCTCCCTTTCCCATGATACAGTAGCTGGGTTCGCCCAGGGGTCTGTATCAATATCAATATCAATACACCCTATTTAATCCCCCTTAGAATTGAATAACTTTCTGATTAGCATAGTTATGTTGTTATAACAAGAAGTAATTCAAAAGTTATTACAACACTTCAAAATATTCACACATATTCTCTCACTGGGACTGGTATGATCCGTATGACTCGTCAAAATTGATTGCTTTTTACCATCTTGTATGTGTATTTACCAAATTATATGTGAGTACAGGAGTACAGTATAAAGTGTACATTTATTTTGAAGTGTTTAACAGGTTTTTAGTCACATTCCGGTTTAGAACTTTCACATTACATGTCAATTTATATCAGTAAGGCTATATTTATTGCAGTTCAATAATTCATAGTCTGTAATACGAGAAGTTAAAAATTTTACGGTAAAATAAAATGTATCTTTTTAAAACCGTATTTAGGAATCCAAATGGATTTATTCCAATAGAGGCTTCAACATCTGAAGTGATGACAAAGCTATCACAAAACATGTGTTTCTTTACTCTCACCATGGCGCAGAGAGTGTGAGCGAGATAGTCGATGTTGTTGTCCTGCTTGGAGAGAATGAGAGCTTTGTTCTTCACCACCTGCATCACACCTTGCAGTATGGACAGCAGCACTTTCCAGTCTAAACACAACATTGACGTTGATTTATTTCCAACTTGAATTTGAATTAAATCAAGAGGCTGAATTACCTTAATATTGTCAAATTTTCAAATGATCAAACATGTATAAAGAATAGATAATGGACAAACTCTTTAAACAAAATTACTTTTGACTCTTAAATTCCAAGAGCTTACAAACCTCGCCCGGAAATTTATATGCAGAGATTTTGCAACATACAATATGGTGATCAGGCAGTCCAAGTGCATAACTATAAATCATTCATTGACATCTTTTTTCTTTCTTGTGGACGAAACCTTTGGTCTCCCCTGTTTTTTTTTTTTTGTGTATGTGGGGAAACGGTCTGGATTTGCAACCTGTTCTTGCTGCTCCAAATTTATGAGTTTTTCAAACGGCTATTTTTGTGATCTTGTCTAGTGTTTGTCCGTTTGTGTGTTGTTTATTTGTTTATGTTTCTAAAGATTGTTTGACGGCCTCTTCGGAGCAACAGTTTTACGTCTTGAGGCTTAAAAATGACCAGTAACCAGGGTTGAAACTGGTCTCCCACATACAGCATTATGGTAGAACATTGTCAGTATTTAGGTAGTTTAACCTTTCAATTCACATAGATTTAGAAGAAAATTGGAATAAGGTCAATTTAATACTTCATTTTTTTTTTTTTTGACAACCTCCTCAGAGTGAAATTTTTCGCCTTTTTCGCTTGAGAATGGCCCCATAGTCGGGTCGAAACTGGTCGCCCAAATACAGCGACGTGGATCACATGACAGTTTTAAGGTAATTAACCTCTAGATATAAATTTAATAAAATACAGGTGCTCTGTAAAGTGAAAAAGGCAGATTGTGAATCTGACGTTGGTGGTAGATACATTTGATTCCAGATCTATCAAGGAATTTCCAACTCTCAGGACCTTGTAATAGAGGAGTGTGAATATATTTTTCTGGATGTAATCAAGTCAAGTTTCCAATTATATTTTAGTTTAAGTATTTTTCTTTTATTATTATTGTTGATAATTAGTTACTGTACATGTTTAATTGCATTACTTTTGGAATTGTGTGAATAAGAATAAGAATCCTTTATTGCCATTAGACATAATAGACATTGTTAACATACAATAAGTACAATATATGCTTGTGAGTGAGATACAGTAGGCTACTTATTTGGTAAGATACAGTAGCCTATGAAACACTAAGTCATACTAATAAATAAATAATAAAAAGGCAATAACAACACTAAATAAACACACAATCATTTAGGCTACTCTATAGTCACTATTTAAAATTTTTAAAATAAGTAGCATTTAAATCCAAAAATTTGTTCACAGAATACAGCGGGTGCTTAAGTAGCCCATTAGTCAAAGCTGATTTAAAACTTGTATGGGATTCAATATTTCTTACTCTATAGGGAGCTTGTTTTAGAATTTAAGACCAATTACCTTACAACTATTTGCTACTTTAACCAATCTGCAGAAAGAGATATCTATATTGAGTTTCCCCCTAGTGTGGTGCTCATGAACATTAAATCTCTTTAACAGATTGACGGCGTTTCTCTTTACATCTTAAAGTACATAGAAAACATATAGACTATACCCCGTTAGAATATTCTCATTTATAAAGGACCTACAATGATCTCTGAAACCTGCTAGCAATAATCCTCCCAGCCTTCTTTTGTACTAATAAGACATCTTTTACCCCGGCAGAGTTACCCCACAAACAGATACCGTACTATAAAATAACTTGGAAAAAACTATTATAAACTAGTTTGAGGAATGACTTGGACACATTTCTATTTAGTGATCTTAGTAAATAAACAACCCTAGACAATTTATTACATATATAATCTGTATGATACTGCCATGTTAACTTCTTATCTAATAACAATTTAACATTATTCAACTCATCGCAGACAGGAGGATCACTAGCCTTAACAATCTTATTATTAAAAATTATACTTTGGGTGTTTAGAATAGAGAATCAAAGGTTACCCTTTTTTATTGATTAGGATTTATAACTGTTGGAATCTCAACCCAACACTAAAGGAAAGAATTACATAAAGCTACATACAAAGTTAATGTAACTGGCGAAAAACTGAAAACACAGGGATACCTTCACCTTGTCAATTATTTAGAAGGCTTGCATAAAAAGGACAATCCTTTTATTATCTTTAGTAAATATCAAAACTTTTACATTTTAAAACCCTATTCCATTATACCATCTAGGCTGACAAATGTGATAAAGATACTCTGGGCTTCGGGAGAAGAATGTGTGCTTTTACTCACCAAGTTCCTGACGAAGACAAGTGACCAGAGCGTTACAGGCCTGCGTCAGGGACAGATAGGTGATATCGAAGGGTCCGGGGCTGGCGGGGGGAGTACGGGGGGCCCCCACGAGCAGGTACTGACTGTAGCGGGGGCCGGCGGGGCCTGGGTAGCCCAGCCTGTAGCTCGCATCCACCCTCAGACGTAGGAAGCATTCCAGGATCTATAGTCACATGGTAATAGGAAATTTACCGGATTTGACTCTAGATGTTGGAGTGAAATGAATCATTGGTGAGTTGCACTACTACCATGAAGACTCATTTTAATAAATAAAAAGGTTAAACTACCTGTTGTCGCCTTATGGTCCGTGTTTCGTCCGTTATTGGATAATGCGCATTTCGGCGAATTACGCCATCATCAGATCCTAGTATACGAACTTTCTTCCCTGGAGAGGTGCGGTAGAAGTTGAAACAACACATATACAATTACACATAAACACTAACCGACGGTTTTACATGTTAACTAGACCTATTATCTCGCGACTTGTGAACGGGCAGGAAGGTTTGGAGGCGCGCCAGACGTGTGCCGAGACTCGACTGAGGAAGAAAGCTGACAGCGACCTGACCTTTGCCCTGAAGACAAGCGAGTCCAGAATTATTTGGGCTATTGTCTAGTTTAATAATATTTTAAAATAGAATGTTGGACTGTAGGTAGGGTAGTTTTATCATTTAACAGGTTGTTTGCAATGGTTTTTGTAGCTTTATAGATCTCGAATTGTTCTAACGCTGTCATGTTTCGGCCTTTTTGACATATGTGTAAGGGCTTCAAATTTTCCTATAACTTTGGTAACTGTGGTTACTGGTTACCAGATGGTCGGCAAAATTTGATCTTTGGACTATGGTTTTCTTGGGAAGGTGTGTCCCAGGACAACCTTAAAACTGGTCTATACCAGTTTTGAGGCTGACATTGGGTACAGCAAATGAAATTGTCATTACATATGGTAAGTCTTTTGGCTGTCCATTATGACAAACTTCGCTTTCACCTTTGGTCCCTCCATTTGCAGCGGCTGGGGACAGAAACTCCGGGTTTGGCCCCCAACCTGAGAATGAATGGTCCCTGGCTGTTGTACATGGATACCCTGTCAGTTGACTTGACCAGTTGGAGGGTAGAATGGGGGTCCCCTGTTTGAGCCTCATCCCAGCTGTCACAGGGGCACCCTTTCCTTTCCCACCCTTTCCTTTCCTGCTATATCCTATCCTTCCGTTAACCTGCGCAATATTCCTGCTTGTGGAAGACGTGCTAAGCAGCTATGTTGGGGTTTCCTAATCAAACAACAATGAATGAATGAATGAATGAATGAATGGGAAGGTGTTCATTAAATCTCTTGGTTTTCCGGTTTGTCCAATGTAAAACTTGTCACAATCATCAAAAGTGATTTTATATACCCTTGTTTTTTCACAAATATCTTTTGCTGTATTTTTAATGGAAAGAAGTTTTTGAAGTTTATTGGATGTTTTGAATGCCACAGATAATCCATGTTTTTCATTTCATTTTTTAGTGTGTGGAGAGATTAACACCAAATTCGACTGGTACATATTCCATCTGTTCATGAGTGTTATCGGTATTACCTTCAGCCTTTTTCTTTATTCGTTTTTAAATTAATTTATCAATTAACTCAGGGCTGTATCCCTTTGAAACCGCTATGTATTTAATTAAGTTTGACTCATTTTCATAGTCCTTGCTGCTTAGAGGTACTAGGTCATTTTTAACGTCGCTTTGATATTAAAATACTTTTTCCGAAATGTCAACCACATCTACTTCAACGTCCACACAGTTAAACCCACAGATTAAACACAAGCAAGTATCTTTGGGCAGTGGAAGCCTACACAATAACACTCATCAATGAGGTTCTACAACACACTGGTGGTATTGATAAATAATCACAAAATTAAAAGAAATAACTTTCCTCTCATCCTTCAGCTTACTTGTTACATCACAGTTTGAAGCAAATAAGTCTTCTGGTACCATACTTTACATGACACGTTACACTTCCCTTAAAAATGGGCGCAGATTCAAATATCGCAGTTTGCTGCTACGGGGAAAATCAACAAAAAACTCTTTTTGTGCAAATATCAATATACCACAACTAGTTGAAGCCACATACCAAGTTTCATCAATATACAATAATCAAGATATCAAATTTTATTTATCCTCCATAAGGGTAACATTGGATAACGTACTGTGTTTAGCACTTTGAATATCTCTGCAACGGTTGGACGTAGAACAACAATTAAAACACCAAAATGATTGTTTTATAGAGCTAAACTGTTTGGTAAAAAGAAGTGTTAAGTTTTCTGTAAAATCAGAAAAATTATCTGAGGAAAATCCAAAAACCTTTCTCCAATAAGATTAAGATATAAAATGTTATGGTCACATTTTTGACTTTTCTCTACAACCACTTAACCTAGGTTAATGATTCAAAATACCAAATTATTTGTTTTTAAGCTCTATAAAATGGCTATAACCAAAATTGAGTGTTTTAAAAATGTTAAGGCAAAAATTTCAAAAAACTGATTTTTGGAAAATTAAAACCCCCATAAAACCTCCTTCCCATAGTCCGATCAAATCTGGTTTTCGAACTTAGTCATAAATGTTACTCTACAAATTTGTGCCAAATTTCATCAAAATCGGGCATTTCTTTCAAAAGTTATCGCAGTAACGGACACATATATATAAATTTGAATGAATAGTGCTTTTGGCATCTGAGGACCTCAAAACAAAGAGTTATCATGGTCTCGGGCTTAAGTATTACGATGCCACCTACAGTCATAGCTTCTTCCCTAAAGGGGAAATTCGCTAAAATAGACTTCATTTTTTTATTTGCTAAATGTAATTACAACGTAACTATAAATATATCATGATATAACTATAGGATTGATTACATATTCTGTAACTTACTTTAATCACCAAAATTAATTAAACTATCTAATTTTCTTACACTGTAATACCATTTTCCTCATCAATATTTTAGCAGTTTTCTGATTTAAAAAAACTAAAACAGGTTTAACTAAAACAGGAAACTATCTGGTTTTCGTTTGATAAAACATTAAAACTACAGTAAAAATACAAGAACATTACCATGAGCCTGATGCTGGTGACGTTATCGAACAACGCTGGTTTGGCGTAGTGCAGTTCGATGTACGAGACCAGCATGCGGTACGCGCGAACAGCGTGCGCCGAAGGCACCGTGAACATCGTAGAGGTGAAGATCTTGATGACCCCATCCGCGGCCGTCTTGACATCAAGCGCATCAGTTTCCGACAACGGCCTCTCCTCCGTTTCAAATGCCCTCATCATCACCTGTCACACAGAGATGCAGTAAATCTTGATTTATACCAACTAATGTGGTTGTGTCCTAATCATTTTTTTGTTTTTGTTTACATTAACATTTTTATGAACAAAGAACCTCAATGTCTTTACAAAGGGAACTGGTAGACAAGGTCTGGTAATATAAATCTAGGTTTCTAGAAATACCCACATTATTTGAGAACTAGTGGCTTGAAGGGGCCAAAGCCCCTAACCGTGCTCCAATACTCTGCCTTATCGGATTTGTTTTACTCTTTACACACTGAGAAAAAAAAAAAAGAAAAAAAAAAAAAACAATATATGGAGGACACACATGTCAGTTCGTAAACAAAGTAAGTCATAACACATATTTTTGATTAGCATATTACGTGTTATTATTTACGGGATGTAATAAAAGACATCTTACAACACTTAAAATGATATTTAGTAGAGATGTGCGAGTACTCAAAATTTCGAGTTCAAGCCGAGTTCGGCACTGAAACTCGAGGTTTTACTGAAACTCAAAAGTTTCGATCGAGTTTACTCCCGCCATTTACCCGCGCTACCAAGGGTCGTCCGCGGCTGCGCGACGTCTGTAAATTCAAATTGAGTGTGAACGCATATGAGGTTTTAAGAGTCATGATGTGGATTTTAGTGTTTTATTAATAAATAAGTAAGTTGTGGCTTATAAATTTGTGTTACTCTTTACACCAAAATGAAGGATTTACCAGGACCTTCAGATTGAGGTGTATGAACACTGTTGGTTGAGTCCACTTTTAGGTTAACCTAACTTTGTAATTTTTTTAAATATCAAAAACATATCTTTATGAAATCTAACAGGTAAACATAAGAAGTTTGTATTTGTTTTTTGTTCCATAATAATGAGATTGAGTCAATCCATTAATTTTAGGCTCAACTGTCCTTTGGCATTGAGCTGTTTTTAAAGACTAGTGATTTTTGGCCTTGTTTAAGTTTCATTCATGATTTTTTAAATAATTTGTAATATTTTAAAACTCTATTTGACATGGCTTAAATTTTATCAATTGATTTGCCAGGCACTTTCAAACATATATCTTCATGTTGTTACTAACTGATTGTTCTTATTAGGACTATTAGTGTTAAAATTACTGCTAAGATGTTAGTAAATACATTTTGTGTGGTAAGTAAGTAGGCTAATGTTTTACCACGTAATAGGCCTTTTAAATATTAAATTAAAGTTTATTTTAACTTATAGGCCTAAATTTCATTTTATTTTCTCCATCCATAGAAAGATGTAGCTTAGGCCTAAACATAATATATAAAACATAGGATAAATAATACCCCCGTAGCAGCAAACCTGCATACTCAGCGAATTTCCAATGCCTATATATGTAACTTAATACCACATAAAGCCACATACCAAGTTTCATCAATATACATTCATAAATAAACGATTTATGACATTTTAATTATTCTCCATAAGAATAACATGGGGGTTGAGTATGCAGGTTTGCTGAAGCAAGGAACACAAAAAATGGGGTTTTAAAGAAAATATCAATATAACTCATGTAGGTAAAGCCACATACCAAATTTCATTAATTTATTTTCATAATGAAGGGAGATAACACGTTACTTATTCTCCATAAGAATAACATGGGGCTGAGTACGCAGGTTTGCTGCTACGGAAGCCTTTGGCAAAAAATTGTTTTTTTAGCAAATATCAATAAACCACAACCAGATGAAGCCGTATACCAAGTTTCGTTAGTATACGTTCATAAATAAGCAAGATATAAAATTTTTATTTTTCTCCATAAGAATAACATTAGACAACGTACTGTGTTTAGCACTTTCAATATCTCGGTAACCAATTGACGTAGAGAAATGATCAAAATACCAAATTGTGTGTTTTTTTTAAGCTGAATCCAATGGGAAAAACTAAAATTTGACTATTTCCAAAATTATATGTAAAAATTCGAAAAACCCATTTTTGGGGTACAAAACCCCCCAAAATACCTCTTTGGATAGAGCGATCTGGCTGGATTTCGAACTTATAGTCATAAACCTTGCTTTACACGTTTACACCAAATTTCATCAAAATCGGATAATTTTTACGAGAGTTATCGTGCTCACGGACACACACATATATATATATATATATATATATATATATATATATATATATATACACAGTTTCGAACGAATGGTGTTTTTGGGGTCTGGGGACCTCAAAACGAAAAGTTATCATGGTCCCGGGCCTAGGTCTTACCATGCCGACTACGGTAATAGCTTCTTCCCTATAGGGGAAATTCGCTAAAAAGGAGGAAATAAAATAAAAAACTGAGATTATTTTTTAATGAAACTGTTAATTAATACCATATAGGCTATAACAACCTTAATGCCAAAAGATTAACAGTTTTTATCTTCATGGCAAAATGTTATACAATTACTTTGGTATGATTTATTTTTAGATAAATGTACTTCCCTTTTTCCAATGAAGCAGGAATTCACTTATTTTACTTACTATTACTATTTTCAGGTCAGTGACTAAAAAGTATATTTTAATAACAACGTTTATAAATGGAACCCTATACACTGTTTTGATCCAATCCAACCCAACCTATGTGTTTTTTTTTTAATTTGTATACTCGACTAGAACTCGAGATCCAAATCTTTTGCCATTTACTCGACTCGAACTCGACTCGACTTAATAAACCTGTACTCGCACATCTCTAATATTTAGACTTATTCTGTAATCATATAACAGACGGTAAACATATATAACAGATGGTATAAGGCTATCGATTTCGACCAGTACACCGGAGATCATTGGCCTGAAAATGACCGGTGTGGTGTGACTGGTCGAAATTGATAGCCTTGTACCATCTGTTATATATATTTACCGTCTATTGTAAATACAGTATAAGTGTAAATATAATTTTAAGTGTTGTAAGACGTCTTTCATTACATCCCAAAAATAGTCATGTAATCACATGTTTTAATATAAACAAAGCAGATGTTTTTAAATCCCTATGCTTTTCTTATGAGGGATATTTTTAACGTTATTTCTGGTTTGCTGGTAACTCTTTAGAAATAAATTAGAAACCATTAATAAGATATTTATATAAATTTTAATTTCAAACTCGACTCAATGTGGACTTAAGGTTGTCGAGTTTTAGAGAACTTGAGTAATAAAAACAGGTGTAACATTAAAATGCACATATTACTGTGCTTATACTGTACATTTATTGATTTATCATGTCATATTTTACATTTATGTTTAATTTTATATCATATATACATATATAACAATATAATAGCCTTACAAACACAAAAATTATTCAAAATATGTACACTTCTGTGCAATTGGTCATAAGATTCCAACAATACCTACTGTTATCAAAATGATTTAATTTACGTTTTTGAAAAGCTTTAAATTAAACATTAAATGGAACAGTAATTAACTTGGATGGTAAAAATTTGTTATTGATTATTTATCTGCATCGTGAAAAAACATAAACGTACAATATTGCATTAGGAAACAAATAATGTCTGGAGCCTAGCATACATAATTAAGAAAAATCTAAGGCCTAGTCAAATACGAAAACATTGTTCAACATTAGCTTATCTTATGCTGCATTTAAAAGCTGAGAAAGTGGAAATGGCATGTAAAATGGGGAGAACAACACCAGAAGAAACCCTTAGATGCATAAACAATAGCAGACCCCAGAGCAGCGAAAACAATGCGGAGAATGACCTTGGTAAACCCAGTAACCCAGTCTAAAGTCTCTGGCGCACTACGGTAGTTCGGCACTGACGGACGGTACATCACGGGCGGCATTTTAAAATAAATATATCCGGTCACTAGCCCTGCCGAGATTTTCAGGATGTCGAGTTTGAGTGTTTCTACTGTACTGCTATTTTTCCCAAAACCCTGGGATCAAGACCTTTAATTTGAGCCCACTCCCATCATCCTGTAATTTGCCAAACTACCACAATTTTGACTTTAAAATTGTGCTTACAGAATTATATATAAAGACATACATGTAATTAATTTTACACCTTTCCATTAACAATACATATTGGCAGATCAGCTGGTGGTTATCCAGCACAGGTTGTACCAACCTTCTCCAGTATGTCGAGCAGGTCGAGGAAGCGCTTGTTGTCGGAGGCCGAGCCCAGACACAGGTCTACCACCAGCGCGGCCATGGCGTTTCGAACCGTCACGTCCTTCTCCTGGTCCACATGCTCCAAGTGTGGCAACACGACACACTCCAGCAGCTCCTCTTCGAAGTGGAACCTGTTGCAAATGGCAGCAGGTGTATAGCTGATGGCGAAGCTCTATATGTATGAGTGACCGTTTAATTTTTGTTGTTAAATCACAAAAATCCGCACTACATTTAAATTTTTAACTTTAAAACAGAAACTGTTATATAAATCTCTCTAAATATATTGACGAAAACCAACTGGGCAGGCTAGTAGATTAATTACACTTGCACAATAACAGACGATTTTTTACTTTTCTGATATAACGAACACGCTGGTAAAATATCAATGCATATTTTTAAGTACACCCGATATTACATTAAACCATCCTAGCAAATTTTACGAAAATCTGAAGTCTGATACCCGCTAACCACACTTGAATCAGTCTTGCTGAGAAACTGATGAAAAATGAAAGTTTTTACATTAAACCGATCCTGAGGGCTTTAATGAAATAAAAGGGTAAAATTAAAGTGACACATGGTCAGGGCCTGCCCCTCAATTCATCTCTCCTACACACGCTAGTTTTTTTTCTCACAGGACACTGTCATAATTTAGTTATAGAAGTTTTCATCCGCTAACTGACGGTGGACAAAAAAGAAAGTTAACCACTCCGGCAAACGAACCTATTAGCTTGGATGACGGACGAAAGCACGTCCAATGCCCGCAGCCTGATGCTGGTTCTCGGCTCCTGATGCAGATATCGGTCTAACAGACTGTGCAGCTTCCCGAGCCAGTCGTGCTGTGTCGGTACGATGGAGCGAGACAGGTAAGTGATCAACCGCATCACCGAACTTTCCTGTTGACAACACAACACAAACTGGTTGGCGATTGTATTTTTGTAACTTATCATAGTGATTTGTTATTTTACTGGAATTGATACCGATTTTCCTTATTGTTTGAATAACACCATCAGCAGATAAAGTCTAAATAAATTCTACCAATCAAAAGCATTATTTATTTGGTGACAATTAAGTAGCTTTAACTGGTATTTTCTGTTAGGGAAATAACAGATTGTGCTGTTTTAAGTAAGTTTAAAATTTGTGCTGTTTTAAGTAAGTTTGTTAGTAAATCTAAAATAATACATCCAAGACAATTTCCTGAAACTCTGTATGAGTACAGCTAACAAATAATAATAGTTATAAAACAACTCTGAGCGCAGTTTTAAAATATATATGAGCGTTTTGTTAATCTCATAATCTTTTCAGTGGTTCTCCTGTAATACTCACACCAAAATAAAATACTACCAGAAAAAACCATGACTCAATCCACTATTAATGTCACAATCAAGAATCACCCACCGGTCGGACAGACGAGCACCGTTCAATCAGCTGGAAGACAGTTCTGACGGAGCCGGTAAACTGACCGAGCTCTATCAGCTGTTCAATAGTACACAACGCCTCGTGGAGGAATGTCGTCGTGTGAAGGGGAACTGCCTCGTTCGGATGGTTCTCTGCAATTTAGAAGACAAATATTTATTTTATTTAATCAGTTTCTAGACACCCTATACATAAAAGGAGATTAGGATATTTTATGTAACAACATTTTGAAACTTGATGGATGTTAAATGATAAGCTCTCTGGAAAGAATTTAATTTTGTAAAACCAAAATTTTTTGGATTGGCAAAAACAGAATTTTATGTTTTTAATGATTTAGGAATGTGAAATTTTAGGAAATTTCATGAGTCAACTAATTTGTTCTGCTTATAAAAACAAACGACAGCTAAGACAAAATCAATAGAGATATGTTTATTTACTTCATTTGTTTGAGAAGAAGATGTAAATATACAAATAAGCATACAGTAGACCTTATCTTTTTCTGGCTACTTCATAACCGGACCCCTGGCCAGACTAAAACATGACAGCATGAAACAGAGGTATTCTGTTAATTTTAAATGCTGCTCTATATTTACACATACTAACACAGTTACATACACATACACAGTTGCCATGAAGGCAAATAACCATAGTAAATTCGTCCACCCATTTTAAAGAGTATCATACAAGGGAAAAGTGTGCACAAGGAAGAAAATGTGAGCAAAATCCACAGAGTGTCACGCATTACCGATGTGTTGGATGATAGTTTCCATGAGAGCCAGCAGGATGGTCCACGTGGGGTCGGCCAGTTGCAGCCCGTACTTGGTCACCAGTCTGTGAACCGCCTGCATCACCTCGTAAACCACTGTCGGGTGGTCGCTCTGGACGGCCTGGAGACACCAACATCAGTTGTACTCTCTTGATGGGATGACAAGCGAAATAAGTTACAAATAGTTCAGTAAGGGGTTAAAGGAATTCCTAATAAAAAAGGCATTGTACAGTTTAACAAATTTTTTTTATCAAAGTAACATAGATATTGGTTTTACATCAACTTTTCATTTGTGAATGTTTTTGTATTTTAATCTGTACGCAGCAAGTTTAGTAGTGGTAACATTTAATAGCCAACAGAACATTGATTTTGAAACTATATTTACAATTATATATATATTCACAAACAGCAGTTAGTGTAGAATAACAATTGTAAAATATTAGTAAAATAATGTAAAAGGTAACATTTTTATGAACAAAATGATTTTGCAAAGATTGCCTGAAATAGATATTTCCAGCGTACAACTCACTGTCTAAAATAGACGCGTGCCAAAGTTGAATTTATTTCTATCTTTTGCTGAAGGCTTTTTCACACCGATATCTGTCACATAATGCCTTGGAACGAAACGTGTGGCCAATTCACACCGCAAGAGACAGCCACAGGGTACAGACAGTTCAAGCAGGGGGTAGATGGGATGACAAGTGGCTCGGTGAGCCACCGAAGTGACAAAGAGCAAGGCCACCAACGCCGCGTAATCTAAAAAGATCGCTCCCCAAGTTGGTTTAGTTGGAGGATAACAAGTTATGTTTTTTTCAGCGGTGTAGACCCCACTTGAGGTCTATACCTGTTTCAAGCCTGACATTGGGTACAGCAAATGAAGTATGGTAACATATCATAACATATGGTAAGTATTTTGGCTGTCCATTATGACTAGCTTCCCTTTCACCTTTGATCCCCCCATTTGCAGCAGCTGGGAACGGGTTCATGCCCTGACCCGAGAATGTAGTCTCTGGCTGTTGTACATGGATACCCTGTCAGTTCAGTTGGTCAGTTGGAGGGCAGACCGTCTGTTTCAGCGTGATCGCAACTCTCACAGGAGCATGGGAGTTGGCCCTCTGAAAGGTATATTTGGCTGCCTACCCATCCCACCCTTTCCTATCCTTCCGGTAACCTTTGCAAAATTCCCGCTAATGGAAGACATGACTAGCAGCTCAGCTGAGGTTTCCTAATCCACTTGCAATAACAGTGGACGATGTTTTAACAAATTGATCCTGTCCTCTCACATAACCCAAAGTTACGCCAGTGTAACAGCCCAGAGTCTCCCGAGCACTGCACAGCTGATACTCACCGCCTGGAAGGAGGGCAGGATGGAGGTGTGGGTGCACCGTAACTTGTCCACCCGCTTGGCCGACCACAGCGCCATGGTGACATGAAACACTGCGCCGCGCAGCAGCTGCGGGTCCGACGTCAGCTCCGGCGCCTGCAGCAGCCGCACCATCGTGTAGATGCCCGAGTGGCCCATGTGAGTGCCCAACAGGTTCCGCATAATCTGGCCGCAAATCAACACAACACTGTTACTGAGGTACAGTCAAACCTCGACATAACGAATCTGAAAGGAATGAATCCAACATTTGTTATGACATGGAGTATGTTACAATTAGGTTCGTTAAATTGAGCATAGAATATCATAGAATAGAATAGAATAGAATATCATAGCATAGAATATATAGGATGTTCGTTGAATTGAGGTTAGGTAAGATTTTGCTACATAGAGGTTCACAAACATATTTATTAACCTCTAATCAACAAACTAAATTTAGCATTGTTAAAACGCTGTGACTTACTGTACATAGTATAGATCTACGTATTATCTCAACACTTAATGCAAACTATTTTCATTTGTCATCCAATAATACTGCACAACTCGTTATTTCGAGTACACACTTCCTCTACAGCAACTGACGCACTGACTGGGGATTCAAGTTCAGACATGATTGATTTCTGTAATTTATATTTGTTTACGTTCGTTACACGCTTTAGACGTGTACAGTTCTTTATATAAAGGTAAAATTCGCTATGTAAAGGTTGTACAATAAAAATTTTGTTTTACACAGCTAAATTTATTGTTGCTAAGGGTTATTATCAATTTGTTACATTGAGGTTTTGTAATGTCTCCAATGTATAATTTGCATTGTGTGTTATGGCTAGTTCAAGAGGATTTTCAAAAATTTGTTTGATTAAGGAATTTGTTATGTTGAGATTTGTTACATCAAGGTTTGACTGTAATATAATCTACATGAATGTATAAATAACTTAGCTGAAAATTTGTGTTGCTAACAAACTGGATTGCACTGATATGCGATCATGTCATACACTTTATTTGGGCGGTAAATTATGATACTGTGTCATCCGTGACAAATGTGTTAAGGATTGGAGGAATAAAGGTTATTTTCTAGAGAAAGTACAGTTTTACCAATGAGACAAATGGTTATATTATAACCATTGTTTTGAAAGTGTTATAAGTCAAACAAAATTGAACAGTTGTTTGGCAATGAGAGTGTCAAATTAAATTTCATGTAGTGTCAAATCCACTTCTCAGGGTCAAAATTCTAAGAACCGCAAGGGTGTTTTTTGGAACTTAATCTTGAGCTTAACACTAGAGATATCTTATGTACAAATTATTAAGAGAGTGGATGATACCTTTTCAACGACCTTTGGAATTACTTCAAAAATACCTTAATTTCCGAGCAAAAGACCTACCTTCCAACTCTGCATGCAGTAAGCCTCATTGTTGACGGTGCGACAGAGGCAGCTGATGTAGATGGGCAGCGACTGGCGTGGCAGCGTGGAGTAACACACAACGGTGTCTAGCACGTGTAGACACCCGAGCACTTTCTGGGTGTCTGAACACTTCATCGCCATCATGCTGATGTTGCTGGAAAAGATCGGAGACTAGAATCAGTGTTGTGCTAAGTATTTTCTTACAGCCCTATGGAAATATTAACAAAAATTCTGTAAAAAAACACATAAATATACAGTGTTTTTTCTATGCAAAATTGACCATAAATAGAAAAATTTTAATCTGAATTGTTTATCAAATTTTCCCTATGGAGAAGAAGTTATTACAGCAGGTGGCATGGTTAGACTTAAGCCCGAAAACATGATAAATTTTTGTTTTGAGGTCCCCAGATGACAAACACTACATTTTGTTCAAATTTATGTATATTAGTCCGTTACTGTGATAGCGTTAGAAACATTTGATTCCAAAAAAATTTGACACAAATGTGTAAAGTGATATTCATGATTTTAGGTTTGAAAACAAGAAAGATAATAAGAATGGGGTCTTATGAGGAGTTTAAAATGTTGATAAAAAGAGTTTTTTGCATTTTTTATCCTAAATCTTAAAAAACACACAATTTTGATTTGACCATTTTATTGTTATTTAATACAATATATTTATTGAAGAAACTTTATTTTATGTGCTTAAAAGTCTTCTAATAAAATACCGGATCGTGTGTGCCTTCATGCTGTTTTATAGCTTGCAAAGCCTTTCTCTCAAGGAAACATGAAAGAGGAGTTGGCTCGGCAGTATTTCTCAAAAATAATATAGGTTTTGATATAATTGAGCAAGTTGAATTGTGCAAGCAAGGTTCTGCCAACTAATGTGCCTTGCACCACAAATTGCAAATCTGTACACTATTTAAGAATGTTTTTAAATTGTAAAAATATAATTTTACTATACAAACTAAAATATCTTAAGATGCAAGCAAAGAAAGCATCTGGCTTTTCCGTCTTTACTTATAAGGTTAAAACAATCAAACAATGTTTAACACATTCAATGTGACAAGCAGGATTTTCCGCGATCGCTTCAGTAGGAAAATAATACAATGAGCATAAACGCAGTAAATAAATGCAGTCTGTGTTAAAAATCAATTCAAAACTTGGCTATAAGTTTGTTAGAAACTTACTGGACAAAGCCATGTAGTATGTCTTCGTCGATGTACGCCGCATTGTACTTGATGAGGTTGACCAGCGTCTGGAGGAAGTCCACCTCTCGGTCGGCCATCACGATCTGGCCGATCCACTCCAGCAGGAACGGGCCGATCTCCTCCTCCAGGTACTCAATGTTGCGTCCCCACTCCACCAGGCTCATCAACAGGTCCAGCCTAGCAAGCATTAGGCATGTACAAGTGTAAATAAGTGAGTTGATATTAGCAACAGTGGTTCAGCGCCATGGCTGATACTGACACGTTGCCTCTCAACCAGAGGCAATTTAATCTTGTGCGGGGTGAGGGGAAGGGTTCATTGAGAGTAGGAGGTGGGAGGCTAGTGGCAACACCTGGCTCCCCCCTTCCTCCCAACAATGTTCAACCAATGAATACCTTCAGATCCTTCCTCTTCCTTTCCCTAACCCTGCAAAAGGTAAAACTATGTATTTACTCTGTTCCACGTTCACCGTGCAGTCTAGGTCTTCACCTAGAAGATGGTCATATTATTACCTGAGCTGAGAATTGTTGGTGTTGTTATGTGGATTGCATCAACTGAATGTGCTCAAGTAAATGCTTTCACGACAGCTAGTACAACTGGAACTGCCATTTGAAATACATTGCTTATGGGTGCTCCAAACTGCACGGTGAACATGGAACACACTATAGTAAAACACACAGTATCAAACCCTTTCCTAGTGGTACAATTCAAACAATAAGACCGTATCTCACCTCTGTCCCACATCCTCGGGATTGGAATGTGTTTTAACCAGCTTGAAGTAGTGGACCCTTTGAATGCCCAGGCGCTCGCCCTGCCCTTGCACTAGACACCGCAGGAAGTGGAGCGCTAGGTGGCGATGTTCTCGAGGCACCGAATCGGCCAGCAGGTCTTTCACACAGTGCCACAGCTTCTTTATTGCCTCCTTAAATACCAATACAAAATTACTTTATCAAATTAAATAAAACAATCAACATTTATGGTTTTAACTTTAGTAGATTTGTCTATACTTCCCTTAAGAAACAATTCCTTAGCCTACTCCTGTATTTTCATTAGGTTAATTTTTTCATCTCATTGAAGAGTGTTGAATGTTGGTAATTGGCGTAATGAAAGCGATGACTCCATGTCCCTCTTCCAAGCTTATTTGGCAATTTTGTTATCCGGCCATCTAGGCTAATTAAGATTTTTTTTTTAATCATTAAAGCTAATTCCATTCCAAATGTCTGTATTCATATTGTACAATAAAGTTACATCAACAATTCCACAGGTTTGATTTACAATCTGGTTTGATATCTGGACTGACCCACGGCCGCAGATGTTAGATCTTAACTGAATAGTGTAGTTCTTGATCCAAACTTTAAAAAAACTGGTTGAGCAGAGCGGAGAGTAATTGGATAGAAGGGCCAAAGATTGGATAGAACTGTGCTCAGTATATAGAAGGGCCAAAGTGAAAAATTAAACAAGAGCTCTCCTGAGCTAAACAAACCGAAAGTTAACAAATGTTTTTTCCTTCTGCTGGAATCATGTGACCAAGAAACAGCCAAATAATGTCTTCAGACTTTATTGTAAGAGCTCCCTCACTTCTATGAAACCTCCTTGGAACAGAATGTCAAAAAAGAGGTTCACTCATCGATCAAATGATTCCCCTTTGAGAAAGAAAGCTGTTTATATGGTCACAAGCCTAGCCTGTCCTTCTAATACCTACAATATATATTTTTCACATGAAAGTTTGTAGGCCTACTGGTTTTGTAGGAACTGGTAAAATAAAATGAGCCATTAAAAATAAATTACACAAACAAAATGAAAGCAATTGCCTGAGTGTTGTCAAGCGGTAGATAGCACTCACTCTGCTCAAATTCTATTTAAGCTTGTTAATCTTAGGGCAACATCAATTGTAATCAAACAAAGAGTGCCGGAAAAACCACACGTTAATTTTGAACTGCAGTTTAAATGCACGATTATTATGAACACTAGAACATACACTCGTTTTTTATTTAGCTATATTTTACTTCAAGATCATGGGGCAAGATAATACAGAGGCTAGATATTTCCGACCCGGATATTAGAGTGTCTACTGGATATTTTGTTGTAACTCAAAAAGTTTTTTTTTTAATATTTTGAAAAAGTATAAGTTAGTCAAAAATAATACAGTACGGTATCCCTAGATAAAATTGGTATACAACAATTAGGCCTATGTAGGTAATTGAAAAGCCTACTTTTTGTGTAAAAGAGTCAGGAAAGACAGAAAGAGGTCAGGCTTAAACAATACTTTTAAATGGAATAATCAAATGCAAGCCATCGGCATAATGTTACATAGTCAAAAATGTGTGGTGGCTTTACAGTTACGGTACAGTCATAGGACCCAGAGGAAGCTCAATCCTTGGAATAACTATGTATTAAATCCATTTTACCAACAACTTGGCTTACCTCTTCAAGGCGGTGATTTAAAACGGTTTCACTTAATTCTTTAATAACTTTGATCCTATGACCGATAGAGGTCTCTGGACTAATTTCTTTCTCCAACTCATGAGTCAAAGTGTAATCTTCTGGAAGTTTGAATCCAGCTGAAAAACAGTCATAGTTTGATGTAAAATGAAACTACACATATTGATCTAGATCAAGCTGGAAACCTTTATGCAAAAAATTCCTCTATAACTTTTATACATGCATACATTGTAACGTTAATTATCTTTTGAACTGTAATTTATATGTTTAAACTTGAGATGCAATCATGTTTTAACTAGTTTATTTTTTTAGTTAAATAGTGGGCAGTGTTACTCGAATAGTGAGTTCATGACGCAGGTGGTTTAAACGCTTTGGGCCATTCACAAACTCGTTTTTGCTACAAATTCAAGCGAATAGGTAAGGATATTTACGACATATTATTTCACACAAATTCATGAAATCAACAAATGTATTTTAGTCATTGGTGAGCATAAATACAACCATAGGCCTCACCACTATAAGTTATACAATAAATAATAGCACTCCCCCAACGGTTTTTGCTAAAATAAAATATGTACAAAATCAAATGTAACTTAGCCTAGTTGCTAATGTGACAGTTGTACAGTTGTGGTAGCATCAGTTGTAGATGTCCTGTATTCTGTGATGAAGCCTGCAGAACAATGCAAAATAACAGACGTGCAAGTAATCGTCTGATTTGAATCATATTTATTTGTGTCCACAAGATAACATTGAAATTGTGAAGGCCAATGTAGGTCTATGGCTGGAGTACAAAGGTATTCCTGTACCTTTATTTACAATTTCACGCCAAAGGCACTTTTTATAATACTTTGTTTCTAATTTATTTCATATATTGTTGTCTTATACTTAGACAATTTTCCTTAACTGAATTACCCACACACAATGTAAGCTAAACACCTCCAGGTACCAGTTATCTGATTGTGAGAGAACTTAAGTGTCCAGAGAAATCATTCATGTGAATAAGTATAGGCCTACAATAACAAATTTCACAATTGTAAATAAAAACAACAAACTGTAAAAATCTATTGTTAATAATCCATTCCCAGATGCTTGTATTACAACTTTAACAAAAATAGGTTTTTGAACTTTTTAAAACCAAACTTCAGTTTGCACTATTAAATTTGGCTTAAAAAAACAAACCATTTGTTTTTTTATCATTGCTCTACATCAATTGGTTACCGAGATATTGAATGTGCTAAACACAGTACGTTGTTCAATGTTAATCTTATGGAGGATAAGTATAAATATCAATGAAACTTGGTATGTGGCTTCATGTGGTTGGGGTTTACTGATATTTGCACAAAAACCCTATTTTTTGAGGTCCCTATGACACAGCAAACCTGCGTACTCAACAGCTATAATGTTATTCTTATGGAGAATAAGAAACTTGTGATATCTTGCTTGTATTTGAACACAAATTGGTTAAACTTGGTACGGTACGTTGCTTCATCTAGTGGTAATCCTTTGGTATTTGCATAAAAACCCGATTTTTATGGTCCTTGATGCAGCAAACCTGCATACCCAGTCCTAATGTTTTTCTTATGGAGAATAAATAAAAAGTCATATCCCGCTGATTTATGAATGTGCAATGATGAAAGTTGGTAAGTGACTTCATGAGGTAGTGAAGTAAAATTTGAAATTCACTGAGTATGCAGGTTTGCTGCAACGGGGGTATTTACTTATCATTAAATAAATCCGTTGAAATTGGGTAAAAAGCATTACAATTTTGAACAACACTGATTTCTAAGATAAACAGCCTACAGTACAGTCACTGTACTAGGCCTAGGTATGCAATAAAAAAAAAATGTGAGTAAATATCTCCTAAGGAGCGGGCCCAATGACCTCCACCTAGCTCAAGTGCTGGCTGCACACATTCCCCATGTGAGAACAAGTACCGTAACTAAGCGGTAACCAAGGTGTCCGCATGCTTCTGGTTCAGCCTACCTGCAGTAACTGAGGCTACCACCATACAGAACATGAGCGTTGACCCTACCGAAAAAATAGATTCTAAGATAGCCTAAAATATAAAATTAGCCATCCAGGCATTTTCGTATTGTTACCAACGTCTGGGTAGCTGGAAGTTAAAACGTGCATGTTTTCTTTTGACCAGATGTTTAGTAACGGGTACGGTTCGATTATTTTTAAACAACATTTTTATTTTGTTTAGAATTGATATTTCGATTGAACACAGTTTGGTTGTTTTGAGTATTCAATATATCATCTAAACGTTTGTTCTGATTGAATATTTGTTTATTTTGTGCAGGTTTGAGAGTACTATCAAAACACTGTTTCAAAATGAAAATTGATAACGTTTGTTGGTTAAATCGGTTATGAATTTGCAGGAGTTGTAACTTGAAATAAAAATACACGGAACAACGTGCAGCGTTAGATAGGTTAATATAGGTTTTGTTACTCATATATAATGTAAGATAACCTACCTAACCACCGTAGCACGCTGTAAATGTTGGAACTCTACATAAAACCATAACATTTCACCATTAGAGGTCGTTCTTAAGGTTCACTCCTTAGGAAAAATATAAATATAGAGAAAATAACGATATAAAATACTTGAAAATAATTTGATTTAAATAGGTATCGGTAGTAACGAAATTAAAATATCGGTTGAAAATATTCTAACCTCCTATGAAACCTAAATAAGATCTGAATAGAGTAAACTTAGCCAACCTACAGTACAGAAATAAGCATCCACCAAAAAAATCCCAAAATCAAATATTGGATTACCACGATAGATACACCGATAACCAAACTACAGTGGAAACTCAATAACTCGACCTCAGGGGGAACGGAAGAAATTTGAGTTACCGGTATAGAATATTTTGGAATATTGAGGTTTGACTTCTAGTGTCACGGTAATGCAATCGATGAGTCATGGAGGAGCAGAATCCTTACATTATTTTATGTTTTTTATAAAGTATATCATAACTAATCATACCAAATTAATTATAGTTAAATATATTTCTAACAATTGCAAGTCTACAATATGCCTGGAACTAATTGGAACAGCTTTTTTAGTGATTGTATTAGGGACTGAAAACAACTATCAGTGAGCAGCGAACATGATGCTCCCCACCAATGCTTCAACTTATAGAGAGGTAAAATAGCAAAGTACTGAATATGCAAGTTTAAGGGGAATGACAAAAATTTGACTCATCAAGGAATTTGAGTTATTGAGGTTCCACTGTATTCCCATTCGACTGTTGTTGCTTTTAACATACGATCCCAAAATGTTTTACCTTTATAGTACTCTATAGTGGTAGGTTAGCTTCAATTAACATAAACCGTACTAAACAAATCCAACTTAACTCAGCAGAACACTGTTATTGTCATGGTTTAGTTGTTTTCATTTTGGTTTTGATATTCTAATCTGTAAAACAGATTTATCGATAGTAGTCATAACAACCGAATAGATTCTCAGATAGCTATTTAAAACCAATATAAAAATATATTGAAATTCAGGAAATTTAATTCAGCCTAGCAATCATTAATTATCAAATATAAAATGAATATAATCCAACCATTTCTGTAATTTCTGCTGGAAGTTTTGAAAACAATTTTACTCCTGACCTAACTAGGTTTAGTTACAAAGATTCTTGAATTATGTAGAATAGAGGGATTACATTTTTATTTCTTGTGAAGTAAATGTTGATTAGCCTGTATCATTGTTTTCTTTTACATATAAAATTGTTTCAAGCATGAAGACAGAAGGAACGGTTAAAATCTGTAAGTTAGTTCTTCAAAGTTTTCTCTACAAGAATCTCTGAGACGAAACTCAGAGATACAATACATGGTATGGCTTTTATCTGTATAATGAAAAATTGGTTTACTAGAACTAATTTAACAACTGCAGATTGAGTAAAAGGTGATAGATTGAATGAGAACTATTTTCATAAACTATGCAACCCAATAACTTAATTGATGCACACTCAACTTACTGCACCCAAATAACATAGTCAGACCCTATTTTACATGGAATGCTTACTCACCTCCACCGCTTTTATTGGAGCGGAAGAACTGTTTCAATTTATCAAGGGTTTTTGTATCTTTAATGTTTGCTTTAGACATTGTGTTATATTCGGACCTAGGAGACCTAAGTAACAATTAATTGGAAAATTTATTTAGTAAATGTAATATGATTTACATTCTGATCAACGAGTAATTGATAGTTACTGTATTAACTTAGTATACTTAGATTAGGCCTAAATATTAATATTTCCAAATAAAAGATTGACCATTTGATCATTTACTCTACCAGTACACATAACCTCAAATTCTCATTTGGTCATTTGGTGCAAGAACAAGAACAGAAAAACAGACAGTGTTTCGTGTTCGAAGTGACGACGTACACGTCCAATGTAAGGGCAAATTCACTTCGCTACCGCTTAGGTTAGGTTACGTTACGTTAGGTTAGGAGGTTTTCTGGCTCTATATTTGTTTTAAAAATCACAGGAAAAGTAACGTACGGTGCATAATTTGGAACGGATGTGAACAGTAGCGGCTCACGTCGGACGTGTACGTAGCCTCTGCCTTTCGTGTTTCCACTCAGCGACAAAATATATCCCACGAGCTGATACAAAAAATCCCACTTTATCCCACACTTCACCTTATAATATCCCTCTAAATATCCCACACTTTCCCTCTGATTTTTCAAACAGTACAACCCAGTAATACAGTTAATGTTAAATATTATATAATATAGCTTATTTTGATCTACTAATTCCCTATATTTTTAGTGAATTTCCTTTGGAAAGTGAACTATTAGCATGACCCGCACGGTGAAACTTAAGCGCTGGACCACCATAGAAGTTCATAACGTGACCCCCTGAACACGTTTTGGGAGATCGTTCAAAATTATATATATATATATATATATATATCTGTGTTTGCACTCTAGAGGTCACATTTTTTGTCAGATTAACTTAAAATTTGGTAGGGACGTTCCTCTCTGTAATCAGATGGACAAGTTCGTTGGGCAAAACAATCGGAAAACTCTAAACCCCTTTTTTGGGGATTAATCTTTCAAATTTCGAGTTTTTGGGTTTTTGGGCAGAAAAGCCCCGGATGTAAAATTAATGCATGTAAAAAGATGGGAATTAGTGAGGCGAAAGTTTTAAGCCCTCTCTCGTCATTCTAGCACAAAAGAAAATGTGTTTCGACTATACACAGTACGTTGTCTTGTAGGGGTTTTACACTAGAAAAGCCTGTTATTCCTTTGTTAGAGTACTTTTATCATGCCCAGTAACCTCACGCCTACTTTCAAGCCTGTATAGACCTTCTCCTAACATTATAATGCGAAAAATTGTATTCCCAGCTTTGCAGGTAAATGAAACCAGGAGCATCAGAACAGCCAAAAAAAATCAATGATTTCAGATTTCAATAAAAATTAGAATACATGTATATTTTTACACTGATTTTGAGTTTTAAAAGGTTATATATGGAAATTCACTTCCCTCACGTCAGCGTGCTGCGTGCGAACTCGTTTACATTGGTGTGATTCCGTGATCGTTCTTCGTTCTGTGACGTTTATAAAATAATAATAGGTGCAATAAAATAGGTAAAATAATAACAACGTGGGAAATTAGAAACCCCGCAACTGCCAGTACGACGAGAAAATCCACTAGACTAGAAGTGCTACTGCCTTTGACTATTTACACGACTATACTCATCATGTATATATAGTGAATGCTACTGCTAAGGTGGTCTGGTCGTAAGCAAACTAGCAGACGTAATGCCGATTTCCAAAATATCCCACAATCCCATTTCATCCCACAAGCAGTCAAAATATCCCATATATGGATAAAAAACCCTCAAGTGGAAACACTGAAACAGAATGTAGAAAGAATGGACAAACTAGACAAACCGACAGAGACAGTAAGACAGAACCGCCGATTGGGTGAGCACTTTTTAGCGAATTTCCCCTATAGGGAATAAGCTATTACCGTAGGTCTCATGGTAAGACTTAAGCCCGAGACCATGATAACTTTTCATTTTGATGTCCCCAGATGCAAAAAACACCATTCGTTCAAATTTTTATATATGTATATATATATATATATATATATATATATATATATATATATATATATGTGTGTGTGTGTGTGTCCGTAAGCACGATAACTCTCGTAAAAAAGGTCCGATCTTAATGAAATTTGGTACAAATGTGTAAAGTACCATTTATTTGAACGAGTTCGAAAACCAGATGAATCGCACCATCCGAAGGGGGGTTTTGGGGGGGTTTTGTACCCCAAAAATGGGTTTTTTGGGGTTTTCACATGTAGTTTTAATATAAATCAAATTTTAATTTATACCATTGAATTCAGCTTAAAAAAACAAACAATTTGGTATTTTGATCATTGCTCTACGTCAATTGGTTACCGAGATATTGAAAGTGCTAAACACAGTACGTTGTCTAATGTTATTCTTATGGAGAAAAGGAAAAATTGTATATCTCGCTTATTATGAACATAAACTGGCGAAATTTGGTATATGGCTTGATCTGGTTGTGGTTTATTGTTGTTTGCACAAAAAAACAATTTTTCACCTATGGTTCCTGTAGCAGCAAACCTAGGTACTTGGTCCCCATGTTATTCTTATGGAAAATACTTAAAATGTTATATATCGCTTATTTATGAATGTATATGGATGAAACTTGGTATGTGACTTCACTAAGATGAGTTATATTGATATTTGCATAAAAACCCATTATTTTGTGTGGAGAATAATTAATATTTTAAATATCGCTTGTTTGTGAATACATTTCTTATGAATCCTGTTAAGTGTTTTAATGTGTTATGTTATATATTCATTGGAAATTCGCTGAGTATGCAGGTTTGCTGCGACGGGGGTATTTGCCTACGCTGAGATGAGGTTGTCGTTTGTTGCAATTGTTACGATAGCGAACTATTTCACGACCGTCTACGCGCAGTCCATGCCGTTGAACAGTTACTGCTATATTTTAAAGTAACCGTTCCTTCCGTGGATGCCGCCAATGCCGAGTAACAGTTACTGCTACAGTTGAAAGTAACCGATTTTACGTACCTGTGAACTTGACAGCCACTGAGCCACTAGTCGTCTAGCCCTTGGTTATTTTTTATATTTGATCATTGGCATCGAATGTTATACAATAAAAACTATTTTATAAATATGTTTATAAAATAGGCTCCAGGTTTTATTTAGTGTATTACCAGGTGTATTGTGCAGGATTCTTTTGCAACAGCAAACCATAATACAACAGCCTATTTAATAATTGTCAATAGAAAATGTCTACTATGAGTAAAAAACTTAAATATGCCTGCAACACTTATTTGTTTGAATTGTCTTCATATTTAATTTGAGTAGGACTTCACAGTTTCAAAATGAATAGATATCATAAAGTATTATAGAACAAACAACAACTAACAAATTTAAAATACCCCCATCGCAGCAAACCTGCATACTCAGCGAATTTCCAATGAATATATAACATAACACATTTAGCCACTTAACAGAATTCATAAGAAATATATTCACAAACAAGCGATATTTAAAATATTAATTATTCTCCATAAGAACAACATTGGGGATGAGTACGCAGGTTTGCTGCAACAAGGAATACAAAATAATGGGTTTTTATGCAAATATCAATAGAACTCATCTAAGTGAAGTCACATACCAAGTTTCATCCATATACATTCATAAATAAGCGATATATAACATTTTAAATATTTTCCATAAGAATAACATGGGGACCGAGTACCTAGGTTTGCTGAAACGGGAATCATAGGCGAAAAATTGTTTTTTTGAGCAAACAATAATAAATCACAACCAGATGAAGTCATATACCAAATTTTGTCAGTTTATGTTCATAAATAAGCGAGATATACAATTTTTCTTTTTCTCCATAAGAATAACATTAGACAACGTACTGTGTTTAGCACTTTCAATATCTCAGTAACCAATTGACGTAGAGCAATGATCAAAATACCAAATTGTTTGTTTTTTAAGCTAATTTTAATGGTAAAAATTGCAATTTGACTAAAATACAAATTACATATGAAAACCCCAAAAAACCCATTTTTGGGGTACAAAACCCCCCAAAAACCCCCCTTTGGATGATGCGATTCGTCTGGTTTTCGAACTCGTTCAAATAAATGGTACTTTACACATTTGTACCAAATTTCATTAAGATCGGAGCTTTTTTACGAGAGTTATCGTGCTTACGGACACACACATATATATATATATATATATATATATATATATATATATATATAAATTTGAACGAATGGTGTTTTTGGCATCTGGGGACCTTGAAATGAAAAGTTATCATGGTCTCGGGCTTAAGTCTTACCATGAGACCTACGGTAATAGCTTCTTCCCTATAGGGGAAATTCGCTAAAAGCATCTGGCACTTAGCAACAAACCTAGAATCGAGAACTGCTACATTACACACTGTTACTTTATTCAACTGTGGAACGCACAAAGGAACAGGTAAATACTAGATGTAACAGTGACACCCACGGCAACTAGAAAAAATACGGTAGGGGCCATAAACATAAACAAATGACGTCAATGGATCGAATGTAAACATGTCTGTTTTTATTTACACACCGATATGTCAAAAAACCCGCATTTTTTCTGTTCTCCCTAAATACGCCTGGAACTAAATAAGTAAATATTGCAGTTTTAAGACTTTTAGCAGAAAGATTTTGAGGAGTAAATATTTGATATTGTGGCGAGAAAACCACTGGAATATTATAATTTGTTTTCGCAACTTTAAGAGATTGCGTTATTTAATTGTACTGCTTTAATAGCGAATTTCCTATGGTAAAGTGAGGAATCACCCTCATGGTGAAACTTAAGCCCAGGTGCATCAGAATAGCCAAAAAATTTAAAAAATCCGTTTTACAAAAAACGTTCATAGTGTTTGTTTTAATGCCCTTCTTGGTTTGAATAAAAAGTGTTTTATGCAACACAACGAACCATCACGAAATATACCTAATATAAAACCACAATGAAAGAAACAATTAACGTTATGCCAAATGTGTAAACTAAGTGTAAATAAACGAAAACAAAAACTAACAAACTGTAAAAACATACTATTGTTGGTTAGAACACTAAAATAAATAAAAAACTATCTGAAAAATGGTGCTAGGTTGATCAAGCCTAAAAATCAAGTTAACATGAAGGACGATTCATAAATGAAAACAACGTTTTATAAAAATATCACTTGACAGATAAAACATGAACAGAACCATATGTCAAGAAAGTTTGTTTACATTCGATCCATTGACGTCATTTGTTTATATTTATGGCCCCTACCGTATTTTTTCTAGTTACCGTGGTGACACCTATCCAACGCTGGTGCGCATGCGCAACAGCTTCGGCATGGACTGCGCGTAGACGGTCGTACAATTTCATCAACAAATTGTTTTTTATCGAATGAATTTATAATCGTTGCTCATTGCCTGATGAATTTTAACTTTCTGGTCTTTCTGGCTTCGCCTTCGGTAGCCCAGTGGATATGGTGTTATTTCCACGACCATACGGTCCCGTGTTCAAATCTCGCTTTTGATGTTTACTTTTTGAAATCTAAAATTTGTTTAAGTTGTCTTTAATTTATTCGGGGTTAAATCTAACTGTTGTTGTTTACTTTTTAGATCTAAAGCGGGGTTTACACTATGTAGAAAAACGTGCTACATGTTACATATAGCAAAAGTTATTTAACATTTTCGAAAAGTTCGAAAAATACTTATAGCAGAATCTGCTACATCTAACATTTAGCCAAAGTTATCTGAAATTTGCTATAAGTAGAAAATTTCAGTTTTTAAACCGCTACATAAATTAAACTGCTACATATAACATTGCGATATCTAGCAGATACTGCTCCATTTAGCAAAAATCGTGCTATCCATTCGGAGTCGGTAAGATCAAAGACAACAGTGCTAGATATAGCATTTTCTAGCAATGTTATACGCGGATTTTTCGTCTAGCATCTCCTAGATCTGCTAGATGTAGCATTTTCTGTCAGTTGAGTGGAAGGCACGTGGTGTGGCAGTCGAGTGCGGAGGACTTAGTTATGTGGGACCCAACGTGCCCGGATTCTATATATAAATACAATTAGAGTTTTGTTTGTACATTGCTTGGAATTATGAAATGTTTGCATATTTTTATGTTTCATACCATAGGAAAGCAGAAACGCGTCTTATTTCAATTTCTGTCTGTCTGTCGGTGACGTTCAAGGACGGGTTTTTGTTTGCTTTTCACGGGAAAACGGGTGCACTGAAATTGATGAAACTTTGTTTCTTTGTTCTAAACATGCGTGAGAAGGTTTTAGGCCACTTTAAACCGGCATACGCCTTTTGGAAAAATAATGACGGCTGCATAAAAACGTGATTTCGTGCGATTTTGGACACGTTTTGTTCGCTTTTCACAGGGAAACGGGTGCTCTGATTTCGATGAAACTTTTTTTCTATGTTCTATATGTGCGTTAAAAGGTTTTAGGTTAATTGGGTTTTTATAAATCACCTTAGGACTCTGCCCTACGGGATTTTAAAGATCCTATGTTATTCTTATGGGCAAAATATTTATTTATATTGAACCAGATGATGACTTAATAGTTATACCATTGACTATAAATACTGATAGTAAATACTATCTATCTATACTTATTTAATAGGCGAGCAGGTTTTTGGTGACAACCACTCCTCCTAAACTACTGAACCGACTTTCATGTTTTTTGTGTCATTGGAAAGAGCCTAACGTTGAAGTTGTGCAGGAACTTTTTTTATAGAGAAATAATTTGTGAGTGAGGTCCTGGGGCCCCTTAAAGTTTAGTTTTTTCTCATAAGCTTAACATTGGGAAATAACTATAAGTTTTAAGCAATCATCTGGATAGAGTAAACACAGTTAATCAGCAGGCCATGTTGGATTTGGAACGGTATCACAATATTTATACGGGAATGTCAGTATAATAATATTACGTTGTGATCGCAAGCGAAGCCGCAACAGGCTACTTGTAGTAACTTAAAATATTGTAAACAGCTGTTTATCATAATGGAAATAAAACACCTACTTGAATGGCAACTCTCATAATGAAAATAAAAAACTACTTGAATGGCAACTCAAACTCTTTGTTCGGTAGGCGAGAGTAGGGGGAATTGGGGAACTCTGCGCGCCCCCCCCCCGATCTTAATGACCCCCAAGATTTTATATTTTTGCCCCCCCTTCGATATTATATTTTTATTTTATGTCCCCCCATTTTATATTATCCCCCCCCGATTTTATATTTTTGCCCCCTTCCGATTTTATATTTTGCTACCCCCCTCCCCGATATATATTTTTCCAATTTGAGACACCACGTGTCAACATTACAGTTCCAGGAATTCTCGCCGACCTGAGCGCACGTGTCAATCCCTCCACCACCTTCCCCCACCACCACTCCATCAACATTCTACCATAACAGCTTATATCTAAATATACTTGAAAGGCATAAATAGATGTTCATTATGGAAATAAAAAACCCACTTGAATGGCGACTCTCGAAAATGAACGAGTATTTGACATAAAACAAATTCAATGCCTTTTCTGCGGCAGCAACGCGCCGGATACTTGTATGCTTGGGACATGGGGGACGAGATCTATGCCTCTCTAAATAGATCTTTTATATAGCCATAACTACTGAGTGTCTTAACTTACCTGTAAATTTGAAAATTATTTTTGGATAAGATTAAGGGGTTGAGGAGTTTTATTAGGTCCTAGGTTTTAAAAGTTGGGAACAGGACATTGGAAAACAGGTGATCTCATAAACATCCCTCCTTCACTCCGTACAATCGACGAATAACAGGAACTACTGATCGACAGTTTTTTCCCCTGAGGTTCATAAACAGATTAATTTCTAAAGTGCCTTGTGCCATCCTCATGTAGGTACTTAAAAATAAAAAATGTAATTTAAATATTGTAAAATCAATTCGGTTGTTATTCTTTTCAAATTAATCTATTATTTAGACATACAACCCATACGAAGGACGGGTACACAGCTAGTCCGTAATAAAAAACATGACGCCGTGGGAAGCATCGCGTTGGAGATGCAGATGTAAATAGCCGAGGTTGAAAATGCGATGTTTAATTGTACAATTTCAAAGCTCTTTTAAGAAGAAAGTTGGTCCGGAGCTTCGGAAGAATATGTCAAGTGGTTTGCATCAATTGTATGATGTTCTTGAAAGACAAAACGCATCCTGTGTCATTACTTACTTTTATAAGCAAATCAATCAAAGCTTCACAACTGAAGCTTTGACACTTCAGGAATCAAAAGTGAGATGGCACACTTGGAGATTTTAAAAAGATAACTCAAACTCTCTGCTAAGAATCCCCACTTGCTAAAAACCTTAAAGTCACTGCTAACTTCTCGTGTACTGGTATGGCATTCCTGAATTTAGTGTCTTTCTTTCCAATTTTGTGCCCAATCTTAAAAACAATATACAGGGTGTTTCATAAAGAATCATCCGATTTAGAAAAATCATAGCTATTCATCTGTGAATCCGATGTGCTCGAACAATGTACTGTTAGAAAGAGGAAGCTCTGGAGTTTAACATCGTTTCCGCCAGGTAGCAGTAGCGCGCTTCTGTCAACGCCCAGCTCAGTAGTTGTCAAAATGGCGTCTGCACAACAGAAAGCGTTTTGTGTTATACGGTTTGCTAGATGCGAGTCTGTGATTTCCGTGCAACGTGAATTTCGTACCACATATGGTGTTGATCCTCCTACAGCCCAGAGCATAAGAAGATGGTATAAGCAATTTAGTGATACAGGCTGTCTCTGTAAAGGCAAATCATCAGGTCGTCCCCGTGTGTCCAATGAAGACGTGGAGCGCATCCGCCAGAGTTTCACCCGTAGCCCGCAAAAATCCACTCGCCGTGCTGGTAGGGAACTTAACATTCCTTCGACATCTGTATGGCGTGTTTTGCGCCGACGTTTGCGTTTTAAACCGTACAGGATTCAATTACTACAAGCTTTGCATGAAGGTGACAAAGTACGACGTGTTCAGTTTTGTGAGTTTATCCAAAGCCAGATGGCAGTAGATGATGAGGAAAATGATGATCGAGATTTGGTATCACGAATAGTGTTTAGTGACGAGGCAACTTTCCATTTGAGTAGAAAAGTTAACCGCCACAATGTGAGAATATGGGGGACCGAGCAACCACACCAAATTGTACAGCATGAGCGAGATTCCCCAAAAGTTAATGTTTTTTGTGCAATCTCACAGAATAAAGTGTATGGTCCCTTTTTCTTTGCTGAGAACACTGTTACGGGAATAACATATCTCGATATGTTAGAAAACTATCTCTTCCCTCAATTGGAAACAGATTCTGATGACTTCATATACCAACAGGACGGTGCCCCACCACACTGGAATCTTCATGTGAGAGAGTTTTTAAATGGTAGGCTTCCTCAAAGATGGATCGGCCGTACTGGACCTAATGATTCCACGTTAAGTCACTGGCCTCCAAGGTCACCGGACCTTACTGTTTGTGATTTCTTTTTGTGGGGGTTTGTAAAAGACAATGTTTATATCCCTCCCCTTCCAACAACATTGGTTGAACTGAAGAACCACATTAGAGCAGCCATCGAATCCATCACTCAAGATATGCTAGCTAAGGTGTGGGACGAATTTGAATATCGTATAGACATATGCTGTGCATCTAAAGGGGGCCATATTGAGCACCTGTAAATGGTATGTAAAAAAACTTTATTAGTTGTCCTTTAATATGAAATTAACCTCATGTCCATATGATCATTAGTTTTGAAATTATAAACCTTTAAAATCGGATGATTCTTTTTGAAACACCCTGTGTATACAAAATCCTCACTGGTCATTCTTAAGAAGTTTTTGAAACTACCATCACACCTCAATGGAGGATCATTCGTAACATCATCTGCAACAAGATCTTTCAACAGGTCAGTTCCACTAAATCTCAACCTCGCAGCAAGTGACAGCCTGACCCAAAACCTCCTTTCTCTCCTCTGACAGGCCAATATCACAGTTATCGCAACCGCGAGCGCTACATCTCGTCCTCGCGACATTTTCGCCAATGGAGAAAGGTCTTGATACATGTATCATGTAACATTAAAAAATCAGTGATTTTAAATTTTATATAACAATTGCTATGTGTAACATATAGCATTTGCTAGATGTAACATCTAGCAGGAGTAAAAGGTTCCGAATTAAAATGTTATATTAACATTTGCTACATATATCAAATGTTATATAGCATGTTTTGCTACATAGTGTAAACCTGGCTTAGCATTTCTGTTTAATTTTACTTTTGTTTATTTATACTAATCCCTTTACTTGCACAACAAACAGCCACCATACTACGCTCTGCTGAGTTAGATTAGGTTAGGTTACTAAAATTTTCTCGTGAACTGCAACCTAGTTGTTTGTTATTTTATTCACAAAAATTGTATTAAAAAAAATACATCTGTAGGATTAAATATTTTTCTTATAATAAATAAAAGTATATTTGAAGATATTCTTAATTTATAATAATTAATTATTTTATAATTTTGTTAGACCTACTATCTTATTTTACTTTAAGGGATATGCCCATATGGGCTTAAGCCTGTGCGTGGGCATGAGTTGGCAAAATCAGTTTATTTATACTTTTTTTCTACATTTAATAGATATTATTTGAACAATTTTTAATTGCTATGAAGGCATTTATTTAAAACATTGACACAATGAAGGTGCGGGATAATCATAAGACCAAGGGGATATTAACTATTTTATTTATGTCCTGTGTTAGTGAAGAAAGAAATAGTTAATTGTACAATAATTGTTGTCTATTGATTCATCTATATACTGATGTGATAATAAGTGCTGTCATATCTCTTCCAATGTCAAAAAGCCAATGTTTAACAATTTTGTTGTATGTAAAAATAGAATATACAGTATTTAATTTACGTGAAATATAATGTGAATTTGTTACTGAGAAATGTTTATTTAATTTAATTGTTTGTATACCAACAGTTTGAGCATTTCTAGTAAAATTATTATGGTTGCAATTTTGATATGTTAGCTTTAGTTAATTTATATTTAAAATTTCATTCCGTCGTTCAACTCTGTTCTCTCATTGGCCTGATGATGACTGGTGTGACTGGTCGAAATCGATAGTCTAGTACCATCTTTTATATATGTTTACCGTCTGTATGTGAATCAGTATAAGTGTAAATATATCTTAAGTGTTGCAAGACGTCTTTTATTACATCCCGTATGTTAGTAAATGTAGGTTCTACTAACATTATTGAAATATATTTTCAACATTTTGATTTTGTGGTACTAAAATAAAACAAATAAATTTTAAATCTATTTCACTTGATTGAATCAAACCAGAGTTCTCTGTCCATAGTTATAATAAGAGTTTGAATTATCAAGCTTCCTTTATTTTAAAAACAAACTTAAGTACACGGAGCTGAAGTCTCAAGCGGATTTCACTGATGGCATTTCTACTGTCTAAGAGGCAACAGGCAATATGGCAATAGCAATATTGAGGAGGTCTACTATTAAGTAGGGGCGTGCGAGTAGTTATTTTTTAAATCGAGTCGAGTAGTGCCAATTATTTTCGAGTTTCGAGTATTTTCGAGCGAGTAGTTGCCATCAGTTGGTAGTTTAAAATAGTGTAATGGGATTTGGATACCATCCTAGATTTCATAATCTAAACATGGTTTCTAACTAATACATGAGTAGCAATACAAAGTTTTGGCCAGTGCAATCAAACTGACAAACACAACACGGTGTGACATTCATTTCCAGCCGATGAAACGGGGCCCGGTTGTAATTTGGCCAATTTCACCTGGTCCAGACATCGCTTACAATCAATATTAAATAACGAAATCGTTAGTTACGGCCGAAATGACGCGCTCCGATCGTCATTTTCGGCCGATTTTACGCGAAGCGATCGCCTTTTACGGCCGTTACTACGCCGTAATCCGCTGTTGGCCGGTCGCAATCGTTCGCGGTCGTCATTTTCGGCCGATTTTACGTGATAAGATTGCCTTTGCGGCCGTTACTACGCGTTTTGGCCGGTCGCAATCGTTCGCGGTTGTCATTTTCGGCCGATTTTACGTGATGCGATTGTGTTTTGCGGCCGTTACTTCGCGTTTTGGCCGATCGCGATCGTTAGCGATCGTCCGAAAATCGGCGGGAAATACTCGCTCGAACTTGCGAGTAGTTTTCAAAGTTTTGAGTCGAGTTCGAGTATTAAAATACTCGGCCGAAAACTCGAAGTTTCGAGTACTCGCACACCCCTACTATTAAGCTTGGGTCACACTTTTCGTTAATACGGCCCAAACATACGACCGAGCTCCGAATGTTCGGAGAAGTGCGGGAGCTGCACGAATACCGAATATGGGACGGAATGTTAAGTGAACTTTCGGACGAATGTTCGGCTGAGCATTCAGACGAATATTTGGGAGGCTCCCACACTGTTTGCGAACATCAATCACTGCATCACCGATAGTCAATGGCCTGGTTCTCTACTGAGATGATAATACAAAACATGCATACCATAATTTGTTTTTTCTACTTTGTAACACCATTTACTACGAGTAATCTATAATAAAAGTCAATTTCTAGTTGTATTGAAATGCTACCCGTATGTCAGTCAAATAATCATAGTCATAAGTAAGATTTTACTGTTATTTGTTTAAATTGAATCATGTTTTATGGCACAGGGGATTGAAATTCATCGTTATATCTCATCATTTACAACCATCCGTATCATTTAGGTTGTTTTGTTGACCGATTGTAAATTTAGATCTTGATAAGGATATCAATAATTCGGAGACTCTTCACAATAAATAACAAAATGAAAATATTGATGTCGAAGGATGACTGATTGTACAAGAGAAAGTTATAAATACTTTACACTACCAAGCAGTATCCCATTGCAAATAAGTACAAGAGACCTTCAAATCTACATTTTGTGTACAGGTAAACCCAATGAAACGAAAGCATTTACTTTTCAAATAAGTGAATTTTATTAGTGCTGAAATCAGTCAGATATGACATGTCTGAAGTTTGAGGTATTATTGAGGTAACGCAACAGGGGAAATGCTACAGTAGGTGGGGGAGGGGGTGGATGGGTGATGGCTGGTCCGCTACCACAGCATAGCAGTCTCCCGTCACTCCACTAGACCTCCGATACTGGCAAGTACGCTTTCAACAACGTAAAACTTGTACATATTGACAAATATAAACCGTTATTAAAATAAGAAAACTCGACAGTGCACGTTGATGTTTGACAACATAGAAAAGGTTTTTAATTTTTGAAAACATATTTAATTTTTTTTTTTACATTATTCAGATAAAAACTTCATATATTAAGTATTTGTATGTTTCTTAAACAGATTAAATTTCATTTAAACATCTTTTTTGTCTAGTTTTAGACATATATACATAAATTATGACAACAAAAATAATGTATTGTAATAGATGAATTTAGTTTAGATTCCTTATCTTCCTAGTCAAACCGTGGGTGTGACTGTGGAATGAGAGAATATTTTTGGAGTTCTTAAAGAAACTAGCTTCATTTAAAATGAAAAATATAAGAATGTACAACAATTAAGCTCAGGTTTAAATCTAAATTTATTTTCATCCCTTTACAACAGATTATATTAAAACCATAAAAATCATATGAAATCTGAAAATATTTATACGTAATTAACATGTATTTTACAGATAAAATATCAAATTACTTTGGTAATGGCGACTGACTTTCTATTCTGAGATAACAACATAAGAAATACACAGAATAACCCAAGTGCAGTAAAATATTGGAATGGCGTAGGAATAATCAATATTCTAGCACTTTTTATTTTTTGAAAACATTAATTCATATTATATATAATAATACAACCTCTTACAGTGATTAATAAATCAATAAACAAATAAAGATTTCTGTATTGCGTGTGTACATTTTAAGTACACAGATCAATGGCACTACCACTGAAATTAGCAACGAAAAGATTTATACAAAAATAAAATAAATACTTAAATAAACACTCTACATGATTTTTACTTACTTTTGCTAAACGACAATTGTAAAGAGTAAAATATGTATCAACAAAATTGTGTTTACAATTGCAACTAATTTTAGTCAAAACTCTATATAATTATTTAACAATTTGTATTGTATTAAAATTTACAGCCACTATCGATACAAACAAATGAAAAGTTCTAAGTCTTATTATACAGATATTTATTATTTATACACAGTTCTAATGGACACCTATTAATGTAACCTATATTACTATGATACATTATTTATGATTTGTCCGTACCACGCAAAATAATCCATTGGCCATTGACAATGATCTTTTTAACACTGATTTTTAAACGATAATGATAAATTGTTAGTCTAAAGTAATCTATATTTACAAACATAAGCAAACGCTTACAATTTTATCATTAATAGCAATAGCAATATTGTTGTGCACAAAAAATTGTCAAAAAGGGTGAAACAAACTCGAGTGAGACACACAATTCGTGATAAAATTTTAAATTAAAACCTGACTTGAGAATTTGCCCCACGGTCATAGTTAAGCCAAACACAGTACAATTTCATGTAGATAATTTTAGTGAGCGATTCTTAATATAATACTATATTTATAATTATTATTGCACAAGAGCTACTTAAAGCAATAACATTTAATTTTTTGTTTGTCCATTTAAAGACAAATGTTGTCATTTATTTTTAACTGAATTTAACAATAATCAAAACGATTTTAACATAATTATGAAGAATGATTTTTAATAAAACATATATTACATAATGATGTTAGAATTGACTAAATATCAACAAATAAAACTCAATACATATGTAATATACACGTAATGTATAAAATGAAAGTGACACTTGCTGCAATACCGAATCAGGGAAGATTGGGACGCGTCCACTTCTGCAGGAAACACTGTACCTCGGTACCTTGACTTGAGCACTTTAACACTACTGTTAGGCCTCGTTTGAAAACTACCAGCTTCACAAAGTGATCAAACACGAGTTTTCATAACTATTACAATCGATAATTGATTTAAAAAATGTTCCATAAATAAAAACAAAATATAAATTCGATTCCATCACAAATGTCGATCATAATATTTATTTACAGAAACATACAAAGGCAAAAGTTCTCTAAATACAAAACACTATGTCCACGCAAGCTCCAAATTACAGAGACTCCTCGAATGCGGCCATTAAGTCACTCTGCATGTTCATGTCTATTTGGCTTGCCATCTGAAATTCATTACAGTTTATTAGTAAAATATTATAAAATGATTGTAAACATTAATAATAATAAATTGTAAGCTGCTGTTGTACAGAGAACAAGATACATTAATTAATTATCTAAAAACATATTTTTGTAGGAGGCATTTTTCCATTTTCAAAACTACATAGAGCCTACAAGAAAAATTGCATCACCAACAGTTTCTTACCGTAGAACATTCAGCCCTGGAGACTTCAGTGACTTCTGTCACCAAGAGGCATAATACTACATTATAAACTTCTTTAATATTGCTAACTTCTTTGTATATTAGTGAACTCCTAATTTATGAAGGAATTTAGATCCTTCAAATTAACTCTTTCATTCAGAGAGCTCCTCGTTTATAGAATTTCTTTACTGTGCCTTACTTAGTACATGCGTTTTCGGTTCAGAACTTATTTTTATTGAAAAATTAATAAACATTTTAAACTTTGAAATTACCACCATTTTGGATAAAGCAAGATTATGAACATTTGGATTTGTGCTGTTGTGTTATAGTCATTATGCCCTTTTAAATTACTATCCACTACATAAATGAGTTTATATTTGAAAATTTGGGGTTAAAAATCACATTTTGAGGGTAAAGCCAGGAATAAATTATGCGGTAAAAAGTTGTTTTTAGTTCTCAGAAATCACTTGTTTTTCTTCCTCATAGGATTTTAGATTTATTGAGCGCTTTGGGATAGCTTGCATATTAATTCAAATGTTTAAGAAAACTACCGGTCCTATCTTCCTCCTCCCAAGCTACACTTAATAGAAAACACCGTGAGTCATGACTTGTCATCTAACGGCGCCGCACCGCATGTACGGAATTTGTTCACTTGGCCAAGTTTTTAAAATTAAATGTTAATGAGTCGTATTTGTGTGTGATTTGTGTTTTTAAATATTATGACAAACTCATCCACAAAGGATGTGTGAGTTTTGATGTTCGCAACCTGAAGATGAGCACAAAACAGCTGTAGTTATTCTTGAACTACAAATGATCAACTGACGCACAGGTAAAATAAACCTTTTTTATTGCTTATTATTGATCCAGAGGCTAATCCATCATGTAATTGAAAATGATGGAAGCTCCTAGTTTTATTGAAAATTCCAAAGAATTTTATTCTGCAAATTACCAAACATTCCAAACTAAATTAAATTACTAACGATTTAGGCTTTTGATTTAATGGGATTTATTGCATACATTTTGGTTGAACAATTTAGAGATAAGGCCCTATATCTTGCGAATCACTTGCATAAAATGCTTAAGATCGACAATGCTGTATTTTGCAGTACGGAATTCTTTCTAAATACCCTACTTCATTTTTTGCCATTCTGTAAACTTCCTTGGATTGAAACTTGATGCTCACTTTAAGTTTTATGAAATCGGAAAAATCCTTTGGATTATTTTTGGACTCAAAAGGAATGAATCCTGCAAAACAATTTTTCGTTAGAATAAGATTCTTACTTATTCACCCTGTTGATATTTGAGATCCTGACGTTCCTTTAGTCAAAGGGTTTTTGAAAGTGGTGTTTACTTTTGTATAATAACTTAGTTAAATTCTATAAAAAGAATGTAACATTTTATCTAATAGCTTTTTTTCTGAATATTTACTCCGCCCACATGTAAACATCCCATTCCGAAACAAGCACAGATTTTTTCAGCGTAACATTGCTTTTAGCTGTATTAGGCCTTTTAATTCCTTGGCTGCAAACCTTGAGGTTGACCTGCCTTTGGGAACAATTTAGGAAAAATATAAAGGAGTTTCTTACTGAAAATACATATTACAGTATTACACTATGAAAGGAAAGGGATGACAAAGAACTAACCCATTAAGAAGTGTGAAGAATCAACAGGAAAGGAAAAAAATACTTACATAAACTTAAATGATTTCAGGACAACTTCAGGACAAAAGAGAGAGAGAACTAGTCAGGACTATAGATCACTTCTTCAACTGATTGAGAAAGGGAAAAGTTGTCCCGAAAATTAACAAGTTTAAGTGTGTATTTGTGTGACTTTTTGCCAGTGAAATCATAGATAAATATCTTTCCTGTTGATTCTTCAAACTTCTTCTCAATGGCTAAGTTCTCTAGCATCCCTTTATTTTCATAGTTTTTTTTCTTCTGTATCATGGCCTAGAGCCACCCTAACCTAACACCATATTACAGTATTAATTTCCTCGACCAGTAAAAGATTTAATTTTGATTGTATATGTGTATATATTGATAAGGAGCTCTTTTTGTAATGACGCATGCTGCTGCTGTAACATATTTGAAAGCTAATAGAGAATATTTTATTTTGTTATTCTTGGGTTTGTCAATCGACGCGATACTCACAGCCTCTCGCCGCCGCCGGTCCTGCTCCCGCAGCCGTTGCCTCTCCCTCTCGGCAGCAGACTTGTCCACCTGGCCGCCGGCACCGCTGCCTGGGCTACACGAGTCCTCCGGCACCACCACCTTCACCTCCTCCACGCGCGTCGCCTCCGCCGCGGCTTTCCTGTGACACCGGCGCAACAGTGTTACTACAAGCACCAACTGCACCGAGACTGATCAATCAGTGACTACTGAACTGATTTACAAGATTTATGTGCCAAATTAAAGGGAGTAATGCGTTGTTTTGCTCAATTTCCTTAGCAAAGCCCTCCAAAAGTTGCAATGTTAATCTAATCTTAATCTAAGTTAGAAATTAAAAAAAAATTGACCTAGATCTTTAGTTATATACAAATTAGGGTCAATACCACCAAATGGGATAATTTAGGTCAAGGAAAATTTTCAAAATTAAAATTATTGTCAAATTGTATTTTACTGTTGATTGTTTAGTCTCATACTTTGTTGGGAAGACTCCAATGCTGCAGCAGAGCACAATTTTAATTTTTTATATATGAAAAAAAAACATTTTCAGTACCAACACAGGGATCGGTCACACTCACTTAACCTCACACAAAAAACGAGTTTAAGACATTTTATGCAAACAACTGATAGAATGTTTCATTAAATAAACAATAACAAAAAATAACGTGTATTTATTTCCTGATTCCATAATTTTAACCTTTAAAAATTAGAAAATGGTGTTGAAGTTGGAAGTGTATCATAATTTGGTCCTAATATCTAAAATTTATTCATTGGAAAATATTTTAAAATAATGATTTTACTCTAGAGAGATGTAAATATAATTTTTCATCAGTTTTATGTAAATATATATTTAATTAAAAATGTATTATCGTCGTTTAGTTAGTATTTTTACCCCGTGACCGGCCTGTAGCAGACGTGACTGGCGGGTAACAACAGTGAACGTTTGGTAAACTCACGTGACTTATACAACTAAAAGGTAACATAATACATCTAAAAGACAGTAAAACTGATTCATTACTATAAAATATGAAACTTACTACTATTAACCCTTTCCACTCTAATTTTTTTACTTGCCTATTCCTATCCAGCTGCATTCAAAATAACAGCTGGTCACTTATTTATTTATTTTTTGTTTGTTAAAAAAAGTTGACTTTTGTGTGTTTATTTTGATACAGTTGATGGGAGACAAAAAAAAAAAAAAAAGTAGAATTACATCGTACCTCAATTCACAAACAGTGGGGTCACACTTATAAATCATAACATATTATTCTTTTATGAAAAAGCTAAATATATCATAAAAAGTTAACAAGAACTAAACACAACCTCAGAACGTGGTTAGCCTACAAAGCTTAACTGAACGACTATTAAAAATAATGTCTCGAATATACAGATCGGTCACACTTAACAGTACCGGTCACGTGAGAGATCTGTTTGTGACCAATCTGTCCTTTGTAGGCTTAACCACGTTTTGAGGTTGTGTTTAGTTCTTGTTAACTTGTTATGATATATTTAGCTTTTTTATAAAAGAATAACATGTTATGATTTATAAGTGTGACCGCACTGTTTGTGAATTGAGGTATAATTCTTCCCTGGTTTTGTAGATATTTCAGGAAATCTATAACTTTTTCTGAAAAACTACACCCATCAAACAAACTGTCAAACGTTAGAAGAATGGATCAGATGATTCCCGCTCTTTTTAACGCCACACCTTTTCCTGGACACTACATTAGTTTTACACGACCTTGAATCACGGACGTTCGGAGACATTACCTGTCAATAGGAAAAAACTGTTTTTCCACCCAACTTTCTCCGGACTGATGTTATCGTGTAGGAGTACTGGTTACGTTGGCATTGGTTATACACCACAGTCGTTGGCAATCGTCTGCTTGACATATTTGTTTTGATCAGCATAACCTCCAAGCGAGTTGGAGACGTGTGACCGATGGGTTAATAAAGACACAATTAATCTTTTAAACTTTATTTATTTATTATTTGGAATGTAGGATAGGGTTGAAAGGTAGGAAAAAAGGTTGTTTAATCAAAACAATAAAGGTTTTTAAAATATATAATTTAATTTCTCATTTTTCTCATGGAGACCTAAGTTATCCCATTTGGTGGTATTGACCCATAAAACTGTTTTACTATCCACACTTATTGCTTATGACACTATTCAATGTATGCATTGAAATTTACAATAATGAATAAAGAACTTTTACTGTTGACTATATAGAGAAACAGTAATCACTGAAACTGAGCATTTGACAGCTGTTGAAGGTAACAAAACACAGTACAAAAGCAAGATCACCTGTTTTAAGCAACTTCTGGAATGGCATCAAAATTTAAACTGCTCGAATTTGAGCTGCTGGATTTGCTAGTATTTATTTAACAAAGACTCCTTCTAAATTGTAATAAGTTCCAAACCAAACTCTCAAACGTTTAAATTATAATAAATTTACTACTTTGGTTAGTAAATGGAAAATTGCTAACAAATTATTGGAAATTATACATAAATATGCCAACAATCAGAAATGTTTCCATTTTCTTCCAATGCATTCAAATGATTTGGTACTTTGGTATTATACGGATGCCACTATTTTTGGAGGTTAAATTTTTACCGGATACAAAGGATAACTACATAATTCGAAAAAACGTACTTTTATTGACTTACTTTACAAATTTTACATCATTTTGATGAGCGGTCTTTGTGTTGTGCCTCCCTAAAGGCAGCGATGTCCGCTAGGATCGTGTTGAATGCGTCGCCGCCGCTAGCAGCCGCACCCGATCACCCTTATACAGCGCGCTGCGGCAGTTATGTTAGGATGGGTTATCATAAAAATGATTGTAGGACTTTCCTGGTCATTTCGAGGTAAATCCCACACCAAATGAACGTCACTCATTATGAAAACAAATGTAACGTAGTGCACGGCAATAAATCACTCATGACACTGACCCAGATACAGGCGGTGACAGGTGATGTGCGCGCTCCGGTCAACGACCTGACCTTGGCCTATTTGGAGGGGGTTTGGCAGCCGGAAGTATGACTCATTAGGTATCGTTCGATTCGTAACGAAACAAGGAAAGTCCTACAATCACTTTGATGATAACCCATCCCAACATAACTGCCGCAGCGCGCTGTATAAGGGTGGCATCCGTATAATACCAAAGTACCAATGATTTTATAAGAATACATTTCTTAATTTATACCACAATAATAATGTAACAAAAAGCTAGTTAAGACAGTATTTTCTTAACAATTTAATTATTTAAGAGGATTAATTTTGATAGAAACAACTATAAATCACAATATTATGGTTAGTTAAAAAAGGTTAAGTACTAATAATACAAATTGGAATAAAAAGGTTGTTCCAACATTATCTTGTCCTGAATTTAAGTCTTGGCAACCACTCCTCCCCTTCTTAGGAAAGTGCTGGCAAATTTTTTCAATTTTCAATCTAAATCTACTCATTTAACTCAAGTTACTTAGTCAATTTAAAAAATAATTTATGAACATAATGTTTAATGTTTTATGGGTTAATGTACATCAAAACTCTTCCTCATCCCAGGGGCTGAATCTCAAAATCCGGACACATGACTCAAACCATTGCAGACTCCCTGTCCACAAATGCGTACCTTGAAAATCAAGAAGCGTACAAAAAGCATATGATATAAACAAGCCCGCAATGACTAACAAGCAAATAAAATACTCTAGAAATACCAATGTAGATTTAGAAATAAGTACCTCGCTTTTTCAAGAGCCTCTTCTTCTTCTTTTTCCCTCCGTCTCTCGTTCTCTAGCCTCAGCCGTTCCCTCTCTGCCTGCTCCTTCTGATGCCGCCGCATCTCCTGTTGCTCTATCAAAGCTCTTTGCTGTTAAAACACAATGTCGCAATTAGGAAATATATCACAATCACACAATAAAGCACTCAAATTGATGAAGATAAATTTGGTAACAGGTAAATAAAACTGGCGTTACAGCAAGATTTCACAAGGTTAAGTTGTGATGACAGTTAAGCATTTTAAAATGAACACCCACTGTTCCATTTTCGCTTCTGTGTAAAGAAATATCCTCTATAGTTGCATTATTAACCCAGCCTTCAAATACAAAACTAGAAAACAAAATTAGAAAACTTTAAACTTTTAAAAGTTGATATATCTTCCCAAAGTAACAGCATATAGTAGCAAGACCTAAAACATTTTTTTCTTAAACAGTAGCATACATAAATTAAAACAATCTGATGTAATCAATATGCAGTCTTGAACTAGCAAAGAATACATACGAATGGGCCAAGACAAATATAACCATACTGAAATCTTAAAACTCTTTGATGGGATAATGTCTGATTAAAACTATCGATTGACATATTTTCTAATCTGTCCAGTACTGCCCAGACAAATATACTGTGACCTACAAACACCATGTTCTATATATACTTTCAAAACAAAATTGATTTCACCCCGATTTTCAATGATTTCACATTCACGATACACACATGTATGTCTTTATTACATGACACACCTTCTGTATTTTTTCTTTAGCCTGTTTTTTAAATGCCTGAAACTGGTCGGCCAGCGCCTTGGGTCCCATGGCGGCAGGAGCGCCAGGCGTAGCGTTGGTGGTCGGGGACTGCGCCAGCGATGACCAAGAGCTGGCGTTCTTCAGGTTTGGCTCCGTCTGAAATCAGCAAACACATCTGTTACCCCACCTTACCTACGTGTACTGTATGCTACCACTTCTGTAATTTGCAGCATATACTCGTATGCAGAAAAGAAACAAACGATGGCTACTCAGATCACATTATCATAGATAATATTCAATTCATGTGGAGTTTTATTGAGAAAAAAATCCAAAATAAATGTACACTCTAGAAATATATTATTATGTGTGCAATACAAATTGTGCTAAAGCAATAGGTCTTAATGACCATTCTGCATAACATATAAAGTGTATTAAATATTTTCTAAGTACCTATTGAAGGAAAAATACAAAATTTTTAATCAAATATACTGGGATTAATTAAAAAAATAGTTCTGGTAAAAGCTAAAATAACAGTAACAAATCTCAGCAATCCAGAACTTAAAAATAAGTTTAAAATAAAACCAAGTCTTATTTCAAATTAAAAAAGACACACACAGATAATTAAAATGAAAAATATTTCAGAAAAACTTTAAAACATTTATTGCCCTCTGTTTAATTAATATCCAGATTTCACCGCAAACGGACAACCGGGCTAACGTTTCTTCGGCAAAAATACGAATCACCTAGAGTTCATACCTTTGGTTTAAAAGCAGCGGCAAAGTTGTTGGTGGCGGGGGTAGAGTTCTTATTCATGTCAGTGACTGGCATCGGGGCTGTCACCAGTACTGGCGTTGGCACTGGCAACGAGTTGTTTGTCACTGGCACAGCGTTGTTGATAATACCTGTGGCAAAATGTTGTATTACACACACTGGATCAAACTTGGTTAAACAAATTATAGTCATGCTTACCAGTTTGCAAACTAAAAAAAAAATACCAACATATTTTGGAATGTTATACAGTTAGCTGGAACAGAAACATTAATATTCATCTAAAATGAATAGGAAAAAGAGAGCACATTTCCAGATAACCTAACCCCGGTATATTTATAAAACAATATTAGGAAAAATAATGTAAAACTTAAAACTAGTTTAACAATTACTTTTGTACTACATGCTTATTAAATCAGGATTTTACTGATACTCCAACAGTATATTACAGTAACAGGGAGAATTGTTCACTAGCAAAAATCATTCTAGTCTGGCTGACTGCATAAGTAATTACTCTTGTTAGAAACTAGATTTTTATTAGGCAATATTTAGACAAATAAAAACCTCATTAGTAACTGTCACGTAAAAAGCAACCACTGAGATTTGTAATTTGAATCAGGTCAATTTTAACCCTCTCACAATAGTACAGACATGATCCGAGTCTTTTTTAAACCTTCCCCCAAATTAACTCACTTACGCTTTTAAAATTAAAAAATGAGGATTCAATAAAAAAGCCTCTCCTTCCAAATTTCATATACCAACTGGACTGTGATGCACCACATATGCTTGTCTTATACTGCTGGCTACACACTGTACATAATTCTAGAAATATTCTGACTCACTTCCTGTTTTCTCCCCCCCATCTTGCAACAGTCTGGATTATCTGACCATATTTTACTCGGCATGCTTCAGTAATGCGGTACTAAATTAAGTGTGTAATTAATAGCCAGTTAAGAAAAAAAATAGTTAACGGATGTAGTTGTTCATTGGGAGTTTTTTGGCTTAATAAAGTGGCAATAGTTGGATGTTAATAGTAAATATGAATAAAGCCTACAATGAGTAAAGATAAATGTTGACATTAAAGTCTTCATATATGATATTAGAGTATGTTACTATTACATATTTTTACAAATCATGATTTCTTAATAATATTAAATTAAATTTTTTAATAATTTTAGAATACAATATTAATAAAACATACATATTTTTCATCTATAATATTTTTCTAATTTATAAACATTAAAAAAATACTTTTTCAAATAAAAAAATGCATTATCATCTTTTGATTTAAAGATAATTTCCATATTTTTGTATTATAATAAACAAAACTAAATTTGAGCGAGTACCATCAAAATCAATGTTTTAAAACTGGGGTTCGCAATGGCCGTGACTAAAGTTTCGTGTTGTACACAGCAGTGAACAAGGAAACTAATCCCTACCTGATATAAATAAAATTATTCTTCAAACTTAATTTAACTAAATTAGGTTACTTACTACTGAGATTGTAAGGAAAGCCATAGGAAAATGTAAGAAATAAATTTATTTCCTGATATTACTGTGCATTTAGAAGTCTTTTAAAATATTTTAATAGTATTTCCTTAATAATTACTCAAAATATGACTGGGTAAAAAACTCTTTCAAGGAAAAGTACCATGAGCTTGCCTCAACAATAGAGGGTATTTTCAAAAAGTAAACTCTAATTTCTTTTTAAGTGGTAAATAAACATAATACTCCTAATAAAGTCATTTATAATACAGTTTATAACTACAATCATGTGCGAACGCGGAAAATCCTCAAATGTTTCTAGTTTAAAGGTGGGATAGTTAATTATTACCCGTATGCTTTGTAAAACAAAATATGATATTTTTACCTACGTATCAAAAGAATTTCTTTAATTCTGTTTGGTAATTTTTGAGATATAAAACTATTATTTTGTATACAAGTTTGGTATAATTTTTAAGGTCTCACCCTCTTGATGTGCCTTTTAGGGTTTTTAAAAACATCAACCTAGAACTCCGTTCAAACAACTAGGCAATTTGCTCAGAAGTTTATATTATGAAATAAAAACAATCCATTGTTTTGATAATTTTGTAAAATAAGGCTAATAAATTCACAAAAATGTATATTAATAAAAGGAAATGTATAGTTGAGTGCAGAGTAAGATTTTAGTTTATTCTACACCCTAATAAGTTCTTCTAAAGACATTTTTCTAAAATTTTAATCTTATATCAGGTGAACTAAAGCACAGTAGCTAATAATATTGCACTCATATATAAATTTACAGAACTAATTTCGTGACATTCGAGAGGCATTGGTTTACTGGCCAAATTATTATCCAACCAGGGTCCGGTCCCAAAGTGGCTGGTTAAGAGAAAAGGAACTGTACTAGTTTTTGATGAAAAATAAAACATTCAGAATTCACTATAACAACTAAATAAGCATAACTAGGTTTAATTATCCTGGATAAGCCAGTAAATATCTTGTATAATTGCCTACACATTCTATGGAGAAACAGTAGCTTTTTATGCGTTTCGTCGTGAAGCAAAAGAATATTTAAGGGTTATGAACATATCTCCAAATATCTTCTTCAGGTTAAATAAAAGCCTTGCATCCAGCAGATAAACACTGCAACTTTAAAGGCCAATAAGATTAATTCCTAAGGGATTTTCAAATATTTTCTGAATTTTGATTCATGAAGAGAAAATAAAACATACTTTAAGGTATTTGTGTTTTGTTACGATAACTTAAGTCTTTACGATTCACTGCGTTAATCGTGTATATTCAGGATAATTGCATTTGTTTCCTTGTTAGGCAACCATCAGAAATCCAAGGACGTGTTAATTTGTGTCAAATATACAAATATTGAGTTAAAAATATATCAATTTAGCTAGAGTGCAGCACCAATCAAATCCGGTTATAGGCTATTGCGAATAGAATAAAATTACTACCTTAATGGGTTAATGAGTTTTTAGGCAACACACATTTTGTACAATTTCAAGACCTGGGTGAAGTTGTGACCTATTTCAACTGCCATCATGGAACAATGTTACACATGTATAAAAATGTACTCCAGGCCTGTTCATCCAAATCGTGGGTTAGATACAAGCTGGTCCCCATGCAGCAAATTTTTAATTTTTCACTGTTTTCAAGTACTTTTTGTAAGACTCATGTCAAGACTCAGATAATCAATTTTAGAGCAGATTACAGAGATAGTTCACAAGAAATAATTCTTTCAAATTTTCATTTAGTGCCTGAGGAGACATTTAATTTCTTGGGAATTCATGTAAACCAAAATCTTAACTGGTTTCCTAACATTGACAAATTAGGGAAAAAACTGTGTTCAGCCATTTTTTCTCTTTGAATTATTGTTCAAGTTACAGACATAAATACTCAACCAACAATTTATCATTCTTATTTTTCTTCTTTAATGTCATACGGAATTCTTGTCTGGGGAAATTCGTGCCACTCCAAAAAAAATTTTAAACTTCAAAAGAAAGCTATGCAAATCATTGCTAAATTACCTCCCAGATATTCATGCTGAGATATTTTTAAGAAATTCCAAATTTTGACTTTATATGACCAGTACCTTAGAAATAGTTTTTTTAATATATAACAACTTGTCCACATTCAGGGAAAGCCAAACAGATTACGTATATGACACTAGATATAAGAATAGTACTAAGCCTAGTTTGCTACCCATAGATTAACATTCCACGAAGCTTCACCTGAATGTATTTGGCGAAAAATATTTAATAAAATACCTAAAGATTTAAAAACTATTTCTGTACCATTTAAATTTAGGAAAAAACTCATTGTAGAGTGGTTGTTGTCAATGAAATTTTACTCCATAGATGAATATTTTAATGGAAATTGGACCAGTTGACTTGTTAACAATATTTATTTTAATTGTTTAACTATTAAATAGTTTTAAGTATTGCTCATATTGACAAATGTCCTGTTCCAGTGTGATGAAATGACATTCTTTAAATAAATAAATCTAAATTAAAATGGTGATAGGGAGTGTGGTAAACGGATACTTATCCTTTATTACAGCATTACAGCCAAGTTTTATCAGTTTTGTATTAACCAAGTTTCCTTTAATGCGGTGAGTAAATAAGAGAGATCATTTATTGTTTTTCTCCGTAGTAATATCTTAAAATAAAGTTGTATGTTTACCCCAAAAACAAAGTTAAATTTCCTTGGCAACTAATAGATTATAAATAGTTCATTTAATGATAACAACAGTGTTTACAAATTAAGGCCTTACTAGGTTATTACAAACTTGTCTGTAAGGTCCTCCTCACTTATCAAAAAATATTCTTGCAATCTATCTACAGTTTTCAATTCTATATTATTTTACAGTATTTCCACAATCTTTCAAGATAAACTGAAGAAATCAAAATAGGCCTACTATTTTATCGTATTTAGTTTTTGTTCCCTCTAAGTTGAGAAATACCTTCTGCTAAAAATAAACCAAAATAGTTTACAGAGTTTTATGGAACCCATAAACAAATTTAGCATGAAACTCAAATTCTCCTTTACATGCGATTGGGATAGTAATTTATATTAGGGAATAAATCTATATCAACCACTTATTTTATTGCAAAATTGTTAACACATTAAGGTAGTAATTTTATTCTATTCACAATAGCCTACAACGGGATTTGATTGGTGCTGCACTCTAGTAGTAAAATCTGTAACTAATGACTGCGGGCAACTACGGTTCTCTCCGCTAGGGGCGCGGATTGACTATAAACCTATCTAACGCCGCTAGCCCACTGGTCGTGATAGTCGAGTCGGCTAAGTCGTCGAAACACCTTGGCCAGGTGCTGATACGAAGTTCATGGGTTCGATCCCCGCACACGACCAAAACTGACCAGTCGTGCAACTCTCAATGTGTTAGTAGTGACCAGACGCCATCTTGGAGTTTTGTTCCATAAGACAAATGTTAACTTTGTGCCTCCGTTACTCCTCACCCGATAGTCACAAAACATTTGTTTAGGTGTCCAAATAAAGGTGTAGTGGATCTCAAGGGAATTACAATTTAGAATTTTGAATTCTTTTACAAATTAATGAGACACTGTATAGTTATACGATTGAAAATTAAACAATTTATTATAAAATAATAATGTCCAAATTAAGGGAATCAAAATTATAATTCCCTCGAGAACCACTAAACCTTTCTTTTGACACCTAAACGAATGTTTTGTGACTATCAGGTGAGGAGTAACGGAGGCACAAAGTTAACATTAGCCTTATGGAACAAAACTCAAAGATGGCGTCCGGATGAAGACTCTTAACTGTTGGTGGGAGGGCCCAAGTAAAATAAAAGGTGACAGGCTTGCTTGGAAGTTGACGGGATCGGTTAATTCTTTGTGAGCTGCACATGGTCAACACTGATTTTGCTACTTTTAGCGAATTTCCCCTATAGGGAAGAAGCTATTACCGCAGTCGGCATGGTAAGACCTAGGCCCGGGGCCATGATAACTTTTTGTTTGAGGTCCCCAGACCCCAAAAACACCATTCGTTCAAAACTGATATATATATATATATATATATATATATACACACACACACACACGTGTCCGTGAGCACGATAACTCTCGTAAAAATTGTACGAGTTGGATGAAATTTGGTACACACGTTTACAGCACATTTATGACTTTAAGTTAGACAACCGGACAGATCGATTTATCCAAAGGGGTGTATTTTGGGGGGTCTTTACCCCAAAAAATTGTTGTAACAATTTTTTATATATAATCTTTGAAAAAGACATATTTTATTTTTCACCATTGGATTCAGCTTAAAAATACACACAATTTGGTGTTTAGATCATTGCTCTAAGTCAATTGGTTACGGAGATATTAAAAGTGCTAAACACAGTACGTTGTCCAATGTTATTTTTATCGAGAATAATAATAATTTTATATCTCACTTATTTATGAACGCATACCGACCAAACTAGGTATATGGCTTCATCTGGTTTTAGTCTATTGTCATTAGCACAAAAATACAATTTTTACCAATGGTTTCCGTTGCAGCAAACCTGCGTACTCAGCCCCAAGTTATTCTTATGGAGAAAAAGTAAAATATGATGTCTCCCTTAATTATGAACATAAATCAATAAAAACTTGATATGTGGCTTCACCTAGTTGGGTTATATTCATATTTGTATAAGAACCCATTTTTTTGTTCCTTGTTTCAGCAAACCTGCATACTCAACTGCCATGTTATTCTTATGGAGAATAATAAAAATATGCCATAAATCATTTATTTATGATTTTATATTGATGAAACTTGCTATGTGGCTTAATGTGGTATTAAGATACATATATATATATGCAATGGAAATTCGCTTAGTACGCAGGTTTGCTGCTACGGGGGTATTTACTTATGTCTACTGTGTGTGTGTCAATGCCATTCTTTAAACTGAAAGAAAACAATATTTTAAATAAAATAATCTAAACGATTTTCAGAGAAAATTAACTTAAAAGGATATTCCTACAAATAACTGTAATGAAAATGTTGACAACAATACTTTTGGGAGAAAGTGAAAATCGGTACTTATGCATTATACCGACCACCAACTTTTTCGAGAATATTCTAATGGGACAAACCAAACAAACTGTATGGATCAAAGGAATACTTTTCTGAGAATCCCAGAAGACAGCAATATCGGTGTTATGGTGACCTCCTTGCTCTTAAAACAGCGCACTGCGGCAGTTAGGTTAGGTTAGTTTATCATGTAGTGATTCATTAATAACTCAACTAACCACCACAGCACACTGTATAAATCAGTTCTCCACATAAAACACTATTTCTTAAAAAAAGGGAGGTTGCTGTAGAGCATAAGTCCCATGTCGCCACGCCAGCCGATGATTTACCTTTCATCTGTCCTTAACGCATTCACTGCGTTAATCGTGTATATTCAGGATAATTGCATTTGTTTCCTTTTTAGGCAACCGTGAGAAATCCGGCGCGCCGCACTGAACGTGGTAAGCAAGTGAGGAAAAGAGGATGAGTTTTGCGACGTGACATATGATCAATTCTGTCAACAAAGAATACTCTACATAATTGCAGTAATCTGACCTGTCATAACTGCCGCAGCGCACCATTTCAAGTGGTGCTAGCTATAATGCACAAGTACCAAAAAATATATAAATTATTTATGTATCCGTTAATATGATGACTTATGTCTACCTGTCAGTTTTAAAAGTAAACGTGGCTTTCCCTATATTGGCTTACATATCGAATAGTTTGCCTTACTTGATAATACTTGATTAACTAAGTTTTGCATCTCCAAAACTGTCTGATCCCTGTGTTGTTTCAATTACTCTTCTTTTCCAAACGATAGCAGAGAAATTGCAAGTGAAAATGCAGTAACTTCAAACCTCTAATCCTATATATTAATACACAGTTGAAACGTTAAAACATTAAGGTAGTAATATTATTCTACTCACAATAGCATGTAACGGGATTTGATTGGTGCTGCACTCTAGTAGCAAAATCTGTACCTAATGACTGCGGGCAACTACAGTTCTCTCCGCTAGGGGCACGGACTGACTATAAACCTATCTAATGCCGCAGTATTTTAATGAAAATGACCCATTAATCCATTTCAAAACACAAATTTCTATTCCAATTCATAGGTTTAAAAAATTACAAGTAAGGAACGAGACCAGCTCGTATATCTACGCCAATGGGTTAAGTTCTCAGTGACTACTGAACAGATTTACAAGATTTATGTATCACATTAAAGGGGATAATGCGTAGATTTACTGAATTTCCTCAGAATTCAGGTTCGTTCTTAGGGCTATGCCCCACAGCCCTTCAAAAGTTGCAATGTTAATCTTATAGAAGAACAGTAATCATTGAAATTAAGCTTAAGCATTTGTAAGCTGTTGAAGGTAACAAAACACAGTACAGAACCCAGATCAGCTGTTTTAAGCAAACTTCTGGAATGGCAGCACAACTAAAACTGCTCGAATTCAAGTAGCTGGAATTGCTGTCTAAATAAATTTCAGGCTTGGATCCAATTATAAGAAATGACATTTAAATATTTTACCTACAACCGTGCCTAAAGTGCTTCTTTACGATCTAAAAACACATTGTAAAACAGCTGTGAAAGTGTTTTTCTCCCACCCACTGTGTAAAGTCGAATTTTACTCCTTGTAATGCGGGAGTAAAGTGCAAAATCCAGGATAACTTTGATATACTCAATTTGTTTCTGCGGTTTTTTTGTGTCATGGACCCACGTTCAGATAAGAATGTCAGCTTAACACTTTCGCTGCAAATGTCCCGGAATCGGAACTTTGCTCAACATTGAAACATACGAAATGTTCATGTTTAAACATGTCAAAAGCAGCGAAAGTGTTAACATTCAGTCCTTGGGTTAATGTTCAGTTACATTAAAATTTATGCAATCTTAATGAGAACACCCTTTTTTTATTTTAATAATATCGACGTAAATTAGTTATATGGTTTTTATCCTTTTGTTTTGTTATTTTAAACCTCTGAATTTTACACGGATCTGTAAACCTCAGAGAGTATACCTCAATAAGTCTCAATAGTGTTCTTTTAGAATTTTTGTTTTCAATCAGCTGATTTAACATGTGAATCCAGTATGCCGGCAAGTGAGGTACACTTGTCCTTGCCTATCATTAAGAATATGTTAGTGTCTGTAGCCTAAACGTAAACGGTTTTTTGTGGAGTATTTTAATGAAAGATATGATGACGTCCCATAAACTGAATGTTAAGCCGATAGCTGTTAAGTTGAAGGTGGGTCCACGACAAAAAAGGTGTCAAAACCACAGAACCAATTATTTCATAAAAAAGAATAACTGAAAGATACTTCCTGTTTATGAAGAAAGTAGATGACCAGTATAACCAAAAAATTACAAATTTTGTCCGGTTCTTAACCTGAATATTTGTCATAAACCAATATTTTATTATGCTAATTGTAAAATAAATATCAGATGAGCAATCCACAGTTTTAAATTTGAAGGTGTTATCATCGTGACACACCAGCCAGTGCAAGGCGTGAGACTTTCGCAGTCATAGCACAATGACAAAAATAAAATCTATTTTTCCTGAAAGTAGTTGTGAATCACTGTACAGGAAAATATATGTATGCGATCCTGACGCTCACTTCTGTGAGAACTCATGTTTTTTTAAAATAAAACTGTTAAAGCATATAAAGCATAAATTGTTCAGATTTCCTGCTAAAAAAATAATGTCATTTTGTTTCTATTTTATCAATTTAAAGTGCCATTTTTCATGAGTTATTATTCCAAAGGCATTAGAACAGTCATATATTGACCTAGAGTTATATTGAGTTATTGACTTAGATTGGGGAATGTCAGACGAATCGCACAACATAGCGAATCTTGGGCATGCTCGGCAGTGGGAGTGTTCTTGAAAGCCCAAAGCAAGTGGTTTAAACACTTTTTTTATTCGTCTACACGTTTTTCTTATAAGTTCAAGCAAATAATTAACGACATGTTAAGCATTTTATTTTAACAAACTCATTGAACTATTGAATTTATTTTAGTCACTGCCAAATCTAGAGATTGCTCCGCCTCACCACTGCACACAGCATATTTTGTTTATTATGATTCGTATAAAAATTCAGAAAATCCCATTAGCATTAGTTTCAAGGTTGTTTAAAGGAGACCATGATTTTTTGATCTCATAATTATTTACAAATATGTTTATTATGCATAAAATTTAATTGATTTCACAATATCTCAAATCTCAAATAAATGTTTTTCACTTTCCATGAAAAGTATAGGCGTATGGGCAGGAATTTTCTTAAACAGGAATAGTTTGTCCTATTATTTTTAAGTAGGCCTAGTTTACTTTCTATAAATTCAATAAAGCATGTAGAAAAGATACATTTAAGTTTTTCAGCATTTGATATATTTTTACTAGTGGCCTTGCAGTAATCCGACATTTTCACTGATCCTGCACAACGCCTGATCTGCCGAGACAGTGAGAGCCTGGTGTATATTTAAAACACTAATTTTGGAAAGCATATAATCAAAAGCAAAATCCACCATTTGAAGGTATTATCGAGACCCTAACATATTGAATATCAAAATGTCTACATCGAGACCCTAACATATTGAATATCAAAATGTCTACATCGAGACCCTAACATATTGAATATCAAAATGTCTCTACATCGAGACCCTAACATATTGAATATCAAAATGTCTACATGTGTCAAAATTCAGAAAATTTTCTCAGGGCTTTGTTTCATTGGCCTAACAGTTAAAATTTGTATCTATGGCATTATAATTTTATTTGGTCAAATTAATTAAGTACAAATTCATCAGTTTCTCCACAGAAAGTAGCACTCCACGGTTTTTGCTCTCTATAAATCTTCTTAGTACATAGAATTACGAAAGATCCTGTAAAACCTGAGGTTTATTTATTAATTTCCACAGTCAAAACTTCAGCGTGCAGTTAATAAAATCTGAAATTTGCAGTTTGCTGCAAATAGAATCAGCTGTGCCATGGAGAAATTGGTTTATCATAAATTAGGTAGGGTTTTATCATTAATAGTACGGCCCTAGAAAAAAGTGTAATCTGTGCATATATACAGTGAGTGTAGGCAATACATTCCCACTTACCTTAGTTTTGAGGTGAAGTGAAGAAGGTTATAGATGTTTTTGAATGAGAAGAAAACTTAAACCAATTCCCAAAAAGGTCATCCCATACAAATTTGTTCAAAAACTTAACGGCTAGGGTTAAAGATTTTGGGTAATTATATTTTTAGAGTCAATTTTTATCGTTTATCTAACTGTGAGAAAATTGTTTAAGATGAGTATTTAGAATTAAGGCTGTTCAGAAAGTAACCTCCGTTTGATAACTGTACCGGTTTTGGTAAGAATAAGAATAATTCTTCGTGGTGGTAGAGCCATAGTTCTTTCACATATATGCACAGTAAGTCAGCTGTGGCAGCGGGTTTATCTTGTGATTGCTAGTTTTTTTTTATAGCTCATCAAAGTGTATATTATAATTGAATTCCCGTCAAATGCAAAGTGTGTTCATTCGTTTGTTGACAACTAAACAATATTTTTGTGATAGCAATATATCTAGAACTTTGCAGCATTATGGGCTAAAAGTTATGAGCACAGCAATTTTTTTGTTAAAATGTGATATAACATCCACAATGGAAAAAGTAACCAGACATTTTTAGCCGTTGTGGCTCTAGACTTTCTTACCACTTCTTTATTTTTTCGTTGCATTGCGATTTTAGTTACTTTTGAACAACCCAACCCAATTTTGGAACAGTTGCAGAACTCACAACTTTTGGCCTTCATACAGCTCAACGTTCAAGGTAAATTGCTTTTGCAACATTTTTATCTGGTTGCAAACATTCTTAAAACTGAACTAATCTACAAAATCCTTCCACTTTGCAGATTTTTAAACTGCAGCATGCACACTTTGATGAGTAACAACTAATTATCTAGTAATCATACGACTAACCCGTTGCCACATCCGGATATCAAGAAACCTACCGTGTATTTCTGTGAAACAGTTATGGCTCTACTCTACCCCGACTTAAACCCGTGTGCTCATCAAACGGAGGTTACTTTCCGAATAGCACTTGTACAACTGTTAAACCAGAAAATGACCCAATGTTGAATTTGTTTACGGATATTTACTTATTTTTTATTGATATTTAGGACCAGTTTTTAAATTACAACCTAAGTCTCTTGTAAGTTTCAAGTAATTGTAAAAATATTCATTTGGCAAAATACTTTGTAGAAACCTTAAATATCATTTCTGAGGTGTTTATCAATGATATTTAAACATTAACAATCTGCAATAACTAGCAAATGTTGCAATTAGTACAAACCATAAGTTTAGCATGATAAATAAGTTAAATATTTTAAAAATACTGTTGTATTTTAATTTACAATAAAATCAGAAGCTGTTGTTATTATGTTTAAACAAGTCAATGATTTATATAAATTCAAGAAGTGTTTTTAGAATCACAGCCGTTAATTAAAATAATTTTTTAGTAACTGTACACATAGCTTATAAGCAAGTTATACAAAAATGTATACGATGAAAGCTGATGACCACTAATGGTTTGTCCTAACCTGTTTATCACTGAATTTGAGTTTATCCTACATTTCGTTATCGCTGATGGCCACTAATGGCATATCCTACATATCTTTATCACTAATGGCCACTAACGGCATGTCCTACATATCTTTATCGCTGATGCCCACTAATGGCATGTCATACATATCTTTATTGCTGATGGCCACTAATAGCAAGTCCTAGATATGTTTATCGCCGCTGGACACTAATGGCATGTCCTACATAAGTTTATTGCTGATGGCTACTAATGGTATGTTCTACATATGTTTATCGCTGATGGCCACTAATGTCAAGTCCTACATATGATTATCGCTAATGGCCGCTAATGGCGTGTCCTACATATCTTTATCGCTGATGGCCACAAATGGCATGTCCTACATATCTTTATCGCTGATGGCCACTAATAGCTAGTCCTACATATGTGTATCGCCAATGGCCACTAATGGCATGTCCTAAATAAGTTTATTGCTGATGGCTACTAATGGTATGTTCTACATATGTTTATCTCTGATGGCCACAAATGGCAAGTCCTACATATGATTATCACTAATGGCCACTAATGGCGTGTCCTACATATCTTTATCGCTGATGGCCACTAATAGCTAGTCCTACATAAGTTTATTGCTGATGGCCACTACTGGCAAGTCCTGGATATGAGTATCGCTAATGGCCACTAATGGCGTGTCCTAAATATGTTTATCGCTGACGGCCACTAATGGCAAGTCCTACATATGTTTTTCGCTGATGGCCACTAACGGCATGTCCTACATATTTTTATCGCCGATAGCCACTAATAGCAAGTCCTACATATGATTATCGCTTATGGCCACTAATGGCATGTCCTACATATGTTTATCGCTAGTAACTTTCAATTTACTTATAGTAGTATCAACTATATAAACAAATTAAGTAAATAACTTAAGCACCAATGTTATGTAAGTTTGAAGTAATTTTTTCTCTACTAGGCACATATTCAGACATAATTGGCCCTGATATTTAGCCAGGTTTGAAACACTTAGTATTTTTAAGAATAAACTTTTCAATCCTCTTAGTCTAGGTTGAGAATAAATAGTTAATATTCCAGTTTAAAAACATGTAGCTTTAACATGAAACTGAATTAACAAATTGTAAAACAAATAATGTTATTAAAAATTTGGATAAGGCATTAAAAAAACTTGATAAAAGACTACTAACCCTCAATAATAGTTTGTTCCAGATCCAAATTAAGAGTAAATCAAAACTAAATACACGTTTAATTTTTTTAACGAATTAACAATGTTTTATTACGATGTATTTTTTTTATAAACAAATAACAAAATCACTGTAAAAAAATTAATAAAGATATAATTAATATTTTATTTTGTATTATAAAACACTTACAACTTAACACCTAGTTCCTAAAACTAAAACATATTTTGTTTCAAATGACAATAATTACAAAAAAGAATGAATAATAATTACAATATTTCAACTTTTTATAAATAAGTAAATAAAACAATTAAAATACAAAACGAGACAAATGTATTATTTCAGACAGTACAATATTGCCTTCTCTTTGAAACCCCATAAAATTAATCAGCATTACTAGTCTAACCTACTATTTCTTTTAAAATAATGTTTTAAAAATAACTAAGTAAATATATTAATTTCTATCATTTTAAATAAGACATATTTTCATAAATCAAATCTATTCAATTATGAGTGTTATGAAAGGTGTTTAATAAGGCTGAAACAAGAATTGAACAAATATGACTGCAAAGAGTTTACTTGCAAAACAAATAGGGAGTTTTAAGTAATTTGGTATTTAAGTTATATTATTGTACATGACAAAGTCACCCGTTTTGTCCAGCATGCCAGGATCTTATAAAACTGTTGAGACAATAAAGATGACCTATAACTTACAAATTCTTATATTTTTCCTGAATCATTATACAAGAATAATATCTACAGTAATACAAATTTGCATTTTATAAGCACTTTGAAAATATTGGCTGCCATTTACCTATCGAAGAAATGTTTGAAAAACTATTTACTGTCCAAACATTTGATTTTAATACAGTTGAACTTAATAAAACAAGTTTTGAAAAAATATCAGAATAAAATTTGGGTGATATATAAAGATAATAAAAACATTAATTTTATATATACTCTCTGCCCAAGTTTAGCTTACATTTTTACCTGATGCGAAATTTGAGTCTTACAGCATGGACACAGAGAAATGTAAATACAAGTATTTTCAACTTCTGTTACATTAATGCCGTGTGTTTTTTTTAGATATTAATAATTTACAAGTTTTTTCTCAATTCTTATGGATATATTTGAGTTAAGGGTGGATATTAAATTCGTTCAAAGGCCTTTTTTAGGTCCTAAGATAGTTTTCAGAAATGTTTTATTTTACTGGCGAGTCTACTAAAGTAAGCTAATTAATTGAATCCATTAATACAAAAATTAGGGACACAGCTTTTGATCTAAACTTGAAAGTATATTTGATTTTTGGTGATGACATTAGAGATCCTTACCCTTGACTAATTAATTTACGTTTTGAACTACATTCACTTCCAACATGCAGTATCAGACTTCAGTGATTTAGATTTCAACCTACACTTTTTGTTCCAACAAAAAACCTCCATTAAGTGTGTGAGCCACATCTAAAGACACTTCTAAATTTCCAAGTCACCTCTCATTATTGTTCTTGTATTAAATTTTCTTGAAATAATCTTTAAATTTCATAATACACTACAACAATAAAGATAAGCAGTAAAATATATACGATTCAAATTAAACATTTGGTTCAATTTCAATATATTTTAAATGAATAACTTTGAAACAATGTAGACATTGGCTTGGATTTTCTTGTCTTCAAGAACTACCACAATTTTCTAACCCCAAAAATCTTAACTAAACTCGTAGCATGTTTTATGGTCTAACACCACTAGAAACCCATTTTTGTGAGATCCGATAGTGTTTATAAAACTTGGAGTTAGCATAGAATGACAAGTCCTTGAACTAGATTAAAGTAGTGGATCTAAAAATCATTGTACAGGTTTGGTTGGATTAAAAAATACTACTTTACTCCAAAAGAGTTACCGCATGAAAAAACAAAACATATTTAAAAATCAGCAGCAAATTATAACAATGAAGGAAGTTTCATAATTGTTTTTAGAAAGTGATAAGCTCATAAAATTAACAATACTGCATAAATCAAAAATAGAACAATTCAAACAACAAACCTTTGGCAAAATTAGGGAAAACCAGGCATTTAAGTAATGTAACTGTGCATACATTATAACAGGTCAAAGGGAGTTGTAAATGTATAATTTTTAAGTTAATAGAACCAGAATAATATTTTTGCAAGGTAGAGTAAGTTAAAATTTTTATTAATTTGCCACATTAATAAAAAAAATAAAAAAGCAATGTTGTAAAATTGAAACAAAAATACTGCCATTCAAATAAAAAGGGATGGTGTCAATTTGAAGAAAGCTAAGCATGACATGGCTAAAAACTAGGATAATAAAGACTACAGCGATATCGTGAAAACTGTTTATTAAGAAATTAATAAAACAACATTATACTCTGAAAAATCAAAAATAAAGAAGGCTAAACAATATCTAGGTATGCTTAACCTAATGTTTTCCGAACTTTCTGTCCACATAAATATGAGGGTTTGATTATTTAGTGACTAATAATATTGATAGGTCATCATCCATCGAAGCAACAACAGACACAATACCAAAAAATTAAAAATTATACTGTTTATATATACAAAAACCTAGTGCAGAAATAAAAACTATAGTGATGTGAACAAAGAACATTGAATCCTTTACATTTTAAACACTTAAACAGAAACATTTTAAGAAAATACTAATTTTGTAAATAATTAATTTGAAAATAGAAAGTTATTTTGTAAAAAAAATTAAAAAAATCTGTTTTCATAAATTACAAGTAGTCCTCGCGGGAGATGAGTCCCAACATTGATTGCTCTTATGGGGAATAAAATACTGGAGATCGTAGTGGCTTATCACTTCCTCCTGCTGCTTATCTTATCACGCCTTCTTGTCTCAAAGTCCACTGTAACTGACTGTAACCGGTTGTAATGGTCACTAATAAGGTAATTTGCTGAAACTAAATGTATCAGAAACGTGAGGGAGCCACAGTATAAACTGATTATCTCTATGGTTGCGTCAGCGAATGTGATAGTGTCGAGGTCAGAAGCTGACCTTAGCATGATAATCTCTTGCTTAACGCCTAATTATTTCTTGGTGGCTCCTAAACTCACTTTTGACCACGTGTTCTAATCCAACATTCGACTACGTGCTGATTTGACACGCTTTTTTCAAGATGGCGGCGTCCACGTAGCGGGAAAACTTTTTTTTTGACCATGTGATTCAAGATGACGACCCAGATGGTTGAGAAAAATATATTGTATATATATAATTAGCTAAACACGTGACCCACCCACGTGATCTAGTGTTGCCAACCCAAGGAACAAAATACCTGCAGTGTATATATAAAGATGTATAAACTATGTTATGAAAAGAAAAATAATGACCTACAAACCTACGAAAATCAAAATATAACACCTAACCAAGTTACGTCACACTACCAGCCTCGTATAGGTATATCGCCAGCAAGTGCTGCCAACCCACTTTATATATATATATATATATTTATAGATATACAGTGTTATACACTTATATATATATATATATATATATATATATATATATACACACACACAGTTATACGTATATATCGCAAGAAAGTGTTGCCCACAAACTCAATAATCGCTAATATCACGAAAACGGTAGGTCCTAGGGTCGTTTTGACCCCAGAAAACTGCCTACTACGTAGTGTAGGCACTTCAGAGAGGTATACACCTGTATGAAAAATCTTAACTAAAATTTTGCGGGTTGCATCTCAAAAAATGAAGGGGCAAAATTTCAAAATTAAATATCTTGAGAACGGCTCAGCCGATTTACATGAAACTTGGTGTACTGGTATTTGTCATCATCCTCTACATCTTGCAAAAATCTAAACTCTGTACTGCAGGCGGTATTAAAACAATTGAAGGAGCTATACTTTGAAATATAATATCTTAAGAAAGGCTGGGCCTATTTGAACGAAACTTGGTGTACTGGTATTTGTTAACCTCCACTACATCTTTAAAAACCCTAAACTCTGTACTGCTTGTAGTATTAAAACAATTGAACGAACTATATTTTGAAATGTAATATCTTAAGAACGGCTGGGTCGATTTAAACTAAACTTGGTATGTATGTACTGTTATCATCCTCTATATCTTACAAAAACATAAACTCTGTACTGCAAGTAAGTATCAAAACAATTGAAGGAGCTATACTTTGAAATGTAATTTATTTACAACGCATTGGTTTTTGTCGGTCCCTCAATTGCCCTTGTTTTATGTAGGTCCCTCAATTGTCATTGGTTTAAGTAGGTATTTCAATCTTCATTGGTTTGTGTTGTCCCTCAATTGTCTTTGGTTTGTGTAGGTCCCTCAATTGCCTTTGGTTTGTGTAGGTCCCTCAATTGTCATTGGTTAGTGTAGTTCTCTCATATGTCATTGGTTTGTGTAGGCCCCTCAATTGTCATTGGTATGTGTAGGTCCCTCAATTGCAATTGGTTTGTGTAGGTCCCTCAATTGTCATTGGTTTGTGTAAGTTCCTCAATTGTCATTGGCATGTGTAGGTCCCTCAAGTTTCATGTGTATGTGTAGGTCCCTCAATGGTCATTGGTATGTGTAAGCCCCTCAATTTCCATTGGTTTGTGTAGGTCCCTCAAATGTCAATGGTATGTGTAGGTTCTTCAATTGTCATTGGTATGTGTAGGTCCCTCAACTGTCGCTAGTATGTGTAGGTCCTTCAATTGACATAGGTTTGTGTAGGTCCCTCAATTAGCATTGGTGTTTGTGTGTAGAGATCCCTCAATTGCCATCGGTTTGTGTAGGTTCCTCAATTGGCATTGGTATGTGTAGGTCCCTCAACAGTCATTGGTATGTGTGGGTTCCTCAATTGTCATTAGTATGTGAAGGTCCCGCAATTGGTTTGTGAAGGTCCATCAATTGTCATCAGTGTTTGGAGGTCCCTCAATTGCCATTGGTTTGTGTAGGCCCCTCAACCGTCATTGGTTTGTCTAGGTCCCTCAATTGTCTTTGGTTAGTGTAGGTACCTCAATTGACATTGGTTTGTGTAGGTCTCTAAATTATCATTGGTGTTTGGAGGTCCCGTAATAGCCATTGGTTTGTGTAGGTTCACCAATTGTCTTTGGTTTGTGTAGGTCCCTAAATTGACATTGGTGTTTGGAGGTCTCTCAATTGCCATTGGTTTGTATAGATCCCTCGATTGTCATTGGTTTGTGTAGGTCCCTCAATTGTCTTTGGTTTGTCTTGATCCATCAATTGTATATGGTTTGTGTAGGTCCTTCAATTGTCATTGGTTAGTGTAGGTCCCTCAATTGTCCTTGGTTTGTGTAGTTCCCTCAATTGTCATTGGTTTGTGTAGGTCCCTCAATTGTCTTTGGTTTGTGTAGGTCCCTCAATTGTCATTGGGTTGTGTAGGTCCCTCAATTGCCATTCGTTTGTGTAAGTCCCTCAATTGTCATTTGTTTTAGTAAGTCCCTCAATTGTCATTGGTTTTTGGAGTTCCCTCAATAGCCATTGGTTTGTGTAGGTCCATCAATTGTCATTGGCTTGTGTAGGTCCCTCAATTGTCATTGGTTTTAGTAAGTCCATCAATTTTCATTGGTGTTTGGAGGCCCCTCAATTGCCATTGGTTTGTGTAGATCCCTCAATTGTCATTGGCTTTTGTAGGTCCCTCAAGTGCCATTGGTTTGTCTTGGTCCCTCAACTGTATTTGGTTTGTGTAGGTCCTTCAATTATCATTGGTTAGTGTAGGTCCCTCAATTGTCCTTGGTTTGTGTAGGTCCCTAAAATTGTCATAGGTTTGTGTAGGTACCTCAATTGGCATTGGTTAGTGTAGGCCTCTCAATTGTCAATGGTTTGTGTAGGTCCCTCATATATCAATGGTTTGTGTAGGCCCCTCAATTGTCATTGGCATGTTTAGGTCCCTCAAGTGTCATGTGTATGTGTAGGTCCCTAATGGTCATTGGTAATTTTGGGTCCCTCAATTTCCATTGGTTTGTGTAGATCCCTCAGTTTTCATTGGTATGTGTAGGTCCTTCAATTGTCATTGGTATGTGTAGGTCCCTCAACTGTCGTTAGAAGTCCCTCAATTGACATAGTTTTGTGTAGGTCCCTCAATTACCACTGGTATGTGTAGATCCCTCAATTGTCATTGGTTTGTGTAGGTTCCTCAATTGGCATTAGTATCTGTAGGTCCCTGAACAGTCATTGGTATGTGTGGGTCCCTCAATTGTCATTAGTATGTGAAGGTCCATAAATTGTCATCGGTGTTTGGAGGTCCATCAATTGCCTTTGGTTTGTGTAGGTCCCTCAATAGTCATTGGTTTGTGTAGGTCTCAATATTGTCATAGAATTATGTAGGTCCCTCAATTATCATTGGCTCGTGTAGGTCTCCAATCGTCAATGGTTTGTGTCAGTCCCTCAGCTGGCATTGCTTTGTGTTGGTCTCTATATTGTCATTGAATTGTCTAGGTCCCTCAATTGTCATTTGTATGTGTAGGTCTCTCAATTTTCATTGGTTAGTGTAGGTCCCTCAACTGCCACTGGTTTGTGTAGGTCCCTCAATTGTCATTGGTTTGTCTAGGTCCCTCAATTTTTTTGGTTTGTGTTGGTCCCTCAATATTTATTGGTATGTGTAGGTTGCTCAATTGTCATTGGGTTGTGTAGGTTCCACAATTGTCATTGGTTTGTGGAGCTCCCTCAATAGTCATTGGTTTGTATAAATTCCTCAATTGTCATAAGTTTATGTAGGACTCTAAATTGTCATTGTTGTTTGAAGGTCCCTCAATTGTCATTGGTATGTGTAGGTCCCTCAATGGCAGTTGTTTTGTGTAGGTCCCTCAATTATCATTGGCTCGTGTAGAACTCCAATCGTCAATGGTTTGTCTCGGTCCCTCAGCTGGCATTGCTTTGTGTTGGTCTCTATATTGTCATTGAATTGTGTAGGTCCCTCAATTGTCATTTGTATGTGTAGGTCTCTCAATTTTCATTGGTTAGTGTAGGTCCCTCAACTGCCACTGGTTTGGGTAGGTCCCTCAATTGTCATTGGTTTGTCTAGGTCCCTCAATGTTCATTGGTTTGTGTTGGTCCTTCAATATTTATTGGTATGTGTAGGTCACTCAATTGTCATTGGGTTGTCTAGGTTCCACAATTGTCATTGGTTTGTGTAGGTACCTCAATGGTCATTCGTTTGTATAGGTCCCTCAATTGTCATAGGTTCTAAATTGTCGTTGTTGTTTGGAGGGCCCTCAATTTCCATTGTTTTGTGTACGTGTCGCAACTGTCATTGGTTTGTGTAGGTCCCTAAAATTGTCATTGGTTTGTGTAGGTCCCTCAATTGCAATTGTTTTGTGTAGGTCCCTCAATTATCATTGGCACGTGTAGGTCTCCAATCGTCAATGGTTTGTGTCGGTCCCTCAGCTGTCATTGCTTTGTGTAGGTCTCTTAATTGTCATTGGTTTGTATAGGTCCGTCAATTGTCATTGGTGTTTGGAGGTCCCTCAATTACCATTAGTTTGTTTAGGGCCCTCAATTTTCATTGGTTTGTGTAGGTCCCTCAAGTGTCACCGGTTTGTGTAGGTCCCTCAATGGTCATTGGTTTGTGTAGATCGCTCAATTTCCGTTGGTTTTTGTAGGTCCCTCCATTGTCATTAGTATGTGTAGGTCCCTCAATTGTTATTGGTATGTATTGGCCCCTCAATTGTCATTGGTTTTTTGTAGATCCCTCAATTGTCATTGGTTGGAGTTTGTCCCTCAATTGTAATTGTTTTGCTTAGGACCCTCAATTGTCATTGGTATGTGTAGGTCCTTCAATCGACATAGGTTTGTGTAGGTCTCTCAATTGGCATTGGAATTTTTAGGTCCCTCAATTTTCATTGATTTGTGTAGGTCCCTCAGTTGGCATTGGTATGTATTGATCCCTCAATAGTCATTGGTATGTGTTGGTCCCTCAATTGTCAGTGGTTGGTGTTGGTCCCTCAATTGTCATTGGTATGTGTAGGTCTCTCAATTGTTATTGGTTTGTGTAGGTCCCACAGTTGGCATTGGTTTGCGTAGGTCCCTCAATTGCCATAGGTTTATTTAGGACCCTAAATTGTCATTAGTAGGTGAAGGTCTCAAATTGCAATTGACTTGTGTAGGTTCGTCAATTTTCGTTGGTGTTTGGATGTCCCTCAATTGCTATTGGTTTGTGTAGGTCCCTCAATAGTCATAGGTTTGTGTAGGACCCCCAATCGTCATTGGTTTGTGTAAGACCCTAAATTTGATTGGTTTATGTAGGACTCTCAATTGTCATTAGTATGTGAAGGCCCCACAGTTACAATTAGTTTGTGTCATGGAGATATTCAAAACCCTGATCCATACTAGCAACGGTTATGCAAGGAGGTCTACAAGCAGCTTGAATAATATAAGACATAGCCTCCAAGTAAAAGGCGAATTCAGAATATACTTCAATACAAAATCTTGTAAGGTCGACAGTTTGCAAATGTAACACACTCATGTACCAAAATACAAACGGCAGCTTTGTACTCTGTGGAATGGTTGTAGCTAGAGACCGTAGTATAACCAGATATTGAACAATTCAGTCTTGTCCCATTATGGGACATAATTCATCTATTAGACTTACTGTATTTCGCTTACCCTAAAGCTAAAATGAAAACAGCACTAATATGAAGTTTGAGTGTGCCAGTTTGCTCAAAATGAAGAATATCTCTTGACGATACTGTACAACTAGCCTGTAAATTTCTTTACTTATATATAATTTAGTTGAAGGAAGGTTGGTTGTGCCTAGAAGGAATGTCAGCTACAATAACTTCTGTTGTTTGTGTTTTTACAAGAAACCCACTTAAATGGCTAATCATATAATCACTGACATGTTCGACTGCTATAATGTAGTATTTTACACCCATATATTGTACGCACTACCTGTATCTCAGTTAAATTTACAACAATCCCAATATGGCCCGTAACATGACAATGATTAAAATACTTGTTATACAACCATTATATACCTGTTATACCCTTCCATGACAACCATTAAGAAATCTTATCTTCGGTTTAGTTCCCTTTTCACCAACTACACTTAAACTAACGCTACAATATACTACTGGTACGCTCTTTCCCATATCCGTCACAGTAGTATTGACAGACGTGCCAGGATTCAAAGCAGTGTCAGAGGGTTTTGCACTAATTTATATAACATTATTTTTATACTTAACATAAAATACAGGTCTTTTGAACATTTTCAAAGGCTTATTGACTAACTTGGTTCTCAGTTTGGTACCTATTTTTGTAGATTATACTATATAATGTTTCCTGAGAAATAATCACAAGATTTACAGAACACAGATGGGAGTCCTTTGACTTTTTGGGGATCTATAAACGGATTCTGTTTTCAAAGTTGAGACGATCAAGTGGTATTGTTGCCTTGGGACTTACATACCTTTATCGATGGGTGAAGTTCCAAGAGGCTGATTCTGTTTTCTTCAGCTGATATTGTGTTACTGTAAACACTTAAAAACTGATAATATTGAAGTTAACCTTGGAAATAAAGCTAAGAATTAGAACGTCATTTCAGGAAAGAAATTTTAATCTCTGGAATTCAGTAATAATACAAAATGAACGTAACATCTAAAATTTTATTAAAACCACATTAATAGTTATTTCTTTGATGGAAACGGTCAACATCATAGTAACACTCTCAGGCAACCAAGGTTTTCTATTAGTTTTGAGCTGTTTTATCCACTAACCAATTGACCAGGATTGTCAGCGTTGTTTACACAAAGGAAATAAAATCTAAAAATATTAATTTTCAAATTTACTAAAACATCATTAATGTCCTCTAGTGGTAACAACTTAAAAGCCTAAGTAGTATCAGACCCAAAAAAATCAAAATATTTCTGTTTAAGATCTTAGATACGTTTTTAAAATAAGTTTCAATCAGCTCATCATCAACCCATCTTTTATTATCATTGGTTTACTTAGCAGCAAATTGGAGACATGTATACTTACTTTAAATTAGTGTATAATCTAATGAGCTAACAGTAACTTTAACTTTGTTGTGTTCAACCAATGTTGTGATATGTCTAGTAATTGCTCTAAGTTTCCCATACAAGTACGGTACTGTTTTTGAACACTCAAAAAAGAGATTTGTCACGTTGTCCCAAACTATCTTTAATGTCGTCAAGACTAGCTCAGAAGCTACGTTAAAAATAAACTATAAATACATATGATTTACGATGGCTCGTTCACAATCACAATTTGTAATAACAACCACTTCGTGACATAATACTTATTACACATAGGCGATCTAAGCTTCCATACCACAGTAAACTACGTAATTCAGGCCGTAGAATCACGGTGTATTTTTTACTGTAGTGGTTTCCCCCCCAGTAGGCATAATCTCACTCTTCGAATGAGACCAAAGTCACGATAATGATCTTAACTAAAATTCGGAACTCTTCCGCCCCTTGTTACACGTGGTATTGTACTGTAAGAGTACCATACGTCTCCTGCATATGATTGGGTGACAGCCACTTCATAACAAAATACTACCTCCCACGTGGTTTTACCCAAGTTTCCACACCACAGTAGACCGTGTAGGTCAGGCTGTAGGGTTCCGGTGCGTTCTTTTTGGTTACCCAGAGCTTCACCAGTAGTCCTAACCTCTGGGGTAAGAGGCCCCAACATCGCCCACTTACGGTGGTAGCCAAAACAAGGCAAATTGATACCTCCCTTCTTGCTGGTAAATTGTACTATTATGTACAACCTCCACAAGTCCGTTCAAGCCATCACGGGGTTACCCTCAGCCGAATTTCGAGCACCCCCGCCTCTTAACTAAACACCCGTAGAGGTATGCTACTTATAACTACTTAAGGACCACTGAAAGTCCGTTCAAGCCATCACGGAGGTGCCCTCAACCGAATGCCGAGCACCCCCGCCCCTTTACTAATCACCCTCAGCGGTAACCTATGTATAGTTATTTACAAACCCCTCAAGTCCATTTCAAGCCATCACGGAGGAGCCCTCAACCGAATGCCAAGCACCCCTTCCCGTTACTAATCACCCGCAGAGGAACTCAAACTTCTGTCTTACCGTCATCTTGGAAAAAAAACCGCAAAAGACATGGTGTTGATTTGTTTGTTTGTTTTTATTGTTTTATGAATCCCTAGCGGATATTGTACTAGGCGTTATTACTTGAGTTACTTCAACGGTTATTATATAATTCCAATAGACATCTTTAACTCTTTTCCTTTGCATAAGACTACTAACTACTTGGAGCAGCTCATTAGGAAACATGTTTAGAACAGGCTTAAAAACCACATAAGCGTCGTTCCCTTGAAAATGAGGGTTTCTGAAAATTAATCCAATCATGTCGTTTGCCGATGAATCTTCTTTGATATAGTTGATCAAATGCTCAATACCTTTTACCAACCATTGAACATCACTCACGCCACTAGGTGGGGGAGTAATTGAAAAATTGTATCTTCCTATGACACATTCCGAATGTTTTGTTAAAAACTGGCTCGGCAGTGCTTATTATTGACGGAAGAGTACTCATTTTTCCGTCTTATTAAACTTAACATCAGACATCCAACTGAGATGAAACACGTGACTACCCAGATAAATAGGACAATAGTTGCAGAAAAAGCCAAAATACCTGAATGATAACCAAGATAAAAGAGCACATCCGGGAACTCCCGAATATCATCTGAAGAGTCTAAGAATGGCGGAAACACCCGATTAAGCTCACAAACACTTTTCATAATGGCCGTGCCATTTTACCTGGAAGATTGTCAAATATATTGTGGTTGGGTGTGAAAAGAATTGCTTTTGGGTTGGACGGGGTTTGGGATGTGTCGAGGCTGGGTTTGGATTTGGATTGCGTTACCCTCAAAATTGACAAACTCATTTTACAATCACATTATAATGTCCATTACAACGAATTAGTTTTATATCATGTTTAGCACTAGAATTTGTACCATCGAACGCTAATTCATATCCTCCAGGTATGTACTGGTATACTTTAAGATTATATTTCTTCAGGTGTGCTTGCAGTAACCTGAGTTCACTAAGACCGAACACCTTAATAGGTAGTCTTAATTTTGCTTTATTCAGGAGAATCTTGGCCTTAAGAGATTGTCGGTTTTTTCTGTTTTTGCGGATAAGTTCATATTCAGGGTCATTCTTAAGCTTGGCTTTACCCACAACTATCGCCTTTAGTAAACTCAGGTCATCAGTGTTGTCAATCCAGACTACACTTCTTTTATTTTTACAATAATTCTTAAAAGAGTCGTAATCGTCGGAATTCCTCGGTATCGGCTCGCAGGTGTCGATTTTTGGAGATCCTAGGGGGTAATTTTTCTGATTTACGTTCCGTTCAAGTGAATCTATAGCGGAAATCATAATAGGTGTTCTTACTCGAGTTACGTCTACGGTGATTTTATCACTCCACGAGGCACCTTTATCTCTATTGCTATGCATAAGACCCCCAACTACATGGAGCAGATCATTAGCAAAAACGTGCTGAGCAGGCTTGAAGGCCACGTATGCGTCACTACCTTGAAAATGAGGGCTACTGAATGTGAAACCAATCTTATCGTTTTCTGATGAATCTTCTTTGGCATAGTCGATTATATGCTCTATGCCTTTTTCCAACCATTCAATATCACTTACACCACTAGGCGGTGAAGTAATTACAAATGTTGTCTTCTTACGACACAGGCCGAATCTTTTACTAAAAACAGTCTTAGAAGCGCTTAGTATTGACAGAGGAGTGCTCATTTTTATGTTCAAGCAGTGTCAAGTCAGAAACCTATCTGAAGAAAAACACAAGATTAACCAAATTTACAGGACAAGAGTTGTAAAAAGAAGCCGAAATTACCCGAATGATAACAGACTTTCACGAACATTTCCGGGAACTCCCGAAAGTTATCAGAAAGAGACCAAGGATGGTATAATCGGCTGTTCATGCCAACTGATGCAATCAGTTAGACATGCCCTCTTTTAATATAAAAAGGTATCTCATCGTTAGGTTAATTTAATATAGCTAAGGTTAGGTTTATTTGTAAAAACTTCAGCAAATCAAAAACAATAAAACTGAAGCAGTGCTTAGGTTAATTTAGGCCAGCTAAGGTTAAGTGTATTTGTAAATGTTTTCAGCAAATAAAAAATAAAATAAAACTGAAGAAAGGAAAAGTAAAAAAATGCATTACCTAACCTTAGCTATATTAAATTAACCTAACGATGAGATACCTTTTTATATTAAAAGAGGGCATGTCTAACTGATTGCGTCAGTTGGCATGAACAGCCGATTATACCATCCTTGGTCTCTTTCTGATAACTTTCGGGAGTTCCCGGAAATGTTCGTGAAAGTCTGTTATCATTCGGGTAATTTCGGCTTCTTTTTACAACTCTTGTCCTGTAAATTTGGTTAATCTTGTGTTTTTCTTCAGATAGGTTTCTGACTTGACACTGCTTGAACATAAAAATGAGCACTCCTCTGTCAATACTAAGCGCTTCTAAGACTGTTTTTAGTAAAAGATTCGGCCTGTGTCGTAAGAAGACAACATTTGTAATTACTTCACCGCCTAGTGGTGTAAGTGATATTGAATGGTTGGAAAAAGGCATAGAGCATATAATCGACTATGCCAAAGAAGATTCATCAGAAAACGATAAGATTGGTTTCACATTCAGTAGCCCTCATTTTCAAGGTAGTGACGCATACGTGGCCTTCAAGCCTGCTCAGCACGTTTTTGCTAATGATCT